>CM069868.1:25139971-26439971 GCA_036172795.1 Pelodytes ibericus | reverse complement strand
AGAAGAAGGAGAAACCTACACAGAACCATATCATATACCGGGTAGGGCAGAGCAGAGTTATCAGACACCAATATTGGCCGAGCCACTCAGCAGTTCCGATGGTAAGTCAACTTTGCAGTGGGGAGCTCCCTTTGTCTGTAGATCGAAAGACCTGGGTTGATGCTGACTATTTATTGCACTTATTCCCTAATTCTATGTTTCATTTGATTTGCTGCTATATGCAAAGAGTAATTTGGGGACACGGTTTTATGTACAAATACTGGCGTTATCCCGTGTGTGCCTATGTATTCGTCCACACTGAAAAGTGTCAGGATTTCTTAAAATCCAGTCCCAGGCTTTTTATGCATAATCCCCAATGTGCTATGGTTTTTGGCAATCCCCAAGGAAACTAATGCACTCTTCCTCCTGTTTTCTTCATTTTACTAAATAGTCACTGAGAGTGCTGTGAGGTCAATCTTCTTGATTCCTGTATAATGTACTGCTCCTAGAAATTCACCCTATGTCCTGAATGCCATGGTTTTTCTTTTGTAACACAAACTCCATCCTGTATATCAATGAGAATCCTATCCACACTAACTGCAAAAGGAGTAAAAGAAAGCTCTACTTCTGCCATGCAATAAGCATCAAATAATGCAGCCATCCACATACTGATCAACTAGTTAATGAGCACTCCAATCTGGGGTGAAAAACCACGATCAGCAAATTGAATGCATATTTAAGCAACCACTTTAAAAATAAATTTGCATTTTTTGGTTAGTGTTTTCTTTCTTTTAGTTTCTGCAATACTTTACTGGAAACCTTTTTGCAAGTTATATCTTGGCAATTGTCTACTGATATCTACTGCATACAAAGAATAGGGCATCTACTGGGAGGTATTCAAATCATAAAGGGCTTCCAATGACATGCATGGGGATGCCCACTTCATCAGTGAATGTCGGTGATGTGACCAGTGACTTCATACATCTGTCACACCATCACTACCACTATAAATAAAAATAATAATAAACAGGAAGTTACCAACTTCTTTAATCTGGCCTGTGCACATATTCACAAGTTTCACTTTTTTTCCCCACAAAAAATTCCTCTTGCTGTGTCTCTTTTTAAATACAAATTCCTTTCATATTTAAATGAAAGGAATAAGTAAATATTTCATAGGGAGGGATATATATATATATATATATATATATATATATATATATATATATATATATATATATATATATATATATTGACCTATGTTGTGTGTTAACAGTGTTAATGGAGAGTGTGAGCCTTGCTTCCAAAGAGAAGATTCACGAGCGTTGCAAATATTGGCCTGCGTGCAAGAATGCAGACAACTGTGCTTATCACCACCCAACTGCACCATGCAAGTAAGTACTCTTAGTTTGTTCTCTCTCCACTAGTGGCAAAGTAAGTTGCTGAAGACCGAATAAAGAGGGCTTAATAAAAAATGTAAAAATGTTCTTGGCTAAAATATCATATGGTATAAGTTAGCCCCAACTTGTGAAAAATATCAGAAAGAAAAGGTATAAAGGAAAATAAATATAGTATGCGAGCTGCCGGTATCAGTAATGAACACGGTTCCACAAAATAGTTCAAGGGAGGCATAGCAAGTATAATATAAAGACTGTTGTGGGCGCTAACTCATAGGGAAAAAGCATAATGAATAGGGTGACACAGATAAAATGTAAAAATATATCCAAAACGTTTTAATCAGTATAAAATGTGATACTAATAAAACATAATACAAATATATAGAATGAATTAAAAACAGTGATATACACAAAGCACATGAAAAAATAAGTTGTGTAAATTCTTGACTAACAAAAATTGAACAACAGAAGCGTTTCACCAGAGGGGATTCTTCAGGGGTAGGTGTATACCTACCCCTGAAGAAGCCCCTCTGGTGAAACGCGTCGGGTGTACATAACATATTACTCAAGTTGGTAACTTCCTGTTTTACTTTTACTGTTTTTAATTCATTCTTATATGTTTATTATGTTCTATTAGTTCACATATTTTATTCAGATTAAAAAGTTTTTGATACATTTTTTACATTTTATCTGTGTCACCCTATTCTTTATTATCCATTTTCCCTATCAGATAGCACCCACAACAGTCTCCATTATATATCTTGGCAAAAAGACAACATATACATTTAGAAGATGCCAAGTTTGTCATGGTCTTCCTTGGAAAGTTATGTATAAACATAGAAATGTAACTTTCCTTTTTGTTCTTTTTTTCTTTCTTTAATTGTTTTCTCTAGATCTTTCCCTAAATGCCGGTTTGCTGATAAATGTTTCTTCATCCATCCGAACTGCAAATATGATGCAAAGTGTACTAAAACAGACTGCCCTTATACCCATGCTAGCAAACGCATGCCTGCTCCTCCTCTAAAACCAGGTAATCAGACAGATGGACAGGTCATACAGTGGGGCAAAAAAGTATTTAGTCCGCCACCAATTGTGCAAGTTCTCCCACTTAAAAAGATGAGAGGCCTCTAATTTTCATCATAGTTACACTTCAACTATGAGAGACAAGATGAGAAAAAAAATCCAGAAAATCACATTGTCTGATTTTTAAAGAATTTATTTGCAAATTATGGTGGAAAATAAGTATTTGGTCAATAACAAAAGTTCATCTCAATACTTTGTTATACACCCTTTGTTGGCAATGACAGAAGTCAAATGTTTTCTCTAAGTCTTCACAAGGTTTTTACACACACTTTCTGGTATTTTGGCCCATTCCTCCATGCAGATCTCCTCTAGAGCAGTGATGTTTTGGGGCTGTCGCTGGGCAACATGGACTTTCAACTCCCTCCAAAGATTTTCTATGGGGTTGAGATCTGGAGACTGGCTAGGCCGCTGCAGGACCTTGAAATGCTTCTTACGAAGCCACTCCTTCGTTGCCCGGGCGGTGTGTTTGGGATCATTGTCATGCTGAAAGACCCAGCCACGTTTCATCTTCAATGCCCTTGCTGATGGAAAGAGTTTTCACTCAAAATCTCACGATACATGGCCCCATTCATTCTTTCCTTTACACGGATCAGTCGTCCTGGTCCCTTTGCAAAAAAACAGCCCCAAAACATGATGTTTCCACCCCATGCTTCACAGTAGGTATGCTGTTCTTTGGATGCAACTCCGCATTCTTTCTCCTACAAACACGACGAGTTGAGTTTTTACCAAAAAGTTCTACTTTGGTTTCATCTGACCATATGACATTCTCCCAATCCTCTTCTGGATCATCCAAATGCTCTCTAGCAAAATTCAGACGGGCCCAGACATGTACTGGCTTAAGCAGGGGGACACGTCTGGCACTGCAGGATTTGAGTCCCTGGCGGCGTAGTGTGTTACTGATGGTAGCCTTTGTTGCTTTGGTCCCCGCTCTCTGCAAGTCATTCACTATGTCCCCCCGTGTGGTTCTGGGATTTTTGCTCACCGTTCTTGGGATCATTTTGACCCCACGGGTGAGATCTTGCGTGGAGCTCCAGATCGAGGGAGATTATCAGTGGTCTTGTATGTCTTCCATTTTCTAATAATTGCTCCCACAGCTGATTTCTTCACACCCAGCTGCTTGACTATTGCAGATTCAGGGTGCAGGTCTACAATTTTGTTTCTCGTGTCCTTCGACAGCTCTTTGGTCTTGGCCATAGTGGAGTTTGGAGTGTGACTGTTTTAGGTTGTGGACAGGTGTCTTTTATACTGATAACAAGTTCAAGCAAGTGCCATTAATACAGGTAACGAGTGGAGGGCAGAGGAGCCTCTTAAAGAAGAAAAAGAAGAAGTTACAGGTCTGTGAGAGACAGAAATCTTGCTTATTAGTAGGTGACCAAATATTTATTTTACCGAGCAATTTACCAATTAATTCATTAAAAGTCCTACGATGTGATTTCCTGGATTCTTTCCCCCCATTCTGTCTCTCATAGTTGAAGTGTACCTATGATGAAAATTACAGGCTTCTCTCATCTTTTTAAGTGGGAGAACTTGCACAATTGGTGGCTGACTAAATACTTTTGTGCCCCACTGTATCTCCTTTTTTATTTTAATAACGTGTTTTTTCTAAAAGTACAGCTTGTGGCTAAAAAGTACTGTTTTAATCCAAATATCATCTTATCTGAAAATACATGGGTTTCATGGCTCTGCTAAAGGGCCTGAGTTTCAAGGAGATCTGGGAATGAATGAATGAATGACTGCCATCTTTAAAATCAAGGATGCATTCTCATAAGCGATTCTCTAAGCCAATATGAATACAGCTCGAATTTAAATTACGGTCACTGACCACATAAATGAGAAGTAAATCATGGAAACTATGAATGCCACGAAGAACAGGCATAGAAAAAAGATCAGTAACTTTCAGGGGGCACTTTTATATCGGTGGAGGACCGAGAGGCAGAATTTGAAGGCTTACGCAGGCACTGTAGTGCACATGCGTTTTCTCCTTTTTTCTTGCACTTTTATATAAGCCATACTTGTTTTGAAACTTTTATTTCTCTTTTAAAAACTTTTTTTTATTTAAAGCTCCAGTACACGCCACACATCCAGCTGCCCAGCTATGCCGGTACTTCCCTGCTTGTAAGAAAACAGAGTGCCACTTCTACCACCCAAAGGTAACAAGTTTTTTTTTTTTGCAAGGTTTTGCACTTGGGAGTCTGAGAAGGGTATTGCTGTCTTAATGTTGATCTAAAACCTTTTTGTTTTAATTTGGTTAGCATTGCAGGTTCAGCACTCACTGTACACGACCGGATTGCAAATTTTACCATCCGTCAGTCACTGTGCCCCCACGCCATGCCCTGACGTGGACACGATCACAAGCCAGGTCAGTTTCAGATATTATTTTCACATGTCTTGCTGATGTGGGGAAGGTTATTAAGCACGTTGCTCTGAGCAATTGCAACAAAACAATTGTTCTTGAAGTGTGTGTGTATATAAAACATGTTTTGCCATAGAAAAATCCAGATCTTTTTGTGTTTTTTGTTTTTGAAAAGTTGAATATTTACATTGTGAATGAAGAGCACAAGTAACATAGTAACATAGTAATTTAGGTTGAAAAAAGACACAAGTCCATCAAGTTCAACCCTTCTACCTATCATTTCAGCGTTTTGATCCAAAAGAAGGCAAGTAATGTTTTTTTTTTTTTGTTTTTTTTTTTATATACACTGAGAAGCAATGTCATTTTTATACGTAATGACATCCAGACATAATTTATATCAATTGCTGAGCCAAAAGGGTTTTTATTTATGACAAACATTGGTATATGCGTTTTATGCACCTTCCATTTTGAATACTTTTGTAGGTCTGGTAGAAACTCTCATATGCAACCAAAAACAATTATATTTTAAAAATACAAAGTTAGATGTTTTTTTGACTCTCTTCTTTCTCCTTTATAGCGAATGAATTTGGGTAGATGACTGTTAAGAAATCCACACACCTTTTTGCCATCAACAAAAGAAAGGAAGAAAGGACTGTTTTTTTTGGAGCCTCAAACTGGATTTTTATTTTATATTGTTTTTACTTTTTATTTAAATCTGAAAATATTTCTGTAATATATACCCTTTTGGTTTTATATGTTGCTGAATGTAGACAAGCCCCATTCATTAATTAAAAAAAAAAACTTTTACATTTCTTACCCAATGTTTATAATTAAAAATAAACACTGATGGCGAGAGGTGGGGAAGGGAGTAGAAATGTAACATCCTTGATGTTGTATAGTCTCTCAACTGTACACAATAAATTTATTTTTAAACTATGCTGTGCTTTTTTTTTTCTTGAGTTGTGATGTGTAATAAACAATTTGCAATCAGATACTATCATTTATATAATACCGCAAATAAGATATTACATTGTTTTCAGTAATTATAGGATAGTGGTCGTTAATATCTTTAACATGATTTGTTTGATAATGCATACAAAAAAAATGTCTAGCTGCACAGAGAGCTTTTTATTTAATTACAAAAAAATAACTAAGCTTCTCTTTTTTACTATCTGTATTTTAAAACAAATGATCAGTAGAAGTGGAGGAGTTTGGGTATCTTTTTTGTGGGTGTAAAAAATAAAAGAATTCACTGGTAATAAACAGACTGGTGGAACTAGCACAAGTGTATTTCAGCAATTCATATAAAGTAACAATTGTGAATATAAAACTTTTTGCAGGAACATTTCCTTGGTTTCCATGTGATTGCTGCACTTTTGGAATATGCATCAAAATGGCTATTTATAAATAGCCTGTATGAAAACATTTATTTTGGCATTCGTTATGTGTAAACGTCTAAACTGGTCGTCCGTGCTATGCTGGATTTTGTTTTTTTTAACCTCTTAGCATTCAAATCAAGGCTCATGTTAAAGTATCAAGCATGCTTTTAGATGTGTTCCCAGCAAGCATCTTTCATGTTCTTCAGGGTGGATCCATAAAGTGTATGGTGTGGATATGTCAACACTAGGCTCTTTTATGAATACTTTGTCTGTACCATGAAATATGAAGAGGTGAGATGTAATTCCTGAATATTCTTGCAGTCCCACTTCCTCCAAGAGGCACAAAATCCATTCAGCCTTTTACTGTTTGCCTAATCTACATGTGACCAGCAGAGTGGTAGCTGTAGGGGAGGTTGGTCATGTATGACAGAATAGAGTGTTTTGATCCAGAGGTGATGTATGTCTCTAGTACAGGGGTAGGTAAGTGTGGGCCTTTTAAATGCTGATGAACTACATCTCCCATAATACTCTTTCAGTTAAGAGGCTGGCAGAGGAGTATGGGAAATGTAGTCCTGCAACATCTTGAGGGCTGCAGGTTGCCTACCCCTGCTCTAGTACGTCATGCTTCCTTTGTACACATTTGTGTAGACTGTAACTTAATGCTCAAGCATTGAATGAAATGATATCCTGCCTTCCACAGAGGTATAGATCTTGTGCTTCCACCATAAGCCCAACATGCATCCGTCTGAGGCATGTCCATGTGTGCTCCCATTATTTTGTTTAGATAGTTGACCGTTGCACTGTGTTTATATTGGCATTGTGTCTCTGGCTGTGGTTGTTGGCACAGCCTCTGACTCCTGTGGATATAAAGGTAACCAGCTTGGTGTGAGGTGTGTTCCCAAGTGCACAAATTACTTGTATAAATGTATGATAACATGCCATGTCCTGTATAAGTAACAAACACGCAACAAATTCTTTCCTGGTTTTATTTTTGCATGTGTTGCTATACTTATCATTTTTCCTTCTTTTTATCTTCTGCTTTGGCAATTCCCTGAGGTTTTTCTGGATCTGAAAACAACTTATAATGATTTCCATGACAGCGGTGGGGGACGTTTCTGTGTCCTAGAGGAGGCACTTATTTTCTTGCCTCCATAATCCCACACATTTTAGGGGGGATGACTACTTGTGTTTCAGTAGCTGAGCAGGATGTTATATTGATCGATCATGGCAATTTGTGCAATATATGCACTTTTGCATGGCTTCAAGTGCTTAATTTCAACTGTATGGGGCAGAAGAAAAATAATGTATTCTTTGTGGTAAAATACTTTGTAAATATAATAGAACATTTTATGTCTAATACATAATAGCTGATGGTTTTAACTAAGCCGTACTCTTTTAGTGGTTTGAAGGACTCTCCTGCACATTTTTATTACATTACATTAACATTTATTTACATAGCGCCAAGAATTTACTTAGCACTTTATATAAAGTATATATTATACTCTTTCCTGATTGATAGTGGACATTCCATGACCTTTTTTTTTTTTTTTTTACAGCTAAGCCCTCGCAGCACACAAATAATAGATTTGGGAAGAGCTTGTAAGAAATTATATTTGTCATGTTTTTGAAGAATAAATGCATCCATATATCCCCCTTCAGTGCCCCTCCTGATGAGTAACAGGATCCTCCAAGCACCAAAGTGGGTTTATCATACACTGTTTAACAGACAGAATAACATCTTCATAACACAGCCATACAGTTTAGAAAGGAAGAACAAGTAGCACATACATATGGCAACCTCAGCATGTGACGCAGAGTTCGACTTACAAGGCAAATACAGGAATTGTTAGACTTTGGGAGTATAGGGAAGGCACTCGCATAAAAGTGAGCCAATCCTGGCTAGCACAGCTACTTGAGTGTGGCCTTGAGTAGCAATTTAATGCCAGACCCATGCAGGTCACTGTAGCAGCAGTAGTACCATCTACTTTGCAATAGGTGGAATGACCCAGTAATGAGTATCAGGGTCTCCCACTCCTACAACCAAATTATTTCCAATTAACCCAGTGACCAACAAACAAGAAAGTTTTATATTTCCGACGGAAAAGGACGTCTTCTTCAGATGCTAAAACTCAGTCCTTGAGACAGGTGTTCCCCTGTGTTTAATGCATGCTGTCACGTGAACTTGCTTGGAGGGTTCTCCCACTGCACCCACACCTGTCTCCAACCCTTTAGTGATCCCGACAGGAGTTTTGCACTGTAGCTTCTCAATGACTGTATCAAATCTAGAATACTGCAGACTCAATAAGAATCCCCAATCTTACCCATTCTGCACTGTGGTTGGAGTTGTGCTGAGCACTTTGGTTGTTTTCAGTGTGGCATGTGCACGCATTTCCATACGAACAAGCTGCAGCCATAAGGAGAGAATTATTAGCCTTAGAAAATAAGTCAGTGCATACACAATGTTACAGGCTGCTGTAAAAAAAAAAAAAAAATCCACTCATTTTTCATGTGGCCCTGCTATGAGTATAAACTGGCATGTAGTTTTTATGGTACATGCCTGTTTATGATCAGCAGAGGTGCTTCCCAGGGAAGGGTCCTAGGTACTCTTCCTTTTTAATTTGTTTTTTTAATGATCTCCCAGAGGGCATAGAGAGCCAGGCCTCAGTGTTTGCCGATGAGACACAAAATGAAGTAGGGTAATACAGTCTGAACTAGATATGTCGTCACTGCAAGTGGATTTGGACAAATTAGGTAACTGGGCAGGTAAATGGCAAATGAGATTCAATGTAGACAAATGTAAAATCATGCATTTTGGGTATAATAAAAATGCAACATATAGTTTAAATAGTGTTTCCTTGGGGAAATCTACTAACACAAAAAGATTTGGGAGCAAGACCCCACCCTATACAGTTCAATTTTGGGTGCCCTTCCTAAAAAAAAAAAAAAACCCCACCACATTATGGAACTAGAGAAAGAGCAGAGGAGGGCTACAAGCCTAATAAGGGGAATGGAGGTTATGAAGAAAAGTTACATTTGTAAACACTAGAGAAACGTCGGATATGATAATGTCATATAAAGACCTGTTCGTTAACAGAATGGTACAAAGGACAAGAGGTCAACCACTGAGAGTCGAAGAAAAAAAAAAAAAAAAGTATTCTTTATGGTAAGGACAATAAAGGTATGAAATTTACTGCCTGAAGAGGTGGTGCTATCAATTACATTAAATGCATTAAAAGAGAGGCCTGGACACTTTTTTTTAATGAAGCAGAACATAGAGGGCTATGTATATTCATATAGGCTTTAATATGTATTTAGTGCTTGCTAATCCAAGGAGAAATGTAATGCCATTTGGAGACAAGAAGGATTTGTTTATCTATTTAAAGCTGTATTTGAAATTGCAGGAATGAAGGGGGTTGTCTTCTTTTAAATTCACAACTTACTGTTGTGAATGGAGGTGAAGTGGTGGAGGTCAATATTACATATTAGTTTTGTTTGAAAAAATACTTGCATCCAAGTTCAGCCTTTTTCTTACTCCTTGTTTACTACAAGGAGTAAGATAAAGGCTGAACTTGGATGCAAGTATTTTTTCAAACAAAACTAATATGTAATATTGACCTCCACCACTTCCGCTAGAAGGTTATTTAATGCATCCACTTTTGGAGGGCAAAACTTTGGTGCTGCATGATGCCCTGATGTTGAGGAACCATAGCAACACCGTCAAAGAATAGGCAGGTGTTCCCCGCAGGACGTACCAAGTACGTCCTCTGTCACTAAGTGACGTTCCTGGTATGACTATTGTCGCGAAGGGGTTGAACATAACTTTTTTTATCCTGTCCTAAGGACAACTGTTGGCAAAAAGTTGAATGAGTCCTTACTTTTTACCAGTTTGGCTGTTTTTAACACAACCAGAATGGTTCAATGTACTCTTTCATATTTTAACATTTGTTTCTAGGTCCTATATCCATTAATCGTTTTAAAGATTTATTGTATTGTTAGTGATATATGATGCAAGGGTCTTATAACATTTAAGTAAGACTCATTCACAAGTTCTGTAACTACACCTGTTTCCTTACCTGCAGTCATCTCCTCCCGCACTGACCGCATAACGATCCGCACTGGTAAAGCGAATATTTGTCAAGTGGGCAGAGTGCCCCAAATAGCGCTTGTGTTTTGCCTGAAAAAAACAATCAAGATGGAAAGTAGACTAAACAACAAGAATGCAATGTGAGTGCAAGTTCATGATCAAATGACTGAGGCCCTTCAGCTTCAACTAAACTACATTTAACCCATTTGTGGTGTGTCACGGCAATCAGTGCAATTGCCTACAAAGGACATGCCTGACAGCTTTAATCTCTCCTTGCCGCACAGCAATCGTGGGGCAGGGAGAGACTAATTATAGCATGGGCAGCATGCCTCTGTCGCCCAAACACACTTCCGCCCCCAAGAATTAATTTATTTTTTTAAAGTTGGTCTTAAAAGGACAGTCTAGTCTCCAAACTCACGTTGATGCAAGTTGAGCACTACTGCTTTTATAGTGCACAGGCTTTTTCCACAGTGAGTTGCTGCTGGCATTCTGCATAAATCACATTTTTAATATTTTACTCAAGCCCTCCCCCCTTGATTGCATGTATACTGCAGGTGCTGCAGCACTTATTATGTAGACACTGAGCATAATGTTTTGTTTCATTAAGTCACTTCCTGTGCTGCTGGATAATGCTTGTGTTGACTGTAAGAAACTTGCTATTTTAGGATCTCTTAACAGTGCAACACATTGTCTGATGAGATCACTAGAGAGACAGGAAATTCCATTCAACTGAATGAAATTATTCTCATTGGTTCCTGCAGCAAAAAAAAAAGGACTCTTACTCAGCTAGCATGGGCAGTCCTGGTTTCTTTATCATTATTATTATTTTTTTTTAATCTAAGGACAGTGCTACTTATCATGAAAAATACATTTCTATGGATACAGTAAATGAAAGAGGAAAATTACAGGTAAGCAAAAACAAGGCTAAAACCATCATTGTCTAGCATGACACTTTTTTTTCTTCAAAAAGTCCAATCATGAATAGATTAAAAGGTAATATTATCATTATTTTTAGGTGATATTACCTTTCAAGCTCTTATGGCCCTTTTGTCACAGGGGGATTGGGAGCCAGAGACATAGTGGCGGAAACCCGATTAGGTTCCTTACAGAGTCTGTTGGTCCCTGCCGAAACATTGCAAGAACTACCGACATCACTTGTGATGCCACGCGGGGGTGCCCAAACCTGGAAGTTCAAGGCATGGCGCGATTTGATGACAATTAGTCTGTGAGACTGAGGCCACTTAAAGTGGCCTCGTCTGACTGAGAGGATCCGACTCCAGTCCTTTGAAGCAAGGTCTGCAGTGTGGCAGTTACTCCATTATTACAATGCCCCCAAAGCAGCTGCTCAAAAATCATAATGCCCCCGCAGCAGTTGTCATACATTCACATTGTCCCGCAGTTGTGACTGCCTTCAAATCCTTCCTTTGAGTTAAATCGGATAATAAAAGCGTTTCAAGGTAGTGTCCCTTTAATGCACAAAAAATACTAATATTTTTATAATATTATTGTTTCTCCTCGCCTGGCTTCTGTTATAGTTGCTGCAAATACCAGCTTTGCAACTAAGTACAAAACCAACAAAAGTCATTTGATAGCATCCCTTGGAGCGAAATTGGTTACAAAAATATTAATAATACTGATCTTCGTTCAGTTACTGTCTAATTAGTAAATTTTTTTAAATATAATCTTACAAATTTTTCAGGACAAGGGAAGTCGAATAGTTTAACCATCCCAAAGTCATCCCCTGTAACCAGACTGATTCCTGAGTGAGATACACAGGCACAGGTCACATCAGACTTCTCATTATGTCTGGACCACACACCGACGACCTCGTCTCCAAGGACACTGGAAGGAAAATAATAAAAGCACAGGATCAGCAAGTGAAAATTGCAGAGAATACTCTATACCTGTAATTCCTGGTAGCACAGAGCTACTGGAAGACACATCTCTGCTCACCTGGTCCAGGAAGCCCATGTTATCCTGTCTATCACAGCCTGCTCAGTCAGTAGTTTTCCGGAAGGCACTTCATAGATCAGTCGCTTGTAACACCCAGTGGACACCTGTAGTTGAATGAAGAAAATGCTCATGTATGATTATTGTGTAGTACAGGGCTGTTCAACTGCAGCATACTCCACAAACTACAGTAGACAAAGTATTATGGTAGATGAAGGCCATCGGCAGCTGGAGGGCTCCAGGTGCCACCCATTGCGTAGTACAATGTGCACTGCCCTAGAACTTGGCCAGGGATATTATTGTACATGGAGAACCTCAACAATGTACATTTAGCTTATTAACCAAAAGCTATTAACCACATCAATTTTTAAAATGAACCGAATACTCTAACTATTTTAAGTGACAATCTGTTAATTTTGTTTAAAATATAAATGTATCTGATTCAAATGTGTTATTTTAGAGTGTTGTAGGGTTATATCCTCACATCTTGGGAATGGCATCATCAATGATTTTATATACATAGTTATACAGTGTTAATTGCATGTTTTCAGTAACTAAAATTAACTAAAACTTTTTTTAACTTCATTCCCTCTCTAGTGTCACATGTAGTTGAGTGTCTGTCGGCCATCCCCACTTGGATGTCTGATCGCTACCTGAAAATTAACCTTTCCAAAACAGAACTGATTATCTTCCCTCCCTCAAACTCTGTCCGTACACCTGGGTTCACAGTCACTGTCCGATGTCTTGGGGGGCACTTTTGACTCTGCTCTCTCTTTCGTTCCTCATATTCAGTCTTTAGGCAAATCCTGTTGGCTGCACCTAAGGAACATTGCACGGATTTGGCCGTTCCTCAGCGAAGAGACCTCCAAAATACAAGTGTACTCGCTTGTGATCTCTCGTCTTGACTACTGTAACAGCCTCCTGACTGTACTACCTCTGGCTTGTCTGTCTTCCCTGCAATCTATCCAAAACGCAGCTGCCAGAATCATCTTTCTTGCACGTCGGTCTGATTCGGCAGCTCCTCTCTGCAATGCCCTCCACTCCTCCGCCCCTCCATACATTGCCTCCCTTGTTAACCGATACCTCCCTGCACGACCTTTGCGCTCCACAATGGGACTAAAACTCTCCTCCAACCTCATCACCACTTCTCACTCCTTTCTCCAAGATTTTGCCCAAGCTGCCCCCTCTCTCTGGAACTCCCTTCCGAAGAGCATCCAGCTCTCTCCCTCCTTTTCAAACTTTAAAAAGTCCCTCAAAAACTCATCTCTTTTACGAAGCTTACTAACCAACCCACTAGAATACGGGTCACTTTACCTCTAGCTGATCCCACCTAGCAGGAACACACACATTACTGTTACTACAACTTCGATCCCTCTGACATCTTCAATCCCTTATGTGTCTCATGTACCCCATTCCCTCTAGATTGTAAGCTTGCGAGCAGGGTTCTCTACCTCATGTGAGATTTGTGAAGGAACGTGGGCGTTGAGTGTCACACAGGGAACATGAAAGAAATAAAAATACAGTATATATATATACTGTGCTGGACAATATATATGTGGAGCGCACGCACAAACATCCAAATAAATAGGCGATAGAGATGATAAGATTCCATTGAAACATCTGTTTCTCTACCTCATGTACCAGTCTGTTCTAGTTTGTCTAACTTAGTATGTAGTTCCCTTCTATGCTCTGTACCTACGTAAATTGTTGGCGCTATATAAATAGATGTTAATGTAATGTAATACATGCAGGTTTACTCTCTGCTGTGTCTCACAGCTGAAAGACACATCGCCAGCAGAGAGAAACCCCCTCATACTGCAGACCTTGATCCAACCTAGTTAAGTTCCCCTCTGCTGATCCTATGCAAAAACGAGGGTCTTTCTCTGTGCTAGCAGAGATCCAGTCGCCAACCATACTGCATAGAAGCATAACAGCTGCTAGTAAGAGGATATGCTGGCTTGTACTTGTGATGGTAGCAGTCTGTGACTCGTGGGAACCCCACGGTTAATTGTAATTATATGTTTAAAACAGATTGTCTGATTTGGTCTGTTTTTTAATAAAATAGAAGTCTTTCCCAAGAGTTTTCTGTGTTTCCATTCCTGCGGCAGAGTCTTCTGATCTGTCAGCATTGAGGTTAGTACTTGGCAGCCTTTGTAAAGGCTGCACTTTGAAGCAGAGGGGTTGATACCTGCCTCCCTCTCCAGTGGGTAGAGGACTCTGTGATTGCCTTGGCTAACAGCTACTGCCCCTTCAGCCTCACTTTGCAAAGTCCCACTACTGAGACCAGCATCCTGAGGGGAGAACAAATGTTCTCAGTGAGCAGTACAGAGGTTTTGCTAGGAGGTTTTTAAACTAAAAGAGGGGGGCAAAATGGCGATAAAACCCCCCAAGACAGGGACAGAAGGTGCCTGAAGTCAGTGTGCTGAAAAATGATACGCTTAAGGTCATGTCTACAAATGCTCACAGTTTAGGGAATAAGATCCATGAACTTGTGGCAATATTGGCAACTGACAAAAATGACTGGGACATATCAATACCAGGGTACTCTTTATATAGAAAAGACAGAGAAGGCAAGAAAGGAGGAAGGTTGTCCCTGTATGTAAGGGATAGCTTAAAATCTAACGTAATACAAGTTGGTGAGGCGAACATAGAGTGTGGGTTACGTTAGAATTTGGTAATCATACGGTAACTCGGGTAGGTGGGATTTATATTCCCCCTGGACAAATAGAGGAGTTAGATAATCTACTAGTTGAGGAAATAGCTAAAATGACAATGAAGAAGGAAGTGATCATTATGGGTGACTTTAATCTTTCTGATTTGAACTGGAAATCCAAAATAGCTACTTGCGCCAGGAGTACGCATATCCTAAACTCCCTACTGGGATTTTCTCTAAAACAAGTAGTTGAGGAGCCAACTCGAAAGCAGGCACTATTAGATTTAGTGTTCACAAATGGAGGTTTGGTATCAGATATTACTGTAGGTGAAAGTTTAGGATCTAGTGATCTCCAGTCAGTGTGGATTAATATAGGAACAGTGACGCAGTCACACCACACAAAAACAAAAGTTTTCGATTTTAGAAAAACCGACTTTTCTAAAATTAGTTTATGTGTAAAAAGAGTCATTATCAGACCGGAGCAATTTAAACGGAGTCCAGGAGAAATGGGATTATCTAAAAGTTGCACTACTGAAGGCAACCAAAAATTGCATTAAGTCAGTAAGAGCAAAAAATGTAAGAAACGACTGTGGTACTCTGTAGAGGGAGCCAAAATAGTAAAAAAAAAAAACCAAAAAGCTAGCATTTAGTAATTATAAAAAAAAAACTCAGAGTGAGGACAATAGAAAGACCTATAAGAGTAGGCAGAAAGAGGCAAAGCAAACTGTAAGAGCTTCCAAAGCAAATGCAGAAGAGAAAATACCCCAGTCAGTGAAAAAGGGGGATAAAACATTTTTTAGATACATAAATGAGAAAAGGAAAGTAAAACAAGGATTAATTAGATTAAAAACAAAAGAAGGATGCTATGTAAAAGAGGATAAAGGCCCAGCAGACTGCCTTAATTAATATTTTAGTTCAAATTTTACAAATGAAAATGAGGGTAAGGGACGTCATTTAGGGAAAAAGACTAATGAGTATTTTGATGCATGTAAGTTTACAGAGGAAGAGTTTTTACTTCAGCTATCTAAAGTAAAGACAAATAAGTCGATGGGCCCTGATAGGATACATCCAAAGTTATTAAAATAACTTAGTGGTGTAGTAGCAAAACCGTTAACAAATGTATTTAACCAATCACTGTTAACAGGAGTAGTCCCAGAAAATTGGAACTTGGAAAATGTTGTGGAAGAAAGGTAGTAGGGAGGAGGCGGGCAACTATAGACCAGTAAGTCTTACTTCAGTAGTGGCGAAAATAATGGAAACCTTAAAGAATAGGATTGTTAAACATCTAAAATTGCATGGATTTCAAGATCAGAACATGGGTTTACTTCAGGAAGATCATGCCAAACTAATCTTATTGATTTTTTTGATTGAGGGACTAAAATAATAGATCAGGGTGGTGCAATAGACATTGCTTACCTAGATTTCAGTAAGGCTTTTGACACTGTCGCACATAGAAGGCTTATCAATAAACTGCAATCTTTAAGTCTGGATTTCAATATTGTTTAATGGATTAGACAATTGCTGAGTGACAGGCAACAGAGGGTTGCAGTCAATGCAGTATATTCGATGCAAGGTCTTGTTAATAGTGGGGTACATTAGGGATCTGTACTTGGACCCATTCTCTTTAATATTTTTATTAGTGATACTGCAGAAGGTCATGTTGGCAAAGAATGTCTTTTTGCTGATGATACAAAGATTTGCAGCAGGGTTGATGTTCATGGAGGGATAACCCAAATGGCAAATGATTTAGCTAAACTAGAAAAATGGTCAGAGCTGTGGCAACTGACATTTAATGTGGACAAGTGCAAGATTATGCACCTTGGGCTTAAAAACCCCAAATCAGAATATAGAATATTTGGTTTATACATCCCCATACTTTGGCAGTCACTATCTCGCTGATCCCCAAGGAAGGTAGGGATCCAGAATCCTGTAGCAATTATAGACCCATCTCCCTCCTTAACGCAGACCTAAAACTTTTTTCTAAAATTCTTTCTTCGCAAATCCAATTACTAATGCCATACATGATTCACCCAGACCAGACCGGATTTATACCGGGTAGAGAAGCTAGGGATTTGTTATGCCCGCACCTCTAGAGGATCGCCCGCGCTACCCTTCCCCCGACGGAGGTCCCCCCGCATGCAATCCCAGCGCAATACCTTGCCCACACAGCTGAGTCCCCCTGTCATCACGCAGAGACGATCCCCCAGACTGCACTGCACATAGGCTGCTTCAGCAGCGTCTCCACGACAACGGCCACACACCTGTGAAACAATCACTGAGGCACGTGACTCAGCCTATTTAAACCCTCCTCTTCCTTTCTCTCATTGCTCAGTTATCCTGTGCTTCTGTTGGCTTGTCCTCAGTTTCCTGCTCCCTATTTTCTGTGATTTCCTGGCTCCCTGACCTCGGCTCTGTTTATTGGATTTTGTGACTTCTGGCTCCCTGACCTCGGCTCTGTTATTGGATTTGTGATTTCTGGCTTCCTGACCTTGGCTTGCATATTGGACTGTATTTCTGACTCCCTGACCTCGGCTCTGTTTTATATTACCTACTGCATTACCATCGGTATCCTGAGTCCTGCACAAGTGTTATTCATATTGCTGGTTACCCTACTCCGTTCCTGGCATCCTGAGTCCTGCACCAGTGTCCCTCAGTTCCTGCATTACCATCAGTATCCTGCATTTGGGCTCCTCATCTCGAATTGTGAGTTTTTACCTAACAGGATTGCACTATTCGGGCTATAAACTTAATCCAATATGCTAGGGAAAAGGTGCCAGGGACTATTTTCCTCTCCACAGATGCCGAAAAGGCCTTTGACCGCCTAGATTCGGTATGCCTTTTAGAGGTACTAAAACATGTTGATTTTGGCCCCCACATGCTGAGTTGGATCTCCTCCCTGTATACCAATCCATTGGCACGGATATGAGTAAATGGTAGACATGTGCAAAACTAAAATTTTCGTTTCGTTTTCGTCCATTTGGATGAAAATGTTATTTATTTCATCTAAAACGAATTTCGTTCATTACTGCATTCGTTTCAGACGAAATTCGTTCATTATTTTCGTTTCGTTTTATTCATTCGTACGGATCAATTGACCTACACATTCCATAAACCGAAAGTCTATAAACCAAACCTTGTTCGGTTTATAGACTTTCGGCTTATGGAATACATGTAATACTATTGGCTTTCTATAAACCGAACTAGAGTCCCGATTCATAAGAATTTCTTATGAATGGGGACTCTAGTTCGGTTTATAGAAAGCCAATAGTATAATATGTATTCCATAAGCCGAAAGTCTATAAACCGAACAACGTTCGGTTTATAGACTTTCGGTTTATAGAATACATGTAATGCTTATTGAAAAAATCTGTTTTGGTGATCTACTAGCTCCCAAATTAGTATGAAATAAAAAAGTTTCGGGGGTTAGTAAGACATCTCTTTGAAACACTGCATTTAGTATCTGAGAGACTAAGAGTTTAATAGGGGTCAAAAGATGACACGCCCACCAAATATGGAGGTGGGTACCCTCCCCTCTACCACATCTCCAACAGAGATTTGAAGAGTCCGGAAAAAGTTTATTAAGACGGGATGGAACAAAATACCATCGGAAGAGTACCTTGTAAAATGATTCCTGCATATTAATACCATGTAGGGCACCTCTGGTATTATTACATAGTTGATTCCAGGTTTCCAAAGGAAAAGAGACCCCCAAATCTAGTTCCCAATAATTTATAGGATTAGGTTTATCATTTAGAGATGAATCCTCCAGGAGGGACCGTAATCTGGAAATCGCCCCCAACCTCTTACAGAGGTGAAGGGATTCGTCCAAAAGAGATGTCTCCACCAGAGGATTAATCTCCAAATAGGATTTAATTCTTATGTAGTTAAACAGCTGTGAGCTCGGTAAATTCGATGCCTCCCGCAGAGTGTCAAAAGGGGCAATTCTCCCGTCAATCATTATATCAGATATGACCAGCAGACCTGAAAGTGACCAATGAATAATATTCAAGTCGGGAATAACGGTCGTTAGGGCCCCCAGAGGGGCCAGGCTGGTAAGACCCTGTACCTCAGCAAACATCTTCTTAAACTTAAACATGCCTCTAACCACATCAATAACTATACGATTGAAGATTTTCGATTTGTTGAAGTTGAGGTTTTTTCTCCAGAAAAAATAATAAGGGTTTTGTCCCGAACATTCAAAGGTTTCAATCTGGCTCCATACCGTGTCTTGGGGCGACTTATGCTTCCAGGCCAGGAAATTTGTAAACAGGCTAATTTCTTGGAGTTTATAAAGATCTGGAAATCCAAGTCCCCCCATCCTAAAGCTTCGTTTTAAATATGAGTTAGCTATTCTAGGTTTTTTGGAGTCCCACACATAGGATGAGAATAATAATGTAAGCTGTTTTAGGCAAGCAGTGGGGGCTCGCATAGGTATTGCCCTCATCAGGAACAAGACCTTTGGGACTACATATGACTTAAGAATATTGAGTCGTCCCATCCATGAGGGCTCTATACCCCTCCAACGCCGAAAAAGATCTCTAAGGTCCTGAATGAGGGTTTCATAATTCAGAAATAATGTTTGTCTGGGATCCAGGACAATCCTGATTCCCAGGTAATCCAGGGTTTTACTGTGCCACTTAATGCCCCCTACCTTGGAAAGTTCATCGAGCTGAAAGGTTGAGAGAGAGCTCATGAGGACCTGGGTCTTGGCTAAGTTAATTTTGTAATTAGAGTAGGAAGAATATTGATCGATCAAAGAGAGGGTCTGTGGTATAGATAATTCCGGAGATGACAAAGATAGGAGCACATCACCCGCATAAAGAGAGATTTTGTGCTCCTGGTTACCAAACAGATTTTTGCAATAAACCTACTTATGGCAGTAAAACTCTCACTAGCGCGACTTTGGAAGAGTCAGGACCTCCCCAAATGGGTGGACATTGGTAAACAGGTTGATTCTCAGCTTTCAGCCGAGAAGGCTTTTTATATTTCAAGGGGATCTGAGAGTAAATTTCAAAAGATCTGGGCTCTGTGGGAGGCCAGGAGGCCAACCCTCTTGGACTAGCTGGATGTAATGACAGCGGGGAGGACGGGGGCGACGTGGTGGGTGCCGGCGGAATGTGTAGTATATATTTTTTTTTTTTTTTTTTTGTTTCTCTCCCTCTCTCTTTTTTGTGGTGCGTTTTTGTGTTACGTGTCTCTTGTGAGTTTTAAGATTATTTGTCTTAAATGTTGATTAAAGCATGACTGATATTTATAAATTATAAACTTTGGATATAATAGACACAAGGATGACCCATTAAACCGTTACACTACTTAAGTACAAACGTCTGTAGGTGTCTGAGTGTCATGGAAAAAGGAAAAGGAAGAAAAAAAAAATAAATAAAAAGAATACATGTAATGCTATTGCTGTTCTATAAGCCGAAAGTCTATAAACCGAACGACAGGATAGGCACTGCAGCTGAGAGCGGTGGAGCCCGGATTTCCTGGACTGGAACTCTTTGTCTGTCACTCCTAAATGCCTTTACATCCATTACCCATCATTCAGTAGCTCTTCTGGCAAGTTGCGGTAGACATCATTGGCCAAACCCAGCTGGTCAGGGAAACTATATATTCTTACCCTGAAGCGGTCACATTATCTTCCATCAATGTGAAGAAGGTAGCTAAAGCCCTTATTGTTATTTTTACTTGTGTAGGTTTCCCGGGGGAGATCCTCTCTGAATGTGGCGCTCAGTTTGTCTTTGTTACAACAAATTTGGGAGTTGTGTGGGTTCCGAGCCATTGCACTGCTCCATACCACCCCTAGACCAATCGTCTCTGCGAACACTTCAATGGCACATTAAAAAGCATGATTGGAGCATTTGTTGACACTGAGTGGGACTGGGAGAGACACCTGCCACATCTCCTCTTTGCGTATCGAGAGGTCCCGCAGGAATCAACAGGATTATCTCCCTCTGGACTACTGTATGGGCATAAAGTAAGGGGACCATTAGAACTTCTCCGGGAGTACTGGGAGGAAAAATCACTCTTGGAAGAGAATGCTATCCTTCCCTATGCTCTAGAATTGCGGGAAAAGTTTGTGACGCTAGCCCGCTTTGCCCATGAGAATGTGATCAGACACATCAGAAGGTCTGGTATGATCGCACTGCTAGATACCGTGAGTTCCAAGTAGGACAGAAGGCTTTAGCTCTGGTGCCTAACTCCCAAAACAAATTTCAAGATAAGTGGTCTGGACCATGGACTGTCAGCAAGCGACTTAACAATACCACATATGTAGTAATGCGAGACTCCCCAGAAGGCGGCCAACGCACCTTTCACATCAATATGCTAAAATTGTATATAGAACATCCTGAGACAGTGGCAGCCATCTGTACCCCACCTCAGGGAGACAAAGAAAATAAATCCCTTCCCGATCTCCTTAAGGAGTCTCATAAGGCAGTCTTTCTCAACCAGGTTTACCTAAGTTCCCAATTACCGTTGTCTCAATGTCATCTCTGTTACTGACACATACCCCATGCCTCAAGTAGATGACCTTTTATATAAGTTAGCAGGAGCCCAGTATCTGACCACCCTAGATGTAAGCCGGGGCCATTGCCAAATTCCTCTAGTGGAGGAGGACCAGAGAAAGTCGGCCTTCATCACCCCATTGGCCTATGTATATCATTTGTCGATGGGGCGCAGGCATATTCCTGCGCTTACCTTGATGACATTGTCATCTAAAGCAGTACCTGGGTGAACACCTACATCACCTTGGAGATATACTAGAAATACAAGCCACCGGACTCACTATACGGCCTGATAAATATCAGATAGGGATGGCAGAAGTGAACTACCTGGGCCATAAAGTAGGGAGTGGACATCTAAAACCTGACCCCCAAAAAGTTGCTGCTATTGTAGACTGGCCCACTCCGACTACCAAAAAACAAGTCTAGGCGTTTCTAGGCACTGCTGGTTACTACCGGAAATTTGTACCATCATATAGCAGTATTGTCAAACCCCTGAAGGACCTGACTAAGAAGGCTTTACCCCATATTAATCTGGTCACTGGCTTGTGCTCAAGCATTTCAAATGCTGAAGGAAGCATTAGCCAATAATCCAGTGCTAGCAGCCCCTGACTACTCCAGGAGTTTTTTTTACTGATGCCTCCATGTTTGGTTTTGGAGCTGTCCTTAGCCAGATCAACAAGGAGGGGGAAGAACACCCAATTGCTTTCCTTAGTAGGACATAGCTACATAGTCAGGTGGGGTATGCAGCCATTGAGAAGAAATGTCTGGCTTTAGTCTTGGCTATATATATGGGAGGAAGTTTACTGTGACGACTGACCATAATTCCCTGCAATGACTTGATCGAGATGTTTGTTGGTGTTGATTCCTGTGTGTAATGTCATTATGTTGATGTGTTACTTCTTTGTTGTGGTGTGAACTATATTATCTAAGCATCTTGCCTGATTATCTTCCTACAAGATGTAATTAAGCTTATGTTTTATTACTAAAATAAAGTTTAGTTGTTGTTTAAGGTTACCTGTGCTAGGTTTCCGATTTTAGAAATGTGGATTATGTATTTTATCACATCGCAATAAGATACCTGGACATAGCGACTATCCGCAGAAAAGTCTATTTGCAGCACAAAACTTGGGATGTCTTTGCAATAACTGATCCGGTTCAATGATGGGCCGATGGTAAGGTCATAGAAATCCACAGCATTCTCACTGGATCCCACAGCTAAGTAATGCGAATCCGGACTAAACCTGAGTATATGATTACAGTCAGACAATTACATGATAGGATGCATTTCAAATTAATCTACTTTGTGGAAATGAAGATGAAAATTAAAAGTGAACTATTAATGAACTAAATACATTTTCTACCAAGCTTTGTTTAGAAGATATAATTGACCAATTCAGGAAGAAACCAAGCACTAGGAGACTTACTTGTAGGCATGGTCTGGCAGATCAAAAAGGTTGTGCCTGTTCATGACAGGCTACACTTACATAGACAGATTCCAAGAAGACAATCTGACAGACCAAGAAGGGGTTGTGGTTGTTGGTGAGAGGCCACACCATCTTTAATAGGCAGGAACCAAATCTATGCTGCTTCATTTGTCCCCTACATAACCAGTAATATCTTTTAAATAAATAAAAAAATATTGTGATCCTTGAAATAGTTATTAATTCAGATGGTAATGGTACCAATTTACTACAAATTTAACATTTTATCATTACTCTCTCTTTAAAAGACGTCTAGTAATTTTACACAACAAAATATGTTTTGCTAACAGCTCATTATGTCATCGCTAATGACAGAAAGCACTTTATTTAAAACTAGGTATTGTGTCCCTTTGAGAGCCATCATACAAATATTAGTAAACACACAGTTATCTACTCCACTAGTAGTTCACATTTGGGCTACAACATGTCTAGGATCTCACCTGATGTCTTGAATTGGTGACCTTCGATCTCGCTTCTTTCCCCAGATTTTAAGGGAGGTTACAAGGAGGATAATAAACTCCCCATTCTTCATGCCGATAGCTACCATGTCCCCCTCTGGGCTGTAACACACTGTACGAGCTGCATGTCCTAAATTTACTTTGTTCAGCATCTTCTGTGAAGAAGAAAAAGACGGGAGAAGAAACCTCAACTTACACTTTTCATTCACCATAAAACAATAACCATCATCCAAGAAAAAGTGGCTTATACTGTACCTTATCTACAATGTCCCACAGCCTTACTGTCCCATCTTCTGCTGCAGATAGGAAAAAGTCCCTGGATGGGTGAGTAGCCAGCCCCCAAATTGGTCCATCCATGTGACCATTGATCAGAATGTTACAAGCTGCATTTTTTTCACCAACTTCAATAATTTCCGAATTTCGGGTCCCAACTAATATTTTACCCTAAACATGATGAAATCATGAAATAATTACAAATTTTAATTAATTAGAGAATTAACCACAATAAAACTTACAGAAGTAGAAATAAGAACCAATTGTCCCATTTAAGCTCCCCATACTCCAGCCCGGGGCGGATCCAGAGTCTGATCTCGGGAGGGGCACTGCATTGGTCTGTCTGTCTTTCCTGTCCTAATGTCCATCTGGATTTCCTCTCCCCATGTCCGTCTGTCTTTTTCTCTCCTCATCTTCTGTCGCTATCATCTCCTTTCCCATGTCCACCTGTCTCTCTCCTCTTCCTTCCCATGTCTGTCACTTTCCTCTCCCTTCCCACGTCTGCCGCTCTCCTCCCCCTTCCCATGTCTGTCGGTCTCCTCTTCCTTCCCATGTCTGTCGCTCTCTATTCTTCTGTCCCATGTCTGTCTCTCTCTTCTCCCCATCTTCCTATGACTGTATCTCATCTATCACTCCCCATGTCTGTCTCTCTACCGTCCCATGTCTGTGTCTCTTCTTTCACATGTGAAAGATGTGAAACATGATGATGCAGAGCAGCATCTGTTTCACGGGGAGCCACTGGCACCATGAGAAAGTGCTGCTTGGCTCCCCATGCCTGCATTAAGCATGGGGAGCCGAGCAGCACCTTCTCTTGCTGCCCATGGCTCCCCGTAATGCTGACTGTGCTCTGCTTCACAGGGTGGGGGCGGAGCTACACCTCTCAGCCAGTTAGCTCCGCCCCCTCCATGGATCCAACTTTGCAGGCAAAGGTAGGGGAGGGGGGAGAGAGACAGACAGAACAGGGCTAGAGAGAGATAACAGGGGGAGGGGGGAGAGAGAGACAGAACAGTGGATGGGGGAGAGACAGAACAGGGGAGGGGGAGAGAGAGACAGACAGAACAGGGGCAGGGGGAAGAGACAGAACTGGGGGAGAGAGAGCCAGAACAGTGGACGGGGGAGAGACAGAACAGGGGAGGGGGGAGAGAGAGACAGAGCAGTGGATGGGGGAGAGACAGAACAGGGGCAGGGGGCAGAGACAGAACTGGGGGGGAGAGAGATAACAGGGGGAGGGGGGAGAGACAGAACAGGGGAGGGGGGAGAGAGAGAGAGAGACAGAACAGGGGCAGGGGGAGAGAGAGAAAACAGGGGAAGCGGGGGAGAGAGAGAGACAGAACAGGGGGAGGGTGGGACAGAACAGGGGACGGGGGGGGGGGGGGAGAGACAGAACAGGGGACGGGGGGGGGGGGGGCCACGGGGGAAGCCCGCACAGGGCGCCGGAACACTTAAGGCCAGCCCTGTTCACAGAGGTAAGATTCTATTTTATGAACTCATATTTAGGCATGCATAGCCATACTTTAAACTGTAAATAATCAATACATTACTGAGAAATATCTAACAATACTTTATTTGACATGATATCCAAGCTAAAGTGGGACACTTAGGTCTGAAAACGTATAATAATATGTCAGACTCTTTAGAGGCTCCAAGCGGTAGCTGTATTGGAAAAATATGCGTTCTACCATAAAGGAACTCCATCTTCTAACCATTGTTTATACTGTGAATGCAGAGAAATAAAAAATGATGAAAAATTATCTATACATTGTAATTAGCAGAATTGCAAGCAAAAGCACAGATTAAGAGAAAATGTGTTTTAAATGTGTGACATCACCTTGTAGCTTGGTATACAAATTACACATATCCCTTTGGAAAAGACTAAAAAAAATTGCATGTATATACGTTAGAAAAAAGGTGTCTCAGAGGGGATATGATTACATTATATGAATATTCGCAGGGCCATTATAAAGAGCTCTCCAGTGACCTGTTCATTAACAGAAATGTACAAAGAACAAAAGGTCACCCTCTGAGACTGGAAGAGCAAAGATTTCATAGACAGCAAAGTAAGGGATTCTTTATGGTAAGGACAATAAAATTATGGAACTCACTGCCAAGAGAGGTAGTGCTATCAGCTACAATAGATGCTTTCAAAAAAATGGTCTGGATGTTTGTTTTTTTTAGAAAAGGAGAACATACAAGCAATGGTGTATCTTGGTTTTGTGCTGCCCTAGGCAGACAAAATTCGGGCACCCCCCTTCCCACGCTGCACACACATGACATGCCCCATAACCTACATCACCCCCATGACATTCTTCCATCACCCCCATTACATGCCTCCATTAACCCCATCCCCCCCATTATATGGCTCTATTAACCCCATCACCCCATTATATGCCTCCATTAACCCCATCATATGCCATTATTAACCCCATCACCCCCATTACATGTCTGCATCACCCCCATTACATGCCTGCATCACCCCCATTATATGCCTCCATCACCCCATTACATGCCTCCATCACCCCCATTATATGCCTCCATTAACCCCATCACCCCCTTACATGCCTGCATAAACCCCATTACATGCCTGCATCACCCCCATTACATGCCTGCATCACCCCCATTACATGCCCCATCACCCTCATTACATGCCCCATCAAATACCTCCATTGCCCCCATTATATACCTCCATTAACCCCATTATATGCCTCCATTACCCCCATTATATGCCCCCTCACCCCAGGACTTACCCGGATCATATCCGTGGTGGCTAGTGGCAGACAGCATGGTGTGCAGCCCCCGCGGTGGGTGTGGAAATGTCACGTGACACTGCGCGCGTCTGATGTCAGAGAGCCGGGTCACGTAACTCGTCATCACTCTGCCCCCCCAAAGAAAAAACGCTCGGGCAGCCCAATCGTCGCGATCAGGCTGCCCGTTCATTATTTTCTTAGGTTTTTTTTCAAGTGCTGGCGGGCGCTGCCACCGCCCAAAATTTGCCGCCCTAGGCATCCGCCTAGGATGCCTCACGGTAAATACCATACTGCAAACAGGGCTATTAATAATAATCATTAATAAAAGAGATTAATGATCCAAGGAGAAAACGATTTGCCCTTTGGAGTCAAGAAGGACTTTCTCTTCTCCCTAGGAAGCAAAATTTAAATAGCTTCCTTTGGGGGTTTTTTTGCCTTCTTTTAGATCAAAAGCTGGAATGATAGGTAGAAGGGTTGAACTTGATGGACTTGTCTTTTTTCAACTTTAATTACTATGTTACTATGTATATCAAGCAACAGGTGATGTCACAAGCAGGAGATTATTTGGTACGGTAAAATCACTACTGCATCCGGGAAAAATGTCCTCTCTCTAACATGGAACTGTATGGTAATTATCACACAAAAGTGTTTCAATGAAGTGTGTTAACCCCTTTCTGACATTGGACGGGCTAGGTCCATCCTGTCTGGCAAAGCGTTGGCGACATAGGATGGCCTGCGGCAAAACAAGCACGTGGCTATATTATTAACTCCTCCCCTTTACAAATGTAATCAAGAAATATAAAGTAAAATACCCAAACTTTATTATAAATACTATATTTGCTCAAGTATAACACAAACCCCCCAAACTTTGGATATTAATTTAGGAAAAAAACTAAAAAGTCTGAACATAAGACTACCCTAAAGGAAAAAGTTTTACTTGTAAATACTCATATGTAATCCAAAAAATATATAATTTTTTTAGCCAATGCATCCCCCCCACTGCCATCTGCCCCCCAAACATAGCCAATGCATCCCCCAGAAAGCCATCTGCCACCCAAACTTAGCCAATGCATCCCCTAGAAAGCCATCTGCCCCCAGACTTAGCCAATGAAGTACGATGTAAGTGAAAACCCCCCCACAAAATAATTACCCAAAAGTTCAACAAAGGCTGGTGGTAGAATTAGTGCATGGAAAATACCACCATTTGAGAGGGGGTGGAGCCTGACGCTGATCTGAACAGATGTGTTTAGGTGGAGCTCCTCACGAGGCGGCACATCAAAGCTGACTTTTTATGGCAACCCCTGCCAAACAGGTCAAAAAATGAACCCCAGACCTGAGGAAGTAATGGGGAAACGGTCCAAAAAGGGAGCCCGGCAAAACCCTCAACAGAGCCAATATATCGGTAAGTTGCTATCAAGGTTTCAACCGTCTACGCACTCAGTCTCTACCCACCATCGGAGAGATGATGCTGATTCGTCTTCTTATCCGAACTTGAAAAAGGGAAATGTCCCAGTCAACCTGTAGCCTGCGTCGCATTTTTTTTTCCCCGTCAGGATTTTTTAAGTGCATTATTTTTTTGGGATGGGCCGTAGGCATTGTTGATCATCGATGGACATTTATTCAGCCTCATAATGTCCCCTAAATGTCAGTTAGGCGATAAGGAGCATTTGGGCACTATGCTGCCACTTTTATAGGGGCGAGGTGGCTGGGAAGGATCCCACAGTCTTCTTGCTTTATTGCAGGTGGGTAGCAACAGTGATTTTGTAAAAACATTGTGCCTTAATGCCTTAATGTTTGAGTTGACTCATTTTTTTTTTGATTAACTGGCATCATTGACCCCCACTATCACTTAATCAATGCGTTTGTTTGCATAATTTTGTATTCTCTACTTTCACAGTATAAACAATAGAGAAGTGTATGTCTACTAATAAACAGTATCTATCATATTCAGCATTTACCTTCCCTCTGCAGACAGATCTCACACAGTCAGTTGTTTGGCCAGTCTCCAATCTGAAGGCTCGACATCTTTTCAATTCCTGGTCCCACAGCTTTACTGCTCCACCTTCCTTGGATCTATAGACAATATAACACTGCCGTTTACCAGAAATGGACACAGCTTTGACTGAGCCTCAAGTAAGATTCACAAAGAAACATGGGCACTAGATTTGGAATCAAACCTGGCAATCTAATGACCCAACCGGTTGGGGGCGGGGGGTTCAGTCAATTTTGACAAAATGTATAAACTGACCTACGGAATAAAAGTCCAGCCATCTTTCATGCTTCAAAATGTGATTTTGTCTATATGATCATACAGTCTGAATTATTCTCTTCAAAACTAGTAGTGTCAGGAGAAGGCACATCTTTAATGGAGACTTGGGGGGAAAATCAGCTAGTCCTTATTATAAAGATAATTCAGACTCAGGGGAGCAGACCCATGGCTACCATGCAATGTAGTGGTATCTGACTGTAGACAGGGATGTGAGGGTAATCTGGCTCTGTGGACAGGGAGTGGGGGAAATTGTACACTGTTGTAAGGTATGTGGGGCAGTCTGATGTAGTAGGTTGAGAAAGAGAGCGACAAATGAGGATTAGTGGCTGCATGAGTTTTGTGAGCCCTATGCAGCACGAAATCTAAATACACACTGCCTACAACCAATGAGGAACAACCAACTTCATCCCATCTGAAAGTCTAAAGAACCAAAACAGTAGAACTCACGGCCTTTCCTTCCCTCCTGTGACAATCAGTCCATCCCTCAATGTAGTGTACATGGTGAACACTGGGCCATTGTGAGCTTTGGCCACAATGCGAGACAATATGTGGTCTTTCCACACACAAACATCTCCACTGATGGTCCCTGTGAATGTCAGGTTTCCCTGTGCAGACAAAACACAAAAAATGTGGATATCAACAATGTTAATTCCTATCACAAAGCTACTTTATAAGTACAAAGATATATTGGATCAAGTAACATTTATATGATAAGTCTGAAAATCCCAAATAGAGTATTTCAAGACACTCTCTGGGGTCTATTCCTGCAACTAAAAGGTGAGCTGAAGGTGAGTTCAGATGAGATAAGGTAAGGTTACATTTCATCTCACCATTTTAGCTATACATTGTGAAAAGTACAAACCTGGTGAGTTTCCCGTGCCAAGCAAACTCACCAGGATTGACCCTGCACAATGTATAGCTAAATTGGTGAGATTAAAATTCCATCTCACCGCAACTCACCTTTTAGTGAATAGACCCCTCTGTCTGTCCCCTGTTCATCTAAATAATACATATTTTTATGGTGACCACATTGCCGCTTAGTTGCTAATGAAAAATACATAATATGAAGATATGGTCACCTTATTACCAAGTGCTGCATACATTTGCTATAACATGAGCAGCCAAATAGGAAAATATGGCCAGTGCAGTGCATGCTGTGAAACACTATTCACAACATCAACAGTTCATGCTCCAGTGAAATGTTAAATTCTTATTTTTAACCAACAAGTTGGAATGAAGAGATATCCACACTTACTGCTCCGAATGCTACCGCTAGCATTGTCTGCATTCTCGCATCCTCAATAGAGCTCAGCATTCCTTTCTTACTTAACAGTGCTCTCCCAGCCAATGTCCAGAAGCGGACATGCTTCACTCCCACAGACACAAACTGTGTGTCCGAATCTGGACGGAATTCTGCCACAAATATACGCTGATTGTGGCCCACTTTGGTGGCAATTTTGGCACCTGATATAAAAACAGAGACAAAGATGTCAAGAGTCTGTTGCCAGACCTTCCTGAAGTATATGACGGGTACTCTTTGACTCTCTGCAAAATCCCCTGCCTCCAGGAGTGTGGTGATGTACCTTCCTGCCACTTCCAGATGGTGATGGTGTGTTCCGGATCCAGACCCACAGACAGGAGTAGTTTGCCTGTGGCACTGAAACTCACAGAGCATACGCCCTTAGAGTGGTAGCAGCGCAGGACGGATAGTGTCTGCTTGGTCATTGCATCCCACACGTGGATAGAAGGGGCTGTGGCTGCAAGGACAAAGATGTGAAAAGTCACATGAGTCAACGTGTCAGTCTCTTGACTTTCCTGCAGCAGTAAAGGGGTTAAAGTACGTCACTGTGCTATGTACAAACTGCCCATCCCCTATTCCTGGACATATTTCTGTATCATATAGAGAGAATCCCCCTAACTGGAAGTACGTACAGAAGTGTACAAGCTTGCCACTAAAGGTTGACCTTCAGAACAATGTTAAGAAACATTAACGGTATATTTTCAACCCCGGGTAGAATAGTTTATCAACCCCCCTCACTCACCCGACATATCCGCTGCATCACCTGAAACAAACAAAATGGGCATCATTATACCAGGAATGTGCAAACCTACAGACCCGCTGCTTTGTTAACCCCTGCACTGCTGGAGGAGGAGGAAGCTGCATGCAATTTATATATCCGCACATTGGTTATTATGGATGTGGAGGTTAGGTTACATCTTCTGTCTATTATGTCTGGGGTTGACTTTTAGACTGAGAGTGAATGTTCCCAAACAAAGCTCATTATGAAATAAATAAATATATAATCCAATTTCATAGTGAGCTTTGTTTGGGAACATTCACTCTCAGTCTAAAAGATATATATAAAGCTAAGATATCCTTACAACCTTCTTGATGATCTCTGTGACTCACCTGTCTCTGTAAGTCATGTTAAAACTTACATAGGGCCATTAGCATAGCTAACCCCAAATATCATATCTTTCAGCTATCATAGATTGCAGGCAACTAATCTAGAAGAAAGTATTGTGAAGGACAGAGAGATCTGAATTGTACATCCTGCTATTTTAATTCCCTTTAACATAAATCCAGACACATCAACTAAATATTAAAGTACTGGGAGTCAGAGAGATTGTGCAGTTGTTAATTTACCTGAAGATTTGTTAATTTCGGTAGCAATGGTAAAGAAAATAATAGGTCTCTGTGACTATTACATCTAAAGCAACTTATTGAAAACATATGAACATTCACAGCAAAACAGACATTGAAAGAAAATAATAATGTATGCATAAAAATCATATTTGCTTTCCCATTTTCCCCTTTCATTAAGTAGGTAAAAATATTTACTTCCTTGGTTTTGGTAATTGCCATAAATTTATCATGAGATTTTTTTTAATGATGATTTTCCCGTCCCTTTCACCTTGATACTGTACACTATAAACAGAATGGTACAGTGGAAAATGGTTTGGAAGCATACATGCTTCTCTGTTTCTCATCATGCATCATGCAGCATCTCACAACTCTGGTAGCTGCTCTGATCTTCCTATACTAGGGGGTCTAGGACACTTGTTCGCCGCATCTTCATCGCTGACAGTTCAGCGTGACAGTTAGAACCCTAATACTAACCCCCGACCCCTAATACTAACCCCCTTAACCCTAATACTAAATACTAAATACTAAAATTAACCCCTTAAACCCTAATACTAAAATTAACCCTGAACCCTAATACTAAAATTAACACCCTAAACCCTAATTCTAAACCTCTAAACCCTAATTCTAACCATCCTTAAACTAAAATAGGTAAAATACTTACCTTTAGCGAAGAAATGTCCCGCGATGAAATCTCCAGCGACGATCTGTCTTGTGCTGCAGAGTCGGCGGTGAAGCGGCTGCGCGGAAGCAGCCGCGATGAAGAGTCCCATCCCCATACTAGGATAACAATAACTCTCACACACAGCTCCATGTGCAGAAAGATTACCACTACCAAGATCCATTTAGCAGGATACAGAGGAGCTCCACCAAATACACTTAGGTAGAAGAATGGAGGATATCTGAGAGGTAGAGTGGAAAATGTGAAATGATGCTGGGCTACAGCTAGATAAATAGGTGTCTCAGTGTTTGCCAATGACACAACATTAAAAGTAGTGTAATACAGTCTGAACTAGATGTGTCTTTACTGCAAGAGGATTTGGACAAATTGGGTAACTGTCAGGTCTAGAAACAGCCACTGGCAAGCAGATTATTGAAGATGGACCCCTTGTTGCAGAGAGAAAAACCATCCATTGTCCAGGTAAACCTGGATTGGGACAGACACTTTGAACAGTAAAGGACAGCATGGGCTGCCAAAAATAAGACAGAAGGACAATGAAGAAAAACATAATATAAAAATCATAAGCAAAATAACTTAAATAAGGACTTAGAAATAATTGAGGCAGGAAAACTCAGAATCTGGTAAACCGGAGAGGGAACTAAAATGGGAGCTGGAACAAGGGCAAAAATGGATAAACTGGGCCGTGAACTAAGAGGAGGAGAGACAGGGAAACTACTTTGGGCAGGCTGGGAGTACAGGAGGGGAGATCAGAACTACCAAGCTCAGCAGTAGAACTGATTTGGAGGGCAATTTATAAGGCTTTAGTGGGAGTACTACTCCCTTGCAAGGAATCCGAAGTTACCAGCATTCTTGCCCTTCTTTATCAACCTAAATTACTGTGTGACTATGTAACAATGGGGATTTAGTAACGTGGGGAGGAGAGTTAAATAATGTGTATAAATAAATCTGGAGAAAGAGACTGGGTCTAGTGATTGCAAGAAGAGATAACGGTATGATATGGAGTGAAAAGGACAATCCTAAACATATTTTCAAAGTTTTCTTTACCTCCTAGTGGAGAGGGTGTATAAGGGTTCATCTGACACAACTTCTATACATTTAAGACCATACTAAATTAACTTTCGTCCTCCAGCTAGGTTTTTACAGCCTTTAGTCTGGCCTTTGTGAGTGTGGAACTGTGTTTGTAAGTTTGTTGGTGGGTGACTGTGCTAGTGAGTGGTATAGTGTCTGACACATTCACTGAAACAAAATCACTTTCTGTCATTCACTGATATTGCCACTCACTAATACACGTCTTAATGACTATGCCCCACTCCAAAAACGTCTGGAATAATTTCTGCAAATGTTCATGCACTTAAGGCATTAGTTAGTGACACTAGCATTATACACACTCCATTAGTTGCAAAACACAGGAATGCACAAACAATAACTTAATTCTTCAAAACATACTTATAGTTTGAATGCATACAAGGTTTACAAATCATTTGAATGCATGCAGTATATATTAATTAGAATGTTAGCACGGTATAAGTTACAACATGAGTTACAACTTACAACAGTTTTGGTGTGTGTACACACATATACTGTTCATATGGAAAGCTGGCAAGGCGGGCAGTGGGGCAGATGCCCCCAGAAAAAGATGCCCTCTACACTAACTCGATGGACTCAGGCACCCCTTTTCATTTCTAAATGCCTTAATGCCTAGGCATCTAACTGCACCTCTCCAGCTGCTGCATAACTACAAACTAAATTCCCCATCAGCTTTCTAGCATAGCAAGGAATTATGGTAGTTGTAGTACAGAAAATGCTGGAGGGCCGCAATTAGACGCCTAGGCCTTAGTGCATGCCTCCCAACTGTCTCGCTTTGCACTGGACTGTCCCAGTTTAGAGGCTCCTACCAGCCGAGCTATACCACTGACCCGCTTTTCGAGACAGAGGGATTCGAGACTACTATTCTGTCCCAATCTAATTCTCCAATGTGCAAGACACTGGAGAATGCCTACTCAGCAATGTGTGCATGTGCAATAGTGCTGTCAGCTTCAGTGGCAGCGCTACCTCACATGCGCAATAGCCCTCGCAATTGACACACTTTTACTTTTCAAGCTCTGCCCCCCCATGTCCCATTCTGCTGGGGCAGAAGTATGCTAGTATGTTGCACTTTTGATCTTTCTCTCTAATTGTTTTCTCTGACTTTAAATATCTGTATTTTATCTGTTAATATATCTGTCCTGCCTGTCTACCTGTGTCTATCTGGCTATCAATTGTCTTTATCTGTCAGTATATATTTCTTGCCCATTTGTGTCTGTTTCTGATGATAAGAGGTAGGCTAGAGTGTTTCATAACATATATATATCTTTTCTTGTTTTTTAATTGTATCCATACATATATTCATTATTTTCAACTTTGATTCTTTTATCTTGTCTATTTGTCCTCTATCTTTTTGGAGCAGGTGTCTAATCTGTAGGTATCTAAAAAATTCATTTTTTGGGAGGTGAAATTCCTCCATTAATTCCACAAATGTTTTTATGTTGCCTTTTTTTATTAGCTGGTTTATATTATTTATCCCTACTCTTTTCCACCTCCTTAGATCTAATTGGGTAATCAGAAGTTCCATGGTGCCAACAGGTGTTGCTGAGGCCAAATTAAGGAGTTCCTTTTCCTTTTTCCGATAATAATTCCATATCTTAATGGATAGAGCTATACTATCTAGGGCAATTTTTTACATATGTTTTGAACTTACTTTTTGACCCATCCACAGCAGATCCCATATTCTTTGAGGGCATACTTCTGAGTCCTATATGTCTTTATCGCCACTACTCTTCCTAACCATGATATATGTATTCTTGACCAGTTTAACCATTTCTTACGGAAAACCTATGGGCAATGCTTTTTGATGGATTGATTTTGTGGTAAGTCACCCGACCATACTGGGTTAACAAGTCCCACAAAGCAGGTAATGCGGAATCTGGATCAGACATGACAACCAAGATGTCATCCGCGAAAAGTCCCATCTTAACTTCTATAAGCGGAGAGAATTTTAACCTTGAATTTTTGAGTGCTCTCTAATCAATACGGCCAAAGGCTCCAGAGCCAGGACATATAATATTGGTGATAAGAGCCATCCCTGTCTAGAGCCGTTGGAAATTATTATAGGTCTAGATTCATATCCCCTATATGAAACTGTGGCAGTTGGGTTAGTATAGAGTGCCATCATGGGTTTTTTCAGTGTTGCCTGAAGCCTCCACATGGATTATTGATCACCTCTGAGGGCCATTTAGACATAGGATGTACAAGTATGACCTGTGTCAATAAGGGGTTAATTACAACTCACATTAGATATCAAAGTGGACACACAACAAAGTAATGCACACGCTGGATTATAAAGCAAGCTTGTTATTATAGTGCACATCCAACAGACTAGTTTGGCTATTAAAATAAATGCAACGTATCTGTAGTAGGCACATGCTGTATTAGTTAGAATTCATACTAGATGTTAGAGTGCACTCACAATGTTCTGGTAGAGCCTTTACAATGTACACAAGATAATATGTTATATGTTACTAAGAAGGCTGGAAATCCAAACCTAAGGATGCCACATACAAACATACCTACTTGGCCTGTTGCCACAAGGTTGGTGAATTTAGGGTGCTGGTTTACTGTCAGGCACAATATGTCATCTGTGTGTTCCTGGTAGAAACTCTGGGAACCTAAACATTAAAATATTATTTAATTAATGCTTGTAAAATAAATGAACATAATGATTATTTCTGATGTATGAACAGAAGGTTTAGGTAGCTAACCACAAACAAGATTATAGCACATATCATGCAATCAGATAATCTAATCAAAGCATATATTACTTTCCAAAGACGTTTGGACACAATTATTGCACTTTTTGGGGATAAGGTTGGCACTGGAATGCTGTTTGATGACAAATATGGTACTGGGAAGCTGTTTGGTGATAAAGTTGGCCCTGGAATGCTGTTTTGGGGACAACATTGTCACTGGGAAGCTGTTTGGGAACAAATATGGCACTGGTAAGATGTTTGGGAACAGATATGTCATGTGTTGCAAAGGACAGAGCTGGCCCCATGTGCAAGCTTCCAGTCAGCTAGCAATGACAAGATTTTTTGGGGGGTAAAATTGCACTGAAAAGCTGTTTGGGGGGCAACAATGGCAAGCTTTTTGGGGGGGGGGGTAAAATTTCACTGACAAGCTGTTTGGGGGGCAATACTGGCACTGGCAAGCTGTTTGGGGACAAAGATGGCAGTGACAAGATATGTGGATATAAATAGGCACTGATAAACTGTTTGTCGACAAAGATAGCACCGGCAAGCTGTTTTGGGACAGATATTGAACTGAAAAACTGTTTGGGGGGCACTTACAGATTACTGAAAAGTAATAGTTTGTGAGCTTTTTCAGTCGTCCCCAACCTTTTTACATAACGTTCATATTCTATATGAAGCAACATAATAATTGCATTTTGCATGATTTAATATATAAAACTGATCCCTGTGTATTACCAGAACATTTGATTTATGTGGACTTACCCTTGTCGATAGTGCCTGCTCCTTTTGTTTAGCGCAGTGTTTCCGAAATGGTGTTCTGTGGAACCCCGGGTTTTTCTTTGGAAAAATCCTGGGTTCAATGAAAATATGTTCACCTCCACAATTGGCATCATGCCAATGTTAAGTCTATGGAGGCAGTGACAAGTACGTTATTTTTCTGAATTCTTTGTCGCCAGACAGCTTTATGTGGTATTGGTGTCCCCAAACAGCCTTCCATTGCCAACCTTGTCCCCAAACCGCTTCCCAGTGCCATCTTTGTCCCCAAACAGCATTCCAGTGCCAACTTTATCCCAAAACAGCTCCCCAGTGCCAATTGTTTACCGGCCTGTCAGTAAAATAGCGCTCAGGTGGCAACCCTAGCAAAATTAAATTGGGAAAAACAGGTTTAGCAGTAATACGTGTTTTGTGCTGCTACGTCCTGTTTTATGCAGAGCTGAAGATGTTGCTGAAAGACTTTCTGTCCCTGCTGCAACTAGTAGAAAAAAAACATACAAATATGCTATACAGTTGCATGTTGCCTTATGGGTAATGACAGTGCAAATCTTTGATTTTTCAGTAGAATTTTTTTTTTTCCATAGATCTTGAGCAACATGGAATAGCAGCACAGAAAAAATATTATCTACTATTCTAAGGACACATTTGTCTTGTGTATTTTTGAGGACAGAGTATCTACAATTTATTTTACATTTCCTAGCAGAGGAGACCACCTGTACCTTTCTTAATAAAGCACTAACTAAAGAACAGCAGTAAGACAAAATTCCACATAAAATTACATGACCTTTTAATAAAGAGGCCATTCCACCCAACATATTTTCTGCCGTACATGTGTTTGATATATGTGAAATACACTTTTACTTTAAAACAAACTACAGTTCTGCTATACATTTACATAGAAAATGTATTTAGTGATATTGAATGAAGAGGGCCCAGAGGGATGACTAGCCTACATGGGGAATAATGCACTCAAAATATTTGGTGTTGCGGGACGAAGACACCACCCAAATCTTCACTGCATACAAAATCAATGGATCTCCGGCACTTGATACAGACGTGAGAGCTTTGTTGATCAGAGGCAGGCAATGTTTCAACTCTCACAAGTTTTCGCCGGACCTCACGAAAACGAGAGTTGAAACGTTACCTGTGTCTGACCAATAAAATTCTCACGTTTATATCAAGTGTCGGTTGTCCATTGATTTTGAAGCATCCATGGGATACAGTTTCTCCATCTAGATGAAGGAAGGAAGGGGGCGATCCCAAGCATCCATGGGAACATAGGGATACAGTTTCTCCATCAAGATGAAGGAATGGAGGCGATCTTAAGTGAAGGAGGGAGTTAGTCTGCATGGGACAGACACTGCAGCCTTGAAAGTAAGTTTGGAGATGGCTGATGCTAAGCACTGCTTCCTACTACCTGGAGGAGGAATGCTTAACAAGGAGACAAGACTAAAACCTGTCAAATCCTGATCCTTCTTTTCAGAGCTGGCAAGTCCTGCTATTCTAACTGGTTATGATAAAACTTGAAGTTCAATATCAGCTGGAGCTGGTGTAATGTGTGTATATAAGACAATAGTGGATCATAATGAAAGTCAACAAACCTGTGGCCACATTGTACAGGATACCAACTGAAGCCGTGTGATACAAGATATCCGCACCATCATTGAGATAGTGCACATTATTCCGACAATCTTTGCCCCGGTATCCAAACACCAATTCCAATACCAAGTCCTGCCATAATTGCAAAGATAAAATATATCAGAAAACTCATAAATGTAAATTACAGATATGAAGAAAGAAAGTGTGACACTAACCCAAATATAAACAGTGAACAAAATAGTGAATAAAGTGAAATGGTAATTAGATTATACTCCTCCTCTGGCACTGCAGCACCCGTAAAAGTGCTCCTCGGGCACTTGGCAATAGAAAAACAAGACAGAGTAGGGGCGCATGTACCGGGAAGAGAAACAAAAAAACAACAATAGTGCAACACAGTTTAAATATAATTGGATGTATAGTAAATCTCTACAGGGGTGCACTCACAAACGGATATTGAAATCAGGCTCATCAGAATATTGTAGTCAGTCGGTTTTAATAATTTCCATCTAAAAAACACATTAAAAAACCATTGCGCAGTGGCTAACACAAACCAGGCAATAACAACAATGAATACACGTACAAAATATAAAGCACTTAAAGTGCAACTTGCGTGAAAAAGTCCCGAGAGGTAAAACTTCTTTCCTGCTGCCACCAGGATAAGACACTCAGGCTCTTTTCTTTGAAGAAATAAACAGCTGGATCCACTTCTCAACGCGTTTCGCCGGCTCTGCTGTCGGCTTCCTCAGGAGATTGGTGCTTTGTGCAAATTTGCAAATTTGGAAGGAAGCCGACAGCAGAGCCGGCGAAACGCGTTGAGAAGTGGATCCAGCTGTTTATTTCTTCAAAGAAAAGAGCCTGAGTGTCTTATCCTGGTGGCAGCAGGAAAGAAGTTTTACCTCTCGGGACTTTTTCACGCAAGTTGCACTTTAAGTGCTTTATATTTTGTACGTGTATTCATTGTTTTTATTGCCTGGTTTGTGTTAGCCACTGCGCAATGGTTTTTTAATGTGTTTTTTAGATGGAAATGATTAAAACCGACTGACTACAATATTCTGATGAGCCTGATTTCAATATCCGTTTGTGAGTGCACCCCTGTAGAGATTTACTATACATCCAATTATATTTAAACTGTGTTGCACTATTGTTGTTTTTTTGTTTCTCTTCCCGGTACAAATTACAGATATGACCAACGTATTATACATTAATCTTGCATACACCAACTGGTTCTTGCCTTCCAGCAACCAACAGCCTCAAACGGCTTAATATTATTCAGTGTCAATGCGTGCATCATAGGCTAGCTTTTTTACCTGGAGTATCGAGGCACTGAATCATGTCTATCACACAAGTTGACGTTGTCTCATGATTTCACTCCAAGGTGCAGTGAAACATGGTGTCTCGACGTTATGTGCCAAATTTCTTTGTTTATAGTTAATTTAATTTCGTGCTCATTGAATGGTAGTTGAGTCTATTGTGTTTTATGCATTCCTAATTGTCCTGGTTACTTACTTTGGTTCTTATCAAATGTTTTGTGAAAGAGGGCCACCTCTTGTGATTTATTGCAGCCAGCCCTGATGTGAAATATTCTGCACTGACTTTTTCTGACCTGACTAGACAGCACTGTCATTTTGTATATTGTATTGGACCAAGTTTGGAGTGTTTGCATTGGCTGCACAATCCCCAGAGGCTCAACAAGACACCTAGTGCTTCTTCTACCATTTGGGTTCATCTTCAGTTCCCAGTGCAATATTCTTCTGTGGGCATTATGTGGCCCAGTGTTGTCAAGCTTTTTATTTATTACCTCATTGCCTGAAATGCATATGAATTTTTCCCATCTCCACCCTTGCTGTCCATATTTTATGAACCAATAAAGACTGACTGTCTAATTCATATGGCTATCTGTGCTTTCTATGCAATGTATACTGTGCCTCATCCAGTGTGTTCTTTTTATATTGCGTGATGTCTAATTAACAATATTTTTTGATATTTTGTTTTAGAAGTTTTGTAAGAATGATGCACATGCTATTCTAAATATTTAATAATTGCTAGTTACACATACTTATCCTATTAATAACAATCCAGCTATTAATATGAATTGACGTGGTGAATGGAGTCTCGCATACCTCTATGGGTCTCTTCTTTTTCCCAACATTATTTGTCTGCAGCTTTTCAGGCGGAGGTAGTGCCCTACTAACAGGAGGTCTGAAACAGATAACTGCCAATAAGAAAAGTTCGGTCCTTCACCCATTCCACATGAAAACAATAATGAGTCTGCAGCAGTAATAAATGCACAGCGCAGGTTCATAAACCTATGGCTCAACCAGTGAATTGACATATGTATGTGTTGATATTCAGATATATTTTTTTCCAGGCTAAAAACTTGTAGCAAAGAAATATTTCAAAATAACAAGTTTAATACCAGTACCCAACCATCAGACCAGTTCATTTAATATGGTTACGTTACATCCACACTTTGGACAGTAATAACAAGACAGTAATTAAAAAAAAGACAGGTACAGGGACAATATGCAGAAGGTGGAAAGCGCACTGGATGCTGATGGAGAAGGATGTAAGAAACACTTAAAGGATCAAAATTACCTGGAACCTCTACACAGCAGCAGGTAAGAAAAAGATAAGAATTACGTACACAAGGATAGCTACAGATGAAGACTCAGAGGAGAAATGAGCTTTAAAGGTTTGACTGAAGGCTGCAGGAGAAAAATACAGCTAAGGGAGTCATACAGAAGTACAGTAATAATGATATGTTCCTAAAGATCAGTTCCTTCCACTTCAAAAGATAAAAACAAATAACACTGTTCTGTATACTTATATTTAGTCAGCATTTGTGTTTCGTCATATAAAAACATTGTATAAAAGTTAATAAACACACATTTTATATTCATTTTATAGTATAAAATTATATATAATTTGATTGTTATTTAACATTGCATGTTCTGGTTTTAACATGAAGAGAAAATATTTTCTAATTTGATATTGGCCATCAATTGTTTCTTAACTAAATGTCGACAGGCTGCTTCCAACGGATGCGGTTATTGCCTTTCTGTCACTGCTGCTGGATATGACAGCAAGTCATATCCAGTGGCTGTATTTCCTTCCTCCTGCAGGTAGTGTGCAGGAGGAAAGACTGTGCGGAGAAGACAGGCAGTGACACCCAGCAGCCAGGTGAGTACTGGGAAGCACAATGTTTATTGTGCCCTTGGCTGCGGCCTGGGGGAACATGTTAATGGGCAAACTAACAGTCGCACATTAATGGGCAAACTAACAGTGTCATATTTTTTTATTGTACATATTTTTATTGACAATAAAAATATACGTAAAAATGTTTTTCAACACATATGCAGATCTTATAATAGATCGTTTTCAACATTGTACATAAGGAGAATAAAATATTGTTATGTAAACATATACATAGACATTGTCACGAAACACACAGGTAAAAATACAGAAACAGTTATTACTCAGCAGACATTAAACAAAAATGATGCTTTAGAGAGAGCCCCAAAGAGGGCAGGCCAAGAGAGCAGTCGGGAGGTAAGTAGAGGCAGTCAAAACGTACCAATCATGTCATATCGCCAACGACCAGATGATTAATGCAGGGCCAGTGATCTTATTGAGCCACTGGCTCCACATACAGATATTTTTCGGGGAATTTAGAAAGGACCTGCTTAAATCTCTTTCCATTCTAACCTGGTTCAAAATTTGCTTATTAACCTGATTCCATAGTATGGGTGTAGGTTGTCTCCAACTTAAAGTTATTTTTAAAGCCACCAGACTATGAGTTAGGAAACAGAAATTTGCCCAAGTCATCTTCGGACATTTTGTGTGCAGCAGGGCTGCTTGAGGAGATCTTGGCCATTTTTTTGCCAGAGACTCTCTCTATGAAGTCGAATGCTTTTTGCCAGGTATTCTGTACCTCTGCACATCCCCACCAAATCTCCATTAGATGTACCATGGATTTTTCAGGGTTCTGTACTGAAATGAGTCATTAGCATACATATTATTTTTACCTAATGTTTCCCGACCATGATACCCTTGCTAAGATTGTTTTCCCTAATACCACTTGCCAAGGTCTCCATGGAGATTATATAGAGGAGAGGTGAAACAGGGCATCCTTGTTGGGTGCCATTCCCCAGTTTGAACCATCCCAAGCAATTGTTCTGGCCCAGATATTTATTTATATCAATCTCTTGAGTTTTACACTTTTAAGTTATATAATCTTTCATACAACTAGTTAAACAGGGCACCAATCTGGACCAGGGATCTAAACTCTTTATTGTCCTGGACTATTTTTGTAATACAGTTTGATGCTTTCTGCGTTCTGAGTTTGTTAGTCATCAGCTTGTCGGTTTTATTATCACGGCAGTAGAATCTTAATTTGAGTTTGCTGATGTTCTTAGCAATCTTTTCAGCTGTCATCCAGTTGATCTGATCCTGGGTCTCAAGGAGTCTCCTTGTGTCTGTTTCTGACGGGGAGATCTTATTTTTCCTGGACAATTTACTGGTTTTTATTTGTAGAGAAGAAAGATCAACTCCATCTTTGCGGAGGTGCTCCCAATTCACCTTAATTAAATTACCCCTCAGGACTGCCTTAAAGGTACACTAATTTTTGAGGCACAAAGTGTCTTTTGGGGCATTCTCCTGAAAAAAGAATCACATAATATTATTCAGTCTATATTTTTACTGCTGTAAAGCAGGTTGTCGTTGATTCTCCACATATTATATCAGACAACGTTTTTGTGGGAGATCACCTTTTAATTGGAATAGCTGTATAGCATGGTCAGACCACGTTATCTAAAATTTTAATCCAGAATAAATTATTTACTGCAGCAGCATTTCCCCAAGACATATCTATTCTAGAATACGTATGGTCGACCTTTGACAGTTGGGTAAAATCGCGTAAAATCGCGTTCCTGAGGGTACGTGGTTCTCCACAAATCATAGCGATCAAAGCTATTTAGGCTTTTATTTAATGCCTTGGCCTGCTTGATAACTTTTATCTATCACACTATTGTCAAGTGGTTTTTTTTTGTCAGAGGTATTGTCCAGGACTAAGTTGAAATCCCCCGAGATCAGACGGATACCCTTCCCTACCAACTCAAATTTTCCAAAATTCTGTTCAGTAATCTCCCTGGAACCAGATTTGGGAGGTATCCATTCACCAAAGTATAAACAATAGAATTCATTTTACAAACAACTATAATATAGCGGCCCTCCGTATCCAGCTCCTTATACAATATTTCGAGATGAACCAAGTTGGAAAAGAGTATAGCAACCCCATTTTTTCTTAGCATCAGAGGCAGAAATCAAGGTGGTGAACCTTCTATCCCCCCCAGCCTATCCAGTGCAATTGACGCCAGTGGGTCTCTTGCAAAAAACATATATCATTGATTTTTAATTAAAAAGTTATATACTCCTTTTAATGGGCATATTTAGCCCCTGGGGTTGGCGGACATGAACCTAATCGTAGCCACCCTGTGCCTGCCACCCCGACCTCCCCCTGCTCTCTCAGCCTTATCCATATAAACAAACACAAAAACACAACACATGAACAGAGTTTCGTAACTAACTGAACTCTCTCCTGTTTTATGGGCCAAACGCCAAAAAACACTTGGAGTCAGCACTTCGTGACTGATCACAACCGTCCCAAATCCTATGCCTCTGTCTAGAGGCACCAAGTGGGAACAGAGGGAAGTGGCTTCCAGGCAGGACAGCTATAACTATTATAACTATGCCTGTCTCAAATATATTTTTATCCTACCCCATAAGACTAACCAAAGTGATTTTAGTGTGACATACAAAAAAAGAGTCTGGAGTGCTCCTAATACAGCAAGCAATACCATCTCAGGTTGCTGATCTCTTCAGTGACCACATTTCTTCAAGTTATCATTTACCTCAACTGCCTAATCACAGTCCCTAATTACACTTAACCCATTGCACTATAAAAAGAAATTTAGCAAATACATTATCTAGTATTATCATACAGTGGCAATAGTGCAGCTTTCTTCTTCCCTATTAGTGCAGACTTATGAGCAATTCAATCTCGGTTTACTGAACTCTCCAGTGACCAATCTTCTTTCAAGTTACTGTTTACCTCAACTGAATAAACACCATACCTTATTACACTTAGCAGATTTCATTAAAAGAAAAAATATTAGTTATTGAGTTATTGAGCATACAGTAGCAATAGTGCAGTATTCTTCTTTCCTATTGCTGCAGGCTTGTGAACCTTGAGGACTGTAGAAAAAATAAACAAAAAAACTTATCTTTGGTGCTCCTGATAAGTGAGCAATTCATTCTCAAATTACGAAACTCTAGAATTGACCACCTTCCTTCAAGTTACCGTTTACCTCACCAGGATGATTAGTAAATTACATTCTTAAAAAATCTATTTATATAATTTCCCCCCTTTTTTTCTCTTTTGACATGTGCATTATTACGTATTAACATACAGTAGCAGTAGTGCAGTATTCTTCTTCTCTATTAGTGCAAGCTTGTGAACCTTGAGAAGGGGGAAAAAAAACCTACAAGAGCTGCCCATACCTAGTGACGTTCTCTACTCTAATCCTATGGTTCTCATGGATTTTTTTTTTCTTCATATCTGGTTAGCTAAATTTATGTATCGACAGCCAATTTTCCACCTGTGATAATGAGCTGAAATTTACTTGCTTATTGTCAAAAATACAGTTAGTCTGGAGGGAAAGCCCTATCTATATCTCAACTCATTTTTCTCCAGAACTGATAAGGTTTGGTGAAAATCCTTCCTTTAAATCCTAGTCTGATAGAAGAAATCCTGGAATATCCTGGAATGGGCCTAAGAAACAGTTCTTTATTCAGGTATGAGCGGAAGTTAACTATCACATCTCTGGGAAGATCTTCCGAAATTCCCCTTGGTTTCAGTAGGCGATGACATCTCTCCATGACGGGGCCATGTTCCTCAAATGTAATACCCAGAGCTGTAAAGAGCCTTCACAGAAAATCTTTCAATTGATCATCTGAAATATCCTCTGATATGTTGCGAAAACGCAGATTGCTTCTGTAAGAGCAATCTTCATCTCTCAATTTAGCTTCTGCCATATCCATTCTTAGTGTTAGTTCTTTGTTAGACTGTGCCATTTTGAATTGTTTTACCTCTAGGTTTGTAAGTTTCTCTTCAATTGAGCTAACTTTGGTCCCTAGTTCTCATAGCTACTGTTTAATGCTGCTCGAGGCACTGTTAATTTCAAAAGTAATAGCCTCTAGCTGAATGTCCAATTTTGACAAAAAGAACTCTTGCGATATATAGTTTGTGCTTTTAGAATCAGCTATCTTTTGTTCCTAAAAGTCCTTCTGGACACAAGGAGTTAAAACCCCCAGGACCTTTTTCTCCAACCTCCCTAGTTACTATAGGGGAAAAGAAACATGAGACACGTTTAGCCAATTTTTAATTTTTTTCATGTCTTTTTGGCTTTGAGGACTTTTTTGTGGCCATGGTGGTCCCCTACTCCACTATATTCAGGAAACAGTCTTCCCATAATGTAAATCAGCAGCACACAAAAACCAGTTCAGTTATTTACCCAGATGATTTCCCGCTGTGTTAGGCGAAATTATAGCCGAAAAGAGCTGATTACCTAGGAGTACAAAAAATAGGCAGAAACGGGGCAGAACCGACCTATCCGCTTTGGGGTGCCCGTGGTTCTAAATTGACTGTCCCATATTTGTCTTGTCTGCCTTTTTCAAGCGTATTAAAACTCAGTGACTATCTCATAGAAGAGTGGGAGAGAACAACAGCCACTTTTAAGCAATTAACAAAAGTGGCACTTATCTCTTATGCAAGTCTTCTCTCCCCTGGGAGTTACAGCTCCTTTTAATGTTGATTGGTTCTGGGAGCTTAAGCAGAGTTCCAGAGAGATTCAAGGGAGACTCTTTGCAAGTACTAGGGCACCACTGTGCCACCAATCCTTTGTTAGCAAAGTACTCTTTTTTTCGAGGTTTAAGGTCAGCATTTAGGGAAGTCGTTGGGCGGTTTGGCGTCTCAAGAGGTACTCCGTCAGAACATCATTAATCAACACTGCCTGGTCACGCTACCCTTGCTCCACCTCTTCTGACGTGTCATGTCTTCACGTCATCCTGGATTTTTAATGGACAAACTGGCTTCTGAATATTAATGGACAAACTTAGAGAGGGCGGCACATGCCTTGTTTGCCTGGGGGGTGGCCCAACAAAAAACTTGCTTGCTGGCAGAGACAGTGGCTGGAGCACAAGGAGCCGAATAGACAGCACAGACAAACCACCATGCTGACTGTTTGGCTCCCCGTGCGGTATGACAGGGGAAGTGCTGACAGGTCACGGGACCCGGCGCTCTGACGCCGAATAGGCAGCAGGGACCAGCACTGCCCAGGGTAAGTCCTGGGGTGCTGGGAGCATGAAGTGGAGGTGATGGGGGTGATGGAAGCATGTAATGGGGCTAATGGGGTCAAGTGATGGGGTCATGTAATGGGTGTGATTGTGGCATGTAATTGTGGTGATGGTGGCATGTAATGGGGGTGATGGGGAATGTAATGGGTATGATAGAGGTATGTAATAGGGGTGATGGGGGTATGTAATGGAGGCAATGGGGGTCATGTAATGAAGGCAATTGGGGTCATGTAATGGGGTGATCAAGGCATGTAAGGGGAGTAATGGGGTCAAGTGATGGGGTCATGTAAAGGGACGATGGGGACATTAGATGGGGTGATGGGGGCATGTAATAGGGGTCATGGTGGCATTTAATGGAGGTGATTATGGCATGTAATGGGGGTGATGGGGGCATGTAATGGGGTGATGGGGGCATGTGATGGGGACATGTAATGGGGTGATGAGGGAATGTAATGTGTATGTAATTTGGTGATGGGGGCATGTAATGGGGTTGATGGGTCATTTAATGTGTGTGCATGTGGGTGATGGGGCATGTAATGGGGTGATGGGGCATGTCTTGGGTGTGCAACGTGGGTTATGGGGCATGTCCTGGGTGTGCAACATGGATGGGGGTGTGACCGAATTTTGTCTGCCTAGGGCAGCACAAAACCAAGATACACCACTTCCTTTCCCTCCATCTTAACACCTCTCTCACTCCATCTTATCACCCTTCTCACCCTATACCTCCATCTTTTCACTCCTGCCACCCTCTCCCTCCAGCTTCCTGCTGGAAGCCAAACTCAATCCAATTTCATCCCAAAATATCAGCTGAAACATACATTTAAAATATAGAAAATGGTGATTATTAAAAGGGGCACTGCCACCTAAATGGTATTCACATAGTGGATGTAGATCATAAAAATATGCATGCAATGTTACATCAGAATTGCAAGCAATTGGACAAGGTCATAAATAAAATTATATTTTAAATATATTTGTTCTGTCTCCCATTTATGACATCACCTTGGTCACCAGGTATACAAATGAGCTACTGTACTATCATTAGATTTGCAATTATACCACAAGGTATCACACATGGGTAACAGCGTAGATAAACTTTAAAAAAAGCATATTTATAATAAATAAATATTGTTTTTACAATGTACATTCACATTATGAACGCAGCTTAGAACTATAAGACTGGGATCCAGGTCCCCCTCGCAAGCAGCGGTGCACAGACATCCTCCACTGCTGCCCAGCACATCCGTCTGGACTTCTATGACGGAAGCCGGGAGGCCATGTGACCTTCCAGCTTCATCATAGAAGTCCCGGTGGAGGTGCCGGGCAGCAGCAGAGGATGTCTGCTAGTATCATGCAGACATCTTCCGGCTGCCCCCACTAACCACCAGGGAGATTTGGGCAGCCGGTGGATGTCTGCACAATACATCTCCACAATACATCCTTCAGGATTGTGGTCCTGAATCCCAATGTCCCACCGAGCTCTACCTCTGTCCCAAAAAGCAGGAGAGAGGTAGCGCTCTGCGCGACAGTGCCTCCAAAGAGGGACTGTCCCATGCATTGCTGGGATACATGGACATCAGAAAGAATTAATAATTTCTTCTGAATGATGCACCATAGGAGTTTTAATCGGAAATCTTTTTAACCTCATTTTCTGTGTGATTAAAGGACTGCAAGAAGGATGTAGTCCCTGTTTACACCTGTCCATGGGCGTCCGCAGGGGGGGTGGGGGCAAGGGGGGGCACTTGCCCCCCCTGGATTTTTGCAATTCCCCTTTAAAAAAACAAACATTTTTTTAAAATTATTATTTTGTATTCTGCTTGCTGTAATACTGGTCTCCCATCCACATTGGTGCAGGTCTCTGCGGCTGTCAGTCAAGCTGCATGAAGAGCCAATGACAGGGGTGCCTGGGGATATGAAGTTATAGGGCGCCCCTCAGCCCTCCATGTGGCAGCATGACTGACAGAAGAGAGCCTGCAGTGCAACATCATGGAGGAAACAGGGGAAGATACTCAGAGACCATAGCTGAGCCTCTGTAACAGATAGGAAGAGCTTATTATAGCTTTAAAAAACAAAACAGCCAAGGCACATGGTAGAGTGGGGCAAATCCAAGGAGGTCCCTCCCATTTCCCTGAGGTCTCCATTTGTCCAGTCTGAGCAGCTCCTCTGACCAGGCTCTGCTCACATCAACATGGTGACAAGTGGAGGGCTGGTGAGGGGGGATCTTTTGATCTCCCCAATCCAGTGCCTCTACCTGCTCGCAGAGGTCGCACACCCCTAAGGCCGGGCCTGTTTGAGTTATATTGTGTGCTATAGTGTTGTGTCTGGTGCTGTTGGGTTATATTGTGTGCTATAGTGTTGTGTCTGGTGCTGTTGGGTTATATTGTGTGCTATAGTGTTGTATCTGGTGCTGTTGGGTTATATTGTGTGCTATAGTGATGTATCTGGTGCTATGGGGTTATATCTTTGCTATGTTGTTCTATCTGTTGCTGTGGAGTTTCAGCTAGAGCTCTGGATATTTATCTGGTGCTGTGGTTTATATCTTGTGTCATGGGTTTTTAGCTGGTACCGTGGGTTAATATCTGGTGTTGTGGGTCTATATCTGGCACAGTGGATCTATATTTGGTGCAGTGAGGCTATATCTAGTGTGGTTGGTTTATATCTGGTGCTGTGGATCTGTATCTGGTGCAGGGTTTATCAACCCTTTGCATGCCTTCACTGATAATGACAAAGCTCCTCCACTTCATGATAACTTGTCAAAAAGTGGCGCGGCGCAGAAAGGATGACGGTAAAATTATGCCCCCCCGAAAAAATTTCTGCGGATGCCCATGCAACTGTCCTAGCTCTATAACATGGCAGGAATTAATCAGTTCTAAAATGGATGTTCTGAAACAATGGACTGTATTGTATGAATTTAATTAATTTATCTCATCTCATTAAATACCATAAACTGCAAAGGAAAATGTTGAAGTCCAAACCAGTGATAAGTAATAACTCACATCATCTAATAGAATTCAGTATGTACATATTTAGTTAGATCATGTGTTAGATCATGTGTTTCTATGTTCATCCCATCTAAACATAGACATATCTACATATATGTTGGCATGTTATCCTTACATCATGTATACGTGCAGCTGCAAAATGATGTCACTTGACATCTGTTTTCACCAACAATAAATAGAAAACGATTACAATTTGCGACTCCGTAATTTGTGTAAGGAAAAACTTTATTACCGGGACAATTTAAAGCAATACAGAGAGATACTACGCCAGTGGAATAAATACAAGCTAAAATTATCTTAAAAAGAAAACATATGCTCTGCAGCTGATAAACAAATTACACAAGTACCAAATAAAAGAAACCAAGTGTTAGAAACAAAATAATGCTGTGGCAGTTTTTAATCCTTTAAGATGATATAACCAAAAATGAACTTATTTTGAAATTTTATGGTAAGAAATTTTGGACTTTTTAAAATCACATCTAAATTGCATAAAACAATGAGAGTGTCCAAATATGTTGCTGCTTACCTGACTACGCCCTGCCTTCATGAACGCAGCAGGAGAAATCCAAGAGAAGTATTAGAAATGACTCTGTCATTAGAAAATACAAAATAATCTGCCGTGGCTGGCATGGAAAGGGTTACATTTAGAGATAGGCTAAAACTGGCCTACAAAAGGTACCAGGACACATCAAGGGGATGCAAGAAATATATTTGAGGCAAGCATGCTCCCCATACAATACACAAATTATTTTAAAAGATACAGCTCATTGTTTTACAGTGTAACAGTGTAAATGATTCAAGCATTCTTTATCTACAGACTACCTAGGCAAAATGGCTCTTATATGTTTTTAGACTAGTAATAAATATTTGGCAATGACCCTGCAAATTCTGCAAACTGGTCCAGCCTACTGGCACGCAAACCAACACTGAAACAAGCCACTGGCATTACCAAGTGCAGAGTTATTTGACTTTGACGTTACACCTCAGTGACTAGCACATTATCCTGCATGCTACAGCCAGTTCAGCTCACATCCCATATGCTTGTATGACATTTACCTCTCATCCAGGGACAGCTCCTTCTGCTGCAGGTGAGGTTTTATTCCTGCCATGGGTCGGATATTTGTGGATAAGGCTCTTATGGTGTAATTCATTTCATTCTCTCTTGTGACGTCACTGTCATAGCCTGAAAGGGAAAACATATAAAGCAGTGTCCTATTTATAAGGCTGCCTGCAGAGATATTAAATAAAAACATCATAAATAAAATTGCTATTAAAGTGATAAGAAAATTCAAATAAAATCATATAAATGTCTAGATGCAGGTTCTTCTTTCACTATGTAAATCTTCACAAAATATCCAAGCTCCTCCCCTTTTGCTGGCCATCACGCTATCTGCTCCATATCACACTAACTCAGAGCCAGCCCTATAGTGGAAAACAGATGTCAAGTGACCCATTTTTTGTTTTTGTTTTTTTTCTCTGGGGAGGGAGGGCAAAGAGCAGAGGATGTGCTTTACACACTCATGCATTGCTGGATGGTAAAGTCTTTGTATTACACAGACTGCTTGCTCCATCCCCTTGCATATGGTTCTTCCTAATCTGAGCACTGGGTGTCATGTTATATGCTGGCGCTCAGGGTTAAACAGGTGTCAGATAGCAGCTCAGCCAGACAGTCGAAAGGCACAGACCTCTCTGGAAAATGACAGCCTCCCTCCCTGCCATTAGAGGTAAAACAATTGTGTGTGATTAAGTATGTGTGCGTTATTATGTGTGATTGTATGTGACTATGTGTGTGCATGAGATTATGTATGTGTATGTGACTGTGTTTGTGTGATTGTGTGTGCATGCATGTATGTGATTATGTATATGCTTATGTGGCACCGCATTTTCATTTTCAACCCAGGCAACACAATGTCTTGGGATGGTACTGCACTACCTGATGACCTCAGTTAGAAGACAATCTTTACAGCATTGGCCAATCAACAAAGTTCAATTTGGCATTCCTCTTTATGTGAAGTTGTATACATGATTGTGATTGGTCCAGCTCTCACACTTGATTTTTGATTATTTACCTCCATCCTCTTCAGAATCCAGGTCAGACTCTTCACTGTCACATTGTCTGGTCTCTCTGTGTCCCTCCATTTCATGGGTCCAAAGCATGAGTGAAGTGTCCATCCCCCCTACAGTCACCAGCATGCTGTCATCATGTATCCATCGCAGGTTGGTAACATGGGAGCTGTGTGCCACATATCTCTTAAATTTCCCAAACTTCCCCTGAGAATAACACAATTGGGATTGTGTCCGATATGTTAAAAACCAGTAAACAATTAATTAATTCACTTTTAGGTGTGGTCAGTATTGGTCCAAGGAATAATATACTGGCACTATCCATAGATGTGTCAAAATTGAAGGAATCATGTGTAGCTGAGAGATCAGCTCTGGAAAAATACAAATGCGAAGAAGTGCATTATTGAAAGGAGACTCCATGCATCAAATGAAATTCAATGCATCTGGTAGTGTTTAACCTATACTCTGCATCGTTTTTTTGAGACATGTATGAAGGAAATCCCTGGGACCTCTCACAATGTTTTGTACTCTAACCCAATTTTGTAAACAAAAGCAAATGTAAGTATTGCAAGAGGCTCAGTGCAAATGACTTCAGGGGCATATCTTACCCCTGAGTGACAGGTGTGTTGTCAGTCCGAACCAGACCTCTCACTCAGGAGCACAATGTATTTTGTGTATTTCCAGGGTGTGTGTGCTCCGAACAGACAGCATTCAAACCCCGGAAATACACAAAATACATCTAAGGGGCTGATGGCAGCTGCGAATTCGGCATCAGAGTCACTTACTCTGTTGCCAATTCGACCCGCACAAAAAGTATCCAAAAATTTGTATACTTTTGTGATGGTAGAATGGGCAACAGAGTGAGTAACTCTGATAATGAATTTGCAGCTGCCATCGGCCCCTCAGATGTATTTCATGTATTTTCAGGATTTGAATGCTGTCTGTAGGGTATGCTTTTTGGCAATATTTGGTAGAAATGTTAAAAAAAAATTATATGGTAAGCCTGCTGGCACAAATGTATGGGGAATGGATTATATATATATATATATATATATATATATATAAAAAGTCTACACACACCTGTTAAAATGTCAGGTTTCTGTGCTGTAAAAAAATGAGACAAAGATAAATCATTTCAGAACTTTTTCCACCTTTAATGTGACCTATAAACTGTACAACTCAATTGAAAAACAAACTGAAATCTTTTAGATAGAGGGAAGAAAAAATATAAAAATAAAATAATGTGGTTGCATTTAACTGGGGATGTAGCTGTGTTCAGAATTAAGCAATCACATTCCAAATCATGTTAAATAGGAGTCAGCATACACCTGCCATCATTTAAAGTGCCTTTGATTAACCCTAAATAAAGTACAGCTGCTCTAGTTGGTCTTTCCTGAGATTTTCTTAGTCGCATCCCACAGCAAAAGCCATGGTCCACAGAGAGCTTCCAAAGCATCAGAGGGATCTCATTGTTAAAAGGTATCAGTCAGGAGAAGGGTACAAAAGAATTTCCAAGGCATTAGATATACCATGGAACACAGTGAAGACTGTCATCATCAAGTGAAGAAAATATGGCACAACAGTGACATTACCAAGAACTGGAGCTCCCTCCAAAATTGATGAAAAGACGAGAAGAAAACTGGTCTGGGAGGCTACCAAGAGGCCTACAGCAACATTAACCCCTTAACGACAGGTGACGTGCCAGGCACGTCACGGCAAATCGAGGACTTGCCGACAGGTGACGTGCCTGGCACGTCATGCACTAAATGGAGTAAAGAAAGCGACCAGCGGTCGCTTTCTTTACTCTAACGGTGTTGCTACAATGCCTCTAGGTAGAGGCATTGTGCAACACCCCCCAAATGTGCAGGGGCGCGCTACGATCACTCCACGGAGTGATCGTAGCAGCCATTAAAAATGGCTGCTCCCCTGCACACATGTGCTTAGAAAGCGAACGATCGTTCGCTTTCTAAGCATCTCCGGTGTTGTTAAAGTGCCTCGCCAGCGAGGCACTTAACAACACCGTTCTGCTCCCCAGAGCCGATGGTGGTCGCTCTCCTGAGCGACCCCATCGGCTCAGTAGAAGGGAACGCTGCCTGTACAGGCAGCGTTTCCCTTCTAATGGCAAGAGCATCGGAAGTGAAAGTATTTCACTTCCGATGCTCTAGGGGGAGCCAATCGATGCCAGCACAGCAGATCTATGTGATCTGTGTGCAGGCATGTATGGTAAGTGCTCTGATGAGCACTTACCATACTGTCAAAGGCAATATTACTAAATATTGCCTTTGACAAGTATTGATCTGCCTCCCTCACCTTAATACTTTTAGTAAGGGAGAGAGACAGATCAGATCAAGTAAAAAAATAAAATAAAATAATAAAAAAAATATTTAATAAAATTTTAAACACCAAGGGCTTTTATAAAAGCCATTTAACCCCTTCCCTGCCATTGATCGCTGTGTACGCAGTGATCATACACAGCAGCACATTTTTTGCTGTCTGTGCATTTTTTAGGGGTTATTTTTTTTTACTGTAATTCATTACAGGATAAAAAAAGGCTCTTTTAAGAGAGATTAACCCCTTTCTTGCCGTAGATCACTGCCTAATCAGCGATCTGACGCAAATGCAGCAATCTTGCTGCAGAAGCATTTTTAATTTTTTTAAAACTTTTTTATTACACCCGTCACGTGTTAATTATACCCGCTAGGGGACTACGTTTAACGTAAAAAATTTTTTTTAGCTGTCTGAGCGCATGTATAGCGATCAGTAACAGCTGATAAGTGACAATGGCGGGTTGGCGTTTGCTCAGATGAGCATCACCATTCGTCTGGTTAGATCAATATGTGTAAATATTTGATCTGACCAGTGTAGATCTGCCTCCCTCTCACTTGAGTTTTAGTGAGGGAGACAGAGCTGTATAATGTAAGTTTTTAATTATAATATATTTAATAGAATTGAGACCCAAAGGCTTTTATAAAAGCCATTTCCAGTATTTAACCCCTTCCCTGCAATTGATCGCTGTGTACGCAGTGATCTTACACAGCAGCACATTTTTTGCTGTCTGTGCATTTTTTTAGGGGTTATTTTTTTTTACTTTGATTTATTACAGTATATCAAAGGCTCTTTTAAGAGCTATTAACCCCTTCCTTGCCGTATATCACTTCCTAAGCAGCACATATGGTCACTGCCTAAGCAGTGCATATGGTCACTGCCTAAGCAGCGCATATGGAGCAATCTAGTCGCCGAAGGATTTTTTTTTGCTATCAGCATTTTTTTTGTCAGACTCACTAGGGGTTAATTATACCCACTAGGGGATTACGTGTATTCCTTTTGAAGCTGTCTGAACGCGTGTATAGCGATCAGTAACAGCCGATCAGTGGCAAAGGTGGTTTGGTGATTTCTCAGATGAGCATCACCATTCGTCTGGTTCGTAAATATTGTTCTGACCCATATGGATCTGCCTCCCTCTCCTCACTTGAGTTTTAGTGAGGGAAAGAGACAGATCTGTATAACATAATTTTTAAATTGTAATAAATTAAATAAAATGTTAATAAATTGTGAGTCCCAAGGGCTTTTATAAAAGCCATACCTTTTGTATAGTGTAGTGTATTAACTCCTTCCCTGCCACTGATCACTGCACAGCAGAACATTTTTTTCTTGTCTGTGCATTTTTAGGGGTTAATTTTTTTGTACAGTACTACAAAGGCTCTTATAAGAGCTATTAACCCCTTCCTTGCTCCACATTTTCAAATTCCAAGTTTGAAAATCAAAAAGCGCACCTCTCAAATGTAGCCTTTCAACCCCTAACAAAGCTGACAAAGCTATGCATGGGTGGTATCCCTGTGCTCGGGAGATGTTGCTGAACATATATTGTGGTATTGTTTGTCAGGGACACATACCGAAATATGTGAATTTGTGTCTAAAGTGCAATGTATGTGGGAAAAAATACACAATAAAATGACTACCACAAACTTTGACAAAGGCTGGTGGTAGAATTGGTGCATGGAAAGTGTTAAAATAACACCATTTAAAATAGCCTAGGGTGTCTACTTTTACAAAATATATACTTTTTGGGGTAAAATACACTGTCCTACTTAAAAAAAAGTCCCAAATGAAAGATGGGCTCAGGCTGACTACACGTCAATATTCCAAGTTGAAAATGCGCACCTTCACAATGTGGCCCTTTAGCCCCCAAACAACCCAACAAACCTATGCATGGGTGGTATCCCTGTACTCAGGATATGTTGTTGAACACATATTGGGTTATTGTTTGGCAGTGACACATACCAAAATCTGTGAATTTATGTCTAAAATACAATATTTGTGAAAAAAAACCACACAAAAATTACTACCACAAACTTTGACAAAGGCTGGTGGTAGAATTAGTGCATGGAAAGTGTTAAAATACCACCATTTGAAATAGCGTAGGGTGTCTACTTTAAAAAAATATATGGGTTGATGGGGTAAAATACACTGGCTGGTTTCAAATATGTCCCAAATGGGACATGGGTGCAGGCGGTCTGCATGTCAAAATTTTAATTTGGAAAACCAAAAACTGCACCTACCAAATTTGGCCTTTTACTCCCCAAACAACCCAACAAACCTATGCATGGGTGGTATCCCTGTACTCAAGAGATGTTGCTGAACACTTATTGGGGTGTTATTTGGCAGTGACACATACCAAAATCTGTGAATTCATGTCTGAAGTACAAGGTTTGTGAAAAAAAACACACAAAAAAATTACTACCACAAAGTTTGACAAAGGCTAGTGGTAGAATTAGTGCATGGAAAGTGTAAAAATACCACCATTTGAGATAGCCTAAGGTGTCTTCTTTTAAAAAATATATGGGTTGATGGGGTAAAATACACTGGCTGGTTTCAAATATGTCCCAAATGGGACATGAGTGCAGGCGGTCTGCATGTCAAAATTTTAATTTGGAAAACCAAAAACTGCACCTACCAAATTTGGCCTTTTACCCCCCAAACAACCCAACAAACCTATGCATGGGTGGTATCCCTGTACTCAAGAGATGTTGCTGAACACTTATTAGGGTGTTATTTGGCAGTGACACATACCAAAATCTGTGAATTCATGTCTGAAGTACAAGGTTTGTGAAAAAAACCCACAAAAAAATTACTACCACAAAGTTTGACAAAGGCTGGTGGTAGAATTAGTGCATGGAAAGTGTAAAAATACCACCATTTGAGATAGCCTAAGGTGTCTTCTTTTAAAAAATATATGGGTTGATGGGGTAAAATACACTAGCTGGCTTCAAATATGTCCCAAATGGGACATGGGTGCAGGCTGTCTGCATGTACAAATTTCAAGTTGGAAAACAAAAAACTGCACCTCACAAATTTGGCATTTTAGCCCCCAAACAACCCAACAAACCTATGCATGGGTGGTATCCCTGTACTCAGGAGAAATAGTAGAATCTATTTAGCATGTTTTTTCGTTCGCTATTGTCGATGAGGAGAAGTTGTTTCAAATAAAAACAAAGAAATTTGTGTATTTTTTTTTTTTTACCATATTTTTTTTTTTTTTTTAATAATATGATAAGATATGATCAAAAAGATGGCATCCATAGAAAGCCCTTCTTGTCCCGATAAAAACAATATATAATATTTGTGGGTACAGCAAATGACAAAGAAGAAAATTACTGCTAAACACAAACAGCACAGAAATGTTAAAATAGGCATTGTCCAGAAAGGACAAAAATGTTTCAAAGGCTCTGTCCTTAAGGGGTTAAAGGAGCTGCAGGAATATCTGGCAAGTACTGGCTGTATAGTACATGTGACAACAATCTTCCGTATTCTTCATATGTCTGGGCTATGGGGTAGAGTGGCAAGACGAAAGCCTTTTCTTACAAAGAAAAACATCCAAGCCAGTCTACATTTTGCAAAAACACATCTGAAGTCTCCCAAAAGCATGTGGGAAAAGGTGTTACGGTCTGATGAAACCAAGGTTTAACTTTTTGGCCATAATTCCAAAAGATATGTTTGGCGCAAAATCAACACTGCACATCACCAAAAGAACACCATACCCAAAGTGAAGCATGGTGGTGGCAGCATCATGCTTTGGGGCTGTTTTTCTTCAGCTGGAACTGGGGCCTTAGTTAAGATAGAGGGAATTATGAACAGTTCCAAATACCAGTCAATATTGGCACAAAACCTTCAGGCTTCTGCTAGAAAGCTGAACATGAAGAGGAACTTCATCTTTCAGCATGACAACGACCCAAAGCATACATCCAAGTCAACAAAGGAATGGCTTCACCAGAAGAAGATTAAAGTTTTGGAATGGCCCAGCCAGAGCCCAGACCTGAATCCGATTGAAAATCTGTGGGGTGATCTGAAGAGGGCTGTGCACAGGAGATGCCGTCGCAATCTGACTGAGATTTGGAGTGTTTTTGCAAAGAAGAGTGGTCAAAATGCCAAGTCAAAATGTGCCATGCTGATAGACTCATACCCAAAAAGACTGAGTGCTGTAATAAAATCAAAAGGTGCTTCAACAAAGTATTAGTTTAAGGGTGTGCACACTTATGCAACCACATTATTTTATTTTTATATTTTTTCTTCCCTCTACCTAAAAGATTTCAGTTTGTTTTTCAATTGAGTTGTACAGTTTATAGGTCACATTAAAGGTGGAAAAAGTTATGATATGATTTATCTTTGTCTCATTTTTTTACTGCACAGAAACCTGACATTTAAACAGGGGTGTGTAGACTTTTTATATCCACTGTGTTTATATATATATATATATATATATATATATATATATATATATATATATATATATATATATATATATATATATATTTCAATATTACTTTTTGATAACAATAAAAAATAAATATATATGAAAAAAGAATTAGGGTGGCAATAGTCTCACCGGTACATTGCATGTAACTTTCTTTTAGTTTAATCACCCAGAGCCTTCATGGTTTGTAAATTGTAGTTCATATAAAAAAGAAGCAACATGGGCAAAATATGCAAGCATACCAAATCTTGATAAAACTTTAATCTATTAGAACATATTAAATTAATGAGATGAAGAGAAAAATTGACCCTCAAATCCTTATAGGTTTTGTGCTAAGCTAATTTGAGTAGCATCATAAAAACTATAAAGGATTACTAAAATGATTTTATGCATAAGGCTATTTGTCCTGATTTGTCTGGCTGCATATTGATACTATGCCTGTCCTGCTTTGATGTGGATACCTGCAAAGTTACATAGTTGCAGATTTCCATCTTATAGAAAATATTACTTAATGTTAAGCTTACCCAAATTGCTGTTGGAAGCCTAACCTACAGAATTTTTGAAATATTTAATGCACATATCAGTTTGTCTAATGGATATTTTATTTCATACTTACTTTAACTGGGTACCGGAAGAGCTTCACAAACCCGAAGTCATCCCCAGTCGCCAAAACTTTGCAATCACTGGTAAGGGAGGCAGCAGTTACATCACTTACTTCTCCAATCACTGGCCATATCCCCTCACAGCTGGTACCCAGGACACTGGTCCAAGAAGACCAAGAAATCTTTTCTACCTGAGAAATAGGACACTGAGTATACAATCCAAGCATGTAGTATTTACCCATTTATTGTGTGTTTGTAACGGAAAACATAGTTATGGGATATTGATCATAGACAACATTGAAAAACAGCTCCCCCAAGATACGGGAAGAATGTGAAGTTCAGTGCTTCTAAAATATCTTGAAAATGATTTTCTAAGTTATGAAAACGTTTGCTAACATTTGCAATTCCCTTGTTCTATGTATTATAAAAAGCTTAACAAAATGTGATTTATATATTTATTTCATATTTAGCTATCCCAAACCTTTAATATTTGATTTTCTGACCTCTGTAGATTGAGCTACATATTAGGTTCATGCATCTATTTTTTTTATTACTGAAACGGGTATTTACATCAATGTTTTACATCTATCTATGAATACATTGTTACTGGATCTATTTGAGGACCTTATATTTGTTTATATATAAACTTATGTATAGTCATCTTTTTAATACTTGGAAACTTTCTGTAGTTAGCTCTTGGGACTAAATGGGGTGGGGCTAAAGAGGAACACAGTCACGTGATACCACTTCAAATCAAGTGACATTCTGTAATACCAGGACACTGAGCTGCAGCTTCCACGGTATAGCTACCAGGTGTCTGAAGCTTCATTCTACTTTTTAAGAGTGTGTATGTCTCTCATGACATATCTATCATTGAATTGTTCATTAAAAGCCCATTTTTCACATTGTTCACAATCCCCGTTATTTATCAGTTTATGAAATGTAAACTGGAGGAATCTTTTGATGCGAAGGTCAGGTGGTGGCTGCAAAGACTAATAAAGCACAATTTGACTCGCAAGTGGAAGAAATTATTTTGGAAGACTGCACCTTACACATCCAATGCAATTCTGGGCGTTGGTTCTTAAAAAGAAAGCAGAAAAAGTGCAGAGGCTATGTAGTAATCAGGTATGTAATATCAGTAAAGGAAATGGAAAATCTTCGTTATGAAGTAAGACTACACGGGTTGCATTTATATACACTGGAAAAACAGTGTGTTAGTGGGAATATAATGAACTTGACAACCTAAATTCCTATGTAACTAAGTCCATCAATTTCAACTCTTTGCCTATTCATGTACCTACTGTTGAACCAAAAAAAAGCAAAACAAACCCTAATTTAGCAATATTATAGGGTGAATTCATTCTTGACTCCAAAAGCCACACAATACAAAAAGCTCCCCAATGTCCAGTTCATGAAAAGATCTATAAAAAGGCAATACATACGAAATGGTGTTTCTTTGGTGAAATTTGATTACCATTAATCAGGAAGGAATTTATTCCACTATGAGGCAAGATTCATGGCTTAAGTATTTTTTTTTGCCTTCTTTTGGATCAACAGCAGGAATTAAGATATTTAAAGGACTAAACTTCACTTGGATTTTTTTTACAACCTACATTTTTCAACCTAAAATCAATGTGGCTCATGACACATAAGACATGAAATACAATAACCATGTTACATAACCTCCTTGTTCTCTACATACAATTAATCATGAAATGATCTGAATCTAGCAGAGTCTCAAAAACAGAACAGTGAAAATCTGTCCCTCACCTCCTGAGTTGGTATGTTCTGTTTTTTCCCACGAGGAGCTTCAAAAAATAGCTGCTCTTTAGCACCTGTGTTCACCTGTAATAGCTTACCTGGAAACAACACAGACATGTTACTTATGGATATTTATAGATTATTTCGAAGGCAAATTTCTATAAGTGGATAGAGCAACTTTGGCTTCCATGGTGCTTGCTCCATATTAAATTGACACTACAGGAGTCTTTTAAAGTTTTATTCGCTAAGCAAAAGTTAAAAATCCTATGCCACTGGTCCAGAATTATCCTGATGTTTCATCCTGATATCCTGTATCTTGATATACAATTTCAGCTCTGCCTCTCAGCTGAGGCAGAGTTGATCTGGATGCTGGTGTATACTGACCGATACAATCTGATCTTGTTAACTAGCAGAGAGCGACTGGTTGGAACCAACAGACCTCAATGGCATGTAAAAATAAGGGTTCCTAACTGCGCTAGTAGTTATAGACTGTCAGTGAAAGTGTCAGCCTACCAGCTTCTCTCAGAAGCATCATGGCTGCCAGTCAGAGGATAAACTGGCACAAACCCTAACAAATACAGTTTATCCTCATACTAGGGCCTTTTGATGTTTGCTTCTATATTAGAAACACAAGTGAAAAAAAAAACTTTACGGCTCACAATTTTTTCCTAATAAATAACACTTTGACCGATTCTTTCTATAATAATGAGAAAATAATTAAGATAACCTGACCCAAATACTAACTTGCCTGGCTATAATGGCAATATATCTGAAACTTTTGATTTGGCATGATCAATAATAACCTCAGAATATTGTTCATGTTCATTTTACACTCAGTGTGTAACTTGAATCCCATGTCTCATCTTGTATCCCACATAATTATGGTAGTGGGGTAATTACTGTTTTATTATGGTTTGTCCCAAAATACTTACTATGTTAGGTGTCCTGTTCATTATGAGAAAAGCTGAATTGCACCTCCAATATAATTATTTAAATTAGGAAAAAAGGTGCAACCTATAAATGGGAAATTTACGGATTGCCATTGGGGAGAAAACAAGTGCGCGAGTGCTTTGCTTAATCTGTTCACACAACCAATGGACAGACAGACTTTTGGTTCCTGGGTACTGCATTAGAAGCTCCCCCCCTACCTGAGCGGCATGCTCGCTCTTACTCCCTGCACATCCCACAATCTCAGATCCTGCACCAACCCTTCACTAGCGATCCCTCACTTCAAAAAGGAAGCAGGTCGAGGTGTGTTCTCTTTCAGAGCTCCTCATATGTGAAATAGCCTTCCTGTTTCTGCCTAATCATCATCTAGTCTAAAATCCCCTAAAATAAGTGTCTCCCAAATACTCAAAACAGATTGTACCTGTTTTTAGTTTACAAACTCCTTCGTATACTGTACATGTTGTTCCTTTTTTGTATCAATAATGATTTAACCTGTATGTTCTCCTTCCAACTTGTTTAATATATGTATGTATGTATTTATTTTTTTATCTACCGTTAAATGTGTAACTCTATTCTGGACTGCGTCCCTAGGATATAATTGAAAACGAGGGAAATCTCAATGTATTCTTCCTGGTAAAACACTTTCTAAATAAATAAATAATCAGCTATTGATGCATCCAGGGGTGACACTACCACATAAGCAAATTAAGCTGTTTAGGCCCACACTTGTTTAGGGTAGAGTCCACAATGCCTAAATGAGGGGAAACTGTTATAGGGGGGGGGGGGGGATGTCTGATACTGGAGCTCCCATTTGTTTTTTTCACTTAGAACCACAACTGAGCCATTCCTGTGACATTTTACATGCTGTGGAGTTTCTTCATTTTCTGATCATTTTTATTAATCTATTATAGACTTTTATAAGCTTTTTAGCCCTGCCTATTGGAGAGAAATTATTTATCTTTCAGTTATACAGGAGACCTATTAGATAATAAAAGTTTAATTATACAATTGTAATTAGGCACAATGGGCATCATATATGCCCACAATGCATGAGAGTGCATTGTGCCAGCTAATATCACTCTTTTGGCATATTTAAATCCTCCAATGCCAATAAGCCTTTAATGACATATTAATCACCGTTCTAAAACACAGGTACTCACCCCTTGTGTCCCAGTCTATATGCGTGATGTAGCTGAACGATCCTTTGCACACTCCGACTCTTTTACTGTTTTTTACATTGTAAATGTCTACAAAGTTGTCATAAGATGCCACCGCCAAGTATTTTCCACTACCTGTAATGTAATGTAACAAATGTTAAAATCAGTTTGCTTACATATTTAATTGCAGTACTACAGTGGTGGCCCACAGCTTATTCATTTCCAAGTTCCAGTTTTAGTTTCTTAGATTTTACAATACTTATCTTTAACATATACATTTTGCAGCTTTTATCCCTTATCCATAAGAAAAAAATGAGTTACCAGCAGGGGCATACCCAGAGCATTTGGCACCTGGGATGGACCCTGTATTTGGCTCACATCCCCAACTTTAAAATGTAAAAACCACCCATACTTTTTTTGCCAAACAGTCACAATTACACATACAGACTCACAGATTCACACACACACACACACACAGTTTGTTTTTATTGTGTTTTGTACTGGGCTCCAGATAGGACTGCTTCCCTCCCTCTATCTTTTGCGCATGATGTCATGTGCAGGGCTGAGGAAGGAGGGATTAAGCATGATGCTCTGTGCTGTGTCGGGGAAACTTTGTTGTGGACCTGCGGGTGGAGGTGTGGTTACTACTGCAGATATCACGTGGGCCGCATTGGAAGGGTGTCATTGGCTTGGGTGCCCAGGGTCTAATAGCCTGTGGCACCATTTCAATGAGTGGCACCCAGGGCGGAATGGCCACCTCGCACCACCCTTAGACCCCCACTGGTTCCCAATATCTCCCAGGTGCCAATATAAGGGCTCCTACAGAGATGCATGGGGATGCCCACTTCATAAGTACCGGATGATAATGACTTCACTAGGGATAACACACAACTGTCTTCCCCCTATTCACTTCTGTCAAAAAAAAAAAAAAACAAACAAACAGGGAAGCAGGTATCTGACTGAAGCTTTTTCTCCACATGCTCAGTGCAAAAGACATCATTAATTTCAACAGATCCCCTTGCAGTGTAAGCAACAGAAGTGTAGAGTGGTACATGCCCCCTAAGTGTCCTGACTCATGTGGGACATATGATGAGAATGAATTAGACACATGCACAGAAATGTATCCACCATGCAGTGTACATGTGATGATTAATCAGCCAACCATGCAGGTGCAGTTGTCTGCCCTACTTCCTGGGACAGCCCCCTTGAATTCGAAGGATAAGAATATTGGAATGTATGTAAGAATATCACAGCCGATGTACAATTACGATCTAGAGCTACATGCTGCTTTTTGACTTATAGTGCTGCTTGCTGAAATATTCTGGCTGAGCTCTTTTTTGTATGACAAAATAGCAACTAAGAAACATTTTGTAGAGAAGAATATATCTGTAACTCAATGCTGCTGCTTTCTGTTTTGGGGTATAGTTAAAGTCTTACTGCAAAAATCTCTATGACCAGTAGATGTCGTGGTTTCGTGCAGTAATATGTATTTACTCTATGCCAACTTCCAACTTATTGTATATGTATCTGGATTGTTTGTATACATATCATGGGTCCAGTATTTTCATCCACATTGTAAATTAAATTACGAATGCTAATGAGGACTGTTGTATATAGTCCAACCTAAACTAAATTATGGTGTATGAACAAGAATTGACCAGTTTTAAACATTACATAGCATTCAATTAGGGTAATCTAAATAAATCATTAATGCATTATTGTACCCACTATGTTTTATATCCAACTAAATTTGATATATCTGTGCCTTAATTAATTCAGCTACTCTAGGTTTATGTCCCTTATACCTGGCTCCTTCTCCCTTTTCAATTATCTTTCCTTTTGTATCTCTCTATGGTAGGACTGACACTTATTTTCTTTGAACACCTCTGAAGAAGCCTTGTGGTGAAATGCGTCAGGTTGTCTTCAATTAGAAGTTAAATAAGTGTATTGTATCATATGAATAAGTGTATTATTATTATGTAACAGTATTGTAATGTCATAATATTGTATTGATATGATTGTTACAAAAAAAAAAAAAAAAAGAATAAGTGTCTTTGTATCACTGGATTGTTTTTATTGATATTATTATTTACACTTTTTTTTATACATTCTTTTCCTTTTCCAGAGTGTAGTCCTATCTAGTTTTAAGCACTGATACCTATCTATTCAGTGGATCACCTATCTATTCGATCGATCTTGTGAGTCTACTATTGTAGACTCACAAGATCTCTACTAGCAGTAAATAGCCTAATAATTGTAACAATATCTATTTGTGTAATAAAAATATTATGATAAACACTATTTGTAAGGTGGTATCTGATTAAAATATCTCACATTTTATTGGTTTGGATATTTTTCTCCATGATTTGAATTTACTAAGCCAATTAAATATAAAAAAAAATGTGTAGTTTTATCCCTTTTATTTTTGGCAATCTCATTTAATTCAATACAAATTAGTTTTTTTTTCTTCGATGTTTCTGTAGTTCATTACTATATTAAATAATCTCAATATAGTTAAAACAATAATCAATCAATAATCAGTCAGGATTTGAAAATATTTGGTATATATACCATATACTTTGCAATTACTGAAATATAAATGAACAGTTATAACCTATGGACGGCAAAATGAAACGCAGGTTTTTCTGGCTCTGATGCCGAGTCAAACTCAGCATCAGATTTGAATAATTAATTTTTATGTTCAGTCATATCAATTAGCATTTGTTAATGATAATTAATAATTGGTTTACTTAATATCAGTAGTGGTTCAGTTAATAATAGTGTAATGTATTATCACAAATATCAGTTCTTGTTAACAATAGGAATGTACATATGAAATTATAATTAAGAAAACATATATCTATATATCTATATATATATATATAGCACAGCTCAATGTTGTATGGTTATTTTATTGTTTTTCTTTACTGATTATTTCTATCTTTGGTTTTGCTTAGTCTTTGTCACTTGTGTAATTGTTTTATGTTACTTGAAATGTTTATATGGACATAAAAAAAGGAAGGGAAAAAAGGAAAGAGAAAACATGCTTGTAAGTTTTAACTGTATCACTAGTATCTTAAATGCACTTTATGCTAATATATGTTAAATCCTTTTGTACCTTTGTAATAAAAAAAAAAACAACAAAAAAAACACCCATATATCATTAATAATGAAACAGTTAATGTACTGAAACATGTATTTGACTAACCATATTCAACAAGCTGAATATTGAAATGCAATTACTTAATGAAAATGTGAAATAATATTCAATGTTATAATATTATATCAATAGATACAGAGCCCAGAATAAACACGGAAAAGATCATTAACAAAGAAGTTCCTGTTGATGCTTTCTTGTATGGTAAAATGTAATCTCACAAATTTAGCTATACATGACTGCTATGCCCATGACTCCCACCTCCCCATACCCAACCATAACCAAGAACCCAACCAAGCCCAATTAAAACACAAACAACCTAATAGTGGATAAGGGCTTATCCACAGCTTTTTTGATAAAACCAGCTAAGTTACCATAGCTGTTAATGACCCGCCAGGTGCAAAGCCATCAGCATCAGCAGATGGTTGACCCAAGAAATGAACCAGAGCTCTAGTCCCCTGCTGATGTCATCGACCACCAGCAGGAAACAGCTCCCCAATTCCAATAGGACAGACTTCCAAGTTAATCCAATCAGCGCTGACGAGGAAGTTCGGGCACAGCGTGATCAGGTAAAATTAGGCACTTTGAGCACCGGCTCCATTTTCCCTCTCAGACTCTGACAGGTAGTACCCCCTGCAACGATATCCAAGCACAGCTCATCGCGGGGAGCCACAATGAGCTGTTTAACACTGGACGTCCAATGCTGTCCTAGCGTCTTTTAGGTACACTAAAATTAGGACGGCATAGAACGTCCTAGTGTCTCGAAGGGGTTAAAGCACATATGCACACAAAATCTTATCCATTCACTGACCATCACTCACACTAACACATAACAAATACACATGCTGACATTTCGGTACCCACATACTCACACACATATATTCACACATCCACACATGTACATACAAACAAATCACATTTACAACACACAAGCACAATCATGCATAGCAGAGCTACACATTATTCTTAACAACTGAACTGCTGAATTAATCATTTAATGAACTGAATATGTATCTTTATGAATCATATACTTTTAGCAAGTATATATTATCAGTCATAGATGATTGCATACCAATATATGTTATAACATAATATATAATAATTATTATTTAAAGATATCATATATATACCTTTGACTTACTAAATTAATGTTTTATGATGAACCTAAATCATGAGTAATATCGTATTTGCTCGATTATAAGACGACCCTGATTATAAGACGACCCCCCCAAATTTGTACATTCCTTTAGGAAAAAAACTAAAAGCCTGATTATAAGACTACCCTATAGGAAAAAAGTTTAACTTGTATATATGTAAATAGCTTTTTAATATTTAATAAAAAATGTATATTATACAAATGCATTTCTTGTTTTTATTTGCTTTTATGTGCCAATGCGGCCTCTCTCCCACTCCCCCAGCTGTCTTTCCCCCCCAGCGTCTCTCTCCCCCCAAAACTTCTCTCTCTTGTCTCTATCTATCCCCCCTCCCCTTTTCTCTCTGTCCCCCTCCCTCCCCTTGTCTGTGTCTCCCCCTTGTCTGTCTGTGTCCTCTCCTCTGTCTGTGTCCTCCCTTTGTCTCTTTCTATCCCCCCTCCCCTTGTCTGTGTCTCCCCCCCCCCCCCTTTGTCTGTCTGTGTTCTCCCTCCTCCCCCTCTCTTTGTCTCTTTCTCCCCCCCCTCTCCCCTTGTCTGTCTGTGTCCTCTGTCCACCCCCCTCCCCCTTACCTGTTTTCGTTCCCTGGTGGCTAGTGGGGGCAGCCGGGGGATGTCTGCACGATACGTGCAGACATCCTCCATGCTGCCCGACACGGCAGTCTATTATGACGGTCAGCTGGTCCGTCATAATAGACTGCCGTGTCGGGCAGCATGGAGGATGTCTGCACGTATCGTGCAGACATCCCCCAGCTGCCCGATTCACCCTGGTGGCTAGTGGGGCAGCAGAGGATGTCTGCGTGTTGAGCGCAGACTCCCATGCTGCCGCCCGGCACGATCGCCGGGACTTCTGTGACGACAGCGGAAGTACCCGGCTTCATCATAGAAGCCCCGACGGTCGTGCCGGGCGGAAGCAGGGGAGTCTGCGCTCATCGCGCAGACATCCCCTGCTGTTAGAGAGGGGGATCCAGGTCCCCTGCAGCGGGGCTTTGGTCTATGACGTTGATGCCCCCTTCTCTGGATATAGTGAGTGGTGTGTGCCTGGGGGGCATGGCCTGTGATTTCTTGCGTGATGTCACGCTGGACAGCCCCTATATAAGCCCCAGACTGCCCTAATGCCGGTGCTCAGTTATTGATCAGTCCTGCTACTGATCAGTTGTCCTGTTCTGTGCTCCCTGTTTGTCCTCCTGCTGAGCTCCCCTCTTCCGACCCAGATTTCTTTTGACCACTCCTTTTGTCAGCCTCCTACCATTGCGACCCGGACTGCCTATTGACCACTCCTTTTGCCAGCCTCCAACCATTGCGACCCGGACTACCTATTGACCACTCCTTTTGCCTGCCTCATACCATTGTGACCTCAGATTGCCTTATTACTAGGTTTTGTCTGCCGCCTGCCCTTGTGAACTCGGATTGTCTGTGACTAAACTCCAACAGCAGTTTACCCCTGCGTACTCAGTTCTGTTCCTGAAAAGGAGTGCACTACCATTCATCTCCTGTTAGTACGTCTGTTTGTTCATTGTTATTGTGCATATTGGGCTCCTTTCCATTGGACCCCCACATCGGGGCGTTTCAATCATTTTAAATTACACTAATCAATGAGATTACCTTGAATTTGTTCAGGAAAGAAGGTTATTTCAACAACTTTTTCCTGTTTATTTAATTGTTTTGGGAATATAAATTACTCCACTTCTTCTTCGTATATTCCTGGAATTATAGGTCAACTTCTCCTTTGTGCATCTCCTAACATCATGTCACCTTTTTTAAAATTGTGCGATTGTTCTTTTCTCAATTCCAAGACCATCAATTTTATCCTCTATTTTATGCCATATCTTTGATTTCATTGCAATTGAAGAAGTTATTGGTGCCATGTTCCCAAATAGTACAGAATAATTCTTAGTTATCTATTATGAAACCAATAAATATGAACATTTCACACTTCACATAATACATTGTATAAGCACTAACTGATATATGCAATGTAGTCATTGACACACAATGAAATGTTATATAGGTGATTTAATTAACCACTTATTAATAGTTGACTAACAAATTTGCTACTCTTCAACTATTATTTACAAATATATTTAAATGTAACTTTGATTTCATTTAGCTACTGTTGATAATTATTATATAATGGTACACTGTTATTGGCTGACTAGGAACACATATGTAACATTATAACCAGAATTGCAAGGTTTATACTTACAATATTCCTTATTATAATTGATTTTTTACTTGTTCTTTTTTGTAAACATGAATATATCAGTCACCTTTCATAAATCGTATGAGGATATTTTTTATCAAATTTACTATATGAGGGCTAGTTACTATATGAGGGCTAGTTACTATATAAGGACTAGTTACTAAAAGGTGTGCTGCAGGTAAGTTAAGATGAGGTGAGATTAACGTCTCATCTCACCAATTTAGCTATGCATTGTACCTAGGGTTGCCACCTTTTCTTCAAAAAAATACCGGCCTTGGTACTGTCTCCATAGACTTAACCTGATGCCAATTTTTTTACCAGCCAGGTTGCAACCCTAATTGTGCAGGGACAAACATGGTGAGTTTGCTTAGTGGAGGAAATTCACCATGTTTGTCCCTGCACAACCTACAGCTTAATTGGTGAGATGAACTATTCGGTTCATCTCAACTCACCTTTTCGTGAATTACCCCTAATATCCTTTTTATTGCCGCTATATATGAATACATTTCTTAATATTTATTTAACACCCTTCATGACAATGCCCGTAAATGTATGCAATGCACGGGCTGCCTTTAAAATAGCGCAATCGCTGAATTTTTTTTAAGTTTACCTGGATGCTTCATGAGTGAATGCTATCCAGGAAAGCAAAAAAAAAATTAAAATAAAATGGTTGCTGGGACTTTCAGGTGTGGCCCTACCTGTGACGGACGCTTCTCACGTGAGCTCCCATGTGCTTTACAACGAGGCTGAGTGCTCCTCCACAATAATGCCCAGGATGCTATTTTAGGGATCCCTTTGGGCCCCTGTTTGTTAAAAACCTACGCATTTGCAGACAATGTCCTTATCTATATCACACATCCACAAATTGCAATACTACAGGTATTCAATTTAATAGACCACTATGGCTGAATTACGGGGTTCTCTATCAACAAAACAAAATCCAAAGCTTTATGTCTCAATGCATTTAGAAGACCCCCACATATGCTGAATCTAGGCATTCAATGGCAAGCTAAATACCTTAAATATTTTGGCATCATACTTCCCAAAAATCCGGCCACCATATATGCCCTAAATTATAAACCTCTAATCAGCAACATAATTAGTGAATTATGAAGCTGGTAAAAGCTGCCTTTCTCTTTCTCTGGCAGAATTGCACTCATCAAAATGATCTCTTTCCCAAAATTTATGAACCTAATCCAAACACTTCCCCTACTACTTAGACTTAGGCATGACAAAAAAAGTACTAAAGGCCTTCCACAAATTCATATGGTCAAACAAAATGTCTCGGATAGTACTCACCACCCTACATAAAAACAAATTGAATTCAGGTTTTCACCTACCAATCCCAAGAGATTATAATATAGCAGCTATTTACTGTTACACCCTGGACAGGGTCGCACACTCCGACACATATGCAAACACAAGCCAGGAACAATATTTTAGCCTTATGATTGTCTTAAGGCCCTCCTGCACACCCCGATTACTCAACTCCATGAATACATTGGTAGCGGCCCATTATTATCTTCTACAATTAAAAGAGACTTTGTTATACTGTAACGAATTACAGTAAAAAAAATGAACCCCTAAAAAATGCACAGACAGCAAAACATGTGCTGCTGTGTATGATCACTGTGTACACAGCGATCAATGGCAGGGAAGGGGCTAAACACTTGAAAGGAGAGGGAGGCAGATCAATACTTGTCAAAGGCAATATTTACAAATATTGCCTTTGACTGTATGATAAGTGCTCATCAGAGCACTTATCATACATGCCTGCACACAGATCACACAGATCTGCTGTGCAGGCATCGATTGGCTCCCCCTAGAGCAACGGAAGTGAAAATACATTCACTTCCGATGCTCCTGCTAGTAGAAGGGAAGCGCTGCCTGTATAGGCAGCGTTCCCTTCTACTGAGCCGATGGGGTCGCTCAGGAGAGCGACCACCATCGGTTCTGGGGGGAGCCGAAGATGTTGCTAAGTGCCTCGCTAGTGAGGCACTTTAGCAACACCTGAGATGCTTAGGAAGCGAAAGATCATTCGCTTCCTAAGCACATGTGTGCAGGGGGCGCAGCCATTTTTTTTTCCGGGGAGTGATCGTAGCGCGCCCCTGCACTTTTTTTTAGTGTTGCACAATGCCTCTACATAGCTGGTTGCTTTCTTTACTCTATTTAGTGCATGACGTGCCAGGCACGTCACCTGTCGGCAAGTCCTCGATTTGCCGTGACGTGCCTGGCACGTCATCTGTCACTAAGGGGTTAAACAGTGTAAATAGCCACAATTGTTGGATCACTCCCAAAGGCGATACTTGGAATGGTACTCCAAGTTTCTGGTACTCCAGTCACCACCATACACCCCTTCACATCATCCTAGCGGTGGCGGGTAAATGTATATTACATCAATGGATATTCAAGGAACCCCCAACTCTGACACTGTTTTGCTCCAAATTACTGTTTCTCCTTAGAATGGACTTGCTAGATTAACTCTGTTAACAAAACCACAGACACAAAAAAATTCTTTAGAAAGTGGGAACCATTTATTGTTACACTGGAACACTCATACAAAACAAAGATAAGAAACACGTTTTAAGACATGGCCTGGTATGCATCACAACTCATGGCAGGCAGAATACCCTGTGCATAATTAACAGACAATGACTGGACTGATTAGAGCGACAAACTTGACTGCTAGCAAATACTATACCTGAAAGACCTAGGTTCTTTTGGGGGGTGGGAGGGAGGTATGGATGTGAACACTTATCTGTTAAAATTAGGATAATGTCCTTTCTCCAGATGCCTTATGCTGTATATGTTTTCATGATCTCATCATGATTAGGAAAGGCTAAGGACATAGGAGGTGGGATGGAGTGGTTGGGAAATTTTCCGAATTGGCAACTGTATTATATGCCATCTTGTTACTTGGTTTGTTTTGTTTCTGATTTTCATATATTGTTTGTGAAAACTACAAAAGAAATAAAAATATGTTTTAAAAAAAAATGTGCATGTAACTATCCAAATAGTAAGTTTTATATTTGTACATGTCTTGTGTCTCTCAGACATCTGAAGTTTATAGTATGTGGCTTAAGCAAGTTTGGTCACCATTGATCTGGAGATGTGAGGTGAACTTAATTGCAAAAATTCAACTCAGTCTCGAATTATAAATTCAACTATATGAAGAGCATTACTTACCAGGGGAGAATCGAATATCAGAGATTACATCCTTTCTATGGTGAAAAGATAGAAGATCTTCCATTGAGTCAGTATTCACAATTAAAAAACTTCCATCATTGAGCCCAACAGCCAAAGCCTTCCCATCAGGAGAGAAAGAACAACATCTTCCACCTGAGGAAACACAATTAATCAGCTACTCAGCTTACTCAGCCTGTCTGGTATGGATGTGCACAAATTCATTGTCTAGTAACCAGATCTACCTTCAATACAGAATTAGGGTTTCTTTTTTTCCTCTCCCATTTCTATATTTTATTCCTGAATATTGCACCCTCTGTGTTTTTTTTTTTTAATTTAGAATTTTTATTTTCAAAATTTTTGAGAAACAACTGACATTGCAAAATAAATGTTATACAAAACAGTACAGTAAAGCAAACGGATGGGGAAAGCTCTGTGGGGTGTAAATAACAAAGAGATTGGGGCCAGGAGCACAAAGATGCCAGTTTAGCACTTTGGTCATTAAGGACAAAAGCACCATGCAGCACGATGGGGTTAATATACACACATAAAATATATACTGTTTTAATCGCCATAAGATGGTCTTTCTTCAAATATAATTAGTTTCCTCATAAGAAAAATATCATAAAATATGATGAAAATATTTTATAACTTTGACCTGAAAAATCTTTTACACAATTACAAAAGGTAAAAAAGGCCCTGTCTAAATAGCTTCTAAAGATTGTCCTGAGTTTAGAAATATGCTATGGTTAGCTTTAAATCTAGTCTTCACACATAATGGTAGTTTATTTAGCCAGGCAATGTAGACTGCTAAAGATTTGCTTAGAGTGTGCTTACTAACTAAAAAAACCTAGCTCATATAATTTGCTTATTTACATTATTAATAGTGTTGAGCGAACCCGAACCGCACTGTTCGGGTTCGTACCGAACATTACGTTGTTCGGACCCCGAACACGAACCCTAACACTCCACTGTATGTTCGTGTTGGAGTTCGGGGGTTTGGCTATTAGCCGAAAGTCTATAAACTGAAAGACATTCGGTTTATAGACTTTCGGTTTATAGAATAGCAATAGCATTACATGTATTCCATAAACCGAAAGTCTATAAACCGAATGTTTTTCGGTTTATAGACTTTCGGTTTATGGAATACATGTAATGCTATTGGCTTTCTATAAACCGAAATAGAGTCCCCATTCATACGAATAGGTCAATTGACCTATTCGTATGAATGGGGACTCTATTTCGGTTTATAGAATAGCAATAGCATTACATGTATTACATCTGAGAGTCAAATAGAACCGTCAAATACTGTGCTTACAGCGGACTTTGAAAAATCTGAATTGTTTTGGGTGGTAAATAGTACATTTGCGTCTTGCGGTGCACTTAATATCTGAGAGTCAAATAGAACCGTCCAATACTGTGCTTACAGCGCACTTTGAAAAATTCTAATTGTTTTGGGTGGTAAATAGTACATTTGCGTCTTGCGGTGCACTTAATATCTGAGAGTCAAATAGAACCGTCCAATACTGTGCTTACAGCGCACTTTGAAAAATTCTAATTGTTTTGGGTGGTAAATAGTACATTTGCGTCTTGTGGTGCACTTCATATCTGAGAGTGAAATAGAACCGTTAAATACACTTACAGCGCACTTTGAAAAATTCTAATAGTTTTGGGTGGCAAATACTACATTTGCGTCTTGCGGTGCACTTCATATCTGAGAGTCAAATAGAACCGTCCAATACTGTGCTTACAGCGCACTTTCACAAATTCTAATTGTTTTGGGTGCTAAATAGTACATTTGCGTCTTGCGGTGCACTTCATATCTGAGAGTCAAATAGAACAGTCCAATACTGTGCTTAGAAGGCACTTTGAAAAATTCTGGCTACCAGAGCGCCGCTTACACCTACACTGCCACGGTCACCGCCTCCTCAATCTATGGGTCACTTAGTATAAACTGAAAGAGAATATCCTGCACTCCAACCCTCTCTCAAATGGATAATTCTGTTGATCCTCCTGGCAGCCATGCTTTAGATTTAGATTTATGTTCCTCCAAAGCTAAAATCAAATATTCCATCTAGTGCTATTTTATGGCTCAGCTGTATTTTTAATTTGTATGTATTTTATGTTATTTCCCTATCCATATTTGTTTGCAGGGCCCTTGTCCTACTATTACCCACATTTTAATTCCTTTTGCAGCCCTCTAGCCCTTTCCAGGACTTTTTTAGAGGCATTTTAGTGCCCAAAAGTTTGTGTCCCCATTGACTTCAATGGGGTTCGGGTTCGGGGTCAAGTTCGGGGTCAAGTTCGAGCCCGAACCCTGACTTTTTTCTGAAGTTCGGCCGAACCCGCCGAACCCGAACATCCAGGTGTCCACTCAACTCTAATTATTAACAAACATGATAACAAGTTCCCTTTCATGTCTACAAAATTTGATGCAAAATGACTAACTTACCTTAACCCCTTAATGACAGAGTTCTATGCTGCATTTGATTTGCCTTGAAGACCAGAATTCCATTATTTTTGTAGATCTAGTGTTAGCTTTTCCCTTTTTTTAAATCTTTTTTTTCAGTCAAGCAACAGTTTCAGAGTGATGGAAGATATTTTTTTTATCACTTCAGTTGCTCTCTGCTTGGCACACTATATTGTGATTAATATCCAAATGGGTTAAGGGGTTAAAATGCACAGTTTATCAACAATTTATATTGATTGAGTTGTGTACAGTGCAACTGAGTTAATCTCCCTTGTCACTCCTAATTTTGAAGTTGTAACAATTTCACCAAATGGGTGGAATAATTATTAAAATAAAGTGAAAATAAATTCCTCAGTATGCCGTTGATTTGAATTGGGATGACTGATCCTTGCAAGCCTCCAGGCGAAAGTTCTCTGCTCTGAGCAGGAGGATTGGTAGAAGTGGTGTCTATCTTCACCTTACAGCCAGGTCATCCTGCTCTTGGAATAGTGTCAGCCACATTCAGGACAGGACTTCCCACATTTTTTAAGAGCTTGCACAAAATTTGTCCCCAGTGAACAAGGAAGATGGAAATCTCTGAGCAACTGACATGCTAGTCTAGTGTTCCCTGGTATGCTAGAAAGATAAGCACTTGGAATATTAAAGATCCACTTTAAGGTGGCCATTAAGACTTTCCTTGGTTAATGAACATTACCACAACGTAATCCTAATCTCAGTTATTACTCTTACCTTTCTTTAGTTTACGTACGGCAAGCATGCAATGGCTAGGTGACAGATCCCAGATGCGAAGAGTTTTATCATCACTTACAGTGGCACAGATTGGTAAGTGTGGGTGACTAGCCAAGCCCCAAACCTCCCCTTCCATATGTCCCTACAAAAGAGAACATTACAGGAAATACAGTTTATACATATTCATCTCCAGAAGAAGGGATAGAAAGGCTTCATAAAAGTACCGTAAGTTAAAATTCATTCATTAGGGACACGAGGCATCTTTCAATGTTGTGTGTAATCTAAATTCACAGGATCGTAATCTTCCAGTTGACTGCTAATGGCCAGGTGGATTCAATGAATTTGTAACAGCATTCAGGATGATATTGGAATTGAAATACCTGTCAGCAATTTCCTACTCCTTGGATTAATGAGATGTCCATTTTCAGGTGTATATAAGTCTGATAAAATCTGAATGGCCATGTTTAGCCTTCCAATGCTCAACAGGGTATAATGGGTTAAAGGACAACTGGAGGCAAAAAGGTATTTATATTTAATTGAAAGATTATATTAAGTGTAGATAGTTTTATATAGAACATCTTTAAAGAAAGAATACAAATAAAGTACCTTATTGAACACTCCAAACCGAATCTTGAGTCAGAGGTCTACCTTCATCTGACCCAAGGTGAATGAAGATCTAATCCAAGATTCTATACAACATGTACGCCCCGACAGAGAATTACCAGCAGGATTCAATAAGGTATTTGTATTCTTTCATTAAAGTATTGTTATTTAAAAGACACTTGATAATATTTCAATTAAATACTGGCATACCCCACATGTACATACACAATGGATCCAGAGCATGTAGGTAAAACTAAAATGTACTTAAAGTGAAGTAATACCTATATCACAGAGGATATATGCATACTGAATTTAGGATTATTAAAAACAAGTTGTGAACAATGCCATACACCTGTCTAAAAGAAAAACCATGCAGTACAGCAAGCATCTGATAATTAAACACTTGATTGGAACCATATACATAATCACTTAAGTCTAACTTTGTATTCTTTTCCCGACCAATGAAAGTTATACAAAAAATCATTAAAATAGGAATGTGATAAATGCAGGCCTAAAGTGCTTGACTTATTTTTTTAAACTAGTCCAAATCTCTCTTAAGGAAGCAAGGTAGACTGCTGGAGATTTGTTTAACATATAATCATCTGTTTACCTGAACAAGTAGAGTGACAGGCCCACTCTTATCCACCTCAAGAATCTCGCCGTTCTTGGTTCCTACCAGGATGTGACCATGACCCAGTGATATTGCACGGATTGATGGGTTATCTTCCAACAAAAGCCCTGTTTGAACCATAGTGTTAGCATAATATCAATCCACCATCAAATATAAACAACATATCTATAGGCATTCAAGTTTGAGCACTGGGCAAACTCGGGCCTCATTCTTCCTTTTGAACTTGAAATATAAAATAGTACTATAATAGGGACCAGAAGTAGCCATTTCATGTGTTCAAATCAAATATTTACATTTTGGGACATCTATTGCATGTGTATTGCACCTCCTAATGTGTTCTTATGTACCTATCGCACTTACAGAACTCCATCTACAGTGTAAAATCTATAAAGGTTTAACTATAGCTATCGCTCCTATAAATTAAATAAAAAATATAGGGTTTTATTCATGGAAGAGGGAATTTCAGGGGATTTCAAACTCGAGGCCAAAGTAGCAGAGTTGGAAAAAAAAATCTCCAAATCAATCTTTATTCTCTTATTACCATATTTTTCTGTTTACAAGCCTTTTTTCAAAAAAATGTAGAACAAAAAATTGGGGGTCGCCTTATACACAGAGGAAACCGGTTCAGAGAACCCGTGCTTGTTGTGGTGGGATCCTGTGGCATTGCTAGAGGGGACATAGGGGGGCAATTGACTCCCCAACAAACTGAGCTGCACTTCTTGTTGCACAATGTCACGTGACCCAGTGCAGGCTGTGTGAGCGGCCACTCATATCAGCCTGCATTACTAAGTGCTGTCACATGCATCTACTGGGAGTAGCTGTAGACAGGTAAATCTCCCTGAAGTCCTGTGAGTTCAAAAGTGGGTGCAAGGCCAAGTCATGTGAGTGCAAAAGTGGATTTCGGTGCAAGTACAAAGTGGGTTTGTGGGTGATTCGTGAGTGCAAAGTGGGTTAGGGGTCAATTTCTGAGTGTAAAGTAGGTTTAGGGACAATTCCTGAGTGCAAAGTGGGTTTGAGGGCACTAAATAACTTCATAAAAGAGATTAAAAAAATGTAAAGATTTATTAATTTTGGGTTCAAAAAAAAAGTACGGCTCATCTAATGACAAATTGTTATCCAAAGGCTTACATCACCTTTAGATCCAGGGGCTAATGCAGCCCTTTTGATAGCATAGGTTTTGAGGCATCGTTCAAAGGAGTCATCCCAGAGAGCCACTACTCCATCCTTTCCTCCTGTTACAAACCCCTGCAACCAGAAACACAAACATTGACATCTGGGTGCATCAGACTATTATTTATGTAGCATATGTAGACAGAAGGGAAATTCAAGCCCGCAGTTTGTTTTCTTACTTGAGTTCCACATTCAAACACTCAAGCAAGTAGTATATTTGGAAGGCTATGGCTCACACACCTTTTCTAAATGGACATACTTAAAGGAATTTATGAGTGTTATGGATAAAAGTTCTATATATGGAACAATCAGTATAAACCGGTTTTCATGGTAATCCAAGAACTTTGTCCCAGAATTGCTCTTTAACTCCTTTGCGACAATGGACGTGCCAGGCACGTCCTGCTGGGAACACTGTTCCCGACAATGGACGTGCCTGGCACGTCCTGCGGTGAATCAAGCGGTTTTCGCAATCAACGATCGTGAAAACCGCTTTAACGGTGCTGGTCTATTGCCTCGATGTCGAGGCAATAGCCAGCACCGAAATTTCCTTTCTGGGGCATCCACGATCGCCCCATGGAGCGATCGTGGGAGCCATATTGATGGAGAAACATTCTCTGTCATTATGGCTATGCCCTCTGGTGGTCTGAGCTTCGGAGGTGAAAGTAAATTCACTTCTGTCACTCTGAATATGCTGCTTGACCACCCCTAGAGGTAGCCAAGCAACATTTCAATGTTAAACAAATATATATATATATTAGCTTAAAACTAGTATTATGTTAGATTAGCCTATAGGGTTAAAATTAAATAATTTTTAGCATAAGGGATAGGGTTAAAATTAAATTAAAATATATTAAGGGATAGCATAAGGGTTAGAGTTGGGGTTAAATGTAGTCTTAAGGTTAAATTTAGGGTTAGGGTTGGGGTCAAAAGGTCAATAGAGGAAAAAATAATTTTGGTTTTTGCCCCATAACTCGCAAAAAAATACTGAAAAATATGGAAACATATTTCTGAACTCAGGACAACATTTAGAAACTATTTAGACAGGGTATTTTTTAATGATTGTATTTGTGTAAATTATATTTTAGGTCAAAGTTCGAAAAAGTGTATTTTTTAAACTTTTTCATCATATTTTATAATTTTTTTCCGTAAATTATAAGATATGATGAACATAATGGTATCTAATGAAAGCCCTTCTTATGACGATAAAAACAACATATAATGTGTGTGGGTACAGTATGTGAGAGACAAGAAAATTACAGCTAAATACAAACACCCCAGAAATGTCAAAACAGCCATTGTCACCAAGGGAAAGGTAAAAATGTCTTGTCACTAAGGGGTTAAACATGAACCGTTATGTCTGTTCTAATATTTTTCTTTCTTACAGGATATGTTGTATACAAACAAAACACTACTTCCTGTCTCAAATTGAAAGCCATGGTTCATGGTATGAGAAATTGCCCAAGTCTATATCTTTACTCACCTTATCTAAAGCATGCATGCTGAACACTGGACCATCATGCGCTTTTACGGTTTTCATGAGGAACATGTCTCTCCAGATACAGACGTCTCCAGTAGATGTGCCAGAAAAGGACATCTCTTCTGTCCACCCATACACCACACACATCATTGTGTCCATCTTTGATCCAGTTCCTATGCAGCCCTTGCGCCCTATCAGTCCTCCACCTAACAGGAGAAAAAATTCTCAACTTTATCTATTAAAGTAGTAATTAGACAAAGGTCTCCTTAGTGATGCACACATACACCCCACCTAATAATCACTTTAGCAGAGGCTCCCACTTTGGCACACTCATTATAACAATAGTGTGGGATGACTTGTGACTCATCCAGCTCTGAATAATGTATACAATCTTCATTTGCATTAATTGCTGGAAGATCTTATGTTTTATTTCTTATATTTAAAAATAGATCTTAATTAACAACTGTCTCTGATGAGGGTGTGATGCATCTCCAAGGTAGCCACCGCCCACTGAAGATAGTCAAATCTTCCCAGGGTAATTACTGAAAAATTCACATAAGCTAGATTAAACAATAATATATTTTTGTAACACAAATGACTGATCTACTTAAGATGCATTTTATAATATAATTAACTCCTACTACATAGTATCACGACAAAACACAATATTAGACACAGAGACCAATATAATAAAACAGGGATTGTAGTTTGCAAGCACATATTAACATTACTATAATAAATCATCCTACATTCAACTTCCAAATCGTGGCGAAAAACCAGTGTTACCTTATTCAAAATTTTAAAGTTTCAACCCTGTTTGTAGCCATATCCAGAAGTCAGTATGTTTGTATAACGTCAATGGACAGGTGTCCATACCTTCCAACATTTGCCCCTGGCGAATCAGGACACCGGAGGCGGAGTTTGTGGGGTCAAGTTTGCAGGGCTACGGCGCATGGGCAGTGGTACTGTCAGTAAATCTGACAGCTCTACTCCAACCTTTAACTTCTGACTGCATTTTTGCCACATTTTATTGCATCTACGCTATGCTAGGTTCTCTTATCTAAGTTCTTTTAAAATGCTATTTTAACCCTCCTTATATATGTTTCTTCACTTGTCTAAACGGCCTTACTGTCAGAATGAATAGTCAAGCAAAATGAAGGATTATGTTTTTATTATGCCTTGCTTTACTAAGACATTTTCAAACTCATCCCAATACACAACCTTGCAAAATAGTGAAGTGACCCACCATGGACTGCTTTGAAAATGTGCACTTCCTAGTGAGTGCTGGTGGAGAGTGTTAAAAAGCACTTCACCCTCTCCCACTATTCAACAAAGGTTTACATTGAAAGGTCAGGGAAAGCAGCTCTCTAAATTTGTGTTAATTCTTCTTCTTGTCCTGGAAAATGACACTGAAACCAACCTTGGGCCGTGTCCTAGTACAAATGTCAGCTCCACTTTCAATAAGGGCCTCTCCTGTGTCCATTGTAACATATGCAGCCTTCTACCCAAAATTAATGAATTACCATAGTAGTTTAGCTTGAAAAAAGACTTGTGTCTATGAAGTTTAACCCTTATGATAGAAACATTTAAATACAGAATGGAAATCAACACAGTAAAGGAAGAGAGTATATTTATCAGGACATATTACTTTACTGAGAGGGTAGTGGATGGTAGTAGACAGCCTTCCAGCGGAAATGGTAGATGTAAACACAGTCAAGGATTTTAAGCATGCGTGGGATAGGCACAAGGCTATCCTAGCTATAAGATAAGGAACTGGGGACTAATAAAAGTATTTAGAAAATTGGGCAGACTAGATGGGCTGAATGGTTCTTATCTGCTAACACATTCTATGTTTCTATGTTTGTTCAACCCATGTTTTCTGCAGTTGATCCAAAAGAAGGCAAATAAAAAGCTTCAGTAATTTCAAATTCTGCGTTCAGTGGGGAAAAACATTCCTTCTTGACTTCAAATGGCAAACAGAATTCTCCTTTCGATCAGCAAGCACTAAATATATATATATATATATATATATATATATTTTTTTTTTTTTCCAATCAATTCTTTATTATTTGAGTACACTAAAAAACAACAATGGGGTAACATATTTGTATTAAGAGGACCTACAGTGGATATAAAAATTCTACACACCCCTGTTAAAATGTCAGGTTTCTGGCAGGAAAAAAATGAGACAAAGATAAATCATTTCAGAACTTTTTCCACCTTTAATGTGACCTATAAACTGTACAACTCAATTGAAAAACAAACTGAAATCTTTTAGGTAGAGGGAAGAAAAAATATAAAAATAAAATAATGTGGTTGCATAAGTGTGCACACCCTTAAACTAATACTTTGTTGAAGCACCTTTTGATTTTATTACAGCACTCAGTCTTTTTGGGTATGAGTCTATCAGCATGGCACATTTTGACTTGGCAAGATTTGCCCACTCTTCTGTGCAAAAACACTCCAAATCTGTCAGATTGCGAGGGCATCTCCTGTGCACAGCCCTCTTCAGATCACCCCACAGATTTTCAATCGGATTCAGGTCTGGGCTCTGGCTGGGCCATTTCAAAACTTTAATCTTCTTCTGGTGAAGCCATTCCTTTGTTGATTTGGATGTATGCTTTGGGTCGTTGTCATGCTGAAAGATGAAGATGAAGTTCCTCTTCATGTTCAGCTTTCTAGCAGAAGCCTGAAGGTTTTGTGCCAATATTGACTGGTATTTGGAACTGTTCATAATTCCCTCTATCTTAACTAAGGCCCCAGTTCCAGCTGAAGAAAAACAACCCCGAAGCATGATGCTGCCACCACCATGCTTCACTGTGGGTATGGTGTTCTTTTGGTGATGTGCAGTGTTGTTTTTGCGCCAAACATATCTTTTGCAATTATGGCCAAAAAGTTCAACCTTGCTTTCATCAGACCATAACACCTTTTCCCACATGCTTTTGGGAGACTTCAGATGTGTTTTTGCAAAATGTAGCCTGGCTTGGATGTTTTTCTTCATAAGAAAAGGCTTTTGTCTTGCCACTCTACCCCATAGCCCAGACATATGAAGAATACGGGAGATTGTTGTCACATTCACCATACAGCCAGTACTTGCCAGATATTCCTGCAGCTCCTTTAATGTTGCGGTAGGCCTCTTGGTAGCCTCTCAGACCAGTTTTCTTCTAGTCTTTACATCAATTTTGGAGGGAGCTCCAGTTCTTGGTAATGTCACTGTTGTGCCATATTTTCTCCACTTGATGATGACTGTCTTCACTGTGTTCCATGGTATATCTAATGCCTTGGAAATTATTTTGTACACTTCTGATTGATACCTTTTAACAATGAGATCCCTCTGATGCTTTGGAAGCTTTCTATGGACCATGGCTTTTGCTGTGGGATGCGACTAAGAAAATTTCAGGAAAGACCAATTAGAGCAGCTGAACTTTATTTGGGGTTAATCAGCACTTTAAAAGATGTCAGGTGTATGCTGACTCCTATTTAACATGATTTGGAATGTGCTTAATTCTGAACACAGTTACATCCCCAGTTATAAGAGGGTGTGCACACTTATGCAACCACATTATTTTATTTTTATATTTTTTCTTCCCTCTATCTAAAAGATTTCAGTTTGTTTTTCAATTGAGTTGTACAATTTATAGGTCACATTAAAGGTGGAAAAAGTTCTGAAATGATTTATCTTTGTCTCATTTTTTTACAGCACAGAAACCTGACATTTTAACAGGGGTGTGTAGACTTTTTATATCCACTGTATGGATCTGTATTACTACTGCTAATATTTATTCCCCAAAACGCAATGCAACACCACTTTCTCTGGTCTACTCTCGACAGGTTAAAGGAATTCACAGAGGGAGTGGTGATAGTTGGAGGGGACTTCAATCTCACTATGGACCCTTGCATCAACAGCTCCGCCGGCACATCCTCCGCACACCCCTCTAAGTTTCGTTAAGTTCAAGAAAGCATTGCATTCTCTCCAACAGGTGTATGCATGGTGTATCATGCACCCCGTTGTTAAGGATTACAATTTCTATTCCACACTTCACAAAAAATATTCCAATATAGACATGATCTATAGCATGCACAGACACATACCCCTGCTGATAGACAAATACATTCATCTATCACTTGGCATGACCATGACCACTCTCACACTAACTGACCCTGCATATACTCCATGACATAGGCACTGGAGGCTAAACAATGCCCTCTTAGCTGATATGATAAACCAAACCTTATTGGAAACACACCTGAAGGAATACTTTCTACTTGACAGTCTGGGTGGCACAAAAGGCCGTTATAAGGGGACACATGATCAGCCTTGAGGTTCACATACGAAAGACAAATAACGAAGCAATCATGGCTGCAGCCCAAAACCTCATTACCTTAGAGATGCAACTCAAAGCTAGTTTAGATGATGCCATATTGGTACATGGCATCATCTAAACTAGCTTTAGATGATGCCATCATCTAAACTAGTTTTAGATGATATCGTATACTTCACGTTTGCACAGAGTTTTAAAATTATGACCTTTTCTTTACCCCCCAAGAAAAGGAATATTTTTAAAACTATGTGAAAACGTGAATTATACTGGATATTTACACTGCAAACTCGATTCTCCAGTGGTCTGAACTCCAATCACGATATTACTGTATGCCTAAATCAATAGAGATCAATCCATAAAATGTAGTTTTAACAACATATGTAAATTAAGATTAACTTCATTATGCTAATAAATAAAAGTTAAATGAATTAATAACTCACTTATAATTTAATCTCTGCGTATATTTAAATATACTAAAAAACTTCTCCCCCCTATCCTAGTCAAAGGAACAAGGCTAGTTTTGATTCACATTTACACATTTTTAATAAATTATAAAAAGTAATAAATTATGGAATTAATATAGTATTTTTGTCACTAATTATATATTTGTTTGTAAGGCCTTTTATAACACAGTGAACCCTGTTTGTGCAAGACCAATTAACAATTACCGTCATTAGTTAAAACCTTAAGTTAAATTGATTGTCTAATTATGTAATTGGTATAAAATGTGCACTAATGTGTATGCCTATGACTTAGTGCCAGCATGACATGAAAAACGTAAGGCGATTATCACTGTGTTTTCCTGTATGTGCTTTTTGTATTGGATACAATCTATATTTATTTTTGGCACAATCATACTGCGTGAAATGGCTCTATCCCAGATTTTTTATTTTTCCTTACTGTATATTAAGAAGGCTGGGGCAAGGGGCATAGTATGGTCCCTGGTCCCATTTTTTTTAAAGGCGGCATGATGCTGAATATTTATGGGTGTCTAGACATCAAACTAAGTGTGATGCATGTGGCAGTGCCAGAATAAACATCATAGGACAGCTAAACACCCCTGGAGCACTTGGATACTGGATAAGTCCTATCCGGACATCTTGCACCAGCATAAAAGTAGCAAACGTAACTCTCTCGCATAGGTCCTAACGGACGTCATCATGACCTGACGAGGAGAAAAAGCAAACATCAAGCATCTCAGCGTATCATCTGAGAGGAGATGTACCACATCGTACCACATGTGAGAGGAGGAGAGGCTTTGGTGTCATTTTACAGGGGGCTGGGACAGTGGTTGAGGTGAAGAAAGTACCCTAAGTTCCATCTTTAAAACATAACAGTTGAATCAGCGCACATCTTGTGGCGAAGCCCAGGAAGGCAAAATCGTCAAGCTCACTTTGAAAGTGTAATATCGCTCTGAAGATTTCAATAAAAAACACTTAAGTATTCAAATATTTTTTATTTCTATTAATTTGTGTTGTACAAAAATAGTTAGAAGGTGCATAGTATAAACATTATTCAATACAAAAATGCAAAGTAAGAATAAGTATCAGTTAGTGAGAGAGTGTTCAAAATATTTATGCATCAGCTTTTGTGTTGATATGATTTACTGGTAAGGTGAGATACTAGGTTCGAAAAATATCCTACAAGAGCTGAGCATGGATAATTAAAATACAAATTAAATCAATTTATATTCCCCTCTTGACATATAAGTAATAATTCTTACCTAACTTAAATACAACCGTACCGACATTCATACAAGTCATTCATACTATTCATATGGGAGGGCTTAAGTTGGAAATTACTACCTGCTGGAGATATCTGAGTAAAGGTATATCTGAACTTAAGGGGGAAGTTAAACAGAGAGAAACAAGATACATGGGATACAGTTAAGGATCTTTAGCAGGGGTATAGATATTTTTCCAATTATCCCAGATTGCTTCATACTTCTGCAGAGCACCATTAATTACATAAAAACTTCTTTCCATAATATATTGGTAATGTATCTGGGTGATTGATTCTCTTTGCATTGGTAAATCGGATCTCAGCCAATATCTAGCTATCAGGATTTTACAGGCTAAGAAGATATTAACGATTAGAGATTTTTCATATTTGTTTAGATTAGGTCGATCTACATGGAATAAGAACATTTGTGGTGCGATAGATATAATATTGCCAAATAGATCTGAGAGCAAGTGTTCCATGCTATTCTTTGGTTCCGTCAGATTTTCGCAGGTCCACCATATTTGGAACATGGTACCTGGGTAACTCTGACATCTCCAGCATGTTGTTAACACTAAGGGATTAATTTTATTCAATCTTATAGGTACCATGTACCACCTATGGAGAACTTTAAAGTATAGTTCCTGGAGAGCCATTGAATGGATCAAGTTCCTTGTGAAGCTCCAGGCACCAAACCACTCTCCACTGGCAAATTCCCTTCCTAAATCATGTTAAAGTGTTTTAATCTTTGGTATAGTAAAAAGTCACCCTGGTGTGCGCCATATTTGGTTTGTATTTCTGAGAGTGGCATAATTCCGCTTAGTGTATTAAAATCTGCTAACTTACTGATACCTCTATTTTCCCAGCTGGATAAGTCGAGGTCCGATATACTCGAACTTATGACCCCAATTGGAGAATCTAGGGTAAGAGATGATAGTTTTTTTTAGCTTTCTGGAGTGTAATCAGAGCATCATGGATGATATCATGACAAGATCTAAATTTATTGTAAACTACAGGGGATAACCAGTATAAGTAGAAGGGATCGTTTAGTTTACTGTTTTCTCTCTCTATCTTAAGCCATCCTACATTAGGGTCAGTTGAGTTCCATAATAAACAATGGGCCAACATACAGATTTGGTGTAGTTCATATAGGTCAGGGAAACCCAAACCGTCTTTATTTAGTTTTGCCATTAATATTGAGCTTTGTATCCTGGGGGTTTCAAAGTTCCAAACATAGTTAGAGATTACTCAAGAGAGTTGTTTGATTTCGTTACTCGTTGTTCAAAGGGGGATAGATCTGAAAATGTAAAGTGTTTTAGGAATAATATACGACTTTACAATGTTCAGGCGACCCATCCAGGAAGGTTCTAGTCCTTTCCATTTAAGAAATTGTTCTCTTAAGTTAGTTGTTAAAGTGGAGTAGTTAGTCTCTTCGCATTGTTGTAAGTCAAACATAAACTTAATGCCTAGATGGTTTATGATATTATTGCTCCAATTAAAACGAATCGTTTTTTCTAGCTTGTTTATCTGTAGCGCAGGTACCTTATACATGATGACCTGAGATTTACCTAAATTAACCTTGTAGCTGGAATTGATCGTTATGGTGATGATTGTGTTAATACAATATCATCGGCATATAAAGTGATTTTAAATTCTGATCTATCATAACAGATTCCTGTGATATCTTGATTGGTTCTTATTTGGGCATATAATAGAGGGGCGAGTGGGCAGCCCTGCCTGGTTCCATTTTTGATGTCAAAGATTTTACTGACGGGCCGAGTACTCTAGTTTTAGGGGAGGTATATAATGCCATGGAATAGACATTGAATGCTCTGTTCAGGCCAAAGGCCTCAAGGGTATGAAGAAGAAAGCGCCAATTGACTCGGTCGAAAGCTTTTTCAGCGTCTAGTGCGACAAAAGCTCCTGGAAGTTTATTAGATCAAATTGTGCACTTTTCGTACATTATCTTCTACAGTGTGCCCTGTTATAAAGCCCGTTTGGTCCTCAAGCACCAGATCGAGTATGACTAGGCTAAGTCTGTTGGCCAAGATTTTAGAAACATTTTTGACATCAAGATTGATCAGCGAGATCGGTCTATAATTTGTAACTAATTTTGGGTCTTTCCCTGGCTTGAGAATAGGGCTTATAGATGCCTGCAGCATTTCAACAGGGAGTTTTTTGTTTTGACCAATCTCGTTGAACAAGTCCAATAACAATGGGGAAATAGAATCTTCCAAAATCTGATAAAATTGTGCTATGTACCCATCTGGGCCAGGAGCTTTATTTCTCTTCAGATCCTTCATTGCGTTTCTGATTTCTGTCAGCGTGAACGGAGCATTCAAGTCCGCTAATTTGTCGTTGGAGATCCTGGGCAGCCCAAGAGATCCAAGGTATTCCAGTATTCCCTGATCATCCTGCTTAGATTCGGGGAGATTATAGAGTGAACTATAATAATCCCTGAATGTTTTACCGATTGAATCTGGTGAGAGACAGGTTTGGTTTTTGTATTCGATTCTTTCAATTCTGTTTCTAACATGGTCGTATTTGAATTTTCTTGACATCATTTTTCATGCTACTCCGTCGTTATGGTACCAATTTTGTTTCAATTTCAGGAGCATATATTCTGCTTTCCGATTAAGTTTTTCTTTAATCTGTTGTTGTAATTTCTTAATTTCTAGGGCTAGAGCTATAGAGGGATTTAGTTTGTTTTCATTTTCCTTTAAGGCTAATGCAATATATAGAGCAGACAAGGATTTATTTTAATCCTTGTACCAATGAGCTTGTCTGCTAATAAAATTATGCTGCCCCTTATGCAGCATTTAAGTGTGCACGATAAAGTGCCTCTAGAAACTTGATTAGCATCGTTATCGGCAAGGAATTGTTCACCTTTATTTTTGAGATTGTCTCTATCTATATCTGAAGATATTAGGAAATCCCTCAGTCTCCACTCTGGTCTAGTAGAATATTGTGTTTTCTGCTCAAGCTCCAGGAAAACTGGGGCATGGTCAGACCACACTATACTACCGATTTTTATTGTTTTACAACTAGACAAACAAAGGGGACGAGTAAAAAAGGTATCAATTCTAGAGTAAGACTGATGGATGTCCGAGTAATAGGTGAAATCCCTCTCTAGGGGGTGCATCACCCGCCAGATATTGTAAAGGTTATGATTGAATATATATTTTGTGAATATTTGAGCCACTCTCTTCAATTTCGGGTCAATCAGTTTTCCTATGTGAATGCTTTTATCAAGTTTAATATCTGGACGGGTGTTAAAGTCGCCCCCCCAGAATAGGGATTCCCTGAATTAGTTTATCCCATCTCTCAGTTATATGATTTAGATATTTAACTGGGAAGTCATTTGGTGCATAAATATTCAGAAAAGTGTACAATATATCATCAATCCTACAAATCAGAATGACTGACCTTCCTATCTCATCATGCTCGTGGTAGATATATTCGAATTTAACTGAGTTAAAAATTAAAATAGCAACACCTTTCTTTTTCTTATCATATAAGCTAGAGCAATACATATTTTGATATTTCTTATATTTCCAAAATAATCTGCCTTCTTTATCCCAATGAGTTTCTTGCAAAAAAGCCATATAGATTTTCTCTTCAATCAAAGTATTATACAGATATGCTCTTTTCTGCGGGGAGTTCAAGCCCTTACAGTTCAGTGACATCAGTTTCAGTCCCTTCATCAAAAGGGATCGAATGTTGTTGTCCCCAGCTTATCCCTCCGCAGAAAAATATAATTTTTAATATCATGTGTGGTGAAATGTGTTATGAATGTAAGAGGAGTGGAGAACACTGAGAAGTTGTATAGGTAGAGTGAGATAGATATGAGTTTGTGAAGAGATAGTCATTTGGGCTATAAGTGTAAAAATCCAGTGTAGTGGGTATTAAATGGTGAGATAAAAGTAAAACCCACAGTCTGTTAGATTGTTAGTGTGAGAATTAGATATAGTGAATAACAGAGGGGAAAAAAACCCTGTAAAGTCCTGAGTACCTTCTTTGGTTTCTAGGGAGACAGTCTTGTTAATTGATGACAAAGTTAGTTGAAAATCCATATGGAAACTCTAAGTAAGCATTCCATTTTGAACTAATTCATCGAAAGCTGTTAAAGGATCTGTATACACTGTTATTCTTCCTTCGTGTGTTATCAGTAATTTTGTAGGGAAACCCCATCAATAGGAGACAGTTGGGCAGTTATTGCTTGAAAGTTTTTTCTACTATTCCATGTTAAGGTTGAGAGATCCTGATAGAGAGAGAGGTCTTTGTATTTAAGGACAGTTGGTCTAGAACTCATCTCTTTTGTAAATATGTCTTTCAAGCATGCATTTCTGAAAGCAGATTATAACGTATCTAGGGGAGTCTGCATATCTCATATTTTTGGGTTTGGGTAATCTGTGTATCCTCTCAAATGGCATTTTCCCTACTGAGTCGTCCTGAACATATGCTGATATAAGTTCAATGCAGTATTGTTCCAATGTTCCGTTTGAGATATCTTCTGGGATTCCTCTTATCTGCAAGTTTCTACTTCGGGAGCGATCTTCTAATTCTGAGAGTTTTGATTCAAGCTTGGTCATTTGATTCTTTAATAAAGTATTCTGTTACAAGCCTATACAAGCAGCACAAGCAACAGATGTCTCGGACATGATGTAACAGTACCTGTACTAAACTCCGCAGCTGAAATATCCAACTGTACATTTATAAAATAGTATATTATAGCATATATAATAGTATTACAGTAGAGTGTAGAGATGGGCAAAACAGACATTTTCTTTTCGTTTTCGTCCATTCGGCCAAAACAAATTTCGTCCATTGCTGCATTCATTTCAGAAAAAATGCATTCATTATTTTCGTTTCGTTTTTATTCATTCATATAAATGAAAAATAATTCACCTATTGGAGAATTTGGTTCAAAGAGTCTAATTAATCCGAATTTCATTTGAATTTCATGCCCTACCGTATGCTATTGAGCTGTTGAAATTCGTTTCTTTCATCCGAATTCACCAACCTTATACTATGTATTGAATGAACATAGGTGATATGTTCATTCATACAAATTGAATGGTATTCTCTGGTCCCAGACACCAGAGAATAATCAGATTTGAGGAATCTGTTTTTTTTCTAATATATTTTGATTATGCTCAAAATGAATAGTTGGTATGTTGCCAAGAGGGTATGTTTAGTTGTAGTTATAATGTTGCCATACATATCAAAATGAGGGGAAAACACTATCATGTGATGTTAAACGTTATAATGAGACTAATGCAACTCATTGGAATCTTATTTTCTCCTGTTGCTTTATATATGAAAGTTGGACAAATGGTCTCAAATGTCCTGACAAGGACAGAAGACGTCACATTATTTAAGTACCCAAGGAGCAGCTGCACGAAAAAAATTCTTTGCTTTAAAACCATGGAGAGGTTTTTTATTTATTTTTTTCCGGCTCAGATATTAAACACGCTTGTTGTTATTCCTGATATTGTGTTTTCAATCATCCTTGCCTAATTGTATTCTCTTAATTCCAGTAACTTTTCTTTATTAATTTCTTCTTTGATAAAATATACGGTATCCCCATATATTCTTATATCCCAATTACAATACCCTTTTAATAAAACTATCAAATTTAAATATATTACATTTTATACCTACAAACCCCCCCCCCTAAAACGCTTTCCATCCCAAAGTATCAGTTGTTTAATAAGATTCAATCCAACAAAAGTGCATGCATGGCTAATCGCTGGTGGGTTCAGAGTTCCCTTCACTTCCAGGGGCAAATAATGGTCCCTCTAAATATTGTGACCATCTATTCCATTTTATACTATATTTAAGGCTTCCCTCATCCTCTAATAGCGTCAGCCCTTCTATTCGTCGAATCATTTCTACTTCTCCCACCCATTCCTCATAAGTAGGTATCTTCTCCTGTTTCCAGTATCTCGGGACCAGCATCTTAGCTGCGTTAAGAAACACTGGAACTAAAGACCCCCCATATGTTTTCACTGATTCTTCCGTATGGTGGAGTAGGACTGATAGATGATCGCTTTCAAAAGAGGGATCCAAAATCAAATGGATCGTGTTGATTATTAAGTCCCAAAATGGTTTAATCAGGGACATGTCCACCATATATGTTTAAGGTCTCCTACCCCTCTCTGACACCTCCAACATTTATCCGACCCTTTTTGATATATTTTATACAGGAAAGATGGAGTCCTATACCACCTAGTCAAAAGTTTGTAGTTGTTCTCCTGAATTGCTACTGATACTGAACATTTATGGCATAGAGTAAGTATCTTCTTCCATTGTTTTTCATTCAAATTCACCCCACATTCCTTTTCCCATTCACATATGTAGTATGGCTTAATATTCTCATTCGGGCTGGAGATGATCTCATTCATACTAGAAATAACCTTTTTGGGCGTATCTTTCCTCATACATAAAGATTCAAATAGGGTTAGTTCCGTAGGATAAGTCAGTGAATTTATAAAGCAATTTACTGATCTCTGTAATTGCACATATACATATTTCTGATTAATTGTTGGTTGACTATCTCCTATAAGGGTGTTTAGAGGTATTATTTCCTCCCTTTGTATGACATGTCCCAATCTGGGATATTTAACATCCAGGTTAAGTATCTTCTTCCATATAGAATAATCCTGCCCCAAGGGAAAGTCTTCATTAGCAATGAGAGACGTGAGGGGGGACAATGCTCCCCTCACTCTCCCATTATCCTTTGCTATTTTTTTGAAGATCTTGACAGTAGTGCCTATAGTTGGATGATTAGGTTTCAAGACCACTCTTTGGGTGTGTTTGACCCACATGGCTACTGGAACTGGGACCGCAAGACCTCTATTTTCTAGGGTGACCCACTGTTTCCTTGTATGTCTTGTCCATTCAATTACTCTGGCCAGATGGACTGCCTTATAGTAATTTTGAACATCTGGGAGGCCTAACACTCCCAAATGTTTAGGTCTGGTAAGGTGTCCATATCCCAGCCTAGGGGGCTTCTTATCCCAAACAAATTTCGTTATACACTTTCTAATATCCCTGAAAAACTTTTCGGGTATTTGAATTGGGAGAGTCTGTAATACATATAAAATTCTTGGTAAAATATTCATTTTAATTACTCCAATACGCCCGAACCAAGAAATTTTCAGTTTGGACCATCTAAGTATGTCTTCCTTCATTGTAGTTAATAAGGGAGGGAAATTTAACTGGAATGTTTTTTTCAGATTGCATGGTATAAGTACTCCCAAATATTTTATATATTCTCTTGCCCATTTTAGGGGGAAGGTTTTTTTAATCACTATTTCCCTTTTTGGGGGGATCGAAATATTTAATATTTCTGATCTTCCAATATTGACCTTAAAGTTTGACAGTACTGTATATTCTTCCATTTCCTTTAATATATTGGGCAAAGATATTTGAGGTTGGGTGACAATCAACAATATATCATCCGCAAATGCGGCTACCTTATACTCCTGCTGGTCTATTTTAATTCGTTGACACTAGGATTAGATCTCAGGGCAGACAAGAGGGGCTCCAACACTAACACGAACAATAGAGGTGACATGGGGCAGCCCTGTCTCGTACCATTGGATAGGGAAAAACTTTCTGATAGGATACCATTCACTCTAACTCTAGATGAGGGCGTTTGATATAGTGCATTTATCCATTTCCCCATCTTGGGTCCAATTCCAATGTGTTTTAAATCCCCCATCATGAAAGACCAGCTCACCCGATCGAATGCCTTCTGGGCATCTATTGATACCATCAACATAGGGATTATATTTTCTTGGGCAAAATGGATTAAGTTCAACATTTTTGTGGTATTGTCTCTGGACTCTCGCCCAGGGACAAATCCCACCTGATCGCCATGTACAAGATGTGGGAGAATTTTTTTCCATCTATTGGCCAATATTCTAGAGAACACTTTAACATCCTCATTAAAAAGAAATTGGCCGATAGCTTGGACACAGCAACGGATCTTTTCCAGGCTTAGGGATGACCACTATATGTGCCTCCTGAGCTTGAGCTGGTAAGAACCCCCCTGCAGACAGAGATTGCAAAGCCTCAACAAAGTAAGGGGTTAATACGTCCGAGAATACCTTGTAGTAAATTGTAGGAAACCCATCTGGTCCCGGACTTTTGCCTGTTGGGGAGTTTTTTATTACTTGGCTTAGCTCTTCCACTGTTATGGGGGCTTCAAGACTTTCAGCCCATTTCTCAGTTAGTTTTATTGTTGAGTGTTTATTAAGATAGTCTTTCAATCTTTCAGTATACCCCGTGTCCACTTGGCTTCTCTCAAGATTATATAGCTGTTTATAGTAACTACAAAATACTTTACTAAAAATAGTAAATGTCAATGTATCCAGTCCAAATTTAAATCAATGATGAACATTTGATCAGGGACTTTATAGTCCATTTTCATTGTGATAACATATTGTTATGAATTAATTATGCAATGAAATTACAATGTTAATAAATAAAACAAAAAATTGAAAATTGGGGGGGGGGGGGGCAAAAAAAAAGGGAGGGAAAGGGAGTGCATCCATCCAAAATATATTTTTTCAAATTAAATTCTAATGACTATAACCAATTCTAGTATACATAACATGATACAACAATACCTAGTTCTGATAATCGTGTAACAGAATTTTCTCCCCAATTTTCAATTGTTTGAAACAAACAATTTTTAAAAGACTTTTCTTTATACAAGCAATCAAAACCTATATTCTCTTTAAATCTTTGTTTCCCAGTCGTCCCAGTAGTGTCTAATGTTATCTAACTGCAAAGAAGGTTGTCTGAGAGACAGTTCATATCCTTTATTTTCTAGTGTATAATTAAAAACTTCTCCAGTATCTGGGGTTGACCATAGTAGCAGCTAAAAGGAAATGTCCAATTATAATTTTATCATTTTTTTCAATAGTATCAAGGAAGAATTTGAATAAAACCAATTCTGAAGTGACATAGTAACATAGTAACATAGTAATTTAGGTTGAAAAAAGACACAAGTCCATCAAGTTCAACCCTTCTACCTATCATTAGTGACTACAGGAATATTAGAATTTACTTTTTGGATTAATTTATGTATTTTCTGCCAAAATTGTTTGAGTTTAGGGCAATACCAAAAAACATGTGAAAGCGAGCCAATAATTCCCCAGTTTCTCCAACATTTGTCTAAATATCTGGAGTTTATTTTATTCAACCTATAGGGGGGTAAATACTAACTTTAAATTATTTTGAAATGGTTTTCACAATGATGTGAAGCATTGTGTAATTCTTTTAAGAGCTGGTACAAATTTACGCCATTCTTCCAGGTCGTAACAAGCTCCCATATCTTTTTCCCATGCAAGCATGTAATCATCTAGGTGTGGGCGTTAGATAAGAGTAGCATCACCACGATTATTAGAATTATATAAGTATGTTTTTTCCAGATCAGATAATGCATTTTCTGTATAATTTTGATCTAAATTTTGAATGGAAAATGTATCTTTTATTTTATTAAAAATTAATTTGTGTTCTATTTGCATATTATCTCTAGGCTGAATTTATCTTCAAGTCTCTTAAAATAAATTAAAAAATTACCTAAGAAAAAGTCATTTAAATTTTGAATTGATTTAGTGTGCCAATTATTCAAATTTGAATCAGGAAAATCTAGTTTTAATACAGACAGTGGCATTACTTGCGACCACCCAGAGGAAGGGCTGACTACTTTAAGCACAGTATCCCAAGGTAATCAATGAATGAGTCTCTCCAATCAAAGTGAAATTTAGTTTTTAAATCATCCAGATCACACCAAGGAATGTGTATAGGTAGAGTCTGTGTTTTTCCTGTATTGAGCCTGTAAAACCTGAGAATTCTTCAAAATCCTGTAGTAATCCTGTCGTGTTCCATTAGTTAGTGAAAATTATCAGAGGTGAAACCTGTGGCAGAAACTTTTTCAGTCGGGTTTTGATATAATGCAAAGATTGCTTTAACAAGGTTGGTGGGTATATTAAATTTGAGCAGAGCTTCCCTCAAAAAGCTGCAATGGACCCTATCGAACTCTTTCTCCGCATCCAAGGAGTGGAGTAGAGAAGGCGTTCGATTTGTTTTAATATGATGTTAATATATCTCCTTGTACCATCTGTGGCTTTTCTGCTTGCAATGAAACCTACTTGGTCTTTATCTACTACCATAGGGACAATTCGTGCCAATCTATCAGCCAAAATTTTAGTGTAGATTTTGATATCATTATTTTTTAAAGAAATCGTCCGAAAGTCCGCACAGCGGTCCTGACTCTTCCCCGGCTTTGGCACATTGATACAACAGGAGCATGATCAGACTATGTTATTTCTAATATTTCTGCCTTGGTAATACATAACAACGTATTCTCGTCAACTATAGAGTATAGTTCTTTTCCCCTTCATGCAACACTCTCCAAGCATCATAAAGGTTGTTATCAAGCAAAAAATTAGTACATGCTGTGGCTAGGCTGTCAGTGTTCAACTGAGCTGGAACGAATTATATCTATTTTTTGATCTAGTACAAAATTGGTATTGCCACATATTATCAATTTTCCTATGACCACTTTCATTATCTTATTCCAAAGGACTCTCAAATATTTTAACTGATTAGAATTAGGAAAGTAAACATTTACTATTCCCAACCCAGATGATAAACCCCCCAGCTTCATCAACTATGAATCAGTGGAATGGACCGTATTTTTATTAAAAAAGATAAAAAATAAAGACACCTCTCGATTTGGTCTTCTATGTAGAGTGGTATTGTAATGGAAAATTCTTTATCATAATATTGTGATAATTATTATCTTTAAAGTTGTTCTTTTGAATGCAAAGTTTATCTGCTTTTTGTGTTCTAGCTTCTTTGGCTATTAAGCTAATTTTATGCGGAGTGTTAAGGCCCCTCACATTGTATAACAGTATTTTTAATACCATAACAAATAAATGTTTTTTATAGACTGTATTATTTGTTTTGTCAAATCCAGTTTTAACTGAAAGGCCTGCAACAACACCTGCACAAGAGTAATCAAAGCATAGCAGAAATATAAAAGTTACAAGGAAAATTTTATAATCAATTTCCAGAAGCTCATATACATTAGGTTTAATGGTAAACATAACTCTGCCTATGGTATGTATAATGTATGTATCCATAATATAGTTTGTCAGCAGAATATTCTGTAAAAATAATATTGATTAATTGGATGGATGCCCAGGGGACAAAATAGGAAATATAACATTTACAAAAATTAGGGTTTATTATTGCATTATGTAGCCAAAACTATCACAGAATTATTAAGCAACAAGGTTAGTATAACACTATTGCAGTACTGTTTGTTCTCGGGCTTTGTAGCACCCACATCCCTCTTTGTCGCCATGAGTAACAGGGTATGCCTACGGCCGTGGGTTCCTGGCCTGCTTGCACCTAGAGGATCATCAGCCATACCACACTGACGAGGCCATTGTAGGCCAAAACGTATGTCTGTGGTTTGCTGTGTTCCTCGTGTAGAGGGTACTAGCCATGCATTTCGGATCTGGACTGCCCTTATGGGTGGGGATCAGTCTGATATGCTAATGGAGTGGTTCCTTTGCAATGGTGTAAGCAGGCAAAAAATGGAGTTGCTCTCCCGAGTAGGTATTATCCTACAGGACAGACTATTGCAGTACTGTTTGTTCTCGGGTTTTGTAGCACCCACCCCCCTCTTTGTCGCCATGAGTAACAGGGTATGCTTACAGCCGTGGGTCCCTGGCCTGCTTGCACCTAGAGGATCATCAGCCATACCACACTGACGAGGCCATTGTAGGCCGAAACGTACGTCTGTGGTTTGCTGTGTTCCTCGTGTAGAGGGTACTAGCCATGCATTTCGGATCTGGACTGCCCTTATGGGTGGGATCAGTCTGATATGCTAATGGAGTGGTTCCTTTGCAATGGTGTAAGCAGGCAAAAAATGGAGTTGCTCTCCCGAGTAGGTATTATCCTACAGGACAGACTATTGTTTGTTCTCGGGCTTTGTAGCACCCACCCCCCTCTTTGTCGCCATGAGTAACAGGGTATGCCTACGGCCGTGGGTCCCTGGCCTGCTTGCACCTAGAGGATCATCAGCCATACCACACTGACGAGGCCATTGTAGGCCGAAACGTACGTCTGTGGTTTGCTGTGTTCCTCGTGTAGAGGGTACTAGCCATGCATTTCGGATCTGGACTGCCCTTATGGGTGGGATCAGTCTGATATGCTAATGGAGTGGTTCCTTTGCAATGGTGTAAGCAGGCAAAAAATGGAGTTGCTCTCCCGAGTAGGTATTATCCTACAGGACAGACTATTGCAGTACTGTTTGTTCTCGGGCTTTGTAGCACCCACCCCCCTCTTTGTCGCCATGAGTAACAGGGTATGCCTACGGCCGTGGGTCCCTGGCCTGCTTGCAGCTAGAGGATCATCAGCCATACCACACTGACGAGGCCATTGTAGGCAGAAACGTACGTCTGTGGTTTGCTGTGTTCCTCGTGTAGAGGGTACTAGCCATGCATTTCGGATCTGGACTGCCCTTATGGGTGGGATCAGTCTGATATGCTAATGGAGTGGTTCCTTTGCAATGGTGTAAGCAGGCAAAAAATGGAGTTGCTCTCCCGAGTAGGTATTATCCTACAGGACAGACTATTGCAGTACTGTTTGTTCTCGGGATTTGTAGCACCCACCCCCCTCTTTGTCACCATGAGTAACAGGGTATGCTTACAGCCGTGGGTCCCTGGCCTGCTTGCACCTAGAGGATCATCAGCCATACCACACTGACGAGGCCATTGTAGGCCGAAACGTACGTCTGTGGTTTGCTGTGTTCCTCGTGTAGAGGGTACTAGCCATGCATTTCGGATCTGGACTGCCCTTATGGACTGGTGGGATCAGTCTGATATGCTAATGGAGTGGTTACTTTGCAATGGTGTAAGCAGGCAAAAAATGGAGTTGCTCTCCCGAGTAGGTATTCTCCTACAGGACAGACTATTGCAGTACTGTTTGTTCTCGGGCTTTGTAGCACCCACCCCCCTCTTTGTCGCCATGAGGGTATGCCTACGGCCGTGGGTCCCTGGCCTGCTTGCACCTAGAGGATCATCAGCCATACCACACTGACGAGGCCATTGTAGGCCGAAACGTACGTCTGTGGTTTGCTGTGTTCCTCGTGTAGAGGGTACTAGCCATGCATTTCGGATCTGGACTGCCCTTATGGGTGGGATCAGTCTGATATGCTAATGGAGTGGTTTCTTTGCAATGGTGTAAGCAGGCAAAAAATGGAGTTGCTCTCCCGAGTAGGTATTATCCTACAGGACAGACCATTGCAGTACTGTTTGTTCTTGGGCTTTGTAGCACCCACCCCCCTCTTTGTCACCATGAGTAACAGGGTATTCCTACAGCCGTGGGTCCCTGGCCTGCTTGCACCTAGAGGATCATCAGCCATACCACACTGACGAGGCCATTGTAGGCCGAAACGTACGTCTGTGGTTTGCTGTGTTCCTCGTGTAGAGGGTACTAGCCATGCATTTCGGATCTGGACTGCCCTTATGGGTGGGATCAGTCTGATATGCTAATGGAGTGGTTCCTTTGCAATGGTGTAAGCAGGCAAAAAATGGAGTTGCTCTCCCGAGTAGGTATTATCCTACAGGACAGACTATTGCAGTACTGTTTGTTCTCGCGCTTTGTAGCACCCACCCCCCTCTTTGTCACTCTCAAATATTTTAACTGATTAGAATTAGGAAAGTAAACATTTACTATTCAACTTTGTTTGTTCTATAAGGAAAATATTTTGCAATCAAGTAACTAGGAAAAGGTTTCACAGATTCACCACAATATAGAAAGGTTGTAAGTAAATAGCAGAAGTCCTCCCGCGTTTTGCTCAAATAAATATAGCCGTTGTGGGGTCTCAGTAAATATGTAAGTAACCCAAACAAAATGAAGAAAAAGGAATAACTTTAAAAAAAAAATTCATATCATAAAGGAACAGTAACACTTCTCAAATCACTTTTGGTGGGCAGGAATCTCTCTTCTCTTTGATTTCCTGGTATTTTTTTGGAGTTTGAGGATTTTGATAGGTGTCAAGGTGGTAATAAAATCCTCTCCTTCCTTTGGTGAATTAATTATAATATTCCGCCCATCATGTTGAACAGTATCTTCACTGGAAAGCCCCATCTGTATTTAATACCTTTACTTTGTAATTGTCGAGTAAAGTCCTGTAACCATCTCCTCTTAGCCATAGTAGCAGCCGAGAAATCCTGAAAAATTCGAACATGCTTGAATTCCTAAGGAGCATTTTTTTCTATTCTCAAGGCACGCAGAAAATCATTTTTCATGTGGTAGAAATGTATTCTAGCAATGACATCTCTTGGAGCCTCATTCGGTGCCAAATTTGGCTTAGGCAGTCTATGGCACCTATCTAATATTAGTTCTGAATCAGAGACAGTTGATAAAATTGAAACCAATCTGAAAGTTTATTTACCGCTATGGATTCAGCAATATTTCGTACGAGAATATTGTTCTGTCTGCTCCGAACTTCGAGATGAGCAATTTTCGCGCTAATGAAAGTAAGCTGATTCTCTAGATGACGGACCTTGAGCTCAAAATGTGAACTTACATGTGCAATCTGGGCATTCAAATGCATGCTAATTCTTCAGTTAGTGTCCTTTGCTTAGGTGAATCCTGATATGCCATCTTAGATCCAAGGGAAGATTTTTTTCACTTATTTTAGCAATGCAACTCAGTTTTTCTGATTTATTTTGCTTGATCATGATGCTGTGAGTGTTCAGTACACAATTTCTTTATTTTTCAACGCAAATTAACAGTTTCTTGTGGCAATTTGTTTAGTTTATAGCCCTATAACTGTCACAGCTCTCTCAGCCTGCAACTATCTTAGGTGACAGTTGGAATGGAATCCTCTATATGCAACTATTTTCATATCACATTCAACTACTTGTATATGTAATAAAAAATGTTATTGAAAACTTGCATTTCTTGTTTTTATTCCCTTTTGCACCCACATTTCACCTAAAGGACTTAACCCAGCACCATACAGAACCCATAGCACTTGCCATGCACCTATATTGCACCCACAGCACTTGGCTTGAACTCATATTGCACCCACACAATGTGGCATGCCACAGTGTTACTTTGTCCCATTGAACTACCCCTGCAAAACATGCCACAGCCATTTTGCCATTAATATGCCAGTACTATTTTGCCATTAATATACCACAGCCAATTTGCCCATTAATATGCCATTATTATTTTGCCATTAATATGCCAGTGTTATTTTGCTATTTATATGCCACAACCAATTTGCCCATTAGTATGCCAGTATTATTTGCCATTAATATGATAGTATTACTTTTTCCATTAATATGCCAGTGTTATTTTGCCATTAATATGCCAGTATTACTTTTGCTATTAATATGCCAGTATTCGTTTGCCATTAATATGTTAGTATTATTTTGTCATTAATATGCCAGTGTTATTTTGCCATTAATTTGCCACAGTCAATTTGCCCATTAATATGCCCCCTCCTCCCCCCTTCCCCAGTACTCATCTCCTGGCTGCTCCATGTCCCAAGTCGTTTCCTCCATGAAGTCTTCCCTTCTGCATGGAAGAGGGAAATACAGCCACCGCATTTGATGTACTGTCGTATCCAGTGGCAATGATTTCATTTTTTTTCTTTTGGCAGCCACATCTATCCAAGCAGCACAGGTGTCACCCCTGCTGCCCGCATGACTGTTTCTATGTGATTCCTGTCATCTCAGCCCTGAGTCGTTGGTTTCCCTGGGGTAAGATTACTGATTGTTGACTAATTCACGCTTTTATCATCCTGGACTGGAGTCTCTTTTCTTGTTTCTGGTCTTTTTAAAATATTTTTTGAATCCCTTTTCTTCTTCTAATTGCTTATAAATGTCACCTAAAATGTATCCGAAATAACTTGTCCATTTTCAAATGGTAGTAGGTAGGTATGCTTAGTCACCAGTCCGGCTTTCGGTGCACATACAGGGCTCAGTGGGTGTCACAACTTACCTCGCAGCAGGTCTCCGGAATAACCCCTCCTGGCTGCACCCAGCCGGGGACGCGTGCTACTCCACTGTCACCAATGTCGGAACTCAGGCGCCCCCCCCAATGATGTCACGCCCGACGTCAGCGCGCTTTTAGCGGGAACATTTAAAAATGCCTCTCACAGAAATCCTGTGCTTGGTGATTCTCGTGTTTTTCCTGAACTTCTGGCGTTATTTCTTTTGTGGATTACTCGTTACCGATTGGGATTGTTCTCTGGCTCATCCCTGTCTTCTGGTTTTTGTATGCCCTTGTATATACCATTGTTATCCCTGCTGGTTAACCCTTACCATACTAGATTACAAGTACTGCATTCACCTGCTGGTTTAACCGCTGTATCACTGTCATCTCTGCTGGTTAACCCTTACCATACTGGATTACAAGTACTGTATTCACCTGCTGGTTTAACCACTATATCGCTGTGATCTCTACTGGTTAACCCTTTCCTCACTGGATTAAAAGCATTGTATTATTCTTGCCGCTACCTCCATTACTAGAGTACGATATCAGGACTGTATATTATTCGTATCTCGTGGAAGGTATTCTTGGGAGCTCAAGATACGGATCTCATAAGTGCAGCAAAATACCTGCGTCAGGTTTGTACCGCTTTCCTTATCTAATAATATATATATATTGCTTTCCGTGTTTGGAACTATCCTGCCTAATGGTATTCTCCTTACTTACCCTATCAGTTTATCACAGTAAGAGAACAACAGGATTTGGCTGTCCTAGATGACGCTATGCAGATGCTCTTTTGCTCTTTTCGGCATTTGGCTGTCTATTCAGATGAATCAGCGGCTCTCAGGTACTCTGTATTCATTGATCGGCATTCGCGGTTTATCCCGGTCGCTTCTACGGCTTATGGTCCTGGCAGGTAGCGCCCACGCACACACGCATCGTAACTACGTCACACACACCCCCGACTCCCCAAAATGCGGTCATTTCCTGTCTAGCCCCACACAACTTTCAATGGAACACTAAACTTTCCTTTTTACTTATTTTCTTTTAAAGAATCAAAATATTGAAAAAAGTTTATTATCATTTTAATGTCTGTCTGATTAAAAGAACCTGTGAACGATGCTCCTGAAGAGCACAGCTCAAAAGTGATTAGCTTTTCTTTGGACATCTACGCTGTCATGTCACAGAACTACTTCTTTAACATTTAGTTTTGCTTGTTATTTGTTTTTCTTTAGATTTTTTTTTTACAATTTTTTTTTTCCATACCTGCCCTTCTCCAGAATTTCATATGCTTCATACCAGCAGTAATAAGTTTGTCTGGCATGTATGGGTTGATCTTCACCACAAAAATCTTATCCTTGCTCCCCCTGTAAAGATAAAAGAGCTTTACTATTGTAAATATGTAAGATGTATATATATATATATATATATATATATATATATATATATATTATCCTTCCAGAGAAGGATATAGATACATTGGAGAGAAATTGAAAAAGTGCTACTAAACTAGTTTATGGATTGCAGGATAAAACTTCTGAAGATAGATCAAAGGATCTTAACACGTATACCTTGGAAGATAAACAAAACAGGGTGATATGATAAAAACATTTCAATTCATAAAGATAATAAACACAGTAAAGGAGAAGAGTATATTTAAAAAGAGAAACCTACCACAGCAAAATGACAAGGTCTTAAATTAGAGGGGCAAAGGATTAATAGTAATAGCAGGAAGTATTTAAAAGTAGTTTTTATTGTTTTTCAATAATCATTTCAAATAAAATGGGAGGGGGGTTTAGGTATGTGTTCTCTCTCGCCTCTCATCCAGGGACAAAGGTTCTGGATACGCAGTTCCAGGACCTTAGCCAGTAACTTAACATCTATGTTTAAAAGTGAGATCGACCTGTAGTTTTGTGGGGTGCCTGGGTCCTTCCAGTACTTGGGTATTAGTGTGATAGGAATCCCTCAGCAGAGAGTTAAATTAATTTACCATATTAGGTGTAAGTATGCCTTGGTATTTCTTGTAATTTGAAAACGGAAACCCATCAGGGCCTGGATATTTTCCTCTGGCAGAGAGTTTAATGGCCCTAGACAGCTCTTCCTTCATAATAGGGCCTTCCTGGGACTGTGACTGAACTTGCATTAATTTGCACACCACCATGGTTGACAGGTATTCAGTTATCCTTTCGGTACTTGTCAGAGGTTTGTCACTCCCCACTGAGTCTTTAATAGGATAGAGTTCAGAGTAGTATTGAGTCGTGCATCTTTATTATGTACGCTTTTTGTTTTATTTTTCTGAGCGCGTGGGACAGTAAGCGGCCGCTCTTACTACCCCATTCCTGAAAGAGGTGTTTTGTGACTATGAACACCCATTGTATCTTAGCAGGCCCCTTTGTGCTTGTATCAATTCAGATAACACCATTGTGTCTAATGTGTTTTTATGATGGAGTTCAAAATTTGCTATGCATTGAGCAGTGTGTTGAGCAGTTCGTTTGCCGCACTCCCTTTTCCTCTTGGAAGCTATGGAAATGTATGTGTCTCTCAGGGTACATTGTGTGCTTCCCACAGTGTGGGTAAGGGGATTCCTGGTGTTAAGTTCTCTGTTAAAAAATGTTTGGAGATGTGCATGAAATGTCCGGTCTGTTTTTGTGTCAGTCAGAAGGGATATGTTCAAGCGCCAGGATCGCTCTGTGTTAGCATGTAAGGGGGATTTCAGTGTCATTAGCAGTGAGGCATGATCACTCCATATTATGGAGCTGTATTTAATGACTCATATCAGCTGTAAGTGGTCATAAGAGAGGTAAAAATAATGCAAACATAGATATTGTGTACGTGTGAGTAAAATGAGTATTCATAAGTGAAAGGAGACCAATCGTGTTATCGTCAGGGTGGCAGGTGCATCTCAGGGTGGAGGGTTTTACTCATATGCTACATAAATTCTCAATTATGTCCCTGTTGGGTGCCGAACTACCAGAGGTGTGATAAGTCAGTGCCGGTGGGGGTATCAATGTAGTGATCACTATGATATCATAAAAGAACCCCATAGAACCTCAAATAGGATGGGAACATTGTGTTGATCTAAGTTTTCTAACTTGGTTATCAGTTATCAACACAATGTACTAATATGTGAAATAACCGATGTGTAAATTTATGGAACTTGCCTATTTTTATTTTTTGAAAAATATTGAGGTCTGCAAGGTGGTTGGGGAGATGACACTAGTATATTGTCAAGTGTGCATTTTTGGTCACATCATTTAAAATATAGCTGTAGTCTGACTTGGACACCGGGAAGCAAGTCAAATGCATTTTTTATTTTAAATGGCTGGACAGTTCCATATCAATGTGTACATCAGAGAGATATTGTACTAACTTCACTGATGAGAGCTTCTCTCCTTTCTTCCAGTCCCACAACACAATGGTGTGATTGTCATCTATTCCAACCGAGGCCAGACGCTTGCCGTCAGCTGCACAACAAAGAAATAATGCATAAACACGAGTATAGCGGGTAACAGCTGCTCTTGCAATTCAGTCATTATTTAACCCCTTCAGGATCCCCTTCCATTATTTTGATCATATCATATAATATACTATAAAAAAAATGGTGAAAAATTTAAAAAAACATAGCAACATAGTAATTTAGGTTGAAAAAAGACACAAGTCCATCAAGTTCAACCCTTCTACCTATCATTCCAGCTTCTGATCCAAAAGAAGGCAAAAGCCCCTACGGAAGCTATTTCGAATTTTGCCTTCTAGGGGGAAAAATTTCTTCTTGACTCCAAAGGGCAATCAGATTTCTCCTTGGATCAATAAGCTCTATTATTAATGCTTATTCTATTATTTATGGTCCTGTATGTTCAGCTTTTCTAAAAAAAAAAAACATCCAGACCCTTTTTAAATGCATCTATTGTGGTTGATAGCACTACTCTCTTGGCAGTGAATTCCATAACTTTATTGTCCTTACCGTAAAGAATCCCATCCTTTGCTGTCTATGAAATCTTTGCTCTTCCAGTCTCAGGGGGTGACCTCTTGTTCTTTGTACGTTTCTGTTAATGAACAGGTCCCTGGAGAGCTCTTTATATTGGCCCTGCACATATTTATATAATGTTATCATATCCCCTCTGAGATGCCTTTTTTCTAAAGTATATAATTGCAATTTTTTAAGTCTTTCTTCATAACTAAGATCCTCCAATCACCTTATTAATTTTGTAGCTCTCCTTTGCACTTTTTCTAGTTCCTTTATGTCCTTGTGCCCAGAATTGTACTGCATATTCAAGGTGAGTTCTTACCATTGATTTGTAAAGAGGCAAGATGATATCCTCCTCCCGTGAATCTATATCTCGTTTTGTACATGTCAATATTTTATTGGCCCTTGCAGCTGCTGATGGCATTGGGCACTGTTGCCAAGTTTGTTATCTACAATTATTCCTAAATCCTATTCATTAGTAGTTATCCCCAGGGAAATACCAATATGTTTTGGACTTTTATTTAAAAAATCTTAGATAGATTCTACTATTTCTTCTGAGTACTGTGATACCACCCATTGTTTATTCTCATGCAATAAATCTACTACCTGCCTTGTGAAACTTTTGGGCAGAATTTATTTTGTCCACACACACTGTACTTCAGACATACATTCACAGATTTTGGTATGTGTCGCTGCCAAAACTCCACCCATCTGCTGAATACAATGGGTTTCTGGGTTGTTTCGGGGCTAACAGACCCTATTTGGGAGGTATGCATGTAGCCAAGCTGTGCCGCTGCCCTATTTTTGACATTTTTGAAGCTGGCCAATTTTATTTTACCCCCCCCAAACCATATATGTTTTTAAAGTAGTGACCCCGGGGTATTTAAAATGGTGGTATTTAAACACTTTTCATGACCTAATTATACCACCAGCCTTTGTCAAAGTTTGTGGTGGTAATTTTGTGTGTTTTTTTCACATATGTACTTCAGACATGAATTCTTTGATTCTGTTATGTGTCACTGCCAACCAATACCCCAATATGAGTTCAGCAACAACTCCTGAGCACAGTGATACCACTCATGCGTAGATTTTCAATTTTTTGAGGGGGTAAATGGCCACATTTGGAATGCGTGCATTTGAGTCCCAATTGAAACATTTTTAAGCCGGCCAATTCAATTTACCACCATCAAACCATATGTCTCTGAAAAGTAGACACCCCCGGGTATTTTATTTGGTTCTATTTTAACACTTTTCATGCAGCCATTCTGCCACCAGCTTTTGCCAAACTTTTGCCAAGTCATTTTTTTGGTTTTATTTTCACACACGTGCTTCAGGCATGAATTCTCAGATTCTGGTATGGGTCACTACCAAACAACACACCAATATGTGTTCAGCAACATCTCCTGACTACAGTGAAACCAATCATGCATAGGTTTGTCAGCTTGTTTGGGACTAAATGCCCCCCTAGCGGGTTTAATTGAAAAAAAAAAACAATGTAGACAGCAAAAAAGTGGCTCTGTAACCAGTTCAATTTTTAAGCAGTAATCTACAGCAATAAAGGGGTTAATAACTCTTTGAAGAGCCATTGTAGAAATGCATTACAGTACAAAAAATGAATGCTGTGCAAGATCCTTTTGTATGCAGTGATAAATGGTAGGAAAAGGATTAATACACACCAAGGGCTTTTATAAAATCCCTTGGCTCTCACAATGTTATTAAATTTCATTTTAACACTAATAATACTGACCTGTCTCTCTCCCTCACAAAAATGCAAGTGAGGAAAGGGAGGCAGATCCAGACGGGTCAGATCAATATTTACAAATATTGATCTGACCAGGCAAATGGCGATGGTCAACTGAGCAATCACCAAACCGTCTTTGACACTGATCGGCTGTTACTGATGGCTATACATGTGCTCAGACAGCATAAAATGTGCTGTTGTGATCAATGGCATGGAAGGGGTTAAAACACAGGCATGGCATTTATACAATTTTATAACATATTATTAAATTTGTCTCTCTCCCTCAAGTAAGGAGAGAGAGGCAAATCTACACTTGTCATAGGCAATATTAGTAAATATTGCCTTTGACTGAATAAATATTGCCTTAGACTGAATAGTAAGTGCTCACCTGAGCCCTTCCCATACTTGGTTGCACACTGATCACACTGGTCGAATCTATCAACGCTCACTAGAGCAAAAGAAGTGAAAAAACATCACTTCTGTTGCTTTTGCTAGTAGAAGGGAAGCACAATCTTTGACAGGCAGTGCTCCCTTCTACCTGACTGATGTGGTCACTAAGAGAGCGATCACCAACGAAAATGGAACAAATGTTATTGTTGCTAAATGCTTTCATAATGAGGCATTTAAGTAACACCATAAGAGCTCAGGAAGCAAACTTATGTCCGCTACATAGGCACATGTATGCAGCCGGCGCTGCCAGAGAGTGATTATAGGTTGTCCTTGCCCTTTTATTTTGTGTTGCTCAATGCCTCTACATAGAGGCATTGCAGCAACACAGAAATAGCAACCTTTGGTAGCTTTCTTTGCTATTTTAGTGAATGACCTGCCAGGCCCGTCAGTTGTCACTTAATGAGTGACGTGCCTGGCACGTCAATTGTCTAGAAGGGGTTTAATCGACAATGATACATTTTACAAGTTGGATAATTTGTGTATGTTACACATACATTGTAATGACAAACATCCTAGAAATCTGACATTAGACAGAAAACATCAGTATATCAGGCTTATACAAATGTGATAATGAATGAAGAAGCAATACTCTCCAAATGAGGTGTGGAGATGTCGGCAGATCGCCTCAAAGGGAAAACACTCCATCCCAAATGGATGGTTCGTCAGAAAGGCTCCTGATATTCAGTGTTGTCTGCAAGTGTTACCTATAGTGTGGCCATATGGACCAGCTATTTTATACTGCTTTTCTCCCTGTGAGACTCAAAGCACTTTACAAATATAAAAATATAAATATGTAAACAGTCTTACATGAAGCAGTGTTTCTACACTCGCACAAGAGTGTATATTTGGTGTTTACTTGGAGAATCTGTGGACCACCAGTAACAAAGGCACAGACTGGAGGCAATATTGCTGTTGTGATTAAAGGAGGGTGAGATCCCTACACAAAGGCTACATATTAACCCCTTAGTGACAAGACCTTTTGACTTTGTCTTTCCCTTGTTGACAAGGGCTGTTTTGACATTTCTGGGGTGTTTGTGTTTAGCTGTAATTTTCTTCTTTCTTACATACTGTACCCACACAAATTATATGTTGTTTTTCTCATCATAAGAAGGGCTTCCATTAGATACTATTATGTTCATCATATCTTATAATTGACTACATAAAAATAAAATCATAAAATATGATGAAAAAATTAAAAAACACTTTTTTTTACTTTGACCTAAAAAATAATTTACACAGATACAATCATTAAAAAAGACCCCATCTAAACAGTTTCTAAATTTTGTCCCAAGTTCAGAAATATACTTGTTTCCATGTTTTCGTGCAGTTTTTCTGTGAGTTATAGGGCAAAAACCAAAAATAGTGCAAACCCTAAATTTAACCCTAACCCTAAATTTAACCCCAACTCTAACCCTTAAGTTAACCCTTAATATATTTTCATTTTAATTTGATTGTAACCCTATCCCTTATGCTAACCCTAATTTAATTGTAACCCTAACAACTTTTCTAACCCTAACACTAGATTTTAGCTAATTAAGTCTCTTTTTTATTGCAATGTTGCTGACTGCTTCTAGGGTCAGTCAAGCAACAGCATCAGAAGTGATTTTTTTTTCACAGCCATATTGCAGGAGCAAAACACAGGAGAGCTGCTCCCAATCGCGGCAGAGGAGTCCCAGACGCTGGCAAGAAACACCAGAACCAGGTAAGTGTCCAATTAAAATGACGTTTATTAAGTACAAAAAAAATCCAAAAAATGGTTAAGAGCTGGGTATGATATGAGGATCACCCGGTGTGGGAAAGATCTATGAGAAGCCTACGCGTTTCGCGCCTAGCCTGGCGCTTCGTCATACCCAGCTCTTAACCATTTTTTGGAATTTTTTTGTACTTAATAAACGTCATTTTAATTGGACACTTACCTGGTTCTGGTGTTTCTTGCCGGCGTCTGGGACTCCTCTGCCGCGATTGGGAGCAGCTCTCCTGTGTTTTGTATCCTATGAGAGAAGTAACCCACGCCGGCATCCGACTGCATTTCTTCAGCCACTTGCTTCAAACCTCTCATCACATATTGCAGGAGCAGCCAGGCTGCTCCTGCAATATGGTGCCCACAATTGCTCCTCAACATAGAGGCAATAGAGCAGCACCGTAAGAGCAGTATTCGTGATCGCTGATTGCAAACAGCCTGTTCGGCCGCAGGACATGTCAGGTATGGCCACTGCAGCGAAGGGGTTAATGCATTCTTTGCACTTTTTTTACATACGAGTTGACAAAATATATGCTGAGCCGAAGTATTTGGCTCGAATTCCAGAATGATCAGAAGCTAAATTTTAAGCTACGCAATATGATCCCATGTGACCGTGAATAGCCCGGAAGGGAAGCAAAAAATAAAAGTTAAAAGAAAAAGGCCAGGGATCAGGGCATGGAGGGGACGAGGGCAGTGGTAGAAGGAGATACCAGCAGAGTTTCTCATCAGAGGAGAACTCAGTATTAGAACATAAACTGTAGCAACATTACCACTGGCTGATAGGGGCAGAAGTTAAAAAAGACAACCCAGAGGAGGAAGAACAAACTCTGGTAGCAGATTGTGGATGCTGTCAATGCAGTTGGTGGGCAGAACAGGCCCAGGGAGGTGGTGAAGAAAAGGTAAGTGCATTTAAAATACTTCTACACTATAAACATCATGTTATGCCACACTGAACTCACATCTGTAACACATGTATTAGAGGTGTCAATGATACATAGAATGTAGAAAAAATTTCCAACATAATATCATGTGAGCACGCGAAACATGTAAGGCATTCGTCCTTTCCCTGTCTTTGTATTCATTGTCCCTGTGATCCATTTTAATTTTTTTTAATAAATCGGAAGTTTTACAATCATATTGGAGTTTGGAGTGCATGCGTCCTTTGTCCACAATTTTTTCTATTTTCGCTTATGGTGCTTTTGCTGCAGCACGGACGGAGCACCCATCTTCCCAAGACATATAGGAGGTATGCTTACTGCCAACGGTGGAGCCGGCTTGTTTTCCCCTTTTGTTTGTCTACATAGAATGTACACTCATGGGGAATGGTGCATGTGGCTGTAAATATAAAAATTCCACACATGGAGAAGCTGCTATGTGTAATGAACTGTAGCTGGGCAGAGACAGATAGCTGGGGTGGGGGAGGACAAGCAGCACATTTCAGCAATTAACATGTAGAAATGAATGCTAAGCTAAGGGCAATAGGAGTTGCACTACAAAGTTGCAATGCATAGCAATGCCTGTGTACAATATAACCAGTGGCATAACTACCGCGGTCGCAGGCACTACAGTGGGCCCAGCTTTCCTCGTTACTACAGGGTTGTTTTTGAGCACTGCTTTCTTTTCTGTCCATGAATACCTGCATTTCTGACCTCCCCCTTACCTGCGCTCCTCTCACTGTTCTTATTAGTGTTTGTGAAGTCCTCAGGCTCCTAACAGCAGCCATAGTCACAGGCTGGTATGTGTGTGTGTGTGTATTAGTGAGTATTTGGGGGGGGGGGGGGGGGGCTCAGACCTTTCCTTTTGAAATGTAGCTTATAATTCTGAGAATATACAAGCCATTTCTGTATCTCAAATCAATAGGAAATTTGTCATCAGTGCCTCTTCATTTTATTTCTCTTTTCTCTTCCCCTCCCTAATTTCTCTCTTTCATTTCTTCTTCCTTTCTCCTCCTCCTTTTTTTAATTATCATTTTATGTACTCTGTTGGTATATTGCTTTCTTTTATTTAAACATTGTATCCTGTTATAAATATGAAATGATTTATAACTAGAGGGTGACAGAGGAGCGCATTCTGAGAAATAGAAATATCAAGATAAAACAGGCAGTCAGAACAAAGAATCGAAAAAAGGGAAATGAAAAGAGACAAATAAACAACACAGAATCAAAACAATAAAAACACAGTAAAAGACAAAGCGCTATCTCTGGTGTCATTTAGAGATTTATATTTGTTTTTTGTTTAATTTTCTGAAATACCTTTGACCACATTTCTATAAGTTTTGGGCAAGGCCACCATATGTGGAGCAGTACAGCTTGTGCCATGTTCAAGGCTTGTAATGGCCATCTATTTGCTACTCTGGTTTTTTGATTATTATGTATAAATGTTATAACGTGGGTTTGAATTCCTTGCAATATTAGTCTAGGAACTTTCATTGGTATGGATCTAAATATATTTAAAAGCTTAGGGAGAATAACCATTTTTATCGCACCTATTCTTCTCAGCCATGATAGGTGTATTGTAGACTAGTTTATCTTCTCTTGTTTCAGACTTTTCCATTTTGAAAGCAAATTCTCCCCAAGCATACTTTGTGGGTTGTTAGTTTAATACCCAGATACATTATATCTACTTCTCCAATCAAATAATGATAACGCCTTTTGATATACTTATAGGTATGCCCTGTGTTTTTGACATATTCATTTTATGATAAGTTTTTCTACTATATTGACTCAGCAGGTGCCATAAAACAGGTAAGGCAGTTATTGGGTCTGGCATAGCAACTATGTTATCATCGACGAAGATGATATCATAGTTAACTTCTACTGAAGGTGAGAATTTATAGCCTTGTATCCCCTGATGTTCTCTCATCAAGACCGCTAAACATTCCAGAGCCTCCACATATAATATTGGGGATAGAGGACATCCCTGTCTAGAGCCGTTAGTTATTGGCAAGGATCTAGACTCATAACTATACAAAATTTTGGCAGATGGGCAATGGTATAAGGCCATTACTGATTTAATGTATTCCAATGGAAATCCATATGTCCCCAAGACCTCATACAGGAAGCCCCAGTGCAAGTGATCAAACGCTTTCTCAGCATCGAGTGATAGCAATAGGCACTGGGACTTCCTGGTATGGGCATCCCGAATAACATTCACAAATCTCCTAATACTATCTGTTGTTTGGCAGCCTTTTAGAAACCCCACCTGATCATATTTTAGAAGTCTGGGTAATATTTGTTTATTGTGGCTGTAAACATATGTGGTGGTAATTTTCCCATGAGGCTACATGCGTCAAACATTTTCTTCATATATGGAAATAATATACCAGAGAATTTTTTATAATATAAATTAGAAAAACCATCAGACCCTGCAACCTTTCTTTGTGGGAGATTCCTAATTACATATTCTTCTTTACTTATCTGCTGAGTAAATTCTTCCCTCTGGGTTTCTGTAATTCTAGATAATTTTTCTTTACTTAAAAATGTTTATTATTTCATTTTTTGTTGGGTGATGTTCTGATGTGTCGTCCTTTATATTATATAATTTTGTGGGTTCATTTCTATCTTACTATCTTTGGATATAATATATGGAATTTTTGATTTTGCTTCCTTCTTTTTTAGTTGTCTTGCTAGATATTCTGATTTGTTAGTATTAGTATAGAAATTATTATTTAATCTTTGAAGCATTATGAATGATCTATACAATTGGATCTCTGATTATTCTTGTTTTATTTGTTGTATCTTTTTTTATTTGAGTTCTTATGGGGTTTTTTTTTATTTAGAGTTTCCCGATTTTTAAGTTCCTCTGTCAAATAAGTTCATTTCTTTTCTCTCTTCTTTTTCATACAAGGAAGCATACAATATTAAGTTCCCGCTAATTACGGCCTTGTGAGCCTCCCATAGAGACTCACTAGTGTAGTCATTTTCGTAATTTAATTCAAAATATTCCTTAATCTTAATGGACAGTGTATTCATTGCCTCTTTCGTTGATACAATATAGTCTTTAATTCTTCACTGTCTATTCCCCGGTATATTATCACCCTCTGCTATTTCCATAAGTATAGGAGAGTGATATGACCATGAGATCACAACTATTTTACATTATTTCGCTTTTTGTAGCATATGTTTATCTACTAAAAAGTAATCTAGCCATGAATACATATTATGGACTGACAAAAAAAATGTGTAGTCTCTAGTTCCCGGATTTAAGATTTGCCACACATCATATAGGCCTGCTTCCTCTATAGTTTGGACTAATTTCTTACTTTGGCAATGTAATGTTTCCAGGTATCGCCCAGACGGATTTGCCGTTGAGTCTATACATGGGTCCATCACTTCATTCAGATCACTACACACTATAATTAACCCCCTTTTATATTGTTCAACCACACCTAATATCCTTCCCAGATACTGGAGAAAGATGATATTTTGGTGAGGGAACATAAAGAATTGTATACCACTGTCCTCTTATACTGAATACCACAAGTATAAATCTGTCTTTGGGGGTCACGTTTATTGTCTGTGTTGAAACTACCAATGACTCGTGAATAAATATTGATACACCTGCTTTCTTTTTATCCACCGTAGAGTGAAAAACAGTTGAGTATTTTTTGTATAGATTTTCGGTATTTTAAGTTTTGCAAAGTGGGTCTCTTGCAAACATAGTATCGACGCCTTATGTTTCTCTGCTTCCTAAAAAAAGATTCTCCTCTTGTGTAGTGTGTTCAGTCCTTTTACATCCAGTGATATTATCCTGACCCTCATAGTTTTGATTTACAAGTATACCTCTAGAAAACTCGCCTATGGTTGTCTAAGGAGGCATATTAAAGGGGGAATATTAAATCCTAAATATTATATTGAACTAAAAATCAAGAGGAATACACACCTTCAATACGACAGTAAACAATCTGGAAACAAATTACAGGGTGAAAAAGTCATCCTCCCATAGGCCAGGTGCAGCAGGTTAAGAGAGATACACGGAAAATTTGGCAATATATCTAAAATAAAGATTTCCTAGTTACTAGGATACTACCCAAAAATTAGATATACTTTAATGCCAATAAAAGGAAACATCAAAGGAAAAAGGGATGTCAAAGAGAAGTAAAAGCAGCAGTTTATCCAATAGGGTTACTATATTTTACTGAATAACTGGAAATAACAAGTGAATCACTTGGAAATAGGAACCATAAATCCAGATAGTGGGAAATTATCCATGATTTGAATATATTCCAGAGCTACCGAAATATTTGATTCTGAGGAAACAGATTTCACAATCAATAAATATATCAAACTGACTCAAATACACAAAGGTGAATGATGTCTCAACGTTCTAAGGAGGAAAGAAAGAGGGAGATGGAAAAAGGAAAGTGGCAGGAGAAAAACCAAGGAAACCTTTCTCAATTCGTAACCCCTAAACAGAGTCAACAAAACAAAAGACGTGGACAGTACGGACCCAACTCCAAAAACTTCATCAAGTGGATAGGGGAGAGACATCAGGAAGAGAATATAAAGCTCAGGCAACAAATCAACAACAAACCCCTCTGGGAGATTCAATAAAAGAGATCCTTAAGATCTAAGAGTTCAAATAAAGGAAGATACCCAGGGAGTTCTAAGGGAACTTATGAGAGAGCTCCAGGAGATAGGAGAATGTACATCAAGCTTTAAACAGAAAACAGAAGAAATAATAAAGGCATACAACGAAATTATAGAAAGACAGGAGGAAATGGAGAAAGAGATTAAAACCATAAAGGATAAGACTATAGACTTGGAAGATCGCTACAGAAGACATAAAATAAGACTGAAAGGAGTACCAGAAGAAATACATTTAACAAACATGAAAAACTGGATAATGGAGCTATTTCTAAATCTCGTACCCGAAAGAACAGAACCAGATCTAAAGATGGATGGATGGCAACCAACTGGCCAAATTGAAAAATATACCAAAGGAAATCTCAAGGGATGTAATAATAAGATTACACTATTTCCATATTAAGGATGAAATAATGAGAGCAAGCAGACTTCAGAGAACACTTCCAGCTCCCATGTTATTACACTGGGCACAATGACCATAGCAATGGTTACCATTAGGTGGGAATCATGTCTAAATGGACACAAAATAAATAAAAATACTCTCCTTTAGAAATCTGCAAGGACTCCTCAAATCCCAGAATATCACGAACTTGTGGACTGGTTCATAACCTTAGACTGGAGGTCTCCACAGAGACATGGGTGGATATTTGGGAAACAAAAAGTACTGTGTGAAGTAAATACAGAATTATCGTTCATTATGGTCACTATTCCCTAAATGCTTCCTTACTTGGATGTTAGAGATAAGCTCCTCCTTGTTAGTTATTAACAGATTGAGGCACACTTCCCCTTTGGAATTAGTGGTTCCATTCTTAAAATCTATTTCTGGGTAATTAAAATCCCTCATAATGATACCACACCTTATTTTAGAAGCTTTTTCTATTTGCATTAACAGCTGTGGTTCTTAAAGATGACCAATATTTGGTGGTTTATTTAACAAATACCTACTAATAATTTACCCCCACTGACTATCTCCACCAACAGTGATTCCACATGTTCAATACAGTCATCATATATAACTTCGAGCAAATGAGAAAATAATGCCGGTTTGATATACAGACAGACTCCGTCACCATTTTATTTGTCCTATCATTTATAAACAACATGTCGCCTTATAAACTGTTTGACCATGTGTCAGTAGTGTATCTTCCCCAACGCAAACAAGGCACTCGCCTAGGGCGGCACTTTGCCAAAGGATGTTAAAGCACACTTCTGGTGCTTCAAACATTTTAACTCTCTCCTCCACCATTCAGCAAGCTTTAGCTTCTTCCAATTGATGGGGGCATGTAATGGATATGGTGGGGGTATGAAATGAGGGTGATGGTGGCATGTAGTGAGGTGATTTAGTGTGTAGTGAGGGCATTTAGTGTGTATGCAATGTGAGTGATGGGGCATGAAATGGGGTGATTGGACATTTAATGTGTGTGCAATGTGGGTGATAGGGCATGTCGTGGTTATGCAACGTGCATGATGAGGCATGTTGTAAGTGTGCAATGTGGGTGGAGGGGTGCCCGAATTTTGTCTGCCTAGGGCAGCACAAAACCAAGATAGACCACTGCCATGTGTGTCATCCCACAATGTTTCTGTTATACCAACTAGGTCATAGTTTTTCGATTCCTGCTACCAGCTCCAATTCCCCTATTTTACCAGTTACACTTATGGTATTTACAAGCATACACTTAATGCCACTGCCATGATCCATGTGTTATTTAATTTTGAAGTGGTTTATAGGCTTTTTCCTACAATCTGTACTAACCATGTCTCCAGATCCACCCACTCACGTACTAAGTCACCTTCCGTTCCTATACTGTCTAGTATAGCGTTTATTACCCCCCCCCCCCCCATTCCTAGTTTAAACACTTCTCCAAACATCTAGCCATCCTCTCCCCAAGCACATGAGCCCCTCGTGCACTCAGGTGCAATCCATCCGACTGCCAGCATCAAATGGGTTAAACAGACCCTCTACAATGTTGTTCTCACACTTCAACAGGCATTAACAGGGTCTGTGGCCAAAACAGAGTTAGACTGCCATGTTCTTCCACTTAATCTAAATAGTTTAAACCAGCTATTGTTTAGACAGCCAAAGCTAGCAGACACAAGGTGACAGCCCAAGAGTGTAGGGTTTCTTCAATCAGTCTGTGAGTGTGTGCTACTGTGTCTGAGAGTTAGTATGTGTTGGTGAGTCTGTTTGTTAGGTGTTAGGGAGTCTGTGAGGTGTTAGCAAGTCTGTGTTTGAATGCCTGAGTGTGTATTAGTTAATCTGTGTCTGGAGAAACACACTAAGCATACGCTGTTCAGCATGGCTTGCCTTGGTAAGTACCGGGGAAGGCGCAAATAATACTGGCAAATGGGGCAAAATAACACTGGCAAATGGGGCAAAATAATACTGGAAATGGGCAAAATAACACTGGCAAATGGGGCAAAATTACACTGGCAAATAGGCAAAATAACACTGGCAAATGGGGCAAAATAATACTGGTAAATGGGCAAAATAACACTGGCAAATGGGCAAAATAACACTGGCAAATGGGCAAAATAATACTGGCAAATGGGCAAAATAACACTGGCAAATGGACAAAATATGACTACCAAATGGACAAAATAATACTGGCAAATGGGCAAAATAACACTGGCAAATGGGCAAAATATGACAACCAAATGGGCAAAATAACACTGGCAAATAGGCAAAATATGACTAGCAAATGGGCAAAATAATACTGGCAAATGGGCAAAATAACACTGGCAAATAGGCAAAATATGACTAGCAAATGGGCAAAATAACACTGGCAAATGGGCAAAATAATACTGGCAAATGGGCAAAATAACTGGCAAATGGGCAAAATATGACTAGCAAATGGGCAAAATAACACTAGCAAATGGGAAAAATAATACTGGCAAATGGACAAAATAACACTGGCAATTGGGCAAAATAATAATGGCAAATCGGAAAAATATGACTGGCGAATGAATGGCAAAATAACTGGCAAATGAAGGGTAAAATATGACAAATGATGGACAAAATAATACTGGCAAATGAATGTCAAAATAACTGGCAAATGTTTTTTTTTTGTTGTTGTTCGTTTTTCCTTGACATGTTGTAATGTAATACATGACAATGGCTTTGTGATTTTTCCTGTGTTTTTGTCTTCCTGTTTTTTATTTTTTTTATTTTTTATATGTGAACCTAATGAAAAACAATAAAATAATTGATTATTAAATAGGTATAATACCTATTTGGAGGAATTAGGGTTGAATAGTGGTTTGGGGGACATTCGAGTGGACGCAATCTTATTTGACACAAACGTAATTACATGTGATCACTCTTTTTTTTTCTTTTTCTTTTTTTATAACATGTAGACATACAAAAATTCTATTAGGATATAAAAAGAGTATTCGTTTCAAGCTATACCAATTCAAAAGGTATCTTACATTTTCCATTTTACAATAGCGGGGGACAATACAAAAAACTATCAAACATACAACAACAAAAATACATAAAAATCTACATAACGCCTCGGTGGGGGCCTTTGGGACACTGATCTTACAAAAAATGTCTTGGTAGTTGGTAAATTGTGGATCAGAGGTAGAGGGATTCGGATAACCTGTTTTCAAACACTTTCTATGAATGCTCGATGTAGGGCTCAATTCATGGGCCTTTTGAACCAAATATCCCATATTTCTCCATAAGTGGGAAGGTTATCAGCTTTAATAAAGGAGGCTTTTTCCATATTTCCCTGATAGTCTATTTGTTCTTTAATTTCCCTAGCAGTTGGTGGTAAATCACTTCTCCAGAGTCTTGATATACAATCCATAAATATATGAATTTTTAAAACCAGTTGTGGCTTAGAAATTTTTGGTAGGTCCATGTGAAACCGAAAATTGTTCAGGACATGTGATCACTCTTAACTGATTTTGGCGTTATGACATGCGACGTTCACAACGTGACATTTCTGAAGTAAACCCTGATCCCCTGGCACAGTCTGATTCTCCGGACAATCAAGGGTCAAATGTAATATCCTGACCCTTACATAGAAAAAAATAAAGAAAAAAAATAAAAAATAAATAAATAACTGGCAAATGAAGGGTAAAATATAACTAGTAAATGATGGGCAAAATAATACTGGCAAATTAATGGTAAGATAATACTGGCATATTAATGGCAAAATAAAACATGGAGTAGACAGCCAGGTGAGTACTGGGGAAGGGGGGAGGAGGGTGGTGGTGTATTAATGGCATATTTTTTTTTTCAATATATATTTCTTTATTGTACAAAACATTTTAAATTACATATAAAAAACAGCAATATATAAATGTGAATTTTTTTTACAAAAATTAAAAACCACAAGGGTTTCATACGTATGCAATACAGTGGTTTCTCATAAGAGAAAATAAGTTATATAGGCTGTTTTACAGACATAAGAGATAAACAACAACACATGTGGAGTGGGGGATCATACTCTCAGACAGGACAGGACAGTAGGATCATATAGCTTAAGATGGAATTTCAGTTAGCGGGGTCATTGATGTGTTTGTAGTAGTTAGAAAATGAATAAGTTCGGGTCTCAGGGATCTCTGAATTCAGAAGTATACCAGGGGGACCAAAGCTCTATGAACTTTGGGGGATTTTCTACCTGCGTTGTAGGTAATACTTTCGGCTTCCATTTGGAAATTAATCTGGGTCTTAACTGATGGTATTTCTTTGCTCCTCCATAGCCTTGCCATTAATAGTTTATATGCCAGCAGAATATGAATGGCCAAATGGAGCAGGAAAGCTTGTGGAGTCAATAGGTAGTTCACATGAAAGATAGCTCCAAAAATTTGAGAGATTTTATCTTTAACTGGTTTGAGCAAATCACAACCCCACCAAATGTGGGTGTGATTGCCCTCCGAATCTTCACAACGCCAGCACAGGTTAGAGCCATCCGGGTATATTTTACTTATTTTCAGGGGAACCAGACACCAATGATACACAATTTTAAAATAGAGTTGACTGTGGCATATTAATGGGCAAATCGTCTGTGGCATATTAATAGGCAGGCTAATAGTGGCATATTAATGGGAAATTGGCTGTGGTATATTTATGGGCAGGCTAATAGTGGCATATTAATGGGAAATTGGCTGTGGCATATTTATGGGCAGGCTAATAGTGGCATATTAATGGGAAAATTGGCTGTGGCATATTAATGGGCAGGCTGATAGTGGCATATTAATGGAGAAAATGGCTGCAGCATATTAATTGGCAATCTGAATGTCTGGCTGTGGCATATTAATGGGCAGGCTAATCGTGACACAATGGGCAAATTGGCTTTGGCATATTAATGGGCAAATTGGCTGTGGCCAAAATGATACTTCGGCATGTTCTGTGGGGCAAAACAACATGTACTATGGGGGAACGAGACACTGTGGCATATTCTGCAGGGGCAGTTCAGTGGGATAAAGTGACACTGTGGTTAGTTCTGGCGGGCAAATTTACTCTGTGGCATGCCAAATCGTGTGGGTGCAATATGAGTATAAGCCAAGTGCTGTGGGTACTGTATAGAGCTGTGTTAAGACCTTTTGGTGCAATGTGGGTGCAGAGGAACGTAATAAAAAAAAGAAATTAACAATTTTTCAATAACAGTTTTATTACATATTAAAATAGTTGAATATAATATTAAAAAGTTCATATAAGTATACATACAGCTAGTTATATACATATAAATGGGGTCCACCTCAAGCTTTTGAAAAGGCTGGAAATATTTTAATGTTTTTTTGTGGTCAAAAACGTAATATTACTTTGCTGAGAGGGTGATGGGTGCATGGAATAGCCTTCCAGCAGAAATGGTAGCGGTTACTACAGTGAAGGAGTTTAAGCATGCATGGGATAGGCATAAAGCTATCCTAGATATAAGATAAGGTCAGGGACCAAAGAAAGTATTACTTTGCCCTGTTTGCCCACACTTTTTTTTAAAACTTTTTTTGTTGTTGCAGGGGTCGACAGGGCAGCCGGGCCCCCTGGAGTGACGGGTCCGGTTGCAGCTGCGAACCCTGCACCAATGGTAGGTACGCCACTCTCCTTGGAGAAATCTACAAATGAAGAATATTTGGGAGCAGTTGTAGATAATAGACTTAGCAGTAGTGCACAGTGTCAGCTGGTAACTGCAAAGGCCAATAAGATATTGGGATGTATTAAAAGGGCTATTTGACGCACGGGAGGAATATATCATTCTGCCTCTTTATAGGTCCATGGTAAGACCTCACCTTGAATATGCGGTTCAATTTGGGGCGCCTTTTTAAAAAAAAAAAGACACTATGGAACTAGAGAAGGTGCAGAGGAGGGCTACAGAACTAATAAGGGGAATGGAAGGTTTAAGTTATAAAGAAAGGAGGGAAAAGTTCAATTTGTATACACTAGAGAAATGGCTGAAAGGGGTTTTTATTTGCCTTCTTTTGGATCAACAGTGGTAAACATGGAATAGGAAATGTGTTGAACTTGATGGGCGGAAGTATTTTTTAAAGCAAAACTACTATGTAATATGCATACAGTCATTATCAGACAGGAGCATTTTCAGAGCGTTTAACCCCCTCTAGATACTAGCCAGGCAGTTTCAGAGCATTTATCCCCTTCTAGTTACTACCCATGCAGTTTCAGAACATTTAATCCCCTCTAGTTACCAGCCATGCAGTTTCAGAGCATTTAACCCCTCTCGTTACCAGCCAGACAGTTTCAGAGCAGCTACAAGCCAGGTAGTTTCAGAGCATTTAACCCTCTCTAGTTACCATACAGGAAGTTTCAAAACAGTTAACCCCTCTAGTTCTAGCAAGGCAGTTTCAGAACATTTAACCCCTTCAACTTACCCGCTAGGCAGTTTCAGAACATTTAACCCCTTCTAGTTACCCTCTAGTCAGTTTCAGAGCATTTAACTTCTTTATTTCTATAGATTACACATACACTCAGTCTTTCACTCACTCACACATACACGCACAACAGAGGTGCAGGGAGGTTGCTGGCGCTTTGATCTCATGTGAAGGAGTGACTTAGCCAATAAGAAGAGTTGAAAGATCTCACCTGATTGACTGAGAGCTCCTTTTCTCAGAACTCTCAATCCGTGTCTTTGCATTTTCACCCTATTCCCAAATGGGTAAGTGTTAATGATATCCCAAATTTCAAGATCTAAGGCTGTCCGATACTATACACATACTATAAATGGCTCCAATACTTCAAGTAGTAAGGTTGTTTCCAATAAGTAAATAAAAATGATGCATGGTTAAACCCCTTCTCCGATCGATGGTGCTTTGGTCCTTAACGACCAAAGCACCATTTGCGTCTTTTTGTTCCGGAAGCAATCAAAGTGGCCTCATTTGACACTGGGGATCCTGCTGAAAGTCCCGGCAGCAGGATCCCCAGTACAGCTCATCGCGGGAAGCTGCCATGAGCCTTTTAATGTAGGACGTTCCATGCCGTCCTCCTACAATCTTGGCACCAGAAAGTAGGATGGCATGGAACGTTCTACAGGCGAAAAGGGGTTAAGGTCATTCTCAACTCGACGAGATTTAACCCCTTAGTGACAAAGTTCTTTGCTGCATGTGATGTGCCTTGAAGACCAGAATGCCCTTATTTTTGTAACATTTTTGTGTTCAGTCCACCTACACAAATTTTCTAACAATGACCTGATTTTTTTTTTATAGAATTACAAAACAGTAAAAAAACAAACCGTCTATATAGTTTCTAATATTTGTCCTGAGTTTAGAAATGCCAATGTTTCCATGTTTTTCTGTGTTTTTTTCAAGTTACCCTAACCCTAAATGTAATCCTAAATCTACCATCTAACCCTTATACTAACCTTAATTCTAACCCTAACCCACTTTTAACCCTAACCCTAGATCTAGGGTTAGTAGATCTAGGATTAGCTTTTTCTCTTTTTTTCAATGTAATGTTGCTGCCTCTAGTGGCAGTCAAGCAACAGTAACATAAAAACTGAATATTTTTTTGTCACTTCTGACTCTCTCTTCTTGACATTGGGCAGCACCATATTGGAGGAGCATGCAACGGGTGATCACAGTGTCCTGGGGAGCAAAAACAAGTGTTGCATGATGCTTCAATGTCAAGGTATCATGGCACCATGAAAGCATAGGCAGGGAAAGCTGATCACGTCCCAAGTGTAATGATTTAGAATAGCAACAGATCTTAATTGTATAACAGCAAACATTTCAAATGGCCAAAGATTGACACTTCTTTTTTTGGGAGTGGCTGGAAGTGTGGCTGTCGGTGGAGCTTTACTGAACATTTCCAGAACTTTTATGGTCAATTTATAACTATGTATGTACTTTGATGTCACAATAAGAATACAGTATTTTAATTACACACATTGATTTAAAAACACATTTACTGCAGTTTTAAAAAAAAATATATTATATGTTTTATATAGTTTATATGGTTATATAAACTAAAAATTCTGAGCTCTCAGAAAAGAGGGACAAGAGAGGAGGGAAGTGGGACAGGGTGATTAGGCTGCAAAATAGGGCCTGTCCTTCTTAAATAGGAACCCTGGGAAGGTATTAGACATGTGCAAAACTAAAATTTTCATTTTTGTTTCATTACTGCATTCGTTTCAGACGAAATTCGTTCATTATTTTCGTTTTATTCGTTCGTACAAATCAATTGACCTACACATTCCATAAACCGAAAGTCTATAAACCCAACTTCGTTCAGTTTATAGACTTTCGGCTTATGGAATACATGTAATACTATTGGCTTTCTATAAACCGAACTAGAGTCCCCATTCATAAGAAATTCTTATGAATGGGGACTCTAGTTCGGTTTATAGAAAGCCAATAGTATTACACGTATTCTATAAGCCAAAAGTCTATAAACCGAAGGTCGTTCGGTTTATAGACTTTCGGTTTATAGAATACATGTAATTCTATGTATTCTATAAACAGAAAGTCTATAAACCGAACGACCTTCGGTTTATAGACTTTCGGCTTATAGAATACGTGTAATACTATTGGCTTTCTATAAACCGAACGAGAGCCCCATTCATAAGAAATTCTTATGAATGGGGACTCTATTTCGGTTTATAGAATAGCATTGTAATGCTATTGGTATTCTATAAACTGACTCTATTTCGGTTTATAGAATGCCAAAAGCACGAATGGACGAATGATTTTCGTTTATTAACCATTCGCTCATTCGTCTTTCGTTAGTTTAGCATTTTCATTATTCGTTTTTCGGACGAATGGACGAAAATGCTATTTTCGGACGAAAATGAATTCGTCCGAAAACGAATGCACATGTCTAGAAGGTATGCAATTATTTGTAAGATCCTTTTCTGATGATGAGATCTAACAAATTTCTGTAGTCCATTAATTAACATCCATCACCAACAATATACTAAAGTACAATATTATCCATTATTTGACATATCTACTATGAAGGCTCTTATTTTTCAATATATCTCAACAAATCCTTTATTTCGATACAATTTTCGATACAATAATTTCTACGGCTTTGGTATAGACCCATTAACTATGCTGAGGTAGAATTAATGTTTTTACTTGAAGTAAAGTCAACAAACATTAAGTGGAATGAATCTAAATTGAATCTAAAACCTAATGTTACTCAGCTGAGCACGACTTACTGGCTTAGAGACCACTTGCACAGCCAGCATCACTGGGAGAGGTTTATCCTGCACTCTGAAGATGGTTGCACTTCCTAGTTAATGCTGAATCTATCAAGTATCATAAACCAATCCCCTGAATATAAAATCTAACAAAGAGCTTCATGGATATTTAAATCTAATGAAAGCATTGCCAGGAACGCCTAACAGCAAATTAATCAATTTTCTATGCTCAGTAATAAAGTGCATCAAGCCACAGAACCTGATGTCGTATTACAGTAGCGTGCATTAACTACATCTCCTTCTGCTGAGCTATCACTGATCTTTATGTTATCTGCAATGCTAGTAGGGCCCTAGGATGTATTGTGTCTCCCACTGACGTAACAATTATAATCACAGGAGTCGCTACTTGCAATCGAAAAGTATGATTTTACTCACTCGCTCTGCTTTGTATTACTGATGTGACATCACATCAACTTTCTGCCTGGATCAGTCACACAGCGCAGAGGAAGAGCAAATTCTAAGACAGTCTGGCACTGAAAAGCTGTTTGGTGCAAAGCTGGCAATTCCAAACTGGTGGCAAAGCTGGCAGTGACAAGCTGTTTTAGGGCAAGGGTGGCATTGAGATGCTGTTTGGGGGATTTGCACACTGGTGGCAAGGCTGGTACTGACAAGTTTTTGGGAATGATCATATTAGCAAAAAATGTTTAGTGTTAGGACAACGTATATTTCAGTACTTTAGCGGAGTGGTGGGTAAAGAATCTACCTGTGGACTATGTCTGACCCATCCAGTGCACAGTATGTGACATCACATCCACTCTCTGCCTGGTTCAGTCTTCACACAGTGGAGGAAGAGAGGCACCCCTCATCTATTTTCCTGATATCCTCTTGACCTTGAGAGGGAGGTAAGTAGTGTTGGGCAAACTGGGTGGCACTGGCAAACTGATGGGGGGAAAGGCTGGCACTGACACACTGTTTGTGGGCAAGACTGGAACTGACAAACTGTCTAGGGACAAGGGTGGCACTGACAAGATGTTTGGGGGCAAACACATGGGATGCCTCCTTAAATAAATTCTTCTTAAATTGAATAATTTACACAAAACTTCTTCAAGCATTGTAGATGGTTTTTAAATAAACAATGAGATGTCTGTCTAAACAGAAATAAATCCTCTTCATGTTTTTAGTAGAGTAGCCAATAAGTAAAGACAGAGTAGCCAATAAGTAAACAATTTGTATCTATCTAGACATTAAAACCCATTAACAACATAGGATAAAAGAAAAAAAAAATGAAATGAATTGGAATTAACTACATATATCTATTTGGATCTTGGTTTTGTTCATTAATTGGTTTTATAGATATGTTTGCATTTGTTTATAGTGAAGCCCTGTTTAGTTAACCATTTGCATTTCTATTGTGGTATTTTGTGAACACATAACATACCTGTAAAGGAACCCATATATAATAAATGAGCCCTGTGCAGCTTACTCCCGAATAAACAGCCGAAATATGATGCAAAGTGAATATAAAATCCCAGTTCCCCAAACATGAGCCGAGACTTCATGAAGGGGTAAAATCAGTGTGTTTATTCAGCTTTCAAATCATTATTTTTATGCTCTGCCAGAACTCCTCCCCACATCTGGAGAGATAAATGGATTACAGTATAATCCCACCCCAGCTTCCCCCAGCACACCAAATACAGTATCAAGCTCCCAATGAAAACAAACATTAGCATTATAATTACATTGAAATAGCCCTGACTGATAACCTTCCTGACCCCAATCAAGATCCCCTCCCTTGAACTCTTAAACTAATTACCTTTAATCCATAACTTGCCAGGATGTCTCAGGCTATAGCCCATTGTCCTATTGTCTCTGGGATACATCCTGAGGCACCCTGGAGCCATCTCAAAACCAGCAGGCCATTAGTAATGAACAAACTCACAAATGGAGCTAACTTGGTATATAAAACAAGTGGAATTAAACAAAACTCTTCCTTTCGCCACATAGCTCCCCCTTAGTTCCATGGGACGGCATACCCGCCTAGACCCTAACGGGTTGGCTTGGGGATGTCCGCTGTTAAACTTTGTTTTTCCAGTTCTGTTTGCCGGGATAACCCATCTGCGTTGGCATTCTGCTTCCCTGGCCGGTACTGCATTGTAAAATATATATATATATAGGGTTGCAGTGCCAAGCTCCATCTTAGCAGTCTGGGGTTATCTCCGGCTACTCTGTTGAGCCAGATGAGGGGGTTATGATCCGTCATAACCGTGAAAGATTGTCCATATAAATAAGGCTGTAATTTCTTCAGGGCCCAGACTAATGCCAAACACTCTTTCTCAACGGTGGCATAACTGACCTCTCTGGGTATACGTTTTCGGCTCAGATATGCTACCGGATGCTCCAGGCCATCGTCCCCCACTTGACTTAACACGGCTCCCAGTCCGAACATTGAGGCATCTGTGTGAACGAGGAATCTTTTAGTGTGGTCAGGTGCCGCCAATACAGGGGTTTTACTTAACGCAAGCTTGAGTTTCTGGAAGGCCTCCTCACACTCCGGAGACCATACTACTTGCCTAGGTAACGACTTTTTGGTAAGATCGGTAAGGGGTTTGGCTGTGGCGCTATAATCTGACACAAATTTCCTATAATAGCCAGCTGTTCCCAGAAAGGCCATAACCTGTGTCTTGGTGCGTGGTTGGGGCCACTGCGTGATAGCCTCAATTTTAGCTGGCTCAGGCCTCTGCTTGCCTGACCCTACCCTATGGCCTAGGTATTGGACCTCGGCCATGCCTACATGACATTTTTCTGGTTTCAAGGTTAATCCTGCCTTTTGAATTCGCTTGAGTACTACAGAAATGTGCTCCAGGTGGGCCTCCCAAGTGCTGCTGTAAATGGCTATGTCATCTAGATAAGCACAGGCGAAGCCCTGAAATCCCTCTAAGAGCCGGTCTGCCATCCTTTGAAAAGTAGCTGGGGCATTCTTCATCCCAAATGGCATGACCTTAAATTGGTACAAGCCAAATGGGGTGACGAATGCAGACTTAGGAATAGCATCAGGCTCCAAGGGGATTTGCCAATACCCCTTGCACAGGTCAATAGTGGTCAAGTAATTACCCCCGGCCATACGGTCTAATAACTCATCTACCCTGGGCATGGGGTAGGCATCCGTGACCGTACGGTCATTAAGCATGCGGTAATCCACACAAAACCGCGTGGTACCATCTTTCTTTGGTACTAATACCACTGGGGAGGCCCAAGGGCTCTGCGAGGGTTCTATAACCCTTAGATCCAGCATCTCCTGAATCTCTTTTAACATACTATCTCTAACTGCCTCAGGAATTCTGTATGGTTGCTATCTCAAAGGTACCTGACCTGGGGTCTCCACCCGGTGGACTGCCAGCGTCGTGTAGCCCGGGAGAGCAGAAAACATATCCCGAAATTCCCGTAACAGCTGAGTAGCCTGTGCCCTTTCCTCTGGTTTCAACTCCGGTCCTAGTCCAACCTGCTCCACCCCGGTGGGTTCTTTGTGGAGCAAGTTGGGCAAGGGAATACCCTCACTATCTTCAAGCGCCGGAGCGCATACTGCAGAGACTTCCTCTGGCCTCTCAAAGTAGGGTTTCAACATATTAACATGAAAGGACCTGCGGATCCTTTCATCGTTACAATCTGTTACTATGTACGTAGTGTCGCTGACCCTGGCTACTACTTTGTAGGGCCCTTGCCAAGAGGCCTGTAACTTATCTGTTTTGGTCGGTTTGAGGACTAACACTTTTTGATCTATCTCTAGAATACGATCTCTAGCTCTTCTATCGTACCAGTGTTTCTGACGTTGTTGAGCCGCCTGCATGTTTTCCCTTACCGATTGAGTAAGCGCCTGCAGTCGGTCTCTCAACTCTAAAACAAATGGTACTATCGGCGTGCCTGATTCTCCCATATCCCCTTCCCAGTGCTCGCGGACCAGGTCCAGGGGTCCTCGGACTCTCCTTCCATATAACAGTTCGAAAGGAGAGAATCCGGTGGATGCCTGGGATACCTCCCGGTATGCGAACAGCAGGTGGGGAAGGAACTTTTCCCAGTTCCGCCAGGTCTCTGTGAACGTGATTAGCATCTGTTTTAGAGTGCCATTAAAACGTTCGCAGAGCCCGTTCGTCTGGGGATGATAGGGAGAACTCAGTATGGGTTTTACTCCGCAGCTCTGCCAGAGCTGCTGAGTAACTACCGCTGTGAATTGGGTCCCTTGGTCGGATACTATTTCCCTAGGGAACCCAACTCGAGTAAATACTTTGATGAGAGCTTCAGCTACGGTTTCAGCAGTGATATTAGGTAAGGCTATAGCTTCCGGGTAGAGTGTAGCATAGTCCACCACCGTAAGAATATATTTCTTACCCGATGGACTAGGCTTACTAAGGGGTCCTACCAAATCCACTGCCACTCTGAAAAAAGGTTCCTCTATTATGGGAAGAGGTCTTAATTTCGCTCTGGGGGTGGTCACCCCTCTTTCCTACTTTTTGGCATACATCACAGGTTCTACAATAATTTTGTAAATCTTGGGTAGCACCTGGCCAAAAAAATGTCTGAGTCAACCTATCTCGGGTTTTCTTAATCCATAGATGTCCTGCTGAAGGTATATCATGGCTAATCCGTAATAACTATGCCCTATATTTGCGGGGTACCACTAACTGTTTTTTCATCACCTGTCGGGTTCCTCCTCCCGCCCCCTCTGTTATCCGATATAGCAAACCTTTTTCCCACTGGAACCTTTCCTGTCCTACGTCTCCCTGGGGTTTATCTGCCTGCCTCCTGTACCCACTTAAAGTGCTATCCTCCCTCTGAGCCTGCCCAAAGTCGGTGGGAGTGCCCCAATACATGTTAGGACTAGAATCTACAGAAGCATTATTAGTGCCTACCGGGTCATCCGGGGAGTGTGAGGTGTCCATAGCTCGTGCCTGTTGTCTGGTTGTGACTGGGAGCGCTCCTGCTGTAGTCGGCTGTAGTCAAGCACCCCAAATCGTTTCCCAGCAAAACCTCCGCCGGTATCTCTGGCATGATGCCCACCTCCACAGCCTTAGCCCCGGTCAACGTGTACCATGGCAGTGGGTAACTTGTGAATAGCCCCCCCGCCACCCTTACAGCCACGGAGCATCCAGTATGTTGGGATGGTTTGACACGGTGTGGTTGTACCAGAGTTATCGTAGCTCCAGTGTCTCTCAGTCCTCTGGCTTCCTGCCCATTAAGTCGCACGGTCTGTCGATGGTGCGCCCGATTGTCATCTGCTGCTTGAACTGGGTTGACCTCGTGTAGCATGGACCAATTCTCTGAATTAGTGTGGTCACCCCCTTGCGTAGAATAGTTGTAATCCTCTTGTACACAATGAGCAGCTGCTCTCGTTGGTGGGGCTGGTGCTCGCCCCCATCGATCAGTATTACGGTGTGGACAATTAGGTTTTATGTGTCCCACCTGCTTACACCCAAAACACATTGGTGCAGTTTTCTGAACCCCAGTGGAAGTAGGTTGACTCACCGGTGGTACTGGTTTCGGTTGCGGTGCTGGAGCTTGAGCGTGATACCGCGGTCGAAATCCTGAAGCTCCACAGTTGTGATCTATCCGTCTGCTCTCATGAAATTCGTCTGCTAGACGTGCTGCCTCTTTTACTGACAGCGGCTTTCTGTCTCTGACCCAATCCCTGGTATCTGTAGGAGTGTGGTCAAAAAACTGCTCCAATAATAACAATTGTAATGCATCCTCCAGTGTAGTCGCCTGGCATCCCTGCATCCAGTTACTGGCAGCGCGGTGCATGCGGAATGCCCACTCTGTGTAAGAGTCTTTGCCCTGCTTGCGGAGCGACCGGAATTTTCTCCTGTGTGCCTCCGGTGTAACTGCATAACGGGCTAACAAAATCTCCTTCACTTTTTCATAATTTTGCATGTCCACATCAGGTACCGCTCTAAAGGCTTCTGCTGCTCTGCCTGATAGCTTGCTGCTCAATATTGCAGGCCAATTCGTTTTATCCACATCTTCTAATACACACTGTATCCATTTCGCTTTCTATAAAAATTTTAAAAGCAGCATAATTTATCTTACGTGGCCGCCCCACAGATGATCCTGGTAGTGACAGTATATCGATTTGTGGTAATCTTTCTCTGGTCTCCCGTGCTTCCCGGCGACTCTCTGCTTCCGAAGCTTGTGCCATGATTTGTACCACAATCTCTGGTGCAGGATTCGGTCCTACCAAGCTGAGTCTCCATCTCACATCTTTCTGAAACTCTGTTTCTTCTGCGTTCGCCATTTGTACCTCGCTGGTTCGGTCGCTCTCCAGTAATTCGGCTATTATCGTGGCTTTCGTCTTGTTGCTTGCCACTATGCCTCGAGCTTCCAGCAGTTCTTTAAGTGTTGTTCGTTTCAGCCGTTCGTATCTATGCGCCATTCACTTCCTTTTCGGTTAAATGAAATACATCCATTCGGGAGAAATCCCGCCGCTTGCCACCAGTGTAAAGGAACCCATATATAATAAATGAGCCCTGTGCAGCTTACTCCCGAATAAACAGCCGAAATATGATGCAAAGTGAATATAAAATCCCAGTTCCCCAAACATGAGCCAAGACTTCATGAAGGGGTAAAATCAGTGTGTTTATTCAGCTTTCAAATCATTATTTTTATGCTCTGCCAGAACTCCTCCCCACATCTGGAGAGATAAATGGATTACAGTATAATCCCACCCCAGCTTCCCCCAGCACACCAAATACAGTATCAAGCTCCCAATGAAAACAAACATTAGCATTATAATTACATTGAAATAGCCCTGACTGATAACCTTCCTGACCCCAATCAAGATCCCCTCCCTTGAACTCTTAAACTAATTACCTTTAATCCATAACTTGCCAGGATGTCTCAGGCTATAGCCCATTGTCCTATTGTCTCTGGGATACATCCTGAGGCACCCTGGAGCCATCTCAAAACCAGCAGGCCATTAGTAATGAACAAACTCACAAATGGAGCTAACTTGGTATATAAAACAAGTGGAATTAAACAAAACTCTTCCTTTCGCCACAATACCTCCCAATATTTCAAATGTCCAAAGAAAGACACTTTTATTTGTGTGGGATGGGTGGAAGTTTGATTATGGGCGGGGTTTACTGGAACTTTTTAAGCAACTTTATGATATGTAATTTAGAAAAAAAATAAGTATTTTATTAGCTCACTTTATTCTAAGTTTTATTGCTGTGGATCCCTGTGATGCAGTTACACAAACTAAAAATTCTGAGCTCCAAGAAAAGAGGCACAAGAAAGGAGGGACACTTTGGAGGTTTAACATAGACAAAAGAATATACAAAGCACACTACATATTGTTTTTTCTCATGCTTGTATACAGGGAAAAACGGCTTGGTACAATATTGGTACTTGTACGTCTATTTTTGTTTGTTATTTTATTATATATATATATACCCCATTACATGCCCTCATCAACCCGATTACATGACGCTGATAACCTCCATTACATGCCCTCATCACCTCCATTACATGACCCCCGTCACCCCATTACATGACCCCATCACTTGACCCATTACATGCCCCTATCACTCACATTACATGACCCCCATCACCAATATTACATGCCCCCATCACCTCAATTACATGACCCCCTTCACATACCCCCATCACCTCCATTACATGACCCCCATGACCAACATTACATGCAGCGCTGGTCCCTGGTGTCTAGTGGCAGGCAGCATGGTGTCCTACCACCTGCCTGTTCAGTTCCCCATGCAGTGAATGCCGACAGTCCCAGTCACCGATTATTTTTTTTAAGGGCCGGCTTTTGTTTTTTTTGCTGCCCCATCAATATGGAGATGCAGGATTCAGATGAATTCAGGAAGAATCTGCCTCTGCTCTTTAGTCTTAGTACTCATTCCCATTAAATCATGTATGTTTAATTCAAGCAACAAACATTCCATAATCCACAGCTACTAACCTGAGAAATCCACAGCACAGATTCCATACTGGTGATGTCCTTTTAGCACTGAGAGAGGTTTGATTGTCTCGGTGTCCCATATATGCACAGTGCTATCACGACCAACCTTAAAAAAGAGGGGAAGAAAGGATGACTTTTTTTAAACCATGCATGGACAAGATATAAAATAAATCAGGGAAAGTTCTTTAAAGTACTGTAGTTCTAGGACAAAAGTTGTAAATTTTGGTAAATTGTGTACTACATAAAATATAGCCCATGTCTTCTTTTGAAATACAGGCAGGCATATAGAGAACCCAGATCCTTATAACTGGGCACCCGACCAGTCCCCCTGTGACATGCCGTCTCACTATGTCAGTAAACACCATCCTGAACATGTGGACCATAAACAAATAAAGCGATATCGCTGGACAACCACGGATTGTGGTCCCATGCCAAAGAAGCTAAAATGTGCCTCCAGTTGCTGTGGCTTACGTTTTCCATGATGATCAGGTAGCAGTAAAAGTGACAAAGATAAAACTTCACCGTCTTTGCCACTACAGCTCTTGTGGACTATTTGTCTTATAATGCTCAACCAATGTAACCTACAAAGCATCTCTGCGCAGCCTGGGAAATTTAATACATTAATCATCATTATCTTTGACACTCCATCTGTTGTGGACATGATGCTCACACTGTGTACAGAGGGAAAAGGCTGGATCAGTGCCCCCTCTCTTGATCCACCACTGAACCTGCCCATGAAGCAGTTCATTTAAATTTATTATTATAAAAGCTTTTTTTGGTGGAGTGGCTAACCAGACTTTTGGGATGTAGACTGAGCTGAATTCACAGTATACATTAGTTGAAAGTCAAAATGCACAAAGGTGTCTATTCACTAAAATTTGAGATTAAAGGTCAAGATTAGAACTAACTAGGATGCCTCATGTCAAACTCGCAAAATTATATTCACTAACAATTTTTGTGAGGTTGAGATGAGGTGAGAAATGGTCAAACTCAACCTCCAAGATCGGTGGTCGAGTTCAACTTAGAAAAAAACCTGCTAGTTGCAATTTGCCCATTATAGCCTATAGAAGGATAATTGAAACTATGTTTTTATTCAAAGTCAAATTTGACCTGAGGTCGAAACTGACTTCGCAAAAAAATATGGGAGGCCAGAGCAAGTAGAGCTGGTCCCCTCCCCTCCTGTAAAAGGAGGCAAAAAGGAGTTGGGGTGAGTGGGAGGTCAAGTTTACTTAAGTGTATAGTGCGAGAAGATCAACATTTCACCATAATCCCTTTTAGTGAATAGACCCCAAATTGTATGGGGTGTGCCAGTAAAAATAGCTGCATGGTAGCCCTTCCTCGCCATAATTAAAAGAGATGCACCATATGGCAGGCTCGCAGCCCCGGCATTATAACGAGGGAGGGGGGGACTGGGAGCTTGCTTATTGGCCCCTGGCCCCTTCTATTGATAAGTATACTTACCCTGGACCCACAGATGTGTTATGGATTCTGGGGCTCTTTGGGGAGCCCCCAGGACCCATTTTTTTACAAGGTTTTTTTTATTGTTATATTATTATTAATTAATGGTGCGAGACAGTCGACTTGGGAGGTGTCCATACTTACTTTTAATGAATAGACCCTAAAATGTATAGTATGTGCTAGTAAAAATAGCTGCATGGTGAACTGAATCACATAATAATTTTATCAGATTAATTAGTTCTGTCTGGAGGTCTATCAGGGTTAGGTTCCATGGAGCTCAGAGCTGGTAAAGTTTTGTGGCCCCTATTGCTGATATGGTGCGACTCACCTGGCCAGTGGCAACATAGTCCTTCAATGGATGGATGGCTAGGCATAGTATATCATCATTGTGTCCTAAATAAAACCGCTGTGTATTCTGTTGACGGTTATATACCACACCCACAGCGGCTACGTGGTAAACAATCTCACCGGTCTGCGTGTAAAACAGGTTGCTGCGGCAGTCATAGCCCCGATAACTGCAGAGACATCAAGAAACATTTGTCTTTCACAAATAATGCTGATTAATGTATTTCAGTAACATTTTTATTAAGTAAAAAATTCGCACCCGTGAACAAAATGCAGACGCACGCTGTTCAGTGGAGCACGTTCCCGTCTCTTGGAAGAAGCACTTCTGTGTTTTTCTTTGCATTGGTCTTTTAACTGAGGAAGGTCCTCTTTATAGACCTACAATGATCATAGATGGACATAGTTAAAAGAAGGGTGAATCCCACCAAAACTCTCACAGTTCCATTCTTGCATGGCACAGTTAATATTTGTAGTCCAGGGTTTTTAAATCAGGATTATACCGGGTTGATGACAAGCAGTTAGTATGGCTAGATTTAAAAGTCATGAAACCCTAGGCACAATGGGATTATATCTAAACCGCATTTATGGAGAAATCGGCTGAATTATCCCATTTGTTTTCAAGATGATGGCTCAACTTGTAACATTTTACAAACGCAAGAAATTAAATTAACTATGTCAGTTTTAACGTTTAGGCATTATTACTGGGAGTCGGAGACCCCCAAGTTCGCACTTTCTTATTTTAACAGACTAAAAGGTAACTGGGGCAAGGTCTGTGTATTCAACATTGGCATGGTTCAGTCTGTTCAAAGCCTCAGGGAGAACATTTGCGTGTTATACAAATTTTTATGAAAAGCAAGCTCTGACATTATAACTCGAAAAAAAGCTGCAGGGGAAATGATTAATAATAGTGGTCTTATGTAGCTTAAGTTTAAGCTTTAGGTAATCAAGGAACCAAAAAGGAGTTGCAATCCATTTAAGGGCTTTTATTTGTTACATAAGGCCTAACTACATTAATAATTATAATATGAAAGTGCTGAAATTAAGGGATGAAAGGCTGACCAGGAATTGAATCTGCAACACTTGGAGGATAGAACACATTATACAACTGTGATGGGATCATGATCAAATGCACATGTATTTTCTAGCCATTGTTCTTGACTTGTGGGCACATACCCCCTGTATTTAGTTTAGTTAGTTAAAGGCCATACCTGTCGACGGTAAGTGATCTGGGTCTCTTGCTCAATCTCAGAGTCCAGCTCTGGAACGTCTGATTGATCAGAATCTGATTCATCACTGTTGGAATCGACCAAACTTTCTGATTCAAAATGATGAAAGGTAATCAACAATAAAACACATAAGCTGTCCGAGACTTACACAAGCAAGTGGTTATGAGCTTAATACTGGATATTGTAGCAAAAATCTTTATAGGGTCTACTCAATAAAGAGACAATTGTAGGGAATGAAGACAAGAATATTAAACTTAAGGCCAATGTAGCTAAGCTGAAAAATTTCTCCTGCACTGGCACCAGAAAATTATTAATAAAAAAATACTTCTAAATTAATTAATTTTTCAAAGGCTCTAACCACCTCAACCAGTGCCACCTATTAGTTCTTTAGAGAGTGTCACTATTTCGACAATGGATACTTTAAAATTAACCACATATTCAAGCGGTTTAACTATCTTACACAATTACTAACAATTAGTTAGTAATTGTAACAGTTAGTAATTGCGTAAGATAGTTAAATGTTAGTTAATGATGTTGGGGGAAAAAATACATGTATCCATCAATTTCAACCTTTCCACATATGTGTATTCGTTAACTACTAAATTAATTTCTCTTCTAAAAGACCTTAACCATTGAGTTTTCCCTCCAGATCCACCACTTGAACATAATTTTCATTCACTAAAAAGAGTGTGTCAACAAAATGTTTGTGATTTATATTTTGTTATTAATGATACATATGGAAACCATTGAAATATGGCACATTATTGACTCATACAGGTTACCTTGTGGCGCGATATGTAGCACATCTTTGAGCTTCCTATCTGGGATAAACTTCCACTGAAAAACTGAGTGATCAGCTCCGCCAACTGAAATAATCCACTGAAAGTCATGTGACCACCTCACACTCGTCACATGGGCTGAGTGACCAAGGTATTTTTTAAACTTTGCACCTACAAGAAGGAAACGCGTAAGTCATAAATAACTCTTTTATATAGAAGTATACAGTTGGCTAGATGTTTTAGTTATCACTAAACCATTAGGAAGTATCCTGCGATGCGGACGCAATGAAACAGTTTGTGGGGTAAAGCACACCATAAAAGGATGAACAATAGTGTTTATAAGGGACTGTATCACCCAAACATTGTTTTTACTGTAAATGTAGAGAATAAAAGACGACTGAAAATTATCTATATATTATGTTAGCAAGCAGATGCTAGGAGAAAAGTGTGTTTTAAATGTTTCTATGGTGTCTCCTGCTTATTACATCCCCTGTGGCTTTACATGCAAATGTACTGCTTTACAGTGGGAAAGGTGTAATTTGCACATCCAGCCACAGGCGATTTCATATTTCAACTTTTTACATACTTTTCAATCATTTTTTATTCTCTACAGGCATAGTAAAAACAATGTTTAGGTGATACAGTCCCTTTAAAGGCACAGTACCCTTCTAGTTTTCTTTATTGTATACATATGTGTAGATATCAATTATGGAGGTTTTGTTACCAAAAGTTCGGGCACACAGGAATGCAGGGAAATGTAGTGGACAGTCGGTTTGAGCGTTCACTACATTTTCTAAGTCAGACTGAGGCTACTCAAAGTAGCCTCATTTGACACAGGGAATACCGCTTCAAGTCCTTGAGCTGTTACATGCAGGACAGTCTATGCCGTCCTGCAGGTTTTTTCAGTAAAATGTAGCCGACACTCACTTTCAGCGTCAGCTGTATTTTATTTTTTTATTACATTTTTTTATTGAATTCACAGAAAAATCGACATACAGTCCACTGAACCATAGTATGAGTTGTTAGCAGTGTACGATTAACCACCAAAAACACTCTTTTGTTATATAAATGGAATGGAATAAAATAGATAATTGTTAAATAAAGGGTATAAATGTGTTTCACACCAGGCTCTTACATTCTACTATCAAGGAAGGTGAATAAAGGAAAATTAAATTATGTATCGTTTAGAACCTGTTAACGAACAAAGTTAGGATTGCCATAAGCAGTGGAGTATAATCCGTTACTGAAGAAAAACTGCGTCTTCAACGCTATAAATGACATTTAAAACTGGGCTCAACAGGATTGTTCCCTACAAGAAACTGCTTTGCTAAACAGTGCATGTAAGATTGTCGTATAATGTTTTCAGGCAAAACAAACTGCATAGTATAAGATACTTTATAGATACGAAACATCAACAGAAATAAGGGTGAGAAGTGCTGTCAAAAATTACTACGAGCACAAGGCATACCCTTAATGTATAGGACCGCCAAGACTCACAGGCATTGCATAAACAGGCCAACAAACATTTATAATAGTGAAAGAGGGAAAATAAGGTAGAAAAAGGAAGAAAGATAGTAGGATCAAATTAAGTGTTAAGAAGAGAATAAGTTGTTAAAAGCAAGTTTCCCAAGTGAGGGAATGCTGGCAGTTTGAGGGGGAACTGCACTAAAATTTGGGGCAGACTGCCACATCTTATGGCGAAAAAGAGGTGCCGCTGGATATGCCCCTTACCCATTGGCCATGCTCTGGGGGGGGGGGGGGGGGGGGATAAAAACTAACAACTGGATATATACAGAGGGACAGGAGCAGTCTCAGTAAAAAAAGGTCAGTTTGGAGAGCTGCATGACAGCAGGTAAATTTGGTGAGTAGAAGAATCAGCTTGTTCACTAAGGGAGGTTTGTTGAGTGCGAATCAACGCTAAATCTGTATCCCAGTCGGTTACTTTGAGCTGTGTAGCTCGCGCCTCACACTAGTTTAATCCCTTCCATTTCTTGCTTCCACCAGCCTTGTAAGTCCAGTAAAAATGCCTTGATATCGCCTCTCGTAGACAGGGATTCGTCGGTCAGAGAGAACCCAGCCAGTTTAACCGAATCGGCAGACTGTCGATCCACCTGTTTCTGCGCACTTTACGTCTAGCGTGGGACAAGTTGTGGCCTAGACAGCCTTGTGAACAATACACCTAAGTACGGAGTTTGTGTCTTTTTCAGTTTATCCACTCATTTGCCCTTCTTCCCCATGTCACCAGCTTGATGGGGAGTAGTCAATCTTGGCTGGATTTGCCATGTAAATCTAAGATATAGTTAGAAATCTGAGGAGCTCATGTATCATGCAACTGCTCCTGCCCTGCTCCTTGCGCTGCTCCTCAGCTACATTTTCTGGGTCAGACTGAGGCCACTCAAAGTGGTGTCATCTGACAGTGGGGACCCCGTTGCAAGTCCCTGGAGCAGGATACGCACACAGCTCATCGCAGGGAGCATTGATGAGCTGTTTAATGCAGGACATTCTATGCTGTCCTCCTAGCCTCTAGGCAGTAAAAAGTAGGACGGCATAGAATGTCTAACAAGCGGGAAGGGGTTAAGCTGTCAATAAACAAAACTCTGAAAGTACCTTTTTTGAAACAGGGGTATCGAAAAAGTTTTACTATTCCATAATCATCGGCTGTTACCAAAACCTGTCCCGGATAATTGGCATCTACAGAGTTAATTTCATTATTGTCAGAATATTTGGGTCCAATGCCATTTACTTCCAATCCAGAGACACATGTCCACCTGGCCCATTGTACGCCCTTTATATCATCCTTAGTGGGCACTTCTTTACCACCTTACAAGAAAGACAAAGAAAAAGATATGGTTAATCCGACACGGTTCTCACAAAGAAAAGCCATTGGCTTACATACAGGTTATGAAGAGGTAAGCTGATCAGTGTTACACAATGCATGTTCTCATATTTCATTTTATAGATAATAAATTACCCCCTACCCCCTAGGGGGACCACATACCCCAGAATGCCCGGGACACTCCTGCAATTTGGACTTTATCTTTAGGCAGCCTCTATCTGGGATAATACAAAGTCCCCGAGAGTCCCTTGAGAGCTCTGAGAGAAAGAGGTCAATCAGATGAGAACTTTTAGCTCTCCTGATTGGCTGAGAGTTCAAAAGCCTCTCCAGATTGGCTCAGTCCCCTCATTCCCATGGGGCTTAGTGTAATCTGCAGCAGCCTCCCTGCACCAGGTAAACAAAGAAAACCACACTCTCCCTCTTAGTGTGTGTGATTATGTGTGTGTAGGAGTGAGAGAGTGAGTGAAACACTGTGTATGTGTAATGGATAGTAACATGAGGAGATACATTCTCTGAAACTGCCTATTATCTGGTAATTAGAGGGGTTAAATTCTATGAAACTGCCTATCATCTGGTTATTAGAGGGGTTAAATTCTCTGAAACTGTCTATCATCTGGTAATCAGAGGAGTTAAATTCTCTGAAACTGTCGATCATCTGGTAATTAGAGGGGTTAAATTCTCTGAAACTGCCTATCACCTGGTAATTAATTGATAAATGACTGTATGTACATTATAAATATATTATTCAATCTGAAATCTACATGGTTCCCAAGGCTTCTTAGTAATTTATATAATATAAGATGTGTCCCTGAGTAGCAGAAGAAAGATTTACCACTAACCCTACTACCATCTATTTCTAAATATTTGGTTCATCCCACTACCCAGGAATTCCATATACTCTAGCAACACCATTTGCGGTTGGTATCATGTAGCGAGCATTTGCTTGCTTGAATTTAATGGTCGATAGGATGCCCGTGAGCTGGATGTGTTTTTTTTTATTGTATTATGTAAAGACATCTATAATGTGCAGCCCTCCAACCTAAACTACTGCATGGTACGTGGTCTTCCAACTCTTCAAGTTGGACACTGCCATAGAACATTATGTCGGAATGGCCAGCTATGGCTGACATAACTCATTGGGCATTCTATAGAACTTTTTTTTTTTAAACGGCCTTTTATCATTGATATTACTCACCAGGCATTCTATAAAACATTCGTTTTCCACTGCCATCATTAGTTTGGAGGAATTTACTGTCTGAAGACCAGTCCATATGTGTAATGAATGACACAGATCCTGTACACTCCCCAACCTTTTTGTATCTCTGCACGACCCCATAGATGTCCACACAGCTGTCATTAGAGCCCACAGCTAGAAAATTACCATCTGGGGAATATTTGAGCTCATGAATGGCTTCTTTCCGGTCCTTTATGTGTACAACTTCAGTCATGTCCCTGTCATAAAACATGTTTAGTGATATGTCAGATGCAAAGTTTTCATGAAAAGTTTAACTCACTCATTTAATATAATCTATACATTATGTTGGCTGTGGTGTCTCTTGTTTATGAAATCAATTTATATGCAATTTACACACTACCTATTGAAACAAGTTATTTTACATATTGAAACACATTCATCAAGACACAGGTCATAGACAGGAGACAACTTAGATGCATTTAAATAACTAAAGTGCAGGTCAGCTGCAGAATGTTGTTCAGACAGCATATTCTTCCTTGATTGTGCACTCTCCCAATTAATGCATACCAAAACTTGATAAAGGCCAAGAAAGAAGTAAAACATATTGGGGGTCATGTATTTAATAAGCGCAGTGGGGGGGAAAATGGTAAAATTATAAGGAGCAGTTTGCAAATATTTGTAACTTTTTGCGCTTTCTTCCCCTATTTTGTGCTTTATCTGTTTTTTTTTTATTACGTGTGCATTTTTTCTGGTTGTGGTAATATATTGCAAAATAAATTTGTGCACACTAAAGACTTTTGCAAATATTTTGTTAATAATTGCCTTATGTGTGTTTAGAAAAAAACCAAAATAAAGATGTGTTATTGTCCCACTATCAGATTGTCTCTTTCTCTGGTGTTTATTCACTAATCAGTGAATTTGCAAGGACAATAACAAACATCAGTTATCAAATAGTATAAGCTGCAAAGAGAGTCAAATTGGAGAATTTTTCAAAATCAGCTGTTGATACCAATTTCACCATAGTGTACTGTTAAAGGAACACACCAGTGTTTAACCTGCATATTGGACAGGGTTTATGCACAAAACTACATCCAGGCATGCCTTAAGAATCGGTTACAAATCATCCTGCTCTGGCCCTCCTTTTGCTAACTTGCAACCTCTTGCAACATACTAATGTCAAGGAGGATGGGTCAATCCATAGGGAAAAGCTTTAAAAGTATATATGTAATTTAAGCAAAAAAAAAAGTGATTTAAAATGTGTATTTTTAATGTGTCACCTTTAAAATTCATTTACTAGTTTAGATTTTTGAGACTAGAGTGATACTTCAATGAATCGACCACTATGTGTGTTTTTTTGAGAGAGGCAGAGACATTCTATAAGTGTGAGTTGAAGTGGGTATGTGAGACAGGCATATAAACATATAGCAACTATGACATTGACTGTGGTTTTTGGACACTTCTTCCAATCGCTGATTACTCTACACGAACAAGTCATTAGTTTTTAAGTAGAACACACAGAGTCACTTTAAACTAAGACACTTTATGTTGTTTTTTTCCCTGCCATAAAAATTGGAACATGGATGCATCACCTGACTCGGAGCACAGTAAATGACCCGTCTTTCATTCCGAGAGCGAGATGAATACCATCTGTACTAACAGCTGCACAACGAATTGGTTCCTCCATGTTACACCTAGCGATCAGGGCATGGTCAATGAGACTCCATATTCTGCAGAAAAAGCATAAAAACTAGTCTTGGTCTGTTGCAAAAAAACATGGTAGCATGATTATCAATGGAAGATTACAGTTTATTTGATTGCATAAGAAGAGGATACTCATTTAAAGCCAAAATACTTTTATTGGAAGAACAATAAGGAACAAATATCTAAAAGTGAGGAAGTCAACATGAGCATTCCACTGGTTTCCTTTGTTGATTCTTCCATTTTCAGACCTTGAACCCCCACAAAATATATAAATAAATTATATATATATATAAACAAAAGAAATGCACTCACCTAAACTAGCATATATTATAAGGGGGTGCTGCTGAGACCAAATAGTAATACAAAATCCAAAGATCAGCACACTCACATCAAAACAAGTAGGAGAAAAACTCTTAAAGCTATAGGTTTCATTAAAGCTACTTAAAAGCACCTTTCTAACATAACAAAATTGGATATTTGGTCACATATATGGTCATATTATGCTAAGCCCACCACTACGTAAAAGTACTCCAATATTGGTGGGTCCTAACACTAAATACTGTTGCTTATGGAGCTTAATCTCTTCATGTGTATTGCTTACCAGGGACCAAAAAGGCCTATTGTACAATCCAGAGACACTCCTGCAATGTATCTGGACCTATAAATTGCAGGAGTGTCTCTGTATTGTACAAGTAGAAGACATAAACAAACCAGGGGATACAGAGAACAGACATTGTAATAATATCTGACTGAACGAGGGTCATAAAACAGATAGTAGGTAAGTCAGACTAAGAGAAGTTTCAGCTTGACCGACTGTCCCCCAAGATTGGGTGTCATGTTAAGTATAGCCAAGGACTTGGATTATTCCCAAAGTAGAGTGAACCAGGTTATGACAATTAAATAAGGTAAGCTCCCTGCAGGAGAGTTCAAAAAAGCAGGGTCAGACAGAACAATACTAGGCAAGCTGGGAAGTATGGTGAACTGGAGAGCTGGTGAGTGCTGGTGCCAAGGTGTAACTGGAGAGCGAGTAGTCATCCAATGCCGAAGTCAAACTGGAAAGCGTACAAACATATATTACAGGAGCACAAGAGGGTAGGTAGGAGCTGCTGGTGTTTAAACTTAGAGAGAAAAAAGCCACACTCCTACATATGCATTATAGAGTATGAGCATGCATGCTGAGGAAGGACAGAGTGAGGTCTCACTCACAAAAACAATAAGTCAGACATGATGGCCAGGAAAAGACACATAAAACACAGGAGGGCCCGGAAACAAGTAAACATGAAATACACATGAGAAAGTTAAAAAGCGACATCAAGAAAAAAACATTTGAGTATTGGTGGGGTAGAGGTGAGGAAAGAAAAACTCCACTTGAAATTCAGTGAGTAGCAGAGGCATTATCAAACACAAATCTACACACACCAAACAAGTCACAGAAATCACATATTCACAGTGCTACAACCACTGCAAGGGATTCTGGGTAGGCATATGCAAATCTGATCAACAATGATCACCTTTAGCCTCGTAATCCATTATAAACATGAAACCCTTGGTGCATATGCACACTGAATAGACAGCCTTTAAACAAAGCTCAGAACAGACATGGATCTTGAAAAAAACAGGTGGACACACATTTCTGTGTGGAAACGATAGCTACATCTCTATTTTTCATTTTGATTCTACTCTTCGATTCTGTGGTTGCGATTATTTTCTTACAGAGATTAAGCATGTGTTGTCCCTTACAGAACTGAAAACAGAGCACATTAGTTTCATTAATTATGCTAATGTAATCCAGGCCGATGAAACATTGTGACAGGATAATTGCAAAAGTATTCTTTTCATGAAACAGGATTTTGTGCAACTCTCCCCTCATCTCCAAGTGGATCAGAGCCAGCTCATAAATTAGCTAGTTCAGACTCTGAGTTCATTAAGTAGAAAGCCTTTACCTGGAACAGAGAACGCAGAATAAAAATCTGTATTTTTCCTGTCTCAGCAAATCACAGAAACACTGCGGTGGGATCGATTGAGATTTGCAGATGCTAAATGAATTGTGGTTAGAAAATAAGTAAACAGAATGTGTTCCCCAATGTCAGATACAAATTAAATCAACCATTAAAAGATACATTTCATTTAACCCTAAATGGATTTTGCCCAGTCTTACACTATAGATGTTAGTGGTACAGTACAGAAGCTACTGCTTACTGTGTTACAGTACAGAAGCTACTGTGTTATATATATATATGTATATAACACACGCTTAAACCAGAATAGCTGCTACTGTTCTACAGCTCCCATCATCCTGAGGCTGGCTCAGGGTGGGAGAGTTGGTGTCTGAAAACAGCCGAGAATACTGCAGTCAAGCCCTGAGATAAGCTCAAAATAAACAGACTATAAAATTGTGAGTACGTTTTTTTGAACTCATGCTTTCCGCAAGCTTGTGGAACATTATATTTATCAGAGGTTAAGTAATAATTTACAATTGCTCTGAAATAAACAAAATACAGGTGATACTCGAAAAATTAGAATATCGTGTAAAAGTTCATTTATTTCAGTAATGCAATGTGAAAGGGGAAACTAATATATGAGATAGACGCATTACATGCAAAGCAAGATAGTTCAAGCCGTGATTTGTCATAAGTGTGATGATTATGGCTTACAGATCATGAAAACCCCAAATCCACAATCTCAGTAAATTAGAATATTACATGCAATCAATAAAATAAGGAGTGTACATAGAACAATATCAGACCTCTGAAAAGTTTAAGCATGCATATGGACTCAGTATTTGGTTTGGGCCCCTTTTGCAGCAATTACTGCCTCAATGCGGCCTGTGGCACTGCTGAGGTGTTATGGAAGACCAGGATGCTTCAATAGCAGTCTTCAGCTCTTCTGCATTGTTCGGTCTCATGTCTCTCATCTTTCTCTTGGCAATGCCCTATAGATTCTCTATGGGGTTCAACCGTTCAGGTCAGGCGAGTTTGCTGGCCAATCAAGCACAGTAATCCCACGGTCATTGAACCAGGTTTTGGTGCTTTTGGCAGTGTGGGCAGGTGCCAAGTCCTGCTGGAAAATGAAGTCATCATCCCCATATAGCTCGTCTGCGGAAGGAAGCATGAAGTGCTCCAAAATCTCCTGGTAGATGGCTGCGTTGACCCTGGACTTAATGAAGCACAGTGGACCAACACCAGCAGATGACACGGCTCCCCAAATCAATACTGACTGTGGAAACTTCACACTGGACTTCAAGCATCTTGCAGTGTGTGCCTCTCCATTCTTCCTCCAGACTCTGGGTCCTTAGTTTCCAAATGAGATGCAAAAGTTGCTCTCATCAGAAATGAGGACTTTGGACCACTGAGCAACAGACCAGGTCTCTTTTTCTTTAGCCCAGGTAAGATGATTCTGACATTGTTTGTTGTTCAGGATCGGCTTGACAAGAAGAATACGACATCTGAAGTCCATGTCCATGATCCGTCTGTGTGTGGTGGCTCTTGATGCACTGACTCCAGCCTCAGTCCACTCCTTGTGAAAGTCCCCAACACATTTGAATGGCTTTTTCCTGACAATCCTCTCCAGGCTGTGGTCATCCCTGCTGCTTGTGCACCTTTTTCTTCAACACTTTTCCCTTCCACATAACTTTCTATTAATGTGCTTTAATACAGCACTTTGGGAACATACAACTTCCTTCGCAATTACCTTTTGAGGCTTTCCCTCCTTATGGAGGGTGTCAATTATGGTTTTCTGCACAACTGTCAGGTCAGCAGTCTTCCCTATGATTGTGATTCCTACTGAACCAGACTGAGAGACCATTTAAAGGCTCAGAAACCCTTTGCAGGTGTTATGGCTTACTTAGCTGATTAGAGTGGGCACTGTGAGCCTAGAATATTGCACCTTTTCACAATATTCTAATTTACTGAGATTGTGGATTTGGGGTTTTCATGAGCTGTAAGCCATAATCATTGCACTTATGACAAATCACGGCTTAACTATCTTGCTTTGCATGTAATGCGTCTATCTCATATATTAGTTTCCCCTTTTACGTTGCATTACTGAAATAAATTAACTTTTGCACGCTATTCTAGTTTTTCGAGTATCACCTGTACAGTGAGATGTTAGACTGAAAGTCACGGGCTTGCTTGCTATTTCTTTAGCTCTAAAATACCTGTATTTTAGAGAAAGCAGGAAGTGTGGGTGGCAGAGAGACCGATAAGAAAGTCTCCAAAGCTTTTTTCCTTGTTGTATGTTGGACTAATGTCAAAGCTCAAGGTACAATTGATTTAGCTGACATGGCCAATGCTACATCTTTAATAATTGCAAGAATTTTACTTTAAAATTATCATTTGTTTTTACAGACCCCATTATGTGTATAAAATAAAGAATAATAAAATACATAGCAATACTTATGACATGTATAAATCCTTTTACTATCCCAAGAGTGGCCATATTGGAACAGATCTCTGTGACAGCAAAATGGCTGCTCCCCTGAATCTTATTTTTCTCATAAAAAGAAAACACTGGTGTTTAGTTCCACAAAACAGTGGCAATGGTGGGAAAACTTGGAGATGATTGATTTATATATGTTGAAAGGAAATCCTTTATGATTTGGGACCATGGATATAGTGTATGTGATATTTGTAAAGACATGTTGTGGGTTGCTCATGGTTAATTTGGTGTTAACGGTCTAAAAATGAAAAAATCAACATGGAAACCAATACAATGCTCTTGCTGAGTACTCCACTTTTAGATCCTTGTCCCAGTAGTGACCTTTCTGAAGGCCCCTATAACACACACATCGAATAATGTGTTTTCTACTAGATTCCTACCACAGGCAGCGCTGAGACTATCACTGACCTCACTGATCGGTCATCACTCCCGGTGACTGCCAGTGGCTTAGTAGGGTGGACAGCCAAAGCCCAGAGTTCCCCTTCACAGTGCCCCTGCATTATCAGGAAGGGCTTATTTCGTTCATGCACCACAATTTCAAAAATTTCACTGTCCTGTGTGCCGACTAGCATGTGATCTCCTCTCCAGCAGACACTCCGAACTGATAAACCTGAAAGACAAATAAAAAACATAACAAAACACATTACATTGTCAGACAATATGTAATTCTGGAGGAGATGATTAAAGGTAAAGTCAGGGGTAAAGTTCTAAAAGTGGAGTGATTTCATGATGGAAACTAATGGTATGTTTCTGCTGATTGCTCCACTTGTAAAACTTAGCCCCAGTGCTCTTTCTATACAGCTCTCAATAGATTTAATCTATTGGGGCCAGACACATATGCTGAAATTAGCAACTGTTAAAGGACAACTAAACTTTATTTTTTACTTGTGCTTCTAATTTAGAATAGTTGTCCCTAGTGTAAGCATAAACTGGCAGCTGCCATTATTCCATGGAAATCGGCACACTGGTCTGTTCAGTGACTGCATCTCTCTGCTTATACTGAGAGAGACCCTTGTTTTCAAAGGATCAGCAAAGGGGACCACTGCTAATCCCATGAAAAAAGAGAGTCTCTCTCTGCTCTGACTAAGATACACATCGGGCTGGAGCAGTACCCCCTCCCATCGTGTAACCAAGATGGAGCTGGAATGTGGGTGGGAGAACTCTATAAAGATGACATCACATTCTGTAGGGTGGGCTTAAAGAAGACCCCTCAAACTGTTAGCCAATTGTTGAACGTATATTGTATCTTTAAACTATGAATGTACTGTGACGTATTCCTGCTTTAAAAGGAATCCCCCACTCTGAGAAATAAAGGTTTGCCTCAGGTTTTTCACTGATCAGAAACTTTGTCTCCGGTGTGAATTACTTCTATTGGAGAGCGCATTAGTTGACCAATTTGGAAGGAGTAGATAGACAATAAAGCAAAGTTTGCTTTGATCCAAATCAGTTGGCGACCGAACAGGGACATTTGGGTTGTGTTGCTACGGAAGCCGAATTGAGGACCGGAGAGGAGACCCCCAGAGACTGGAAAAAAGAGCCTGATCACCTCTGCATATGGTAAATTCCCTAAATGTTCCTGTCTTTGGACTTGGCCTGCACTCCGTGTCTGCGCCCGGCTTCTCGTGGATAACTACTGAACAGGTATATAGTTTGCCAAAATGTCCCCTTTATTTGAATAGAACCTGTCAATTGTCTATCTACTTCCTTAGTCATTCATGAGTGTGTGTTTTATGTGTGGAAGAGTGTGCTTGCCTGAGAATCTGTTATACTTCTGTTGCATACTTGCCTAACATTGTGGTGTTGTTTTATTTGTTGTTTTAAGCTGAGAATCTTGAAAAGAAAGATCTAGCTAAGTGTTATTGCTTTATTTTTTTGATTGTCCTTGTTTGGATTAAACTTGGTGTTTTATTTGTTGTTTTTGCTGAGATACTTGGGATAGAGATCTAGCTAGTTTTAGTTTTACTTTTATGATTTGCCTCGTTTGGATTAAACTTGGTGTTTTATTTGTTGTTTTTGCTGAGATACTTGGGATAGAGATCTAGCTAGTTTTACTTTTACTTTTATGATTTGCCTCGTTTGGATTAAACTTGGTGTTTTATTTGTTGTTTTTGCTGAGATACTTGGGATAAAGATCTAGCTAGTTTTAGTTTAACTTTTATGATTTGCCTTGTTTGGATTAAACTTGGTGTTTTATTTGTTGTTTTAAGATGAGAATCTTAATAAGAAAGATCTAGCTAAGTGTTATTGCTTTGTTTTTTTGATTTGCCTTGTTTGGATTAAACTTGGTGTTTTATTTGTTGTTTTAAGCTGAGAATCTTGATAAGAAAGATCTAGCTGAGTGTTACTGTTTTATTTTTATGATTTGCCTAGTTTTAAAGGTGTTATTTTTTGTAGGTTTAGTTAAGCTAGTTTGGTGAACAGAAATACAAACAGGCGTCTGTTGTTTTGGTATGCAGATATTGTATGTGAAATTGAGTGCGTGTGTGACCTAAGTTTTTTTTATTAGCCGGCATTTATTTTAAGGTGTTTGTAGTTTAATTACAGCTGTGTATTGGGTATTTGTCTGTATATGTCTTTTTGGGTACCATATATGTTAATTGTCCTGTTGCTCTCCTATTCTATCTTTTGTCTTTAGGTGAGCTGTGCTACAGCAGTCACATGGTTAAAAATCCTTTTGTGTTGGCTGAAAACTGTCCCCCCCCCCCCCCCCCCCCCTCCGACTGCTGCTCACCCCTCCTTCTTTCTTGGTGTATAAGAAGCAGAAACTTTTTGTGTGTGCACATCTGCTTTCCCCCTTTTTTTTATTGTCACCCCTCCCTTCCTTTTTTTGTGCTTAGGCACTCACATAGTTAATACTTTGGCTTTCAAAAACTGCAAAACACATGTGTTGTTACTGCAGTCCCAAGGAACACTCTTCAAAAGTTATTAACAGAAGAGAGATTGGTTACATTTGATATTTCACTAGCAAAAACATAAATTAAAAGAATAATAAATAATTTCAATTATTGCTGAAGTAACAGAAAGAAATGGAGAGCAATATTGATAAGGAGGATACAAGATCTTAAAAGTAATAAAAATACATGTACCAACTTAAGTTTGCTAGAAACATTATGTCATAGATGAATTAGATGTGTTATAAATTGTATAAAAACTGCAGATACAGGTAACTAATCTGGGAGGTGAAACTGATATATATTGTGGAAATTACTGAAACAGAGGTTGATAATGAGATGGTTCAAAAGTTATGTAGTTAGTTAATGGGTTAAGAGTCAGTAGATAGCTGTACTGGAAGATAAAGTAAAAATATATGGGAAAAGTACAGGCTATAGAAGGTGGAGAATGGTTTATTGTTAAATTTGATGGTTTATGCAATGTGGTGAAGAATGTTTATTGTCACTTTATACTCTTTTTGTTTTGTTTTTTAGAGAAGGAAACATTTATTATGCTAAGCAGTGGACAAAGCATGTAATCTGACCACTGACACGTCAGCTAAGTCCAAGGGATAACACAAAGTGTTACTGTGTATCGCAAATAGAACTATTCTAAATTAGAGAATATGACGTCATTATATTATTGAAAAATATGGGAATTTTGCTTTTACTGATAAATTGTTTGATAGAGATTTCTACAGGCCTGGTTCCTATTAAATATGTATTTAGTGAGGTGATTTGATAAATTAGCTGATCAGGCTACTTCTATTAATGATATTGTTCAAGGAAAATCAGAAACGGTTAAAAGATTTAATTCAAGGCTAACTCAAACCTTCTCAGATCTGGGTTTCAATACATGTAATAAGGCCCAAACCCAGATGCTATCAGCTGCTTTCGTTGCAGGCCTTAAAGAACCCATAAGGAAAGGCCTGGTCCTATCCCGGCCCGAATTCAGGATTATTCCCCTGGATACTCTCCTCCTGGTTGCTAAAGGCCTGGAGTCAGCCCAATTGCCCCAGCACAAGAAATCTAATCCTTTAATGTTTTCTTTATATAACCCTGCAATTCAGCCTAAACATCTCTCTACACAGAGACATCTTCGTCTTCAAAACTTTATTGTTACCCGATAATGTCACCTTACTACTCAGATACACTTTGAATCCTGCCACTCTTCTGCCTCTTCCCAAGGAGGGAGTACCACACTATTGGTACAGCTATCGAGGACCTGAAGAAGTGGCCATATTGAAAGTAAAAACTCATGGAAGAGGGAATTCGAAAGAAACGTGTGGCAATCATAAGCTGACCAAGCCGCCATGGATGCTGCATGTCAATCAAGTGAAGTGGACAGAAGAGTGTCCAATCCAAAGTCTGATACAGGCACATACAAGTTGCTTCCTGGTGATTGGGTTCTGGTTAAAAAGTTCCTGAGAAAACATACCCTTGAACCCAGATATGTCCAGCTCCAGAGGAAGCAGATCCGGTTATAACATGAATTTTGTGTATTTTTTCTTGCTGCTAGGTCTGATAAAGGCCCAACAAGACAATCATGTTTACACATTTTGGTACAATTCCTCTAGTACACGGGTAGCAGCCACATTTGCATTTGATTATTGTGATGTCGTAAATTGTACATTTCCATCGTCATTGTTGTCAACAGTATACAAAGATATACCTAACATCAAGGACCCATACATGTGTATGACTCACCTGACTGGGTAGGTACCACGCACATGACTATTAATCCTCTTAAGCCACACATCAAAACCCTAAAAGACATGATAGCTATAGCTAACCCCACGTATGAGGACACTATGGCTGTAGAGACGGGTTTCTCTGATACTAACTTATGGCTTGAGTGGATGAGATATAACGCTAACAAACACAACAGATCTAACTGCTATGTCTGTGGAGGAGCGAGGCCTCACTTAGGTACTGTCCCTTTGAACATACCTCCGGAGATAGAGATGTGTTTCCTAAGTCTCTATACTGCAATTAAAACTGACCGGACGGAATGTGAATCATGGACAAAGGAATACCCAATTACCCTTAAAGATGTTAAGCCAGATAGAGGTATCACCATATATCCAGGGAACTACACTTGTTACGGTATATATGATGGGGTAGGCCAATTCTTTGGTAATTTCACTGGTAAGTACTGTGCCACATATAGCCCAATTCCAGCCGCCTTAATCCAGCAATACGTAAGATCCCTTGGAGACATATATTGGAGTTGTGGGGATATGCAGATTAGAACTAGATTGGAAGGTGTATGGTGGGGAGAATGTGCTCTAGCTAAGGTAATTATGCCTATACACATAATCTCGGACGGACACCAAGATACCCCAGGTACGTTACACCCATACTCTAGAATAAAGAGAGATACTCCTGTAAAAGGCAGTTTTGATCCCCATATCTATATAGATGCCATATGAGTGCCAAGGGGGCTGCCGAATGAATTAAAAGCAAGAGATGAAGTGTCCGCAGGGTTTGAATCTATTTTCCCAATCATTACGGCCAATAAAAATGTAAATTGGATTAATTACATATATTATAATCAACAACGGTTTGTAAATTATACCAGAGATGCCCTCCAGGGTTTGGCGGAACAATTACAAGCAACTTCCCAGATGACCTTCCAGAATAGAATGGCCTTAGATATGATTCTGGCAGAGAAAGGGGGAGTATGTAAAATACTCCAAGACACCATGACATGCTGTACCTATATCCCAGATAATACAGGCCCTAATGGTAAGGTAACATTGGCAATAGAAAAGTTAAAGAGTTTGTCCAATGAACTGAAACGGAATTCTGGGGCCATGGATCCATGGGAAAAATGGTTTGGATGGATTTCTGGATGGCAAGGTGCTCTAGCCCAAATAGGTGTTGTCATTTTAATAATGATAATCATCCTCGCTCTTCTTGTGTGTTGTGTGTTACCCTGTCTTAGGAAATGCCTACAAAAGACAGTTGATCAGATAATCGATCAAACCACCCCGACCTTCCTTCACCAAGAGATTGACGACATAGACTATGAAACACCACATACACCCTTACAGTCCCACCGCACCAAGTCAACAGCTACTTCCTCTTAAGGGCATTCAGGGATAGCGTCTGTCTCTACGGGCAAAAGTCTGTCGCGGGAGAAGTAGTGGACAAGCTGCTATGAGCCACCCGCCATTTTTAGGGGGACTGTAATGGACAAAATGTCTCTTTTACTATTATATATTTGTGTTTATGTCTTATTTGGCACACTTCCCTAAAAGGTCATAATTTCTTACAGATGCTTACGTATAAGCATTGCATTCCTTTGTCTGTTTAATCTCTTACACATGTGCTCAAATAAACTACTTCCTATGGAAACTCCTCCCATCCAAGCTACCCCCCTGCTAAGGAGCAAGTCTCATGTAACACATTCTTATAAAGACCAGCTTCCGGTACTAACTCCTCCCCCTTTCTCTTGTACAAGTTTTTGCATGCCACGTGAATCAAAATGGAGAATCACTGTTAAAGTAACAGTAACTGTTCCCCCTGGAGCCCCTCTTTGTTCAGTAACTACTCACTCCCCCTCCCATCGTGTAACCAAGATGGAGCTGGAATGTGGATGGGAGAACTCTATAAAGATGACATCACATTCTGTAGGGTGGGCTTAAAGAAGACCCCTCAAACTGTTAGCCAATTGTTGAACGTATATTGTATCTTTAAACTATGACTGTACTGTGACGTATTCCTGCTTTAAAAGGAATCCCCCACTCTGAGAAATAAAGGTTTGCCTCAGGTTTTTCACTGATCAGAAACTTTGTCTCCGGTGTGAATTACTTCTAGGGGAGAGCGCATTAGTTGATCAATTTGGAAGGAGTAGATAGACAATAAAGCAAAGTTTGCTTTGATCCAAATCACCGCCAGCATTTTATTAACAATTTATTAACAATTTAAGGAATCCCCCACTCTGAGAAATAAAGGTTTGCCTCAGGTTTTTCACTGATCAGAAACTTTGTCTCCGGTGTGAATTACTTCTAGGGGAGAGCGCATTAGTTGATCAATTTGAAAGGAGTAGATAGACAATAAAGCAAAGTTTGCTTTGATCCAAATCACCGCCAGCATTTTATTAACAATTTATGAATTGGGAATAACAGAGTTTTATGCTAAACGCAATTATTCCCTTCCTGCGGTACCAGTGCTGTAACAAACTGTATTTTTGCGGTTCCCGTTTAGGTTGAATCACAATGTTATTCCTTCAGGATCTTTAACTTTTGCCAGCATTGCATCTAGCAAATAGATTTTCTCCAAAACGGACATATTCCAGGCTCCACCTTAAGGCACAAATAGTTTGTCCAGCACTGGAAGGGTACTTTTTAACTGTGTCTGCTGGATCAGGGTGCCGCCTTCAATAGCTGACCAGGCATTTAAATAGTAGAAAATGAAGAAAAATAAAGGACTGGCACTCCAGGTTCCATGGTGAAAAAGTTGAATAATAATAATGTTCAAGTGTCTCTGCGTCCAGTCCCTGTGTCCGTGGGATTGCGCTACTGCGCATGTGCCCCATGGACAGCCGTTGGGACCTGGAACGCAGAGACTCCCTCCCGCCCAAAGAAAAAAAAACAAAAAGCTGGTAGAGGCACTGGGTGGGGGAGATCTAAAGATCCCCCCTCACCAGCCCTCTGCTCGGCATGCTCTGCTAGATCCCGGGAGGGGGCGGGGCTAACCGGCTGAGCGGTGTAGCTCCGCCCCCAACATGTGAAGCAGAGCAGCGTCTGCTTCACGGGGAGCCACTGAAACCATGATAAAGTGCTGCTCGGCTCCCCATGCCTGCATTAAGCATGGGGAGCCCGAGCAGCACCTTCTCTTGCTGACCTGGGCTCCCAGTGAAGCAGACGCTGATCTGCTTCACAGGGTGGGGGCGGAGCTACACCGCTCAGCCGGTTAGCTCCACCCCCTCCCTGTATCCACCTTTGAAGGCAAAGGAAGGGGAGGGGTGGGAGAGAGAGACAGGGGCAGGGGGGATAGAGAGACAGGGCAGGGGGGAGAGATAGAACAGGGGGAGGGGGAGAGACAGAACAGCTGGAGGGGGGAGAGACAGAACAGGGGGAGGGGGAGAGACAGAACAGCTGGAGGGGGGAGAGAGAGATACAGAACAGGGGGGTAGAGAGAAAGAACAGAGGGAGGGAGAGAGAGACAGAACAGGGGGAAGGGGGAGAGAGAGAGACAGACAGAACAGGGGGGGAGAGAGAGACAGAACAGGGGGAAGGGGGAGAGAGAGACAGACAGGGGGAGGGAGGGAGAGAAAGACAGAACAGGGGGAGGGGGAGAGACAGAACAGCTGGAAGGGGGAGAGAGGGATACAGAACAGGGGGTAGAGAGAAAGAACAGAGGGAGGGAGAAAGAGACAGAACAGGGGGAAGGGGGAGAGAGACAGACAGTACAGGGGGGGAGAGAGAGACAGAACAGGGGGAAGGGGGAGAGAGAGACAGACGGGGAGGGAGGGAGCTAAAGACAGAACAGGGGGAATGGGGAGAGAGAGAGACAGAACAGGGCTAGAGAGACAGAACAGGGGGGAAGGACAGAACAGGGGGAGAGAGAGACAGAACAGGGGGGGGGAGAGACAGAATAGGGGGTAGAGAGAGAGACAGACAGTACAGGGGGGAGGAGAGAGACAGAATAGAGGGAGAGAGAGAACAGGTATGGGGGAGTTAGAGAGAGACAGACAGGGCAATGAAGAGGAAAGGGACAAACATGGGAAGGCAGAGAGATACATACATGGGGGGGGGGGGCACCATGGGGGAATCCAGCACTTAAGGCCGGCCCTGCTGACAGATTTCTCGAGCAAATTCTCCTGCGCAATCGCAGGAGAATTTACTCATTGCACATGCGCACAAAGTTACAGCTGATCACTCAGCTGTAATTTTGTAAAGACTGCGCATGCGCGAGCAGAGCGACACTACCCACCTCCCACCCCCTTCACACCACGCTAAGGTGGTAAGTAACATGGGGGGGGGGCGGACATAAGGGGGCAACATAGGGGCAAGCACCCTGGCGATGGGGGAGCCTTGAGGGCTGCGTCATCTTGATGGGAGTTGTGATCCCCCTGCTGCATCAATAATACAGCAGGAGGATCACAACTCCCATCAAGATGAGGCAGCCCTCAAGGCTCCCCCCCTCACCAGGGTGCTTGCCCCTATGTTTCCCCCTTATGCCCCCCCACCTCCACATATGTTCTAGCGCCCGTTAATTTACCGGCTTAATGTCTAGTAGTAAATAAATATGCACAGCAACAAGAAAGTGGGATGAACGCACTTAATACAAGCGTGGAAATACGCAAAACCCCTCAAGTAGGTTCATTCAACTTTCTTGGGAAAAATAATAACAAAGCAACATTTACTTTAAATGGTCTCTCCCTGGGAAAAACTACTAATGAAATGGATTTAGCAATAATTGTATTTAACAGACTTAGCAACAGTGCTGCTAGGGCCAATAAGATATTGGCATGTATAAAACGAGGTATAGATCTACAGGAGGAGGACATCATCTTGCCTCTTTACAAGTCAATGGTAAGACCCCGCCTTGAATATGCAGTACAATTCTGGGCACCAGTCCTTAAAAAGGATATTATGGAACTAGAAAAAGTAAAATGGAAGGCTACAAAATTAATAAGGGGATTGGAGGATCTAAAAAAGTTGCATTTATATATGCTAAAAAAAAGGCATCTCAGAGGGGAAATTATAACATTATATGAATATGTGCAGGGCCAATATAAAGAGCTCTCTAGTGACCTGTTCATTAACAGAACTGTACAAGAGATCATTCCCTGAAACTGGAAGAGCAAAGATTTCATAAACAGCAAATTAAGTGCTTCTTTACGGTAAGGACAATAAAGATATGGAACTCACTGCCAAGAGAGGTGGTGCTATCAAATGCAATAGATGCATTTAAAAATGGTCTGGATGTTGTTGTTTTTTTTTTAAACCAGGACATATTGGGCTATTAATAATTGAATAAGCATTAATAATAGAGCTTCTTGATCATAGGAGAAATCTGACTGCACTTTGGAGTCAAAATGGAATTTTTCCCCCTATGTGGCAAAATTTGAAATAGGTTCCTTAGGGGGTTTTGCCTTCTCTTGAATCGAAAGCAGGAATGATAGGTAGAAGGGTTGAACTTAAATTATTTTTGTCAACCTAAATTACTATGTTATTATGTGTTCTCTAATATCCAGGTATACTTTTGTAATATAGCCAGCTGCCTTGGTTAGGGTTGCCACCTGGCCGGTATTTTACCGGCAGGCCGGTAAAAAATTGGCATCATGCCAATGTTAAGTCTATGAAGACAGTACCAAGGCCGGTATTTTTTTTAAGAAAAGGTGGCAACCCTAGCCTTGGTACATATTGGGACCAATGACAAAGTAAGAGGAATATGGAGGGTCCTATAAGTAAATGATTTAGGGAGTAAGATTAAGAAATGAACCTCCAAAGTAGTGTTCTCAGAGATACTACCTGTGCCATGCGCCATGCCAAAGAGACAGCGGGAGATTAGGGAGATTAATGCATGGCTGAAGTCCTGGTATAAGAAGGAGGGCTTTGGGTTTCTAGAGCACTGGTCTGATGTTGCGTTGGGGTACTAATGCAAATTGAAAAGGCTTCTAAAATAGGGTGTAGTATTATTATGGGGGATTTTAATTACCCAGAAGTAGATTGGAAAATGGAACCATTAATTCTGCTAAAAGCAGTAAGTTTCTGAATTTGTTGAATGACAACTTTTTGTCTCAGCTAGTACAGACACCAACCAGAGGGGAATCATTCCTGGATCTGGTTATAACTAACATAGAGGAGTTCATCTATAACATCCAAGTAATGGAGCATTTAGGGAATAGTGACCAGAACATGGTATCCTTTGAGATTAATTCAAAAAGACAAATTGGTATGGGTCCTACCAAAACAATGAATTTTAAAAAGGCCAACTTTAAAATGAATTTTAAAAAGGCCAACGTTGACTGGGATGGATTTTTTTTGAAAAAAACAAAGAAGAATGGGCAACCGCAGAAATTTTTCCAAGGGGGGGGGGGGGGGGGCATAATTTTACTGTCATCCTTGCTGCGCCACACCTCTTTTTGACAATGTCATGAAGTGGAGGAGCTTAGTCATTATCAGTGCAGTATCAGTCAACCCGATGCAAAAGCTTAATAGAAGGATCAAGCTGCCATTGTCTGATCAGCAATTTCTAATGTGTTTATGTTAACACTATGCCACACATTATTCATACACACATGATCAAGGCACTTGCCACAGCATTTGACTCCACGCAAAGCAGCCCAACACTAGATTGTATGCACAGCACCAGATTACATTCACAACAGTTGCCACAACACTTGATAACACAGTACCAGATTGCACCCACAACAGGTGCTATAGATATAGCCCAATGGCACAAGATATACACCCACTGCACCAGATACAGATCCACAGCACTTCATATAACATGACAGCACCAGATATAGACCAACTGCACTAGATATAACCTCACTGCACCAAATATGGATCCACTGTGCCAGATATAGAGCCATAACACCAGCTATAAACCCATGACACAAGATATAAACCACAGCACCAGATACAACACTATAGCACACAACATTACCCCACAGTACCAGGTACAACATTATACGGTGGCGTCCCGAGGGGGGTGCAGACCGCACCAGGTGACACCACCAGCAGGGGTGACACCCGTGCTGCCGGCATCCCTCCGCAGTGCATCGCTGAACTTTTTTTTTCTTTTCCGGCAGTCGCATCCGCTGGATTCGGCTACTGGAAAAAAAATCGGAAAAAATAAAATCAATACGATTAAATTCTGGTATATTGAATGGCAAACTTCTGGCATATTGAGGGGTTAAATACTGGCATGTTGAATGGAAAAATAATACTGGCATATTGATAGACAAAATACTGGCATATTTAATGGCAAAAGGATGGCATATTTAATGGCAAAATACTGACATATTGAGTGGCAAAATACTGGCATATTGAGTGACAAAATACTGGCATCTTGAATGGCAAAATACTGCCATAATGAATGGCAAAATACTGGCATATATTAAATGGCAGAACAATACTGGCATATTACTGGGCAAATTGGCTGTGGCATATTCATGGCAAAAAAATATTGGCATATTGGGCAAATTGGCTGTGGCTTATAAATGGCAAAATAATGGTGGAATAATAATGGATAAATTGGCTGTGGCATATTAATGGCAAAATAATACTGGCATATAATTGGGTAAATTGGCTGGGGCATATTAAATGGAAAAATAATACTGGCATATTATTAGGCAAACTGGCTGGCTTATTAACGGCAAAATAATACTGGCATATTATTGGGCAAATTTTCTGGCTTATTAATGGCAAAATAATACTGGCATATTATTGGGCAAATTGTGGTTTATAAATGACAAAATAATACTGGCATATTATTGGGCAAATTGGTTGTGCCATATTTATGGGCAAACACTGGCATGTTAATGGGAAAACTGGTTTATTTTAATTGGCAAAGTGATGCTGTGGCATGGTCTGTGGGGCAAAATAACATGTACTATGAGGAAAGTGACACTGGCTAGTTCTGTGGGGCAAAGTGACACTGTGGCATGCCAAATTGTGTAGGTGCAATATGAGTACAAGCCAAGTGCTGTGGGTGCAATATAGGTGCATGGCAAGTTCTGTGGGTACTGTATGGTGATGTGTTAAGTCATTTAGGTGCAATGTGGGTGCAGAGGAAGGGAATAAAAAAAAAGAATGCAATTTTTCAATAACATTTTTATTACATATGAACATAGTTGAATATAATATTAAAAAATTAAAAAAAATTTAAAAATTAAAGTATAAATGCAACTAGTTATAGAGAGAGAGATAGAGAGATGTCTGTGTGTATAGATATGTATTGTTTTAAAATTGTACAATTCTCACCTCGTGGGGCTCCTGTGTGTCGCATAATTAATGGCGGTCCTATGTGTGGCATATTTATTGGGCCCCAGGTGTGGCATAATTAAAGGGGCTCTTTTGTTTGGCATAATTATGGGGGGCTTATGTGTGGCATGATTAAGGGGCGCCCCTGTGTGTGTGGCATACATAATGGGGCTCTGGTGTGGCATAATTTATCGGGCTCTGTTGTGGCATAATTTATTGGGCTCTTGTGTGTTTCATAGTTATGTGGCTCCTGTGTGTGGCATAGTTAATGGGCTCCATCTGACTGGCATTACTAAGGAATCTGTTTGGCATGGTATTGGAGGATATCCAGGGGGTGACACCATGAGTTACCGCACCGGGTGACACGAACCCTAGTGACGCCTCTGACACTATAGCACACAGTATAACCCCACAGCACCAGGTACAACACTATAGCACAAGCTATATCCCCACAGCACCAGATACAACACTAAAGTACACAATATAAGCACACAGCAACAGATAACACCCAAATCCCTAAATCCATGACATTTCTTTATCTCTTTTCCCCTTGTTTATATGCTTTATTCCTCCATGTTTGCCATCTTTTCCCCCATCATTCTATGTGTTTTTTTTCACTCCATGTCTGTCACCACATTTCCTCCTCCATTATATCTTTTCTGCCCCATTTCACCATTTTGTCTACATTCTTCCTCAATCAATCATCTCTTTTCATCCTCCATTATCTTTTCTGCCCCATGTTGTCCCATTTTGTTTGCAATCTGCCTCCTTGATCCATCTATATCATGTAATTTCATCCTCCATTATGTTTTCTACCCCATCCTCTTGTCACCATGTTGTCCCATTTGTTTTGGTTTTTTTTTGCAATCTTCCTCCATGTCCATGATTCATCATTCCTGTCATTTCACCATTCATTACCTTTTCTGCCCCATGTGACCGTTAATGCAATTCATTCACGTTTCCTACCTGTATTCTGCAGGCAGCTGGCCTGGTTCTCCTTCTGTTGCTCTGCTCTCATGCTGCACGCACGTTAGGGAAGCTGCAGTGCTCCAGCCTGCATGTCAAGTCACTTATCTTACACAGCGTGGCGGCTGTTCTGACGTTGCAGCGCTCATGGTCGCATTAAGGTCCTAGTGGGCCCTGGGCAAAGTAGCTTTAGCAGTGGGCCCCCTCGACCCAACTTTTCTAAAGTCGCATTGCAAAAAACTGTATGCAAATGTAAACTTTTTAATATTACATGAAACTATTTTCAGATCACATTCAACTATTTGTATATGTAATAAAAATCTCATTTAAAAATTGCATTTCTTATTTTTATTCCCTTTTTCTGCACCAACATTGCACCTAAAGGACTTAACACAGCACTATATAGTACCCACACCACTTGCTATGCACCTATATTGCGCCCACACAGTTTGGCATGCCACAATGTCAATTTGCCCCACAGAACAAACCACAGTGTCACTTTGTCCCACAGAACTGCCTCTGCAGGACAAGCCACAGTGTCACTTCCCCCCATAGTACATGTTATTTTGCCCCACAGAACATGCCACAGCATAACTTTGCCAATTAAAATAAGCCACTATTAGGTACGAATTAACATGCCACATTCACTTTGCCATTAACATATGCAACAGTCACTTTGCCCAATTAAAATATGCCACCGTTTGTCCATTAAAGTATTATTTTGCCATTAATATGCCACAGCCAATTTGCTCATTAGTATGCCAGTATTACTTTTTCCCTTAATATCCCAGTGTTATTTATAAGCCACAGCAAATTTGCCCAATAATGTGCCAGCATTATTTTGCCATTTAGCATGCCAGTATTATTTTGCCATTTAAACTGCCAGTATTATATTTCCATTTAACATGCCAGTATTTTGCCATTTAATATGCCAGTATTTTGCCTTTTACTATGCCAGTATTTTGCCATTAAATATGCCAGTATTATTTTGCCATTTAATATGCCAGTACTATTTTTTCATTAACATGCCAGTATTATTTTTCCATTTAACATGCCAGTATTATATTGCCATTTAACATGCCAGTATTATATTGCCATTTAACATGCCAGTATTTTGCCATTTACTATGCCAGTATTATATTGCCATTTAATATGCCAGTATTATTTTGCCATTTAATATGCCAGTATTCTTTTGCCATTTAATATGCCAGTATTATTTTGCCGTTAGTATGCCAGCTTTATTACCACCCTCCTCCCCACTTCCCCAGTACTTACCTCCTAGCTGCTCTGTGTCTACGATCGTCTCCTCCGTGCAGGGAAATATATGCATGTTATATGACGTAAGGTCATATCCCGTGTCTGTTTTTTCTAAACCTTTTTTTTCCTCCGTGTGAGACAGTGATATGGGCACTGAGGGGCACATTTTATTAAGAGGACTTACAAAAATCCAGGGAGGGGCAAGCTCCCCCCCCCCCCCCCCTGCGGACACCCATGCACAGAATGTAAGTGGAATACCTTCAAACTAACACTACAAAAATATAAATGTATAACCTTTGGTAGCAAATATAAAAGGAGCAAACTAAAACCAATTTATTTCTACTACTTTTAATAATTGTTATATTCTGTCATTATTCCTGGTATAGTCTTGAGTGCAACATCTCCCATCAGAGATTCGTCTAATAAATCTTGATGTGCTGAAAAACCCCTGGAAGCTCCTGTGAGTGTTTAACCTCTAGGGGGCATATTTCCTTGCCTGTGCCCCTCCATATTTTATTAGATATTCATCAATATCATATCACTTCTCACTATAAGATGTAACAATATTACTACCTACAGTCTACCTCTAGCGCACATGTTCTTTCTCTGTGTATAACTTGTATTACTTGTGTGGTATAGTTACACTGAATAGTTGCGGCTGGGGTTGTGACTACAGCGCTGGATCCACTTTTGCTTATGGCTTTGTGAAAGACAGATCTTGTCAAACTAACTTAATTACATTATATGAGGAGGTGATTAAAAATATATATATGGGTGCTGCAGTGGATGTGATATATTTAGACTTTGATAAGGCATTTGATACAGTTCCACATAAAAGATTACATAAAATTATTGTACAAATTAACTGAAATAGGTTTAGGGCCAGAGCTTTTTTTGTGGATTGGCAATTTGTTGAAATATAGAATACCAAGGGTGCTGGTAAATGGGAAGTTCTCAAATTGGACAGATGTGATAAGTGGAGTACCTCAGGGTTCTGTCATTTGTCCTCTTTTTAATTTGTTTATTAATGATCTTCCAGAGGGCATAGGGAGCCATGTCTCAGTGTTTGCTGATGACACAAAATTAAGTAGGGTAATATAGTCTGAACTAGATGTATCTTTGCTGCAAGAAGATTTGGACAAATTGGGTAATTGGGCAGATAAATGGCAAATGCGATTCAATGTAGACATGTGTAAAATTACCCATTTTGGATACAATAATAAAAATGCAACATATAGTTTAAATGTTGTTTCTTTGGGGAAATCTACTAATGAAAAAGATTTGGGAGTAATTGTAGACAATAGACTTAGCAGTAGTGCACAGTGTCAGCTAGCAGCTGCAAAGACCAATAAGATATTGGGGTGCATTAATATTAATATGTACAGGACCCATACAAAGGGCTTTCTAACAACCTGTTCAATAACAGAACAGTACAAAGGACAAGAGGTCACCCGCTAAGACTTGAAGAAAGGAGATTTAGTCTACGACAGCGAAAGGGATTTTTTACAATAAGGACAATTAAGATACGGAATTCACTGCATGAAGAATTGGTTCTAGCAAATACCATGGATGCTTTTAAAAGCGGCCTGGATACTTTTTTAATGAGCCGGAGCATAGAGGGCTATGCATGTTAGCAAAGAGATTAATATTTATTTAGTGCTTGTTGATCCAAGGAAAATCTGATTGCCATTTGGAGTCAAGAAGGAATGTTTTCCCCCCCACTGAATGCAGAATTCGAAATTGCTGAAGGGGTTTTTAATTGACTTCTTTTGGATCAACAGCGGTAAACATGGGATAGGAAAAGGATTGAACATGATGGACGCAAGTCAACCTAAACTACTATGTAATATAGGCACGGAGTACTTTTATTGCTGTATTTAAAATGTGTATAATAAGAGTATAATTGCAGTGTATAAAATATATGTATGGAACAAAATGTAGATATGGCTTCTTATTATGCAACACTGCAATAAAAGTACTTTGCAGAAGTATACACTGATATTAGAGAGCACTTACATATAGCAGGCAGGGCCGGATTAACCTAGGGGCTCATGGAGCTGCAGCCTAGAGGGCTCCAGAGGTGATGGTTGGGCCCTCACCAGCCCTCTTTGCAGGGTGTTTTTTAAATCCTGCAATATCCTTCCTAGCAGCATCTGAGATGTAGCCACAGTTCATGTAAATAGATCTCTTGTATTGTATTATTAATGTTAAGTAGCAAGTCTGTGCTTCAGAAAAAAAAAATATTGTTAACACACAGACAGGGGAAATTCTGCAAAATAAGCATTTTAAAATCAAATTAGTTAAAAGAGCGTGGCGATTTAAGCCATGAAGGAAACATCTCTTTTCTCATAAAATACACTTAGGCTGAACGATTGTACACAGAAGAACAATAATCTGTAATATTGGTTTTCCATTCCTGGCTGTTTTTAGGTTTTTATCAGTAATTCCCATCTGGGAGATATGCTTTGATTCACAGGCTCTGACGGGTAACATGCCTTCATTTACTGGAACATAACTGCAAATAACCGCTACATTCACATCCTCAAACCACTGCCAAGGGAGTAAATCTCTCTCAGTATACATAAAATGTGCATCAACTGCCAGTCCATGTGATACTAAAATTCCCAACTGCTCAACCAGGCACAGGGAATAAAATTACACATTACTGAATACTGGCCAATCTATGTCTTTAATATTTATGGAGGTGGGCAACCTATGGCCTAGTAGGAACTGTGGAATATGAAGTAACACTCCCACCATGATCAGCCAGCCACATTGAGTAAAATAATATATCAGTGACCAATATAATTCTGAAAATTATAACATCCCAGATATTGAGGTGTATTAAGGTTTCTATCCATTGCAGCTTTACACAGATAAAACCAATATATTTGTGTAACAGCTGAGGTAGCCATAAGGAACATCTAGAATTCCTGATAAACACTCATACCATGCTCAGGCAGCCAAAGAAAATACAATTTTCTGCTGGCAAATGATGATTATTTCATCCGTATTATCAAAATGCTGTAGAATAACATACATGGGGAAACAATATCGCGTCTGTGTAATACAAACTCCCATCACGCTCAGTCAATTCCAACAACATGCACCTGTACTTGCCCAAATATTTTTGAATTTAAAGGTTTTTCCAAAGTCATAGAGAGAGGCTATACAGATGTTACCTTTGTATCCTAGGTCTGTTTCCCTGAGATCAATCACAGTAATTGGTTTAAAATTTAAATCCCACAGACGTACACAGCCGTCTCGGCCTCCAGTGGCAAATCCTTCTTCACATGCATTCATACTGAAGATTCCTGCCTAGAATGCAAATAACCAGAATTAGGGATGTGCACATGTACATCCTAAACAATGCCTGTATCAAGAGAGTCATGTCCTGCTTGCTGATATTTACAGAGGAAAGGTTTGTAATTGTTCATACACCCCCAGTGGGACTGAAACCATTGGGCTACCACAAAGATCATAAGTGCCAAGGATTGTCAGGAAGAAAGTGAAGCAAGATTACCAAACATTAGAAACTCTGCAAGGAAGAATTATATAGCAAGGCCTTGTACTCACGGCATGTGCTCCTTGGATTGTACGAGAAAGGTTTAGCCCTTTCCAGACATATATGTCACCGTTGAGTGCCCCAGAATAAGTCACTTCATCCCTCGCACAGGCCAGGCACAGAATGGTTTGCAGATCACCTGTCTTCCCAAATACACCTCGCTTTGGCGTCAGAGAATTCCCACACAGACTCCAGAACTGCAAACGTAATCCCAAAACACAACAAAGGTTATTTGTAAAAAGGCAATTTCTGGAACAAAGTTCTAAAGGTAGAACAATAAGCAGGTAAATTACATTTGGTTACCATGGAGACAGCTCTACTGGCTTCAGAATTGACCTTTATAAATAAAAAATGACTGTATACCATTTAATAAAGATTCACAAGGTACCTGAAAATAGAATATATAAAAAAAAATGCTTTCCTTGAATTTTTTTATGTTTTAACAACTAAGACAGGACATTTTAGCAATACTTTTGCAATCATATTTCCTGTTTTTAGTCAAATAACATATTTCCCAGCATGCCTTGCCTGGCCACCTCTCTCTGATTGGCTGCACATTCTGTATGGTTTCCAATATGTGCAGTTTGTTTTATTATTGGGGGATAAGATTTAGGTAAGAGTCCTAACTGCTCCTTGCTTATTAGCATTCATGGAAGGTAATCTCTTATTAAAAATATCTTTTTTTTATCTTATAAATATAGGTATGTATCACAACAATTCACACACCTTGTACAGAATATTTAGTGGTTTTATAAATTCAGTTAGACAAAAGAGAACAAACTGATACATAAGGTAGTGGTAGCCATGCTTTCAAGTGGATAGTCAGGAGCTGTATAAGCATATGGCCATCTTCAGGAAAGAAGACAAAGCACATTGATGGGACGGTACTATTTTTATTGCCAGGAAGGATCAGTGGAGACATAAGGGTCTACTCAATAAGAAGAGAATTGTAGCGAATTGAGACAAGAATTTTAAACTTAAGGCAAAAGTAGTTGAGATGGAGCATTTCTCCCATTCAGCTGCATTAGAGAACTTAGCTTAGTTGAATGGATTATAAGTTTTTTTTTTTTTTTTTTTTAACAAGTGAGTTTTAGGGACTTTGTAAATAATGAGAAGGAGGAAGAGAGCTAGATGCAGTGTAACACAATATTATACAAGAAGTGCAAATTTTCAGCAGGTTAAATACTTTGCTTTTTGTTTAAAATGGCTGTACCCTGAAATGTTTTTGCAAAAATCTGTTTAAACAATATTCCCAGATTTAAATTATTTAAATCTACATATGTAATATATATTTATTTATTTATGTTTAAATATTTTTTTATTGAACTCAGAAAGAAGACAGATATAAAGCATTACATATGTTGGCAAACATATTGACAGAAACCACAATTTCAATATATCAGTTATTTAACAACAGGGGTACAGTATCATGTTGTACAATATTTAGGACTTGAACCAACAGTTAAGGCTGCAAAGGTACATTAAAATGTGTTTCAGGAGTCAAAAAAATGATGAACATTAATAAACGCAATGAAATTACATATAATGATTTGCAGCAATTAAGGTATATAAAAATACATAAATGCAGGTAGGCACAAGTTGAATCGCTTGGGACAAAAACAAGTTTACGAGGTAGGAGAAATCTCCTTTGGTAGGCCTTCTACAATAATGAACAATAAATCACAACTCAAATATTGTAAGAGATATTAAGACCTAGGTCCAGGTGTCTGAGTTGTAATATCTATTTAATTCCTATACCTAATGTGGTTATATCAAATTAAACTAAAACTGACATTTGAAGATATGTGTAGTTGGAAATATATTAGATGTTCAGAAAACGGCTGACATTTCCTTCTATTTTATTCTATTGTACAGGGGAGGGGAAACGAAGTGTTAAAATTGCCAGATGATGCAGAATGTCTACTGTGTACCAATAAAAATGACAAGACGTACAGGAGTTCATTTCAAAGATATAAAATAAAGTACTGAATTATTATGTTAGCTTAATAATTTAAAATGTATCTCAAGATGAATTTAAAACAACAACATTTGGATACAATTTTGTCTCACTAACAATTCCCCTGGAAACATATTCAGTAAATGCTGGTAATAGAGATTGCAGGTCCATATTTAATTAGTTTAAGTTACAGCTATTTCCTACTCAAAATGTAATTGATTTGTGTCCCGAAACTGAGATCGCAATCTCATAGAGCTAGGGCCTTGCAATTACTGAGAGAAATGGAGTGAAACTCTAAAGGTGAGGTTCAACTCTGGGGATTAGGATGAATAATTTGTGTTATCTGTTAAAGGACAACTTCTGGCAAATAAATAACTTCTGTCTAACTGAAGGAAAAATGGAAGACATTTTAAATAGAATCTTGGGTCAGATGCATGAAGATATGATCCAAGACATCTACCCCCTGACATAGCTATACCAGCAAAGAGGGCTCAGTAAGTTGCTTTGTTTATATTCTTTCATTAAAGCATCTGTATTTAAATTACCAACACTTGATGCAATCTTTCAGTTAAACATAACTTATTGTTTGCCAAGAGTTTAATTCAAGCCTCAGATTTAATATTACAGCAATTTATAGCAAGTTCTATTTATATATTTGTGTTTTTAGATAAAAGAACATGGGCTTCTAAAATTGCAATGAAGGCATGTGCAAGCCTTTAAATTGCAAGTGCTCTAGAGCTTACAATGGGGCTATTCACTAAAAAGAGATGCACTGACAATCATATTCTCAAAAAATTACACTTTATTAGCAAGTTGTAAAAAAAAAATCCCAACTTGCTTATCTCTGATCTCAAAGCTATGTGGATTCATCTTCCCTATGCTAATCTACAAATGGATAGAAACAGGTTTGGGGCAAATGATTGTGTAATTGGCAAGACGGAAGAAGGATCAGCAAAGATTTCAAGTTGATGGACTTAAGGGACAACTGACAGCAAAAACAATAACTTCTGTTTAATTGAAAGATTGCAACCAGGTGCTGGCATTTTAAACAGAAATAATTTAAGAAAAGAATAAAAATAAAAAAAAGAATTAAAATAAAGTGCATTATTGAGGCCTGTGCGTGTATTGCTTTATAAGTGGGCAGACATGTTTAAAATTCTGGATCAGCTGCAAGAAGATATGACCCATCTGACCCAACTGATGGAGCTATACCAGCAAATAGGGAACACTAAGATACTTTTTTTGTATTCTTTAATCAAATAATTTCTATATACCCATCTACACTTGATGCAGTATTTCAATTAAACATAAATCCAATTTTTGCTACAGTTGTCGTTTAAGTATTTTCTAAATTACAACGTTGATATGTTGGCACCAGGAACTAAGAATCCTATGGGCAAAATGTATCAAGGCAAAACAGGTCCTAATTTTTTTTTAAGTGCTAAATTTGGAGCAAACTGCCATAACTTCTCATTGGTTTCCAAGGTTACTACTACTATTTTAGCACTTTTTCCTGAAATACCACCTATTTTGTCTTGATAAATACGGACCTATATCTCTAATCCACAGATGCTTAGCAGATGTCCTAGTCCACTCTGAGAAAACTGAAGATTTCTGATTAGAGGACAAAGGATACCTCCATCATATTAAGTGAAAATCTAATCAGCATAGAATTTGCAGGTTCATTGTAAAATCATTTAGTTTTGTTGACAGTAGTCTATACATTAACCCCTTTGTGACATTAGGACGTACTATGCCGTCCTAATTTTAAGTGCCTAAAAGTCGTTAGGAAGGCTTAGTACGTCCTGTGTTAAACAGCTCATCGCGGCTCCCTGAATGAGCTGTTCTCGCAGCGGTATCCCACCTGTCAGATGAGGCCACTTTGGGTGGCCTCAGTCTGAGAGGGAAAATGTCACCGGCTACATTCCTCTAAATCACGCCGTGCCCGAACTTCCGGGTTCGGGCACGCCTCCGTAATGTCACACGTGACGTCCAGAGGTCTCACAATTTTTTGCCAGGGACCCACAGGGTCTATTAAGATCCTGATCGGGTCCCTGCCATAGTGTTCCTGGCTAACGATCCTCTTGTGATCGGTAGCCAGGAACAATTTGTGACGATTCGTCATGAAGGGGTTAAACATCAGATTTCTGCTGTTTCAAATCTGCCTGCTTTCATCTGAGGAACATAGCCTGGATAAAGCACCTAATCATAGTCCCACCTTAATCCATGAATATGTCACACCCTGTCTGGATTACAGACAGTGGAGATCTGCTTAATAAGCATTTAAGCATCTACAATGAGCAATTCTCTGTAAAAGATTCCATTGGTTCCCATAGTGATTGCTAGATTTTTACAACTTAACCACATATTTATTATTTTTGTATTACCCCCTTTGCATCATGTAAGCACATTTTAACTGGCATTCTGCAGCGCTAAAAGTCATATTCTGAAAATCACATTTTTAATCAGTTAGCTTGTTTTTTTTCCCATATTTTTACATTCTGACTGATTTTACATACAAATCTCTTTCTGTTTGTTAATCACAGTCTAGGATTGTAAAGCATGAAATCTATTATTGTACTGTGAGTCTGTGCTACTGATTCAGTACTAAACCTGCTCCTCTTAGGGATTAAAAAGCCCATAGAATTGTATAGAAACACAAAGGTTTCATTTAAATCAATAGCTGAAGTGGTTTGTGAATACTTTACTGAATGAGAGAAAACAATGCAATGCAATTTGTGCAACAAAATAATAAAATTCTTGGGGCAAGGATTAAGTCTACTCCGTGCTGTGGTAGCACCAAGCAAGATTAAAATCGTGAGCTACGTAACAGGCACTCCAGCTGCTGAGGACTGAATATAATACCATGCTCTGTCTCACACACAGTATCTCTCTCTCTCTCACACACACACACTGTCTCTGTCACACATACACACACACAGTATCTCTTTCTCTCTCATACGGCACAGACTGCATCACTCTCACACATCCACACAACTTTCTCAGCAGCAGCATGGCGGGGGTCTCCAGAGGTCGCAGAATGGTATGTGCCTGTTACATTGGCACAGACCACGTTAAACTATCGATGTCCATTGGCTGCATTATTATGCCACACACAGAAGCCCCCCCAAGGTGATGGCGGGCCACAATCATCTACTGTACAATTATAAAATAATAAATATATATTTATATACACACATATATCACAAGCCTATCTATACACAGATCCCTCCCTCTCTCTCCTTCTCTCCCTCCCTCTCTCCTTCTCTCTCTCCTTCTCTCCCTCCCACTCTCTCTCTTTCCCTCTCTTCCTCCCTCTCTCTCCCTCCCCTCGCTCTCCCTCCTTTCTCTCGCCCAAAGATCCCAAGGTCTCATTCGAATTTTCGCAAACATCTTCCACTAAATAAATAAAACCATATCCTGCAGTTAAAGAATGAATAAGAAAATGATTCTTTATGATCTCTTGGGGACATCAACCCTGAATGTGAATTTAAATATTTATCTTCCTGTAAATAATTAATTTAATCAGTTAAATAATTCAGTATAAAACAGGGCAGTGAATTGTTATTCAAGTGTATGGTGTCTGCACAGCCAGCTTCCTGCTATTCACTCATACTGTACAATCAGCTACTACTTCTCCAAGACACTGCGCAGATAGGGAGTACACAATAATCAGGCAATGCTATACAAAGGGGAAGATAAGGAGTGAAATACAGTATTATGTACAGAACTTTTTCCTATGACATAATGAGGTTCCTTATAATAACACGTTTAAATCAGTGACTGTTACGCTCAGCGTGCAGAACCAGAACCCTAGAGTGGAGATAGTGTCAATGACTAGGGGTATACCCTGCCCCTTGGTGGCACTGTTCCTCGGAGCAGATCTTTGTGGCATTTAAAAGACCTATGAGAAGGGAGTTTTTTTGAGACTCCTTCTTGTTAACCCCTTAGTGACATTGCTGCATGTAATGTGACATGAAGACCAGAATTTCTTTATGTTTGTAACATTTTTGGAATACGTCTCTTGATATCATTATTTTCATCACATGATTTAGTTTACTATTTAAAAAAATCATAAATATGATGAAAAAATGCAAAACCACCCACATTCTTTGACTTGAAAGTCTTCTATACAATTACACATGATAAAAAAGACCCCATCTATATAGTTTCTAATATTTGTACTGAGTTTAGAAATACCAATGTTTCCATGGTTTTCTCTTGTTTTTTGGAAGTTATAGGGCAATAACCAATAGTAGTGCTTTCTTTGGCCCATCTATTGTTGAATTGTGTCTGAAAGATTTTAACCTACCCACATGTAAGAAAAGATGTGTTTATATTATTATAAAAGATGTATTCCTGTCTACTTTTGATACTTCATTTGTCCTTGGATTTTGTGTGTTGCAGTTCTGCCACCGCGCAACCCCCGTTAACTCCATAGGGGTAATAATTTTAAGGAGTAAAGCCTTCGTCAGATAGAGCTGGTTATATCTCTATTTATGTGAGTGTGATTCTATTCCGTTTATATGTGAGATGCACCTTATCTAATATATTGCACTATTATTATTATTTTTTTTTCTTATTTTTTTTACACTCAGATACTTAAATAAGGAGATTATCGCTTACGTGTGGTATCAATCATCCTTGTGTTTCTATATCTTAGTCTCTTTTAATATTTATTTTATTTTATCTTTACTTTTTGTTAAATATTATTATCTTATTATACGAAGAAATCATTTATTTAATTTATATTTAAAGAGAGAAAAAGTTAGTAAGAAAACACAGATGATACATAACAGGTTACAAGTTTAAAACTTGTGTCAGTATTTGTATTATTCCATTAATTTATAGTTGATTAGCAGTTTCTAATTATCACATGAAGTACGTGCACTATAAATTTAGTGTAAGATTGTAAAAGCTTCTCTGCTTGATCTTATTCACATAATTATTTTAATTATAATAATATTTTATTTTTATTTTTTATGTACCCATATGATTATGAGCTCCTGAAGGATCATAAAGACATTAAGTACACATTTACTCTTTGTAACTGGTACACACAAGTGATTTCACATTTAATATATATGTGCTTTTGTATTGAAACACAGCGCAACATTGTTTTGTTTATAATGTTGCTGACTGCCTCTAAGAACAGTCAAGCAACAGTAACAGGGTGGTTGAACTAATTTTTTTTTATCAGTTCCGTCCCTCTTGCTCAGAGACTGAATGCAGACAAGTAGCATTGCGCTCAGGAGCGTACATGCTACATTAAAAATGGATGAACCTTTTTTTCTCAATATGTGACCCAGCAGCCACGTAAACAATGCCCAGGCCAGGGAACTATCTGTGAGCAATTAGATGACATATCCCACTTTGGCATGATCAGATAGGAACAGGTGGGGTGTCATTGGTTAAATAACCCACAACATCCTGTTCGGTCTCCTCCATATAGGGGTGGAGGTGGTAAATGTAGAGTGGGTTCAGACACAGTCTGGGTTGGAGCAACAGAAAGAGAAAGACGTGCAGAGCCAGGAGGGTTTGCAGGGCCTGGCAAAATAGGTCCATGCAGTGATCCAACCCCTCAATTCAAGCTAATCAAGTTATCAGTTTATGGCCTGTCTCTGTGGGTTCCATAGTAATGTCCCTTGGTTTATGTTACACTTAATGTGCAGAACCAGAAGCGTGGAGCAGAGATAGGACCACACAGATATCGGGAAAACCTCTAAGAACAGGGATGTACTTCGTTGTCCTCCAACTACCTATATAAAGTGGTTGAGCTCCAGGATGCAGGGTCTTACTCATGATCGGTCCGGAACCTTGAGTAATCCCACACTAGGTGGAGCAGACAGAAGAATGGTCAGAATGGAACCCAAGATCAGAAAAAATGGAAAGCAGGGCCGTGCAGGTACAAGCCAGGTCAGATAGAGAGAAGTCAGAATAAACAAGAAGCAAAGCCAGGTCAAAAAGGAAACGCTAGATAAAATCTCTGAAACAGAATACAGATGACCATCCGAGGGCTGAGCTGAACTGCAAATGACCTGTTTAAATAGCAGGCAGAACGGCTGCAGTAGCTTCAGGGTGAAAGGAGGTTATGAGACCGGTACCATGTGATTAATAGATATGCAAACTGCACAGTTAGAGGAAAGGCATAATCAGGTGGTCACACTTGTAACTGCAGGAAGGCTGTGGTGTAATGGCTAAGTTGCCTGACCTATAAGCTAGGGAGGCTTGTTCTGGGCTAGTTCACGCCAACATGTTTGCCAGCTTGTGTGAGGATGCTGGGGAGATTAGCTCAGAAGAGGCATTTCTGGGGGAGGCTGACTATCCTAGCAGCCAAGTGAGTAGTAGCCTCCCCAGCACAGTTGGGAGCCAGGGCACTAGGAAGGCTAGACAGGTAGTGGTGATAGGGGATTCTATTATTAGGAAGGTAGATAGGGTAATCTGTCGCCGGGACCCTGAATGCTGAACTGTATGTTGACTCACGGGTGCTCCGGTTTGGCATGTTGCGGACCGGGTAGGCAGATTGTTGGGAGGTCATGATCACATTGGTACTAATGACAAAGTTAATGGTAGGTGGGAGGGACCTTAAAAATGATTTTAGGGAACTAGGAAATAAGTTGAAGGAAAGGACCTCCAAGGTAATATTCTCTGAAATATTACCAGTACCAAACGCTACATCAGGGAAACAGGGAAACTTAATGCGTGGCTGTGAAGGTGGTGTAAGCAAGAGGGATTTGGGTTCTTGGAGCACTGGGCAGACTTTGCAGTTGGCTACAGACTCTATGGACAGGATGCACTGCACCTCAAGGATGAGGAGGGGATATTAGGGGAGAGGATGGCTAGAGGGTTAGATGAGCTTTTAAACTAGGCTCTGGGAGGGAGGGTCGAGATAAAAATGAAGCAATGGTAGCTAGAGTAGATTGGAAGGTGGGTCTAGCTATTGAAAATGAGGAGGAAAGCAGTGGTGGGGTTAACATAGTTCAAAAGGAGGTACATACAATTAAACCTGCAGCCATTAAGTGTTTGTCAACTAAACAGAAAATGGGTAGTAATCTGAAATGTATTTTAGCAAATGCAAGAAGCTTGACAAACAAAATGGGTGAGCTGGAGATACTGGTAAGTGCAGAACAGTATGATTTAATCGGTATCACAGAAACATGGTGGGATGAGACCCATGACTGGTCACTTAATTTACAAGGCTACTCACTTTTTAGAAAACACAGAGTAAATAGAAAAGGGGGAGGGATATGTAAATCCTAAATTAAAGCCCAGTATAAAAGAAGGTGTGCATGACGTAACTGGAACTGATGTGGGGACACTGTGGGTGGAGATTAGCATAGACACTAAAAAGAGTCGCACATTACTTGTAGGTGTATGCTACAAACCACCAAATATTATCATTGATGGAGAAGATCAGCTTTTATTACAAATTGAAAAGGCTGCAAATCTGAATGAAGTTCTAATCATGGGAGATTTTAATTACCCAGATATAGATTTGAATTGTGGCACAACTAGTTCCTCTAAGGGTAGCAAGTTTCTGAACCTGCTTAATAACACATTTATGACACAATTATTAGACACCCCAAATAGAATGGATGCCTGTCTGGATTTGATAATAACAAACAATGAGGCGTTTTTCTCAAATACCCAAGTAAGAGAACACTTGGGAAATAGTGACCAGAATATGGTTTCGTTTGAGATTAATGCAAAAAAGCAAATTGGTAACTACGCCACCAAAACACTTAATTTTAGAAAGGCCAACTTTGATGGACTAAGGGCATCAATTGAACATTTAGACTGGCGAGGATTGTTTTCTGGACTAAACACAGAAGTGGAATTCCTTTAAGCACACATTACAAAAGTACACATCCAAATATACACCTTTGGTAAACAAATTCAAAAGACACAAATCAAAACCAATGTGGCTTACCGGTTACGTGAAACAGGAAATACAAAACAAGAAAATTACATTCAAACATTATCAAAGAAAGGGATCAGCATTATCATTTATAGAGTACAAAGATGCCAACAAAGCCTGCAAAAGGGCTATTAAAATAGCTAAATTGGTAAATGAGAAAAGGATTGCTAAGGAGAATAAAACGACCCCCAACATTTTTTATAAGTATATAAATGGAAACAATTTAAAGAGGGAAAATGTTGGGCCCTTGTTATCCCAAATGGGAAATTTGGATAGTGAGGACAGAGAGAAAGCAGACATTTTAAATACTTTTTTTTCCTTCTGTTTATACCAAGGAAGAACTGATGGATGAGCCCGTGTTACCAGAAGTTACAGGATAGTCATCACAAGGTGATCAGTAGCCAGGAACATTATGGCATAGATCCAATCAGGGTCTTAATAGACCCTGTGGGTCCCTGCCAAAAGATCGTGAGACCTCAGGATGTCACGTGTGACGTCACAGAGGTGTGCCCAAACTCAATTTAGTGAAAAGTAGCCAGTGTTCGCTTTGAGCACCGGCTACATTTCCCCTGTCCACTCAGTCGGGGACGGCATAGTACGTCCTAGCGTCGGGAAGGGGTTAATCCTTAATCAGGCCTATGGTTTTGGTTCAGAGGTGCCATCAGGAATTGTATAGCCCAATATAAACTGAGTATAGTTGATACCACCCTCCACCCTACTCTTAAAAGACTCTTTTCTTCCAGAAAGTCCACTTTTCATTGTTAGTCCCTCTACTTCCCTCTTAATCTTCTCTCCTCCATTAGTGTCCATTCAATGCTCCAAAGCTCTCATGCTCCATTAGTTTCTCTAGTTCTCTATCAGTTTCCTTACATTATCAATACCTCGGCATTTGCCACTAGCAATGCTCCTACTCATTCAGTCCATTTACTTCTCTCTCAGTCCTTCACAGAACCCGCTCATCCTCCTCAAGCCCTAGTCACCATAATTTTCTCCTAATACCCTGCTTCTCTTACATTAGTACTCCCTCTTCTCCTTTAGATTAAATCATTTTCCTTTTAAACAGAACCCACATATTCACACCAAAAGAAATCGGCAATGGACATTGGGACAATAGTCCAATTTTTTTTTTGCAAAGTCTACTGTATAGACCCCAAAAATCTGGGGGGGACAGCATTTTTGCTCGCCGGGTATAGCAGCAGTAAAAATAAAGCTTGTCACAGTGTAGATTATATCACCAAGTTCCCACCAACATTACCAGGATCCTTGGTATACAACAGATACATTCACAGCACAACATCTACATCAGGCAGGTGCATTTTATCACTGTTACATGAAATATAGTCAGCGAGCTGTGTGTACACCATAAAACATACATCAGTATGAACCTACCACTTCTGCTGGAATGCCATTCCATGTATCCACTACCCTCTCAGTAAAGTAATACTTTCATTAGTCCCTGACCTTATCTTATATCTAGGATAGCCTTATACCTATCCCACGCATGCTTAAACTCCTTCACTGTATTAACCTCTACCACTTCTACTGGAAGACTATTCCATGTATCCACTACCCTCTCAGTAAAGTAATACTTTCATTGGTCCCTGGCCTTATCTTATATCTAGGATAGCCTTATACCTATCCCATGCATGCTTAAACTCCTTCACTGCATTAACCTCTACCACTTCTACTGGAAGACTATTCCATGCATCCACTACCCTCTCAGCAAACAAACATTACATTTCTGACCAGAAAATAAACTGTAAAATATTAAATATTTCCAGCATTTCCAAAAGCTTAAGGTATGTAACTAGTAACATTTATACCAGGGCTTGACAACCTTAACTAAGTTTTAGGAGCCAGGAAAAAAATCTAGGAGCCAGACAACAGCACATACACACAATCACATGCAGTCATATACAGTCAGTCACATAGACACATATACTCATACATACAGCCTGTCACACATATACATACTGTCACATAGACACACACTCTTACATACATACATACAGTCTGCCAGGCACACACTCACACATACATACAGTCTGTCAGACACACACACACTCATACATACAGTCGTTCACAGACACACTCATACATACATACATACATACATACAGTCTGTCGCAGACACACACTCATACAAACATGCAGTCTGTCAGACACACACTCATAGATACAGTCAGTCACATAGACACACGCACTCATACATGGTCTTTCACATACACTCATACATACAGTCTGTCACAGACACACACTCATAATCAGTCACATATACACACAAACTCATACAGTCAATCACAGACACACAAACTCATACAGTCAGTCACAGACACACAAACTCATACAGTCAGTCACACACACTATATCTCATTGCAGGGAAGGTGGGCATTTCCGTTCCAGGTTTGTCTGTGCCTCTTACAAAGGCACAGACCATCATTACTTATTAATGACATTATTTTGCCCATTCATTTGTCAGTTTTATTTTGCCCACATTCATTTGCCAGTGTTTTTTTTTGCCCAAATTCATTTGTCAGGGTTTTTTTTGCCCACATTCATTTGGCAGGGGTTTTTTTTTTTTCCCACATTCATTTGCCAGGGTTTTTTTTTTGCCCACATTCATTTGCCAGTGTTTTTTTTTTTTGCCCACATTCATTTGCCAGGGTTTTTTTATTTTGCCCACATTCATTTGCCAGTGTTTTTTTTTTTTTGCCCAAATTCATTTGTCAGGGTTTTTTTTGCCCACATTCATTTGCCAGGGTTTTTTTTTTTTTTTGCCCACATTCATTTGCCAGGGGTTTTTTTTTTTTTCCCACATTCATTTGCCAGGGTTTTCTTTTTTTTTTCCCACATTCATTTGCCAGGGTTTTTTTTTTTTTTGCCCACATTCATTTGCCAGGGTTTTTTTTTTTTTTGCCCACATTCATTTACCAGGGGTTTGTTTGTTTTTTGCCCACATTCATTTGCCAGGGTTTTTTTTTTTTTGCCCACATTCATTTGCCAGGGTTTTTTTTTTTGCCCACATTCATTTACCAGGGTTTTTTTTTTTTGCCCACATTCATTTGCCAGGTTTTTTGTTGCCCACATTCATTTGGGCAGTAATATTGTGCCAGCCAGAGCCCAGTAATATAGTGCCAGCCAGATGCCTGTAATATTATGCCAGCCAGAGCCCAGTAATATAGTGCCAGCCAGATGCCTGTAATATTATGCCAGTCAGAGCCCAGTAATATAGTGCCAGCCAGATGCCTGTAATATTATGCCAGTCAGAGCCCAGTAATATAGTGCCAGCCAGATGCCTGTAATATTATGCCAGCCAGATGCCCAGTAATATAGTGCCAGCCAGATGCCTGTAATATTGTGCCAGCCAGATGCCTGTAATATTATGCCAGTCAGAGCCCAGTAATATAGTGCCAGCCAGATGCCTGTAATATTATGCCAGTCAGAGCACAGTAATATAGTGCCAGCCAGATGCCTGTAATATTATGCCAGCCTGATGCCCAGTAATATAGTGCCAGCCAGATGCCCAGTAATATAGTACCAGCCAGATGCCTGTAATATAGTGCCAGCCAGATGCCCAGTAATATAGTGCCAGCCAGATGCCTGTAATATTATGCCAGCCAGATGCCCAGTAATATAGTGCCAGCCAGATGCCCAGTAATATAGTGCCAGCCAGATGCCTGTAATATTATGCCAGCCAGAGCCCAGTAATATAGTGCCAGCCAGATGCCTGTAATATTGTGCCAGCCAGATGCCTGTAATATTATGCCAGTCAGAGCCCAGTAATATAGTGCCAGCCAGATGCCTGTAATATTGTGCCAGCCAGATGCCTGTAATATTATGCCAGTCAGAGCCCAGTAATATAGTGCCAGCCAGATGCCTGTAATATAGTGCCAGCCAGATGCCCAGTAATATAGTGCCAGCCAGATTCCTGTAATATAGTGCCAGCCAGATGCCCAGTAATATAGTGCCAGCCAGATGCCTGTAATATTATGCCAGCCAGAGCCCAGTAATATTGTGCCAGCCAGATGCCTGTCATATTGTGCCAGTCAGAGCCCAGTAATATTATGCCAGCCAGATGCCTGTAATATTATGCCAGTCAGAGCCCAGTAATATAGTGCCAGCCAGATGCCTGTAATATTATGCCAGTCAGAGCCCAGTAATATAGTGCCAGCCAGATGCCTGTAATATTATGCCAGCCAGACGCCCAGTAATATAGTGCCAGCCAGATGCCTGTAATATTATGCCAGCCAGATGCCTGTAATATTATGCCAGCCAGAGCCCAGTAATATTGTGCCAGCCAGATGCCTGTAATATTGTGCCAGTCAGAGCCCAGTAATATTATGTCAGTCAGATGCCTGTAATACTGTGCCAGTCCCCCCACCCCCCTTCCCTAGTACTTACACTTCACTGCTCCGTGTCCCCCGCCGGATGTCTCCTCCGTGCAGTCTTCCCTCTTGCACGGAGGAGGGAAACAGTCACGGATGTGACGCAACGTCACATCCGGCGTCATTTTTATTTTTTTTCCGGCCGTCGCATCCATCGGATGCGGCTTGCCGGAAAAAAGCGTTCACAAGCGCAATGCGCTGTGAACGCGGCAAGCAGGGGCTGGGGGCCCCGTTTGCCTCGCGTTCTGGGGGGGATTTCACCCTACCTGTCCCCCCCACATTTTTTCCTGGGGGGGATCCGTCCCCCCCATCCCCCCCCGCTTCCTACGCCCATGCACAGACAGGCACAAACAAAAACAAAAAAAGGTTAGCAGCTCCTATTTTGTTGCAACACACAAGTTAACAAGTGCAATTAATTCAGGACTGGAACAAGACCACCTTAGTCTACATTCCACACCTAGCTTTTCTGCAGCAGCTATATCCCATATATGGGATGGTTGCTGGTGTTGTGTGAAGGCAGCAACAATCACAACTAGGTATGTAATTCTGGGACTAAGAACTGGTGTTAAGCATGAAATGTCAGCCTGGGATTCTTGGTGGCCATGCCCCTACTGAGGTCCTAGCTGAACTCCAGCGATAGTCACACATTTATATTACGGACAGGATGGAGAAGACACAGTGAGATCAGTTTGCATGGTTTTCTGTCACATTTTTTCAATGCTGCCCCAAAACAGGCAAAGTCTTCACTGCTTGAACGTCGGTGTTCAGGAAATATTTAGAATTACAGCTGTTACTGACTATGATTTACATTATTCTTCATACGCCTCCCTCATTCATTATTCATTAACGTGAATCATTTATAGATTCTTACCTACATAGCTTATAACTCTGAGAACTGCAAAGATAATCAAGTACTAGTCTTGGTGGAAGAACAACCACTTCTTATGTACTTGTCATGGGGGAAACCTCTGTCTAATTCACTGTTCTTAATTCTTTCTATCCAATCGTACCAGTACCGGACTTTGTATTTATTCCTGCCTGACTGGTAGTTTATTCCTCTCTCCATCTGACATTGGTGTATTAAGTGTGGTTTAATCATCTCCCACTTTATTGGATCTGGGGATTTCCAATTCATCGCTATTGCTAGTTTTGTCACTGTCAGTACATGTACCAAAAATGGCATATTCTGTCTATGTGTATCTGGGAAATTCATGTGTAGTAGGGCACTTTCTAGGGTTAATTTCCAGACCTTTACACAGATTTTTGTTACCATCTGAGAGAGTTTGCTCCAAAACATTTTAATGCAATCCCACCAAATGTGTAGCATATCTCCTCTATATCTCCCACATGGCCAGCATAACCAGGATACTCCTGGGTACATTTTAGCCAAAATATTGAGTGTCAAATACCATCTATAAAAGAAACAAATCTTTCATTCAAAAAATGGAAATATTTAAGTGTATCATGGTGGGGGATGATTACAACAGTAAAATCGTACATCCTACCTAAATGTATTTATCTTTTAGAATGATCCCCTACAGATTACCGACTAGCTGGTTTGCATTGATTCAACAGATTTAACAGATTTATATGGGCTGCTAAGAAACCTAGACTAAGCCTTAAGTTACTATTAAAGAAAAAAAAGGAGGTTTAGGGGTACCGGTTATTAATTACTACGCCAGTATTGATTCTCGTTTAAATTTAGACAGTGAATATTTACATATGTTAGATTGAATTCCTTATTCCAGTTGTTAGTATCAATCTTAAACTTTAAATCATTTTCCCATTTTTTCATGTGGTTGGCTATTGGATTTACTGAGTCTTATTAAGTCTAACGTTATTGAGATAAGATGTTTATAATACTTTTTATACAATAAATGAGTGATTAGTTTTTTCAAATTACTGGGTTGGTTGTGGTCCAGGGTTTGTATCAGAAAACTCTTAACTCTCAGGCATCTGAAACATTCGTTATTTGCTAAGCCGTATTGTTCTTGGAGTTTTAAAAATGTCTTGATCTGCGAGTTTTGGATCAGATCACCAATCCTACCTATTGCATTTTACGTTTAAATTCGTACCAGTTTTTTAGAATATGGGATAAAGCACTGTTGGTAGATATATCCTTCAGTCTATGTAAGTTTTTTTTAGTTAACCAGAAGAGGGATAGTAAATCCTTGGTTCCTACACTCTTTTGGAGCTCCATTTCATACCAGTCCTCCTATTGGGCATTTGTTTTTTGGGATATTATTGCCTATGAAATCAAGGATGCAGATGTGTAGTCATTTATAAGACCTCTCCCCTTTTTTTTGTACACCTTGTCCGGGACATCCCTACTGTTTGTCACCAAATTATTAAAGCACTTTATTTGTTCACAACTTTTGCTGTTACGTAGTGAACAAATCCTTTTTTGTCCTAGGTTTCTTAGCAGCCCATATAAATTTGTTTAACATCGATTGAATCAATGCAAGCCAGCTAGTCGGTACTCTGTAGGGGATCATTCTTAAAAGATAAATACCTTTAGGTAGGATGTATAATTTTACTGTTGTAATCCTCCCCCACCATGATACACTTAAATATTTTCATTTTTTGAATGAAAGATTTGTTTCTTTTATCAGTGGAAGGAGGTCCATCTCAATCCAAGAGGAGAAGTCTGTGTTAATTCGGATACCTAAGTATGTAAAGTGGTCCCTGGCCCATCCAAATCTCTACTTCTCTATCTCTTCTTTTTCATGGATTCCCAAGTTCATAACCAAAACCAGGGTTTTACTAGGGTTTAACTTGTAATTAGAGAGGCAACTATATTTTTCTATGATAGACATAAGTGCCTTAAGTGATTCCTCTGGCTTTTCGATGGTGATCAAGATGTCATCTGCATACAACCTGATTTTTTGTTTCCTCTCTCCTTCACATCCCACCACCTCCTGACTTGATCTTATGTCCCTCGCCAGTGGCTCCAGTGTGAGGACATAGAGGAGGGGTGATAGTGGGCCTGACGTGTGCCATTGGATAAACCAAACCATTCTGACTTCACTCCTGAGCCCACAACTCTTCCCGTTGGGTTTGAGTATAGGGCAATTAATGCCTGATGTACACTTTCAGTCAATCCGAAGGCCTTCAACACCCTGCTCATATACCCCAGCTGACCCTGTCGAATGCTTTCTCTGCATCCAATGACAGGGTCAGCTGGGGAGCTCCCCTAATGCTCACTACTTCCAACATGTCCGCTACTCCCCTTATGTGATTAACCAATGATCTATTTGAAATGAAACCGACCTGATTATGATGAAGGAGGTCTGGGACCTCCTTTTAATCTTTTGGCCAAGATGGCTGCGTACATTTTTGTATCTAGATCTATTAATAAGATAGGTCGTTAATTCATTGTCTCCTCCATTGCTTTCCCCGGTTTTTAGATTGGTACGATATTGCCCTTTAAGATCTCATCTGGCATAGTTCCTCTCTCTATAAATTCATTAAATAAGTTGGTTAATCTTGGGGTTAAGATATCTGTGTCGTACTGTCTGCTCCTGGGGCTTTTTTGGTCTCTATTTTTTTTATTCTTTCCCGCACCTCCAATTCAGGTTGAGCAGTGTCTCTTGCAATGGTTTGGGAAAGGACTTAGCCTCAAAATATTCGTCCAAGTCCTTCTCTGATCTATTCTCTGGGAGGTTATAGAGGTTTCGGTAAAAGTCATTAAATGCCTGGCCAATTCCTGCCGGGGATAGTATTGTTTTCCCTTTATACATAATTTGAGTTATATTTTTTTTCTTTTCTGTTTTAGATGATTGGTTAGCATCTGGTCTGCCTTGTTTCCCCTGTAATACCATTTTGCTCTGAGGGCAGTTAGATTTCTATTTACTTTATCTATGAGGGCCCTATTTATTTTTTCCTTAATTTCCGCAATTTTTTCTGTAATTTGTCTAGAGGTTGTTTGTTTATTAATTTTGTTGTACTGAAATAACGTAATATAGAGATCCATCGTTCTCATCTCTTGCTTTTTCTTGTCTCTAGCGCCTAATTTTATGTAATAACCCCGTATTATTGCCTTGTAGGGGCACCATAGTGTGGATTGGGTAATCTCTTTGTTGTTGTTTTCTCTAAAATATTGATCTGCTGTGGTCTTTATATACTCTATATCCTCTGGTTTCTTTAATAGATTTTCATTTAGTCTCCAATCAGCACGAAACTTCACAAAAGTCTCCTTTATGTCGGTAGTTACCATGTTGTGACCTGACCACGTAATTTCATGTATCGTGGATTTTTTTCAACTTGCGACACAAAGGAGACATCCCCCACTGCCAAGTTTATGTGCCATTAAGCACAGTGTGCTTTAGAAAAACAAGTGTAGCAAGCTCCTCCAATACAGAACCAGCGATCACTGGATGATCGCGGTGCCATGGGGAGCAGAGAAGGTGTTGCATGATCATTCCAACACTTTTCACACTTGAAAGCTGATCACTGCCTATGTGTGTTTAAAACGCATACGATCAGATTCACTGTGATCGTATGCGCGCGGGGTGTGTGTGTTGTGGGCGGGGTGTTTTGGCGAAGGAACTCTCAGAGATCTGAAGCAGCCTCTGAGAGTAACTGCAGGCATGTAGCGTTGGGCTAAGGAGCGCAACGCTACATGAAAACTCAGGACGTATAAATACAGTCAGGTCCATAAATATTGGGACATCGACACAATTCTAATCTTTTTGGCTCTATACACCAACACAATGGGTTTGAAATGAAACAAACGAGATGTGCTTTTACTGCAGACATTCAGCTTTAATTTGAGGGTATTTACATCCAAATCAGATGAACGGTGTAGGAATTACAACAGTTTGTATATGTGCCTCCCACTTTTCAAGGGACCAAAAGTAATGGGACAGATTAACAGTCATAAATCAAACTTTCACTTTTTAATACATGGTTGCAAATCCTTTGCAGTCAATTACAGCGTGAAGTCTGGAACGCATAGACATCACCAGACGCTGGGTTTCATCCCTGGTGATGCTCTGCCAGGCCTCTACTGCAACTGTCTTCAGTTCCTGCTTGTTCTTGGGGCATTTTCCCTTCAGTTTTGTCTTCATCAAGTGAAATGCATGCTCAATCGGATTCAGGTCAGGTGATTGACTTGGCCATTTCATAACATTCCACTTCTTTCCCTAAAAAAACTCTTAGGTTGCAAACTTAGGTTGCTTTTGCAGTATGCTTCGGGTCATTGTCCATCTGCACTGTGAAGCGCCGTCCAATGAGTTCTGAAGCATTTGGCTGAATATGAGCAGATAATATTGCCCGAAACACTTCAGAATTCATCCTGCTGCTTTTGTCAGCAGTCACATCATCAATAAATACAAGAGAACCAGTTCCATTGGCAGCCATACATGCCCACGCCATGACACTACCACCACCATGCTTCACTGATGAGGTGGTATGATTTGGATCATGAGCAGTTCCTTTCCTTCTCCATACTCTTCTCTTCCCATCACTCTGGTACAAGTTGATCTTGGTCTCATCTGTCCATAGGATGTTGTTCCAGAACGGTGAAGGCTTTTTTAGATGTTGTTTGGCAAACTCTAATCTGGCCTTAGAGTGAAGGGTGTTTTCTTCACCAGGGAAAGAATTCTTCGATCATCCACCAAAGTTGTTTTCCGTGGTCTTCCGGGTCTTTTGGTGTTGCTGAGCTCACCGGTGCGTTCTTTCTTTTTAAGGATGTTCCAAACAGTTGATTTGGCCACACCTAATGTTTTTGCTATCTCTCTGATGGGTTTGTTTTGTTTTTTCAGCCTAATGATGGCTTGCTTCACTGATAGTACAGCTCTTTGGATCTCATTTTAAGAGTTGACAGCAACATATTCCAAATGCAAATAGCACACTTGAAATGAACTCTGGATCTTTTATCTGCTCCTTGTAAATGGGATAGTGAGGGAATAACACACACCTGGCCATGGAACAGCTGAGCAGCCAATTGTCCCATTACTTTTGGTCCCTTAAAAAGTGGGAGGCACATATACAAACTGTTGTAATTCCTACACCGTTCACCTGATTTGGATGTAAATACCCTCAAATTAAAGCTGAAAGTCTGCAGTTAAAGCACATCTTGTTTGTTTAATTTCAAACCCATTGTGTTGGTGTATAGAGCCAAAAAGATTAGAATTGTGTCGATGTCCCAATATTTATGGACCTGACTGTATGTCCTCATGGTCCTCATGAACCATGCTTTGCAGGACGTATATATACGTCCATAAGCGTTAAGGGGTTAAATGCATACAGAGATTGAAGTCATATATTACGAATAGGAATTTTGCAGTTCAGCCTTGCAGAGAGTAAAAATGTTTACATCCAGATAAACAGGATTTCGGAGTGGTAATCCCTGTAAGGCAAGAGTAGGGGTGAATTACCTTAATGTGTTTCACACCGCAGCTGACAAGCTTATTGGGTTGGTAAAGATCCCAGGAGATGTCAAATATCTGCAATAAAATAAAAAAACAAAATGGTTAAACTCATTAAACCACAGTCCAGATATACCACCATAGGATGTATCGCAGTGGGCACAATGTGACTATTAAATAGCAAGACTGCATATTGCAAGGAATCGTAGACCTACGTTTTTTAAATGAAGCACATACAGGGCTATCACAATTAACCCCTTAGTGACAAGACATTTTGGGGGTGTTTGTGTTTAGCTGTAATTTTCTTCTTTCTCACATACTGTACCCACACAAATTATATGTTGTTTTTATCGTCATAAGAAGGGCTTACATTAGATACCATTATGTTCATCATATCTTTTAATTTACTACAAAAAAAATCATAAAATATGATGAAACATTAAAAAAACAAACATTTTTTTTAACTTTGACCTAAACATAGAAACATAGAAACATAGAATGTGTCGGCAGATAAGAACCATTCGGTCCATCTAGTCTGCCCAATTTTTTTTTTGAGTACTTTTATTAGTCCCCCGTTCCCGGTCTTATAGCTAGGATAGCCTTGTGTCTATCCCACGCATGCTTAAAATCCTTGACTGTGTTTACCTCTACCACTTCTGCTGGAAGGCTATTCCATACATCCACTACCCTCTCAGTAAAGTAATACTTCCTGATATTACTTTTAAATCGTTGCCCCTCTAATTTAAGACTATGTCCTCTAGTTGTGGTAGTTTTTCTTCTTTTAAATATACTCTCTTCCTTTACTGTGTTGATTCCCTTTATGTATTTAAATGTTTCTATCATATCCCCCATGTTACGTCTTTTCTCCAAGCTATACATGTTAAGATGCTTTAACCTTTCCTGGTAAGTTTTATCCTTCAACCCATGAACCAGTTTAGTAGCCCTTCTCTGAACTCTCTCCAAAGTATCAATATCCTTTTAGAGATACGGTCTCCAGTACTGCGTACAATACTCCAAGTGAGGTCTCACCAGTGCTCTGTACAATGGCATGAGCACTTCCCTCTTCCTACTGCTAATACCTCTCTCTATGCAACCAAGCATTCTGCTAGCATTTCCTGCTGCTCTATTGCATTGCCTACCTACCTTCAAGTCCTCTGAAATTATTACTCCTAAATCCCTTTCCTCAGATGTTGAGGTTAGGACTGTACCAAATAGTCTATATTCTGCTTTTGGGTTTTTACGCCCAAGGTGCATAATCTTGCACTTGTCCACATTAAATGTCAGTTGCCACTGTTCTGACCATTTTTCTAGTTTAGCTAAATCATTTGCAATTTGGCTTATACCTCCATGAATATCAACCATGCTGCAAATCTTTGTATCATCAGCAAAAAGACATATTTTGCCAACAAGACCTTCTGCAATATCGCTAATAAAATTTTTAAAGAGAATGGGTCCAAGTACAGATCCCTGAGGTACCCCACTAGTAACAAGACCTTGCATCGAATATACCCCATTGACTACAACCCTCTGTTGTCTGTCACTCAGCCATTGTCTAATCCATTCAACAATATTGAAATCCAAACTCAAAGATTTCAGTTTATTGATAAGCCTTCTATGTGCGACAGTGTCAAAAGCCTTACTGAAATCTAGGTAAGCAATGTCTACTGCACCACCCTGATCTATTATTTTAGTCACCAAATCAAAAAAATCAATAAGATTAGTTTGGCTTGATCTCCCTGAAGTAAACCCATGCTGTCTCTGATCTTGAAATCCAAGCGACTTTAGATGTTCAAAATCAAAAATATAATTTAAACAAATACAATCATTAAAAAAGACCCAGTCTAAATAGTTTCTAAATGTTGTCCCGAGTTCCGAAATATGCATGTTTCCATATTTTTCGGTATTTTTTTGCGAGTTATGGGGCAAGAACCAAAAATAGTGTTTTTTTCCTATATTTACCTTTTGACCTCAACCCGAACCCTAAATTTAACCCTAACACTAAATTTAACCCCAACTCTAACCCTTATACTATCCCTTAATATATTTTAATTTAATTTTAACCCTATCCCTTATGCTAAAAATTATTTAATTTTAACACTAGAGGCTAATCTAACCATAATACCAGTTTTAAGCTAATTAAATCTTTTTTTTTTTTTTTTTTTAAACATTGCAGTGTTGCCTGCTGCCTCTAGGGGCAGTCAAGCACCATATACAGGGCGACGGAAGTGAATTTCTTTCACTTCCGAAGCTCTGACCACAAGAGGGCATAGCCATAAGCATGCTCCGTCAATATGGCGCCCACGATTGCTCCGGAGAAAAACAGGGAGAAATGGCCTTTCTTTTATTTAAGAAAGGCCATTTCTCCCTGTTTTATATAATTTTTAATGGTACTTGTGCAAAGTACTATTCAAAAGATATCCCACAGTCTTTATCTAAAGAACAAGAAATCAATTTGTGAAGCTGCTGCTTCACTGAGATGTAGGGTTTCCAATTTTCTCCAGAAAAATATTGGCAAGGCCTCTGTCTCCATAGCCTTAACATTGGCTTCAAACAAAAAAAATCTGGTCTGCCGCTAAAATACTGGCCTGGTGGCAACCCTACTGAGATGGCCCGGCAACCGTCACTTGCTCCTAGGTGTGTGTCTGCTTGTCAACCAGTTGGGAGGGAGGAACGCATCTGTTAATAGGTATGAAAATGCAAAATGTATGCAAATGGTGATGTGAACAACTAGGAAGTATGTCACTCTTGTTGGAGGGAGCACGCACACAAGTCCTATAAATGGGTGGAGTCAGCTTTGGAAGAAAAGTGGTGGTCCCACACAGAAAAGAGGAGGGGCTACTCATAATAATAAAAGGGGCCACACAGGGTGTTATCAGAACTAAATGTGGCTCATCCTACCCAGAGACAGCAGGCTTTACTCAGGCCTAGCAGGAAGTTGTCAAATCGGAAGCCTCTGCATGAAATGTTGTAGCATCTTCCCAAGTGGATGTGAATCCATGTTTTATGTGATGACTAAAATTTAGGGGATCGATCCTATTACCCATAATTAGTGTTGAGCGAACCCGAACCGCAATGTTCGGGTTCGTACCGAACATTACGGTTTTTGGACCCCGGACCGGAACACGGACATTCCACTGTATGTTCGTGTTGGAGTTCGGGGTTCGGCGATTACATTGTATGTAATTTCTTATGAATGGGGACTCTATTTCGGTTTATAGAAAGCCAATAGCATTACATGTATTCCATAAACCGACAGTCTATAAACCGAAAGACATTCGGTTTATAGACTTTCGGTTTATGGAATACATGTAATGCTATTGCTATTCTATAAACCGAAAGTCTATAAACCGAATGTCTTTCGGTTTATAGACTTTCGGTTTATGGAATGCATGTAATACTATTGCTATTCTATAAACCGAAATAGAGTCCCCATTCATAAAAATAAGTCAATTGACCTATTCGTATAAATGGGGACACTCACCCACATTTTACTTCATTTTGCAGCCCTGTAGCCCTTTCCAGGACTTTTTTAGAGGCATTTTAGTGGCCAAAAGTTCGTGTCCCCATTGACTTCAATGGGGTTCGGGGTCAAGTTCGGGGTCAAGATCGAGCACAGACCCGGTAATTTTTTCGAAGTTCGGCCGAACCTGCCGAACCCGAACATCCAGGTGTCCGCTCAACTCTACCCATAATAACTGTTATCACTTCTTTTTCAAACATATCTTTTGCAATGCTGGGAACATTTAAGGTTTCAGAATTCAGCCCAAAATTAGAAACCAAACTGAATTACATTACATTACATTAACATTTACCGTATATGCACGAATATAAAACGAGCCTGATTATAAGACGACCCCCCAAATTTTGGATATTCTTTTAGGAAAATAAGAAAAAGTTTGAGTATAAGACTACCCTATAGGAAAACAGTGTTACTTGTAAATATTCACATGTAAACTATTTTTTTCATATTTAATAAAAATTTCTTGTTTTTATTTGCCAATCTGCCCCAAGCCAATGGTTCCCCCTCACACAGTCATCTGCCCCCAGACTTAACCAATCATGACCCCCACACAGCCATCTGCCCCCAGACTTAGCCAATACAGCCCCCAGAATTTGCCAGTGCTGCCCCTGCTGCTCCCAGATTTTACCAATGCCCCCTGCTGCCCCCAAAGTTTGCCAATGCCCTCAGACTTTGCAAATGCCCCCTGCTGCCCCAGACTTTGCCAATGCCCCCAGACTTTACCAATGCCCCCAGACTTTGCCAATGCCCCCCCTGCTGCACCCAGACTTTGCCAATACCCCCAGACTTTGCCAATGCCCCCTTGCTGCCCCAAGACTTTGCCAATGCCCCCCTCCCTTCTTCAAATATCCCTGGTGGCTAGTGGGGGCAGCCGGTGGATGTCTGACCAATGCGTGTAGACATTCCTCCGATGCTGCCCGACACTTCCGTCTTCTATGACGTACCGCCGGAAGATCAGGTGACCTCTCGGCTTCCGTCATAGAAGTCCCGACGGAAGAGCCGAGTAGCTGCGGAGGATTTCTGCACGTATCGTGCAGACATCCACCAGCTGCCCCAATCTCCCTGGTGGCTAGTGGGGGCAGCTGGCTCCCATGCTGCCCGACACTTCTGTCTGATGGACCGCTGGAAGGACACATGACCTCCCGGCACCCGTCAAAGAAGTCCCGGCGGAAGTGTCAGGCAGCAGCGGAGTATGTCAGAGCGCATCGCATAGACATTCACCGTCTGCTTGCGAGGAGGATCAAAGTCCCCTGCAGCTCTACGGGGGACCTGGATCCCAGTCTTATAGTCAGACCTCGATTTGAGGTCTCATTAAGACGAAACTCGAATATAACACAGAGCAATTGCTCTGAAAAAAACTTGTTTTATATTTGAGCAAATACGGTATTTATATAGTACCAACAGTTTACGTTGCAATTCGTACAGAGCTTAGATGGGAAGTACATACTTTTAGACAAAAAGGGATAGATTGATATATGAGGCAGAGAACTCAGCTCAGAAGCTTACAGTCTAGAGGGTGTGGAGGACAGGATACGTATAAGGGGAGTGAAAAGATGCAAGTGGAAGGTGGCTGTAGTGATAGCTTTTGGGGACAGATGGAGTTAGGTGGGTTTGACTAGAAATTAATTAATGTGTGTTCAAATTAAGTGAATAGTAAGCGTCTTCATTCCTAACAGTATTTGTGGAAAGTGAGAGCTAGGTGGTTTTGGCTAAACGTGAGTTAATGAGTGTTCTAGCAAGATGGGTAGTAAACTTATTTAAAGGTTAGTTTTGAGGGATTGAGAATTAGTAAGAGAGCTGGATGCGCTGCGGAAGTGAGTTTCAGATAAAAGGGGCAGCTGGGGTAAAGTCTAGCTGGTGTGAATGGGAAGAGGTGACGATGTTGGAGGAGAGCTTTAGTCAACTTGAGAAACGTAAAGTTTGAGCAAGGGCAATGTAGGGAGGAGTGGAGGGCTTTGTAGATTAAAGATACAATTTAAATTCTATTCTATAAAAATTGTATCCTAGTGCAGACAGGAAGCCAGTTGAGGGCTGTGCAGAGCCCTCCACCGAATGTGATACACTGTTTTTCTATACACTATGACACAGGCAGGGAGTGGAACATGAATTTATCTTCACAATGCTTAGCATGACTGAAAAAAATAAGCTGCGGATGAGCTGTCAGAGGCAATGACTCTTCCGATGTGTGATTAAAGTCTTTGCATGACAGAGTATCTGAGGCACGTGTTCCCAACCTGATAGAGGAAAACATCCAGCAGGAGGTTTCCCAGTAGTGTAATCTCCTGGGATAATCATTTCGGACTTTCCTCTGAACCCTTTGTAAGAGCGGTGCAGCGAACTAAAAACTGCCAAAATCACAGACTGGAATTATCAACAAGATTTAAAAAAAACAACAAAAAAAAACATCACTTATAGGGTGAGGTTAGAAGATTTAACCACTTTGGTGCATTACAATGGTCAAAACACCTCTGTCAGTATCACAGTCATAAAATGTTACGTATACCTCTATGCACCTTAATTAAGCCTTCAATTATAGCCATGAAAACTATAAGGATTAAAAATGGAGCAAAACATACTTCTGAATGAGACTGCAGTGTCACTGATGTCACACACTAGGCTCTGCCTGGCCACAAAGAACTATCTCCGCAATGTGGCAGCCTTGAGTGTTTTAGTTGGACTTCCAGAGGAAACACAAATAAGAACATAATTCAGTAGACTTTTTAATAAGACAGAAGGTAACTATCTGACTAAAACATTGTCAGGAGGCATTATACCCTCTTTAAATGAAATAAACATAAGGCTTTATTCATAAAAGAGTGAATTGAGAAAGGTATTGCAAACTTAAGGCCAAAATATAAAAATTTGAAGTATTGTTGAATTGGAGAATGTTTCCAACTCAGATACTTTACAATTCCCTCTTCATTCCCTGCAACTCCTTAGTCATGAGTAAGCACATAGGTATTAATAAAGTACACTATGTCCTAAATATTCAACATCACCCCATGATTTTGTTCAATCATTTATTAAAAATTAAAAGGTATCCTTCCAGTCATAGCAAATTAGCAAATAAGGGGAATTTTTGACTTTCAGCATGCATTCACAAACCTGCTTATCACTTTTATTAGGGAAAATTACGTTTTTTTGTTTGAGGATTACTGTTTATTATGTTGGTGATATCATCTAATAAAATAGTCAAAATGCATACTGAATGAACAGTCATGACAAGGTTACTGTCTATCAGGTTTCTGTAATGGTTTCATATTGTTGTAGGATTTGTTTTTTTTTTACCCTGTCTGTGTGCCCAGGCGCCATAGAAAGCAGCTTCCCTTTCCTCCATTCCCAAACACAGATTGTATTCTTGGAGTCCAGACCCACTGACACCAAACGCTGCCATCCATCAATAGGTCCAAAGCATGTGATAAGAAGACAGAAAAATGTAATCAGTAGCAACAATATAAAATAAATACATTTTATGGTGGGTTGTGTTTACACTTGATTATAAAAGATTACCATATATACTTGGTGATAACATCTGATAATGATTCCCCTGCTACACTATTTTGGACAGCAAAGAAAGTCTAAAGATAGGAGTAGTGAGAAAGTATTTCTCAAGCTATTGTTATACTGCAATTCCAGCAATGCTCCTTGATTATTCAGCCGGGAATATACTATCTGCTGTTAATTATAAAAACTCTGTAATACATAGTGCTGGTGTATTTTATTCATCTAAAGAAGTTCATAGTTTGAATGTTACATCTATTGCTTACTGCTGGTTGGCTCCTTGCTCCCTTCTGTAATATATGAAATCTGTACATTTATATAGTGAGGGAAAAAAGTATTTGATCCCCTGCTGATTTTGAACGTTTGCCCACTGACAAAGAAATGATCAGTCTATAATTTTAATGGTAGGTGCATTTTAACAGTGAGAGACAGAATAACAAAAAGAAATTCAGAAAAACGCATGTAAAAAAAGTTATACATTGATTTGCATGTCGGTGAGTGAAACAAGTATTTCTGGCTCCTAGGTTTCTTTTATACAGGTAACAAGCTGAGATAAGGAGCACTCTATTAAAGGGAGTGCTCCTAATCTCAATGTGTTACCTGTATAAAAGACACCTGTGAACAGAAACAGTCAATCAGATTCCAAACTCTCCACCATGGCCAAGACCAAAAAACTGTCCAAGGATGTCAGGGACAAGATTGTAGACCTACACAAGGCTGGAATGGACTACAAGACCATCGCCAAGCAGCTATGTGAGAAGGTTGGTGCGATTACTTGCAAATCGAAGAAACACAAAATAAGTGCCAGTCTCCCTTGGTCTGGTGCTCCATGTAAGATCTCACCTCGTGGAGTTTCAGTGATCATAAGAATGGTGAGGAATCAGCCCAGTACTACACGGGAGGATCTTGTTAATGATCTCAAGGCAGCTGGGACAATGGTCACCAAGAAAACAATTGGTAACACACTACGCGTGAAGAACTGAAATCCTGCAGTGCCCGCAAGGTCCCCCTGCTCAAGAAAGCACATGTACAAGCCTGTCTGAAGTTTGCCAATAAACATCTAAATGATTCAGAGGAGAACTAGGTGAAAGTGTTGTGGTCAGATGAGAGCAAAATCGAGCTCGTTGGCATCAACTCAACTCACCGTGTTTGCTGAAGAGGAATGCTGCCTATGACCCCAAGAACACCATCCCCACCGTCAAACATGGAGGTAGAAGCATTATGCTTTGAGGGTGTTTTTCTGCTAAGGGACAGGACAACTGCACCACATCAAAGGGACGATGGATGGGGCCATCTTGGGTGACAACCTCCTTTCATCAACCAGGGCATTGAAAATGGGTCGTGGATGGGTATTCAAGCATGACAATGACTCAAAACACATTGCAAGGCAATAAAGGAGTGGCTCAAGAAGACGCACATTAAAGTCCTGGAGTGGCCAGCCAGTCTCCAGACCTTAATCCCATAGAAAATCTGTGAAGGGAGTTGACGGTTCGAGTTGCCAAACGTCAGCCTCGAAACCTTAATAACTTGGAGAGGATCTGCAAAGTGGAGTGGGACAAAATCCATCATGAGATGCGTGCAAACCTGGTGGCCAACTACAAGAAACATCTTACCTCTGTGATTGCCAACAAGGGTTTTGCCACCAAGTACTAAGCCGAAGGGGTCTATTACGTATTTCCCTTATTGACATGCAAATCAATTTATAACTTTTTTGACATGTGTTTTTTCTGGATTTTGTTTTTGTTATTCTGTCTCTCACTGTTAAAATACACCTACCATTAAAATTATAGACTGATCCTTTCTTTGTCAGTGGGCAAATCCGCAGCGTATCAAATACTTTTTCCCTCACTCTAGGTGACCTGCTGTTATATTCTGTCCATTCATTCAATAACCTACCTGCCCATCCATGTCAAAGGCCAAGCAGGCTATTCCATGAGTGTGCACATCCTTCAATATGGAGACTGTCTGCACTGTGTACGAGTCCCACACACAGATGTATGGTTCTTTTCCAACTTGTCCAGTGGCCACCAAGACTCGCTCAGGATGCAATGCGAGGCTAAGAAGCAAAAGGAAACATGTTATATCAGGTGTATCATGTACGATATACAAATGTTAGTTTAAAAGGGACACTTTCCCATTTGAGGAAAAAAAATATTTCACTGTGCCTTTAATTAAGAATACAGATGGAAAATATATGCTACAGGGCTACATTAAAACCTTTGTTGCTATACTTGAATGTAGGGAATAACAGATTATCAAAATAATATATACATTGTTTTATTAGAATTGGGGATAATTCAAGCCTTGGTGAAGAAATAATCTTAATTTTATTAAAAACAGGAGGCGAATATTTGCATAATCCTTCTTTACTAAAACCTCAAGCAACAAAAGAGTTAACAGAATAGTGAAGATTCCACCAATAAAACCAAACACAGGATGCATATATAAACCCCCTCAGACACTGCTCTTACTTTTTCTCTGAAGAGCCAAACAGGGCACGAACAACTTAAATCTTATATAAAAAGTCTCTACAATAGCAATATTGTACAGTGAGACTTCAAAGGGGTTAACCCTAAAATGTTCAAAATGAAAAGGGAATGTACAGTCAGGTCCATAAATATTGGGACATTGACACAATTCTAATCTTTTTGGCTCTATACACCAACACAATGGGTTTGAAATGAAACAAACAAGATGTGCTTTAGCTGCAGACTTTCAGCTTTAATTTGAGGGTATTTACATCCAAATCAGGTGAACGGTGTAGGAATTACAACAGTTTGTATATGTGCCTCCCACTTTTTAAGGGACCAAAAGTAATGGGACAGATTAACAGTCATAAATCAAACTTTCACTTTTTAATACATGGTTGAAAATCCTTTGCAGTCAATTACAGCCTGAAGTCTGGAACGCATAGACATCACCAGACGCTGGGTTTCATCCCTGGTGATGCTCTGCCAGGCCTCTACTGCAACTGTCTTCAGTTACTGCTTTCCTTGGGGCATTTTCCCTTCAGTTTTGTCTTCATCAAGTAAAATGCATGCTCAATAGGATTCAGGTCAGGTGATTGACTTGGCCATTGCATAACATTCCACTTCTTTCCCTTAAAAAACTCTTTGGTTGCTTTTGCAGTATGCTTCAGGTCATTGTCCATCTGCACTGTGAAGCGCCGTCCAATGAGTTCTGAAGCATTTGGCTGAATATGAGCAGATAATATTGCCCGAAACACTTCAGAATTCATCCTGCTGCTTTTGTCAGCAGTCACATCATCAATAAATACAAGAGAACCAGTTCCATTGGCAGCCATACATGCCCACGCCATGACACTACCACCACCATGCTTCACTGATGAGGTGGTATGATTTGGATCATGAGCAGTTCCTTTCCTTCTCCATACTCTTCTCTTCCCATCACTCTGGTACAAGTTGATCTTGGTCTCATCTGTCCATACGATGTTGTTCCAGAACTGTGAAGGCTTTTTTAGATGCTGTTTGGCAAACTCTAATCTGGCCTTACTGTTTATGAGGCTCACCAGTGGTTTACATTTTGTGGTGAACCCTCTGTATTCACTCTGGTGAAGTCTTCTCTTGATTGTTGACTTTGACTCCTGGAGAGTGTTCTTGATCTGGCCAAATGTTGTGAAGGGTGTTTTCTTCACCAGGGAAAGAATTCTTCGGTCATCCACCACAGTTGTTTTCCGTGGTCTTTTGGTGTTTCTGAGCTCACCGATGCGTTCTTTCTTTTTAAGGATGTTCCATCCAACAGTTATTTTGGCCACACCTAATGTTTTTGCTATCTCTCCAGGGCCGGTGCAAGGATTTTTGCTGCCCCAGGCAAAATAAAATTTGCCGCCCCCCCCCCCCCATTATCATATTATTTTCCCATATCATGACAGCACATGTTCCACCCCTTTCTCAGCATTTAAATTAAAAGAGAGTTAACAGAGTTACATGTTGCAATAAAGCCCCCTATTAAGAATGGTGGAGAATAAGTACCATAATTTAAGCCTCAATATGCCAGGATTATTCCCCTCAATACCCCAGGATTATGCCCCGCAATATGCCAGGATTTAGCCACCCAATATGCCAGGATTATTCCCCTCAATATCCCAGGATTATGCCCCACAATATGCCAGGATTATTCCCCTCAATATCCCAGGATTATGCCCCACAATATGCCAGGATTATTCCCCTCAATATCCCAGGATTATGCCCCTCAATATGCCAGGATTATTCCCCTCAATATCCCAGGATTATGCCCCTCAATGTCCCAGGATTATGCCCCTCATTATCCCAGGATTATGCCCCTCAATATGCCAGGATTATGCCCCTCAATACCCCAGGATTATGCCCCTCAATAAGCCAGGATTATTCCCCTCAATATCCCAGGATTATGCCCTTCAATGTCCCAGGATTATGCCCCTCATTATCCCAGGATTATGCCCCTCAATATGCCAGGATTATGCCCCTCAATAACCCAGGATTATGCCCCTCAATATGCCAGGATTATTCCCCTCAATATCCCAGGATTATGCCCCTCAATGTCCCAGGATTATGCCCCTCAATGTCCCAGGATTATGCCCCTCAATACCCCAGGATTATGCCCCACAATATGCCAGGAGTTAGCCACCCAATATGCCAGGATTATTCCCCTCAATATCCCAGGATTATGCCCCTCAATATCCCAGGATTATGCCCCTCAATATCCCAGGATTATGCCCCTCAATGTCCCAGGATTATGCCCCTCATTATCCCAGGATTATGCATCTCAATATGCCAGGATTATGCCCCTCAATACCCCAGGATTATGCCGCTCAATATGCCAGGATTATGCCCCACAATATGCCAGGAATTAGCCACACAATATGCCAGGATTATTCCGTTCACTATCGCAGGATTATGCCCCTCAATATCCCAGGATTATGCCCCTCAATGTCCCAGGATTATGCCCCTCATTATCCCAGGATTATGCCCCTCAATATGCCAGGATTATGCCCCTCAATACCCCAGGATTATGCCCCTCAATATGCAGGATTATGCCCCTCAATGTCCCAGGATTATGCCCCTCATTATCCCAGGATTATGCCCCTCAATATGCCAGGATTATGCCCCTCAATACCCCAGGATTATGCCCCTCAATATGCCAGGATTATTCCCCTCAATACCCCCAGGATTATGCCCCACAATATGCCAGGATTTAGCCACCCAATATGCCAGGATTATTCCCCTCAATATCCCAGGATTATGCCCCTTAATGTCCCAGGATTATGCCCCTCATTATCCCAGGATTATGCCCCTCAATATGCCAGGATTATGCCCCTCAATATGCCAGGATTATGCCCCTCAATACCCCAGGATTATGCCCCTCAATATGCCAGGATTATTCCCCTCAATACCCCAGAATTATGCCCTCAATATCCCAGGATTATGCCCCTCAATATCCCAGGATTATGCCCCTCAATATGCCAGGATTATGCCCCTTAATGTCCCAGGATTATGCCCCCAATGTCCCAGGATTATGCCCCTCATTATCCCAGGATTATGCCCCTCAATATGCCAGGATTATTCCCCTCAATACCCCAGGATTATGCCCCACAATATGCCATGATTTAGCCACCCAATATGCCAGGATTATTCCCCTCAATATCCCAGGATTATGCCCCTCAATGTCCCAGGATTATGCCCCTCAATGTCCCAGGATTATGCCACCCAATATCCCAGGATTATGCCCCTCATTATCCCAGGATTATGCCCCTCAATATGCCAGGATTATGCCCCTCAATATCCCAGGATTTTGCCCCACAATATGCCAGGATTTTGCCACCCAATATGCCAGGACTTTCCCCCACAATATGCCAGGACTTAGCCACCCAATATGCCAGGACTTTCCCCCAAAATATGCCAGGACTTAGCCACCCAATATGCCAGGACTTTCCCCCACAATATGCCAGGACTTAGCCACCCAATATGCCAGGACTTTCCCCCAAAATATGCCAGGACTTAAACACCCAATATGCCAGGACTCTCCCCAGCAATATGCCAGGACTTAGCCACCCAATATGCCAGGACTTTCCCCCAAAATATGCCAGGACTTAGCCACCCAATATGCCAGGACTGTCTTTCCCCCAATATGCCAGCCAGGACTTTCTCCCAAAATATGCCAGGACTTCCTTCCCTTAGTTACCTCGTCGGTGTCGCTGCGTCTCCGGTGCTGGGCCGCCTGTGGCTGAGAGGGAAGCGTTGTGCGCTCCCCTCCAGCCAATGCGCATTCAATAAAGTTTGTTTAAAAAAAACTTTACTGAATGCGCATTGGCTGGAGGGGAGCGCACAACGCTTCCCTCTCAGCCACAGGCGGCCCAGCACCGGAGACGCAGCGACGCCGACGAGGTAAGTAAGGAGGAGGATTTTTTTTTGGAGCAGGGTTCCGGCGCCCCCAGCTAAGATGCGCCCTAGGCAGCTGCCTAGGTCGCCTTACTGGTGGCTCCGGCCCTGTATCTCTCTGATTGGTTTGTTTTTTCAGCCTAATGATGGCTTGCTTCACTGGTAGGAGACAGCTCTTTGGATCTCATATTGAGAGTTGACAGCAACAGATTCCAAATGCAAATAGCACACTTGAAATTAACTCTGGACCTTTTATCTGCCTCTTGTAAATGGGATAGTGAGGGAATAACACACACCTGGCCATGGAACAGCTGAGCAGCCAATTGTCCCATTACTTTTGGTCCCTTGAAAAGTGGGAGGCACATATACAAACGGTTGTAATTCCTACACCGTTCACCTGATTTGGATGTAAATACCCTCAAATTAAAGCTGAAAGTCTGCAGCTAAAGCACATCTTGTTTGTTTCATTTCAAACCCATTGTGTTGGTGTATAGAGCCAAAAAGATTAGAATTGTGTCGATGTCCCAATATTTATGGACCTGACTGTATATGAAGTCTCTGATATGATAAAACTTAGCTTTTATTTCTTACCAATAAAATAGACATATAACAAGACAGTGCAGAAGTGCAAATCGTGAAACAAAGTGAATTTTATAAAAAAAAAATTTTTTTATACAGCTCCAATTTTATTGTTGAATGATTTGTCTTATCACTTTAAGATTAATGGGGTGTATGTAGCAGTCACAATAATATACAAGTAACTTAATCCTTTATAGGATAAACTTATCCTACTTGTAAGTCCCTGATTGTTACACTGAAAGGAAAATGAATTTGTTTATAGGATTGTATCACAATGTAGCAATTGTTGATTAAACTTGAGACACATATACTGTGGCTAACAGAGGTAACAATTAGGGTGTAACAAGTATTGTATTACATTTTGGCACATAAACTGTGGATAACAGAGATCATGCTGTAAAATTTGTATTGACATTTAGATGGCAGGAAACACATAGTATGAATGGGACAAAACTAATTGTAATCAAGTTAACCCAATGAGACCTGAGATAGTATTTACTAGAGCCTCTTAAGTAGAGAGATTTTCTAATTAGTGGCAATATGTATTAAATTGATACTTCTGGTCTGACTAGGGTAAATATATGTGATACATATGTGCTTAAAATTCTGTAAATAAGAATGTTTTTTAGTAGCAATTGTTGACCATATACCTGAATAACATTGTTGGTAAATATTGTATAATGAAGAAATTAACCAATTAGTGGCAGTATGTATTGGATTGGTACATCTGGTCTAACTTGGAACTCGGTTCCACGGTATCCTGTCAGGATGTGCATAGGGAAGACTTAGCACACACGGTTGCGACTACGCTCATGGCGACGGGAGCCGAGGGCTGGGTAGACACCCACAACGGGAGGCAGATCCCTCGAGGTTGATACGTCCAGGGTGATAAGCATGACTGACCAGATGAGCACCACCTTTAGTTTTAGTAAAGGTGACACACGACTTTGGACAAAAGAACAATGCTGTAGTAAAGCAGTCCACTGGTAAAGACGGAGATCATTGGCTGAGTGGGAAGAAGTGGGAAACCCATATGACCGTTCGGAAGCTGGTCCCACATAGTATAAAGATATTGTAGCGACATGAGTAAAAAGTCCAAATCTAGATGTGTTCTGGCTATATACCTCAGGAACACGTACAAAACAGTCTGGTCTTGTTGTAAATGGATTCTGTAAATGTGTGTGGGTCCAAGTGAGGTCTGAGTGAAAGAGAGAAGAAAATAAAGAATTAAGGGTTGTAAAACACATGAAGAATGTGGGAGGAGATTGAAATCAACTGGAGAGTGACCAGAGATAGTAAGTATATAATTTAGAGTGTGACAATAGAAAATTCTAAGTAGTTGCATAAAATAGAGAGCATAGTATATAGGTATTGTAGAGACATGAGTATAAAGTCCAAATCTAGATCTGTTCTGGCTATATACCTCAGGAATATGTAGGAAACCGTCTGGTCTTGTTGCAAATGGATTCTGTAAATGTGTGTGGTTCCAAGTGAGGTCTGAGGAACATGTATGAAACAGTCTGGTCTTGTTGCAAATGGATTCTGTAAATGTATGTGGGGTCTGAGTGAAAGAGAGATATACCTCTGAAAGGTACAACGCATTATTGGGACAGACGCCACCGAACATATAAGTCTGCTAACGTACCAGAACATGTACCACAATACGTCTTAATATGCTGCTCATCGTTTAGATAAAAAGAAAAAATTGTTAAAGCAGCAAGAGAGTCGCAACCTTCGGAACAATTTGAGAAGATTAGGATCTTCCAGGATCTATCCTTCCAGACTAGAGCCAAAAGACGCTCTTTTGCAGATTTTGCAGATTTTACATGAATTTTGAGAGAAAATTAGATAAAATACAAGTGGGGTTTTCCTGTTAAAGTGTTACTGCAATATGAGGGAAAGAGATTAGGATTTGATTCAAGGGATAAACTGTCAGGCTGGCTAAAAGAAATAAAACTCGTCGGACTTTAATGATCATAAATTATGTAAATTTGTACAGCCGTTAGGGCCAAAAGGAGTTTTTTTTTAGGGTTAAGTACAAGTACAGCAGAGCTTGGTCTCATAGGGAAACTGCACTTTTTTTGTCTTGCCCTCTACACCTCTCATTAAAAAGTAGGAGGAATAGGAACTGAAGCAGAGTCACAGGGGTGTGTAATTAATGAGATGGTTTTGATTGATTGTTATAGGGGTAAGTACAAGACCCCATGCACATAGGGAAGCCTTTATAAGCTTTTCAAAATCGACAGAAGAGAATGTCTAAGGGTTTTGCATGATAACTGAAGAACGTTTACACGATTTAAGAAAGTAAATATTGCTCAGGCTACAGATTGACGGTGTCTGAAAAAAACTTAATTCTTTTTTTTTTTTTCTGGGTTTCACCTTCTCTTCAGTAAATGATGGCGAGTAGTACCTGTAGTGTCTTACAGTCATTTGGTAGTGTAACAGAAGGGAATGCCGTGATTTATTTTTTTAGGATTAAGCTCAGACCCCATATTTAGAGGGGAAACTTTGTAGAGCAACACAGAAAAGAACGTATAAGGATTTTTTACAATTACTAGAGCACATTTACATTCTCCTTTACACAACTTAACAATAAAGTGCTAGACAGGCTGTATAGGTCTAGAACAAGGAAGTCTGCATTAACGGGCATTTTTTACCTCTGGGTCTTAGAATCCGGGAAACTTGTACTATAGTTTTTTCTCTCTCTTTTTGGCCACTTGGGAGATGGATAGGCTCTCGGCAGATGAGCGATCTTAGCTGGGGCGCTGCTGAGGCCCGGGCTCCTAAGGCCATACAATGGTATCGCCACAAGGAATCCTGAGGATGTCAAAAAAAATGTGGGGGGGTCTTCCCCATGGATGGAGGTTAGCAACAAAAGTACATGGTTGTGCCTTACACTTTGTACTTAGGACAAGAAATAAATTGTCATTCTGTGTTTTTTGTTGTTCTATGTTGACGGACCTGTTTACAGGCTGTAGTTGGAAGGGTTGTAGTCAGGGAGTTAGTTAAAATGACTAGGTTTGCAACAATTAATGCACAGGGGTTAAACTCACCCCAAAAGAGGGCAATTCTATAACGATATATGAGAGACACCAAAATAGACATCTGTGCAGCTCAGGAAACACATTGGAAAAAAGGATATAAAATCGGTGTAAAATCGGCCAAATTCCCCGTGATTTTTAGAAGCTTCCATGGAGACAAAAATAAATGTGGGGTGGCAATATTTTTTTCCAGTGAGATTAATGTGAAGTTTAAACATGTAGAGCAAGGTTTTCAAGGACATGGGTGCAAGGTTTATTTTTGCAGTTTGTAAAGTCAGCAATAAGGTGATCACTATTGTAACTATATATGCCCCCAACTCCTCCCTGGTGAGATCTATCTCAAAGATCCAGGAAAAGATAGAAAAGGTAAAACAAGGTACAATGATATTGCTAGGGGAGTTTAATTGTGTATAAGCATGAGGCCCACTGCGCTAGTAGGCACAATGTATGTGTGTGTGGAGTAGGCAGAAAATTTGCACTGAGCATGATCTGCGGCATGAAGCAGGGAGGTGGGCGATAAAAGTTGGTGTGAAGGCTGCATAGGCCGAAGATAACACAGTAACATAGTAACATAGTAACATGGTAATTTAGGTTGAAAAAAGACACAAGTCCATCAAGTTCAACCCTTCTACCTATCATTTCAGCGTTTTGATCCAAAAGAAGGCAAAAAAAAACCCTAAGGAAGCTTTTTCGAATGTTGCCTCCTAGGGGGAAAAAATTCCTTCTTGACTCCAAAAGGGCAATCAGATTTCTCCTTGGATCAAAAAGCTCTATTATTAATGCTCATTCTATTATTAATACCCCTGTATGTTCTGCTTTTCTAAAAAAACATCCAGACCATTTTTAAATGCATCTATTGTGGTTGATAGCACTACCTCTCTTGGCAGTGAGTTCCATAATTTTATTGTCCTTACCGTAAAGAATCCCTTCCTTTGCTGCCTATGAAATCTTTGCTCTTCCAGTCTCAGGGGGTGACCTCTTGTTCTTTGTACATTTCTATTAATGAACAGGTCCCTGGAGAGCTCCTTATATTGGCCCTGCACATATTTATATAATGTTATCATATCACCTCTAAGACACCTTTTTTCTAAAGTAAATAAATGCAATTTTTTAAGTCTCTCTTCATAACTAAGATCCTCCAATCCCCTTATTAATTTTGTAGCTCTCCTTTGCACTTTTTCTAGTTCCTTAATATCTGTTTTAAGGACTGGTGTTCAGAATTATACTGCATATTAAAGGTGAGGTCTTACCATTGATTTGTAAAGAGGCAAGAGGATGTCCTCCTCCCGTGAATCTATACCTCGTTTTATACATGCCAATATCTTATTGGCCCTTGCAGCTGCTGACTGGCATTGGGCACTGTTGCCAAGTTTGTTATCTACAATGATTCCTAAATACTTTTCGTTAGTAGTTTTTCCCAGGGAAATACCATTTAACGTATATGTTGCTTTGTTATTATTTTTCCCATAATGCATAACTTTACATTTGTCTATATTGAACCTCATTTGCCACTTTCTTGCCCAGTTCCCTACTCTGTCCAAATCTTCCTGTAAAGAAAAAACATCAAGATTAGTCTTTATTACCTTACCTAATTTTGTGTCATCAGCAAACACTGAGACATGGCACTCAGCACAACGTGGGAGATCATTAATAAACAGATTAAAAAGAAGAGGTCCCAAAACAGACCTCTGAGGTACTCCGCTCACTACCCTGGTCTAATTTGAATCTTTACCATTTACAACAACCTTCTGTGTTCTATCTTTTAGTCAATTTTCAATCCAAATACATACATTTGCCCCCAATCCTATTTCTCTCAATTTGTAGAGTAACCTTTTGTGTGGAACTGTATCAAATGCTTTAGCAAAATCCAAATAGATCACATCAACTGCCACACCTAGATCTATTTTTTTACTGACCTCTACGAGTAGGTCAGTGGAGCCTAGTTGGCAAGAATGGATATAATACATAAATTAGTACAATTATACATGGATGAAGGCAGTGGGGACAGTGTTACCATATGACCCCTAATAATCCTCAACCAACCCTACCCATGCCCTTCCTCTGGAATAAAAACACAAGACTTGAATTTTGGTGAAAAATAGGCCACAGCAATTTTATTAGACAAAAAACAGGTTACAACTGTATCAGCCAGTTACCATAACTTAATTAACAAATAAGATAGTAACATAGTTATTTAGGTTGAAAAAAGTCACAAATCCATCAAATTCAACCCTTCTACCTATCATTCCCGCTTTTGATCAGAAAAAAGGCCAAAAAACCCTAAGGAAGCTGTTTCGAATTTTTCCTCCCAAGGGCAAAAATTCCTTCTTTTGGAAGTGAGTTCCATAACTTTATTGTCCTTACTATAAAGATTCACTTCCTTTGCTGCCTATGAAATCTTTGATCTTCCAGTCACAGGGGGTGACCTCTTGTATTTTTACATTTCTCATGTCCTTCTGTCACGCTCCTCTCCCTTCCCATGTCTGTCGCATGAACAGGTCCCTGGACAGCTCATTATATTGGCCCTGCACTTATTTATATAATGTTAATATATCCCCTCTAAGACTCAATGTTTCTAACTTTTATAAATGCAATTTTTTTTAAGTCTCTCTCTGTTAAAATCCTCCAGTCCCATTATTAATTTTGTTGCCCTCCTTTGCACTCTTTTTAGTTCCATAATATCCTTTTAAGAACTGGTGCCCAGAATTGTACTGCATATTCAAGATGAGGTCACACACACGCAGGAGCGGATCCAGAGTCTGATCTCGGGAGGGGCACATGTCCATCTGTCTTTTCCTCTCTCCCATGTCATTCTGTCTTTTCCTCTTTCTCATGTCCTTCTGTCACGCTCCTCTCCCTTCCCATGTCTGTCGCACTCCTCTCACTCCCTGTGTCCCTCTGTCTCTAGTCCTTCCATGTCCGTTTCTCTCCTCTGCCATCCCATGTCTTTCTGTCTCTCCTCTGCCATCACATGTCTGTCTCTCCTCTGCCATCCCATGTCTGTCTGTCTCTCCTCTACCATCCCATTTATGTCTCTCTCTTCTCCCTTCCCATTTATGTCTCTCTCCTCTCCCTTCCCATGTCTGTCTGTCTCCTCTCCCTTCCCATGTCTCTCTCTATTCTCTACCTCCTATGACTGTCTCTTTGACCCTCTAAACAAGTATGTGTCTCTCCTCTTCCCAATAGCTGTCTCTTTTCCTCGTCTCCCCGTCTGTGTTCTCTCCTCTCTCCCCCACCCGTCAGTGTTCTCTCTTCTCCTCCCTTCAGTGTTCTCTTCTCCCGAATAAGTATTCTCTCCTATCTCTCCCCCATCAGTGTTCTCTCCTCTTGCCCCTCCCATCAGTGTTCTCTCCTCTCTCCTTCTCTTTTAGATTAACCCTTTGATTTCTGAACTTCTAGATTAATGTGTTACATGCACCAGATATATATAGGGGATAAGTGGGACCTGGCTTTGCAATGAATCCCTTTCCATATTTCAATGATATAAATATTGTTTTATGTTAATGAATGTACCACTGTAATAGAGTCTGGATTCTTGTCCCTTCATCTACACACCACGTAGAGACAGACACAAGGGGAGATGAAGTAAAGAGACAGACAGGGCCCCTTACTGAAAGAAAATCTGCCCCCCCCCCCCCGATAATTGATCAATTAATGTGTCACTAAAAGCCGGGGTCTGCATTCGCTGGATGTCACATATTAATTGATAAACTATCAGGGAGGGGGGCAGATTTTTTTTTTTTGCCACGATTGGGTAGAAGCTGGCCAGGGATAGGGAGCTCTCTCCCTGATCCCTCCTCCTAGAGGTGTGGCTAGCGCTAGCTGGGAGGAGGGATCAGGGAGAGAGCTCCCTGTCCCTGGCCAGCTTCTACCCGATCGTGACTGTCTCCATGTGAGACAGTCACATGGGCAGTGACGGGCCGGCGGTGTTCTGCCTATGCAGACACCACTGGCAACGTCCTCCTCCCTGCAAATTAAATTAACTAAGCAGGGTGGAGGACCAGTAGTAAAACTTTTTTTTTAATTAAAGTGTGTAAGTGTGTGTGTCTCCCTGGCCAGCTTCTACCCGATCGTGACTGTCTCCATGTGAGAGAGTCACACGGGCAGCGGGGGCCCATGGGGATGAGTGGGCCATGGGCAGATGCCCCGTTTGCCCGCATCGGGTGTATCGCCTGTCACCCCCTGATGGCGGCCCTGGAGACAGACACAAGGGGAGATGGGGAAAAGAGACAGACACAAGGGGAGATGGGGGAGAGTGACAGAAAAAAGGAGATATCAGGGTTTCTGATATCAGCTGATTTGTGCTTCAGGATATCCAGAATTTAGCTGCAGGCACCCGGTACCTACACCAAGGACCCGGAAGATTAATTTGGAGACATCGAGTAACTCCACCGCGTGTGACTCTGCCCATTTTAGGCTCCACCCTCAATAGTACACCTAACTGATAGGCAGGGGATTAAATGCTTTATCGGACTCCAGGAGGAATATTCAATCCCGAATAAGGAATTTGTTGATTACTTAAGGATTAAGGGTAGAGTTGAGCTGACACTTGGATGTTCGGGTTCGGCAGGTTCGGCCTAACTTCGAAAAAATGTCCGGGTCCATGCTCGAACTTGACCCCGAACCCCATTAAAGTCAATGAGGACACGAACTTTTGGCCACTAAAATGCCTCTAAAAAAGTCCTGGAAAGGGCTAGAGGGTTGCAAAATGAAGTAAAATGTGGGTAAGAGTGTCCCCATCATACGAATAGGTCAACTGACCTATTCGTATGAATGGGGACTCTGTTTCGGTTTATAGAAAGCCAATAGCCATGTAATGCTTTGGAGACATCGAGTAACTCCACCACGTGTGACTCTGCCCATTTTAGGCTCCACCCTCAATAGTACACCTAACTGATAGGTGTAATGCTATTGGCTCTCTATAAACCGAAATAGAGTTTATAGAGAGGACCCTTATAAGAATGAGGGGGGGACCTAGTGTATCCCCCCGGGCCCCACCCATGGCCGGCGGGTGGGGCCCCTAAAAAGAATGAGGGGGGGGACCTAGTGTCCCCCCACCGGTCCCCACCCATGAGCGGCGGGTGGGGACCCTAAAAAGAATGAGGGGGGGACCTAGCGTCTTCTTTCTTCATTCTTCTTTTTTCTTTATTCAGCCCCAAAAAAGGCCAAATAAAAAACTATAATATGCGCCGCAAAAAAAAAAAACGAGTGCAAAAAAAAAAAATCCACGGGTGAAAAATAATCCATCTTCTTTTTTCTTTCTTCTTTCTTCAGCCCCAAAAAAGGCCTAATAAAAATCCATAATACGCGCCGCAACTGTTAAAAAAAACAAAACACCCTAGCGCAAAAAAAAAAAAAAACATCCACGGGTGGAAAAAAAAATCCAACTTCGCCCATGGAGGGCCTTCCCCCGCCCTGCAATTAAGCTCAGAGCACTGTAATATATCATTTTACACAGCGTGGGAAAGTTCTTTTGAATTTTCCCACTCTGTTTAAAATGGCTAGTACTCTGATTGGGGGGGGGACACTAGGTCCCCCCCTCTTTCTTTTTAGGGTCCCCATCCGCCGGCCAATCAGAGTGCTCTGTGTCATTTTACACAGCATGGGAAAGTTAAAAAAAAAATTGATTGGCCGGCGGATGGGGGCCCTAAAAAGAAAGAGGGGGGGACCTAGTGTCCCCCCCCCGATCCCCACCCACGGGACCCTAAAAAGAATGAATAAACTAGTCACTGTATTTGTGGTCCCCACCCGCCGCTCGGGGGGGGGGGGACACTAGGTCCCCCCCCTCATTCTTTTTAGGGTCCCCACCCGCCGGCAATGGGTGGGGACCAGGGTGGGGTATTTTACTAGTGACTGGGCAGCAATAGCTGTTCAGTCACTAGTAATTTTAAATTTAAGGCGATATTAACAGTGGAATGTCCGTGTTCGGGGTCCAAAAATCGTAGTGTTCGGTACGAACCCGAACTTTGCGGTTCGGGTTCGCTCAACACTAATTAAGGGATATCTGAATGTTCATCTGGCAAGTAGTCAAGGGGAAAGTATATCAAAATTACAAGAAATAATGAATATAAAAGACCCAAGAAAATGACTGAGGCATTGTGTGACACTGCTATCAGGGATAGAAAAAGAACAGCTTTCCTTTTCTCATAAAAAAATGGGAGAAAATCTTAAAAATTGAAATTTCCATAAAGGAATGGACTACCTGGAAAAGGTCTTTAAAACAATTAATTATATAGATATATCAGAGTTACACTTTAAGATTCTTAATAGATGGTAGATCTTCCCAAAGGTCTTGTCTAAAATGTATGTAGATCAATCTTATTTCTGTTGGAGATGTGGGGCACAAGTCGGGGACTATGTACATATATGGCAGCTGTAATATTTTGATTTTTTTGAGGATCAGATCAAGAATGCAGAAGAGACAACAGACACACTCCAATAGACAATACAGATAGGCTGTTTCACCTGAATGCTAAAGGAGAGAAAGTTTGATATGAATCTGTAGCTGGATGACTGTACAACGGGAATGATGGTACAGGATGGTAGGCTGAAAGAAGGTCAAGCAGGCCGAGATCAGAGCAGATGGAAATACTGGATGGTCAGGAGGCAGGTGACGGTCGAGGCTGTCAGCAAACAGAATACAGGGAGTGCAGAATTATTAGGCAAATGAGTATTTTGACCACATCATCCTCTTTATGCATGTTGTCTTACTCCAAGCTGTATAGGCTCGAAAGCCTACTACCAATTAAGCATATTAGGTGATGTGCATCTCTGTAATGAGAAGGGGTGTGGTCTAATGACATCAACACCCTATATCAGGTGTGCATAATTATTAGGCAACTTCCTTTCCTTTGGCAAAATGGGTCGAAAGAAGGACTTGACAGGCTCAGAAAAGTCAAAAATAGTGAGATATCTTGCAGAGGGATGCAGCACTAAAATTGCAAAGCTTCTGAAGCGTGATCATCGAACAATCAAGCGTTTCATTCAAAATAGTCAACAGGGTCGCAAGAAGCATGTGGAAAAACCAAGGCGCAAAATAACTGCCCATGAACTGAGAAAAGTCAAGCGTGCAGCTGCCACGATGCCACTTGCCACCAGTTTGGCCATATTTCAGAGCTGCAACATCACTGGAGTGCCCAAAAGCACAAGGTGTGCAATACTCAGAGACATGGCCAAGGTAAGAAAGGCTGAAAGACGACCACCACTGAACAAGACACACAAGCTGAAACGTCAAGACTGGGCCAAGAAATATCTCAAGACTGATTTTTCTAAGGTTTTATGGACTGATGAAATGAGAGTGAGTCTTGATGGGCCAGATGGATGGGCCCGTGGCTGGATTGGTAAAGGGCAGAGAGCTCCAGTCCGACTCAGACGCCAGCAAGGTGGAGGTGGAGTACTGGTTTGGGCTGGTATCATCAAAGATGAGCTTGTGGGGCCTTTTCGGGTTGAGGATGGAGTCAAGCTCAACTCCCAGTCCTACTGCCAGTTCCTGGAAGACACCTTCTTCAAGCATTGGTACAGGAAGAAGTCTGCATCCTTCAAGAAAAACATGATTTTCATGCAGGACAATGCTCCATCACACGCGTCCAAGTACTCCACAGCGTGGCTGGCAAGAAAGGGTATAAAAGAAGAAAATCTAATGACATGGCCTCCTTGTTCACCTGATCTGAACCCCATTGAGAACCTGTGGTCCATCATCAAATGTGAGATTTACAAGGAGGGAAAACAGTACACCTCTCTGAACAGTGTCTGGGAGGCTGTGGTTGCTGCTGCACGCAATGTTGATGGTGAACAGATCAAAACACTGACAGAATCCATGGATGGCAGGCTTTTGAGTGTCGTTGCAAAGAAAGGTGGCTATATTGGTCACTGATTTGTTTTTGGTTTGTTTTTGAATGTCAGAAATGTATATTTGTGAATGTTGAGATGTTATATTGGTTTCACTGGTAAAAATAAATAATTGAAATGGGTATATATTTGTTTTTTGTTAAGTTGCCTAATAATTATGCACAGTAATAGTTACCTGCACACACAGATATCCCCCTAAAATAGCTAAAACTAAAAACAAACTAAAAACTACTTCCAAAAATATTCAGCTTTGATATTAATGAGTTTTTTGGGTTCATTGAGAACATGGTTGTTGTTCAATAATAAAATTAATCCTCAAAAATACAACTTGCCTAATAATTCTGCACTCCCTGTAGTCAGGGCAAGCAGGGTCAGAACTGGTAGATCAGAACAATAGGGACACAGCAATGGGATAGTCAGGAACAGTCAGAGATTAGGACGTGCAGCAATCAATAGAATAGTCAGGATACGGCAAAAGTCAGTAACAGGAATCACTATCACAGGAAACTACTTATTGGCAGACTGAATTTCTGAATAGATCCAGCCCATGGACAGAGCTGGATGTGAGGGGGGAACATTTACTAAAGCCTACAAGGCTTTTATTCTTTATTTATTTTTGATCGTTCACACATGGGCCGACGATAGGATTGCCACCAGGCCGGTATTTTACCGGCAGGTTGGTAAAAAATTGGTTTGATGTCAATGTTAAGACTATGGAGGCAGAGGCATGACCGGTATTTCTCTGGTAAAAGGTGGCAACCCAAGCCGACGACCGTGTAGCGTGGTGGCGTTTGCTCCCTGCTTGTCCTGTGGGCAGGGCTGCTTTAAGATCCTAGTAGGCCCTGGACAAAGTCTTTAGCAGTGGGCCCCCTCAACCCAATTTTTCTAACGTCGCATTGTAAAAAACTTTATGTAAATGTACACTTTTTAATATTATATGCAACTATTTTTATATCACATTCAACTATTTGTTTATGCAATACATTTTTTATTGATAAATTGCATTTATTGTTTTTATTCCTTTTTTCTGTACCTACATTGCACCTAAAGGACTTAACACAGCACCATACTGTACTCACATCACTCCCCATGTAATCTCAGCTGACCCTCTCAAAAGGCCTTTTCTGCATCTAGTGACAGGGTCAGCTGAGGTATTCCTCCCAGATCTGACCTTTGGCTTGTCTCCTGGATTACCCTGTTTACCTGAACCCTGACCCCCTGCTTGGATTATTCTACTACTCTTTGACTGCTGCCTGCACTGATCTATTGGACTGTTCCTGACTTCGCTTTTTGGATTATCCTTTTATTATTTTGTGGCACTCTCGTGCTCCTATCCTTACTAGGGTCCTCTGCCAATATACACCTGTGGACCACCTGGTAAGGGTTACCAGCAAGAGATAACATCCCCTGCTCTATGCTCCAAAAACCTCAACCCTGACAATACACTGGAGCCAGATTTGGAGCTTGCAGGGATGGTTGATGCTATCAATACCTTTACCCAACAGCTAACAACACTATCTAACACTGTACAGGCCGTACAAGACAATCAAATGGCCTTACAAGCCCAATTCCAGGGCTTGCAACCCATCCCGGTACCACCACCAGTTTTGCACCAACCAAACCTAGTACCTCAACCAGGACTTCTTATTGATGGTGCTGCTGCCCCAGAACCACAGTTTAAACTACCTGCCTGCTTTGCCGGTGACCTTAGTCAGTACCGACCATTCATCACCTCCTGCAAATTATTGTTTGCACTAAAACCAAGAACATATGCCAGAGACTATGTGAAAGTGGCTACTGCCATTTCCCTACTCACAGGGGCACCTATGTCCTCGGCGCACCATCTGTTGTATGATGACAATCCAGTGCTTGATTCCTGGGATGAATTTTGTCATGCTATGGGTAGACTATACGATGAGCTTTGGGCAGTAGGTGTGGTCAATCTTAAAGTAAGTAATTGGATGCTGAGCTGCAAAGTCAAAACAACACACAAGTGAAAACGTGCGCTGTGACCCAACACTTCAAAACACACAACTCAGGAAAAATAAATAATAAATTATTAACCTTAAAGTAAATCAGCCTTAAAGTAAATCAGCTCAATATTCAATCCGAAGGGAAAAAAAATAAAACAAAACAGAACAGAAATAATATAGTGTAGTATATCACATAAAAGTGCTGATAACAAATAATAAGTGAGAACACACTCACATATTCCTGAGCAGAGATCTGCTCAGTCTATACAGCATTCAGGGAGCCCACCAAGGGGTTAAAGATCCAACTGGTTCACAGAGGAATCCTATGCAGCTTATTCAGGGTAGCAGACCCAGAAGGTACTCCCAGCAGTAGTATAAGAGAGGGTAAGGAGGAGACTATTTAGCTTCAACGATTTTAATACCAATAAAAACATATAAAGAATCTTACATTCAAAGATCCACTTGAACAGTACATATATAGAGTCCCAGTAGCACTTGAAAAAGCCCTACTTTGGGGGTGAAACGCGTTGTGGACAAGAGGAGACTGCTACTGGGAATAATAAAAATGCAACATATAGTTTAAATGGTGTTTCCTAATGAAAAAGATTTGGAAGCAGTAGCCCACAGTTCCAGCTGGAAGCTGCAAAGGCCAATTATATATTGGGATGTATTAAAAGGGGTATTGACTCAATGGAGGAAGATATTATTCTGCGTCTTTACAGGTCCATGGTAAGACCCCACCTTGAATATGCGGTTCATTTCAGGGCACCTTTTAATTATGGAATAAGAGAGAGTACAGAGGAGGGCTACAGAACTAATAAGGGCAATGGAAAGTGAAGAAAGGCTGGAAAAGTGAAATTTGTACATGCTAGAGAAATGGCGACTTAAAGGGGATATGATAATGTTATATAACTATATATAGGGCCCATACAAAGAGCTTTATGTTCACTAACAGAACAGTACAATGGACAAGAGGTCACCCACTAAGACTTTAAGAAAGGAAATTTAGTCTATGACAGTGGAAGGTATCTTTCAGATAAACAGAATATGGAATAGTAAAAGTGTTAAACTTGATGGATGCAAGTCTTTTTTTTTAACCTAAACTGCTATGTATAACCAGACAGAGACACATAGTTACACTCACATTGTCAGACAGAGACACATAGTTACACTCACATTGTCAGACAGAGACACACAGTTACACTCACATACCCAGAGATGGACAGCTACACTCACATAGACATTCATTATCACATACAGAGACAGTCACAAGCTAGCAGTTGTTTTTTTAAGAAAAAGGGACCCCCCTTAATGCAGTCTGGTCTGCAAGGAACAGACCAACTTCTCATTCTGCTGAGCACCTTTATGGAGCTCCCTTGTGCTGCGCTCAATTGAACCAAAAAAATCGGTGTACACCAGTTGAGGTCTCCTGGTGCCTATTGGAATGGGGCCCTGTGGGGTGGGAAGGCCCCTGGCATTAAAGGGATAGATGTAGCTCACCTCAACAACACATGAGCAGAGCTCCATCTTCCCACTTGCAGTCTCTCCCTCTCACAGTGCACGACAAATGCAGCAAGCTTCATGTCCTGCGCACTGACGTGCCTTTTATCAAGTGATAGGGCAGTAATAAGTGGTTTTTGTCATGAAGTGAATCCTGATGGCCTCCATAACTAGGGTTCTTGGAGGGACATGAGGGCCAAACAACTCCCTATGGATTATGGGCCCTGGGAATAAAAAGGGGTTCTGTTTTGGAGAATGTGGGTATGTTTACACTTTGCATTGACTTTACTCATGCACCCAGATTGTGCCCTCTGTAATCCCAACTCACCCTGGTTTATGTGCTATAACTGTATACTTTAATATGGTTATTTAGTCAGATTATGTTAGTATATTGGTTTGTGTGTAATGCATAATACTGTGAGGAGACCACAGGAGAGATTGAGAGTTTACTCCAACATCCATTGTTCTGTGTTAATAGAATTTACTGTTAAACTGATTATGATGTGGTTTTCTATATCTGTACCAAAGCTGGTTAACTGCTGTTTGGTTTCTGTTGTGTATGTTAACATGTGGGTTGAGTTATGTTAACTTGATTATGTCTGTATATTAGACTCTGTGTTTTCTGTTCATTCGTGCTGTACCTAACTGCTAGTGCTCATGTCTACTATTTGGGTACAAAGAGTGGATGCTGTGCTTTAATCGGGGGCTAAGGAGGTGATTTCCTACAATGGGCAGAGGTGCTACCGTTTGCGACTTTCATGTGCATCATCTTTAGAAGAGGCTTCCTTCTGGGATGACAGCCATGCAGAACAATTTGATGCAGTTTGCGGTGTATGTTCTGAGCACTGACAGGCTGACCCCCCATCAGCACTGGCTGCAGAGGTTGCTGGCAGCACTCTTACGTCTATTTCCCAACCTCTGGATATGCTGCTGAGCAATGTCTTTGGTCGACCATGGCGAGGCCTGTTCTGAGTGGAACCTGTCCTGTGAAACCGCGCTCCAGCTCAGTTTCAGGGTCTTGGTAATCTTCTTATAGCCTAGGCCATCTTTATGTAGAGCAACAATTCTTTTTTTCAGATCCTCAAGAGAGTTATTTGCCACGAGGTGCCATGTTGAACTTCCAGTGACCAGTATGAGAGAGTGTGAGAGCGATAACACCAAATTTAACACACCTGCTCCCCATTCACATCTGAGACTTTGTAACACTAATGAGTCACATGACACCAGGGAGTGAAAATGGCTAACTGGGCCCAATTTGGACATTTCCACTTAGGGGTGTACTCACTTATGTTGCCAACAGTTTAGACATTAAGGGCTGTGTGTTGAGTAATTCTGAGGGGACAGCAAATTTACACTGTTATACAGGTTGTACACTTACATCGTGGCAAATTGTAATTTCTTCAGTGTTGTGACATGAAAATATATAATAAAATATTTGTAAAAATGTGAGGGGTGTACTCACTTTTGTGAGATACTGTATATACTTTTTAAATGTGCTTCTCAAAATGTATAAAACAAATAATAAACAATCACATAGTACCAATGTTATTTGACACAATTGCACAAACTGTAAAACACATAAAGTACTAAATTCACTTTATTATAGCATAGTTACATAGAAGTTTAGCCTGAAAAAAAGACTTGCGTTCATCAAGTTCCACCATTTTTTGAATCTTTATTTGCGGCTGATCTAAAAGAAGGCAAAAAAAACCTTATTCCAGCAAATTTCAACTTTGCTTTCTATGGGGAAAGAAGTTCTTCTTGACAACAACAAAAATCAGATTTCTCCTTGCAAGCACTAAATGAATATTACTACCTATACTAACATACATAGCCCTCTTTGTTCTGACTCCTTTTAAAGGCATCTATTGTGTTTGCTAGAACCACATCTTCAGGTAAGGGATTCCATACCTTTACTGTACTTAGTGTAAAAAAAAATCCTTTCCGCTGTCACAAGATAAATCTCCTTTCTTCAAGTCTTAGTGGGTGACCTAATTTCCTTTGTACTGTTCTGTTAATGAACAGGTCTTTAGAAAACCCTTTGAATGGAACCTGTACATATTTATATAACATTATTATATCACTTCTAAGACACCATTTCTCTAGCATGTACAAATGTTTACTTTTCTAGCCTTTTTTCATAACTAAAATTTTCCATCCCCATAATTACTTCTGTAGCCCCCCTATGCACTTTCTCTAGGTCCATAACGTATTTTTTTTTTTTTTAAAGAGGTGCCCAGAATTAAACTGCATATTCAAGGTGGGGTCTTACCATGGACCTGTAAAGAGGCAGAATAATATCTTCCTCCCATGAGTCAATAACCCTCTTAATACATGCCAATAGTTTATTGACCTTTGCAGCAGACACCTGGCAATGTGCACTACTGCTAAGTCTATTGCCTATAATTACTCCCAAATCTTCTTCATTAGTATATTTCCCAAAGGGAACACCATTTAAACTACATGTTGAATTTGTATTATACCCAAAAGAGGGAACATATATTTCCTAACTGGGATCCCCTTGCTCTACCACTTGCCATGGATGAACAGAGCAACTGCCCATTTTCCATCTGATTAATTGTGGGTGGGACGGCAATTGTAATAGCTACTTTGTATAATGCTTTGTTGTCTTCTTTATCTGGGGGATTGAGATCAGATGGGGCCCACCTTTACGAAATTTTCCCAGGGTTCACCAGTCTCTCTATAGGGCCCTAGTAATTATTTCCAGTTTGGGCACCTGTGTACGGTAGGGTTGCCACCTGGCCGGTAATTTACCGGCACAGACGGTATTTAGGGTCTTGGGGCCGGTATATCTAATATACCGGCAATGCACGGCCCGGTATTTTCCTCCCCCCTTCCCAATTCCCCTTCCCCAATACTTACCTCTTTGCTGCTGTCTCCCGGTGAAGGTCTGTGGCTGTGAAGGATGCGTTGTGCGCTCCCCTCCAGCCGCGCGGATCAATAAAGTTTGTTTAAAAAAAAAGTTTTAACAAACTTTATTGATCCATGCGGCTAGAGGAGAGCGCACAACGCTTCCCACATAGCCACGGACCTGCAGAGCACCGGGAGACAGCAGCAAGGAGGTAAGTACTGGGGAAGGGGGAGGAGGGTGGCTATATCCTGGCATATTGAGGAGCAATAAACTGGCATATTAAATGGCAATATCCTGGCATACTGAGGGGCAATAAACTGGCATATTAAATGGCAATTTCCTGGCATATTAAATGGCAATATCCTGGCATATTGAGGGGCAATATCATGGAACATTGAGGGGCAATATCCTGGCATATTAAATGGCAATATCCTGGCATATTGAGGCGCAATATCCTGGCATATTAAATGGCAATATCCTGGCATAATAAGTGGCAATATCCTGGCATATAGAGGGGCAATATCCTAGCATATTAAATGGCAATATCCTGGCATATTGAGGGGCAATAAACTGGCATATTGTGATATACAGCTTGTCTGTGTGTGTGATAGACAGTGTGTGTGAGACAGTGTGTGCGAGAAAGCTTATTTGCGAGTGTGAGAGACAGCTTGTGTGTGTATATGATATACAAATATATATATATATATATATATATTTGATATATATACACACACGCTTCTCACTGCATGATATACAAATAATATTTATCATTTCAGTGATAATCCGCCCCCTTTGTGGCTCCACCCATTATGGCCCCTCCCTCTTGTAACTCCGCCCACACATGGCCGGTATTTTTTTGAGGAATAGGTGGCAACCCTAGTGTACAGTAAGATTCTTTCAGAAATGTATGGAATAAAACCATATCCAATAATGAACCCAATATATTTATTTATTTATGTTATTTATACAAATGTATTAGCGGCATTAAAACTGGTACTGCATAGAAACATAGATGGTGTCAGCAGATAAGAACCATTTGACCATTTAGCATTTAAAAACACATTTAAAACACATTTCTCTCCCAATTTATTTGTTATTCTTGTTAAGTTCATGTTTTTCAGTTGTGCGCTAAACATACATAAACACTCATGTATAGAAGGAATATCTTTGTTTAAACCTTTGCATGCCGCAGTGCAACAAAATACATGTATTCGTCCTGTTCCTGGCATTCCAAAATTTGGCTATATAGATAGATGTGATTACAAATTCTACTGTGGATAAAACACTGGTAAGAAGCCTCAGGCTGAACCAGAGTTTCGATGTTGCAAGGACCAGCCAATCGAGCATCAGCTGAGCAGGGGAGCACATCACACCAGCGGCTATTTCTGTCAAGAAGAATCTCTGATCAAAGATGACAGGTCAGAAAACCGTCTCTACCAAGAACAAGAGTTTGGGGCCTATTTAACTTGATGGTTTTTATTTATTTTTAATACTATCATTATTTATTTATTTGTTTGTTTATTTATTTTAATTTTTTTGCTTTGAGCAATCACCATCATCCAATGCCACACTTGCGTTTAAAAAAATCTTTACCTTGTATGATGCACTGTGAAGGAGTCATAAATGGCATGTATTACTTAAAAAGGTAAAATCCATTACTCAAAATACAGTACTATATGCCTTTAAACATAATCTGGAGCAAACCTGGTACATTCCCAGATAGAAAAAAACAACATGATAATGAAGAAGGTATCAATGAGTTTTCCAAAAGAATTGCTAGGAAACATCAGTAAGAAAAAATATTTAGCCCACGGCATGAGGCACATCACCGTGTAAGGAAAAATATTTAATAAAATATAGGTATGTCAGAAACGTTCCAGACAAAGAGCAAACAAACCCCCATCTGAACATGAACATAATAATCACAATGCTTATATCACCACAGAACATGCGCTTTATGTACTTATGTTGCAGCAAAGAGCAGGAATGTGTTAATATCACCTCTGTTTATAAAAAGACTCTTGCACCACAAAAAGTTTATGAAATATTTTATTTAAAAAAATCAACATCAACAGGGGCAATTTCATTACATTTTGAATGTGAGCCAAGGACTAAAAGCCATTCACTAAATAAACATAATCTCCCTTCACACTGATAAGACATACATACAAACATAACATATACTAGGGATGCTCCTTTATAAAACTGTTTCAGCTGGTGCTGAAATGAAGCAGTAATCCCAACAACCCCTACTCAAACAGTAGGAGGGGAGGGGGATGGTGGGTTGTGCCTTGAAGAAGTGCCAGCTAATGTACAGCTAGGTCCCTTTTCTCTAAACGGTCAACTCAATATGCACCAATATGTCCAGAATTGAATTTGGGTTTGGCACTTAAAAGCAGTTTGGGCTAAAGCATCCAAGGTGTTTGGATCAGGACATTTTCACAATGAAAAGCAGAGATAGATTTTTGGCTACCTAATATGTGCTTATCAAATCTTAAAATGCTCTGAATTCTGATATCCTAGGTGAAATTCGTTGATTTAAATTCTTCTGATTTTAGTTAGTTAATTGAATAGAAAAGTGTAGAAGAATAACAGTAACCATTTTTTTATTTTATTTTTATTGGTTTTTGGGGTTTTTTTGACAGTCATGTTCCCCATAGTCAGAAACAGTGGTTAATAAAACAGCAATCGTGGTAAAAGGAAATTACATAGATTTAACAATACAGACGAGAAAACAATGTGGTCTTCCTGTATCAGCAAGTATAATGGTGTGTATGAATGAAAATGCACCTAAACTTGCTAGATTAGACTTTGTTACCAATATACCGGTAGATCAAATCTTAAAACTCACCTAGTAAACCTAACAAATAGTATAAGACACAATTGTGCTACTTGCACATCTCTAGACACAATTATTCAGTTTGTACTGAGGAGGTAAGTACTGGGGAAGGGGGAGGAGGGTGGCTATATCCTGGCATATTGAGGAGCAATAAACTGGCATATTAAATGGCAATATCCTGGCATACTGAGGGGCAATAAACTGGCATATTAAATGGCAATTTCCTGGCATATTAAATGGCAATATCCTGGCATATTGAGGGGCAATATCATGGAACATTGAGGGGCAATATCCTGGCATATTAAATGGCAATATCCTGGCATATTGAGGCGCAATATCCTGGCATATTAAATGGCAATATCCTGGCATAATAAGTGGCAATATCCTGGCATATAGAGGGGCAATATCCTAGCATATTAAATGGCAATATCCTGGCATATTGAGGGGCAATAAACTGGCATATTGTGATATACAGCTTGTCTGTGTGTGTGATAGACAGTGTGTGTGAGACAGTGTGTGCGAGAAAGCTTATTTGCGAGTGTGAGAGACAGCTTGTGTGTGTATATGATATACAAATATAGATATATATATATATATATATTTGATATATATACACACATGCTTCTCACTGCATGATATACAAATAATATTTATCATTTCAGTGATAATCCGCCCCCTTTGTGGCTCCACCCATTATGGCCCCTCCCTCTTGTAACTCCGCCCACACATGGCCGGTATTTTTTTGAGGAATAGGTGGCAACCCTAGTGTACAGTAAGATTCTTTCAGAAATGTATGGAATAAAACCATATCCAATAATTAACCCAATATATTTATTTATTTATGTTATTTATACAAATGTATTAGCGGCATTAAAACTGGTACTGCATAGAAACATAGATGGTGTCAGCAGATAAGAACCATTTGACCATTTAGCATTTAAAAACACATTTAAAACACATTTCTCTCCCAATTTATTTGTTATTCTTGTTAAGTTCATGTTTTTCAGTTGTGCGCTAAACATACATAAACACTCATGTATAGAAGGAATATCTTTGTTTAAACCTTTGCATGCCGCAGTGCAACAAAATACATGTATTCGACCTGTTCCTGGCATTCCAAAATTTGGCTATATAGATAGATGTGATTACAAATTCTACTGTGGATAAAACACTGGTAAGAAGCCTCAGGCTGAACCAGAGTTTCGATGTTGCAAGGACCAGCCAATCGAGCATCAGCTGAGCAGGGGAGCACATCACACCAGCGGCTATTTCTGTCAAGAAGAATCTCTGATCAAAGATGACAGGTCAGAAAACCGTCTCTACCAAGAACAAGAGTTTGGGGCCTATTTAACTTGATGGTTTTTATTTATTTTTAATACTATCATTATTTATTTATTTGTTTGTTTATTTATTTTAATTTTTTTGCTTTGAGCAATCACCATCATCCAATGCCACACTTGCGTTTAAAAAAATCTTTACCTTGTATGATGCACTGTGAAGGAGTCATAAATGGCATGTATTACTTAAAAAGGTAAAATCCATTACTCAAAATACAGTACTATATGCCTTTAAACATAATCTGGAGCAAACCTGGTACATTCCCAGATAGAAAAAAACAACATGATAATGAAGAAGATATCAATGAGTTTTCCAAAAGAAGTGCTAGGAAACATCAGTAAGAAAAAATATTTAGCCCACGGCATGAGGCACATCACCGTGTAAGGAAAAATATTTAATAAAATATAGGTATGTCAGAAACGTTCCAGACAAAGAGCAAACAAACCCCCATCTGAACATGAACATAATAATCACAATGCTTATATCACCACAGAACATGCGCTTTATGTACTTATGTTGCAGCAAAGAGCAGGAATGTGTTAATATCACCTCTGTTTATAAAAAGACTCTTGCACCACAAAAAAGTTTATGAAATATTTTATTTAAAAAAATCAACATCAACAGGGGCAATTTCATTACATTTTGAATGTGAGCCAAGGACTAAAAGCCATTCACTAAATAAACATAATCTCCCTTCACACTGATAAGACATACATACAAACATAACATATACTAGGGATGCTCCTTTATAAAACTGTTTCAGCTGGTGCTGAAATGAAGCAGTAATCCCAACAACCCCTACTCAAACAGTAGGAGGGGAGGGGGATGGTGGGTTGTGCCTTGAAGAAGTGCCAGCTAATGTACAGCTAGGTCCCTTTTCTCTAAACGGTCAACTCAATATGCACCAATATGTCCAGAATTGAATTTGGGTTTGGCACTTAAAAGCAGTTTGGGCTAAAGCATCCAAGGTGTTTGGATCAGGACATTTTCACAATGAAAAGCAGAGATAGATTTTTGGCTACCTAATATGTGCTTATCAAATCTTAAAATGCTCTGAATTCTGATATCCTAGGTGAAATTCGTTGATTTAAATTCTTCTGATTTTAGTTAGTTAATTGAATAGAAAAGTGTAGAAGAATAACAGTAACCATTTTTTTATTTTATTTTTATTGGTTTTTGGGGGTTTTTTGACAGTCATGTTCCCCATAGTCAGAAACAGTGGTTAATAAAACAGCAATCGTGGTAAAAGGAAATTACATAGATTTAACAATACAGACGAGAAAACAATGTGGTCTTCCTGTATCAGCAAGTATAATGGTGTGTATGAATGAAAATGCACCTAAACTTGCTAGATTAGACTTTGTTACCAATATACCGGTAGATCAAATCTTAAAACTCACCTAGTAAACCTAACAAATAGTATAAGACACAATTGTGCTACTTGCACATCTCTAGACACAATTATTCAGTTTGTACTAATCAGGTACTGTATAATTTAAAGATACATGACGGACCCTGAATAAATCCTAAAATAATAAAACATCAATCTTATCTGAGCGTATCAGGGAGAACGTGCAGGGGGAGCTCCAGTGGGCCCTTGGACCTTTACCCCCTGTAGGTTAGAACCCCTCACAGAAATAGTATTTCTAGGCACACTTCTTTTAGAGTTATTCTGCAGAGTGTTCTCACCGGAAGCCCAGGAAGTAGCGGGGGTAAAAGGCAATGCCTGAGAGTTTATTGGTCTTGACTCCGGAGCTGGGATAGGTGGTAGGGATAATGAACCAAGAAAATCCTCCACATTCTCCGTGGAATAATATCGGTGTGTCGAACCGTGGGCCATGACTAAAAGGGACCTAGCTGGGCCCCAACGGTACTGAATTTGATGCGCCCTAAGATGCGACGTCAGCTGGTTCAACGATCTTCGCCACAGAAATGTTGAGTGGACCAGGTCAAGAAATGCCAACAGGGCAGAGGTTTTGAATCATACTGGGTCTGGTCTAGTGAATTTCACCAACAAGGCATCTCTGTCTGCCACTGATTTCATTTTTATGATCGTTTCCCGGGGGGCAGTCTTAGGGGCCGCAGGCCCTTTTGGAACTCGAAAAGCGTCGTCCAGTGACATGGGTTTCCCTGCCTGGTTAGGCTCAAATGCGACAGAAGCCGCCCGAGGAATGCAGGTAGGTCATGCTGGAGGATCTGCTCATCGATAACTCGAAGCCTGATATTAGTGTTACGAGTTTTGTTTTCTAGCCTGTATTTAGGGTCTTCAGGCCGGGGCCAGTATATTAGATATACCGGCCCCGGCAAAGCCCGGTATTTTCCTCCCCCCTTCCCCAGACCCCAGTACTTACCTCCTTGCTGTTGTCTCCCGGTGCTCTGCAGGTCTGCGCGGCTGTGAGGGAAGCGTTGTTCGCTCCCCTCCAGCCGCGCGGCTTCAATAAAGTTTGTTTAAACTTTTTTTTTCAACAAACTTTATTGAATCCGCACGGCTGGAGGAGAGCGCACACCGCTTCCCTCACAGCCACGGACCTGCACCGGGAGACAGCAGCAAGGAGGTAAGTACTGGGGAAGGGGGGAGGAGGGTGGCATAATGAGCATATTGAGTGTCATAACCCTGGCATATTAATTGGCATAACCTTGGCATATTAATTGGCATAACTTGGCATATTAATTGGCATAACCCTGGCATATTGAGTGGCATAACCCTGGCATATTAATTGGCATAACCCTGGCATATTGAGTGGGAAAATCCTGGCATATTAATTGGCATAACCCTGGCATATTAATTGGAAAAATCCTGGCATATTAATTGACAAAGTCCTGGCATATTAATTGGCATAACCATGTCATATTAATTGGCAAAATCCTGGCATATTAATTGGCATAACCCTGTCATATTAATTGGCAAAATCCTGGCATATTAATTGGCATAACAATGGCAAATTAATTGGCAAAATCCTGGCATATGGAGGGCAAAATCCTGGCATATTAATTGGCATAACCCTGGCATATTAATTAGCAAAATCCTGGCATATTAAATGGCTATTAAATGCTATTGAGGGGCAAAATCCTGGCATATTGAGGGGTAAAATACTGGCATATTGAGGGGCAAAATTCTGGCATATTACATGGCAAAAGAATGGCTTAATACTGACTTATTGAGTGGCAAAATATTACTGGCATATTGAGTGGCAAAATATTACTGGCATATTGACCAACTGCTCCCAACCACCCTTCATATTACATTAGACCGGGATAACATGCTTGTGAGGGTAGGTGGGGCAGGGTGGGAGATATTGTCGGAGAGGTAGGGGGAGTTTGTGAGAGAGAGAGAGTGAGAGTCTGTGAGAGAGTGAGTAAAAGTCTGTGTGTGAGCAAGAGAGACAGCCTGTGTGTGAGAAACTGCTTGTCTGGTGTGTGATAGACAGCATGTGTGTGTGTGTGCGAGAAAGCTTGTTTGCGAGTGTGAGAGACAGCTTGTGTGTGTATATGATATATAAATATATATATATATATATATATATATATACACACACACACGCTTCTCATTAGCATGATATACAAATAATATATATAATTTCAGTGATAATCCGCCCCCTTTGTGGCTCCACCCCTCATAACCACTCCCTCTTGTAGTTCCGCCCACACATGGCCGGTATTTTTGGAGGAAAAGGTGGCAACCCTAGGTCAATGACTTGCGTGACTTCGGTCAGCAACTCCTGAAAATCACGCTTAGTGACAGGTAAGTCTCCATCCTGATGGGGTGTCATGGGAGCCGGGGGGAGTGCAGTGCTGGTTACCTGCGGGAGCGGAACTCCATAGTCCGACTCCTCTGAAAAGTCTGTGTCATAGCCAGGAGGAAGATGGCTGGCATGAGCCTGAATAGGCCTTGAAAACAACATCCCAATATCCTGGGACCCCGGTTGGGTTTTGAGCTTCCTCGAACGCTTCCCCATTGTGCCTGAGCCACACTGCAGAGGAGTCAGAGGTAGTTTTTTTAGAAGTATTATGGGGCTTCAGCCATCAGTTGAACGGAGCTCCTGTGCAAAAAGTCCAGTCAAGCCTGAAGTCAGACTCAGCCCTCAGTAACCATATTTTAAACAAAAAAATATTTATATACAAGTATAATATATTAATGTTACATGTTAGAAGAGTATACATTACATTAATATAAAACATTTTTACATTTTAATAAAACAATGATATTATATATATTTATTTACTTTATTTTATTACACTTTAGGCCATTTTGGGTGGACTTTGGCTATTGCAAAAGAACATAGAGATCACCCCTACCAGGTAGGCAGATGTTGCAGTGGAAATGCACCTAATATTTTATTTTTATTTTAAATATTTTATGAAATTAAATATATCATATCCATATTGCTCCAGCAATGGTCCCGTTATCATTTAATTCACTGGGGTGAAGCTAGGGTTGCCAAATTCTCTTAAAAAAAATATCAGCCATGATATTGACCTGAAGACAATTTTTTACCGTCCTGTCGGTAGAATACCAGATGAGTGGCCAATTAAAGTGTAGTTACTAAACTGTGCATTGACAAACAAATCAGGACAAACTAGCTGAGTTGGAAAACTTCTTCTACTGACCTCGTATAATTCAGCTAATAATAACTTACTGCTATTTAGCAGCCTGGTATGGCAGTAATGGAATAACAGCGTTTTGCAAAAAAAAAAACTCAGTTATTCCCTATTACCCCATTAATATTAGGCTAAAACAGTGGAGGTGTAATAGCCACCCCAATCTCCTAGCGCCCCCTTCCCTCCCAAAAAAAACAATTACAGTTCCCCCAATAGTCTTTTTTGCTAGCGTGCATTTTCATAGACCTCGAGGATTTTTTTTTTATGGATTTTTCCTTGGGCTTGAAGCTGAGGATTGTGGGCCGATGCTAGAATCTGGATACAGGTATATTTCCTCCCTACAGGCCACCCTTTGTGTGCCAGGGGAGCAGGTAGTGTTTCTTTCTGACCACTCTGGTGGCACTCAAAGGGTGGATTTTATTCTGGGCCACGGGCATTCTGATGGCCCGTGGTTCTATGGGGTGAATACCGTATTTGCTCGATTATAAGACGACCCTGATTATAAGACGACCCCCCAAACTTTGGATATTCCTTTAGGAAAAATACTACAAGCCTGAATATAAGACTACCCTATAGGAAAAAAGTTAAACTTGTATATATTCACATGTAAATTGCTTTTTTAATAAAATATTATATTAAAAAAAATGCATTTCTTGTGTTTATTTCTTTTTAAGTGCCAATGCTGCCTCTCTCTTTCCCTTGCCCCCAGCTTTGTCTCACTCCCCACTCACCTGTCTCTTCCCCCCACATGTTTCTCTTTGCCCCCCTTCCTCTGTCTCTCCCCCCCTTCCTGCTCTGTCCCCCCTGTCTCTCTGCCCCCCTCCCCCTGTCTCTCTGCCCCCCTCCCTCCCTCCCCCTGTCTCTCTGTTGCCCCCCTCCCTCCCCCTGTCTCTCTGTCCCCCCCCCCCCTTACCTGTACTTCAATCCCTGGTGGCTAGTGGGGGCAGCCGGGGGATGTCTGCACGATACTTGCAGACATCCTCCATGCTGCCCGACACGGCAGTCTATTATGACGGACAGCTGTCCATCATAATAGTCTGCCGTGTCGGGCAGCATGGAGGATATCTGCACGTATAGTGCAGACATCCCCCAGCTTCCCGATTGCCCCTGGTGCCTAGTGGGGCAGCAGAGGAAGTCTGCGCGATGAGCGCAGACCTCCCCTGCTGCCGCCCGGCACGCTCGCCGGGACTTCTGTTACGAAAGCGGAAGTACCCGGCTTCTTCACAGAAGCCCCGGCGGTCGTGCCTGGCGGAAGCAGGGGAGTCTGCGCTCGTTGCGCAGACATCCCCTGCTGCTAGAGAGGGGGATCCAGGTCCCCTGCAGCTCTGCTGGGGACCTGGATCCATGTCTTATAATCTGACCTCAATTTGAGGTCAGATTATAAGAGACCTCGATTACAAGACGAGGGGGATTTTTCAGAGCATTTGCTCTGAAAAAAACCTCGTCTTATAATCAAGCAAATACGGTACTTATTTTATTGAGAGCCTGCGACCTGGAGTAGCTTGCATTCTCTTATTTTTAGTGACCCTGAGTATTGTGCTGGCCACAGTCACTAGAGGCCAATTTATTTTATTTCATGGGTCCGGCGAGAGGCTGCTGGACCCAAGTGGGCCAATGATTTTATTTTTTAGGGGTGGGAGGTGGGGGACATTGAGGGAGCCCCTAACATTATTTTCTTTTCAGTTTAACCATTTTAGTGCTGTAGGGAGCAATCCGTGCATCTTTAGGTTGTCTTTTTGGGGGGGGGGGGGGGGGGGTTAAATTTACAGGCAAAAAATTTAAGATTTATTTGCCTGTTAATATTTACCATCCAATCATTGTTTGTACAGTAATTACCGCACCGAACAGTGCTCCAATGCTGTTTTTTTTAATGGGTCCAGGAATCCACGTAGAAACGTTAATGGTGTTAGTGGCAGGCATTGAATTATCTATGTTGTTAATTTACTGCTAACGCCATTTTTTAGGTTAAGGGGGGACATTGAATCTACCCCATAGCATGAACAGTGTTCAGATATGTCTAATTTGTTACATTCACTAATGGTTATTTGTTTGTTGCATAATGTGAAATATTATGGTGCTTTATAAATAAAATAGCAATATGACAAATGATGATATTACGATCATGAGTTATGATACAAACCAGGATTTCACTGTCATATATCTGAAGAAGTGGTCACCTTGCCTGTTCTTCCTCAGAGATTAGAGGAGGACCTACGATTAACATGAGCTTAATAGCCAGGATAAGGTTTTTGTGCCTGTCAGCTTTTCAGAGTAACACTAATCCACTCACGATGACTTGCAGCTTGCTTTCTTGATGACATACAGGCCACTGCCTGCATCAGTTGATTCTAAGCAGAGAGAATTATTCTGTCTTAGCCTGCCTTTCTCAAAGAAATGCAAAGTATAGAAAAATGGATATACCAGTGAGGCAAAATAAAAATGTTTTCTGTGAACATAGATGCCTGGAGCATTCATTGTGAAATGAATGGTCAGTAATAAACATTTATGGCAATATTTGCACATTCAGCATGAACCCCAAATATACATAGAAATATGAACCGCCAAAATGTGAACCCTGTACACTGTACAGAGCATTTGATTTCATCCCTTAAAATTCAGCGTAGCCAGGGGCGGTTTAAGGCATTGTAGAACCCAGGGCTACAGGTATCGTGAGGTCCCCAGTAAATATAAGATGACCTTACATGAAAACAAGTTTTACTAGTAATTAATAATTCACATGATTGAGAAAAAGCATTTATTGTTTTGATTTTCTTTTATTTGCCATTCTGCCCCCATACTTGTCAATGCATCCCCAAACGTGCCACTCTGCCCCTCCAACCTGTCAATCTACACCTTAGACTTGTTAATACACCCCCAGATTTGACATTCTACATCCAGACTTGACAATGTATTACACGAACAAAAAGATGTACTGGCACTCTTGAATCCAGTGAAAAATGGTAATTTAATGAAGGTATAAAGTGCACACAAACATGGGGAATTTGCAAATGCTTTATGCGTTTCGTGTCCAGTGTTCGTCTATGAAATTGCAGCTGAATCGTGGAAGTGATACACCATATTTACTTTGCAAGCAAGGGGTGAGCCTGGATTCTTTGCCGTGGGGAGAGTGTGCTTTTATTGCCAAAGTATTCCTACAGCCAGGTTGCCCATTAATATGCCCCCGATTTGCCCATTAATATGCCACAGCCCATATGCCCATATATATTCCACTGATTGCTCATTAATATGCCACAGCCAGTATGCCCATTACGATGCCACTGTTAGTTTTCCCATTAATATGCCACTATTTGCCCATTATTCTGCCACAGTCAATTTGCACATTATTATGTCACTTTTAGTCTGCCCATTAATATGCCACAGCCAATTTGCTCATAAATATGTCACTGTTAGTATGCCAATTAATATGCCACTATTATTCCCATTAATATTCCACAACCAATTTGCCCATTAACATGCCACTATTAGTATGCCCACTAATATGTCACAGTTAATATGCCTAATAATATGCCACTACTGGTATGCCCACTAATATGCCACAATTAATATGCCCAATAATATGCCACTATTAGTATGTCCACTAATATGCCACAATTAATATGATCTCCCCAGCTAGTGCCTCTGCGGCAAGCTTTTTTTTTTTCATCAGCAGGATTAAGGCATGGGCCTCGAGTTGAAGTCCTCGAGGCCCCTATTTTGCCATGGACCCTGGGTTGCAGCCCCTAAAGCCCATGCCTTAATCTGGCCCTGAGCGTACCACAGCACTCTGAAAACAGTATTTACTTATAAAAGAGGATAAAGGTAACCATATCAAACAATAGGATTGTTGAACATCTAAACTCACGTGGGCTTTAAGATCAGAAACAACATGAGTTTACCTCAGGGATATGCCAAGCTAATTATTAGTTTTGAAATGGTTGAAAAGCAGCCAATCACGAACGGAACCAGATGGAAGAATCAGCTTGGCTGGTGATTGACTGGTTTCCAACCATTTTCGTCCAGGAACCGATGTGGCAGTTTATAACATCTTGCAGAGAAGTCTCAGGAGTCACAAGCTGGTGCAGGAGGGTGAGATCTGGAAGACTCAGGGTAGTTTTTAAACAGCGCTTTTTTATGCATTTTTGTACAAATAATGCAATCTATTTATGAGTATGTCCTTTTAGAATAAATATACCTGTGTATACCTTTTTAAACAATATTGCATTTGTTTTATTGTATCTGTTTCATATGCATGGAGTCTAAAAGTCCTTCACATTGCACTTTATATTTAGGGATTTTGGAGAACCCTAGGGCAGTGGAATAATTATGCCCTGGAGAAAACTATATATTTTTAGTAATTTATATTTTAGTGCACTTTGTATTTCAGTCAGGCTTTTGACAATGTCCCAGATAGAATATTTATGAATAGTCTTCAATTTTTGTGTTTGGATTCAATACTGTTGAATGAATTATGCAGTGGCTGTAAAAAAAATTACTGCGTGTTCCTATCTCTAGTGAGCCTAAGACTCGGAATTAAGTACCAAAAGCCTCTAAAAGGCTTCTTAATAATATATAGCACCTCCAATGTATGAAAAGGGGGGCTATGGGCTGGTGCAATAATTTTTGCCACCCTAGACGAAACCTTGTTTTGCCGCCCCCTTGGCTCTGCCCCATGCCCCACCCACTTATACCACATCAATTATTTAAATGCATATTACTGTTAAATATTTATAATAATGTATGTATTCAAATTTAAATATCTAATAGTATTCTAAATTTGCTAACTTATCCAGCAATGCATCTGCCAAGGCTGGAATTGTACAGAGCAGTTGCAGACACACAATGAAATCAATCCGCATCCAATTATTGGGATGCTGAAACTTTATTTTATTTTATGAGCCAGTTAAAGTATTAGGAGCCAGACAAAAGCACATCAATCACGCAAACAAACACATGTCCCAGGTATGTTATCTGTCGTCGTCGTCTCCCCCCCCCCCCCCCCCTCCCATAACTCCCACACCCAGCACGGAGCAGCCGCGAAGTCTATTTCTGGGGTTTGTTTGCTCCGAACAGAGAGCACACAAACCCCGGAAATACATCCGGGAGACAGACAGCAGCTGCAAATTCGGCAACAGAGTTCACTCACTCTGTTGCCAATTCGACAAGCACTAAAAGTATATGAATTTTCATTTACTTTTTGTGCTTGTCGAATTGGCAACAGATTTCTAGCTACTGCCGACCCCTCAGATGTATCTCATGTATTTCAGGAGGTTTGTGTACTGGCTGTTCGCAGCACATAAACCCCTGTAAATACACAAGATACATTGTGCCCCTGAGTGACAGGCATGCTCCGGGCTGGCAGACCGCCTGTCACTCAGGGGCACGATACGCTCCTGCCCCCCTTCCATGTATGATATCTCTTCCCCCCTCTCATGTATGATGTCTCTCTTCCACCCCTCCCATGTATGATGTCTTTCCCCCATGTATGATACCTGTCTCCCCCCCTCCCATGTATGATGTCTCTCCCCCCTCTCATTTTAGACCAGGCACTTTCTCTTCTCCGCAGGCACCCATTGAAAAAATGCGTCCTAGGCCGGCGCCTGCTTCACCTATAGGTGGCATGGCGCTGCCCGCAGTCACTTTTTTATTTATTTTTTATGTTTTTAATGTGGAACATAGTTGCCAATATTTGAAAAAAATATCCAAAGACACTTTTGCAGAACAGCTATCAAAAATGTACCATATCCACTGCCCTAAACCTCTGCCCACTGCCCAACCCACATAATTAGCATAATGTAGTGCCACCTAGTTATTTTAGTGCGGATTATATAAGTAAATTAACACCATCTAGTGCCTATTTTAAGGATGCATGTTAAACAATCATTATGCCAGACTCAGAGCACTGCACCATTATTGTTTTGTTCAGAATAGGAAAATTAAAATTTTCAATTCATAGTTTGGACAGATATAAAAGCACATTGTGCTTTATATTTGATCCTTATACCCCCACTAAAACACTCTATGCCAGTCACAGGGGGTGAGTGTGAAGATACAGTTATGATATAATTCAATGATTTAGAAAAGGTGCATTCCTTTTTCTTATATCCTTCCAATTTACACACTTTCTCCTGCCCTTGTTTCATTATTGCCACAACATTCCTTGAATTGCACCCACAACACCTGATTGCACCCACATAACTTGCCACAGCACCCAGCTTGCACCTAAATGTATTCCCAGAGCACCAAGATTGCACACACAGGTCTTGCCAGAGCACGCGGAATGCACCCACAAATCTTTCCAGAGCACCTAGATTACAACAAGATTATGCTCAACCTCATGCTACTCTATCCAGCCAAACTCTCCCAGACTTGCACTCTCTCCCACTCCTCCAAGAGATCTCTCTCCCCAACTCTCTTCCAGTCCTTCTCTCTCACACCCTAGTCACACACACACACACACACACACACACACTCAGCAGAAATGTATAAAAGTGGCATATCATGGCAAAATCAGCTGTAATGTATAAATTTGCCAATGCATCCTCCCAGACTTGCCAATTTGCCCCCCACCCAGACCTTCCAATCTGCATCCCCCCAAACTCCCCAATCTGACCCAAGACCTGCCAATGCATCCCCATACTTCCCAATCTTCCCCCACACTTCCCTAATTTATCCCCACACTTCCCAAATGATCCCCAAACTCCCAAATTATCCTCTGACTTTGCAATCAGACCCCTTCTTCCCAACCTGACAATCAGACGTCGCTTGTCACACAAAAGTCCCTTAATTATGCCACACACAAGAGCCCCAATTATTATGCCGCACACAGGACACCCATTAATTATGCCACACACAGGAGCCCTGTTATTGAAATATTGTATTTCTCGTTTTTATTCCCTCTGCACCCACATAGCACCATACAGTACCCACAGAGCTTGCACCAATATTGCTTGCACTCACACAATTGGACATGCCACAGTGCCAATTTGCCCCACAGAACATACCACAGTGTCACTTTGCCCCACAGAACTGCTCCTACAGAACATTTACTTTGAAAAGTAAAATAAGCCACTGCCAGGTACCAATTACCATTCCACAGTCACTAGTACAGCGGTGGCGAACCTATGGCACGTGTGCCACTACTGGCACGCCGAGCCCTCAGCTGTGGCACGCGGCCAGGTTCAGCTCTCACCGCTTATCTGCTCCGTTGCCCTGGAGGTGCAGACATCAGTGTAATAGACGGGCGCCGCCGGTCATCTGCTTCTTCTCCAGATGATTGGCGCATGCGCGTTCTGTGAAGAAGCGTTCAAGTCGGAAAGCAATTAACTGTTTGCTTTCCAACTTGAACGCTTCTTCACATAACGCACATGCGCCAATCATCTGGAGAAGAAGCAGGTGACCGGCAGCGCCCGTCTATTACACTGATGTCTGCACCTCCAGGACAACGGAGCAGATTACCGGTGAGAGCTGAACCTGTATGTGTATGTGCGTTTGTGAGTATAAGTGTGTGTGTGAGTATAAGTGTGTGTGTGAGTATAAGTGTGTGTGTGTATGAGTATGAGTGTGTGTGTGTGTATGAGTGTCTGTATGAGTATGAGTATAAGGGTGTGTGTATGAGTATAAGTGTGTGTATGAGTATAAGTGTGTGTATGAGTATAATTGTGTGTGTATGAGTATAAGTGTGTGTGTGTATGAGTATGAGTGTGTGTGTGTGTGTGTGTGTGTGTGTATGTATGAGTGTCTGTATGAGTATGAGTATAAGTGTGTGTGTATGAGTATAAGTGTGTGCGAGTATGAGTATAAGTGTGTGTGTGTGTGTGTCTGTATGAGTATGAGTATAAGTGTGTGTGTGTACAAGTATAAATGTGTGTGTGTTTGGGTATATATGTGTGTATGAGTGTGTGTGAGTATAAGTATGAGTGTGTGTGAGTATAAGTATGAGTGCGTGTGAGTATAAGTATGAGTGTGTGTGTGAGTATAAATGTGTGCCCATGAGTATAAGTGTGTGTGAGTATGAGTATAAGTGTGTATGAACGTGTGTGTGTATGAGTATAAGCGTGTGTGAGTATGCGGTGTTGGCACTTTGTGGTCTGCAAATTTGTGTCGGTCAAAAATTGGGCACTCGGGACCAAAAACGTTCACCACCACTGCACTAGTACATGTTATTTTTCCCCACAGAACATGCCACAGCATCACTTTGCCAATTAAAATAAGCAACTGTCGGTACCAATTAACATGCCACAGTCACTTTTTTATTAACATAAGCAACAGCTAGTTTGCATATTAAAATATGCCTCAGTTTTCCCATTAAATATGCCACAGTTTGCCCATTAATATGCCAGTGTTAGTTTGATCATAATATGTTGAAGCCATTTTGCCATTAATATGCCAGTATTATTGTGACATTAATATACCACAGCCAATTTACCCATTAGTATGTCAGTATTATTTTGCAATATGCCAGTATTACTTTTTCCATTAATATGCCATAGACAATTTCCCCAATAATATGCCAATATTATTTTCCCATTAATAAACCACAGCCAATTTGCCCAATAATATGGCAGTATTATTTTGCCATTAATATGCCCCAGCTAATTTGCCTAATAATATGCCAGTATTATTTTGCCATTTAATATGCCCCAGCCAATTTGCCCAATATTATGCCAGCATTATTTTGCCATTAATTTGTCCCAGGCAATTTGCCCAATAATATGCCAGCATTATTTTGCCATTAATATGCCCCAGCCAATTTGCCCAATAATATGCCAGCATTATTTTGCCATTTAATATGCCCCAGCCAATTTGCCCAATAATATGCCAGTATTATTTTGCCATTTAATATGCCCCAGCCAATTTGCCCAATAATATGCCAGTATTATTTTGCCATTAATAAGCCCCAGCCAATTTGCCCAACAATATGCCAGTATTATTTGCCCATTAATAAGCCCCAGCCAATTTGCCCAATAATATGCCAGCATTATTTTGCCATTAATATGCCCCAGCCAATTTGCCCAATAATATTCAAGCATTATTTCCCATTAATATGCCCTAGCCAATTTGCCCAATAATATGCCAATATTATTTTCCCATTAATAAGCCACAGCCAATTTGCCCAATAATATGGCAGTATTATTTTTCCATTAATATGCCCCATCTAATTTGGCTAATAATATGCCAGTATTATTTGGGGATGGGACTCTTCATCGCGGCTGCTTCCGCGCAGCCGCTTCACCTCCGGCTCTGCAGCACAAGACAGATCGTCGCTGGAGATTTCATCGCGGGACATTTCATCGCTAAAGGTAAGTATTTTACCGATTTCAATAATATGCCAGTATTATTTTGCCATTTAATATTCCCCAGCCAATTTACCCAATAATATGCCAGTATTATTTGGCCATTAATAAGCCCCAGCCAATTTGCCCAATTATATGCCAGTATTTTTTGCCATTAATAAGCCCCAGCCAATTTGCATGACTTACCTTTGTCCCTGGTGGCTAGTGGCAGGCAGCATGCTGCCTGTTCGGCTCCCCGGTGGTGTGCGCAGAGAGGTCACATGACCAGGCACGTGTCTGACGTCAGAGTGCCGGGTCATGTGAACTGTTGGCACTTCCCCGTCACACTGCATGTTTTTTTCTGTTTGGAAGTGTGGTCGATTAGTTAAGGGTGGGGTTTCATATTTATAACCTGTGTTGGTTAGTAGAAAGCTAGCAGGGTAACTCACAGAGCCTGCTCATTGTGTGAGTTTGCTTTTTCCAAGTGACTGCTGTTTTCAAAGTGTACAGTTGGTACATTTACAGCAGGTAGTGCAGCACATGAGTTACAGACACAGAGGTTAAATATATTTTTTAGTTTTTTTGGATGAAAATCTACGCAAAGGATTTATCCGTCCGTCAACCTCTCCTGCAGCCTCTGGGATGTTCTTTGTCACAAATAAAGACAAAACCATCAGACCCATTATTGACTACAGACAACTCAATAAAATCACTGTAAAAAATCGTTATCCTCTACCGCTAATCCCTGAACTTCTTGAACGATTACGTACCACAACCATCTACACCAAGATTGATCTTAGAGGAGCGTACCATCTTATAAGGATAAAGAAAGATCACGAATGGAAAACTGCTTTTCGCACCCGATACGGGTTATTTGAATATGTTATGCCATTCGGATTGTGCAACACCCCTGCTACATTCCAACACTTCATAAACTACATATTCCGGGGTCTTCTAGATGTGTGTGTCATTATATACCTTGACGACATTTTAATCTATTCAGACAATCTAGAAGAACATCGGAAACATGTACGATTGGTGTTGTCAAGGTTACGGACTGATAGTTTGTACGCCAAACCAGAAAAATGTCTTTTCAAGGTGACAAAAATCTCATTCCTCGGATACGTCATTACCCCCCAACAAGTACATATGGACGATTCCCAGATTCAATGTATACTCAATTGGCCCATACCTTCAAATGTGAAAGAAGTTCAAAGTTTTCTTGGATTTGCCAATTTTTATAGAAAGTTTATTAAAAAAATTTCTTCTATAGTCCAACCTCTTACTCTGCTCACCAAGAAAAATACTTCTTTTGTCTGGAACCCCCAAGCTCAAGAGGCTTTTGAGGTTTTAAAAACAAAGTTCACTTCCTCTCGCATCCTCAAGATGCCCAATCCTTCTCTGCCCTACGTTCTCGAAGTTGATGCCTCTGATTTCACTCTTGGTGCTGTTCTATCTCAACAGAACACTCCCCAATCAGTCCTTCATCCTGTCGCCTTTTTCTCCCGTACATTGACCTCTGCGGAAGTCAAGTCAGAGGAACAAGCGTTGATATTCTTTCCCAGGGCTTACTCCGATCCCCTAGCGGATATCTATTGATATAATTACTTAGTTAAGGCCGAGGTACATGTTGTATGTTGATTTGTTTGTTTTCACAGAAGTGTTGGGTTCCTTTTGAGGGTTTTTTTTTTCATTTCATATTGATAGGTACGATCCAGGGTTGGCCAGATACAGGTATTATTATGCTATTCCTGTATACGTATTTATGGGTAGATTAACTTATGAGAAAATAGACACAAGGATGACTTAAAAAGAAAAGAGAAAGAGATGGAGAAAAGGAAGGACACAAATACATGAAAGAGACACCAATACAATCTAAATCATTTCTCCGGTTAAGAAAAAGCAACAAATATTTAGAATGAATCCCACAGACACCGAGGTAAGTCCAGTTTTACTACTTTTTAAGCACTCACACTTGCACCATACATGATGAGCAAGGTTGAAGAGCTCACTCAGCGCACATCTTGATATATGTATAAACACTTGACATAGCAGTTCCAGGTTCCATATCGTTGTGGCAAGTGTGAGCAAGTGGCCTCACTGGAAGCTCAGATTGGAGCACTGGAGAGGCATATTGTAACACTGAGGAATATTGACAACCTTGATAGGAGTCTCTTGCTCACTGAGCAGAGCTTAGTAGGGACACCTAAAAATGAAGGAGAAGATCAGCCAGAAGAGAACCAGGCACACAGTTGGGTGACCATTAGACGTGGTTGTAGCGGGGGAGGGAAGAGGGCAGCCAGTCCTGAGTTTCTCCACCCTAACAAATTTGCTCTCTTGAGTGAAGATGTTGGGGAGACAGACCCAGAAGTGCATTTGCTGGAGAAAACTGTTCTCCCTAACAGCCTAGCATAGAGGGAATCCAAAAGCTAGTGAAGTCTAGGCAGGTTGTGGTGATAGGGGAGTTATTAAGAGAGTAGGGTAATCTGTCGCTCTGATCGCAGCAAACAAATGATTTGCTGTCTCCGGGGTGCCCGTTTGGCATGTTGCAGACAGAGTGGACAGATTATTGGGAGGGGCTGGTGAAGAGCCAGCTGTTTTGGTCCATATTGGGACCAACGACACAGTAAGAGGAACATGGAGGGTCCTAAAAGGTAATTTTAGAGAGTTAGGGAATAAGATTAAGAAATGGACCTACGAGGTAGTGTTCTCAGAGATACCACCTGTGCCATGCGCTACGCAGAGAGACAGCGGGAGATTAATGCATGGTGTGATTTGGGAATTAGAGCTGGTAGCAGAAATGGAAAATTATGACATTATTGGTATAACCGAAACATGGTAGGATAATACACATGATTGGACAATCAATTTGGAGCGCTACATGTTGTTTAGAAAAGATGGGTCTAATAAAAGAGGTGGAGGGGTCTATATCAAACCAGCATTACTGCCTCATTTGAGTGAGGATATATATAATGACAGTACTGAAGTGGGGTTAAACCTGCCCAGAAATTATTAGTGGGTATTAGTTATAAACCACCGAATAATGGTGAATTTGAAGAATCACAGCTACTAATGCAAATCGAAAAGGCTTCTAAAATAGGGTATAGTATCATTATGGGGGATTTTAATAGAAGTAGACTGGAAAAATGGAACCACCAATTCTGCTAATAGCAGTAAGTTTCTGAATTTGTTGAATGACAACTTTTTGTCTCAGCTAGTACAGACACCAACCAGAGGGGAAGCGTGTCTGTATCTGGTAATAACTAACATGGAGGAGCTTATCTCTAACATCCAACTAAGTAAGGATTTAGGGAATAGTGACCATAACATGGTATCCTTTTAATTCCAACCAAAACACTAACATAGTAACATAGTAATTTAGGTTGAAAAAAGACAAAAGTCCATCAAGTTCAACCCATCTACCTATCATTCCAGTGCTTTGATCCAAAAGAAGGCAAAAACCCCTAAGGAAGCTATTTCGAATTTTGCCTCCTAGGGGGAAAAAATTCCTTCTTGACTCCAAAAGGGCAATCAGATTTCTGCTTGGATCAATAAGCTCTATTATTAATGCTTATTCTATTATTGATAGCCCTGTATGTTCTGCTTTTCTAAAAAAAAATATCCAGACCATTTTTAAATGCATCTATTGTGGTTGATAGCATTACCACTCTTGGCAGTGAGTTCCATAACTTTATTGTCCTTACCGTAAAGAATCCCTTCCTTTGCTGTCTATGAAATCTTTGCTCTTCCAGTCTCAGGGGGTGACCTCTTGTTCTTTGTACATTTCTGTTAACGAACAGGTCCCTGGAGAGCTCCTTATATTGGCCCTGCACATAAATATGAAAAAACTTTAGAAAAAAGGCGTCTTAGAGGGGATATGATAACATTATATAAATATATAATGTTATCATATCCCCTCTAAGACGCCTTTTTTCTAAAGTAAATAAATGCAATTTTTTAAGTCTCTCTTCATAACTAAGATCCTCCAATCCCCTTATTAATTTTGTAGCTCTCCTTTGCACTTTTTCTAGTTCCTTAATATCCTTTTTAAGGACTGGTGCCCAGAATTGTACTGCATATTCAAGGTGAGGTCTTACCATTGATTTGTAAAGAGGCAAGATGATGTCCTCCTCCCGTGAATCTATACCTCGTTTTATACATGCCAATATCGTATTGGCCCTTGCAGCTGCTGACTGGTTTGGGCACTGTTGCCAAGTTTGTTATCTACAATGATTCCTAAATTATTTTCATTAGTAGTTTTTCCCAGGGAAATACCATTTAACATATATGTTGCTTTGTTATTATTTTCCCATAATGCATAACTTTACATTTGTCTATATTGAACCTTATTTGCCACTTTCTTGCCCAGTCCCCCACTCTGTCCAAATCTTCCTGTAAAGAAAAAACATCAAGATTAGTCTTTATTACCTTACCTAATTTTGTGTCATCAGCAAACACTGAGACATGACTCTCAGCACAACGTGGGAGACTATTAATAAACATATTAAAAACTGACTTTTAAAAAGGCCAACTTTAGTAGCTTTACTACATCCCTTGGTCTTGTTGACTGGGATGGGTTATTTTTGGGAAAAACACAAAAGGTCAGTGGAATATCTTCAAACTAACACTACAAAAATATATATATAAATGTATACCCTTTGGTAACAAATATAAAAGAGGCAAACTAAAACCAGCGTGGCTAACCAGTAAGGTAAATCAGGAAATAAATAGAAGGAAAGTAGCATTTAAACATTATAAAGCTGAGGGATCAGCAGAGCCATTTGCAAAATATAAAGAAGCCAACAAATAATGTAAAAAGGCTATTAAATTGGCTAAATTGCAGAATGAAAAAACAATTGCCAAGGAGAGCAGGAGGAATCCCAAAAAAATATTTAAATATATAAATGGCAAAAAATGAAAGGCTGAAAATGAAATGGATGAGTCAGTGGATACAGAGAGAAAGCAGATATTTTAAATAATGTATTTTCTTCTGTTTTTACCAAGGAAGAACCAATGTACAAGAACCTGCAAGCTATGTTTACAGAACAGTCACAGCAAGCATGTGATTGGTTGACACAAGAAAAAGTGTTGAAACAATTAAATGTTGTTAAAATAGACAAAGCCCCTGGGGCCGGATGGTATACACCCAGGGGTACTTAAAGAGCCAGGTCCTGACCAGACTGTTATTTTTGATTTTCATGAATTCTTTTATTTCAGGCATGGTGCCCACAGATTGACAGAAAGCTGATGTGGTGCCCATATTTAAAAAAGGAACAAAATTCCAGCCAGGCAACTACAGACCTGTAAGCCTGACGTATGTGGTGGGGAAACTGTTTGAGGGGTTGCTAAAGGGATATTTTCAAGATTTAATATTGAACAGGAATCTAATTAGAAGGAGCCAACATTGCTTTATGAAAGGCAGATCTTGCCAAACTAACTTAATTACATTCTATGAGGAGGTGAGTAAAAATATAGATTTGGGTGCTGCAGTGAATGTGATATATTTAGACTTTGCTAAGGCATTTGATACAGTTCCACATACAAGGTTACTGTACAAATTCACTGAAATACACTTAGGGCCAGAGGTTTGTTTGCGGACTGGCATTTGGTTGAAAGACAGAATGTAAAGGGTGGTGGTAATTAGGAAGTCTTCAAATTGGACAGATGTAATAAGTGAGTACCTCAGGGTTCTGTCCTAGGTCCTCTTATGTAAAATGTATTTCTTAATGATCTCCCAGAGGGCATAGGGAGCTATGTCTCCGAGTTTGCCGATGACACAAAATTAAGTATGGGAAATGGGAAATACAGTCTGAACTTGATGTATATTCACTGCCAATAAATTGGGTAATTGGGCAGATAAATGGCAAATGCGATTCAATGTAGACAAGTGTAAAATCATGCATTTTGGGTACAATAATAAAAATGCAACATGTAGTTTAATTGTTGTTTGCTTGGGGAAATCTACTAATGAAAAAGATTTGGGAGTAGTTGTAGACAATAGACTTAGCAGTAGAGCATAGTGTCAGCTGGCAGCAGCAAAAGGCCAATAAGACATTGGGATGTATTTAAAGGAGTATTGACTCATGGGAGGAAGATATTATTCTGCCTCTTTGTAGGTCCATGGCAAGACCTCACCTTGAATATGTGGTTCAATTCTGGGTGGCTTTTTTTTTTTTTTTTTAAAAACAGACATTATGAAACTAGAGAAAGTGCAGAGGAGGGCTACAAAACTAATCAGGTAAATGGAAAGTATTTTTTCCCCTGCTGAATGCAGAATTCAAAATTGCTGAAGGAGTTATTATTTGCCTTCTTTTGGATCAACAGCGGTAAACATGGTATAGGAAAAGGGTTGAACTTGATGGACCCAAGTTTTTTTCAACCTAAACTACTATGTAACTATGTAAATATATACTGTGCATAATATCAATGCCAGTAAGCTACAAGGACATTACACCTACACCAGATCCTTGGGGTCCCTATCATAGATGGGCTAGGATAAGTGACACGCTACCGCTTATATATTCTTGATGATAAGTAATGCTTATATTACTTAGATATATTTATGGTTAGAGTTTATTGATACCCGGTTGTTATTAAAAAAATTTGGTTTTGTATATTATTAACTGTTTATATTTACTAACAGCTATCTTAAGCTGTTATTTTTATGTTGCAGCATTTTTTCTGATAAATAAATCCTGCAACTTTTCTAGCCACTCCTGTGTCTGTGTAATTTATTGGTGTGGGGGATGTATTATCTGTCATACCACTGTCAAGCAGCTAACCACTGTGCATAGCGCTCACACGTAATGCATTCTGAGCACAGCCGAGTGAATTAATGGATGAAAGTGTATTTCATCATTTAAAACAGATTTTATTTTATGTAATGTATAAAAAAGAACTACAGTTGCCCTTTAAGGTTTTAAGAAGAACAGAAAAACCTTATATTTAGGTTAAAAACAATATGAAGTCCTATTAATGCTGTTCCTGTATAGAGCTGCCGGCATAAAAGTCTCAGATTGAGGACATCCAGTGAGTTTAAGGTAACGGTAGTGCACACTACTGTTAGATGGCTTCCTCTTTTTATGAAAATTGACATTGCATGTTCAGAAGGATATTCCATGCAACAGGAAGCTGCATGTGAGAGCTAGAATCTTATGAATAATTCATAAGACAAGCTAAAAAAATACTGAGTAACATTAAAAAACAAACAACTAAAGTCTTCATAGATCTGCCAATCCTGTGATGATCAGTATGCCAAGGCAAACCCTTCCTTATCTCCCAAACGCTGACTGATCATGTTGTGATTGTATATGTCAGTGTTAAATCAAACCACGTTGCATTCTCTGAAAGATCAATTACAGGCCTGAGTACCACAAATGGCTTTTTTTGGAATTGCAGCAGAAACATAAATTCTATCAATAAACATATTTACCATGACAGTGAATTTAGTAGATCAGTAATCAACAAACAATTCCTCAAAGGGCCATAATGGCTCATAGTTTAAATTTCTTTAGGTGAACACAAGTGAGGAATCCCAAATTCAGGAACTTGAAGCACAGACAGAGACCCTCGTTTTTGCATGGGATCAGCATAGGGCGAGGGATGTGAGACACAGCAGATAGTAAACCCGAGTGTATCTATTAAGAAACACGTCCCACAACATGTTTTGTTTAAATCTTGCATCCTTCAAGGAAGCAAGGGTTAAACAAGGTGCAATGTTTCTTTAAGTAAGTGATGCAATTCAAAGTTCCACATAAGCCAAATTAAGAACGGTCATTTTAACTTAAAATGGAATTGTTAAAGGAATATTTATTTATTAATATTCCTTATGCAGAAACATAAAAACATAGAATGTGTCAGCAGATAAGAACCATTCGGCCCATCTAGTCTGCACAATTTTCTGAATACTTATCTTATCCTTCACTGTATTAACCTCTACCACTTCTGCTGGAATTCTGTATTTCCAGATATTACTTTTAAACCTTTGCCCCTTTAATTTAAGACTATGCCCTCTTATTGTGGTAGTTTTTCTTCTTTAAAATATACTCCTTTACCATTTTCAGAGCCACCGTCAGAAATTTCTGGAGGCCCCCGTCCCTATATCTCCCTCTTGCCTCCCTACCCTCCCAAAGTAATTTCATCCAGGTCTTTGTGTATCATGCCAATGATTTAAATGCACCCCAGGACATGCCCATTCACCTGCATTGCACATCCAGTACTTACCCCTGCCCCAACATCTGAATTGCACATCCAAGACTTACCCCCTCATCCACATTGCACATCCAGGACTTAACCCTGCCCCCCCAGACATGCCCTCTCACACACATTACCCCATAGATATTCCTCAGCCAGTTTTCCAATGAATATGCCATAGCCAGTATGCCCATTAATATGCCACAGCCAGTATGCCCATTAATATACCACAGCCAATATGCCCAATAATATCCCACACCCAGTTTTCCCATTAACATTCCACAGCCAGTTTTCCCATTAACATGCCACAGCCAGTCCGCCCATTAATATGCCACTGTTTTCCCATTAATATGCCACAGTCAGTTTTCCCATTAACATGCCACCGCCAGTTTTTCCATTAATATGCTACTGTTTTCCCATTTATATGTCACAGTTTTCCCATTCATTTGCCACAGCCAGTATGCCCATTATTATGTAACAGCAAGTGTGCCCATTAATATGCCACTGTTCTCCCATTAATATGTCACAGCCAGTATGCCCATTAATATACCACAGCCAGTTTTCCCATTAATATGCCATAGTTTTCCCATTAATTTACCACAGCCAGTATGCCCATCAATATGCTACAGCCAGTTTGTTCATTAATATGCCACAGTTAGTCCCTCCCCCTCCTCCCCTTCCCCAGTACTCACCTGTTTTCTGCGAGAGACAGCAGCCTTCCATGCTGCCTCTCTCGAACTCCCCGCACACTATTCTGGCTTGAAGCTCTGACGTCAGATCAGTGCGCGTGTAGCGCGAGAGAGGCAGCATGGAAGGCTGTCTGTGCATTGCACACTGTGCTGCCTTCTTGCATGGAGATGCTGGTGAGGGGAGATCTTTTGATAAATAAACCCTGGACTTGCCCCCAGACTGTAAATAAATACAGGACTTGCCCCACACTGTAAATAAATACATAACATGCCCACACACTGTAAACAAAGGACTTGCCCCAAGACTGTAAATAAATACATAACTTGCCCCCACACTGTAAATAAAGGACTTGGCCCTAGACTGTAAATTAATAAGTCTGAATATAGTTCAAATTCAGTACAATTTCTAGACTTAGAAATATATATTTAAAATAACAATTTCAAAACTTGCACACATTTTAAACCTGTGGATGGAAGCGACTTTTTAGCATTAGACAGCTGCCATTTCTCCCCATGGTTACTCAATACACCAAAAGGCCAATTCAAGCATATTAGACACAATTGTATTATTAAACAGACACATTCGACTTATAGGCTCAACAGCTAAAAACACAATTTTTAGATAAAGGTTATAATAATTAGTCTCTAGATACACAGATATCCACAACTCGTATAATATCTGTTCTTATAAGAACAGATCTCTTACGCTATAAAACAAAGGACTCCCAAAAACAAAGTCTTCCAATTCTAGCAATCTTTGATTATAACACTAAGCACAGAGAAATAAAATCAATTCTTTAAACGCACTGGACCATCCTACTTATAGACCCTATGCTAAAAAAAACACTACAAGAAAAACCTAGACTGATCTTTAGAGGAGCACCAAACCTTGGCCCAAAGGTTACTACATCCTGCCTTAGTATATCCCATATGGAAAATAAGGATCATTTTGGATTGGGAAAAGCCTTTTTTAGATGCAAGACCCCCCAAAAAATCACCTCTTTCACCTGTAATCGGACCAAAAGGAATTACCCAATCAAAGCATGTATAACTTGTAACACAGGGCTTGACAAATCTTATTTGATTTTAGGATCCAGAATTTTTTTTTAGGAGCCAGACAATCACGCAAACATAAACACAATTCATAAACACACACGCCTACTTCACATATATACAAACACACCTACTTTACATATACACATATATCCAAACACCTCACACACACCTACTTTACATATACACATATATCCAAACACCTCACACACACACAACTACTTTACATATACACATATATCCAAACGCCTCACACACACCTACTTTACATATACACAAATATACAAACACCTCACACACACCTACTTTACATATACACAAATATACAAACACCTCACACACACCTACTTTACATATACACATATATACAAACACCTCACACACACCTTCTTTACATATACACATTTATACAAACACCTCACACACACCTACTTTACATTTACACATATATACAAACACCTCACACACACCTACTTTACATATACACATATATACAAACACCTCACACACACCTACTTTACATATACACATATATACAAACACCTCACACACACCTACTTTACATATACCCATATATACAAACACCTCACACACACCTACTTTACATATAGCCATATATACAAACACCTCACACACACCTACTTTACATATACACATATATACAAACACCTCACACACACCTACTTTACATATACACATATATCCAAACACCTCACACACACCTACTTTACATATACCCATATATACAAACACCTCACACACACCTACTTTACATATACACATATATACAAACACCTCACACACACCTACTTTACATATACACATATATACAAACACCTCTCACACACCTACTTTACATATACACATATATACAAACACCTCACACACACCTACTTTACATATACCCATATATACAAACACCTCACACACACCTACTTTACATATACCCATATATACAAACACCTCACACACACCTACTTTACATATGCACAAATATCTAAACACCTCACACAAACCTACATTACAATACATACAAACACAGGCTTTTCTTGGGGGTTTCTTCTTGATGTGTCCCCCTCCCTGCTGCTTTACCTCACTGCAGGGGAGGGGGACATTCATGCTGCAGCTGATCTCCGTTGGTCGGTGTGCTGAGTGCCAGGATGTCACGTGACGACACCCGGCACTCAGACACGCGTTGCGTGAGGGGGCGAGCTTGCAGTCTGTGCCATCGGCCATCGGCACAGACTTTACCCCCTCGCGCTGTGGAAAAATCGGATGGCAGCGGCAAGGGGACCATGAGGCTGACAGCACCCAGGCGCCATGGCGACCTGGCGCCTGGGGTTTGTCGAGCCCTGTTGTAACACATCGAGTGTGATATACCTTTTAACATGCCCCTGTGGCCTTAGTATGTGGGTAAAACATCCTGAAATCTGAAGGTCAGTGAACATATGGGGAATATTAGGAGAGGTGTAAAGAACTAGACATGTGCAAAACTAAAATTTTCGTTTCGTTTTCGTCCATTCGGACGAAAATGTTATTTATTTCGTCTAAAACGAATTTCGTTCATTAGTGCATTCGTTTCAGACGAAATTCGTTCATTATTTTCGTTTCGTTAATTTTTTTCGTTCGTTTTATAGAATACAATGTAATACTATTGGCTTTCTATAAACCGAACGAGAGCCCCATTCATAAGAAATTCTTATGAATGGGGCTCTCGTTCGGTTCATAGAAAGGCAATAGTATTAATTGTATTCTATAAGCCGAAAGTCTATAAACCGAACGACTTTCGGTTTATAGACTTTCGGCTTATGGAATACATGTAATCCTATTGCTATTCTATAAACCGAACGACTTTCGGTTTATAGAATAGCCATAGGTTTACATGTATTACATAAGCCGAAAGTCTATAAACCGAAAGTCGTTCGGTTTATAGGCTGTCGGCATTTAACTAATAAGAGACAGAGTCTCCATTCATAAAATTATGAATGGAGACTTTGTCTCCGTGTAGTAAAATGCCGACAGCCTATAAACCGAACGTTCGGTTTATAGGCTGTGGGCATTTTACTACACGGAGACAAAGTCTCCATTCATAATTTTATGAATGGAGATTCTGTCTCCGTGTAGTAAAATGCCGACAGCCTATAAACCGAACGTTCGGTTTATAGGCTGTCGGCTTATGGAATACATGTATTCCTATTGCTATTCTATAAACCGAACGACTTTCGGTTTATAGAATAGCCATAGGTTTACATGTATTACATAAGCCGAAAGTCTATAAACCGAAAATCGTTCGGTTTATAGTCTGTCGGCATTTAACTAATAAGAGACAGAGTCTCCATTCATAAAATTATGAATGGAGACTTTGTCTCCGTGTAGTAAAATGCCGACAGCCTATAAACCGAACGTCGGCATTTTACTACACGGAGACAAAGTCTCCATTCATAATTTTATGAATGGAGACTCTGTCTCTTATTAGTTAAATGCCGACAGCCTATAAACCGAACGACTTTCGGTTTATAGACTTTCGGCTTATGTAATACATGTAAACCTATGGCTATTCTATAAACCGAAAGTCGTTCGGTTTATAGAATAGCAATAGGATTACATGTATTCCATAAGCCAAAAGTCTATAAACCGAAAGTCGTTCGGTTTATAGACTTTCGGCTTATAGAATACAATTAATACTATTGCCTTTCTATGAACCGAACGAGAGCCCCATTCATAAGAATTTCTTATGAATGGGGCTCTCGTTCGGTTTATAGAAAGCCAATAGTATTACATTGTATTCTATAAAACGAACGAAAAAAATTAACGAAACGAAAATAATGAACGAATTTCGTCTGAAACGAATGCACTAATGAACGAAATGTCTTTCGGCTTATAGAACAGCAATAGCATTACATGTATTCTATAAACCGAACGTCGTTTGTTTTAAAGACTTTCGGCTTATAGAATACATGCTGCTATTGGCTTTCTATAAACCGAAAGAGTCCCCATTCATACGAATAGGTCAATTGACCTATTCGTATGAATGGGAACTCAATTTCGGTTTATAGGAAGCTAATAGCATTACATGCATTCCATAAACCGAAAGTCATTCATGTCGGTTTATGGAATGTAGTACAATGCTATTGGTATTGTAAACCGACTCTATTTCGTTATTCGTTTTTCGGACGAATGGACGAAAATGCTATTTTCGTCCGAAAATGCTATTTTCGTCCGAAAATGCATTCGTCCGAAAACGAATGCACATGTCTATAAAGAACCACATTGTTTTCTTACATTTTCTAAACCATCATAACCGTAACCCTGGACTACTCAGTTTCACCCCGATATGCCATGTTAGAAAAAACTGGAGGGGTGGCAACCTAGCCGTTATTTCTCTCTTTTTTTTTTTTTTTTGCTTTTATTCTTTATTGCAAATTTCAATGTATACAAAGAGACATTCATAGACATATAAAAAGGCATATAGAATAGACAAATAAAGGACATATTCATAGAACATAAGAGGGAAATCAAACCGGTGGGTAGGACAGGCATTCATAATAAAGTGCAAAAGCATATAATGGATGAAAATCACATCTTCTAAAGTGCAAATGTTCAAGCTTAATGTGACCAGGACCAGGCCTTTCTTTATTCACCTTTTATTAATTTATTTGTAATATCGCCCATCACATAGACATCCCAAATACCTAGACACGTAGACGAATAGACACTGTACCCACAGCAAATTAAATTAATTACCTCTATCCCTATAAACAAGAAAACAAGAGAGAAGTGAAAGACAAAGGAAAAAAAGAAGAAAGAGCAAGGAAGAAAGACACTTCGCGCTGGGAAGATTATACGAACAGGGTGATGGAACCAGAACACCATTTTATTTTCGGTTTACCGCCAGTCAGGGCCCTAAACTTCTGTGACTGCTGGGGGAGACAAACTGTCAAGTTTCTTGAACCAAGTGTCGTATAGGGCGAACCTATCGGGAGAAAGTGTACTGGACCACGACAGCTCCCTCTCCATATAGAGTTGGTACTTAACCTGCTGGACCAATTGGTTCTTACAGAAGGGGAGGCTGGATTTCCAATTACGAGCTATGAGAATCTTTAGAGCAACATAACAGTTGTCACAAGTAGAAGAAGGAATGGTGGGGAAGTTTTTAGGCCTAGATGTAACAGAGCTGATCCCGGGTCGGATGGTATTTTTACCCCCGTCAGCCAATAGAATAAATCAAAAATCCAAATCCATAATGGTCTAACCGCCAAACATCCCCACCAAACATGTAGGTATGATCCCCCTCTCAAACCGCATCTCCAACAGTTGCTCGGATAATCAGGGTACATCCTTCCCAATCTATTTGGGACCAGGTACCACCTGTTGGTCACTTTATATTGATTTTCCAGTAAATTCAAACAATGTATATTTTTCTTTAACTTACTTGAGGCTAGCAACCATTCAGCCAGAGTTATGCTCACGTTTAGCTCCTTTTTCCAGGAGGCGATAGCCCGAATCTGGCCCATACCACCTAATTGAAGAAGGTCCCTAGATTTAGCCAGAACTCGTGGAACTACCTCCAAGCAAAAGAGGAATTTCAATCTTATCTCCCTATCTTGAGGAATTTTATAAAGGAAGCATCAAGGAAACTCTTTAGTCTCAAGTAGTTAAACTTTTCGCTAAGGGCGATAATCCCTCTGTCAACCAGAACTTGGTAAGGCAAGAATTTATATCCCTGGCATAGATCCTCCACACTTAAAGCTCCCCCATCCACCCAGCGTTTCAAAGAGATGTTATCTACTAAATGTTCTACCGTGCTGATTCTCAAGGAGGGGAGCATTTTACCATGTAGTTCCAACCTGGTCTTAATAGGCTGCCATGTACCACGGTTCTGATTGATTAAGAGTGACCTGTAGCTGATACATATGGACTAGCATGTTTGCGTGGAAAAGCTGTTTTATAGATGGAAAATTTAAGCATCCATTATTATATTTCTTAGATAGGAGCTTCAGGCTAATTCTGGGTCTTTTGGCCTTCCAAACATATGCCGTAAAGACCCTCTGTACCATATCTAACCAACCATCAGAGACCGATAGAGGGACCATACGGAACAAATATGTCCACTTGGGGATAATACATGCATTCAAAATATTCATCTTGCCCCACCATGACGATTCCCACTGACGCCATTCCTTCAGTAACTTATTTGTTTGTCTATGGAGCCTCATGAAGTTGGTTTCCATGATATGGTCCACCTCCTTTACCATTATTATGCGCAGATGTTCAAACTGTTTGTTGGACCAATCAAAGGGAAAATGTGCCCTCATATTAATCTTCAAAGAGTCCGACAGATTAAGTGCCAAAACCTTAGTTTTATCCACATTTAATTTATAATTTGACACCCTACTATAATCGCCAATCTCATCCATCAAGCAAGGGAGGGATGTCTGCGGGGAGGTCACCATAATTACCACGTCGTCTGCGTAAAGTGAAATCTTCAGAGCTACATTCCTGCTAGGGAAACCTTCAATGTTGCAGTTGTTCCGGATTCTGACGGCAAAAGGCTCGATCGACAGAATATACAAAAGTGGGGATAACGGACATCCCTGTCTTGTACCGTTGGTCATAACATACCACTCTGAACAGACATTGGGACCCACCACTCGAACAGTAGGTCGCAAATATAGTACCAGAATGGCCTGAAGAATCCACCCAGTAAAGCCAAAGGACCTAAGCATAGCCTCAAGGTATTCCCACCCGACCTTGTCAAAGGCCTTCTCGGCATCACATGACAGGGCCAGGAGGGGGACCGAGGACTTGTTGGCCAGGTCCAAAATGTAAATAAATCATCTGACATTGCTATACGATGACCTCCCCGGGACAAACCCCGTCTGGTCGGAATGGACCAGACCGTGAATGACAGATTTAATGCGTGCCGCTAGAATTGAGGCATAAATCTTCATATCAACATTTATTAATGAGATAGGTCTGTAATTTTTCATATTGACCGGATCTTTGTCTTGTTTTAAGATTGGGATAACATTGGCTCTAAGAAGTTCTCCGGGAGGGTTCATGGATATTACCAGTTCATTAAACATTTTGCATAAAGCTGGCGCAACAGTTTTCTTAAAAAGTCTGTAAAAGGAGTTGCCGTATCCGTCAGGACCCGGGGTTTTATAGGCTTTTAAGTTATCTATAGCCGACTCAACCTCTTGTATAGAGAAGGGGGAGTTAATCTTCGCGGATTGTGGGTCAGTAAGCTTGGGGAGTGGGACCGATCCTAGGTATCTGTCTATACTTTAGACATCTTAATCTACTAATATTTCTTACTGTAAAGTGCTTATGCCTAACTGTGATTTCAAAATATCGGAACTTTAGTCATCTCATTTTAACACTACGTCCTACATCCATGTGCTTGTGCCTATTTGTGCTAATACCACCGTGATCAAGAGCTTGTGCATAGGGGGAAAATTAACAGTACGGAAACACATCAATCACATCATAATGAGTTAAGCATTAATAATAATGTAAGGTGCTGTATAATGTCAAAGTAACGGAACTTTAGACATCTCCTTCAACGTTACAAAAGTGATAGCTAGGAACCCGATATAGTATCCAAATATCCATGCTTTTATACCTCTGAGAATCTGATTAAATGATCCTTCGTCTTAGTGCTTGAACCAGATAATATACTGACTGGGTTGGTAAAAAAAAAAAAAAAGCAATTTGATACTATCTGAACCCCCTACTATAATGAAGTGAACCTGTGATGACCGATGCAAAGTGGAACACGTCCAGCACTCAGAACAACATTGGGTACACTTCAGCTGAATAAGTGGCCTATGTATTCGAGGGTCAATATCATAGGACCCTCTCACATATCTTGTTTTAGGCTTATTATCCTAATCATGTTAATATTGTCACACATAACTACAAAAATATATAGCCTGATATTAGTGTTAATGCGAAATCAAAAAGGGATTTAGTGGCTGTACGGTAAGTTGGGAATCCGAAATAACCAATGATACTTCCTTCAAACGAGGAGTGGACATTCATATTCCAAATCTACGTACTGAAGACATAAACAATTCTCTAAAAAAAAATTCTCCCAAGATGCTCCAGTGAATCACCAAATCGTGACATGCTGCACCTTCGCCCTATCCTCCAGTACTTTCATTAGTCAAATGCACTTGGAGTATTCAATGCCCAATTGAAGAGAACCTGTGATCATAACATATTCATCAGTAGACAAAATAGCATGTCCGATTGATAGTAATTCACGAAAACACCTCTCAGATTTTAACTCAGAAATCACTATTACTTGTAGACCTGGACATATAAAAAAAAAAAAATAGATACAGTGTAATGGCTATTATGCATTGAGTCTCGGTCTAATCACAGCCTCACAAAACGTTTTATAAGGGGGGGGGGGGGAATTCTTCGATCTCTCCAAAACCCTTCTCCAGATCCTCTACCCCTCCGACTTCCGCCTAGGAGCCCGCACCCTCCGGTTCTGGGGGCAAGTTTTCTTCCACCCATGCGCTGGCTTTAAAGGGATCATCCAAAACTATTATTCTGTCTTCGTGAGAGACTATCAGCTTCGGGGGGTAACCCCATCTGAACTTAACATTGTTGCGCCGTAGACTAGAGATAGCAGGACGGAATTTCTTCCTATTTAATCTGGTGGTTTAAGATAAGTTCGTAAGAGTTATTATATCTTTATACTGTCCTTCGGTGGGCCTTCTCTCTCTGCTAACTTTAATTACTGATTCTTTCATGCTGAAGGAATGAAAGCAAACAATGATGTCTCTAGGGACGTCCCCAGTAAAGGTTTAAGGTTTTGGAAGTCAGTGACACCGATCTATGGAAGACATATGAATATCTGATGCGAGGCCAATAGCTGCCAGAAAGTTTTCCACTAAGATTTTTGGGTCTTCCTGGGTTGCAGATTCTGGAAAAATTCTGAACCGCAGATTATTCCTCCTGGAGCGATCTTCCAAATCTCCAATTTTAGCTTCTAAGAAATCGATTTTTTTTTAGAACATTTGACTTTCTTTATTTATCAAATTTATCCGAGCGTCCATATCTTGGGACTTTAGCTCCATCAGCTGAAGTTTATTCGCGAGAGCCAGAATTTCATTCTTAATATCTTGCGAGGATCTGGCCAACTCCATCTTTATGTCCTCCAGGATACCTTGTAAGCTTGCTTTCAGCAAAGCTGGTGTGACTACCTGGTAATCGGGATCTGCATGACCAGTTGGAGGGAAACTGTCTCGGTCAGATTGAGATCTCTGGATAGGGCTGTCCATCTGTGTGCTAGAAGTTTGTGGTGAAAAAAATGCAGACAGGTTATTTTCCATCTTTTGATCTATCTTCTTAGCCTGTTTGGGTGCCAGTTTTGCGTCAGCGGTTTTCCTAGACATGCCAGAAGCCTATATCAGGCCACCCTGGACCTGAGTTAGGGCTAGTATCAATTATATGCCAGTGTTTGGCTTAATAAGGATTAGATTGTATTTGGTTTAGGCGGAAAGGACCTGCAGTCTAAATATAAGAACTTCAGTTCCTATTACAGAGAGACTGGGTGGACAAGCAAATAAAGGACAAGGGGGCCCTAATCAATATTATCCATATAACAACTAAATGAACCGAAACCCAATGGTCGGGTTTATAAAGTTGTGCAGCAAACAGTTTAAAGGACCGGTCTACTGTGCTAAATGAGAGAGACACATATACAGTAGATATTATGGGTGATAACCCATTAGTAAATGCCACCAATGCTAAGCAGAGAGAAATAGTCACTTATTGGGCGATTTGGAAAGTACTCACCGATGCAGCCTCCTCGCAAAGTATTGATCAGTTATGGCTCCCTCACAGTAAGCACTCTGCAGACCTTGGCTTTGGAATCAATAATAACACCTTCGTCCGCTTTCTTATCACGGGATCGCTATCGGGAACTGCTTCCTCCGCTTCTCAATAAGAGATCCCTTTCGCCTCCTGTGTCCCACCTCTGCTCTCCTCCTCTCCTCTCTCTGACCGCAACACGCCGCCAACCCCAAACTCTATGAATGGAAACGCCAGCGGACCTCCAGGAACCGGTGACCAGGCAGGAAGGTCATAGCTCTGCCCTCCCCTCACACGCCGACCAGCCTCCCAAGCGCGGCCTACGTCGCCACGCTACATGCTCCTCCTCCCCCCTCTCTTTTTTAAATGCTTATTCCGTTTTATTCTATTTCCCATTATTCCCGCTCTATTACAATTACTTATGCCCACATACACCTATATATCTTATCTAATATATCTTATCTAAGTCTAAACACACATCTTTCTCCTGTCCTAAGTAAAGAATGCCACATGGTTTAACATCAGAATATTAGTGCAGCTCGTCAAAAAGACGCACATGCCCCGCCTACCCACTAATTATCTTTCCAACATCCAGACACAGAACACTTAGTCTTCAACGGAGACAACACTCCGTTACTCACACTTGATTGTAATTCCTGCTTTTAATAGACCCTTTCTAACCAAGGTCTTTTATTCTACTGATTTTCAGTCCATTTAAAAAATAAAAGTGACGTGTTCTGTCCTTATCAGGATTTTAAGAGCAAGTACTGCTTGCTCTCTCTTCTCCGCATTTGTGTGCTAAATAGGAATACATAACATTTTTTAACTAAGATTCCTTTCACTTTTCTATTACAGCATTATACGCAATTCATGATTCAAAAGGTCCAATAATATCTTTAATAAAGAAGTTCCCTTTTGGTTGTGTGTATGTATTATCCAGTATGCAAGTTATAGATAATTAGTGTTTAATTACTATTTCTACTCGATTTTAGCTAATATAATCCCAGAAAGAGGCATTAAGCTAATTACCTCCAAAAGCACACAAAAAAATATTTTCTCCCTCCTGACATTTGCAATTATCACACCCAGTAAGTAACTGTAGTAACAAAAGCCCATTACTATATTTTTTATTATTTTATCTAACATTTTAACATTTTCTTTTGTATTTCTTAGCTACTAACATCCTTAATTGATAATACCAGCTCTTCCTTGAAGGCTTCAATAAAGTTAAAAAAAATAAATAAAAAAAAGCGACCGGAGTTTCCATCCTCCATGCAGGAGGGAAGACTGCACGTAGGAGATGACCGTAAACAGAGCAACAAGGGAGTAAGTACTGGGGAAGGCGGGAGGAGGGATGTCCTTCACACTGCACAAAATTCGCTCCATTAGACGCACAGACATTTCCCCTTACTTTTGAGGAGGAAAGAAGTGCGTCTCATGGAGCGAAAAATACGGTAACTCATAGGCAAACTGTGCAACCAGACAGCTGCTGCATGCCCTAAACTTAGGGGATGCAGTACGAGACATATACATAACGTTCAACGGCTTAGCAGGAGCTATAGCGAATGGTATACATCACATATCAATGAGGGAATAAGAAGAAATTTAGTCAGATGTGGTAAAAGAGAAGGGGGAAGTAGATTAGACCAGAAAAGACAAAGCGGGGAAGGAGTAACCCAAGAGAGGGGTACTGGCAGCATAAGGGAACGCTGCTCAAAAAGAGACAGGCTGCTGAGCCACCATTTTAGCAACTGGCTTGTACATGTACAATGTAGGGGGAGACATTGATCATCTCCATGCCATAACCGCTGGTGAGAGATCATCAAATACCGATAGGGAGGCCCCTTCATGTGTACAGGTACCTTGATTTCGGCTCCTGTCATTATAGTGGCCTTAACAGCATGGGGTTGTAGCTGCAGCATTACGTTTCGAGGTCCGTTGGGGGGAGCTCTCTAAGCCCTGCGGATTTGAAAAAAATTGAGTAAACCACTCTGGTCAATGTCCTGTTCTCAAAGTAGATTTTTGAGGAAGCTTTACACAGGGCCAATCGTGGGCGGGTGCACGTGGTGCACCGCGCCCAGGCGCACGGTAGGAGAGGCGCCTGAATCACAGAGCGCGACGGGAGTGGAGCTTGCACCCGGGGGCAAGCTCCGCCCCGTTGCGCTCTGATTGGCTGCAGGAAGGAGGATGGTGTCTGCAGAGGCAGACACCGGCATCTAGTTTCTTCTGCCGGATGTCAGCTGACATACCGACAGAAGAAACTAGATGCCGGTGTCTGCCTCTGCAGACACCATCAAGCAGGTGTTTCGGGCCCGGCGGGAGACAGAGCAGCAAGGAGGTAAGTACTGGGGCAGGGGGGAGGAGGGTGGCAAACGAGCATACTGAGGGGGAAAACCTGACATATTAATTGGCATTATCCTGATATATTGAGTGACAAAATCCTGGCATATTAATTAGCATAACCCTGACATATTAATTGGCAAATTCCTGGCATATTAATTAGCATAATCCTGGCATATTAATTGGCACAACCCTGGTATATTAATTGGCATAACCCTGACATATTAATTGGCATTACCCTGGCATATTAATTGGCATAACCCTGGCATATTAATTGGCATAACACTGACATATTAATTGGCATAATCCTGGCATATTAATTGGCATAACTCTGGCATATTAATTGGGATACTCCTGACATATTAATTGGGATAATCCTGACATATTGAGTGACAAAATCCTGGCATATTAATTGGCATAACCCTGACATATTAATTGGCATAACCCTGACATATTAATTGGCAAATTCCTGGCATAATAATTGGCATAATCCTGACATATTGAGTGACAAAATCATGGCATATTAATTGGCATAACCCTGTCATATTAATTGATTTATTGGAGGCTGTGTAGAGACACAATATCTCGGCTATTTCAACCACACTTGCCCTCTAACACATGTCAGAGAACAGGACAGTCTTCTCCTAAATTAATTAATCGATAGGTTGAGGGGACAGTCACATACAATCCCACTTGTGATGTGTGATGTCTAATGAACTGTGCTGTTGCATGCTCACTTGGAAGATATCTGCAGGTGCCAATGCAACACGATTTCTCTGTCCTCTAAAGGACAATCATTCACTGTTAAAATATTAATTATATTCTCATGTGTGAAAATATTTAAAGGGTCCACTCCACAAAGTCATCTCCAATCAGAGCTCCTAGTTTCGGACCCAGCCTTGAAATTCGGGCTACTCAGAGACCACCTAAAATTGTCTTGAATCAGCTCAAAATTTGTGCAATGAGGGGAGAACTACAGCTTATTTCGAGGGGACCTTGGCTATTGCCGAAATAGCCAAAGTCCTCCTGTAGACATAAATGGGAGAACTTTGGCTATTCCGAAAATAGCTGAAGTCCTCCCCAAGTGGCCCCAAAATTGTAAAAATTCTGTAAAAAGAAAAATGTAAAAAGAAAACCTGGCACATTAATTATCTACATAAAAAAAAAAACATGAAATAATGTCAAATATTTTTTTATTAAAAACTGTCATATTAATGTAACTATACTACTATAATGTATGTCATTAAAATATTATAATAGTATGTAAATATTGTTGTGTTACCAATGTGTTAACTTGTTAACACATGTGTGGCAAGACAGGAGGCAAATATTTGCATTATCAGTCTTAAAGGAAACCTCAAGCAGCAAAAGAGTTAACTGAGTTGTAAAGGATCAACCAATAGAAACAAACACACAGAATGCATGTATAAACCACCTTCACATCATCTTCCTATTTCTTTTCTGCTTGCCTCCAGGTGAGCACCTTCCACACTAGAGTGTTTCTCTGTCTCACTATACAGTTTATTTAATCTATACTTCAGATTGCTTTATTACTGTGTATTAGGTGTTTTTTTTCCCTTTATTGTGTTTTTCTTCACAGGTTATTCCTTAGTTTTAGGGATCAACACCTCTAATGGGGTTCTCTTTTTCCACCAATAGCGGCAATACCGCTTTCCACACACACCTTACCATTTTATGTTTTTCTCTAATGTGTGGCCCATTCAGCTCCTCTCTTGGGCAACCCTGGTGCCTGCACTGCCAGGTTAGGCCCCGGTTTTTGGTCTACATACATATTTATATATTGCGTTATTATTGTTGAGGGCACACATACCACAAACTGCTCCGTGCAAGAGGGAAACTACCATATCCCACATATATTTGATAAACCAGGTTATAAAGGGATATTTACCGTACTTCAGGGATCTAGTTCCCATATATCATTCTTGGCAGTTTCTTGACAATTTTAAACCCTCCAGGATTATTTGGCTTGCTGCAGCATATACCTCTGCCATCCCATGTCTGTTTGTCTCTCCTCTGCCATCCCATGTCTGTCTGTCTCTCCTCTGCCATCCCATGTCTGTCTCTCCTCTGCCATCGCATGTCTGTCTGTCTCTTCTCCCTTCCCATGTATGTCTGTCTCCTCACCCCTCCCATGTCTCTCTCTATTCTCTACCTCCTATTAATGTCTCTTTGTCCCTCTACTCATGTATGTGTCTCTCCTCTTCCCCATAGCTGTCTCTTTTCCTCCATTCCCTCGCCTGTGTTCTCTCCTCTATCCCCCGTCTGTTCTCTCCTCCCTCCATCACACGTCAGTGTTCTCTCTTCTTCTCTCTTCTCCCCCATCAGTGTTCTCTCTTCTCCCCCATCAGTGTTCTCTCCTCTCTCTCCCCCCCCATCAGTGTTTTCTCCTCTCTGCCATTTAATATGCCCCTGCCAATTTGCCCAATATTATGCCAGTATTATTTTGCCATTAATGTGCCCAAGCCAATTTGCCCAATAATATGCCAGTATTATTTGCCATTAATAAGCCCCTGCCAATTTGGCCAGTAATATGCCAGTATTTGCCATTAATATGAATCCCAGCACCTACCTTTTTTCCCTGGTGGCAAGTGGCAGGCAGCATGGTGACCTCCATGCTGCCTGTTCAGCACCCCGGCGGTTGTGCAGAGAGGACCCGGTGCGCATCTGACGTCAGAGCGACGATCACGTGACCTCTCGGCACTTCCCTGTCACACTGCATGGGGAGCCGAACAGGCAGCATGAAGGTTTCTGTGCTGTCTGTTCGGCTCCCTGTGCAGCCTGCAGAGCGATGGTGAGTGGGGATCTTCTGATCTCCTTTTTTTTTCTTCACCTCCGCAGCAGCACCGGCTCTGCTCGGGGAGGGGAGGGGAAATTGACCCATTGCCCCCCCCACCTGGATCCGCCACTCCTTCTCTGTAAGCTGCTGACCCCATCTGTGGGTGACCCCCACTGGGCAATTAGGCGAACCCTGTTACATTTTACTTTTATTATATATAGCTCCCCATTAGATCTTTTAGATATCATTACTGAAAGAGTTACCACTTGTCATAGAAAGTTAAATGAATAACCCATATGTGGGGCCCTTCAGGCATGGCTCCAGTCGACCCTAGCTGCCTCTTTGCCAGCAGCCCTGGCCGTTTAGCAACAAACCAACCGCAACATTACTCAGGATTCCCCTGAAAGTCCTTCACTTGCCTGGGTCAGATCTGAGGACTTGTACCATTGTCGTGATCTGACCCCCTCTAATAAAAAGTCCTGGTTGGACTCTTTCCTCAAAGAAAGAGAAAGGCACCCCTCAAGAGAAGGGTTAAGTGCTCCCCACTGAATACTAAACCTGAACAGGTAGATGTGCCTGCTGGGTATGAGAAATGTGAAACCCTTGATGAATATCTGGCTTGTTCCTCTAAGCAGGGCTCTCCTACGAGACACCCATCTACAGAACTACCCAGTTCACAATATGTAAGGAAATCATTCCTGGATGATCCACTTAAAAAAAAAAAAGATTACAGGCACCACAACATATGCCTCTCCCAACAAGCCAGAGGTCCCTATGACTAAAGGGATTGGCCTAACAGCCTTTATCCCAGTGTGGTGGGTGACACTCACTGACATTTCGGATGACCCCCGATTTATATACAGGCACTAAAATATATGCCTCTCACAAAAAGGAAAGGGGTGACCCCCCTATGAATAAAGGGATTGGCCTAACAGCAATTATCCCAGTGCTGTGGGTGTCCCCCATTGACACCTCGGGTGACCCCACGATTTGTACAGGCACCACAACATATGGTCTTATTAATCTAAATCTATGGTTTCCTCTCCTTCTTGTACTATAATGTGCTGACCCTTTGGCTCTCCCCCTGTCTGGCCCCATAGTGTCTATTCTGTATTTTAGTGTTATGAACATCCTCAGGTCCACTTTCTCGGCGGTACACGTTCCCTTCTAGGTATGGTGCCTTCTCTGTGGCATCTGCTTGGCTTGATGTCATGCCTCTCTTACCCTTACCTGCAATCCCAGTGCTTCCATGTCTCCATCCAGTGTTACAGTTCCTCCGCGATGGCGGAGTAGGCCAAAGCCAGGGCCTGTAGTAATACCTTCTATCCGCTATAAGCCGAAACCAGGGCCTAAAGTTTCTGCAAACCCAAGATACATCATCCAGAGTTTACCCCAATCAAGGGGGATCTATTTGCACCTGTAGGAGGGAGGTAAACAATGTTTCCCCTATCACCAAAGCTCCTATAGTCTCCTGGCAAAGAGACAGAGAGGTATGTGCTATAGAAGCACACCTCTCTGACATCCAATCCAGTGAGGGGCTTGTCCAACGGAGGGGAGAAGTGGAGAGCCACAGCATGGTAAAAGCCCCTCAAACTGTTGCCACAGTGCTCCAGTGTTCCAGAGCTTTGTTTCCTGTCTGACTTCAGTTTCTAGTGATTCCCTATTTGCTGTGTTAAAGTATATTTATTGGATTTCCTGTTACCTGACCTTTTGGCTTATCTCCTGGATTACTTTGTTTGCCTGAACCCTGACCCCTGCTTGGATTATTCTACTCCTCTTGACCTCTGCCTGCCCTGATCTTTTGGACTGTTCCTGACTTCACTTTTTAGATTTACCTTTTATTATTTTTGTGGCCGGTAAAAAATTGGCATCAGGCCAATGATAAGTCTATGGAGACAGTACCAAGGCCGGTATTTTTCTGAAGAAAAGGAGGCAACCCTATATACACCTGTGGACCACCTGGTAAGGGTTACTGGCAAGAGATAGCATCCCCTGCTCTATGCTTCAAAAATGTCAACCTTCCATGTCGCAGCACAATTCATTTCAGGATGTGTCTAGGGTCCTTCATTTTGTTGAGGAATGGCATGATAACGATGCTCACCCCCTTTGCTTTTGCTTTGTTTGGTGTAATTGCGCCGGTTTTTATGATTTCGGGCATTTCTGTGGATTATTTTTCCTTCTACCCAGAAAAGGGGTGTTGCAGGACGCACTGTGTCAATAGTTATTTGTCCATTTTTCGTGCAGTGCCTAACAGGGTGCTTCTGATCTCTTACATCAATCTGTTTAAACCTGTTTTCCTACAGTTTGTAGGTGGAGTTCATCTTGCTGGGATCGACTGTTGCTTCTGGGCTCATTTGGTGCATGGGATCTTTTTTTCTTATTAATGAGCGTTTAAAAATGCAAATATGAAACCTCCTGTCTTTCCCTAAAATTGGGGATTATTCTAGCCTTGGTGAAGAAATAATCTTAATTTTATTAAAGACAGGAGGCAAATATCCCCCCCAGTTTATTTATTTTCCATAACCCTTATTACATCTGTGGGTATTATTATACATTATGATTGTGACTCTGATGTTTATTGTTAGAAGTCTTATTATGAATCTGCTTATTAGACCAGTTTATATCATTATATATTACTGTCTCTGTTTATTGTTTGCAGTCTTATTATGAATCTGTTTAGTAGACCAGTTTACTTTCAAAATGTTCTCTTTCTCTTTGCCTTCCACTTGCCGTGTTGATCGGTCATTTTATTTTTGCTAATTATGGTAAATTGTTCGTGCTCTGTTCAAAGAAAGAGGAAGATGATGTGTCTGAGGGGATTTATCATCAATGCACATCCCAACCTTTCCAAAATCATGTGCAAGTGCCATTGTCTACATCTTCCGTGAAGTGTATGTCTCCATCTTTAATCAGAACAACACAGAACTAACCAGAGATACCAAGATCAAACAAACATTTTAACAGCAAAACAATTTCACCAGTACAGTTGTACTTTCAATCTGCAGCACAAGCTAATTGTTTGTTGACATTATGTGCTGTCAAACTCTACTTATCAATAGGATATGTTCCCCCTGTGGGTACAACCAAGCATTTATCCTTCATATATAAAGATATTCCTGTGTATTATAACATTTATTCCACTTTAGCTATTTTTAAAAACCTGGATGTATTGTATTACGTCCCATGCATGCAGTTAAAAGGTTAATAGACATTGTAGTAATTTTGACCCAAGACATGTAAGGAGAAAATGTTCCCAAAAAATCTTACATTCTCATGCAGGTAAAGGGGAAACAAATATTTAAAGTGCTATCACACTTTAAAAATAGCTCTGCGGTGCCACAAAAACCTCCATTTATCTTAGGTGACTAAGGGCTCAGTCTAGCCCGAAATGCGTCAAGTGCCCTTTTTCTTTTTCCCCTCTGTCTCTGTTTTTTTACCCGCTCCATTATGATTAGTCAATAAAGGGATGTTTTTGTGGCACCGCAGAGTCCTGTGGATTATGTTCACTTGAAGCTTTAAATGGTGCCTCGCTTTACAGTGCCGTTTAACACCTTTTATGTTTTGGATTAAGATGCAGTTGCTGGGAGCTCCTGCTGACTGCCTTCATATGCCTTAAAGTTATATTTGCTGTATTATTGGCAAGAGGAGTCCAGTTATCTGAAATAATGCTTAGGACCTGTACAGTTGCATTAGATCTTTAATTTCCCTTCAGAGTGGGGATATTGTAAAGCAAACCTTTTTTTAAATATCCAACTTCTTTCACTAAAACAAAAATTACTGCCTACTCCATATTATTTATAAGGTCATGGACACTATGTATAAGAAATGAATTCAACCTATTCATGTAACACAAATAATCAGCAACAAGTATTTCTATAGTTATTAAAGATTTAAAACGTCACTTTTTTTCTTGAAATTATAAATATATGGCAAATTATTAAATAATCTTGATTTGCTGATTAATAAATGAGAAATCTCTGGGCATTTCAAATTACAACCATGCATGTCTTAAAGGGATTCTACAAATACAAGGACCTGCTGCCATACAGTTTATCTTCCCCCTCTCAATCTTTCAAGTAAAAGAGTCTTCCTTTGCTATTTTCGGTGCTGCCCCACCATCAAAATGCAAATAAAATATAGTGAGTAGATTTCTGGCGCACTGTATCAGCAGGAATCACAGATGTAATCCAGTGTGTAGTAGAAAATAAAATACTTTATTCAATCCATATAAAACCAGATTACACAGAGACAGGGGTGGATCCAGATTCTGTCCTTGGGAGGGGCACTGACAGATTATTTTCTGTCCACCACCACAAAAAATGTGTTGCTTATAGTACTGACTATTTTATCATATCATACAGTTAAAAGCGCTTTGTGTTTGTCATTACAGATCCTTACATTACAAATAGTGTCAGATTAAAAACATATAACTTTATTGTTACACAGTTCATGAGAAATTCTCATCAGCAGTTTGTATACTAATGATATAACAGAAAATTCACAAACAAAATAATCCCAGTAACAATATACAGTTATCAGTGCTGTATTTACCGCGAGGCATCCTAAGCGGATGGCTAGGGCGGCAAATTTTGGGGGGCGGCAGCGCCCCCCAGCACTAAAAAAACAAAACAAACCTGGCCCTTTAAAAAAAAAAAAGACTGCGCTTGCAGGCAGAGACGGAGGTGAGAGGGGATCGGAAGATCCCCCCTCACCATCGCTCTGCCTGCCAGGCTGCACGGGGAGCCGAACAGGCAGCACAGAGAAACCTCCGTGATGCCTGTTCGGCTCCCCGTGCAGGGTGACACGGAAGTGCCGACAGTCACGTGACGGGCGCGCTGACGTCATACGTGCGCCCGGTCACGTGACCTGTCGGCACAATGGCCGGGAAGCCGAACAGGCAGCATGGAGGGACCATGCTGCCTGCCACTAGCCACCAAGTAAAGGTAAGTGCTGATGGGAGTCAGAGTGTGTGTGATGGGAGACAGTGTGTGTGACTGAGTGTGATGGGAGTCAGAGTGTGTGTGATGGGAGACAGTGTGTATGACTGAGTGTGATGGGAGTCAGAGTGTGTGTGATGGGAGTCAGAGTGTGTGTGATGGGAGACAGTGTGTGTGATGGGAGTCAGTGTGTGTGACTGAGTGTGATGGGAGTCAGAGTGTGTGTGATGGGAGACAGTGTGTGTGATGGGAGTCAGTGTGTGTGTGACTGAGTGTGATGGGAGTAGGAGTGTGTGACTGAGTGTGATGGGAGTAGGAGTGTGTGTGTGATGGGAGTATGAGCTTGATGTGAGTCTGAATGTTATGTGTGATGTGGGGTCATGAAATGGAGGTGATGGGGCATGTCTTAGGTGTGTAACGTGGGTGTGCAGCTTGGGTAGGGGGGTGCCCGGATTTTGTTTGCCTAGGGCAGCACAAAATCAAGATACACCACTGACAGTTATGTGTAAAAAATGAGATCTCTGTCATTACATGGGTGGAGATTGAGCACTGCTTTCACTTCTCTCAATAAAGGAGGACACAGTAGCTGGTTTGTTAACTAGCACTCCTTTATTGGGTATTTTAATTTCTGTATTTAATAGTTTCCTAGCAGGTCTGATATTAAAATGTAATCTCTGTCATTTAATTTGACATCGTTTGAGCATATCACATGCCACCAAGTGTTCTTGTTTTTTTACTCTATTTTCTCACTATTAACACGCTCACACACTAATACACACTCACAAAAACTTTCAAGGCATGGTAAAAAACATATCAAAGAAGGTCTCAATAAAAGAATTTGATCATGAAAAACAAACAAAACCGCTATTCAACTTGTAGATGCATTCAATGTAAGAGAATTGCACAACATAAACAGTGGCTCCTAGGTGAAAGTGTGTGGCAAGATTACCAGCCTCCAGGGGGTTCTAACCGACTTGGCGACTAGTGAATCAGGAATAATGCAGCATTTGCATCTTGAGAGAGGCCCCCACTCTCTAGACTCCACCTTGATTAGATGAACACATCAATAGGGTCCTGGCCTTGAGCCATTTGGTGCATATACCAAGCAGTGTTTTGGGGAAATAAATTGTGCTGTTTCTTGTATTTAAAGGCAAGGAATCTATGTACGGCTTCCAAATGAAAACATTTTCTTGTGCTATTTTGCTTGGATTGATGCGTATCAAGTCATTCTAAATAGGAAAAATAGTTAAGACCGATAAGGATAGTTCTTCCTAATGAATCCAATAATGAATGGTGGTTTTGTTGGCTGCTGCCATAATTATTCTAACTAATGTGACCTGGGATCAAAAGATATGCAAAAAAGGAATAGTAGACGAAAACAAATTTATTTAAAAATAAATGAGCAGGTACCAGACCACGTTTTGGCTTTAACAAATGGTTCAATCCAAAAGGTAAGATGCAGCCAGATAAAAAATTGCCATGGTGCTCACCCTCCCTGTGAAACAAACTGACGCCTACGCGTTTCATGCCCCCCCTGGGCTCTTTGTCATGGCTACAGAGGTATGTGACCCGGGATCTGGGCCATGTCGTGTATCCAAACAAGGCAAAGACAGGTGTATGCTCTCACTTGTAGAGAGAGACAGATATTGCTGGATGGACATTCTGAAGTTAAGTGATGGTGAGGGTGCGCAAGGTTAAAAAATAATCTTATCCACTACTGTTGTTGTCTTGTTTGTACACAATATTCAGAATATTCATTTGCGCACCCTCACCATCACTTCAGTTCTCAAACTTTGTGGTGCTATATTTGAAGGGGTTCAGCACTAGAGTGGTTGCTGGATCACTTTGTATATTATTTGAGCGTCACTGTTTTGCTGATCAATCTACATTCCCAGAGACAGTGGTCCAGGTCAGCTCTAGGCTTCGAGCATTCCAAACAATTATCATGTACATAATATTACAAGACCTTACCTCGTGCTGGTGAAGCTCTATGTAAAATTTGTATGAACATAACTTTATAAGAGTCTGCTTTGATAATCTTAGTCATTAAAAAATGTTCTTTACATAGGTCTGAGTAGGTAATATGGTACTCCAATGTGTCGTACCCGTTTGCATTTGAGTGTTGTTTATGTTGGTACATATACCGAAAAGGAGTCTAGAAGTGGGGTAGCCCGAGGCAGCATCTACCAATCTATCTAAAACATTGCTTAATCCTGGGGGGGTACATTTTTAAATATGTTTTGTTATGAAGCTGTGTACTTGAGCGCAAGTAAATTCCTGTAATGTACGGTCTGGAAATTTTAGTTTGAGAAGATCATAGAAACAAAGAAACATAGAATGTGTCGGCAGATAAGAACCATTCGGCCATCTTGTCTGCCCAATTTTCTAAATACTTTTATTAGTCCCCAGTTTTCTATCTTATAGCTAGGATAGCAAATCCGACAAATACTTAAAATCCTTGACTGTGTTTACCTCTACCACTTCCGTTGGACGGCTATTCCATATATCCATAGGTCATAGGTGAACAGTTTTTGTCTGTCTAGGTATAGAAGTGGTCTAATAGAAAGGATACCTTTGATTGCCCAGTTTATGAAAGGAAAAGATGCAATGTCGTCCTGCAATCCAGGGTTGCGTAGAAATGGGGAAAAAGTTGAATGGGTGAAACATAGAAACATAGAAGTTACATTTCAGTTTGGAACATGTCAGCTGCCATGCTCTGAAAAGACCAAACAAACTGCATTATAGATCACTGGACATTATCTGTTTTTCTGCATTATATACCTGTTAATCTATTCAACTCTGTTTTACATATGAATTTACCCTTTAACAATAAGGCCCCATCCTTTTTCTGCACATTTCAGTACTGTGATTAGCTGGCAGTTAGTTTTAGTCAGGTAATCAGTGTTGGAGAGGGTGAGAGAAGGATACGTGCAGACAGACAGGAAGCAGCACAGAGAACATTCTGAAGACAATCTATTCCACAGACTGCTTTCTATTGCAGCAGCACAGGAAGTTACTAATTGAAAAAAAACTTTATATGTTCAATATCTACACAATCAGTGCTGCAGCACCTGTAATACACTTGTAGGGTATTTAGGGTCTTGGTGCCGGTATATCTAATATACCGGCAATGCAAGGCCCGGTTATTTTCTTCGCCCCTTCCCAATTCCCCTTCCCCAGTACTTACCTCCTTGCTGCTGTCTCCTGGTGCTCTGCAGGTCCGCGGCTGTGAGGGAGGCGCACAACACTTCCCTCACAGCCACGGACCTGCAGAGCAGAGCACTGGGAGACAGCAGCAAGGAGGTAAGTACTGGGGAAGGGGGGAGGAGGGTGTCTATTTCCTGGCATATTAAATGGCAATATCCTGGCATATTAAGTGGCAAAATCCTGGCATATTAATTGGCAACATCCTGGCATATTAAGTGGCAAAATCCTGGCATATTAATTGGCAATATCCTGGCATATTAAATGGAAATATCCTGGCATATTAATTAGCAATATCCTGGCATATTAAATGGCAATATCCTGGCATATTAAAAAGCTATATCCTGGCATATTAATTGGCAATATCCTGGCATATTAATTGGCAATATCCTGGCATATTAAATGGCAATATCCTGGCATATTAAATGGCTATATCCTGGCATATTAATTGGCAAAATCCTGGCATATTAATTGGCAAAATCCTGGCATATTAAATGGCAATATCCTGGCATATTAATTGTCAATATCCTGGCATATAAAATGGCAATATCCTGGCATATAAAATGGCAATATCCTGGCATATTAAGTGGAAAAATCCTGGCATATTAAATGGCAATATCCTGGCATATTAAGTGACAATAGAGTGTCAAAATCCTGGCACATTGAGGGACAAAATACTTTAATATTAAATGGCAAAAGAATGGCATATTGAGGGGCAAAATACTGGCATAGTGAGAGCAAAATACTGGCATACTGAGGGCAAAATACTGGCATATTAAATGGCAAAAGAATGGCATATTCAATGGCTAAATCCTGGCATATTGAGGGCAAAATACTGACTTACTGAGTGGCAAAATATTACTGGCATATTGAGTGGCAAAATATTACTGGCATATTGACCAACTGCTCCCAACCACCCTCCATATTACACTAGACCGGGATAACATGCTTGTGAGGGTAGGTGGGGCGAGTGGGAGATATAGTCGAGGGGGTAGGGACAGTCTATGAGAGAGTGAGTAAAAGTCTGTGTGTGAGCAAGAGAGACAGTCTGTGTATGAGAAACTGCTTGTCTTTGTGTGTGATAGACAGCTTGTCTGTGTGTGTGATAGACAGCGTGTGAGACAGTGTGTGCGAGAAAGCTTGTTTGCGAGTGTGAGAGACAGCTTGTGTGTGTATATGATATACAAATATATATTATATATATACACACACGCTTCTCACTGGTATGATATACAAATATTATATATAATTTCAGTGATAATCCGCCCCCTTTGTGGCTCCACCCCTCAAAGCCCCTCCCTCATGTAGCTCCACCCACACATGGCCGGTATTTTTTTGGCAACCCTATATACATGCAGAGTAATTACTCTTCAGTAAAATGTGATTTATGCAGAATGCCTGCATCAAATCACACTGTAAAAAATGACTTTGCACTATATAAGCAGTAGTTTTCAAGTTGCACTCCCTTGCTGTCAGAGTAGTTTAGTCTGTTCTTTTCCTCTTCCTCTCCTTTTAGCTGGTCTCCTTCATGTTTACTCTAGCTGAAAGACAAATCTTGTCAAACTAACTTAATTTACATACATTCTTTGAAGAGATGAGTAAAAATATAGATATGGGTGCTGCAGTGGATGTGATAAGTTAGACTTTGCTAAGGCATTTGATACAGTTCTATACAAAAGGTTACTGGACAAATTGACTGAAATCGACTAAGGGCAAAAGGTTTGTTGGTGGATTGGCAATTGGTTGAAAGACAGAATGCAAATAGTGGTGGTAAATGGGAAGTTCTGAAATGCAGTGTTTGCAGATGACACAAAATTAAGTAGGGTAATACAGTGTGAATTAAATGTATCTTCGCTGCAAGAGGATTTGGTCAAATTAAGTAATTGGGCAGATAAATGGCAAATGAGATTCAATGCAGACAAGTGTAAAATTATTCATTTGGGGTACAATAATAAAACTGCAACATTTAGTTCAAATGGTGTTTCTTTGGGGAAATCTACTAATGAAAGATTGGGGAGTAGTTGTAGACAATAGACTTAGCAGTAGTGCACAGTGTCAGGAGGCCAATAAGATATTGTGATGTATTTAAAGGGGTATTGACTCACGGGAGGAAGATATTATTCTGGCTCTACATAGGTCCATGGCAAGACCTCACCTTGAATATGTGGTTAAATTCTGGGCGGCTTTTTTTTTTAAACAGACATTATGAAACATTATGAAACTAGAGAAAGTGCAGAGGAGGGCTACAAAATTAATCAGGTGAATGGAAGGTTTTAGTTATGAAAAAAGGCTAGAAAAGTTAAATTTGTAAACTGTGGCTTAGAGGGGATATGATAATGTTATATAAATATGTACAGGGGGGCGTGTCCAGCCACCGAGGAAAATGGCCGCATAACTCGTGAGCTCCTGCTTCCTCGAGTAAATAACGGTGTACTTACCAGCTTCAACGCGCAATGGGGAGAAGCAAAAAGTCAGCACCTGATGCAGTAACCCCCAGGGGCACGGACAGACCCGTCACAGCCTCCCTACGGGAATATTTTCGGACCCCGGGCCCGTTAGCGTCTCAGACGCCAGAGGAAAATGGCGCGAGATCCCCCGCCAGCTCAGCCTCAACCGACGACACAGACTCGGATATGCTGGGCGAACCTCCCCAAGATCTTGCTGCTTCGGTGGAAATCCAAAAATTGTTCTCCTCGGCCCCGTGGAGGAAGGATTTCAGTATGTTGATTACCGAGATGAAGCAGACAGTGCAAGATGCGGTCACAACTATACGGGCGGATCTGACTACGCTAGAACGCCGAGTGGCCACCCAGGAACAGAACTCGGAGGCCGCAGCACAGAAAGCTGTCCAACTCGCGGAGGTGACTAACCAACACACAGCACTTCTGGTCGACTACAGGCGACGCATTGAAGATCTGGACAACAGGGGACGGAGAAACAATATCAGAATCCGTGGGGTCCCGGAATCCTCTGATCAGACAGACGAAAACGCCATGTCGCTCTTGCAGAAAATATTCAATTCGCTCCTGGAGCAACCACACTCCACAAGGATACATATGGATAGAGCCCATAGAGCGCTCAGACCCAGAGGACCGCCAAATGGCCCCCCCCGAGACCTCATTTGCAGGTTGGTGGATTTTCAGGTCAAGGAATCCATCATGCGAAAGGCCAGAGAGCACAGAGAATGGGTATTTGAAGGGGCCCAAGTCACCTTTTATCAGGACCTGTCAGACCTCACACTGCAGACCAGAAGAGCCCTGCGCCCACTTACCCAAGAGCTGCGGAGGAAAGGCCTACTCTATTACTGGGGCCACCCGTTCTGTTTAAATGTTCGCGCCCGTGGAGGAGTGCGTACACTACGCTACTTCAACGAATTACCAGATTTTATAGCGGATCTGGATCTTCCGACCTTAGAGATCCCAGACTGGAGCCTCCCGGACCTGTCGAGACCACCAGGCCGCAATCAACTTCCCCGCCGAAACCAACACCAATACCGGCCCCCAACAGGCCGACAACGCCCAACCACCCACCCGACTCTGACTCCACGCTCCCCCGGTGCTCGCACACCACGAAGAGGGACCGAGAGGGAAGAATAAGCTCTATCGAGAGGGCACAGTGAGTACTATCCTACTCAACAGTTGACTGGAGGGCTACCCATCTTATATTCCAACCTGATATCAAGCAGGAAGACCCCGCTCGAAACACCCCAACCCTAGGCCGTTCATCATGAGCTGCAGGCATTTAGGCTTCACCGGAGGAGGTCGCCCCTTATCTGGTATTCCTTACCACCCCAAGATACGCTGATAAACCCGTCTGCTACCAGGCCACCTCACCTCATATTACGTTACTAAAATAAGTAACAACCCTGGTGCCACAGACACCCGGCCCCGGAGTCCGTTACTCCGTCTTTCAGTGACTGTGACCCATCTTATCTCGACGGGCGGACCAAGACCTCAGACAATCACCTGTGAAGGGGGCTTAGCAATTTTCCTAAGCTCTTTCCCAGATAGTTAGCCGTTTGTCCACTCTTCCAAACGCTAAACTCTCATCGACATCGAGACTCAGACCTGAATGTTGCCCGCTAACTCAGATACAGAGTGGACAATATGAAACCATCAAGAAGGCTAACTCCTGGGCTTCCGATCCCTGTCTTACGGACACATCTACCCGAACAGTTTGTATAATCACACTAAATTGCACACAATATTTCATATGTATGAAAGTGGAACCGCAGATAGACTTAATGATAAGGGATTGGGAGATAGAAGGGAATGAGACCCAGCTCCATACACCATAGTACGGCCATACTAACAAAGGGCCTCCTAAACCCACATACATGTATAGATGCAGCAGGGGTAAGGAGACAAACTTCATTCCATCCCACTAATGACTGGTAGCCTAATGTGTAATTTCTATCACCCTCCAGACACCTAGCAGTCGGCCTTATTCCACGAGGCCTAAACTCACTCACCAGTACATTAGCCCACACATAGAGGGACTAACTACCAGCGACATTGCGGATTGCTTGATATGCAACCACAGTATTTATTTCCAGCTGATGACCCGGGAGAGGGCCTTTAACCTAACCCTAATAACCGAGCCCACCCAGGCGATATTTCTCTAATTATTTCTTTAATTACCTCCACTCACTGTGCCCAGGTTCTGAAGTTTTTCTCCATTGTTGTTATTATATTGGTATGGGACGCCGTTGTCATCTGGTTGGTTTTCCCTGACCGGGAGGGAACGGCGTCCTCATTGTTACAAGTACACCGTACTACATGTTTCATGATTTATATTGCTGTTTAGAGCAAGGATCGCTCGGGGAAGCGGGCGAGATTCTCACAGTATTTTGTATTGTTATTGTTTACTGTATTATTTGGTTGGTAGTTTATGACTGCCTCTATATAGGGCAGTTGGCCACAACCCCGGTTGACTACTAATCCCCCCCAGCCTAGACGATTAACCTGTTCGAATTGGTCGGGCTCCCGTTCGGACAGATAGGGGACCCACCCAATTCTGAACTACCGTCCTTGGCCTTTCCGATTCAATTTTCCTTCCCACACTCCCCTCCATATCCTATCCTCCCCCAACCACCCAAACTCTCCCCCACAGGTACTAGATATTCCTAAACGTTTTTCCCAATATCCCCCCCACTCCGTCTGCTTCTTTTCCCTTCTCTGTTTTGAGTTGTCCTTTTCTTATTTCCTGTTTTTTTTATATTTGTTTATCCCCCGAGCGGGCCCACACCTGACAGAATGTCCACCTCACCTTCCCTGCCAGTGGAACTAGTCGTAGTTACCTTAAACACCAAGGGACTCAATATCCCCGAGAAACGCTCTCATTTGTTTAGGGAGCTCAAACATCTCAGAGCATCTGTCGCGTTTCTCCAAGAAACACATTTCCGAGCAGATGCCCAACCTAAGCTTACGAACCCGGCCTATCCGTTAGGGTATTTTAGCAATAACTCCACGGCGAAATCAAAAGGCACCGCTATCTTATTTTCTAAACATGTCCCCTACACGGAAATTAACAAACTCATAGACACGAACGGTCGATTCATTTTCACGAAAGGTACCATAGCAGAGCAGGTTTACACCTTTGCCAATATCTACCTCCCCAATCAAAGACAACAAGCGACACTGGCCAAAATTCTGAAGGAACTAAACTCTTTTTCAGAAGGGATCCTAATCTTAGGGGGTGATTTTAACATAGCTCTGGAACCCAATATAGACACATCAAACGGGCTCTCCCATACCCCTCTGCATATTTCACGTAAAATCAAACAATTACTGACAACTATGCAGTTGGTAGACTGCTGGAGAGCACTACACCCGACGGTTAAAGATTTTAGTTTTTACTCTGCCCCGCATGCACGTTATACACGAATTGATTATATTTTCACCCCCCACTACCATCTTCCCCTTCTTCATTCAGCAACTTATGGCCCTATCACCTGGACAGACCACGCCCCATTGACTGTTTTATTCCACGCACCCATGACACGACCGAATGAGAGGACCTGGCGGCTCAACGAAGCTATCCTATCGGACCCTGACACAGTCGCAAAAATAAACACATATCTCACACAATATTTCCAGGAAAACGAGACCCCAGATATTTCCGCGCTTACGATTTGGGAAGCACATAAATGCGTAATCCGGGGCCAATTGATTAATATATGCTCAGAGCGGAAAAAAACCCAAGCAGCCAGACTCCAACAATTATATTCAGAGATAACTAGACTAGAGAATATTCACAAACAAACTCTGTCAGATGCAGATTTCCAACACCTTACAGCAGTCAGGAAAGATCTAGCATCTTTACTCAATACACAGGCACACAGAAATTTTGCCAAGTACCGGGCTGTGTTCTACGAACACGGAAACAAACCTGGGAAATATCTAGCCAGGGCACTGCGGGCTAAACGTAACCAAAATTATATAGCTAAAATACGTGACGCCTCAGGGACTCAGAGAAGACTCCCTACAGACATAGCTAAAGCGTTTGTAACATATTATACTCAATTATATAATATCACTCCAGTCAGGGACCCTGAACAATTGACAAAGTTCAAAGGAAAGATCACGGATTACTTGACAAAAAATATAAAACGTACACTACAAAAACAAGACGCAGAGCTCTTAGATCGGCCGATATCCCTTACCGAACTTGCCTATGCGATAAAAGTATCAAAAACCGGAAAATGCCCCGGCCCTGATGGCCTGCCCCTGTCCTACCACAAAAAATTCCATGAGGTACTAGGCCCCCACTTTGTTTCCTCATTCAATACTGCATTGCAAGGAGGGGAGCTCCACCCACACACTCTATCCGCAACAATAACTCTCATACCCAAGGAAGGTAGGGACCCAGAGCTCTGTAGCAACTTCAGGCCTATTTCGCTGATCAATGCGGACGTGAAATTGTTTTCAAAAATATTAGCTTTGCGTATAGGTAGGTTCCTACCAGCACTAGTCCTGTCAGATCAAACAGGTTTTGTCCCGGGGCGGGAGTCTAGGGACAGCACGATCAGGGCCATCAATCTTGTACATTCTGCGAAAGGTTCGAATAAGCACACAGTTTTTCTTTCAACCGATGCCGAAAAGGCTTTTGATAGATTAGATTGGACCTTTATGCTTGAGACTCTGCGATGCATGGGGTTTGGCCCCGGAGTCATGAACTGGGTTTCGTCCCTATACTCCCGCCCCTCGGCTAGAATAAGGATAAACGGTGCCCTTTCTGTGCCGTTCCCAATCAGCAATGGAACCAGGCAGGGTTGCCCCTTGTCCCCATTGTTGTTTGTTCTGGCACTGGAACCCTTTATGGAGGCTATCCGAGGCAACACTGATATCTCGGGAATCCAACTGGGCACGAAAACTCATAAGATACTAGGATACGCTGATGATCTTTTATTTGTGCTCACGAACCCATGTATATCTATCCCTATACTACTCCAAGAATTCCGCACATACGGCGCTATTGCCAATTTAAAGATCAATTTTTCTAAATCCGAAATTTTAAATATTAACATGCCCCAGCAGGAGGTGAAAGTGCTTTCATCCTCCCTACCATTCCGATGGTGCGGTACACGCATTAAGTACTTAGGGATATGGCTGACCAACAACACCGCAGACCTATATGCCCAAAATTTTCCACCCCTACTGACAGCTATCCAAAAAGATCTTCTCAAATGGTCCCCTTTACACATATCTTGGACAGGCAGAATAAATGCTCTAAAGATGAATGTCCTCCCCAGGATACTGTATTTATTACAAACTATACCGATTAAAATACCAAGAGCTTTTTTTGCCTCTTTACGTCACATTTTTATCAAATTTACCTGGGCAGGTAAACAACCCCGCATAAAACTAGATTTGCTTACTCAAAGGAAGGACAAAGGGGGATTGGGTATGCCAGACATACGTATGTACTATCATGCCTGCCATTTGCAACGTCTCCTTGACTGGACTTTTCGACAGTCAGATAAACCTTGGGTGGCAGCGGAAGGTGCAATACTGGGATTCCCTCCACGACACCTCCCTTGGATCTCACCCCTACATGCGAAACGGCTCGCTAGCACCCACCCTTTGATCTCGACATCTCTAGCGGTTTTTCACTCGCTTCATAGAACGCACAAACTGACCACTTACCCATCTCCCCTCACCCCCTTCCGACATAATCCAGACTTCACGCCAGGTACACACTCTGGTCCCATTCTGGACACGACCTTGCAGGACCCTGGCAGACTAGCAGATCTCACAACTGAAGGACGAGCAAAAGCCCTACGTGACATAATACCGGACCGACCATTGACACTGATGGACCATTTTCACTACAAACAACTCAACAGTTTTATTAACCATCTCCCGTTGTCCCATCAGCTTCACAGACCCATAACCGATTTTGAGAATTTATGCACAGGAAACGATATACCTCCACACAGCATATCTACTCTCTATAATTTACTACTCACACCAACCATGCCCACCCTTCCGAGGTTTGTTGGGAACTGGGAAAATCTTCTCCAAATCTCACTAAGCAAACCCCAATGGGAAAAAATTTTCACCCTCACACATAAATCCTCTACAGACAATAAGATGCAAGAAATGTCATATAAACTGTTATCGGGATGGTATAGAACTCCCATTTTGCTCCATAGAATTTTTCCCGACAAATCTGATATTTGTTGGAGATGTGGCACAGCACAGGGGTCATTATTACACATCTGGTGGGAATGCCCCACAATAATTCCTTTCTGGAAGCAAATTCAAGCATGTCTTCCACAATTCACTGATGACCCCCCGTGCTTCACCCCAGCTGCATATTTACTTCACCACACAAAACAACCTATACCCACATACAAGAAATCAGTTCTGAAACATTTACTGAATGCCGCTAAAGCATTAATCCCTCTTCATTGGGGCCAACCTACCCCCCCATCCTTCCAAGAATGGATCCAAGCAGTAGAAAAGATACGAACAATGGAGGAATTGTCATCCTCGGTGGACGATAAATCCGACAAATATATCAACATGTGGTTTTATTGGCTCCAGTTCTTGGAACAACACAAGACCACCTCGCCCGTTCCACTTAACTGAGGGCGCATGTCGACAGGTGTGGGCTCGCTCCAGATTTTTTCTATTAAATTTCTTATGCATGTTTCCTTCGTCCCCACCCTGATCCCAAATCCCACATATTTTCACCTCCCCACCCAAATTTTATGTAATCCCCTAATTAAATTTTTTCTAGTATTTTAAAAGGTTTTTCCTGATGACACTATACCACATGTTCTATGTTATGTCTGCAAAGGTCAAGATATCTTGCCCAAATGCTTATATATGAGATATTATATTGTACGTGAGATATCACTCAGAACCCTGTCAAACTGTTATTTATTGAACTAATCCATTGGTGGTAATACTCGCCTGCTGCGTCAGGAGGAACCCACATTCCCCTACCCCCCCCCCCCCTCCCACCCTCCCCATATTTTCTTACTGTATCCCATTCTCCCCCCCCCCCCCCAACACCCATGAATATTCAATAAACATTGATTTATAAAAAAAATAAATATGTACAGGACCCATACAAAAGGCTTTATAAAGACCTGTTCATTAACAGAACGGTACACAGGACAAGGGGTAACCTGCTAAGACTTGAAGAAAGGAGATTAAGTCTATGACAGCGGAAGAAATGTATTTCTATTATTATTATTTATAGTAAGGACAATTAAGATATGGAATTCACTGCCTTAAGAAGTGGTTCTAGCAAGTGGTTCAAAGACATTAGATGCCTTTAAAAGCGTCCTGAATACTTTTTTAATGAGCCGGAGCATAGATAACTATGCATGTTAGGATAGGCAGTAATATTTATTTAGTGCTTGTTGTCAAGAAGCACATTTTTCCCCACTGAAAGAATAAATCAAAATTGCTAAAAGGGATTTTATTTCCCTTTGTTTGGCTCAACAGCAGTAAACATGGAATAGGAAATGTGTTTTTCAATCTAAACTACTATATATATATATATATATATATATATATATATATATATATATACGCTGCTACTTCACATGCACAGAGCCCCAGCCTGGGAATGGATACAGCCTGCATCCTGCAAAGTGCAGACACAAAGTAATATATTGCAACTATGTTTAGTTAATACTCCAGCTGTTGAGACTACATTTGCCATGATAATAAGCCAGATTGGTATGTTAAGCATCATGGGAAAGTGAGGACTCAATAACTGCAGTGCCAAAGGATAGCTACACACTAACTTCTTTGTTGATGGGTGTATCTATGATAGACAGTCAGCCATTATTGGCTGAATACCATAGAAATTATAGACTGGGTATTATAGACTGGGTGACACCTCCAGCGGGGTTCTGGCACTATTTTACTGGGCTCTGACTGGCATTATTTTACTGGGCTCTGGCTGGCACAATATTACATGCATCTGGCTGGCACTATATTACTGGGCTCTGGATGGCACTAAATTATTGGGCTCTGGCTGGCACAATATTACAGGCATCTGACTGGCACTATATTACTGGGCATCTGGCTGGCACTATATTACTGGGCATCTGGCTGGCACTATATTACTGGGCTCTGGCTGGCACAATATTACAGGCATCTGACTGGAACTATATTACTGGGCATCTGGCTGGCACTATATAACTGGGCATCTGGCTGGCACTATATTACTGGGCTCTGGCTGGCACTATATTACTGGGCTCTGGCTGGCACAATATCACAGGCATCTGGCTGGCACTATATTACTGGGCTCTGGCGGGCACTATATTACTGGGCTCTGACTGGCATAATATTCCTGGGCTCTGAGTGGCACTATATTACTGGGCATCTGGCTGGCACTATATTACTGGGCTCTGACTGGCATAATATTCCTGGGCTCTGGCTGGCATAATATTCCTGGGCTCTGACTGGCACAATATTCCTGGGCTCTGACTGGCACAATATTCCTGTGCTCTGACTAGCACTATATTACTGGGCTCTGACTGGCATAATATTACTGGTATATGATTGGCACTATATTACTGGTATCTGACTGGCACAATATTCCTGGTATCTGACTGGCACTATATTACTGGTGTCTGACTGGCACAATATTCCTGTGCTCTTACTGGCACAATATTACTGGACTCTGACTGGCACAATATTACTGGACTCTGACTGGCACAATATTACTGGGTTCTGACGGGCACACTATTACTGGGCTCTGACTGGCACTATATTCCTGGTATCTGACTGGCACAAAATTACTGGGCTCTGAGTGGCACAATATTTTTGCGCTCTGACTGGCACAATATTACTGGTATCTGACTGACACAATATTCCTGGACTCTGAGTGGGACAATACTATTGGGCTCTGAATGGCACAATATTCCTGGTATCTGACTGGCACACTATTACTGGGCTCTGTGTGGGACAATACTACTGGGATCTGAATGGCACAATATTACTAGTATCTATAATTGTAAGATTGTCACCTCGTGGGGCTCCTGTGTATTGCATAATTAATGGCGGTTTCATGTGTGCATAATTATGGGGCACTTGTGTGTGGCATATTTATTGGGCCCCATGTGTGGCATAATTAAGGGACTCTTTTGTGTGGCGTAATTAAGGGACTCTTTTGTGTGGCATAATTATGGGGCACCTGTGTGTGTGGCATAATTAATTGGGCAGAGGTGAGGCATAAATAGTGGGGCTCAGGTGTGGCATAATTTGTGGGGCTCTGGTGTGGCATAATTTATGGGGCTCTGGTGTGGCATAATTTATGGGGCTCTGGTGCTGCATAAGTTATGGGGCTCTGGTGCTGCATAAGTTATGGGGCCATGGTGTAGCATAAGTTATGGGGCTCCTGTGTGTGGCATAGTTATGGGCTCCTGTGTGTGGCATAGTTAATAGGCCATCTAACTGGCATTACTAAGGAATCTGTTTGGCATTGTATGGAGGAAATCCAGGGGGTGACACCATGAGTTTCCGCACCGGGTGACACCAACCCTAGTGACGCCCCTGCTCCTCCCCAATTCTGTTATTTCTTTCCCCTTCCCATATGTTTTCTCCCCCTATATCTATTTCCCCTCCCCATATCTGTTCTCTTTACTCCTCCCCATATATGTTCTCTCTCCTCCTCCTCCCCATCTCTGTTCTCTCTCTCCCTACTCCCCATCTCTGTTCTCTCCCTGCTCCTCTATTCTCTTCCCCCTCCCATTCTTAGTTGGAGCACAGGCAGCATAAGCTCTGTGTGTTAAATAGAGCTCAGTAAGTGCTGCTCGCGCTCCCCGCACACAGTGATAATGCAGGGTATTGGAAATCTGATGAGGACGGCCCCTCCCTGGATCCTGCACTGTGGTTGTGCAGAGGGCAGGTGAGGGGAGATCTTCTGATCTCCCCAGCCAGTGCCTCCACCTGCAAAGGTTTTTTGTTTTTTTTAAAGCTCACACAGATCACACAACCCAAAGTCTGGCAATGCTTTCATGCCTTGCAAATCTTTATTTACTTCCTCTACCCCCTTCACTCCATTTTTCACAAAACCCACACGTCTTGCCAGTGCTGCCAGCTTGCACCCAGTGGTCTTGCTAGAGCATCCAGCTTGCACACAATGGTATTGACAGAGCATCCAGATTGCACACCCAGGACATGACCTATCCATCAGCTAGACTGCACACCAGGACATGCCCTGTCCATCAGCTAGACTGCACACCATGATATGCCCTATCTAGCAACCAGATTGTACACCCAGGACATGCCCCGTTCATAACCAAGATTGTACACCCAGGACATGCCCCATCCATCACGCAGATTGTATACCCACGACATGCCCCGTCTAGCACCCAGATTGTATACCCACGACATGCTCCTACCAGCACCCAGATTGTACACCCAGGACATGATGCAGCGAGCGCACAGGGAGCAACATCCCAGGGGGCGCCTGCCCGGCCACTCAAAATAAAACAAAAAAAAGAGGAGAGTATATTTAAAAGAAGTAACACTACCACAACAAGAGGACATATTTGTAAATTACAGGGACAAATCAGGAAGTATTACTTTACTGAGAGGGTAGTGGATGCATGGAATAGCCCAGCAAACTTGGCAGAGGTTAATACAATGAAGGAGTTTAAGCATGCGTGGGATAGGCATAAAGCATATCCTAGATATAAGATAAGGCAAGGGACAATAATTTAGAAAACTTGGCAGACTAGATGGGCCAAATTGTTTTAGCTGCCGATACATTCTGTTTCTATCATATTAGGTCCTGAATACTTTATAAAGGTTTTAAAAAATGGATGCAGATGTACAGTGTGCTGATGATATACAGTCAAAATATAGAGTGCTAGTTACAGGCAGTGTAGGTATTTTACATTGGTTCTACTTTCCCTAACATAAAATGTCATGCACATACTATGGGAGAGGACATGACTGGTCTCTCAATTCATTCTCTTTGGAGGTAGACTTCATCACTGAACCTTTGCAGCCACTCATCCATGCTAGGACATAATAGCCTGGAAGGCCATCAAGCAAACAGCAGTAGAAAGGAAGACTTTCTAAATAAACATGTCTCCAGAAATTCAGCCTTTACTGCTCTTTTTAGTAGACTTAAATTTAAGCCATTTTATCTATGGGGCACAGACTTTTAAAGTTTAGGACACCTAAACTTTGTTTATACTGTAGTACTGTGAAAAAAAACAAAGTTTTTCATATTATTTTACTATGGGTTTGTGAACACAGGGCACCTTCTGTGTATTTCATGTACTTTTTGTATTGCTTATACTGCAATTGTAGAGTAAAAAATTAATTATTATCAGAAATGCTATAAACATTTAAAAACTCCAAGTAAATGCATAAATTATGAGAAAATTACATTTTACATGTGTCTGTGGCATCTCCTGATCACAACATCACATTGTGGCCTTGTGCTAAATTACACATTTCTTGAAAGCAGTTTTACATATCAAACCACAGGTGATGTAATAAACAGGAAACACCACAGACCCATTTAACCCCTTCGCAACAATGGACGTGTCAGGCACGTCCTGCCGGGAACTCTGACGTCCTGCGGTGAAACAAGTGGTTTCCGCAATCAACGATCGCGAAAACCGCTTTAATGATGCTGTTCTATTGCCTCGATTTTGAGGCAATAGCCAGCACCGAAATTTCCTCTCTGGGGCACCCACGATCGCCCCACGGAGCGATCGTGGGCGCCATATTGACGGAGCAGCATGCTCCGTCAATATGTCTATGCCCTCTTGTGGTCTGAGCTTCGGAAGTAAAAGTAAATTCACTTCCGTTGCTCTGAATATGTTGCTTGACTGCCCCTAGAGGCAGCAACTGACATTGCAATCTAAAAAAAAAAAAAAAAAGATTTAATTAGCTTAAAAAAAATGGTTGCACCCAGTCACACTTGTTTAGTAAAATATTTCATAAAATAAACTTGCATAATAAAAACAAAAGACATCTGAAATCAACGATGAAAAATAAAATTAATAATACCTTTTCATTTTTTGGTGGGAGTATCCGTTTAAGCATAGATCTCAGAGCTCCAGTGGTATTGGGAAGAGAGCTGGGAACACAGAGAATATGTTTTCTCCCCACTCAGCCATCCTGAAAGGTAAGCCCTAATTACAGGCCACACCCCTAATTTAAGAAATCAAATTAGCAAGAAAAGGTGCAGCCTATAATTGGAATTTGTACATTACACAGCACTTACTTTATTGTCTCTAGTATAGTGTGTACACTTGTTACTGCTTCCTAAATAAAAGAATACATACCTAGTTATTATTTCAGTTTTCACAGTAAATAATATAAATAAGATATTTGCTCTCTGTCTCATAGAAACATGCGACAGCATGCGACGGCATGCTCTGCTGGATCCGGGGAGGGGGCGGAGCTAATCGGCTGAGAGGTGTAGCTCCGCCCCTCACCCTGTGAAGCAGAGCAGAGTCTTCATGGGGAGCTGCAGGCAGCAAGCAAAAGTGCTGCTCGGCTCCCTATGCTTGCATGAAGCATGGGGAGCCGAGCAGCACTTTCTCTTGCTGCCCTTGGCTCCCCGGTTAGCTCCACCCCCTCCCTGGATCCACCTTTGCAGGCAAAAGTAGGGGAGGGGGGGGAGAGAGAGGCAGAACAGGTGTTAGGGGGGGGACAGAACAGGGGAGGGGTGAGAGAGAGAGACAGACAGAACAGGGGCAGGGGGGAGAGACAGAACAGGGCTAGAGAGAGAGAACAGGGGCAGGGGGGAGAGACAGAACATGGCTAGAGAGAGAGAACAGGGGGAGGGGGGGGAGAGAGACAGAACAGTGGATGGGGATAGACAGAACAGGGGAGGGGTGAGAGAGAGAGACAGACAGACAGAACAGGGGCAGGGGGGAGAGACAGAACAGGGGGAGGGGGGAGAGAGACAGAACAGGGGGAGGGGGGAGAGAGACAGAACAGGGGGAGGGGGGAGAGAGACAGAACAGGGGACAGGGGGAGAGAGACAGAATGGGACGGGGGGAGAGAGACAGAACAGGGGACGGGGGGAGAGAGACAGAACAGAGGACGGGGGCAGAGAGACAGAACAGAGGACGGGGCAGAGAGACAGAACAGAGGGAGAGAGAGAGAGAAAGACATGGCAAGGAAGAGGAAAGGGACTAACATGGGAAGGGAGAGAGACACATACATAGGGGGGTGAAAGAGACGGGGGGGGGGGCGCCACAGGGGAAGCCCGCACAGGGCGCCGAACACTTAAGGCCGGCCCTGACTTTGAGTATCACATTTTTGCAAGTATAGCTTTTTTCATACACTTTATTTTGTGTTGGATTATAGGTCATCATTGCACAAGGGTTTACTCATTTCTTTTCTGTACTTTTCATCAGTACTATACGTCCATATATTACCAGAGAAAGGTAAATTATAGATTACACAGTATATTTAAAACATATTAAAACACAGACAGAGGCTGATCAAGTAGTTAATTGTCTTATGATGTCACAGTTTATGAATACACACTTCTGGAGAATACGCTATATGTGCCACATAATTTGTGGCAATTATACCCTTTAAGAATCCTGCATAATTGGATGCCATAAAAGACTGATATTACATCTAACATCATAAACATATCATTTTTGTAGAACACAGACCTTCTACAAACATAAAATGAAACAAATATATTACCTATCATTTAGCCTTCATCCAGCACAGTCATTTAGTATTCCACTGTTGGATACAGCCATGTGACCATATAAAGAAGCTGCACTGCTATCCTGTGTGCGTGCCATGTATATCTCACAAGTGGCGCCTCTAATTGAAACAATCATTTGTGCACTAGATTTTGCATGACCCAAAACTGTAGGGCATCAGCTGTAACCTGTACTAATCCGCATGGAAATAGCAGATGTTGCACTAGATTTTCCTTGCAGACTGGAGCTCTGCCAAGTGGCACAATTATAAAATGATTTAGTTTGGAACCAAAACCTCCTATTTATACAAAACAAACTGAATTTAATGATACACATTGTAGCTTGTTGGGTAACAAACGAAATGATGGAGTTAAACAATTGAGACATGAGACAATTGAGATATGATAGAAACATTTAAATACATAAAGGGAATCAACACAGTAAAGGAAGAGAGTATATTTAAAGGAAGAAAAACTACCACAACTAGAGGACATAGTCTTAAATTAAAGGGCAACGATTTAAAAGTAATATCAGGAAGTATTACTTTACTAAACACAGTCAAGGATTTAAAGCATGCGTGGGATAGACACAAGGCTATCCTAGCTATAAGACCGTGAACGGGGGACTAATAAAAGTACTCAAAAAAAATTGGGCAGACTAGATGGACCGAATGGTTCTTATCTGCCAACACATTCTATGTTTCTATGAGACAGAGAGCAAATATCTTATTTATATTATTTACTGTGAAAACTGAAATAATAACTAGGTATGTATTCTTTTATTTAGGAAGCAGTAACAAGTGTACACACTATACTAGAGACAATAAAGTAAGTGCTGTGTAATGTACAAATCCCAATTATAGGCTGCACCTTTTCTTGCTAATTTGATTTCTTAAATTAGGGGTGTGGCCTGTAATTAGGGCTTACCTTTCAGGATGGCTGAGTGGGGAGAAAACATATTCTCTGTGTTCCCAGCTCTCTTCCCAATACCACTGGAGCTCTGAGATCTATGCTTAAACGGATACTCCCACCAAAAAATGAAAAGGTATTATTAATTTTATTTTTCATCGTTGATTTCAGATGTCTTTTGTTTTTATTATGCAAGTTTATTTTATGAAATATTTTACTAAACAAGTGTGACTGGGTGCAACCATTTTTTTTAAGCTAATTAAATCTTTTTTTTTTTTTTTTAAGATTGCAATGTCAGTTGCTGCCTCTAGGGGCAGTCAAGCAACATATTCAGAGCAACGGAAGTGAATTTACTTTTACTTCCGAAGCTCAGACCACAAGAGGGCATAGACATATTGACGGAGCATGCTGCTCCGTCAATATGGCGCCCACGATCGCTCCGTGGGGCGATCGTGGGTGCCCCAGAGAGGAAATTTCGGTGCTGGCTATTGCCTCAAAATCGAGGCAATAGAACAGCATCATTAAAGCGGTTTTCGCGATCGTTGATTGCGGAAACCACTTGTTTCACCGCAGGACGTCAGAGTTCCCGGCAGGACGTGCCTGACACGTCCATTGTTGCGAAGGGGTTAAATGGGTCTGTGGTGTTTCCTGTTTATTACATCACCTGTGGTTTGATATGTAAAACTGCTTTCAAGAAATGTGTAATTTAGCACAAGGCCACAATGTGATGTTGTGATCAGGAGATGCCACAGACACATGTAAAATGTAATTTTCTCATAATTTATGCATTTACTTGGAGTTTTTAAATGTTTATAGCATTTCTGATAATAATTAATTTTTTACTCTACAATTGCAGTATAAGCAATACAAAAAGTACATGAAATACACAGAAGGTGCCCTGTGTTCACAAACCCATAGTAAAATAATATGAAAAACTTTGTTTTTTTTCACAGTACTACAGTATAAACAAAGTTTAGGTGTCCTAAACTTTAAAAGTCTGTGCCCCATAGATAAAATGGCTTAAATTTAAGTCTACTAAAAAGAGCAGTAAAGGCTGAATTTCTGGAGACATGTTTATTTAGAAAGTCTTCCTTTCTACTGCTGTTTGCTTGATGGCCTTCCAGGCTATTATGTCCTAGCATGGATGAGTGGCTGCAAAGGTTCAGTGATGAAGTCTACCTCCAAAGAGAATGAATTGAGAGACCAGTCATGTCCTCTCCCATAGTATGTGCATGACATTTTATGTTAGGGAAAGTAGAACCAATGTAAAATACCTACACTGCCTGTAACTAGCACTCTATATTTTGACTGTATATCATCAGCACACTGTACATCTGCATCCATTTTTTAAAACCTTTATAAAGTATTCAGGACCTAATATGATAGAAACAGAATGTATCGGCAGCTAAAACAATTTGGCCCATCTAGTCTGCCAAGTTTTCTAAATTATTGTCCCTTGCCTTATCTAGGATATGCTTTATGCCTATCCCACGCATGCTTAAACTCCTTCATTGTATTAACCTCTGCCAAGTTTGCTGGGCTATTCCATGCATCCACTACCCTCTCAGTAAAGTAATACTTCCTGATTTGTCCCTGTAATTTACAAATATGTCCTCTTGTTGTGGTAGTGTTACTTCTTTTAAATATACTCTCCTCTTTTACTTTTATTACCTCTATGAATTTACATTTTTCTTATTGCTGCAGGAACCAATGAGAATAATTTTATTCAAATTAATGGAATTTCCTGTCTCTCTAGTGATGTCATCAGACAATGTCTTGAACTGTTAAGAGATCCTACTGTGTACAAGAGCAAGTCTATTACAGTCCACACAATGTATTATTTTCTAGGAGAACATGAAGTGACAGAATGAAACAACACTTTAATCTGCTCAGTGTCTATATAATCAGTGCTGCTGCACCTGCAGTAAACATGCAAAGTAATCACTGAGGGGTTTATTTTATCACATAAATATTGTTTCTACTGTGCACATAGAGAATAAAAATGATTGAATAATTTATACATTGTGTTAGCAAAATTTCCAAGCAAATGCCTAATTTAGGAGAATATGCGGTCTGTGGAATCTCCTGTTTATGACATCATCTGTGGCTTGATATTGAACTGCTTTTATGAAGGGAAATGTGTAATTTGTATATGAAACCACAGGTGATGTCATAAACAGGAGATTACACAAACACATTCAAAGCACATTTTTCTCCTTATGTAGGCATTTAATGGAATTTGCCTAATACAAAGTATAAATCAATTGTATTCTCTACATTTACAGTAAATGTTAGTTGATACAGTCCCTTTAAAAGGACTATTTAAACCTAAATATTGTTTATAATGCAAATGCAGAGAATAAAGAAAATCATTAAAATGACCTATACGGTTTTAGAAAAATTACAATAAAATGTATTAAATAAGAGAGCATTTTTAAAAATGTATCTGTATTGTTTCCAGATGAACACAGATGAACCAAAGTTTGTTTGCTGCCTGACGTGTCCCCAATAATTTAGTAGAGAGAAAAAAAAACAGACGAGGGAGAGCTAAAATGAAGAGACTACAGACAAATAATTCTGATGTCAGAATGTTTTATCTTTTGATGAAAGAAAAAAGAAATGTCATCTTTAAATACAAAAATATAATTATTTGTGGCAGTAAATAAGAAAAGATGTACATGTCAGTGTTAAAAATAAAGCCATTAATTGTAAGGCTATCATTGTACTGATGTAAGACAGTTGCTAGGAAGATGATGGATAGACAGACATCAAACAGAGAAATTCAGACATTGTCCTTATCATATATGTCCTTCAATTTCCCTGATTATCATGTCCAGATGGAAAAGGATTATGCTTGAAAAAAAAAAAGAATAAAATTCAATGCAATGGATTAAATTTTACAAGCAAAATGGATTTTCTCAGCCTTGGATGCTTGAATGATACATGGAGCTTTGTATAGAAACAATGGCTGTCTATATAATACATGAGATCTCAGGTAACAGTAATGTCATAACATCTAGTGTGGCATTTACAATGAGCACACCATAGACCAACAATGCAAAACATTATTATTATTGTAAGACGGATGAAGTTTAAGGGTAATGTGAATTCCAGATCCTCCTGTTTATATCTGTTTGTACCAATAAGAGATATGGAGCCAAGCCAATGTTTCTTGGCTGCTCTCCAAATGGAGAGATCCTCAGAGCACTGATTAAGTCCTGAGAGAGTGCTGGATATTTGCATTAAAATATGAAATTTAAATATAGTTACATAGTAGTTTAAGATGAAAAAAAGACGTGCGTGCATTAAGTTCAACCATTTTCCTAATTCTTATTTATCTTTCGATCAACAATCACTAAATACATATTAATCCCTTTACTAACATACATTTAATATCTAATCATAGCGGGGTATAGGGTATAGTTTTAGGCATCTATGCAATTACTGCACCCCAGTGCTGTATGAAGTTCTGCTTACATCCCAAATACTACTAAAAGGTAGCATGCTGACAACCAATTGCTGCTCTAGTGCAAATGAGCTATGGTTACCAACTGGAAATATTGGGTAAATGTGCTTACCAGTTGGATGGTAAGATAAGAGAATAATACAAATGTGTCTAGTTTGGACTTAGTGTAAGGTGGTTGGCAACAAATGTATGATAGAGTAATTGACAGTAATTCCTGTTAAAATTACTGCTAAAATAAAACCACCCAGTATCTGCATACATGCATACCACTGTAAATTAACCCTCAGTAGTGAATGTCCTACTCATTTAGTGTTACTAGGGTTTTATAGAACTGCTGATAGTAAATGAAAAGGTTTTTTTTTTTTAACTGATAGCATGCTTAAAGGGACTGTCTAGTGCCCAAAATGCATCTTCCAAATATTAATGCATATTAATGTGATTTCAAGTATTTTAAAATGTATGTCTTACATTTTGCATTGCTTAAAATATAAAATACTTACAGCTAGAAGACATTGTGAAATTACAGCAGTTTGCAAGAAACAAGGACTGCTCATTCTACACTAGATGAGTTAAAGTCATTTCCTTTTTTTGCTGCAGGAACCAATGAGAATAATGCCATTCAAATGAATGGAATATCCTGTCTCTCTAGTGATGTCATAAGACAATGTGTTGCACTGTTAAGAGATCCTATTGTGTACAATAGCAAGGTCGCTCATAGGCCACACAATAGACTCAATTTGAGGAGGACAGGAAGTGACTATATGAAAAAAAAACTTTATATCTTCAGTGTCTATAGAATCAGTGCTGCTGCACCTAAACATGCAGAGTAATCACTGGGGAGGGCTTGAGTCAAATATAAAAAATGTGATTTATACAGAATGCCTGCATCAAATCACACAGGGATGAAAGCCTGTGCATTTTACAAGCAGTGATCTTCATCTTGCACTAAGGGTAGTTTGGGGACTAGACTGTCCCTTTAAGACAAAAAATTTAAATACATGTTATCATACATCTTTAGAATGATATGATGGTATGAATACACCCAATCTAAGATTGACTGGTCTGTGACCTCATAATACATAGCCCCTTAGAATGGATGGTCAGTAAAAGGAGAGGACCCTGTAGGTTTGAATAGGAAAAGAAAGCACTCTTTTCAGCTTGACACAAATTTAGCAATTTATTTTATTAATGACATTTGACGTTTTTTATTTATTTATTTATTAGAAGCCTTACTCACTGCCACTTTACAAACAGACTTGCACTGTTTATATCTCTTAGACGGCTCCGTTTTATGTGGCCTAGATTCTGACAGCGTTATTCCAACCTACACTGCAGAGATCTTTGTTCGTGGGTGCTGTCCAGAACCGTGGTGCTGAACGATCTAGCAGACAGCTGCTGAGGGTTAATCTCGGAGACCTGCATTCAACCGGATTATAGTTTCAATTTACAGGCCCTCCCTCCTGCTGCTTATTGTACCAACTACTTGAAAGCGTCGCAAGCAACACGTATTAACCGTTTCCCTGCCACCAGTTCGTACAGTTCCGTAAGCTTCACATTTATTTACCGCTATAACTGAATAGGAAAGGAATATAGAAATAAACAAAAGCAGTGTAAGAACTATGCTCTTTGTCAATCAGATATAATTAATAGCAGTAAAATAAATACTAGCTATATTAAACTGACGGTAATAAAAATATTGTAGAAAAGCTTCGCTTGAGGGGGTTTTCAAACATATTTAAAGATTGACTTCCAATTCATTGCAGATATAAGGATGTCTTAAGGTTTGGTATTTCGTACACATCTTGACAAGGACTCTTTAAATGGTTTTGCTAAAGACGGTTAGGAAGTAAATCAAGTAATATAAGGGATTAACTGGGAAGATCAAAGCGTGTAACACAGTCATGTGGATTAAACAATGACTTGTTTAGTCACAATTAGTAGAAATCTCGCAAGATTTTATCTGTTTTACGAATACATTTTGTTGTGACTAAATGAAACAGGCAATTAAAGAAAGTTGCATATAATTATATAATGTCAGTGCAGGGTATACAGACACCATTTGTGTAGAACAGAACCCAACTGCAAGTATAGTGACAGCTTAGTTAGAATTGGGGGTAGGTGGGGCAAATGGTTGACTGAGCATCACTGGATTTGTACTTCTTAATAGCTGTCCTGCGTAAGGTTAGCAATCATTGGCCTAGACAATTCTAATAGAAAAAATGCATTATGTCAAAACAGTTATTATAGGTTTTGTGTTCAGAAATTTGGAATATCTGACATAATGAAGGCAGATTGTAACATAAAGTAAAAGTGTAGTGGTTAATAAGTGATTCCCAGTGCTTTAATTGTTGTTCAGAAGTCTCATCCTCCCCTCACCCCCAAAAAATAATATATAGAAGGATTATAAATATATATTCCGTGATCAGCCTATAAATTACACTAATGATATATTGCACACAGATGGATACACAGGCAAACCTGGTGCTAAAAGAGTTAACACACTGACAACACCTGCCTGGGCTGTAACATTAGCCAGGTACCTGATATACCCAGCGCTGGTGACGGAAAATAACAATAACTGGGATTATCATCAATGCTTGGGGATACAGACCATCTTCTGAGCATGCACTATAAACCGGAATCATTAAACCTCACTCAATAAAGACTTAACCCTTGCAGCCCAAGTTGAAATACACACATCACCAGAACATAAGTGGCAATTATATAGATGAATAAAACCCCTGTACAGTTACCTGATAATGTCATCGTTGTGTCCAAGGTAGAATTTCTGCTTGTGCTCCCTTGCGTTATAAACCACACCAACCCCAGCCACAAAGTACACAATCTCCTTGGCAGCCGTGTAGTACAGGTTGTTGCGACACTGGTGTCCTCTGTAGCCATATACCCATTCCAACCTTAGGTGACAGTTTGGGGCTGTCCTGTCAGCCATTTCCTTTAATTATTACCAACTGCCCCTCTGGTTTAATGCAAGTCTACAGCTTCATGAAAACACACCGCTTTCTGGTGATGTGTCAGATCCCTTATTGGATGTGTACAAGTCCGGCAAAGACGTGAATGCATCAATGTTGTACGGGCTGTTGATTCGCCTTGTTATCCAAATGCAACGGGGTAGAAGGTGTTGCATGCTCTGTGCATGGTACTCTCAGGAATGAGAGGTGGCTGCTGTCCTTGGTCCTGTAGTCTCCCTCTGGCCTCTGCTCTGCTGTCCCCTCCAAACTGCATCCACAGGGAGGTCCTCTGGCTGCCAGCCTCCTGCAGAGGGAAATGGGAGATCCAGCTCTGTCTCAAGAGCTGCTGTCATTGGCACACCCTATTCAGCAGCTGATTGGTTCAGCCCGTTGAACGATGTGTAGTTCTATCTAATCACAGATTGGTCGTCGCAGTCGCTTACAGGCTGCGTAATTAAGGGTTAAAGCACTATCTTCCGTAACATGAGGCCCCCTGCCTTGGGACACATGGTGTGGAGTACCTAAAGTCATTGAACCTGACTCATTAGCTAGCATTTTACATAAGATCTGTAATTAGTATGGGAGAAAAATGTGCAGCAAGAATTCCTGTTGACCAAAGATTTCATGAGCGAAATAAATATCTTACTGAGAAATAATCAAAATACGTATATTACAGGGCATGCCACCACAAAGGGAGCAACTTAGTACTCCAAGTCATCTATAATCACTCCATTAGCAATTAAAGGGGAAGAACCTATAGAAGCGTACCACAGATTAATGGGGGGAAAAAAGAAAAACTTGGTTAAATTCTCTATTTGCCTTAGTTTGACTGTAATCAACTCCATTGCTTGTGTTGACTATGGTACCCCAAAACTCTGATAAGGTGATGATAACGCTAATTACATAACATCCCTAAAGGCAAATTAATTATCACATCTAAAAATGATAGAACGAAAAGAACACAAGTTTTTTGGATTAGTGCATTGATTAAAAAAAAAAATTAAATCAAATTAAAAAAAAGATGAGTGTGTTGAAGATTGGTAAAGGTTTGGGAGATTAGGATGAGATATGTTGAATTGGTCCATGGTCAAAAAACATTATATGAAATCTAGCAGTTGTAGAAAGTTGAAAATCCATGAAATTTTTACTTTGGGAAAATTTGCATTATTCAGTGACAGTACTCTTTCAACAATATAAAAACTTATGAAGGCATTAAAGGGACACTGCAATGTACATAAAATGTAACTAGATTACCTGTGCATTTAAAACAAACATATATATAAGACATATGCCACTGTTTTTTTTTTTTGTTCTATGTTTGAATTAATTGCATATAAAAGTAAAAATAAAATGAGGTGAGTATCGCCAGCATCAATTTTGTGAATTTTACCCATGATGCAACATTCTCCAAAATTTTCCAGCAATTGAGGGCAGAGCCGGCATGATGATGTCATCAGATATACCCTGCTATCTTACTGGCTCCTGTGTATCACTAGTGGGCAGGAAATGGGTTGTGTTCAACTTTTTGTTACCTGCCTTCCAACACAAAAAGTACATATTTCTGGAAGAAAGAGGAGATTGACCTGATCAAACAGGATTATAACTCTGGCCCTTGTGATGTAATAGATTTTCCTCCCATCCAATGCAAGTTTATGGTCCGAATTCTGACTTATTGAATGCATTCTTTGTCCCCAGCCACATAGTGAGATACTAGTGCTGTAAAGTCATTGTGGGGTGGCAACCAAAACCACTATAGTTAACATAACGCCCAGTCACACTTGTTTGGTAAAATATTTTATTAAATAAACTTGCATAAGAAAAACAAAATACATATTTGATATCAACAAGTCAAAATAAAAAAAAAAATCTTTTTTTGGTGGTAGTGTCCTTTTAAATACCCTACTATCCTTTAGATTTATCTAGTAACAATAGTTTCCCCTATCTGTCACAATAGGTAGCACTTTCCATCATGGTCCTCAAGATCTGTCCACCTGCCAAGTGTGTTAGATGTCATGATGACTTTGCATATATTAAGCACGGAGGCAGACGTACTTCGGAAACAATGTTGCATATAGGAGGTGCAGAGTGGACCAAGATATGGTGTTCCCTACAGGTAGTAGCCCAAGGTGCTGCAAATATATGGTCATGCTACTCCACTTCTAAGTGAAAACTTAAATGAAGGCATCAACAGCAAATATCAAGTTTTAGGGCAAGAAGGAGGGTAAAGTACACAATTATGTTCTTTGTAATTTGCTTCTATTATTGTCAGCAATTGGATAAAATCACTCTGTATAACTTAAAATACATATGCACATTTGGAGCAGCTTTTCCAAGGATCATACTACTGTTTTGCAAGTTTGTGCGGGCTACTGCTACTGGAGTTAGAGACATTGACAACATGGAGAGGAGATTTATGGACACTGGTTGGGGCCAGTGTAGATGAAAATGGAGATGGGGAAAAGTGATATCTCGGGCAGAGAGCTGGGTACATTTTACCATGGGGAGCAGGCTTTATCGAGCTAGGGAGTTGTGCTCTGGGCTGGTTCACCAAAATATATCAGGTACTTTGTGTGAGGTTGCCAGGAAGGAAGAACTTCTGTAGCAGGCTCACTCTTCTAGCAGCCAGGTGAGTAGACATTCCAACACAATGGGCAACTAAACAGAAAGACTAGACTGGTTTTGGTGATTCAATTGTAAAAAAGGTAGATAGTGTGGTCGACATGAACCTGAATGCTGAACAGTAATACCAGGTGCTCAAGTTTGGCATGTTATTGAGTGGTGTTGGCAGGTGTGTGAATGACCTAATGAACTGGGATTTTTAATACACAGAAGAAGCTATTTAGAGGGTGGAAATTTTTTGGTTGGTTTTTGTTTTCCCCTCTATAACTCTTTGATGGAGCAGTACTCAACCTCGTGGTTTGGGAACTTTTACGGATACTATTGATGGTACCGAACATTCTCATGTTGTCTGAGTCTATATTGCCTTGTTCTATGAGACTCATGAGAACAGAGTGAGTGGTGGACACTGGAATTGCTGGGATAGTGGAGACCTGCTAGGTCAACTTGGTGTGTCATTTGCCAGCAGAATATAAGCTTGCTTTGTATTGAATATTTTAGCAGGATGTTTTAGAAATTACACCCTTGGCGCATGTGAGGTTTGTTGATGTTATTAGTTTCTTTTGATTCTGATAAACCACAAGACAGAGTTCCAGGACCGCCATCAGAAATTTCAGGGTCCCTTACTGCAAACATTTCTGGGCTTCCCATATCTGCCTCTCACCACCCTACCCTCCCAAAGTCATTTCATCCAGGTCTTTGTATATCATGCCAATGATTTAAATTCACCCAAGGACATGCCCTATCACTCGCATTGCACATCCAGGATTTGCTGCTGCCCTCAGGACATGCCACTGTTTGCCCATTACTTTGCTACAGACAATTTTCCCATTAATATGCAACTGTTTTCCCATTAATAGGCCACTATTTTCCCATTAATTTACCACAGCCAATTTTTTCATTAATATGCCACTCTTTGTTCATTAATATGCCACAGCCAGTATGCCCATCGATATGCCACTCTATGTCCATCAGTATGCCCCAGCCCGTTTGCCAATTAACATGCCACAGCCAGTATGCCCATTAATATGCCACAGCCAGTATAGCCATTAATATTCCACTCTATGCCTGCTAATATGCCACTGTTTTCCAATTAATTTTCCACAGCCAATGTTCCCATTAATATGTCACTTATTGTCCTTTAATGTGTCACAATCAGTATGCCCATTAATATGCCACAGCTGGTTTGCCCATTAATATGCCACATCCAGTATGTCCATTAATATGCCACAGTCAGTATGCCTAATAATATGCCACAACCAATATGCCCATCAATATGCCACAGCCAGTATGCCCATTAATATGCCACAACAAGTATGCCCATTAATATGCCACAACCAGTAAGCCCATTAATATTCCACAGACAGTATGCCCATTAATATGCCACAACCAGTATGCCCATTAATATGCCACAACCAGTATGTCCATTAATATACCACAACCCATGTGCCCAATAATATGCCATAACCAGTATGCCCATTAATATTCCACAGCCAGTATTCCCATTAACATGCCCCAGCCAGTATGCCCATTAATATGACACAACCAGTAAGCCCATAAACATGCCACAGCCAGTATGCCCATTAATATGCTACAACCAGTATGCCCATTAATATGGCACAATCAGTATGCCCATTAACATGCCACAGCCAGTATGTCCATTAATATGCTATAACCTGTATGCCCATTAATATGCCACAACCAGTATGTCCATTAATATGCCATAGCCAGAATGCCCATTAATATGCCACAACCCATATGCCCAATAATATGCCATAACCAGTATGCCCATTAATATTCCACAACCAGTATGCCCATTAACATGCCACAGCCAGTATGCCCATTAATATGCTATAACCAGTATGCCCATTAATATGCCACAACCAGTATGTCCATTAATATGCCATAGCCAGAATGCCCATTAATATGCCACAACCCATATGCCCAATAATATGCCATAACCAGTATGCCAATTAATATTCCACAACCAGTATACCCATTAACATGCCACAGCCAGTATGCCCATTAATATGCCACAGCTGTTTCCCCCTTCCCCCTTCCTCCTTCTATGCTGCCTCTCTCGCGCTCCAGGCGCACTGATCTGATTGAGCACCGGAAGGTCACGTGACGCTATAAATTTGATGTCAGGCCAGTGCATAGACACCATGTTGCCTTCTTGTGTGGAGATGCTGGCGAGGGGAGATCTTTTGATCTCCCCAGACAGTGCCTCTGCCAGCATGCATGCTTTTTTTTTAAGGGCTGGGCCCTGTGACAGGTGTATCGCCCGCCACCCTCTGATGGCAGCCCTGCACAGCATCTTTTAATTCTCCATCTGCTGTAGCCAGACTGTATGTGGTATAGATATTACTGTTTGTGAAACGTTTGCTGCCTTACACTGAGGTGAAAGACTCAAGGAACTGTTCAGTTATTGTTTGGATTTTATACTAAATACATGAATTGGGATAGGCTCATACTCACACATTTGGTGGAGTTGCACAAGTTTTAAAGATCTATGGAATCTAGAAATAGATATAGATACTCCAAAATTGAAAAACTACTTACTACACCTAAACTAGCCACTGATTACTCCCATATGAGATTTATGTCACATATAACGGTATGATCTGAGTTTTGAAAGATTACATTTATAATTTGAGAAAGAGCTAATTTCTTTGACTCCGACTAGTAATGCTGTAATTGGAGACAATGGTGCATATAACGTACAGTGCCTTGCAAAAGTATTCACCCCCTTGGCATTTTTCATGTTTTGTAGCCTCACAAACTGGAAATAGCATGGATTGTTTGAGGATTTGCATCATTTAATTTACAGAACATGCCCACAACTTTGAAGATGTTTTTTTTTTTTATTATCGAGAAGCAAACAACAAATAGGACAAAATAACAGAAAAAGTCAATGTGCATAACTATTCACCCCCCTAAAGTCAATACTTTTTAGAGCCACCTTTTGTGGCAATCACAGCTCCAAGGCACTTTGGATAAGTCTCTATGAGCTTGCTACATCTTACCACTGGGATTTTTGCCTATTCCTCCTTGCAAAAATGTTCTAGCTCCTTCAAGTTGGATGGTTTGCGCTTGTGAACAGCAATCTTTAAGTCTGACCACAGATGTTCTATTGGATTGACGTCTGGGCTTTGACTAGACCATTCCAACACATTTACATGTTTCCCCTTAAACCACTCAACTGTTGCTTTAGCAGTGTGTTTGGGGCCATTGTCCTGCTGGAAGGTGAACTTCCGTCCTAGCCTCAAATCATGCACAGAGTGGTACAGGTTTTGCTCAAGAATATCTCTGTATTTAGCATCATTCATCTTTCCATCAACTCTGACCAGTTTCCCAGTCCCGGCTGCTGAAAAACATCCCCACGGCATGATGCTGCCACCACTATGTTTCACTGTGGGGATGGTGTTCTTTGGGTGATGTGATATGTTCGGTTTGCGCCAGACAGCATTTTCTTTGATGGCCGAAAAGTTCAATTTTAGTCTCATCAGACCAGAGCACCTTCCTCCACACATTTTGGGAGTCTCCCACATGCCTTTTCGCAAACTCAAAACGTGTCATTTTGTTTTTTGATGAAAGTAATGGCTTTCTTCTGGCTACTCTGCCATAAAGCCCAACTCTATGGAGCATACAGCTTATTGTCGTCCTATGTACAGATACTCCAGTCTTTGCTGTGGAACTCTGCAGCTCCTCCAGGGTTACCTTAGGTCTCTGTGCTGTCTCTCTGATTAATGCCCTCCTTGCCCGGTCCGTGAGTTTTGGTGGGCGGCCGTCTCTTGGCAGGTTTGCTGTTGTGCCATGTTCTTTCCATTTGGTTATGATAGATTTGATGGTGCTCCAGGGGATCATCAAAGATTTGGATATTTTTTTATAACCTAACCCTGACTTGGCTAAACCTTATAGCCAAGATCTTAGAGTACAATTTGATATCTATGTTGATCAGTGAGATCGATCTGTGGTTATTTACCAACATCGAGTCCTTCCCTTGCTTTGGAATGGGCAAAATAATAGCCTCCATCATATCCGCTGGAAAATGATTAAATTCATCTATTGAATTAAATACCCTCCCCAATATTGGAGAGACCACTGAATCCAAGATTCAAAAGAACAGAGTTAAAAAGCCATCAGGACATAGAGCCTTTCCCATCTTCAGATCTTTGATGGCATTAGAAACTCCAAGAGTCGAAAAAGGCTGTTTAAATTATTTCATTTTTTTCCTTAGACAGTTTTGGACTGTTCAGGCTTTCCAGAAAGGCTGTTATATCAGGGGTTGAACCAAGAGGGTCAGGAAGTGAGTAATGGGATTAATAATATAGCTCAAATGCCTCACTTACTGTGTCAGAGATATAAAGACTTTTTCAACGTAAATTATTTTTTTAATTCTCTTCTTCTGGTTGTGAATCTTTAGTTCAGGTCCTTATCCACTCTATTGTTACTACTATACCACCTACTTAGATGTGCTAAAATGTGCTAAAGTTTATCTACTATTCTTTTCTGTATATTCCTTAGCTCGCTTTCAAACTCAATGTTGTGAGCCTGTTTATTCTTGGCTTCAAGCACCACTTCGCTTCCCCCTGTTTCTTAAGCCAAGAGTCTTTCTTTATTAGGTAGCCTCTTAGGACACATTTCATTGTGCACCAAAGGGTCAAATCTGTAATATCCTTATTATCATTGCACACAAGTAAAATTTTGGTCTGCTCAATTAACTCCAATTTGTTTTCTTCGAATTTCAAATGTTATTTGTTGAGTCTCCAATTAGCTTGAGTTTTTATAATGGAAGTTATCCTTAATATTAATAAAAATCTGTGTGTGATCTGACCACGTGATGTTTCCCACCCTGAAAAATAAATACGAGAGTACGAGTGATGCACCCTGGAGAAGAAGGAAAAATCCCTCTCCTCCGGGTGCTGCACCTTTCACACGTCGTAAAGGCTATGTCTAAACCAACAAGAGGAAAAAGATTCTGCCTTGGATCTAAGCTTTGAATCATATTTACAGTTCTTTAGTGACTTTCTATCTTTTTCAAAATCAACAACACAATTAAGATCACCTCCAATTACCATCAAGGCCCTACATATTCCTTTATTTACCTTCTTTGAGGAGTTCAGAAACCTAACTGAACCATCAGAGGGAGCGTACAGATTCACTAGTGTATACATTATGTTGTTAATACGACAGATCAAAATCAAATGTCTCCCATCTTAGTTAGTATCGTGATGGATATATACAAACTTATTCTTGCAGAAACAATCAGAGCTACTCCTCTCTTTTTTGGCTGAGAGCGTAGATGTAAAGATGTAGGGGTTTTAATGGTATCTCCACAAATTTTCCTGTTCATCCTTCCAATGCATTTCTTGAATAAATGCAACATCAACATTTTCTTGTATTAATAGATCATAAAAATAACACCTCTTATAAGGGGAATTAAGTCCCTGTGAGTTTATAGTTATCATTTTAAGTGACATCAAAGGTTTGGTTCCCGATCTCCAGTCTCTCCACTAATACATCAACAATTCCTTTTCTCAGTCTCGTTTAAAACATCTTGACAGATACAGGCAGACCAACACCACATATATACCCAGAAAACAATCTATCAACAGGAAGTGAAAAAATAGTATCCATCTCGTAAGAAATTTTACATAACCCTCCTACAGGATTATTATTTTAAGGAATGAAGCACAGAGACAAGTGTATATAAAAAAGTATATTGTTATTAAATTGAGATACTGTTACAGGTTATAACAGGAAATACACAGTGTACACATTACACATAACTGGTTCATAACCAACAGGTAACAGAAAAAGGTATACTTATACAATTAAATAAATATCTTCTCCTTGTGCCTTCATCTTGGCTCTTCTGCTGGCTGTCTTCTCCTCACCCAGGAACAGACAAGACTAGCACTTTCAAAAAGTGGTTTACTCAACTGTCACTGCAGCGCCGTCGCCCTTCCTGCCCTTAATGTCCCTTAAAGGGACGGTAATAAAACCTAGGTTTCTCCTCCCCAAAACCAATCCCTCCTACACTATTAAAACCCTCATTTGCGAACTAGACCTTGCCTTTAATAGTGCCTGGAGCCTTTACTAGCGTTTTGTTGTTCTTGATTGCTGATTTTCTGTTGCCAACTCCTGCTAGCCCTGACCTTGCCTGTTTTTTCCGCCTGTCCCGACCTGTTTGCCCGTATCGACTTCGTGTGTTTTCTGCCAGCCCCGATCTTACGCCTGTTGACCATTCTTCTGCCTGCACCCACGATACCTTCGCCTTGGTCCAGTACGCCGTATCCAGCTTCCTGTCTGTTGGGTTTAGCTTCGGTATCCTGGTAATAGTTCAGAGTGCAAAAGTCCTGGGGGAACGAAACCTGCGGCTCAACCACAGGGTGGAATTCCTTCAAGCAGAATAATTCTGTTCTATTGCCGGGGTCCATTGCAAAGACCTACATCTATTCTGCAAAGCGGTACCAGCCTCGTACTTGAACGTGACATCAACTAAGTATCCCAAAATCCCTCAGTCACCTCTGAGAGAGTTAAAGAACCAGTTCAACCCAGTTTTGGAGAACACATGGACTATGTAATAAATGCAACATATCTGTTAGTAAATAAAGAGCAGAAAGGTGAGTGAAAGGTTAGTTCCCACAATCTAAATAAGTCATCTCAGCTGTAAACCTTTTGATGTCCACTTCTTGTGACATTCAAACTGCATTCCATTGTGAAACCAGATAATTATCTTAGTTAATTACACACATCCACCCAAAAGCATAATGAAAAATATATGGTTTGATGGGGCAAAATACTTTGACAGGCCTCAAAAGTGTCCCAAATGGAACACGTGCGCAGGCTTACTACATGTCAAAATTCCAAGTTGGAAATGCACCCCCCCCCCAGATGTGGCCTTTTAGCCCCCAAACAACCCAACAAAGATATGTATACCTTTGCCGTTTTAAAAAATATATGTCTTTGTGGGGTAGAATACACTTTCTGGCTTCAAAAATGTCCCAAATGGGACATGGGCGCAGGTTTTCTGCATGTCAGAATTCCAAGTTGGAAAACTAAAATGCGCACCCCCTAAATGTGGCCTTTTAGCCCCAAAACATACCAACAAACCTATGTATGGGTGGTATCTCTGTACTCAGGAGATGTTGCTGAACACATATTGAGCTGTTATTTGGAAATACCCCTTCACATTTTAAGGTAATGTTTACTTAAATTGCAATCTATGTGAAAAAAAATGTAAAAAAATTGTTTTGCTGCAAACTTTGGAAAAGGGTGGTGGTAAAATGGCTACATGAAATGTGTCAAAATACCCCAAGTTAAATGACCTGAGTGGTCTAGTTTTCAAAAATATGTACATGTTGGGGGTCATTCATGGATTTAGTACAGATATCAGTGTTACAATGTCACTATCGCTAATTTTGAAAAAAAGGATTTCAAAATAGCTTTGCACTACTTATAGTTCTGGCCCTGTAACATGAATAAAATAGCACAAAAACATAAAACATGGGCTATTTCTGTACTTAGGACATATATTAGAAACTATTTAGCTGTGTTTTTTGTTGTCTCTTGTTCATGAGTATATGAATTTTCAAATAACAGTCATAAAAAAAGATTATTTATTTTTACATCAAATTATAAGCTATTATCAAAATAATGTATCAAAAGAAAGCCCTTCTTATGACGATAAAAATGATATATAGTTTGTGTGGGTACACTAAATGAGACAGAAATAAATTACAGCAAAACACATACACCTCAGAAATGTTAAAACAGCCCATGTCACCAAGCGTCGGATAAGCCAAAAAAGTCATGTCACTAAGGGGTTAAGGAAAAATTACTAAAGGAGGGTGTTCCACATTATTAAGCAGAGCACCATTTTCATGCAATATGGGGAAGAAAAGGGAGCTCTCTGCTGCCGAAAAGAGCGAAATAGTTCAATGACTTGGACGAGGTATGAAAACATTAGATATTTCACGAAAACTTAAGTGTGATCATCGCACTATGAAGAGATTTGTGGCTGATTCAGAGCACAGACGGGTTCGTGCAGATAAAGACACATTGAGGAAGATTTCTGCCAGATCCAGAGAGAGCAGCTGCTAAAATACCATTACATAGCAGCAAACAGATATTTGAAGCTGCTAGCACCTCTGGAGTCCCACGGACATCAAGGTGTAGAGTCCTCCAGAGTCTTGCAACCAGAGGCGTCGCTAGGGGTGGGCTAAGGGGGCTGAAGCCCCGAATGTAATGATCAAAGCCCCGAGTCTCTGCAGCTCCGTGTAGCTCCGCCCCCTGACATCACACAGACAGTGTGTGAAAGCCCTACACTGATAGGAGGCTGAGTGATGTGTCAGCCAATCAGTGCAGGGCTTTTACACAGCATCATTACTGTGTGTGAAAGCCCTGCACTGATTGGCTGACACATCACTGAGCTTCCTATCAGTGCAGTGCTTTTACACAGCATCATGACAGGGATGTGAAGGAAGCTCCACGTGGGACAGTGAAGCAGCTCTGAAGGAATCCTTGCAGGCTGTCACCTTGTGGGAGATGCAGAACAGGTCTATTCCCAATCAGGTAAGCTCTGGGTATGGTGGAGAGAAGGGAAGGTTGGGGTCACTTATTTACATCCACCTTTGTGTATTTAAGCTATATACTGTTGGTTTGAGATTCCTTATTACAGGACTGCCAAACAGCATAGGAATGATTCATGTTACATATGTGTGTATATATATATATATATATATATATATATATATATATATATATATATATATATATTTATATATATATATATATATATATAACATAAATCCTTCCTATGCTTTTTGGCAGTCCTGTAATAAGGAATCTCAAACCAACAATATATAGCTTAAATACACATAGGTGGATGTAAATAAGTGATTTATGCTATATATGCATAATGATTTATACTATATATATATATATATTCATAAATCATTCCTATCCTGTTTAGCAGTCCTGTAATAAATAACGTCACACATGTGTGTTATGTGTATGTGTGACATGTTTTATTACAGGACTGCCAAACAGCATAGGAAGGATTTATGTTTATATCAGGGCTTGACAAATTGTATTTAGTTTTAGGAGCCAGCAAAAAAATTTAGGAGCCAGACAATGGCACATCAGAAAAGCATACATACACAGAGACAATCACATGCACACTCCTCACAGACATCCAGTCAGTCACATACACAGCCAGTTACACACACACACACCAGTCAGCAAGTTTTCTTTTTTTTTTTAAATAAAAAAATAATTCCTTAATGTGTCCCACACGTCACATGCACAGCCAGTTACATACATATTCACATACAACACATACACAGCCAGTTACATACACACACAACACATACACAGCCAGTTACATACACACACAACACACACAGACAGTTACATACATACACACACAACACATACACAGCCAGTTACATGCACACACAGACAGTTACAAATATACACACACACACACACAACACATACACAGCCAGTTACATACATATACACACACACACACACACACACAGCCAGTTACATACATACACACACAACACACTCACACTGACATACACACACTGTCGCTCACACTGACATACACACACTGTCGCTCACACTGACATACACACACTGTCGCTCACACTGACATGCACACACTGTCGCTCACACTGACATGAACACTCTCGCTCACACTGACATGCACACACTCTCGCTCACACTGACATGCACACACTCTCGCTCACACTGACATGCACACACTCTCGTTCACACTGACATGCACACACTCTCGCTCACACTGACATGCACACACTCTCACACTGACATGCACACACTCACACTGACATGCACACACTCTCACTCATACTGACATGCACACACTCTCACTCATACTGACATGCACACTCACTCACACTGACATGCACACACTCTCACTCACACTGACATGCACACACTCTCACTGACATGCACACACTGACACTGACATGCACATACTCACACTGACATCCACACACTCACTCACACTGACATGCACACACTCTCACTCTCACTGACATGCACACACTCACACTGACATGCACACACTCACACTGACATGCACATACTCACACTGACATACACACACTCATTCACACACAGTCAGGTTTTTAACTTACCTGCTGCAGGCATCTCTTTGCTTTGAGCTCAGTGTGAAGGAGGTCTTAGACAATCATGGGAGGCTTCGGAACTCTCAGCCGATCAGGAGAGTTGAGAAGTCTCACCTGATTGGCTGAGATCCTTGAATCAAGCTCCCCTGGACACAAGAAAAAAAAAGACTGCAGCAAAGTGCCACCCCTGCCAGGGTGCTGCCTGCGGCAGCTGCCCCATTAAAGGACCGGCCCTGTAAAGGCTCCTATATTACAAAACTGGCATGAAGCTCAGAGCGGTGAGCATATATTGGTAAGTGCCCGTATGGTTCCATTTAAAAAACTAAAAAAGTCTCATGGGCTATAGCCCCAGATCTTTTGGAAACCTAGCAACGCCTCTGCTTGCAACTGTGCATAAACCTTCTATTCGGCCACCGCTAACCAATGCTCACAAGCAGAAATGGCTGCATTGGGCAGAAAAATACATGAAGACTAATTTTCAAACAGTCCTGTTCACTGATGAGTCCGTGCAACCCTGGATAGTCCAGATGGATGGAGCATTGGATGGTTGGTGGACGGTCATACTGTTCCAACAAGGCTGCGACGCCAGCAAGGAGGTGGTGGAGTCATGTTTTGGGCCAGAGTCATGGAAAGAGAGCTGGTCGGCCCCTTTAGGGTCCCCGAAGGTGTAAAGATGACCTCTGCAAAGTATGTGGAGTTTCTGGCTGACCACTTTCTTCCCTGGTACAGAAGGAAAAACTATGCTTTCCGTAAAAAAATCATCTTAATCATCAGCATAATCATACTTATGATTAAGCGTGCATCCACGCGAAACACATTAAGTTTTCCACCCCGTTTCTGCTGTTTCACATGTACCTTCATTTCTGCAAATAAACATCACCTATTTTTCAAGCTGCTATCAAATAAGGGGTCCTATGTTAAAATGTAACGTGACCTGTTAAAATGTTTAAAAAGTTAAAATGTTGTTATAAGTTTGATTGAAATAGCTTTTGATTTCAGTAAATATGCTGCAAACACAACAAATGACAATGTTTAGTTCTTTACAACCTATAAAGTGTTTTGAAACTTACTGTGCATAATAATTTGGAACAGTGCATTGTAATTTTTTTATGTTTAAAAAAACATACTGTTATCATTAGGAGGTTTGTTCAATAAAATTTGAATTGTACTCTTAATAGTTAACATGAGAATTATGCTGACTGTTATTTACATAAATTATTTAGGTAAATGAGAAAAATATAATTTGCATAATAATTTGGAACAGGGTGTACATGAGAGCAGGGGAGCAAGTAGAAATTAAAGGGCCCTGGACATAATTTTAATTTGGGACCCTTTCCTTAAAAATCCATTCACATTTAAAACAATTCTCACAAAGATACACATATAGACACATTCATACAGACACTTGCAAACATGGTGAAATGCACATACATGAACACAGATACAAAGACACATTCACACACAGATACACGCACACACATAAACACAGATACAAAGACACATTCACACACAGATACACGCACACACATAAACACATTCTCAAACAGATGCACAAGCAGACACATTCACACACAGATACACACCACACACACAGCAGGGGCATACCCAACATAACTGTCACCCAGGACAGGTCCTATCTTTGACATGCGCATAGTGTATGCATCCCTAAGTAATGTGTGTGCCAGAGGCATACACGTGGTGGCGCATATGTTCTGAATACATTATCCTCGCTTGGCTTAAGTGGTGTGTCACTCTCTTGGATCGAGTCGTACTTATCTGAGCGCTCCTATTCAGTGTCGTTTGCTGGTGCTACATCGTCACCTGTTTCCCTCTCTGTTGGTGTTCTGCAAGGATCGGTTCTTGGCCCGCTGTTGTTTTCCCTCTACACTACCTCTCTGGGAGAACTCATCCGCTCTTTTGGCTTTCACTACCACTTGGACGCGGATGATGCTCAGCTCTACCTCTCCTCCCCTGACCTCACTCCCTCTCTAGTGTCACTGTAGCTGAGTGTCTGTCAGCCATCTCCGCTTGGATGTCTGATCGCTACCTGAAACTTAACCTCTCCAAAACAGAACTCATTATCTTCCCTCCCTCAACCGCTGTCCCCACACCTGGGTTCACGGTCACCTTTGATAATACTACGATCGTACTGGCTGACCGTGTTCGATGTCTTGGGGTCACTTTTGATTCTGCTCTCTCCTTCCAGTCCTTGGCCAGATCCTGTCGGCTGCACCTAAGAAACATTGCACGCATTCGCCCGTTCCTCAGTGAAGAGACCGACAAAATTCTAGTGCACTCGCTTGTGATCTCTCGCCTGGACTACTGTAACGGTCTTCTGATTGGACTACCTCTGGTTCGTCTGGCTACCCTACAGTCTATCCAAAATGCGGCTGCCGGACTCATCTATCTTGAACGTCGGTCTGATTCGGCGGCTCCTCTCTGCAACGCCCTCCACTGGCTTCCTGTCTGCTCGAGGATAAAATTTAAAATTCTGTCTATAACCTACAAAGCCCTCCACTCCTCTGCTCCTACGTACATTTCCTCCCTTGTTAACCGCTACTTCCCTACACGACCTTTGCGCTCCTCACAGGGGTTAACACTCTCTTCTAATCTCGTCACCACTTCTCACTCGCATCTCCAAGATTTCGCCCGAGCTGCCCCCTCTCTCTGGAACTCCCTTCCCGGTGCATCCAGCTCTCTCCCTCGTTTTCAAACTTTAAAAAGTCCCTCAAAACTCATCTCTTTAGAGAGGCTTACTACCCAACCTAGCTGGAACACACACTCCCTCTTTGACCTATCCCACCTAATGCCTCCCATCCACTCTACTGTTACTACAACTTCAATCCCTCTGACCTCTTCAATCCCTTAATTGTGTCATGGACCCCATTCCCTCTAGATTGTAAGCTTACGAGCAGGGTTCTCTACCTCATGTACCAGTCTGTACTAGTTTGTCTAAATTAGTATGTAGTTCCTTTCTTTGCTCTGTACCAAGCGTTTCGAGAATTGGTGGCGCTGTACAAATAAATGTAGCTAGTGTTGTTCTTTACTCTTATATAGTATCCAAGGAGCCCATATCTTTTTATAGAAGTCAATCTGCTCCACCCTATGGAAAAAGGCAGCTTCCATTTTGTATTGAAAATCAATTTGTTGCATGATCTCTGACCATTGTATACAACCCTTGCTTTTCCATTCTCTTGCCATGCATATTTTTGCTGCTATCAAAATGTGAACTGCCAGGCTCTTCTCACTCTTATTCCCTGGTAGTTGTACATTAAACAAAAATGTTTCTGGTTTTAAATTTAGGGTTAGGTCTAATAGAACGTTCAGTAAACGTTGAAGTTTGACTATTGTGGGTTTTAAGTCCAAACAGTTCCCACCAGATATGCGCCAGAGTACCTTTTTCTCTGTCGCACCTCCAACAGATAGTGGATATATCATTGTTGATTTTATGCATTCTGGTTGGGACCATATACAACCTCATATTAATTTTGTGTTGTAACTTTACCAAATTTATACAATGGATAGACTTTTTCAGAAGCCTCATTGCATTCCCCCAGTCTTCACGCGAGATGGAGATCCCCAGGTCCCACTCCCGTCTTATCCAGGGGGTCGCCCTCTCGCACGTCCGGAGGTTTACCAAAAAGCTTGAAACCTCTGCAGTAACCTTTGTTTTTAGGTGCTTTGTCAACAATTCCTCTAGTGGTCTCCTCTCATAGAAACATAGAAACATAGAAACATAGAATGTGTCGGCAGATAAGAACCATTTGGTCCATCTAGTCTGCCCAAATTTTTTTTTTTTGAGTACTTTTATTAGTCCCCCGTTCCCGGTCTTAAAGCTAGGATAGCCTTGTGTCTATCCCACGCATGCTTAAAATCCTTGACTGTGTTTACCTCTACCACTTCTGCTGGCAGGCTATTCCATACATCCACTACCCTCTCAGTAAAGTAATACTTCCTGATATTACTTTTAAATCGTTGCCCCTCTAATTTAAGACTATGTCCTCTAGTTGTGGTAGTTTTTCTTCTTTTAAATATACTCTCTTCCTTTACTGTGTTGATTCCCTTTATGTATTTAAATGTTTCTATCATGTCCCCCCTGTTACGTCTTTCCTCCAAGCTATACATGTTAAGATGCTTTAACCTTTCCTGGTAAGTTTTATCCTTCAACCCATGAACCAGTTTAGTAGCCCTTCTCTGAACTCTCTCCAAAGTATCAATATCCTTCTGGAGATACGGTCTCCAGTACTGCGTACAATACTCCAAGTGAGGTCTCACCAGTGCTCTGTACAAAGGCATGAGCACTTCCCTCTTCCTACTGCTAATACCTCTCCCTATGCAACCAAGCATTCTGCTAGCATTTCCTGCTGCTCTATTGCATTGCCTACCTACCTTCAAGTCCTCTGAAATTATTACTCCTAAATCCCTTTCCTCAGATGTTGAGGTTAGGACTGTACCAAATAGTCTATATTCTGCTTTTGGGTTTTTACGCCCAAGGTGCATAATCTTGCACTTGTCCACATTAAATGCCAGTTGCCACTGCTCTGACCATTTTTCTGGTTTAGCTAAATCATTTGCCATTTGGCTTATCCCTCCATGAATATCAACCCTGCTGCAAATCTTTGTATCATCAGCAAAAAGACATACTTTGCCAACAAGACCTTCTGCAATATCGCTAAAATGCAAGATCTTGAAATCCAAGCGACTTTAGATGTTCAACAATCCTATTCTTTAACAAGGTTTCCATTATTTTCCCCACTACTGAAGTAAGACTTACTGGTCTATAGTTGCCCGCCTCCTCCTTACTACCTTTCTTGTGAATGGGCACAACATTAGCTAATTTCCAATCTTCTGGAACTACTCCCGTTAACAATGATTGGTTAAATAAATCTGTTAACAGTTTTGCTAGTACACCACTAAGTTCCTTTAATAACTTTGGATGTATCCCATCAGGTCCCGTCGACTTATTTGTCTTTACTTTAGACAGCTGAAGTAAAACCTCTTCCTCTGTAAACTTACATGCATCAAAAGACTCATTAGTCTTTTTCCCTAAATGAGGTCCCTTACCCTCATTTTCATTTGTAAAAACTGAACAAAAATATTCATTAAGGCAGTCTGCTAAGCCTTTATCCTCTTCTACATAGCATCCTTCTTTTGTTTTTAATCTAACTAATCCTTGTTTTACTTTCATTTTCTCATTTATGTATCTAAAAAATGTTTTATCCCAATTTTTCACTGACTGGGCTATAGTCTCTTCTGTGTGTGCTTTGGAAGCTCTTATAGCTTGCTTTGCCTCTTTCTGCCTACTCTTATAGATCTTTCTATCTTCCTCACTCTGAGTATTTTTATAATTACTAAATGCTAGCTTTTTATTTTTTACTATTTTAGCCACCTCTGCAGAGTACCACAGTGGTTTCTTCAATTTTTTGCTCTTACTGACAAGCCTTATGCAATTTTCTGTTGCCTTCAGTAGTGCAACTTTTAGATAATCCCATTTCTCCTGGACTCCATTTAAATTGCTCCAGTCTGATAATGACTCCTTCACACCTAATCTAATTTTAGAAAAGTCTGTTTTTCTAAAATCTAAAACTTTTGTTTTTGTGTGGTGTGACTGCGTCACTGCTCTTATATTAAACCACACTGTCTGGTGATCACTAGATCCTAAACTTTCACCTACAGTAATATCTGATAACAAATCTCCATTTGTGAACACTAAGTCTAGTATGGCCTGCTTTCGAGTTGGCTCCTCCACTACTTGTTTTAGAGATAATCCCAGTAGGGAGTTTAGGATATGCGTACTCCTGGCGCAAGTAGCTGTTTTGTTTTTCCAGTTCACATCAGGAAGATTAAAGTCACCCATGATGATCACTTCTCCCTTCATTGTCATTTTAGCTATTTCCTCAACTAGTAGATTATCTAACTCCTCTATTTGTCCAGGGGGCCTATAAATCACACCTACCCGAGTTACCATATGATTACCAAATTCTAATGTAACCCAAACTGACTCTATGTTCGCCTCACTAACTTGTATTACGTTACATTTTAAGCTATCCCTCACATACAGGGCCACCCCTCCCCCTTTTTTACCTTCTTTGTCTTTTCTATATAAAGAGTACCCTGGTATTGAAATGTCCCAGTCATGTTTTTCATTATACCATGTCTCAGTAACAGCCACTAAATCTACATTCTCAGTTGCCAATATTGTCACAAGTTCATGGATCTTATTCCCTAAACTGCGAGCATTTGTAGACATGACCCTAAGCTTATCATTTTTCAGCACACTGACTACAGGTAACTTCTGTACCTTTTTTGGGGGGCAATTGGATTGATGTTTTATCGCCATTTTGCCCCCCTCTTTTAGTTTAAAAACCTCCTAGCAAAACCTCTGAACTGCTCACTGAGAACATTCGTTCCCTTTTGAGAAAGATGCAAACCATCTTTTTTGTACAGTTCCTTTCTATCCCATAGTGAACTTCCATGAGAAACAAAGCCAAATCCTTGCTCCCGACACCATTCTCCAAGCCACAAGTTGAAGTCCCTAATACGCATCCGTCTATCATTCTGAATGTTATGCACAGGCATAACTTCAGAAAAGGACAGTGTGGACACAACCTGCCGTATATCATTGGCAAGAACACGAAAAGCTTCCTTCACCTCTGAAACCTCATTGCAAGCCTCTCCATAGTTATCCTTCCAGCTAGGAAACTCTTCACTCTCAAGTAGTTAAAGACTTCCCCCGCTGGAAGGTCCCATTTTAACTGTAGTGAGTCAAAGGGAAGCAATACCCCTTGTGGAGCAATGTCCACAGAACTAATATTATGCGATTTTCACTTTGTCAGACTGATATTTCCTATATCAAATTCCACTATTTCCATGGGGGTGTCTAAGGAGATTGAATGGCACAATATTACTGGCATCTGAATGGCACAGTATTACTTGAATCTGAATGGCACAATAATACTGGCATCTTAATGGCACAATAATAGTAACATCTTAAAGGAATAATATTACTGGCACCTTAATGGCACAATATTACTGACATCTGAATGGCACAATAATGCTAGCATCTTAATGGCAAAATAAAACTGGCATCTCAATGGCACAATAATACTAGCAGCTTAATGGTACAGTATTACTTGCATGTTAATGGCACAATATTACTGGCATCTTAATTGCATAATAATTATGGCATCTTAATGGTACAATAATACTGGAATCTTAATGGGCAAATTGGCTGGGGCATCTTAATGACACAATATTACTGGCATCTGAATGGCACAACATTACTGGCATCTTAATGGGCAAATTGGCTGGGGCATCAGTTTACAAACTCCTTCGTAAACTGTACAATTTGTTCCTTTTTTGTATAAATAATGATTTACCCTGTATGTTCTCCTTCCAACTTGTTTAATATATGTATGTATGTATTTATTTTTTATCTATTGTTAAATATTTAACTCTGTGTAACTCCATTCTGGACTGGGTCCCCAGGACATACTTGAAAACGAGAGAAATCTCAATGTATTATTCCTGGTAAGCCGGGTGTTTTTACCTAAACAACTGTATATCATTGCAGATCAACGTGATGGAGTTCTATTTGTCCTTAGTTTAGGCTGTTACATGGTTTTTACCTCGTCTGCCTTGAGTTCAAGTGATAACCTTGTGTTTTTGCCTAAACAACCATATGACATTGCAGATCAACGTGATGGAGTTCTATTTGTCCTTAGTTTAGGCTGTTACATGGTTTTTACTTCGTCTGCCTTGAGTTCAAGTGATAACCTTGTGTTTTTGCCTATACCACCATATATCATTGCAGATCGATATGGTGGAGTGCTATTTGTGCTATTTGTGCTCAGTTTAGGCCGTAGAGTCATTTTTACCTCTTCTGCCTTGAGTTCAAGTGATAACCGGTTGTTTTTGCCCAAACAACCGTGTATCATTGCAGATTGACGTGGTGGAGTGCTATTTGTGCTCAGTTAAGGCCGTAGAGTCGTTTTTACCGTTCCTGCCTTGAGTTGAAGTGATAACTTCAGTGTTTTTGCCTAAACAATCGAATATCATTGCAGATCAATGTGATGCAATGGGATAGGTATAAGGCTATATTAGATATAAGATAAGGCCAGGGACTAATGAAAGTATTACATTACTGGAAGGGTAGTGGATGTATGGAATAGTCTTCCAGCCGAAGTGGTAGAGGTAAACACAGTGAAGGACTTTAAGCATGCATGGGATAAGCATAAGACTATCCTAGATACAAGATAAGGACAGGCACTAAAGAAAGTATTACATTACATTACATTAACATTTATTTGTACAGCGCCACCAATTCTCGAAGCGCTTGGTACAGAGCAAAGAAAGGAACTACATACTAATTTAGACAAACTAGTACAGACTGGTACATGAGGTAGAGAACCCTGCTCATAAGCTTACAATCTAGAGGGAATGGGGTCCATGACACAATTAAGGGATTGAAGAGGTCAGAGGGATTGAAGTTGTAGTAACAGTAGAGTGGATGGGAGGCATTAGGTGGGATAGGTCAAAGAGGGAGTGTGTGTTCCAGCTAGGTTGGGTAGTAAGCCTCTCTAAAGAGATGAGTTTGAGGGACTTTTTAAAGTTTGAAAACGAGGGAGAGAGCTGGATGCTCCGGGGAAGGGAGTTCCAGAGAGAGGGGGCAGCTCGGGCGAAATCTTGGAGACGCGAGTGAGAAGTGGTGATGAGATTAGAAGAGAGTGTTAACTAGACATGTGCAAAACTAAAATTTTCATTTAGTTTTCGTCCATTCGGACGAAAATTTTATTTCTTTCGTCTAAAACGAATTTAGTTCATTACTGCATTCGTTTCAGACGAAATTCGTTCATTATTTTCGTTTCGTTAATTTTTATTCGTTCATTTTATAGAATACATGTAATACTATTGGCTTTCTATAAACCGAACGAGAGCCCCATTCATAAGAAATTCTTATGAATGGGGCTCTCGTTCGGTTCATAGAAAGCCAATAGTACTACATGTTTTCTATAAGCAGAAAGTCGATAAACCGAACGTTCGGTTTATAGACTTTCGGCTTATGGAATACATGTAATCCTATGGCTATTCGGTTTATAGAATAGCCATAGGATTACATGTATTACATAAGCCGACAGCCTATAAACCGAACGTTCGGTTTATAGGCTGTCGGCATTTAACTATACAGAGACAGAGTCTCCATTCATAAAATTATGAATGGAGACTTTGTCTCCGTGTAGTAAAATGCCGACAGCCTATAAACCGAACGTTCGGTTTATAGGCTGTGGGCATTTAACTATACGGAGACAGAGTCTCCATTCATTTTGAATGGAGACTTTGTCTCCGTATAGTAAAATGCCGACAGCCTATAAACCGAACGTTCGGTTTATAGGCTGTGGGCATTTAACTATACGGAGACAGAGTCTCCATTCATAAAATTATGAATGGAGACTTAGTCTCCGAATAGTAAAATGCCGACAGCCTATAAACCGAACGTTCGGTTTATAGGCTGTCGGCTTATGGAATACATGTATTCCTATTGCTATTCTATAAACCGAACGTTCGGTTTATAGAATAGCAATAGGATTACATGTATTACATAAGCCGACAGCCTATAAACCGAACGTTCGGTTTATAGGCTGTCGGCATTTCACTACACGGAGACAGAGTCTCCATTCATAAATTTATGAATGGAGACTTTGTCTCCGTGTAGTGAAATGCTATTGTATTCTATAAACTGACTCTATTTCGGCTTATAGAATGCAATAGTACTACGAATGGACGAATGAATTAATGATTTTCGTTTATTAACCATTCGTTCATTCGGCTTTCGTTAGCTTAGCATTTTCGTTCTTCGTTTTTCGGACGAATGGACGAAAATGCTATTTTCGGACGAAAATGCTATTTTCGGACGAAAATGCATTAGTCCGAAAACGAATGCACATGTCTAGTGTTAACCCCTGTGAGGAGCGCAAAGGTCGTGTAGGGAAGTAGCGGTTAACAAGGGAGGAAATGTACGTAGGAGCAGAGGAGTGGAGGGCTTTGTAGGTTATAGACAGAATTTAAAATTTTATCCTCGAGCAGACGGGAAGCCAGTGGAGGGCGTTGCAGAGAGGAGCCGCCGAATAAGACCGACGTGCAAGAAAGATGAGTCTGGCAGCCACATTTTGGATAGACTGTAGAGGAGCCAGACGAACCAGAGGTAGTCCAGTCAGAAGACCGTTACAGTAGTCCAGGCGAGAGATCACAAGCGAGTGCACTAGAATTTTGGCGGTCTCTTCGCTGAGGAACGGACGAATGCGTGCAATGTTCCTTAGGTGCAGCCGACAGGATCTGGCCAAGGACTGGATTTGAGGAAGGAAGGAGAGAGCAGAGTCAAAAGTGACCCCAACACATCGAACACGGTCAGCCGGTACGATCGTAGTATTATCAACGTTGACCGTGAACCCAGGTGTAGGGACAGCAGTCGAGGGAGGGAAGATAATGAGTTCTGTTTTGGAGAGGTTAAGTTTCAGGTAGCGATCAGACATCCAAGCGGAGATGGCTGACAGACACTCAGCTACTCGTGACACTAGAGAGGGAGTGAGGTCAGGGGAGGAGAGGTAGAGCTGAGTATCATCCGCGTACAAGTGGTAGTGAAAGCCAAAAGAGCGGATGAGTTCTGCCAGAGAGGTAGTGTAGAGGGAAAACAACAGCTGGCCAAGAACCGATCCTTGCGGAACACCAACAGAGAGCGGAACAGGTGACGATGTCGCTCCAGCAAATGACACTGAATAGGAGCGCTCAGATAAGTACGACTCGATCCAAGAGAGTGCCACACCACTTAAGCCAAGCGAGGATAATGTATTCAGAAGGAGGCGGTGGTCAACGGTGTCAAAGGCAGCAGAGAGATCTAAGAGGATCATCACCGAGAAGTGGCCTTTAGATTTGGCAGCAAGGAGGTCATTTGATACTCTAGTAAGGGCTGTTTCAGTAGAGTGTAAGGGTCTAAAGCCAGATTGAAAAGGGTCAAGTAGGTTATGGTGAGTCAGAAAGTCTGTCAGTCGCGAGTGCACCGTTTTCTCCAGCCACTTGGACACGAAGGGGAGAAGGGATATAGGACGGTAGTTAGACGGAAGAGTAGGGTCGAGAAAAGATTTTTTCAATACAGGTACGATTTGGGCTTGCTTGAAGGTTGACGGTACTATTCCAGAGGACAGGGAGAGGTTGATGAGATGGGTTAGAGTTGGACAAAGTAGAGGGGAAAGAGAGGATACAAGGTGAGATGGGATGGGATCAAGCGCACAAGTAGTAGTTTTCGAGGAGGAAAGCAGATCGTCAACCTCTTTCTCAGCTACAGGGGAGAAGATATTCAGAGTGGGTTTGGGGGATGGGAACGAGGCAGGAGGTAGTTGAAGCAAGTTACGGCAGGTGAAGTTACTCCTGATAGCGTCGATTTTGTTCTTGAAGTGAGAGGCAAGGTCTTGGGCCGTAAGAGCGGAGCAGGGCGGAGGAGCAGGAGGGCAGAGGAGAGCATTAAATGTTGAGAATAGACGTTTGGGATTCGATGAGTGGGTGGATATTAAGGTAGAGAAGTAGTGTTGCTTGGACTGAGCGAGAGCAGAGTTGTAGGAGCACAGCATGAATTTGTAATGAAGGAAATCCTCCTTGCAACGTGATTTCCTAAAATGCCGCTCAGACATGCGAGCACATTTTTGGAGGTATTGTGTTTGCTCAGTGTGCCACGGTTGTTGGTTGGGTCTGCGGGCACATTTGGCAACAACAGGGGCAATGTTGTCAAGGGCTGAGGTGAGGATACTGTTATAAGAGTTAGCTGCTTTCTCTGGACATGAGGTTGATTCTAAGGAGGGGAGGGAGGTTTGAAGAGCAGTGGTAAGTAGCGGGACAGTTGAGCTGGATAGCAGTCTTTTGAATTCGGCCGGGGGGAGACGTGCAGTAGTCGACTGAGGTATAGTGGGATAGAAGGTAAGAAGGTGGTGGTCACAGGGGGAAAGGTGAATGGGAAAAGTTAGAGATGGCACAAGATTTAGTGAATACTAGGTCTAGTGAGTGACCAACAGTGTGGGTTGGAAAGTTGGTCCACTGGGAGAGGCCAAAGGTAGAGGTGAGGGAATGGAGTTTTGAAGTAGCAGGAGAGTTGGTTAGGTCAAGTGGAATGTTAAAGTCTCCCAGGATGAGACATGGTACATCAGTGGCAAGAAAGTTGGGGAGCCACGCAGAGAAGTTGTCAAAAAACTGTGAAGCAGGCCCCGGGGGCCGATAGACAACGGCAACACGAAGGGATAGAGGGAAGAAAAGACGAATAGCGTGCACTTCGAATGATGAAAATGAAAGGGAAGGGGCTGAGGGTAGTGGCTGGAAGGAGAAGTTGCAGATAGGAGGATGCCAACACCTCCACCCTTTTTGTCCCCAGGTCTCGGGGTGTGGCTGAAGCGTAGGTCACTATAAGAGAGAGCAGCAGGAGAGACCGTGTCAGATGAGGTAAGCCAGGTTTCAGTAAGTGCAAGGAGTTTAAAGGAGTGAGAAATAAATAGATCGTGTATAGCTGTAAGCTTGTTGCATACAGAGCGTGCATTTAGCAGTGCACAACTGAAGAGTAGGTGATTATAGCAGGGGATAGATATAAGGTTGTCAGTATTGCATTTGGTGTTGGTAGTACGAAGCAGGCGGGTTCATTGGCAAATGCTGATTTTGTTTCTTGCCAGGGTTAGGAGAGGTTTCATGGATGAGGGAGTAAAAGGCTGAAGAGAGGAGGAGCTGGTAATGACACTAGGAGGTCAGTGTTGATTGTAGTTTGCTGATTAAGTAGAGCAGGGTATTCACTCTATTGTGAGCTGCAGTGTGATTGTATTGAAAGAAGCTGGGGTGGGTTAAGTCACCTACAGCTCAAATAGACAGTGCGTTTAATATAGGTTTTATTTATGAGAGAGTTGATTAGTAAAGTATTAATTTACTGAGAGGGTAGTGGTTGCATGGAATAGTCTTCCAGTAGAAGTGGTAGAGGTTAATACAGTACATGAGTTTAAGCATGCATGGGATAAGCATAAGGCTACCCTAGATATAAGATAACGTCAGGAACTAATGAAAGTATTACTTTACTGAGACAGTAGTGGATGCATGGAATAGTCTTCCAGTAGAAGTGGTAGAGGTTAATACAGTGAAGGAGTTTAAGCATGCATGGGATAGGTATAAGGCTATCCTAGATATAAGATAAGGCCAGGGACTAATGAAAGTATTAATTTACTGATAGGGTAGTGGATACATGGAATGGGCTTCCAGCAGAAGTGGTAAAGGTCAATACAGTGAAGGAGTTTAAGCATGCATGGGATAGGTATAAGGCTATCCTAGATATAAGGTAAGGCCAGGGAGTAATGAAAGTATTACTTTACTGATAGGGTAGTGGATACATGGAATGGCCTTCCAGCAGAAGAGGTAGGTTCATACTAATGTATGTTTTATGGTGTACACAAAGCTCTCTGACTGAATTATAAACCAGGTCTTACTATATTTCATGTAAAAGTGATCATATCCATATGCCTGATGTAGATGTTGTGCTATGAATGTAACTGTTGTATACCAAGGATCCTGGTAATGCTGATGGGAACTTGGTGATATACTGTGACAATAAGGTGGAGTTACATTATGCTAATTTTGTTCAGTGGGTGGTGCTTTGGACAGTGGGTGTGGTCAATATTAAAGTAAGTAATTGGAAGCTGAGCTGCAAAATGTCCCTGGAAATTTTTTTCAAATGTTGGCAACTATGACACTGCTACTTGAGCCCAAGAGTTTTTCAATCCTTTATTTATATTGTCACCTTCCAGGGTGGATGGCATTATACTGGTTTAAATTATTATTCAATGTATTCTTTCCCTCACTCACCACTATACCCCTTTCATCATGGTATTGCCTAAGCTCCCTTAGCTTCTTCCAACTGCCATTGATTTCATTCTCCCCATTGGCCACTAGCTGTCTCTCTGTCACCCTATTTGCCAGCTTCCCTTAGATCCCTCCTCTCATCCTATTGGTCTCTCTCCCAGTCACTCTGACTTCCTTTACCTTGGGATTGGCTGGTTTCTGTTTATCACCTCCTCTCATCCTATTGGTCTCTCTTCCTGTCACTCTGACTTCCTTTACCTTGGGATTGGCTGCTTTCTGTTTATCACCTCCTCTCATCCTATTGGTCTCTCTCCCTGTCACTCTGACTTCCTTTACCTTGGGATTGGCTGCTTTCTGTTTATTCCCTCCTCTCATCCTATTGGTCTCTCTCCCAGTCACTCTGACTTCCGTTACCTTGGGATTGGCTGGTTTCTGTTTATCACCTCCTCTCATCCTATTGGTCTCTCTCCCAGTCACTCTGACTTCCGTTACCTTGGGATTGGCTGGTTTCTGTTTACTCCCTCCTCTTTATTCATGTTTCCTCTTCCTGTGCAGGAGTTGATACCTGGTAATATCATTATATTGTAACCCTTTACATGCGAAACCAACCAGAGAGGGCTGGATTATGAAACAAAAATGGAGTTAACCCCTTAACGACAGATGACGTGCCAGGCACGTCACGGCAAATCGAGGACTTGCCGACAGGTGACGTGCCTAGCACGTCATGCACTAAATGGAGTAAAGAAAGCGACCAGCGGTCGCTTTCTTTACTCTAACGGTGTTGCTACAATGCCTCTATGTAGAGGCATTGTGCAGCACCCCCCAAATGTGCAGGGGCGCGCTACGATCACTCCACGGAGTGATCGTAGCAGCCATTTAAAAATGGCTGTGCCCGCTGCACACATGTGCTTAGAAAGCGAACGTTCGCTTTCTAAGCATCTCCGGTGTTGTTAAAGTGCCTCGCCAGGTCCCCAGAGCCGATGGTGGTCGCTCTCCTGAGCGACCGCGCTTCCCTTCTAATGGCAAGAGCATCGGAAGTGAAAGTATTTCACTTCCGATGCTCTAGGGGGAGCAAATCGATGCCGGCACAGCAGATCTATGTGATCTGTGTGCAGGCATGTACGGTAAGTGCTCTGATGAGCACTTACCATACTGTCAAAGGACATATTACTAAATATTGCCTTTGACAAGTATTGATCTGCCTCCCTCACCTTACTACTTTTAGTAAGGGAGAGAGACAGATCAGATCAAAAAAAAAAAAAATAATAAAAAAAATATTTAATAAAATTTTAAACACCAAGGGCTTTTATAAAAGCCATTTAACCCCTTCCCTGCCATTGATCGCTGTGTACGCAGTGATCATACACAGCAGCACATTTTTTGCTGTCTGTGCATTTTTTAGGGGTTATTCTTTTTTACTGTAATTCATTACAGTATAAAAAAACCTCTTTTAAGAGAGATTAACCCCTTTCTTGCCGTAGATCACTGCCTAATCAGCGATCTGACGCAAATGCAGCAATCTTGCTGCAGAAGCATTTTTAATTTTTTTAAAACTTTTTTATTACACCCGTCACGTGTTAATTATACCCGCTAGGGGACTACGTTTAACGTAAAAAAAATTTTTTTAGCTGTCTGAGCGCATGTATAGCGATCAGTAACAGCTGATAAGTGACAATGGCGGGTTGGCGTTTGCTCAGATGAGCATCACCATTCGTCTGGTTAGATCAATATGTGTAAATATTTGATCTGACCCGTGTAGATCTGCCTCCCTCTCACTATTTTTTTTTACTTTGATTTATTACAGTATATCAAAGCCTCTTTTAAGAGCTATTAACCCCTTCCTTGCCGTATATCACTTCCTAAGCAGCACATATGGTCACTGCCTAAGCAGTGCATATGGTCACTGCCTAAGCAGCGCATATGGAGCAATCTAGTCGCCGAAGGATTTTTTTTTGCTATCAGCATTTTTTTTGTCAGACTCACTAGGGGTTAATTATACCCACTAGGGGATTACGTGTATTCCTTTTGAAGCTGTCTGAACGCGTGTATAGCGATCAGTAACAGCCGATCAGTGGCAAAGGTGGTTTGGTGATTTCTCAGATGAGCATCACCATTCGTCTGGTTCGTAAATATTGTTCTGACCCATATGGATCTGCCTCCCTCTCCTCACTTGAGTTTTAGTGAGGGAAAGAGACAGATCTGTATAACATAATTTTTTAATTGTAATAAATTAAATAAAATGTTAATAAATTGTGAGTCCCAAGGGCTTTTATAAAAGCCATACCTTTTGTATAGTGTAGTGTATTAACCCCTTCCCTGCCACTGATCACTGCACAGCAGAACATTTTTTCTTGTCTGTGCATTTTTAGGGGTTAATTTTTTTGTACAGTACTACAAAGGCTCTTATAAGAGCTATTAACCCCTTCCTTGCTCTACATGTTCAAATTCCAAGTTTGAAAATCAAAAAGCGCACCTCTCAAATGTAGCCTTTCAACCCCTAACAAAGCTGACAAAGCTATGCATGGGTGGTATCCCTGTGCTCGGGAGATGTTGCTGAACATATATTGTGGTATTGTTTGTCAGTGACACATACCGAAATATGTGAATTTGTGTCTAAAGTGCAATGTATGTGGGAAAAATACACAATAAAATGACTACCACAAACTTTGACAAAGGCTGGTGGTAGAATTGGTGCATGGAAAGTGTTAAAATAACACCATTTAAAATAGCCTAGGGTGTCTACTTTTACAAAATATATACTTTTTGGGGTAAAATACACTGTCCTACTTAAAAAAAAGTCCCAAATGAAAGATGGGCTCAGGCTGACTACACGTCAATATTCCAAGTTGAAAATGCGCACCTTCACAATGTGGCCCTTTAGCCCCCAAACAACCCAACAAACCTATGCATGGGTGGTATCCCTGTACTCAGGATATGTTGTTGAACACATATTGGGTTATTGTTTGGCAGTGACACATACCAAAATCTGTGAATGTATGTCTAAAATACAATATTTGTGAAAAAAAAACACACAAAAATTACTACCACAAACTTTGACAAAGGCTGGTGGTAGAATTAGTGCATGGAAAGTGTTAAAATACCACCATTTGAAATAGCGTAGGGTGTCTACTTTTAAAAAATATATGGGTTGATGGGGTAAAATACACTGGCTGGTTTCAAATATGTCCCAAATGGGACATGGGTGCAGGCGGTCTGCATGTCAAAATTTTAATTTGGAAAACCAAAAACTGCACCTACCAAATTTGGCCTTTTACTCCCCAAACAACCCAACAAACCTATGCATGGGTGGTATCCCTGTACTCAAGAGATGTTGCTGAACACTTATTGGCGTGTTATTTGGCAGTGACACATACCAAAATCTGTGAATTCATGTCTGAAGTACAAGGTTTGTGAAAAAAAACCACAAAAAAATTACTACCACAAAGTTTGACAAAGGCTAGTGGTAGAATTAGTGCATGGAAAGTGTAAAAATACCACCATTTGAGATAGCCTAAGGTGTCTTCTTTTAAAAAATATATGGGTTGATGGGGTAAAATACACTGGCTGGTTTCAAATATGTCCCAAATGGGACATGGGTGCAGGCGGTCTGCATGTAAAAATTTCAAGTTGGAAAACAAAAAACTGCACCTCACAAATTTGGCATTTTAGCCCCCAAACAACCCAACAAACCTATGCATGGGTGGTATCCCTGTACTCAGGAGAAATAGTAGAATCTATTTAGCATGTTTTTTCGTTCGCTATTGTCAATGAGGAGAAGACGTAGTCCCCTAGCGGGTATAATTAACACGTGACGGGTGTAATAAAAAAGTTTTAAAAAAATTAAAAATGCTTCTGCAGCAAGATTGCTGCATTTGCGTCAGATCGCTGATTAGGCAGTGATCTACGGCAAGAAAGGGGTTAATCTCTCTTAAAAGAGGTTTTTTTATACTGTAATGAATTACAGTAAAAAAAAATAACCCCTAAAAAATGCACAGACAGCAAAAAATGTGCTGCTGTGTATGATCACTGCGTACACAGCGATCAATGGCAGGGAAGGGGTTAAATGGCTTTTATAAAAGCCCTTGGTGTTTAAAATTTTATTAAATATTTTTTTTATTATTTTATTTTATTTTTTTACTTGATCTGATCTGTCTCTCTCCCTTACTAAAAGTAGTAAGGTGAGGGAGGCAGATCAATACTTGTCAAAGGCAATATTTAGTAATATTGCCTTTGACAGTATGGTAAGTGCTCATCAGAGCACTTACCATACATGCCTGCACACAGATCATACAGATCTGTTGTGCCGGCATTGATTGGCTCCCCCTAGAGCATCGGAAGTGAAATACTTTCACTTCCGATGCTTTTGCCATTAGAAGGGAAGCGCTGCCTGTACAGGCAGCGTTCCCTTCTACTGAGCCGATGGGGTAGCTCAGGAGAGCGACCACCATCGGCTCTGGGGAGCAGCATGGTGTTGTTAAGTGCCTCGCTGGCGAGGCACTTTAACAACACCGGAGATGCTTCGAAAGCGAACGATCGTTCGCTTTCTAAGCACATGTGTGCAGCGGGCACAGCCCTTTTTAAATGGCTGCTACGATCACGCCGTGGAGTGATCGTAGCGCGCCCCTGCACATTTGGGGGGTGTTGCACAATGCCTCTACCTAGAGGCATTGTAGCAACACCGTTAGAGTAAAGAAAGCGACCGCTGGTCGCTTTCTTTACTCCATTTAGTGCATGACGTGCCAGGCACGTCAGCTGTCGGCAAGTCCACGATTTGCCGTGACGTGCCTGGCACGTCATCTGTCGTTAAGGGGTTAATACTCCAGCTGTTCAGACTACATTTCCCATGACTCTCAGCCAGTGTGCTAAGCATCATGGGAAGGAGAGTACTCAACAACTAGAGTGCCAAAGGTTAGGTATTATATGATTATGGTGTAATAAAGTGTTGCGCAGGATATAATAAAATAAATACTTATCAGAGATATATAGGCGAAAATCCAGCCTTTTTTAGATGTATATAAAAGAGAAGAAAAAAATATATACAAAATTGTGCAGTATTGTGAATATAAGGAAAATAAATATCTCCCCCTAAAGAATTGTACTCACACTCTACAGAGCCTATAGGACCGGCTCTGGGTGTATAAGGCGTGCAGACTCTGAGTCCCAAAATCCCCACATCCACTGGATAGATAATCGATGGAATACTCGTGGAGCAGGACACAACAGGAGTGAGAAACAAACGTTGTAGTGTCAAATGTAAACAATTTTAATTCCCCCCCACATATAGCAGCTTACATAGAAGAAGTTAAAAAACGATATCCCAGCAGCTGAAGTTTGTATAGGCAGCGTTCTGCTGGAGGAGCTGGTACTTCCTAGTTGCAAGTCTCGTCAATAATGTCACGCGACGCGTTTCGCCCACACGTGGGCTTTTTCAGAGCAGTGACATCTAGATGCAGACTTGCAGTTTATAAAGGGAGATCAATTCCGGTTGCCGTAGAAACGGCTGTAAATGATCACAGACACACCCATTTTTATGCAAAGTGGTTAGTTCAGTGTGTTCACTCCACAACAGGGAAAAAGAAACAAACAGAAAACAAAAGAAAAATAGTATCAATAAAAACAGCAAATATCAAGGCCTTTAACTATATAGAACACATTATAGAGAAGATATACAGCATATTTAGTAAATCCCTAAAAAACACACTATTGATCATAACTCTAAATGCTCTCAATAATATAACATAGTGACATCCCAACATGGTATATATTACAATAAAAAGCCATATTTTTTACAGATAAATCTGGATAGGCTGTACTCCAGACACACAGCAGATTGTTGATCCATAGGACAATACCAAATGTGTATACAAGACATACCATTGACACAAGAATAACAGAACGCTTTTAAAGAAAGTGACATAATTCAAAGTCTGCATTCAGACCACTTGGAACTAAGGTATTAAGCTCAAATATCCATTTCATTTCAGCACGTCCAAGTGTGGTGATTTTGTCTCCTCCCCGCCAATGAAGGCTGGGTTTATCAATACACATAAATTCTAAATGACAGGCATCTTTATTATGTACCAGAGAGAAGTGGTGAGAAACAGTATGTTTATCATATCCTCTCTTGATATTCCTTACGTGTTCACTCACACGTATTTTTAAAGGTCTTGTGGTTCTCCCTATATAGCGAAGACCACAGGGACAGCCCAGCATATAAATGACTCCACTAGTCTCACAGGTGGTTATATTTTTGAGCTTATACGTTTTACCACTCTGGGGGTTAGTGAAGCTTTGTAGAGTTTTGGCCTGTTTTTTATTGGTTTCCTTGCAGGCCTGGCAACACCTGCACCTATGAAACCCTACGAGATCTCCAAATACATTTTTCCCTTGAGTCTGGGTCTTTTTAGTTTTTAAAAAACTTCGACTGAGGTGACTCTTAACGTTTGGCACACCTTTATAGATAATACGGGGTTGAGGGCCTAGAAGAGAGGATAAGTTAGGATCCTGTAAAAGGATGGGCCAATATTTACTCACGATTTTCTTGACATGTCTGTGATTTCCACTAAATTGCAGTACCAAAGGAATGTCAGACTTAGAATAATGGGTATTAGTGGACTTGTTTTTATTATTATTTAGGAGTTCTGCCCTATCCTGAGATCCCACATCTTGAATAGCCCTATTAATTGAAGCAACATCATATTTCTTATCCACAAAGCGTTCCTTAATTAGATTGGCCTGCGTGTAAAAATCATTTATATCGCTGCAGTTCCTCCTAAGCCTACACAGTTGGCCTTTGGGGACGTTCAGTAGCCAGGGGAGAAAATGACAGCTGTCAGATTGTATAAAACTATTGGTATCTACCTTTTTAAAATAAGTGCGGGTTTGAAGTTTATTATTAGAGGGAAATAATTCTAAATCTAAAAAATTAATGTTAATATTGTTGTATTCAGCCACCAACTTTATACCCCAGGTGTTTGTGTTGAGATATTGATATCTCAACACAAACACCTGGGGTATAAAGTTGGTGGCTGAATACAACAATATTAACATTAATTTTTTAGATTTAGAATTATTTCCCTCTAATAATAAACTTCAAACCCGCACTTATTTTAAAAAGGTAGATACCAATAGTTTTATACAATCTGACAGCTGTCATTTTCTCCCCTGGCTACTGAACGTCCCCAAAGGCCAACTGTGTAGGCTTTGGAGGAACTGCAGCGATATAAATGATTTTTACACGCAGGCCAATCTAATTAAGGAACGCTTTGTGGATAAGAAATATGATGTTGCTTCAATTAATAGGGCTATTCAAGATGTGGGATCTCAGGATAAGGCAGAACTCCTAAATAATAATAAAAACAAGTCCACTAATACCCATTCTTCTAAGTCTGACATTCCTTTGGTACTGCAATTTAGTGGAAATCACAGACATGTCAAGAAAATCGTGAGTAAATATTGGCCCATCCTTTTACAGGATCCTAACTTATCCTCTCTTCTAGGCCCTCAACCCCGTATTATCTATAAAGGTGTGCCAAACGTTAAGAGTCACCTCAGTCGAAGTTTTTTAAAAACTAAAAAGACCCAGACTCAAGGGAAAAATGTATTTGGAGATCTCGTAGGGTTTCATAGGTGCAGGTGTTGCCAGGCCTGCAAGGAAACCAATAAAAAAACAGGCCAAAACTCTACAAAGCTTCACTAACCCCCAGAGTGGTAAAACGTATAAGCTCAAAAATATAACCACCTGTGAGACTAGTGGAGTCATTTATATGCTGGGCTGTCCCTGTGGTCTTCGCTATATAGGGAGAACCACAAGACCTTTAAAAATACGTGTGAGTGAACTCGTAAGGAATATCAAGAGAGGATATGATAAACATACTGTTTCTCACCACTTCTCTCTGGTACATAATAAAGATGCCTGTCATTTAGAATTTATGTGTATTGATAAACCCAGCCTTCATTGGCGGGGAGGAGACAAAATCGCCACACTTGGACGTGCTGAAATGAAATGGATATTTGAGCTTAATACCTTAGTTCCAAGTGGTCTGAATGCAGACTTTGAATTATGTCACTTTCTTTAAAAGCGTTCTGTTATTCTTGTGTCAATGGTATGTCTTGTATACACATTTGGTATTGTCCTATGGATCAACAATCTGCTGTGTGTCTGGAGTACAGCCTATCCAGATTTATCTGTAAAAAAATATGGCTTTTTATTGTAATATATACCATGTTGGGATGTCACTATGTTATATTATTGAGAGCATTTAGAGTTATGATCAATAGTGTGTTTTTTAGGGATTTACTAAATATGCTGTATATCTTCTCTATAATGTGTTCTATATAGTTAAAGGCCTTGATATTTGCTGTTTTTATTGATACTATTTTTCTTTTGTTTTCTGTTTGTTTCTTTTTCCCTGTTGGGGAGTGAACACACTGAACTAACCACTTTGCATAAAAATGGGTGTGTCTGTGATCATTTACAGCCGTTTCTACGGCAACCGGAATTGATCTCCCTTTATAAACTGCAAGTCTGCATCTAGATGTCACTGCTCTGAAAAAGCCCACGTGTGGGCGAAACGCGTCGCGTGACATTATTGACGAGACTTGCAACTAGGAAGTACCAGCTCCTCCAGCAGAACGCTGCCTATACAAACTTCAGCTGCTGCCTGCTCCTATGAAGTGACGGATGGAGACTGTGATATGATCGGCTGGGTGACTCTGCCTGCTTTTTACCTATGCTGCTTTTAACTGTTTTTTACATGGGATATCGTTTTTTAACTTCTTCTATGTAAGCTGCTATATGTGGGGGGGAATTAAAATTGTTTACATTTGACACTACAACGTTTGTTTCTCACTCCTGTTGTGTCCTGCTCCACGAGTATTCCATCGATTATCTATCCAGTGGATGTGGGGATTTTGGGACTCAGAGTCTGCACGCCTTATACACCCAGAGCCGGTCCTATAGGCTCTGTAGAGTGTGAGTACAATTCTTTAGGGGGAGATATTTATTTTCCTTATATTCACAATACTGCACAATTTTGTATATATTTTTTTCTTCTCTTTTATATACATCTAAAAAAGGCTGGATTTTCGCCTATATATCTCTGATAAGTATTTATTTTATTATATCCTGCGCAACACTTTATTACACGATATTCACTATTTTGTGCTAATTGGAGGAAAATGCACTAGTGTTTGCTGCATAATTTGTTTGTCTGCACATTATATATAGCGCTTGTCACTTTATCTGCATTGATTATATGATTATGGATTGATACTGCAGCTGCTGGGGAATACACTCATGATTCTCAGCCATCCATTTGCTTGGGTGAATATCATGATACATGTAATAACCTGTAGTACCAAAGGTTACTACCCCTGCTGTATAACTGTCAAGTGTCCTATTCTGGATCCAGGCCTTTCTTTTTAATTTCCTCTAAGTGCCCTTTTTATAATACTTCCCAATGTTTGCTGTGCATCACAGAGCTGCACTACACAACACAACATTAACTTTACTTGACTGCAACTCTCATGATGTTACGCCAGTAACATTTCTAGTTGGGGGTAATGGGGTTACAGTAAGTCTACAGTACAAACACTAACTACAATAATATTCAGCCAGCCATATTACGAACTTAGCTTTATAGGATTTGTAGTTACAGACTGGGATTGTGATGTCATATATTACACTGCACACTAACGTTTTTGTTGTTTACTGCAGCTCCCATGACATACAGCCAGCCCATTACTGGCTGAATACCATAGGGATTGTAGACAGAGGTAATAGTGGCTAATCTTTACTACCCCAGCTACTGTAAACTTCCCATGATGCTCAGGTATATGCTGGTCTGTTAGTTACTACTACCAGGGTCACATAATTGTCCTATTAACCCCTTAGTGACATGACCTTGTCTTTCCCTTGGTGACATGAGCTGTTTTGACATTTCTGTGTTTAGCTGTAATTTTCTTCTTTCTCACTTACTGGATCCACACAAATTATATATTGTGTGTCACACAGTGTCACTTTGCCCCACAGAACTAGCCAGTTTCACTTTCCTCATACTACATGTTATTTTCCCCCACAGACCATGCCACAGCGTCACTTTGCCAATTAAAATAAACCAGTTTTCCCATTTATATGACAGTGTTTGCCCATAAATATGGCAAAGCCAATTTGCCCAATAATATGGCAGTATTATTTTGCCATTAAAAAGCCACAGCCAATTTGCCCAATAATATGCCATTCAATATGCCAGTATTTGGCCATTCAATATGCCAGTATTTTACCATTCAATATGTCAGTATTTTTCCATTAAATATGCCATTCTGTTGCCATTAAATATGCCAGTATTTTGTCACTCAATATGCCAGTATTATTTTGCCATTCAATATGCCAGTATTTAACCCCTCAATATGCCAGAATTTTGCCATTCAATATTCCAGCATTTAACCCCTCAATATGCCCGAATTTTGCCATTCAATATCCCAGCATTTAATCCCTCAATATGCCAGTATTTTGCCATTCAATATGCCAGGATTATTTTGCCACTCAATATGCCAACATTTAACCCCTAAATATGCCAGTATTATTTTGCCATTCAATATGCCAATATTTAACCCCTAAATATGCCTGAATTTTGCCATACAATATCGCAGCATTTAACCCCTCAAAATGCCAGAATGTTGTCATTCAATATGCCAGTATTATTTTGCCACTCAATATGTCAGTATTATTTTGCCACTCAATATGCCAGCACTTAACCCCTCAGTATGCCAGAATTTGCCATTCAATATGCCAGTAGTATTGTCACTTCACGGTCGCATTGAATTATTTGTTTATTTAATTTTTTTTTTTCAGTTCAGGTTTATTCAGTTCAGCAGCGCAAACCCCGCTAGTGGTGTCACCTGTTGCGGTACGCACCCCCCCCCCCCCCCCCGCGGGACACCACTATGGGGGCACTTTATAAAATTCTTAATAAACACCGCACAGTACTTAATTTAGAAACTGCATATAAATCTGTTAGCAGTAATAAAATAGCTGGAATTGCCAGAAAGGGTATATCCCTGGGCAACCTAATTTCTCCCAGTTACCTATGTGAAGATAAAGACATTGACAAAAAAGTGTCTGCCACATGGTTAAATATCAAGGGTATGTTCAGATGTGGTGCTAAGCAGTGTAAATGCTGTAACCATGTGCTATTGGGAAACAGCTTTGTTTCCTCACAGACAGTTAAAACATTCACCATCAAGGATTTCTTTAACTGCAACACTAACTTTGTAATCTATTGTGTGACTTGTCAGCATTGTCATAAACAATATGTAGTACCATTCGTCCAGTAAAAGAAAGAATTAGGGAGCATTTATCTGACATAGTCAGTACAAAGTTCAACACACCAATTCACAGACATTTTGCACAGTGTTGCAATTCGAATGTTGCAAACTTTAAATATCAGGTTATAGAGAAGATTAAAATTCATCCTAGAAAAGGCAACACTATTGAAACTTTGTGTAAAAGGGAAGTCTCTTGGATTTTTTCACTTCAAACTTGCACTCCTAAGGGAATCAATTCAAAACATGATGTAAATGTATTTTTTCATAAATAGCACTTGCTGCAATTTTGATTTCTTATGAAAGTGTATTAATATCAATTTTTTTTTTTTTTGCACTCAGATCCTAAGGCACTTCGATGTCAATCGAGGCATTAATATATTCTTTTTTAGTCAGAGATCATCCTTGTGCCAATTGTTCATTGTAAATTTTTTTCCTTATTTTATCTTTCTTTGTTATCACTATTATTTCTCTCTCTCTCTCCTCCTCTCCATCTCACTCCCTCCCCTATATGATTATTTTTAAAATTTTATGAAGGAGTAGTGATTCTTAAGAGATTTTAGTAATATAAATGCCAGATGATATTATAGATCTGAGACAAACAGATTTAAACTACAGACAAGGAAGAAACAAGAGGAACCGGGAAGACAAAACAGAAAGGAGACAGGAAAAAGAAAAAAAAAAAAGAAGAGAGAGAGACAGAGAGAGAACAAGGACAGAAGAGCGCGTCTTGGTGGGGGACACTGCCAGGCAGAACACAGCGACATCGAATTAACTACTATGATCCTATGATATGAAATATATACGATGTCTAATATCTTGGTCTTAGTATATGGTGATTTTGTGAATTTGTACAGGGCCCATTAATTTGTTTTTTTTTTATTTTTTTTATTTTTTTAATTTGTGTTTTGATCTCTGTTTCTAGATTTGTTCTAAGCTCTTTAAACATACTTCCCATAGATCTTTTTTCTTATTGGGTGTATTTCCGATCCATTCCACTCCCTTTTCTAGTGACAATTGGGATTTAATCTGGTTTATTAGTTGTTCTTTTGGAATGTAAGCTGTTTGTTTCCAGGTTCTTGCTATTAGAATTTTGACCGCAATCATTATGTGGATTATTAATGTTTGCTGTTGGCTGTTCATTTTAGGCCAATTCAAGTGTAACAGTCCAACCTCTGTTTTTTTTTCCAATTTGAGTCCTGTACTCCTTTGTATTATATCAAAGGCGTTTTCCCATGCCTTCTTAATTTTATTACACCCCCACCACATATGAGTATAGGTACCTATTGCTGAGCTGCAAACCCAACATTTGTCCTCTTTCCCTATATTCATCATAGCCATTCTTCTAGGGGTCATATACCATCGATTCGTTAGTTTGTAGAAAGTTTCTACCAGGGTGAGGTTATGGATATTCTTATTTACTAGTATTAGTACTTTATTCCATTCTTCTTCGTCTATTATTATGTTGAGATCTTTTTCCCATTTTATTATTGGTTTTGCTCTTTCTCTTTCCTTAAATGTTGTTATTAATTTTTTACACTTGGATAACGGATTATCAATTTTGGAATGAGAAAATACTACTTCTATTGCATTAACTTTTTCCTCCTTTTCTACATATAGGTGTTGGTTTAGAAAACTTTTTATTCTTAAATAATTAAAAATTTGGTTTTCAGGGAGTGTGTATTGCTCTACTAAATCTGGGAAGGGTTTAATATTTGGCCCATCAAATATGTTCCTAATTTTTTATAATCGCAATTCTCCCCATTTTATTAATGTAATGTCTGATAGACTGTGCTCGATGCTTTCCAGGGGTGCGCTTTCCGGAATTTTATTCTTTAAACCTAGCTTTTTTAGTATTTTATACCAACCCGGAATTATGTTTTCTAATACTATATTCTTATTTTTAATATGTTTTCTAATATTATCATTGTTTGAATTCCATATCACTCTGTCCAGGGTTGTTATTTTACTTGTGCCTGTTTCTAATTTGTACCATGGTTCTTCTTCTACTCCTTTAATCTGCATGAGATAGATATGATATACTATTGCAGCTTCTGCTTCTTGTGCTATGTGTGGAAAACCCAAACCTCCTTCTTGCTTGTGTTTTGAAATTTGGTTCATGGCTATGCGAGGGGTTTTACCCCTCCAAATAAAGTCTTTAAACCTAGAATGAATCATCTGGAGCCAACTAGGGGGAATTTGGAGTGGGACCATCCGCATTAAGTATGTCCATTTGGGAATTATATAAGATTTTACAATATTAATTCTACCAAACCATGATATAAAATGAGTTTGCCAGTTTTTCATATCTTTGTTATTTGCTCTCATTATTCTCAGGCAGTTTATCTCCATTAATCTATCTATATCTGTAGGTATTAAGATTCCCAAATACTCACAATATTTCCTGGAGCAATCAAATTGAAATTCGGTTTGTATAAAGTGTTTAGTTGCTTCATCAACATTTAGTGTCAAAGCTATTGTTTTTTGTGGATTAAGCTTGTAATTTGAAACCCTACTATATAAATCAATTTGTTCCATAAGTTGTTGTAAGGAACTGATGTGGCTAGTCAAGGTCACAAAGACATCGTCCGCATATAGCGATACTTTATATTCCTCTCCGTCATTGGGGAAACCTTTTATCAGCTTATTTTTCCTAATGTTTATAACCAATGGCTCTAAGGCCATAATGAATAGTATTGGGGAAAGAGGACAGCCCTGTCTGGTGCCATTTTTCAGACCAAACCATTTAGAACATAAGTCTATCCCTACCACTCTTGCTGACAAATCTCCATACAAGGATTCTATAGCCTTTAATATCCATCCGGAAAGACCAAATGACCGCAGTGTGTGAAGTATGTATCCCCATCCGACCCTGTCGAAGGCCTTCTCTGCATCCAACGACAGGGTCAGCATGGGGACCCTCCCCCCTCTTGCTCCATCTAAGATGTCAATTATACGTCTGATACTGTGGGAGGTTATTCGTCCTGGGACAAAACCTAGTTGGTCTAAGTGTATTACATCTGGAATCACTTGTTTCATCCTCTCTGCCAATATGGATGCAAATATTTTCAAGTCTACGTTTATGAGTGAGATTGGTCTATAGTTCTTCACTTCTTTTGGATCTTTTTCTGGTTTTAATATAGGAATTATATTTGCATTTAACATCTCGGCTGGAAATGAGCCGTTTTGTACTGCAGCATTATACATGTTTAGCAGGTGTTCAGTTATATTAGGTGTAAATATTTTATAAAATAGGTTCGTATATCCGTCCGGACCTGGTGTTTTGTTTTTTGCCATCTTTTCTATTGCTCTTAGGATCTCCTCTTTGTTTATTTGGATGTTTATGTTCTTTAACTTGTCTATATTTATTTTGGGGATTTCTGTTTGATCTAAGTATTCAATAATCTCTTGTTCTGATGCCTTTGTTGTTAGATTATATAATGAGGCATAATAGTCAGCAAAAGCTTCTCCTATTTCCTGCGGAGATCTGCACACTTCTCCCTGTCTTTCTATCAACACTATTTTATCTTTCATCCTTTTCTTTTTGAGTTTATTTGATAGCATTTTATCCGTTTTATTAGATTTATGATAATATTTAGTTTTTAATTTCATCAAATTCCTATCTATTTTTTCTTGTTGCAAGATGTTTATCTGTTTTTTAATATATTCAAATTTATTGATGTTTTCCAAAGTTATGTTTTTTTTCAGTTCCAAATTTAGATTATGGTAGGATATGTGCAGGTCTGCAAGGGAGGCACCTTGCTCTCTTATTTTTTTTGTTTTTAAGTTTATCAAAAGTCCTCTCAAAACTGATTTAAAGGCGCACCACAATGTTGTGGGTGAAATGTCTTTAGTGTTATTTTCCAGAAAGTACAGATCCATTTCTTTAGATATATACTCTCTGTCTTTCTTATCTCTCAGTAGATAATCATCCAACTTCCAAGTTGACTTTAATCTTTTTTTTATATGGTTTATCTCAAACAAGATCATGCTATGGTCTGACCATACATTATGCAGTATTTCTATTTCCTTAATTTTCTTGATCAGATTAGGTTCTCCCACAACCATGTCGATCCGTGAGAAAGAGGAGTGAACTCTAGAAAAGTGGGTGAAATCTCTATCTTGAGGATGGGTTGTTCTCCATATATCAAGCAATCCACTCTCGCCAAGTACTTTGTTGAGAGCAGCTGCTTGTTTTTTGACAGTTTTATCTATACTTTTACCCTGTTTTAATTGTTTATCTGTACTTGGATCTAGAACACAATTAAAGTCGCCAGCAATGACTACCGTTCCTTTTTTAATCTGTTCCATTTTCATAATAATTTTTTCTAAATATTTAACAGGCCTAACATTTGGTAGATAAATGTTCACCAATGTAAACAATTGATCTTCTATTTTACATACCATGATAATATAACGACTTTCGTTGTCTATTTCCAAATATATTTGTTCTACTTTAGTTGTTTGGGAAAACACAATGGCTGTGCCCCTTTTTTTTTTCCCTTGTAGGGTTGTATAAACAATTAAAGAGCTTCTATTGTTCCACCATTTTAAATCTACCCCTTCTTCCCAATGAGTTTCTTGTAAAAAGGAAATGTTAATATTTTTAGTTTTGATCAGGTCATATAGAGATTGTCTTTTATAATGGGTATTTAATCCCTGCACATTTAACGACACACTTCTAACCATATTTTTCCATTTCTTTTCTCCGCTTTATTCCTTCCGCCCGGCAGTTCCCCAACCAATAGCGCGCACACAAAATTACATACATATAGAAACAAAAAAAACCCGCCCCACTATGGCAGATAACCTGGATCCCTTCCAGGGTAGCTGCTCTACGCATCAAGTTCCCCTTGACGCGGTCCTGGGTCCCATAGGGGCCCAAAGCGGGCTGTGAGAGTTGGTAGCGAGGGAGAGGATACTTTCTTCCCCTTTTCCTCCTCCTTCCTTCCTCACCTTCCTTGTATTTAGGAGGGAATCTTTGTTTTACTAAAAAAAAGGGAGGGAGGGGTAGCCAAGGTGACAGGGATGGGGAAAGAAAGGAAAGAAAAAAAAAAAAAGGATATAGAATAACTACCTCGGGTAAGTGAAAAAATGCCTCCAAGTGAGTGAAATTGTTAATGACGTTCTAATAACTTAATATAGATAAAGGAAAAATCTCCTCTTCCCTCTCCTCTCTCCCTCCCCCCTCCCCTCTTAGTGCATCTGTGCAAGTGTCAAAAATAGCTATGGACTTCTAATGACCTGATGGAAGGGAGAAAAAAAAAAAAAAAAGAAAGAATTGCTCCACTAAGTGGAAGTAGAAGGTAAAGTATTGGGGGTGATAGTTTCTAAGTAAGAGAAAGAAAAATTCCCTCTGGGTAAGTAAAGGTGGAATAAGTAAGTGGAAATTTGTTGTGCATGTCTATAGGTGCTAGTGAATGCTATGGGGCTCTAAGAACCTGAAAGGGAAAGATAAAAGAAGACTGGAAGAAAAAAAAAATAAAATTATAAATTAGTGAGAATTCGTGAGAAGACGGAGCCTTCGGGAGTGTCATGACGTGAGGACGCTGACGCTTTGAGAGGCGGAGCTGGAGAGTTGGCGGGCGAGGGTAGAGGACGCCGAGAGGTATGGTGAGAGCTCAGCGGAGACACGAAATTATCGTCGCCGAAATACATCCACTTTGTCCTGGACCATAAGCGTGGAGACAAAACCGCTGAAGGTAACGGCAGATGAAGCAAACAACGAGAATCTCCCATGTCTCAGGATGAACGGCGGGAAAGCCCAAGGAAAACCACAAGTAATCTGCTGAGCAGAACTTTTTGTCTTTACTCCCTCTTTAAATAGATGGCTTTTTTGACTGTCTGATGTTAGAGGTAATACTGACAAAGTATATAACTAAAACTCATCAGAGTTGGTTTGAGAAGCGGGTAAATGAGTAAAGCACATAAATAGTTAATCATTCATCTAACCAGGAAACAGAAACTATCCTAGTAAAAACTTTCTCACTGTGATAGACCTACATATTATCTGCATATTAGCATCAAGTCTCTGGTCTGTACTAAATATTGGAGTACTAAAAAGGCTCAGCTGGATAAGCATAATCATATCTGATATCCCGGGTGAAAGTAACACAGGATTACAGATCACAAATAGACCAAGTCTATAGATAAAATATCCCAGTAACACAGCACTGGGTACTCAAACAGCACATAAACAGCGCAGGGTACTCAAACAGTACACAAACAGCGCTAGTAAGCTTGGAAGACAGACCTAAAACCGACTCACTAGTAAAACAAGTATTCTCAATTCAAATCACTTGAGTACTACCAGTTGAAATAGTATTCTAAATAAATAAAGAACCTGAAACCCTTTTTTCTAAAAAAAAAAAAAAAGAAAAAAACAGAGGAGAAAAGGGGTCGGTGGTGGAGGTGAAGGAGACACGAGAAGAAAGGGGACATAGAGGTGAATATACACAGAGAGAAAATAGAAGAGAAGGGAAAAATCAAAACCTGTGTTGCATACTCATAAACTGTCAGCATGACACCAAAAAAACGCCAAACCAAGAGGGACAAAAAAGAGGAAGGAAAAGAGAAAAGGATGACTTCCTTTTTTTCACCACAGCAAAATAAAGAAGATACAGGTAATCTATTAGAAGATTCATCTGAAATAAATCCTACTGGTTCCCCGGAAAGTGACCCAGATAGAGAAGCAGAAACAACAATCAGAACCCCAATGATGGTCTATATGGACAGACAATTGGAAGATATAAAACAATTAATTGCCTCGAGTGCTACTGAAATAAGGAAAGACATTGGTCATCTATCCTCTTCTCTAAAAGCAATGGAAGAAAAAACTGAACGTATGGAAAAACAATTACAAACACAAGGAGAAAAAATACTAGGGATGGAAAAAAAATCTGAAGACTTACTAACGAAAATAATAGATCTAGAAGATAGATCAAGAAGAAACAACCTACGTTTTAGGAACATCCCAGAATCAGTAAAACAAGAGTCACTGAGAGGATTCTTAAAAGAATTAGCAGAGGAGATGGGCCTGAAAGAAACAGAATATAATTTTCAAATCGAAAGAGTACATAGATTATACAAACCCAAAAATATACCTGATTCGCTTCCTAGAGATATAATAGCAAATTATATGTCCTTCCAAACCAAGGATAAAATACTGAAATGCCATAGAGAAAAAAAAACACTAAAAGAAGAATATAATAAGATCCTGATTTTTCCAGATACCTCATACCAAACAAGGCAATGGAGAAGATCATTTGTTGAGGTTTTCCAGATCCTAAAAGAGAAAAACATTAAACATAGATGGGGTTTCCCGAGATTTCTAAAGGTGGAATGGAAGGGCAAAATCCTTAACTTTGAATCTCCTCAGAAGGTTTCAGACTGGATAAAAGAGGCAAAAATTTGAATATCAATAAATAGATGAAGAGGGGGGTGGGAGGGGGGGAGGAGAGGAAGGCGGTCTCATCTTGGGGAGAGGGAAGAGTTGTATATATATATATTTTTTTTTTTCTCCCCATTAGGTTTCAAAGTCACATATAACATTACCGGGCACTTTTTAGTGTATTAATATCTTAATGTATTAACCGTCCCTTTATGTATATAAATGTGCACGTGTAGTTATATCTGTGCATATATTTAGAGCAATTCAAGAATTCAGACTCCCCATTCTGTTGCACATTTTTTGTATATATATATGTTTTATACATGTTGCACACTGTTTGTTTATTTAAAAAATTTTTTTTATATGTTTGTACTTTAAATAATCTTTTGCTTGGAGTGGTGGGAGACAGCTACAGATGTATAGGCAATCAAGTTAATTGCTTGCCTGTTATAACTAACAATGTGAGCTCTCCCCCACCAGCCTATGATTAAGTGCTTTTGAAGCACGAAACGCGTAAGGCGTCTTTCTCACTGTGTGGTTCATTTCCTTTTTTGTACTAGCCTGTTTTACTTAAGTATTAAACTCTGGCTTATTTTCACATACCTGCTTTGATTGTGAGCTCCTTCCGCAAACCGTTTTTGCTTCCCTTTTTTTTTTTTCCTATTGGACGGGCTGGATAGCCTGGCGTTGAGGGAAGCTCCACCTTGTTATTTCAACAGGCTGAAATCGGAGGGATTACTTACTTTTGGCTTATCTGACCAGGAGGTCCTCCAGTGCTCTTTCACTTTATAAAACTCATGCTAAAAGTGGGCGAATCAGCAGGAAGTTCATTGGATTCCATTGCGACTGGACGACATTGAGGACTTATTTAGAATAAATTTAGAATAGAGGTGGGCTGTGGGGGATTAAGACTTGTATAGCTTGTCTTGTGTATTATCTTCAGGTACACTGTAAAGTCCTAATATATTAGATAGTGTGTACATACGCACACAGGGGCCATTAAAAAGTCATATTCCATACTTCTGCAATCCTATCATTATTTCTCTGAGAAAAATACCACAAACACATTTTTAAAAAGTCAAGCTAAACACCTTCGACATATTACCAGTGAAATAAAAACGTACAGACAGTATACAGGGCATTTCTGAGCTGCTGTTAAAGCTACGCGTAAAGAACAGAAATGTCAGACAACTAAAATAGTTAACATTTGGAAGATGCATTTTGGGCACCAGACAGTCTATTTGAACAGTACTTCATTTTCTTACCTCACTGGGTATTTCCGAGCGGTGAAAGACTCGAGGAAAGGCTTCTCCGGTGGGCATGGGGGCTGTGACCGTGGCTCGGCTGGTTTCTCACTCCTGTAACGAGAAGCAGAGGCGTCGTTAGGGGGGGGCTACTGGGGCTGAAGCCCCGGATCTCCCCTCCATAGCCCCGAATGGAGACCCTGACCACGCCCCCTCGCGCTCGGCTCCGCCCCCTCACGTTCGATCCCGCCTCCTGCATGCTGTATGCTGAACAGCAGCAGACTCCATCCCCTCACGATAGGCTCCGCCCCTCGTGTTTAGCTCCGCCCCCTCAAGTTTTGCAGGTGAGTGTTTGGCAGAGTGTGAGTGGCAGAGTTATTAGTGTGCAGGTGTAAGTGGGTGTGAGTGGCAGAGTTATGAGTCTGCATGTGTATGTATATGAGTGGCAGAGTGTGAGTGGCAGAGTTATTAGTGTGCATGTGTATGTATGTGAGTGGCAGAATGTAATTTGCAGAGTATAAGTGGGTGTGAGTGGCAGAGTTATGAGTGTGCATGTGTATGTATATGAGTGGCAGAGTGTGAGTGGCAGAGTGTAAGTAAGTGTATGTGTGTGAGTGTGGCAGAGTGTGATTGGAAGAGAGTGTGTGTGAGTGTAAGCATGAGTGGAAGAGTTATGAGTGTGTATGTGTGTGAGTGGCAGAATGTAAGTGTGTGTAAGTGGCAGAGTGTGATTGTATGAGTGAGTGTGCAGAGTGTGAGTGTTTGGAAGAGTGTGAGTTATGAGTGTGCGTGTATGTGTGTGGCAGAGTGTAAGTGTGGGTGAGTGGCAGAGTTTTGGAGTGTATAAGTGTGAGCAGCAGAGATATGAGTGTGCGTGTGAGTGAGTGTAAGCATGAGTGGAAGAGTTATGAGTGTGTATATGTGTGAGTGGCAGAATGTAAGTGTGTGTAAGTGGCAGAGTGTGATTGTATGAATGAGTGTGCAGAGTGTGAGTGTTTGGAAGAGTGTGAGTTATGAGTGTGCGTGTATGTGTGTGGCAGAGTGTAAGTGTGGGTGAGTGGCAGAGTTTTGGAGTGTATAAGTGTGAGCAGCAGAGATATGAGTGTGTGTGTGTGAGTGTAAGCGTGAGCAGCAGAGTTATGAGTGTGTGTGAGTGGCAGAGTGTAAGTGTTCGAGAGTGAAAGCATAAGTGGCAGAGTTAGGAGTGTGTGTCAGTGGCAGTGAGATTACTAGGAGAAAATGTGATTAATTACTATTAATCATATTGAATGTGATAATCAAGTGTGAAACAGTGCTCATACCATTTTTATTTTCACACCTGATTATCACATTCAATATGAATAATAGTGATTCATCTTTATATATAGTCTTTATGTTGATGGCAATGAGTCCATACACATGGCATTAAACATCACATGGACCTCGTTATACTATTAAACCCATACATTATGAGTGTATGAGCTGCTCATTATATTATAGGCTTTACTCATGAAAGAGAGAATTGCAGGGAAGTGAGATGGGAATTTCAAAATTAAGGCTAAAGTAGCAGAGCTGGAAAAATTCTCGCATTCAGTTGAATTCCCATCTCAATTCCCTGCACTTCTCTCTTTTATTAGGTTGGTAGAAGGAGCATACCTTCATACCTCAGCCTATTCTCCCCAAGTTTTTTACCCCTTTTTATTAAAAAATTAAAAATATTTGTGATGTGAGTGTGAGAGTTGCAGGTTTACACACGAGTCTGCGTGGCAGAATGTCTGTGTGGGAAAGGCCATCTGTGTGTATAAGGGTGTCTGTGTGTAAGGTTGTCTGGATGTGTGTGTGAGTGTAAGGTTGTATATGTAAGGGTATCTATGTGGGGGGGGGGGGTCAGGGTTGAGTCATTTTTATATGCTCAGTTATTTTTAAATCATGGGAATTTGCTCACATACAAGTGTGTGTGTGTGATGTAAGTTGGTGTGTGTAAGTGGGATTGTGTGTCTCTGTGTGTAAGGGTGTGTGTATGTATGTGTGACTGTGCATGTGTGACTGTGCAAGTGTGAATGTGTGTGTATGTGTGGCTGCATGTGTATGTGTGTGTAACTTTGAGTAATGTGAGTTTTTTGTGTGCTGCGAGTCTTATTGTCAGTCACACACAGCAATATAGTCAGTAACAGACAGACACAAACACACTCATACAGTCACAGACAGACACACACACAGTCAGACACACACATATACATTCTGTCACAGTCAGACATACAGTCACACACACATACAGTGGGTCACATAAACACACAGTCACACACACACATGCAGTCAGTCATACACACAAACACACACTCTGTCACATACACTTACGCACAAGTCAGCAATTTTGTTGTTGTTTATGATAAAAAAAAAAGTGCATCTATCAATATGTCCCCCTCTTGGCTGCTATACCTCATTCTAGCCTGGTCTGTGCCCTGCTGTTTCTAGCCCTGCTGAGCACACTCAGCGCTCGGACACTATAGTACGGTGCATGTGGGGATGGAGTAGGAAGACTGTGCAGCCGGTGCACACACTGCTCCCCCTGCGCTCTGCTGGATAAATAAAATGATCCCAGCGGCGAGGGCACCATGCAGGGACAACAATAACTGGGCGCCAGGTATAATTTCCTGGTGCCCGGGATTTGTTGAGCCCCGATATATACCCATATATACCTATTGCTCATTGGCGTCAATTATATCAGTCTGTATGCTGCCTAACCATGTGATTTTATTTACTCTACTTCTATAAAATCTATCATGGGCTCCAGCCCCGGATGTTTTGGAGACCTAGCAACGCCCCTGACGAGAAGCAATATGATGTATGGCGGCAGAAACTCCATATAAGCCCCCACCTTTCCTTCCCCTGCTCACTATGCGGAAAAATACTTTGTTGGATTAAGCAAGAAAAGAGTAAAAATAAACAGAATCTGGGCAAAAGAGGATAAAATGTAATAAAGTCATTACTCAACCACACATTGCTTTCCATCTTCAGCGCTTTGGAAAGCATTGCTTTAGGCTTTCTTCTGGTCATCCAAATACGCAATACAACTGTGCAAATGGGGGGATCCAGTCCCAAACGGCTGCGCGGGGTTTCTGACCTTGTTGGATGGGGCATGTGTCCCTGTACAGGCAGGTTGGGTCTGGCATCTGGCCCTGTACAGGCAGATTGGGTGGGGTATGTGGCCCTATTTCAAGCAGGTTGGGTGGGGTATGTGGCCCTATAACAAGCAGGTTGGGTGAGGCATCTGGCCCTGTACAGGAAGGTTGGGTGGGGCATGTGGCCCTAGTACAGGCAGGTTGGGTGGGGTATGTGACCTACGAATAAGTCTTTTGAGACAAAACGCGTCAGGTGATTCCGTGAGAGCTTCCTTGTTTCGCTTACTTTGTTTTATTATAGTCAAAATTAAACATTATGTTTTATGGATCCGGCATTGTGTGCTATTATTCTCTGTTGGATTTTTTCATTCATATCCTCTGGTGGGGGATGTGGCCCTAGTACAGGCAGGTTGGGTGGGGTATGTGACCTACGAATAAGTCTGTTGAGATAAAACGCGTCAGGTGATTCCGTGAGAGCTTCCTTGTTTCGCTTACTTTGTTTTATTATAGTCAAAATTAAACATTATGTTTTATGGATCCGTTTTATGGATCCGGCATTGTGTGCTATTATTCTCTGTTGGATTTTTTCATTCATATCCTCTGGTGGGGCATGTGGCCCTAGTACAGGCAGGTTGGGTGCGGCATCTGGCCCTCTACAGGAAGGTTGGGTGGGGCATGTGGCCCCAGTACAGGCAGGTTGGGTGGGGTATGTGGCCCTAGTACAGGCAGGTTGGGTGGGGTATGGGCAGTAGTGTATCTTCCACAAGGCAAACAAGGCACTCGCCTAGGGCGGCACTTTGCCAGAGGGCAGCACATTGCCAGAGGGTGTTAAAGCACACTTCTGGTGCTTCAAAGATTTTCACTCCCTCCCCCACCATTCAGCAAGGCTTTAGCGCCTTTCAATTAATCGGGGTGATGGGGGCATGTAATGGATGTGGTGGGGGTATGTAATGAAGGAGATGGTGGCATTTAAAGGGGGTGATGGGGCATTTATTGTGTCTGCAATGTGGGGGATGGGGTATATAATGGGGTGATTGAGAATTTAATATGTGTGCAATGTAGGTGATGGCAATGTGATGGGGCATGTCGTAGGTGTGCAACGTGGGTGGGGGGGTGCCCGGATTTTGTCTGCCTAGGGCAGCACAAAACCAAGATACACCACTGGGTATGGGGCCCTAGTACAGGCAGGTTGGGTAAATAAATAAATAAAATAATCTTAATGACACAGTAATGTACTATGGGGGAATGACAATGTGGCTTGTTCTGCATGGGCAGTTCAGTGGGACAAAGTGACACTGTGGTATGTTCTGTGGGGCAAATTTACACTGTGGCATGCCAAAGTGTGTGGGTGCAATATGAGTGCAAGCTATGTGCTGTGGGTGCAATATAGGTGCATGAAAAGTGCTGTGGGTGCAATATGAGTGCAAGTTAAGTGCTGTGGGTGCAATACGATTGCAAGCCAAGTGTTGTGGCTACTCTATGGGGTTTTGTTAAGTCCTTTAGGTGCAATGTGGGTGCAGAAAAGGGGAATGAAAACAAGAAATGCAGCTCTTCAATAACATTTTTATTACATATGAAAATAGTTGAATATAATATTAGGACGTTCATAAAAGTATAAATGCTAGTGAGAGAAAGCGAGATGTGTATAGATATTTATAAATATATATGAACATATGTAAGAGCAAAAGCAGAAAAGCAACTGGGACAGAACAGAACTGAATGCAGAGTGCATGACAGACTAGTGCAGGACAGAGGAGAAATCAAACTAAGGATAAAAATAAAAAAGGCACAGAGATACAGATAATACCATAGATATAATGCAGGGAACAGACAAATGCAACACACAGAGGTCAGTGCTCAGGAATACAGGGAAACATCCAAAGGAACAAACAAATGGTGGGGGTTTAGTTCACCTATTGGGGTTTAGTTCACCTATTGGCAAATATGATAGTCAAGTCCCTAATCATGACAGACTCAAAAGATCTACATTGCACAGACTTTCAGTGATTACCTCTAGCAGCACAGACCAGTGGTGTATCTTGGTATTTGCCATTTAATATGCCCCTGCCAATTTGCCCAATATTATGCCAGTATTATCTGCCATTTAATATGCCCCAGCCAATCTGCCCAATAATATGCCAGTATTTTTGCCATTAATAAGCCACAGCCAATTTGCCCAATAAAATGCCAGTATTATTTGCCATTAATATTCCCCAGCCCATTTGCCCAATAATAAGCCAGTATTATTTGCCATTAATATTCCCCAGGCAATTTGCCCCATAATATACCAGAATTTGCCATTAATATTCCCCACACAATTTGCCCAATAATATGCCAGTATTATTTTCCATCAATAAGCCCCTGCCAATTTGCCCATTAATATGCCAGTATCTGCCATTAATATGCCCCAACACATATTTGGCTAGAGCCATGGTGGCTAGTGGCAGGCAGCATGGTGCCCTCCATGCTGCCTGTTCGGCTCCCCGGCAGTTGTGCCGACAGGTCATGTGACCTTGTGCGCATCTGATGTCAGAGCACCGGTCACGTGACCCTGTGCCCATCTGACGTCAGAGTGCTGGTCACGTGACCCAGTGCGCATCTGACGTCAGAGCATCGGTCACGTGACCTATTGGCACTTCCCTGCACACTGCATGGGGAGCCGAACAGGCAGCACTGAGGTTTCTCTGTGCCGCTTGTTCGGCTTCCCGTGCGGCCTGCTGGCAGGCAGAGGGAAGGTGAGGGGGGAATCTTCCGATTTCCTCTCACCTCTGTCAAGTCAAGTGCGTTTTGTTTTTTTTGTTTTTAAAGGGGCAGCTTTTTTTTTCCTTTTTTTGGGGGGGGGAGGGGGGTTGTGCTGCCCCTAATGGCAAACAAGGCAAATGCCATCTTAGGCAATTGCCTTGTTTGCCTTGCAGTAGATACAGCGTTTGCACAGACTGGAAGGCTGAAGGACTGAACAGAAATGCGTGTGGTTTGGATTAAATACAGGAACTGAGAAACAAGGCAAGAGGAGAGAAGCAGAGAAAACCTGTAATGGAATGGAACAATAAACAGCAAGAAAACCAGAACAGAAGAACAAAGAAACAGAAGCCACAAACAAGGAAAATATATAACAGGATTCTAAGACATAGCTGGAATACTAGACAGGACTGAGCATAAATAATAAACAAGAAAGCAAAGCGAAAAAGATACTGAAATGACTAGACACGGCCTGGATGAGCCTGCACATGGGTGAATTATTCCAGTAATACAAATGTGGCATGTACATCTGCAAGGATAAGTCACACTTAAGGGTGGGGCTGTGCATATGATTGAATTCAACACAAGCATGGTAAATTTAATTATTTAGTGTACAAAGCAGTAGACTTGACCCCATGGCATTCTCCAAGACTGGAGTGGTTTACATTTACTTACACAGGAGGGTTGGGTTGTGGATTGTAATGAATATGCAGAGTGGGAGCTGAAACAGAGTTGGTTCAGGAACAGAAACACATCATGAGCAGTTGGAAGATGGATAAAAGGACACATTAATACAGTATCCAGGCCACATGCCTTTAAATAAGCAATATAAATGCACAAACAAACTCTATTCCTACTATGCTCTTAGCTAAACTAGAAAAATGGTCAGAGCAGTGGCAACTGACATTTAATGTGGACAAGTGCAAGATTATGCACCTTGGGCGTAAAAACCCAAAAGCAGAAAATAGACTATTTGGTACAGTCCTAACCTCAACATCTGAGGAAAGGGATTTAGGAGTAATAATTTCAGAGGACTTGAAGGTAGGTAGGCAATGCAATAGAGCAGAAGGAAATGCTAGCAGAATGCTTGGTTGCATAGGGAGAGGTATTAGCAGTAGGAAGAGGGAAGTGCTCATGCCATTGTACAGAGCACTGGTGAGACCTCGCTTGGAGTATTGTACGCAGTACTGGAGACCGTATCTCCAGAAGGATATTGATACTTTGGAGAGAGTTCAGAGAAGGGCTACTAAACTGGTTCATGGGTTGAAGGATAAAACTTACCAGGAAAGGTTAAAGCATCTTAACATGTATAGCTTGGAGGCAGGGGCGGATCCAGAGTCTGGTCTCGGGAGGGGCACTTTTTTGATCACTAATATAGATATAAAACAGGCGCCTATTCTCCTTTTTGGTTTTAACCCCTTAACGACAGGTGACGTGCTAGGTAGAGGCATTGTGCAACACCCCCCAAATGTGCAGGGGCGCGCTACGATCACTCCACGGAGTGATCGTAGCAGCCATTTAAAAATGGCTGCGCCCGCTGCACACATGTGCTTAGAAAGCGAACGATCGTTCGCTTTCTAAGCATCTCCGGTGTTGTTAAAGTGCCTCGCCAGCGAGGCACTTAACAACACCGTTCTGCTCCCCAGAGCTGATGGTGGTCGCTCTCCTGAGCGACCCCATCGGCTCAGTAGAAGGGAACGCTGCCTGTACAGGCAGCGTTTCCCTTCTAATGGCAAGAGCATCGGAAGTGAAAGTATTTCACTTCCGATGCTCTAGGGGGAGCCAATCAATGCCGGCACAGCAGATCTATGTGATCTGTGTGCAGGCATGTATGGTAAGTGCTCTGATGAGCACTTACCATACTGTCAAAGGCAATATTACTAAATATTGCCTTTGACAAGTATTGATCAGCCTCCCTCACCTTACTACTTTTAGTAAGGGAGAGAGACAGATCAGATCAAGTAAAAAAATAAAATAAAATAATAAAAAAAATATTTAATAAAATTTTAAACACCAAGGGCTTTTATAAAAGCCATTTAACCCCTTCCCTGCCATTGATCGCTGTGTACGCAGTGATCATACACAGCAGCACATTTTTTGCTGTCTGTGCATTTTTTAGGGGTTATTTTTTTTTACTGTAATTCATTACAGGATAAAAAAAAAGGCTCTTTTAAGAGAGATTAACCCCTTTCTTGCCGTAGATCACTGCCTAATCAGCGATCTGACGCAAATGCAGCAATCTTGCTGCAGAAGCATTTTTATTTTTTTTAAAACTTTTTTATTACACCCGTCACGTGTTAATTATACCCGCTAGGGGACTACGTTTAACGTAAAAAAATTTTTTTAGCTGTCTGAGCGCATGTTTAGCGATCAGTAACAGCTGATAAGTGACAATGGCGGGTTGGCGTTTGCTCAGATGAGCATCACCATTCGTCTGGTTAGATCAATATGTGTAAATATTTGATCTGACCCGTGTAGATCTGCCTCCCTCTCACTTGAGTTTTAGTGAGGGAGACAGAGCTGTATAATGTAAGTTTTTAATTATAATATATTTAATAGAATTGAGACCCAAAGGCTTTTATAAAAGCCGTTTCCAGTATTTAACCCCTTCCCTGCAATTGATCGCTGTGTACGCAGTGATCTTACACAGCAGCACATTTTTTGCTGTCTGTGCATTTTTTTAGGGGTTATTTTTTTTTACTTTGATTTATTACAGTATATCAAAGGCTCTTTTAAGAGCTATTAACCCCTTCCTTGCCGTATATCACTTCCTAAGCAGCACATATGGTCACTGCCTAAGCAGTGCATATGGTCACTGCCTAAGCAGCGCATATGGAGCAATCTAGTCGCCGAAGGATTTTTTTTTGCTATCAGCATTTTTTTTGTCAGACTCACTAGGGGTTAATTATACCCACTAGGGGATTACGTGTATTCCTTTTGAAGCTGTCTGAACGCGTGTATAGCGATCAGTAACAGCCGATCAGTGGCAAAGGTGGTTTGGTGATTTCTCAGATGAGCATCACCATTCGTCTGGTTCGTAAATATTGTTCTGACCCATATGGATCTGCCTCCCTCTCCTCACTTGAGTTTTAGTGAGGGAAAGAGACAGATCTGTATAACATAATTTTTAAATTGTAATAAATTAAATAAAATGTTAATAAATTGTGAGTCCCAAGGGCTTTTATAAAAGCCATACCTTTTGTATAGTGTAGTGTATTAACTCCTTCCCTGCCACTGATCACTGCACAGCAGAATTTTTTTTCTTGTCTGTGCATTTTTAGGGGTTAATTTTTTTGTACAGTACTACAAAGGCTCTTATAAGAGCTATTAACCCCTTCCTTGCTCTACATGTTCAAATTCCAAGTTTGAAAATCAAAAAGCGCACCTCTCAAATGTAGCCTTTCAACCCCTAACAAAGCTGACAAAGCTATGCATGGGTGGTATCCCTGTGCTCGGGAGATGTTGCTGAACATATATTGTGGTATTGTTTGTCAGTGACACATACCGAAATATGTGAATTTGTGTCTAAAGTGCAATGTATGTGGGAAAAAATACACAATAAAATGACTACCACAAACTTTGACAAAGGCTGGTGGTAGAATTGGTGCATGGAAAGTGTTAAAATAACACCATTTAAAATAGCCTAGGGTGTCTACTTTTACAAAATATATACTTTTTGGTTTAAAATACACTGTCCTACTTAAAAAAAAGTCCCAAATGAAAGATGGGCTCAGGCTGACTACACGTCAATATTCCAAGTTGAAAATGCGCACCTTCACAATGTGGCCCTTTAGCCCCCAAACAACCCAACAAACCTATGCATGGGTGGTATCCCTGTACTCAGGATATGTTGTTGAACACATATTGGGTTATTGTTTGGCAGTGACACATACCAAAATCTGTGAATTTATGTCTAAAATACTATATTTGTGAAAAAAAACCACACAAAAATTACTACCACAAACTTTGACAAAGGCTGGTGGTAGAATTAGTGCATGGAAAGTGTTAAAATACCACCATTTGAAATAGCGTAGGGTGTCTACTTTTAAAAAATATATGGGTTGATGGGGTAAAATACACTGGCTGGTTTCAAATATGTCCCAAATGGGACATGAGTGCAGGCGGTCTGCATGTCAAAATTTTAATTTGGAAAACCAAAAACTGCACCTACCAAATTTGGCCTTTTACCCCCCAAACAACCCAACAAACCTATGCATGGGTGGTATCCCTGTACTCAAGAGATGTTGCTGAACACTTATTAGGGTGTTATTTGGCAGTGACACATACCAAAATCTGTGAATTCATGTCTGAAGTACAAGGTTTGTGAAAAAAAACCACAAAAAAATTACTACCACAAAGTTTGACAAAGGCTGGTGGTAGAATTAGTGCATGGAAAGTGTAAAAATACCACCATTTGAGATAGCCTAAGGTGTCTTCTTTTAAAAAATATATGGGTTGATGGGGTAAAATACACTAGCTGGCTTCAAATATGTCCCAAATGGGACATGGGTGCAGGCTGTCTGCATGTAAAAATTTCAAGTTGGAAAACAAAAAACTGCACCTCACAAATTTGGCATTTTAGCCCCCAAACAACCCAACAAACCTATGCATGGGTGGTATCCCTGTACTCAGGAGAAATAGTAGAATCTATTTAGCATGTTTTTTCGTTCGCTATTGTCGATGAGGAGAAGTTGTTTCAAATAAAAACAAAGAAATTTGTGTATTTTTTTTTTTTACCATATTTTATTATTTTTTTTAATAATATGATAAGATATGATCAAAAAGATGGCATCCATAGAAAGCCCTTCTTGTCCCGATAAAAACAATATATAATATGTGTGCGTACAGCAAATGACAAAGAAGAAAATTACTGCTAAACACAAACAGCACAGAAATGTTAAAATAGGCATTGTCCAGAAAGGACAAAAATGTTTCAAAGGCTCTGTCCTTAAGGGGTTAAGAAAATAACGTGCTGCTTATAGAACTGACTATTTTATCATATCACACAGTTAAAACCGATTTGCGTTTGTCATTCCCGAAAAATTTCAATTACAAATAGGGTAAGTTTAACCACATATAACTTTATTGTTACATAGCTCAGAGGACATTTTTGTCAGCAGTTTGTATACTATACTAATATAACACAGTCACAAACAATATACAATGATATGTAAAAAAACATGTAGAAAAATACCAAACAGTATCACTCAGTGTCAAGCACTGACAGCAATAGACACATTCTATTTGTATGATAAATAACATTAAATATTTACAGAATTAGCTCAAGTCTTCTTTTTCCTTGCTTCGCAAACAGCTCAATGACTCTGTCAGTATTCACAGGAACATCTCTGTGAATGTAAAGCAAACACAAGCCATTTAACCGGTCCTCTGCCATTCGTGACCGAAGCCATGTTTTAACTCGACGGAGAGTTTAGAACGATCTCTCTGCTGAGGCCACACTTACAGGGAGAGTTGCTAAGATCAGAAGTAAACTTCTGATGGTTGGGAAGAGGTCCTGGTCACACAAGTCTAAAACTTCAAGGACTGTTTTTGGAATTTCCTTGTTTTGGGATAACTCACGTTTCCACTTAGTGAGCCACAGACTTAATTCTCCCTGCAGTAATGTCTCCACTATTTTCGGATTTCCACCAGCTAGAAGAGGGTGGAAACGGTTTGATAATGTCTGAATAGCAACAGGATCAATGGTTTCCATATTGTTTTTTAAAAGTACTGCTGGCATCAATATTTTGATCTGGAAACACTGCATTGAATTTTCTGGCAAACGAGCTTTCAAATCATTAATAATGTTGTCCAGCAGAGGAATGAACAATGATTTCCGGTAGTATTCTCCAGTTGATTTTGCACTGTAATTAGATCTGTGCATATTCTCAGCATTAGATCGCATATTCTCCAGGGTTGTCATGGTATCAGTGAGACATTCAGATGCACTTGTTAAATCAAGTGTTGGTGATTGTAGAAAACGACTCAGAGGTAGGGTTACTTTCAGCACATTGATAAGTGAAACCAAGGAAAAGATGAACTCTGCACTGCACAGAGAATGGATAAGAGTAGAGGCTGCTGAACTAGTGCTTGAACATTTCCAATGAGATATTGCAGATAGTGCACTCACCACTTTTACAAGTCCATCTCGAAATCGGATAAGAGAATCATGGCGCTCTACCCATCTAGTTTCACAAAGACTGGTCAGTTGTTGGCCTAACTCCTGCTTTAAAACAAAATGACGCTTTCCTGATTGGTTAAAAAAGGAAATGGTTGATTTGACTACTGCCACTGCATTGCGAACTGCTGACACCTGTGAAGATTTTGAAATTGAGTTTGTTCAGAGAATGGTTGTAGCAAGGACATCTGCAACTGTTAGGCGCTGAGCGAATAATTTCTGAAACAGCACCAGCCACCTCTGAAGACATGACACTGCAACTGTCTGTTCCAATGCCAACACAATGAGTTATGTCCAGGGATAGGTCTTGGATTAGTTGAATCACTATCTGGCCTAACACCCGTCCTGTAAGCCTTAGTTCTGAATCAGAACTATCCAATCCTGATTCCTTCTGGGTTGCAAATTCGTAAGCATCTACAAACTTCATAAAATCTTCACGAATACATCCATTGTAGACATACCTAAAATTTAGTGAAAGTTGTTCCGTATGCGAAATATCTGTAGTTTCATCAAATATTACACTAAAATAGCGAGCCTCTTTAATCCTCTCTACAATGATATTGCCGATTTCATCACCACAACACTTGATTAAATCATTTTGTGTGGTTTTTGAAATGTAAGTAGCACGTGAAGATGCAGTAAGCAGGTGATTCTCTAACATTTTGTCTCCAGATGCAACTCGGTATCTCAGCAATTCCCGAAAGTTGCCTTCATTCACGTCCGGAGTGGAGTCATCCATTAAAGCGCCATCATCTCGGTGGCCACGCAGAGGTATATTTTGTCTACCCAAAAATAAAATAGACTCAATGATAGGACGAATTCGCTCTCGGTTGTCCTTCATCTTCTGAAGACGATGGGAGTTTATTTTATTGACAATTTCATTGTCAGGTGAATGGTAGGTTTTTAAAAATGAATTTCCTTCAGTTACACTCTCCTGGTGATAAACAAGTCTAGCATGGACTTCCAAATCTCCTTCCTTGCCCTTAAGCTTTTTAAAATTAGTAAGGGGCTCAATTACCAATTTTCCAAGTGCCATGCCTTTGTTATGACCACCTTTGCGATGATGTGCAAACAGCGCACAGTACTTGCAAAACAAACCCTTCTTGGCAGCTGAATACACTAGCCAATGAAAACTGTCAATATGTTGTTTTGACAAGTATCGTTTGATTGTCCGAGTTTCTCCATTCTTAGACGTCACATTCTGAACAGAGAAAGGTAATTCATATCCAGGAGGAGGTTGCCATGGATTTTCCAATAGTAAGCATTTAGTGAAGTCATCGATTGTTTTGCCAAGATGTGTGCCAATATCATTCATTATGATGCTGCTGGTTTGAGGCAGGGTATCAACAGACAGTGGCGACACATTAGGATCAGTTTGACAAGGTACTACCTCTACATGTGTGCTAGAACAAGATGGGAGGCTTGTGTCATTTTCCACTGACTGTGCTACTGCTGATTTTTTTGCACTAGTACTGAAGAAGGAATCTATAGTCCTGCAGTTCACCCTTTTCTGACTCATTTTGCTGTTTCTATAATTAAAGCACAAAAGAGCACACCTCATAAAGTGACTGGCTTGCTAGGACACATTGCACATTGTTGACATGTATGTGTACTGTAACTGGACCAACCACGTGTTTCAATATTGCAACAGTAGATTACATTGTGTGTTATGAACAACGGTGATTTTTTTATACATCCCAAAGCTTTTGTGTGAAGGAATGGCACCTCCGCCTAACAGCATTTGACGCATTACTGTCATTAAAATGGGTCCTTCATCCATACTGCTGATTACTGTGAGTTTTATTTCTGTGGAGTGTGTAATACACTGACACACTGCACATTCATCTGAGTTTTATTGCTGTGGAGTGTGTAATACACTCACACACTGCACATTACTGTGAGTTTTATTGCTGTGGAGTGTGTAATACACTCACACACTGCACATTACTGTGAGTTTTATTGCTGTGGAGTGTGTAATACACTCACACACTGCACATTACTGTGAGTTGTATTGCTGTGGAGTGTATAATACACTCACGTACTGCACATTACTGTGAGTTTTATTGCTGGGGAGTGTGTAATACACTCACACATTGCCAGGGCTTGCCCAAGACATTGTGATGCTTGGGTCCAACAATGAAATGCTGCCCAGCCATCACTAAAAACATGCCAGTCAATACATCCCCACATCCATTGTATCATAATAATTAAAACTAAAATGAGAATTTACATGCAAAAGCACCTTGTCTATATCCCAATAAAGTTTCCATTTCAATCAATTCAGTTAGGCAATAAATTCATTTAGGCAAAATTGTGATTCATTTTGCCAATAAAGCTTGCACTCTAATTCATATAGAAAATAAAGCTCATGTAACATCAAAAATACTGTACCTGTGGTCTCGAATAGATTGGTCAGTCTGGTGATAATTCTCAAGGACTTGACGGCTGATCTAGACCTCAAGGTTGATTTTGGAAAGGTCCTTCTTAACCTTGGACAATAATATGGTACACAATTACCTCTAACTCAAAGCTCAGAGAATAGTGTAGTAGGTCCCAAAAAACATTATTAAATGTAGTAGGTACTGAAATAACTTTTCTGAGTAGGTCCATGAAGGACTGTGATATATACAGTACAAAAGGAGCCCCTCATTGACCTAGCATCTCAAACACCAAGTATTCCTTTTTTTTCTGCTAATTCCTATGTTAGTATCTATGTATTATAAACACACTTCCCCTGATGAAGTCCGAGACTGGACGAAACGCGTTGGGCTATTTTTGAACACTGAGAGCTACCGTACTAGCTGGGTTTGACTGAACCAGGAAGTCCAGATGAGGCACCGAGGCGCACGGAGCTAACGTCGAAACAGGACTATATTTTATCCTCTGAGTGTTCCTTTGTTTCACACTTACTTCATTCGGATTAAAAAGTCTTTTATTCTGTTTAAGTGTCCAGACACTGTGCGCTGAGACTACACTCTTTTGCCCATTTATAAACACACTCACAGATACGAATACATACACACACCACACACACACACTAATACACATTCACATTACACACACACCACTCACAAACACTAATACACACTGACATTACACTCACTAATAACTACACACACATACTCATGTATAGTGGTGTAACTACCAGGGTTGCTACTGTGGGTGTTTGACATGTGGTTTAATGTGGCTGCATGGTGGGGGAGCATGTGGAAATGTTTGTACCGGGGCCCAGTGCTTCTAGTTACATCTCTGATTTGCTGTGAACTATAAATCTTATGATGCTCAGGCAGCCTAACGTCTCATGTGATGTTGTCTGAGGTTCATTGGATTTATAGTACACAGAATCATAAATATTTAGAAAAGCTGGCCAAAATCAGTAAAGTAAATGATGAAAAATAGTCCATCTTTAAAAAAGTTGGGAAAAAGCATTAAAAAAAAAACCTTGCCAGCTTTTTTGCTCATCAAAATTATGGCAAGGTTTTAAAAAAATGATATAAATGTAAGGTTAATAAAACAGTTGGAGGGTTGCTGGGTGAAACATAAGGGATGAGAACAGAAAAGGCATTTCTCTAACTAACTTTCTTTACTAGTTTTTTTAAATAAGGATAATAAAACCACTGCAGGGGTTAAAAAGCTGAAATATGTGGGTAAAAGAAATTTACTTATAGAACTACCTTTTCTGTTTATTGCACACAACTATAAGTGAGCAATAAACAGAAAAAGTAGTTCTATAAGTAAATTTCTTTTACCCAGATATTTCAAGTTTTTAACACCTGCCTGCAGAGGTTTTATTATCCTTACATTTGTCCAAAGTGTTTTTTAAAAAACCTTGCCACCTTTTTGCTAATCAAAATGGTGGCAAGGTTTAAAAAAATATATAACTTTGGACAAATGTAAGGGTAATAAAACAGTTGGCTGAAACACTGGGGGAAAGTAACTTTCTTTACCCAGATATTTCAGCTTTTTAACCCCTGCAGGGGTTTTATTATCCATATATAAATACATACATTTAATATAAGGATAATGAAACCCCTGCAAGGGTTAAAAGGCTGAAATATCTGGGTAAAAAAGTTGCTCATATATATTCATAACTTTATAATACCATGCAGCCAGCCGAGCCACTTCAGAGTCAGACACTCCCGTTTCCTGAAGCTTCCAGTCTGACTCTGAATGTAGCGCACACGCTGAGGCTGAGCGTGTGACGTCACCGGCAGCGCACCAATCGGAAATCGGAAGTCTGTTTCCGAGCTTCCGTCAGGTGCGCAAGTAAGGAGAGCTATCGGCAGCTGCAGCAGTGATAGACGGTGTCCGATTCGGACACCCTTTATCACTGCTGTAGCTGCCGATAGCTCTGCTTACCTGCGCACCTCTCTTACCGCTGCTTCAGCTCTGCATTATTTTCTCGGGGGAGGCAATTGCCCCGTTGCCCCCCCCTGGATCCGCCAGTGCTTGGAGGAAAGACGTAACAGGGGGGATATGATAGAAACATTAAAATACATAAAGGGAATCAACACAGTAAAGGAAGAGAGTATATTTAAAAGAAGAAAAACTACCACAACTGTATGACATAGTCTTAAATTAGAGGGGCAACAATTTAAAAGTAATATCAGGAAGTATTACTTTACTGAGAGGGTAGTGGATGTATGGAATAGCCTTCCAGCAGAAGTGGTAGAGGTAAACACAGTCAAGGATTTTAAGCATGCGTGGGATAGACACAAGGCTATCCTAGCTATAAGACCGGGAACGGGGGACTAATAAAAGTACTCAAAAAAAAAGAATTGGGCAGACTAGATGGACCGAATGGTTCTTATCTGCCGACACATTCTATGTTTCTATGTTTCTATCTATGGATACCAAGAAAGCATTTGACAGGGTGAGCTGGCAATTCCTGACAGCAACCCTCAAACATGTAGGAGTCAGGATGTTTAACTGGATAAATGCTGTATCATGTCCCCACAGGCCCGAATTAGGGTTAATGGCATGCTGTCAGAGACGTTCACCCTGTCAAACGGCACTCTACAGGGGTGCCCCCTCTTGCCTCTGCTATTTATTTTAACCTTGGAACCCCTCCTTTCTGCAATACGCTCAAATCCCTCTATTCATGGACTACACATAGGCCCACATCACCACAAGGCAGCAGCGTATGCCCATGATCTCTTACTAATCTTGACCCAACCTAATATTTCACTCCCACATGTCATAAAAGAAATGCAGTTGTACAGCTCCCTCTCCAATTTCAAAATAAACATGGCAATGTCTGAAGCCCTAAATATTACTCTACCCCCTGCAACTTTATCCCACCTAAAAGACACATTTCCATTCCGATGGGCTGACTCTACCATTAAATACTTGGGTATTAACCTCTCCGCGAATTTACACACTCTATACGACATAAACTATCTTCCTCTCTTACAATCATTCAAAAGAGATTTGTCAACTTGGACGGGCAAAGGGATATCTTGGTTTGGTATGGTATCCACAATCAAAATTAACATATTAGCGAGCATTCTATACACCATCCAGACGTTGCCTATTGAGATCCCGAAATCTTTCTTCCGAGACTTCAAACGGACAGTGGTGAAATTTATCTGGAAATCGTCTGCCCCCAGACTTGGGTATAACTATCTAATACGACACAAGAAACGGGGAGGCATGGGACTACCAGACCTAGAAACGTACTACAAATCCTCTTTACTAGCAAGAATCGTGGATTGGACTAGACCGGCTCACAAATTGTGTGTATCGATTGAGCAAAGATCTCTTTCTATCCCAATCCTGGTTGCAGCATGGGTACCTAACCACCAACAAGTTTAACTCTCCCGACCACACCCCACCATATCCCCCACTATGCAGATATGGAAGAAGTTGAAAACCATCCCAGGGCTTATACATAATCCCTCCCCTCTTAACTCGCTCCTTTCAAATGACGACTTCCAACCGGGCCGAAATGACAGACTTCTTGACAAATTCCTTCCCACTAGAATACCATACCCAAGACAAGGACATGTTCTGACAGACAACGGAGACCTGGAATCCATTACGGAGCTCGCAACCCCCAACCCCCCCCCCCCCCCCTTACCTCATTCAGGCTAAAGTACTAATCTATACACAAATACAACACTACTATAAAAACTGTACTAGAGAAGGGCCCATAGCGACTTTTCTATCTGACTTCGAAACCCTGTGTGCCCAAAAAGACACTCCGCAGAATCTGATCTCAGTACTCCATGACCTGAACACATCAATCCAACTCCCACAAAAGCCATATTATGTAAGACTGTGGGAAACTGACTGCCACACGGTCCTCACGGAAGATCAGTGGCACAAAATTGCTACCCTAAGCCACAAATGTTCAGTCTCCACTAGAATTCAAGAAAATGGCTACAAAATTTTTACTAGATGGTACAAAACCCCCGCACAGTTACATAAAATATATCCTACCACGTCTGATGTGTGTTGGAGACGTATCATTAATACAACCATTCTGGAAAATGCTCCACTCATCATAGACATAGCGGACGCCTCAATCCAATTTACACCTCTCACATACCTGCTACACCACACCAAACTACCCATCAACAAATATAAAAAAATCACTGACTGTCCATCTCCTGAATGTGGCAAAAAACATTATACCATGCTTATGGAAAAAAACCCTGTTCGCCTACACTGAGACAATGGATAGCCGCGGTTGAGAAGATCCGTCAAGCAAAATATGTGATACATACAGCGCAAGGTAGGGGACAAACATACCTTCACCAATGGTTCCATTGGTCTATGTTTCTGGATGGCGAACTCTGTCAAAACTTGTTGATTACTCACCCTGACTGACCAAAGCAGGTCTTATTAGAAGTTGTGTTGGCTGACCCCCCCTTACCCCTTTCCCTTTCCATTCCTACCCCCAGGGACCTGTCTGTTCCCCCCAACAAGGCCTACATATCCCCCATGTTGACCCTATCTCCCCTATTTTATATTCATAAAGGTTCAATATAGACAAATGTAAAGTTATGCATTATGGGAAAAATAATAACAAAGCAACATATACGTTAAATGGTATTTCCCTGGGAAAAACTACTAACGAAAAGGATTTAGGAATCATTGTAGATAACAAACTTGGCAACAGTGCCCAATGCCAGTGAGCAGCTGCAAGGGCCAAAAGGAATTGGCATGTATAAAACGAGGTATAGATTCACGAGAGGAGGACATCATCTTGCCTCTTTACAAATCAATTGTAAGACCTCACCTTGAGTATGCAGTACAATTCTGGGCACCAGTCCTTAAAAAGGATATTAAGGAACTAGAAAACGTGCAAAGGATAGCTACAAAATTAATAAGGGGATTGGAGGATGTTAGTTATGAAGAGAGACTTAAAAAATTGCATTTATTTACTTTAGAAAAAAGGCGTCTTAAAAGGGATATGATAACATTATATAAATATGTGCAGGGCCAATATAAAGAGCTCTCCAGGGACCTGTTCATTAACAGACATGTACAAAGAACAAGAGATCGCCCCCTGAGACTGGAAGAGCAAAGATTTCATAGACAGCAAAGGAAGGGATAAAGTTATGGAACTTACTGCCATGAGAGGTTGTGCTATCAACCACAATAGATGCATTTAAAAATGGTCTGGATGTTTTTTTAGAAAAGCAGAACAAACAGGGCTATTAATAATAGAATAAGCATTAATAATAGAGCTTATTGATCCAAGGAGAAATCTGATTGCCCTTTTGGAGTCAAGAAGGAATGTTTCCCCCTAGGAGGCAAAATTAGAAATAGCTAGCTTCTTTTGGATCAAAACGCTGGAATGTTAGGTAGATGGGTTGAACTTGATGGACTTGTGTCTTTTTTCAACCTAAATTACTATGTTACTATTGACCCTGGGCTTCATGCCCGCACCCACTCCGCCCTTTTCTGTTTTATCTCTGTTTTTCAAGGTAAAACTCTAAATGGAAGAGACCTTCAATTCCTTCACGCCTGACGGCCTCACAGGAGCCTTTGTGACTCTACCCAAATGGGAAAGCTGACTCCTGTAGAGGTGAACCTCCTAACCTCAGAGGACACTTCTTACTATCACACGTATTTAAGGTCACTTCTATTGACTGTCACATGGCTGTTCCTAAATGCATTATTCATTGTTGAACTGTATGATGTGACTGCCCATGTGTCCCCACCTAATTAATTTCTTACCCCTCCTCTCCCTTTTTATTTTCTGTATCCCTTATCTCACTAATATTACAAAACAATAAAACAAATATTATTAAAAAAAAAAAAAGAAGTAAAATATTGCTTCTGAAAATAGATAAGACTATGCAGGAATTCTCTATATTGAAAGACATTCAAATAAGCAAGGTAGAACACCATGCACATTAGATATGGATGGGGCTGGCCTTGTTAAGTGACGTCACTGGGCCCGCTATGCCAGCTATGCGTGGTTCAGGTGCGACACTATGACAACGTTATTTCCAATACGCTACTATCCTGAACCCACACCTTGTCTCCACTTTTAACTCCATCTTAGCTGGAGAAGCCTTCCACCCCAATACTCTGAATGCCACTATCACTGTGATCCCTAAGGATGGGAAGGATGCAGAATACTGTTGTAACTACCATCCAATTGCCCTCCTGAAATTAGACCTGAAGCTAATTGCTAAAACTAATGCTCTTACATTATCCGCATCCTCCCAGCTTTGATCCATCCCTGTCAGAATCTGTTTATCTCTTTTTTACATCTCTTCTGGGATCGCGAGAAATAGGCTCCGCCCCTTTAGCATGACTCGATATTCCCTTGCATGATAAGCAACCCGCGCTATTAACTTCATGCTGAGTTATTGTACACAGTCTCTGTTCACAAGGTGCCGACTTAGCTCTCGATCCTCCAGCAATACTTACCAGTGTACTGACTCTGCTTCCTATTTTGACCACGCTGACATAGTTGCCAACATTTGAAAAACATTTCCAGGGACATTTTGCAGCTCAGCATCCAATTACTTTAATATTGACCACCTACAGTTAAAAGCTCCGCCCACTACACAAAATTAGCATAATGTAACTCCACCTTATTGTCACAGTGTAGATTATATCACCAAATTCCCACCAGCATTACCAGGATCCTTGGTATACAACAGATAGCACAGATAGTCACAGCACAACATCTACATCAGGCAGGTGCATTTTATCACTTTTATATGAAATATAGTAAGACCTGGTGCAGAATTCAGTCAGAGAGCTGTGTGTACACCATAAACATACATTAGTATGAACCTACCACTTCTGCTGGAAGGCCATTCCATGCATCCACTACCCTATCAGTAAAGTAATACTTTCATTAGTCCCTGTCCTTATCTTATATCTAGGGTAGCCTTATGCTTATCCCATGCATTTTTAAACTCCTTCAATGAATTAACCTCTACCACTTCTGCTGGAAGACTATTCCATGCATCCACTACCGTCTCAGTAAAGTAATACTTTCATTTGTTCCTGACATTATCTTATATCTAGGTTAGCCTTATGCTTATCCCATGCATGCTTAAACTCATTTACTGTATTAAAATCTACCACTTCTACTGGAAGACTATTCCATGCATCCACTACCCTCTCAGTAAATTAATACTTTCTTTAGTGCCTGTCCTTATCTTGTATCTAGGATAGTCTTATGCTTATCCCATGCATGCTTAAAGTCCTTCACTGTGTTTACCTCTACCACTTCTGCTGGAAGGTTATTCCATGCACCCACTACCCTCTCAGTAAAGTAATACTAAGTTTCTGACCTCAACTGTATTAACCTCTACCATTTCTGCTAGAAGGCTATTCCATGCATCCACTACCCTCTCAGAAAGTAATATGTCCATTACTCCCTGGCCACATCTTATATCTAGAATAGCCTTACGCTTATACTCCTTCACTGTATTAACCTCTACCATTTCTACTGGAAAACAAATCCATGCAATCTATTCAAATGCCTGTAATATTATGCCATTCAATTGCCTGTAATATTGTGCCATTCAAATGCCTGTAATATTGGGCCATTCAGATGCTTGTATAATTGTGCCATTCAAATGCCTGTAATATTGTGCCATTCAATTACCTGTAATATTGTGCCATTCAAATCCCTGTAATATTGTGCCATTCAGATGCTTGTATAATTGTGCCATTCAATTGCCTGTAATATTGTGCCATTCAAATGGCTGTAATATTGTGCCATTCAGATGCTTGTATAATTGTGCCATTCAATTGCCTGTAATATTGTGCCATTCAAATGGCTGTAATATTGTGCCATTCAGATGCCTGTATTCAGTGCCGGCCTTAAGTGTCCCGGCGCCCTGTGCGGGCTTCCCCCGTGGCGCCCCCCACCCTTTACCCTTTCACCACCCTATGTATGTGTCCCTTTCCTCTTCCTTGCCATGTCTGTCTCTCTCTTACTCCCCCATACCTGTTTTCTCTCTCCCTCTGTTCTGTCTCTCTCCCCCCTCCCCTGTTCGGTCTTCCCTCCCCCCAGACCCCCGTGTTCTGTCTCTCCCCCCCATTCCCCTGTTCTGTCTCTATCCCCCCTGTTCTGTCTCTTTCCCCCCTCCCATCTCTCTCTCTCTCCCCCCTCCCCCTGTTCTGTCTCTCACTCCCCCCTCCCCCTGTTCTGTCTCTCACTCCCCCTCCCCCTGATCTGTCTCTCTCTCCCCCTGTTCTGTCTCTCTCTCCCCCCCTCCCCCTGTTCTGTCTCTCTCCCCCCACTTCTGTCTCTCTCTCTCTCACCCCCTCCCCTTCCCTGCAAAGTTGGATACAAGGAGGGGTTAGCTCCGCCCCCACCCTGTGAAGCAGAGCAGCGTCTGCTTCACTGGGAGCCACAGGCAGCAAGAGATAGTGCTGCTCGGCTCCCCATGCTTAATGCAGGCATGGGGAGCCGAGCAGCACTTTCTATTGCTGCCTGCAGCTCCCTGTGAAGCAGACGCTGCTCTGCTTCACAGGGTGGGGGCGGAGCTACACCACTCAGTCGGTTATCTCCGCCCCCTCCCCGGATCTAGCACAGTATGCCAAGCAGAGGGCTGGTGAGGGGGGATCTTTTGATCTCCCCCATCCAGTGCCTCTACCGGCTTTTTTTTGGAGCAGCTGGGCGGGAGCCCCCTGGGGTGTTGCGCCCTGTGCGCTCGCACAGGTCGCACACCCCTAAGGCCATTCAGATGCTTGTATAATTGTGCCATTCAATTGCCTGTATTATTGTGCCATTCAAATGCTTTTATAATTGTGTCATCCGGATACCAGTAATATTGTGCCATTCAGATACCAGTAATATTGTGCCATTCAGAGCCCAGTAATATTATGCCATTCAGAGCCCAGTAATATTGTGCCATTCAATTGCCTGTAATATTGTGCCATTCAAATGCCTGTAATATTGTGCCATTCAGTTGTCTGTAATATTGTGCCATTCAGATGCCAATAATATTGTGCCATTCAGATGCCTGTAATATTTGCCATTCAAATGCCAGTAATAGTGTGCTTACAGTGCTCATTTTATTTCTCCCTCCTCCCCCCTTCCCCCTTTACTTACCGCCTGGCTGACGCTCCGTGTCCCCGAATGCCTCCTCCGTGCAGTCTTCCCTCCTGCATTACATTACATCCGGTTGCAGGGACTTTTTTTTTTAAAACTTTTTTCCTCCGGCGGATGCGGCTGCCAGAGAAAAAAAAAAAAAAGAACAGGACCTCGCTGCGCCATTTCCGTTCCAGGTTTGTCTGTGCCTCTTACAAAGGCATAGACCCTCATTACGTATTAATTAAATTATTTTGCTCATGTAAGAAATTAAAGGCACCTTATATTTCTTACATCCATTCATTTGTCATGTTATTTTGGCCATCATTTGTCACTGTTGTCATCCCCATCATTTGTCAGTCTTATCATGCCCATCAATTGTCAGTCTTATCATGTCCATCATTTTTCAGTCTTATCATGCCCATCATTTTTCAGTCTTATCATGCCCATCATTTGACAGTCTTATCATGCCCATCATTTTTCAGTCTTATCATGCCCATCAGTGATATTTATGCCCATTTGTCACCCTCCCTCCACCCCCTTCCCCAGTACTCACCTCTTGGTCCTCATCACGTCCTCTGTGCTGCAGGCTTCCCTCCTGCACGGAGGAGGGAAGTACATTAGCCGGATATGACTAGCTGTCATATCCGGCTGAAGAAGATTAAAAAAAAAAAAAAGTAAAAAATAAAATAAAAATGCAGCTGTGAGTATAGCTCACACAGCTGCGTGTACATCACGATCTCGGGACAGTCCCAGGAAACTGGGCTGTCTCGTGATCGCAGGTGGTCACCAGGTCACGTCACCACGCAACGTCACGTCACCCGGTGACCCACTGCAATCGCGTGACAGCCCATTTTCCCGGGACTGTCCCGCGATCGCAATATACACAGGACATTTGCATAGTTGCCGGGACTGTCCCGGCGAATACGGGATAGTTGGCAACTATGCGCTGATCTCTCCAACTCCAGACCTTCAGACCTTAATTTATATTACCTCTCTGTTTTCTCCAACCCTTTGACTTCGGATTGTTTAAACGGACTACCCTTTCTCCTGAGCCCTTCATTTCTGTTGAGAACTTCTTCCAGCTGCAAGTATCAACTTCATTAACGGCTCAGTATATAATTTCTGCGAACAATACTACCTTTACTGCACTTATATTAGCATACTGCTCAAATAGCAAACGTCATTGCAGCTCTGTTTACTCAATTATCAGTTGCATTCCTAAACAACCTGATTCAAAGTTCATTTAGTCTCTATTATATTGTTACCCTCTTTCTGTTGTTCTGTTGTTTACATTGAGACCTCGTTCATATCCTAGTGATCGAATCAAAGTCTGCACTGTCATTTCATTTTTAAGGGGTGAACCCATGGCATGGGCACACACTTTTTGGAGAACGAAGATCCTATACTAAACTCCTTAGATGAGTTTTTTAAGGAGATGTCTCTTCTATATGAAGATCCCAATAAACAAGCTACTGCTGATACAGCAATAAGAGCCCTCTACCAAGGCAAAAGACAAGTAGAAAACTACATTGCAGAATTTAAAAGATGGGCAGTAGATACACAATGGAATGATATTACCCTAAGAAACCAATTCAGATTAGGACTTTCTGAGATTGTAAAATATGAACTCTCACGTAAGATTTGTTTAAAAGTATCTTCATCACACACGCAGTGATGACGTTGACGTAGATGGACACTGTGTGGGCGGAGCGTCCAGGAGGTAAGCGGACACGAGAAAGACCCGGAGGTCCGTGAGGAGAGCCCAAGCGAATTAAGCTAAATAGAGCTATGCGCAGATCCTTTTCTTAATGTGGAGATCTACTGAGCAACTAATGATCCAAGGAGCTACTGAATAAGAGCTGCTGCTGGAAAACAAAACTGCACCCTGCCGAAATAGTTTTTTCTTCTATCTTTCACGGTAACAACTCGACGAGAGCTCAAGCAGGGGGCCGTCGAGATAAGCGCAGACTGGGATCACCAGGGATTGGATATCTCAGATGGATAGACCCTGCTAACTTTGTCTCTATAGCTAAGGAATCTACAACAACCTGCAGCACAAGAGAATAGCAGAGGGAAGAGGCAAGAATCCCTGAGGGAAACCACATAAACCCCTGTGAAGTATCCCTGTCAGTCAGACAGGGCAGGTATTTAGAAAACGCCTCTGAATCCTTTCTTAATGTCAAACTGTCTGTTTTATAATTTGTAAAAAGTAACATCAGGAGGGGAGACCCAGGGCTGACCTGAATTGTACATTGGAACTCCAACCATATACAAGTAGAGATTGGGCTGAGAACCTTAATTAATAGTATTATCGATAGACAGCATTTTAACCCCTCACGGTTGATAAAAAGCGGATAAAATGGCGTCCAAAAGAAGGACTGACTCTAAGCAGCCACAAAAAAGAGAGAAAAGAGAGAGAGAGTCTGAAAAGGGGGAAAAGAGAATAGATTCTATGTTCTCACCCCAGACCACAAGATCTATAGAAACTGCCCAATCTAACTCGGTAGCTGAAGGGTCTATCTTAGAATCAGATCATGAACACTAAACGTGTCAAGGAGACAATTAACCCCCCCCCCCCCCTCAATAAGCACTTAGTGACAAACAAGCACATGCAAAAATGCCTGAATACTTATCTCCTCTTAATTAAGGAACAAACAAAAATGGCATTTGGAGAAATTAAAAATGATTTATTGAGTATCAAAGAACAAATAATCCAGACAACTCAGAAAGTGGAAGAAATGGAATATGAGACAAGGGAATCAAAAGAAAAGATCCTGAGACTAGAAAAGAAAGTGGAAGAATTAGAAATCAAGATTATAGATACCGAGGATAGGGCCAGGAGAAAGAATCTGAGAATTAGAGGGGTCCCTGAAAAAGTGGAACAGCATGGGCATAGCGATTATTTGTTTGGCATATTTAATGATATGAGGACAGGAACATTTTTGGCTAAAATCAAGAAAAAAAAGAATATTTGATAGGAAAAGAGAATTGTAAATACAAAGTTACAATTGAGAGCTGCGCATGGATTTGGGTTATCACCGGGCAAACGGACAATAAGGAGTTTTAGACTCGGGATAGGGTAGAAAAGTGTGTTGTTTTTTTTGGGGGGTGGGGGGGAAGGAAACACTTGTTTAAAACACCTTGTAATGTAGGAATTCAAATTAGGCGTAGGAGGAAGTAATTTGTAAGCACTAAATATATGGTTCAAAGGGACACATTTGAAGCTGTTAACCTTACAGAAATAATAAAAGATATATAGTAGTACTTAGTATTTGAGGAGGTTTGGTTATGGTGGGGAAAGAGGGAGAAGGGCAAGGATAGGAATTTGGAAACAAAAGAAAAGAATGATGAAAAAAAGTAGATTAGACTAATTGGGGATAATGATGAGCTAAAGGCACAAAAAAAAAAAAAAACCTAATAACCAACTCCCTCTAACCTCCAATGCAAATACAGATGAATAAGAGGCAATGCAAGTCTAATTAGAAAAATACAAAATACTAGGGAAAAAAAAGAGAAAAAAGGGAAAAATATTTTTTTTTAAAACAGTATTGGGAGAGGAGTGTGGATTCTAGAACTAGAATAAAGAGATAGACACAAAACATTATAAGCACAAGAATTTTAAATATAACGCAGCTTATTAAAGGTAATGGGGATTAGATACTTACATGTAAAGGGACAAGAATGAGAATAAAGAGACACGTACAAAACACCTAAAGCATTACAATATTAACTTAAGGGGTAGGGGCACTTATAAAAGTTATATCCAAGGACTACTCATTAAGGCAGAAAGTCAGCTGAATAAGACCAGAGGGAAAAATTTGGCTCAACTGTACCTCAGGCTAGAAAAAAGAAATAGAGAAATCAAGAGCTGCCCCCAGCTGCATAGTAGGGAAGAGGTAAAAAAAAACCCAGAGACCTAATAAAACAGAAAATTCTAGCGGGAGTAAACTATGCAATGATGAAAATTAAACAAAAATGGTACCTACAGGGCAACCGAGCTGACAAACTTATGTCATATCAGATCAAGAAACAAAAACGACAGGGTAGAATCTATAAATTTTATGGCAAGACAGGAGGCTTCGTATTTGCATGACTTTCTTTACTGTTAACCTCCAGCAGCAAAACAGTTAACAGTTTTCATGAGAAAAAAACAACCAATCAGAACACAGTAGGATAGCATATAAGGCCATAACCAATCTCTTCACTTCCTCTTTCTTTGCTGCTTGACCTCCAGGTGAGCTCAATCCTTATTTATTGCTATACCATTTATGTTTAAATTTATATTTATATATTATATTTCACCTTTTTTCTATATCTATCCGTTGTCTATTTCACTTAATTTTCAATTATTTATTCTTTCATTTAACATGGTCATAATTTATATGGGTTTTTCTCTAATCTAAATTTTACCTCACGGGCGGGTCGCGGCATTGTTACCCTTAGTTGTTACCATCCGTTCCCGCCTGTCTCTTCTTTGGGCGCTTGCGCTCAAAAAACCGCGCGAGCACCCGAGGCTTCTCCTTCAGTTAGGCCAATCCGGCCGTCTAGCGCGAACTGACGGTCGCGGTAGTTTTTCTCCTTAGGCCCCATATCGGAGCTTCACTCACGCACGCGTGACCGCGTGTCTCTATTTTCGGCACCTACTTTACTCGAGCGCAGGCCTCCGTCGGTGACGGAGGTTCCTTCTCCCCAAACATGCTCGCACGCGCTATATAGGCCTACATCATATGTTATCATTACCAACTGCATCCTCCGTTACTTCTCTATCGCTATAATGCATGTCTTACTATTGTAAACACTATACATATATATATTTTTTCCTTCCCTATTATTATGTAGATTTTGTTTGCAGGTCCTCTTATTTTTTAATTCCTCTACTCTAAGGACAGACTTCACAGTCTTTTGTCCAAAAACTGATTAGGGTGACCCCCTACAGTTATAACGGGTGACCCCCGTTTATGCATGCCTACATACATGTCGGGTGACCCCAGCTCAGCCATATCGATTTGATTAGGGTGACCCCCTACATCTAGAACGGGTGACCCCTGCTAATGCATGCCTGCAACCACGACGAGTGACCCACGCTCACGCAAATCTAACTGATTAGGGTGACCCCTACAGTTATAACGGGTGACCCCCGTTTATACAGGCATCCACACACACTTGAAATGCTTGATATTTCATATGCTTCATATCATTGCATACAACGAGTCTGTTTACTCGTTTCAGAAATCAAGTGTCAATTATGAGTGAAAACCAACACCCCGATAATGCCATGCCAGCGGGACTCCAAGACTGGCTCCGTACTGCCCTAGCGGCTTCCCTCCCATCGGCACTGGCTGCCTTACAAGATGCTCAACAGCCCTCTCGTTCCACAGCAAGGGAGACGACTTCGGACTCGGAGGAATCCCATCATCCCGTACTCGGTGATGGTATCCGGAAACGTCCATGGTCCGATGCCCCGACCGACAAGGGAAAGGCTCCTCTAAAGAAACACAGGAGCACCTCTCTGCATTCACTGCCCAGCATATCTCCAACGGCGGAACAACGTGGTACCATCCACGAATTCCAGATCCTAGACGAGTACCGTGCTGATCATTCAAAACCAGGCACTTCAAGGTCACGCTCCCCTGACCATTTGCCCACGGAACTACTCAAAAGATCGGAAGTCGATCCAGACCTACCGGTGGAGATACTTGATTCATCAGGTTTCCCCTTCTTCGATCCGCGCACTCTGCGACACCCTCGATCAGCAGAGTGGTCTCCACCTCAGCACATTGCGGATTTCCTTCATTACTGGCTGAGACGTCCTTTGGAAAAAGAGGTACGCCAAAAATTACGGGCGGAATGCCCTCGCCCAACCCTTCCCGACAAAGTGTCTGCAACCCCAGACTTTGATCCTACCTTTGTCACTTTTATGATGAGAAATGGGAAGGATCCACGCAAAGGTTTGGAACAGTGGCTCAGATCTACTCAAGACAAGCTACTGGACATATCGGGACCATTGACACAACTCTTCCTCATGGCTGATGAGGCCCTCACTGAAGGCTCACAGATAGATCCCCATTTAGCCCGAGAATGGGCTCAAAGGGCCCTGTGTCTATTGGGGAACGCCAATACAGCCTTATCCTCCGAACGACGGAAGGCGGCCCTCCTTAAGCTTGACAACAAGATGGCGGAGTTGGCATCCAAGGAATTAGGACCAGAAGCCAAGGGTCTGCTCTTCGGAGACAAATTCCTGAAAAGCCTCAGCCAGCACGTAAATGTTTTTACGTCTTTAAACAAAGCTCAGTTCTCTCTGAGGCGGGTCTTCCAACACAGAGAACGTTTTTCACATACAGCTGGTCGGCAGAGGGGCCGTGCCACCAGCAGGGCAGCCTTCACTGGCTCAAAGCCCCGTCTTCCGCAGACATCTTCCTACCGTTTCCCTACCAGGACCACCTACCGCACCCCCTACTACCGGGGACACTCGCGAAGCAGAGGATCGTCTTCCTACAGGACTAAGTTTCCACCAGGTAAGACTGAACCCTCTATTACCCCATTTACCAGTTGCGGGCAGACTCAGGCATTTCGGCCACCAGTGGGCCCTTATAACACAAGACCCATGGGTTCTCCATACAGTGAATGGTTTTCTAATAGATTTCTTTTCCCCACCACTTCAACTCGTACCTCCGCGCCCTATCCATATGTCGCGAAAAGACCTCTCTTTAGTTCACGAGGAACTATCGTCGCTACGGGACAAGAATGCCATAAAACGCGCAGTTGGGGATCCTTGCTTCGTAAGCAATATGTTTTTGGTCCGCAAGAAATCCGGCGAGTTCCGTCCGGTAATCAATCTTCGATCCCTCAACCAATGCGTGACTTATCAGCACTTCAAAATGGAGTTCATCCATCTCCTCCGCGACCTCCTACGGGAAAACGATCGGTTTTCCCGTCTGGACCTGAAAGACGCCTACCTGACGGTACCCGTCCATCGGGATCACAGGCGTTTCCTACAATTCTTCTGGAGAAAGGAGTTATGGCAGTTCACATGCCTACCTTTCGGGCTCAGTTCGGCCCCATGGTGCTTCACAAAACTCTTGAAACCAGTGATGGAACACTTACGCGCCAGGGGTATCCGGTCCATCGTCTATCTAGACGACATCCTCATCATGGCACCAGACAGTTATTCCCTACTCGAAGCCACATCGCGCACGGCACACCTGCTACAGGATCTTGGGTTCATCATCAATATGGAGAAATCGGTACTCCACCCCACGCAATCGATCCAATTTCTAGGTTTTACGGTGGATTCTGTGGCGGTGGTCCTCAAACTCCCACAGTCAAAGATCACCACCATTCGGAAAACTATCCGACGCTTTTTACGGCTTCCTCGAGTTTCCATTCGAGATCTCGCTCGCATTATCGGACTCCTGTCTGCTTCCATACAGGCAATATTCCCGGGTCCGTTGCACTACCGAGCCATGCAGAGATTAAAAACCCATAACCTTCGCGCCGCAGGCTCCTATGACCATTTTTTCCCTCTTACGGACGATGTTCGTCTAGAATTGCAATGGTGGCTAACCCACATGTCTGCATGGAACGGTCATGCCATTTTCGGCTGCCTCCCAGACTTCATCCTGGAATCGGACGCCAGCCTTCTTGGTTGGGGCGCAACTTCCGGGAACGAAACCACAGGCGGTGTCTGGACCCCGGAGGAGAAGGGGCTCCACATAAATTGTCTAGAACTAATTGCGGGTTCCTTCGCAATACGCAGTTTTACGAAAAACACCACACATTGCGCGCTGGTCCTTCGAATGGACAATGTATCGGCCGTACGTTACATCAACCGCTTGGGAGGGTCCCGTTCCAAGAAGTTGACGGAATTGACGAAGGACCTATACCAGTATTGTCTGGAACACCACCTATCCATCCGGGCAGAGTACCTTCCCGGGAAGGACAATACGGTAGCGGATTGGTTCTCCAGACATTGGAGGGACACCAGCGACTGGCAACTTCAACCTCGAGTATTTTATGATCTGGATCGTCTCAGGGGTCCCCTACACCTGGACCTATTCGCATCCAGGACGAATCGCCAAACGCCAATGTTCTTCAGCTGGATGCCAGATCCCCTATCCCTAGCGGTGGACGCCTTCCTCCAAACATGGCCTACGCCTTTCCTCCTTTCGCCATGATTCTTCGAACCCTGCATCTCCTGAGGCGCCAACGCGTTACGGTTCTTCTCATATCTCCTCTTTGGAGGACGCAACCTTGGTTCCCCCTTCTCTTGGAACACTCTTGTGCGGATCCTCTCCTCCTCCCGGTGTCTCCGGATCTTTTGTCCGATCCCCAAGGGAATCCCCATCCTTTACTCCTACAGGATCACCTCCAATTGGTGGCCTGGTTGGTTTCAGGGGTTCCTGGGATATGTCTGGACTATCGACAACGGCTCGGGACCTCCTTTGGAAATCCTGGGCACCAGGTACTAGAAAGTCCTACCTTCAAGCATGGGGATCTTGGAATAGCTGGTGTTTGGGACAATATCTTAATCCCTTTACTGCCCCTGTAGTGGCCATCTTGAATTTCCTGGCATCTCTTTTCAACCAGGGTAAATCTTACCGTACTATCAACATTGTTCGCTCAGCTATCTCGGCCGCTCACATTCCCATCCAGGGTACCAATGTCGGGAGGGATCCCACGATTTGTCGTCTCTTGCGCGGAATTAGGTCAGCCAGACCCCCAACCTCGAAATATTCATGTTATTGGGATGTGGCCAAGGTCTTATCGTTTTTGGAACAATGGCCGGATAACGATACTCTATCCCTTCGCCAACTGTCGGCTAAAGTGGCCTTACTCCTTTGCTTGGTATCCTTCAGGCGAGTCTCGGACGTTAGAGCTTTTGATTCAAACTCATTCTCTTTTTCTCCTGAAGGCGTAGTGGTTGTACTCTCACGTAGAACCAAGTCACATTCTACCTCGGTCTTCTACCCTTACTTTCCAGATCGCCCTAAACTTTGTGTTGCCCGCTGTGTTTGCAGCTATCTGGCTTCCACGACGGTTTTCCGTTCGTCTCCCCGGGATCAACTATTAATTTCCTATGTACGTCCGTTTCGACCCGTATCGGCTCCTACCATATCTCGATGGATCAAATGGGTCTTACGTCTCGCGGGCATCGATGGATCGTTCGGGGCGCATTCGGTTCGAGGGGCAGCGGCCTCTGCAGCCTTAGAGTGCGGGGGATCCTTGTCTGATGTCCTGGCGGCTGCAGACTGGTCTAGGGAATCGACTTTCCGGACCTTTTATTTTCGTCCACGATCTCATGCGGGTTCCTCGTTGTTAAGTCAGCGTTAAAAGAGCAAATACGAAGCCTCCTGTCTTGCCATAAAATTAGGGATTATTCTAGCCTTGGTGCAGAATTAATCTAAATTTTATTAAAGACAGGAGGCGAGTATTTCCCACCCTTCTTGCTTCTGGGCTTCTGCACTACTAACCCTCCCTCAAATACTCTATCTAACTATGTTTTATCCATAACTCATATACTGTTGTGTTTGGTTAGTCTGGATTATATATTTTATAAGGTTAATCTTAAGTTTCTTAATTGAAATATTGTTATATGATGACACTGCAGTAAAGAACACATTACTCTCACGATGTTTCTCTTTTTTAGCTTGATCGGTTCCGGCATCTATCGCAAAGGACCACAGCTGGCCTGGTTTCGTTTTGATTTGGGTTCGTTTCGATTGGTTCTGTTCTTCCATCAGGCTATGATTCATCTTCCGGATCGACGCATCAAAGAAAGAGGAAGTGAAGAGATTGGTTATGGCCTTATATGCTATCCTACTGTGTTCTGATTGGTTGTTTTTTTCTCATGAAAACTGTTAACTGTTTTGCTGCTGGAGGTTAACAGTAAAGAAAGTCATGCAAATACTCGCCTCCTGTCTTTAATAAAATTTATATTAATTCTGCACCAAGGCTAGAATAATCCCTAATTAATTTCTGATAATAAGGTAGCTGAATCTCCAGAAAAAAATGCGGCAACATTCAGGAAATACTATCAGGAGCTATACAATATTGATACACCTCATCAAAATAGAGAGAGCATCCAAAATTCACAGGAGGTGAAGTAACACCTGATAGCGTCGACTTTGTTTTTGAAGTGAGAGGCAATGTCTTGGGCCATAAGAGCGGAGCAGGGCGGAGGAGCAGGAGGGCAGAGGAGAGCATTAAATGTTGAGAAGAGACGTTTGGCATTTGATGAGAAGTAGAGAAGTAGTGTTTCTTGGACTGAGCGAGAGCAGAGTTGTAAGAACACAGCATGAACTTATAATGAAGGAAATCCTCCTTGCAGTGTGATTTCCTAAAACGCCACTCAGCCGAGCGAGTACATTTTTTGAGGTATCGTGTTCGCTTAGTGTGCCAAGGTTGTTGGTTGGGTCTGCAGGCACGTCTGGCAACAACTGGAGCAATGTTGTCAAGGGTTTATGTGAGGATTCTGTTATAAGAGTTAGCTGCCTTCTCTGGACATGAGGTGGATGGGAAGGAGGGGAGAGAGGTTTGAAGAGCAGTGGTAAGTTATGGGAGGGTGGAGTTAGATAGCTGTCTTTTGAATTCGGCCGGGGGGAGTTGTGCAGTAGTCGACTGAGGTATAGTGGGATAGAAGGTAAGAAGGTGGTGGTCAGACAGGGGGAAAGGTGAATGGGAAAATTTAGAGATGGCACATGATTTAGTGAATGCTAGGTATAGTGAGTGACTGAGAGTGTGGGTTGGAAAGTTGGTCCACTGGGAGAGGCCAAAAGTAGAGGTGAGGGAAAGAAGTTTTGTAGTAGCAGAAGAGTTGGTTAGGTCAAGTGGAATGTTAAAATCTCCCAGGATGAGACATGGTACATCAGTGGAAAGAAAGTTGGGGAGCCATGCAGAGAAGTTGTCAAAAAAAATTGGGAAATGGGCCCCAGGGGTCAATAAACAACGGATGGAAGGAGCAGTTAGCAGATAGTAGGATGCCAACATCTCCGCCCTTTTTGTCCCCAGGTCTTGGGGTGTGGCTGAAGCGTAGGCCACCATAAGAGAGAGCAGCAGGAGAGACAGTTTCAGATGTGGTAAGCCAGGTTTCAGTAAGCGCAAGGAGTTTAAAGGAGTGAGAGATGAATAGATTGTGAATGGCTGTAAGCTTGTTGCACACAGAGCGTGTGTTTAGCAGGGCACAGCTGAAAAGCAGATTACTATTGCAGGGGATAGATATAAGATTATCAGTATTGCATTTGGTGTTGGTGATATGAGGCAAGTAAGGTCTGTGGCAGATGCTGATTTTATTTCTTGCCAGGGTTAGGGGAGGTGTCCAGGATGAAGGAGTAAAAGGCTGGATAGAGGAGGAGCTGGTAATGACACTAGGAGGTCAGTGTTGATTGTTGGCTGCTGATTAAGTAGAGCAGGGTATTCACTCTATTGTGAGCTGCAGTGTGATTGTATTGAAAGAAGCTGGGGTGGGTTAAGACACATACAGCTCAGATAGGGAGTGTGTTTAATTTAGGTTTTATGATGAAAGAGTTGAAGAATAGTAAATTGGAACTAACAAAATTACACTAGGTGTTATCAGTATATTGTGTTTTGTAGTGAAGTTAATTCACTAAGGGAAATCATCCCAAAGCTAATCCATGGGGACCAAATTGGGTTTATCAGGGGTCAGCAATCTAATACAAACACTTGGAAATTAATAGATTTGATGGACTATGTTGAATTTCAGGAGATCCCAGCAGTGATCCTCTCTCTGGATACTAAAAATGCTTTTGACAGGGTCGGCTGTCTTTTCTTTGAAGAATCCCTGAGAAGATTTGGGTTCGGGGAGAAGATGAAGATGATTTATACCAACCCCACAGCAAGAATAATGGGACAGGGATTCTGTTCAGAAGAATTTAGTGTCAGGAATGGCACTCGACAAGGGTATCCGCTGGCCCCAATTCTTTATGTTCTGACATTGGAGTCTCTGGCAATTAGAAAAAGGGAGAGGAGGGACATCTCAGGAATCCAGATGGGAAAGAAACAATTCAAACTCACAATGTATGCGGATGATATATTAATAATGAAATCTGACCCAGAATCCCCACTAAAGGCTATATTAGAAGAGATACAGACCTACTCAAAGTTAAGCAATTATAAACTTAATATAGATGAATCACTGGCAATGGGGTGTGGTCTAAGCAGCTTTCAAATGGAGCACCTAAAACAAGAGTTCCCCTTTGTATGGACCCAAGAAAGTATTAACTACTTGGGAATAAACATCCCCCCAACAGTAGATAAGATCATTCAACTAAATTACACCCCAGTAATAGCCCAGATAATTCAAAAATTGGCAGATTGGAAAAACTTTAATATCTCCTGGCTAGGAACAGTTAACATCATAAAATTATGCATCCTTCCTAAAGTACTTTATTTGTTTAGGATAATCCCACTTCAGCCAGGAAAAAATCTGAAGGGATATTCAGGCGATATTTATAAAATACATCTGGCAAGATAAAAAAAACAAGACTATCTAGACATACCCTCTTTAAACCTAGGACGAAATGTAGTTTGGGTCTTCCGAACCTAGAGCAATACTTGCATTCCAGCCAATTGACGCATGTTCATCAACTACAGATAATAGAATCAAAACACTTGGATTGGTATTTAATAGAAAAACATATGATATAGTTAGAAAGCCTGGAATTTATCCTATGGATAAAGGAGGGGGAAGCGTATAAGCTTCTGAAGAAATCTCCATTTACCATATTGAAAAGTATAATACCGGATCGGCTAACTCTTAAGCGGAAAATGGGAATGAAAGATCGGGTAATACACTCGGCTCCTCTGTATGTCGTAGAGATCAACATCCAGGACCTGAAACTTGGTCCTTGGGGAGATAAAGAAAAAACAAGAGTTAACGTTATGTTAAATAATGGGGGAATAAAATCAATTTTGACACTGAGAAAAGAATTGCAATTAAATTGGAGAGATAACTTTTGGACTTAGAGGGTGTGTAACTATTTGGTTAGTCACTTTTTTAGATCAGATGAGGTCAGAGTAAGAGAACGGATAGACAAGATGTTTGATAATGGCCCAAAATAAGGCATAATCGGCAGATGGAAAGATCTCTATGATCTTATATACCATACTAAATCCCCCCCCCCTCCCTGCTATGGAAAGTTGGGGAATAGAACAAACAACAAACCTATAAGCTTTTGAATAGATGGTACATGGTTCCACAAAGGCTGCATAAAATGGATTCAGATGTGCCAAATTAATGCTGGAGATGTAGAGCTGGCCCTTATGGTCTTATGAACATATTTGGTGGTCGTGCAAAAAGATATCACACACATGGGAAAACATTTTCTTAGTCATTTCCGATTTATGTAAAAGCGTGGACTTTTTGGGATGGTTTCCAAAGGCCTTCACAGTCCAAATTTTTCTGGCGATGAAGATATTGATCGCCAGAAAATGGAGGAAGGAAGATGAGATAGTATGGATCCAGGTGGCTTCCCAAAAACAGTCACAGTGTAGAATGGAAAAAGGTTTCTATCAGATAAACGACCAAATGGAAAAATATGAATGAGTTTAGGGAGGATGGATAGCAATGAAAGGAGAGAATGGGAATGTAACGTAGATAGGCTACCCTCCTAAAAAAAATAAATAATTAAAGACCTCATGAGTTGGGGCTGGTAGATAACTCTTGTGCCTCCTCTCCTCCCCCGAAAGATCCCCCCCCCCCATAGGACAGATTTTACCCCAGGGAGGGAACAAGGGGTTGACCTCCCTGAGGGATCTCGAGACTTGCCGCTATAAGGTATGTGTGTACAAATATCTAAAAGCCAAAGAAGTTATAACACTGTTAGAAAATAGAATAGCTAACTGAAGCAATTAAAAACTGCCAATTAGGATGAGACAACTTTTTTATGCATTACTTGATTGGGAAAGAACGATACTGCAGTTAAATATAAGCTACAACTCAACAAGGGCTACCAGGTAGGGAGGAGTGGGAATTATCTGTACAAGTAGCTAGAAACATAAGGTATATATCTAAAATAGAGTGGGATAAGTCAAGTGAAGCTAGATGTTTGTTAGTTTGTCAGTTTATCAGTGTCCGTCTGTGTAGTTTGTTTATATATTTAAAAAAGAGAAGGAAGAAAAGAAAGAGAAAAGAAGGTGAAAGTAGATGAACACAAGTATGATTGGACAGCACAACAAGACATAAGTGAAAAAAAAAGAAAAGATGAACTCTCACGCACTGAACTTCCCCCAACTCTAGATGCCATAATGTACCCGGAAGTCGACTTTCGTTTCGTTTTGTGGATTCTTCTTACCTGCCTTCCGAATATCCAAAGATTGGTGTACGGTCGGATTATTTGGGACCTCTAGACGGATGCTGGGTGATATTTTATCATTGCTGCTGTTTTTATTTGTTTTCAGATGTAAGCCTCATTTGCAGAGGGATATTAAAATTGTATTTACTATATGTACTACATCTGGTTATTCTCTGTTTCTCTGCCCTATACCCCTGATTGGAGAATTTTGAACCATGATGAGTGCAGACCTCCCCTGCTGCCGCCCGGCACGACCGCCGAGACTTCTATGATGAAGCCAGGTACTTCCCGCTTCGTCATAAAAGTCCCGGCGGTCGTGCCGGGCGGCAGCAGGGGAGGTCTGCGCTCATCGCGCAGACATCCTCTGCTGCCCCTCTAGCCACCAGGGAGAATCGGGCAGCCGGGGGATGTCTGCACATTACTTGCAGACATCCTCCATGCTGCCCGACACGGCAGTCTATTATGACGGACCAGCTGTATCGTGCAGACATCCCCCACTAGCCACAAGGGAAAGAAACCAGGTGAGGATGGGGGAGGAGACACAGACAAGGAGGGGGAGACACAGACAGACAAGGGGAGGGGGGAGACACAGACAAGGGGAGGGAGGGAGGGGGAAAAGAGAAAAGGGGAGGGGGGACAGAGAGAAAAGGGGAGGGGGGATAGATAGAGACAAGGGGGGATAGAGAGAGACAAGGGAAGGGGGGAGACAGACAAGAGGAGGGGGGAAGAGACGAGGGAGGTGGAGAAAGAGAGAGAAGTTTAGGGGGGGAGAGAGACAGCTGGGGGAGTGGGAGAGAGGCCGCATTGGCACATAAAAGGAAATAAAAACAAGAAATGCATTTGTATAATATAATTTTTTTATTAAATATTAAAAAGCAATTTACATATATACAAGTTAAACTTTTTTTTCTATAGGGTAGTCTTATATTCAGGCTTTTAGTTTTTTTCCTAAAGGAATATACAAAGTTTGGGGGGTCTTCTTATAATCAGGGTCGTCTTATAATCGAGCAAATACGGTATTTATCCATTTCATTTGTTGCTGTGCCACACATGTGTGTTTTTATTTTTTCTTTGTTTATTTGCATGTTTTATTATTGAGTGATATTTAAGATAAGTATATACTTTTTAATATGTGCGCAACACTTTATTGGTCTGGTTTTTTCACTGTGGGTTGTGTGTGCCTTGAAGGAGCCACACGAGTGTTTTCTGCACCTGTCATATTTATATAGTTTTATTCTGATTAGCGCCGATCACTTTTTTTCACTACTGTATTTTGCAATGCAATTGTCAATAACCATTGACAGACGATTCCGAGAGAGGAAAGCTGAAAAAACATCAACAACTCCCACCTGGAAAAGACCCTCTAGCTCAGACATTATTAGAGAACAAATAACGTTGAACCTATGGAAATAGGAATACCATGGGACCCTCTATCTCCTGAAGAGAAAGCAAGAAGAAAAACCTACAATTATGCATGTACTGTGCATCTAAGGAACATCTTCTTGAAACTTCTGGCCACCCTTTCTTATAAAGATGGATTCCAAATATTGTCAAGAAACTTGTTTTTTGCATACTCCTCACCTCCAGATAACTAATGAAAGTTTCATTCCACCTTGTTATGCAGAATTCAAAGATGTCTTCAGTAAAAAAGAAGCCGAAACTTTACCTCACAGGGTAAATGACTGCCCTATTGACCTACTCCATGGAGTTTCTATACCTTTTGGGCATATATATCCACTCTCATTACACACCCTAAAGGAATATCTGGAGGGAAATTTAAAGAAAGGATTCATTAGACCTTCTACCTCTCCTGCTGCATCTGGCATGTTTTTCGTAACTAACAACGATAAGACAATCCGTCCAATAATCGATTACAGAGAATTGAACAAAAGGACAATAAAAAACAGATACCCACTTCCACTCATCCCTGAGTTACTGGTTAAGTTAAAATCTGCCACTATTTATACTAAAATTGATCTTCGTGGAGCTTATAATCTTATACGTATTAAGGATGGAGATGAATGGAAGACTGCTTTTCGTACCAGATACGGATTATTCTAATATCGTGTAATGCCATTCGGACTATGTAATGCCCCTGCCACATTTCAACATTTCATCAACGATATATTCGGAGATCTTCTAGACATATGTGTCATCATGCTTGGAGGAAAGACGTAACAGACGTATATGATAGAAACATTTAAATACATAAAGGGAATCAACACAGTAAAGGAAGAGAGTTTATTTAAAAGAAGAAAAACTACCACAACTAGAGGACATAGTCTTAAATTAGAGGGGCAACGATTTACTGAGAGGGTAGTGGATGTATGGAATAGCCTTCCAGCAGAAGTGGTAGAGGTAAACACAGTCAAGGATTTTAAGCATGCGTGGGATAGACACAAGGCTATCCTAGCAATAAGACATGGGAACGGGGGACTAATAAAAGTACTCAAAAAAAAATTGGGCAGACTAGATGGACCGAATGGTTCTTATCTGCCGACACATTCTATGTTTCTATGTTTCTATCATATACTTGGATGATATATTAATTTACTCTGATTCATTGGAAGAACATAGGAAACATGTCAGATGGGTCTTGTCAAGACAAAGAACTCATAATCTCTTTGCAAACCCGAAAAATGTTTATTTGAATTATCTACAATTTAATTTCTTGGATATGTCATAACTCATCAACAAATTCATATGGATGACTCCAAGATTCAATGTGTTGTTAATTGGCCTGTTCCCACTACAATAAAGGAATTACAGAATTTCTTGGGATTTGCAAACTTTTACAGAAAGTTTATAAGGAATTTCTCAGATATTGTCCACCCTCTCAACATTCTAACTAGAGCTAACGTTCCATTTTCCTGGAATTCCAAGGCCCAAGAAGCATTTGATTCTCTAAAACAAAGATTTACATCTTCACCACTCTAGGAGCTGTCCCATCTCAACAAGAGTCCCCCACAAAACCGATACATCCTGTGCCCTTCTATTCTAGGACTATGATTCCTACCGAATGCAATTATCCTATTGGAGAAAAAGAACTTCTAGGAATCAAAGCTGCATTTGAAAATTGGAGACATTTATTGGAAGGAACTGAACAACCTATAATTGTCTATACAGATCATAAAAATCTTGAGTTCCTTCACAAAAATAGAACATTGTCAGCCAGACAAGTCCGATAGAGTTTGTTCTTTGATTGCTTCAATTTTCACATTATCTACAGACCAGGTTCCAGAAATAAAAAAGCTAATTCTTTATCCAGAATGCTTGAAAAAAATCCAATAATTAAAAATCCTTCATCAATCCTCCCTTCAACAAGATTCATTGGAATTACAACCTCTTTCATTGAACAGCTTAAATCACTCCCACCTTAAAAATTAGATCTCCCTCAAGATTCTTCATTACTAGAAGAAAATGGCATCTTCTACAAGGAGAATAAGATATATGTTCCTCCTCCTCTAAGAGATGACTTTCTGAAAATGGTCCATGATTCTCCTCTTGTAGGGCATCTCGGTAATAAGAAACCATCCAAATTATCAAGACGGAATTTCTGGTGGCCACACCAACATAAAATCATTATTACTTACGTCTCATCATGTCCTTTCTGCCAGAAAGCTAAACCCAGTCATCATCAACCTTTTGGGTTACTCACAAATCTACCAACTCCTGACCACATGGAAATCCATTTCTATGGACTTTATTGTTGAACTTCCTCCTTAAAAAAAAGCAAAATACCATCCTTGTTATTGTTGATAGATTCACCAAGATGACTCATTTTATTCCATTAACTAAGATCCCTACTTCCAAAGAATTTTCTTCAATATTTATATCAATATTCTTCGCCTACATGGATTACCTGATGAAATTATATCAGATCGTGGAACTCAATTTACTTCACACTTCTGGAAAGAATTGTGTTCCTCTCTCCAAATAAAAAATACAGTCTCTTCCTCATATCACCCCCAAACAAATAGTCAGACAGAGAGGGTAAACCAATGTTTAGAACATTATCTACATTGCTACTGTACAAATCTTCAGGATGACTGGTCTTCACTATTGCCTATGGCTGAATCTGCCTATAATAACTCCATTCATTCAAGTACTAAAATGTCCCCTTTCTATTTCAACTATGGGTTCCATCCAACTTCTGTGCCTATTGACCTTTCAGTTAGCAGTAATCCCGCTGTTTCTACAAAAATCTCAGAGATGACTTCCCTCTTTGACACCCTAAAGTACAATCTCAAAACTTCTCTCGTAGCCATAAAAAATTCTATGACCTCCGAAGGAAACCCCCTCCTCCTTATCTTACTGGTGATTTAGTCTTCTCTTTACAAAGAATATCAAAACCACCAGACCTTCAAAGAAACTGGATCAGTTGTTTATAGGTCCATTCCCAATTGAAAGGTTTATTAATGAAGTTTTAGTCAAACTCACACTACCTGTTTCTGTCAAACTACACCCGGTTTCTCGCGTCTCTCTCCTCAGGCCTTATACTCCGGATCCCTTTTCAAGACTCGCTCATACTAATCCTGACCCAATCATCGTGTCAGGGGAAGAAGAATATAAAGTTGACAAAATTCTTGATTCTTGTTCCTATAGGGGTAAGGTGCAATACCTAGTCAGATGGAAGGGATACACACCTGAAGAAGATACCTGGGAATTATCGAATAATGTGCATGTGTTACAGTACCCTCAGCATCAGATGCACAAACCGCCGTTTAGTAGATCTTCCCCCCCAATAACGAGACCACGCTCTGTGTTGTGGGTAAAACATGAACTGCTTTTACTGTGGGCTACATGCCCGTATTTATTCAGGTCTCCTACTTGGTGGACACTCCCCTAGGGGACCCAATGGGAGACTACCAAACGTATTTCTTCCTTTCATAGAAGTAATCCTAACAAACCACGTCCTTAGCACCCGGAGTGTGCCCATTGAGGTGGGGGTCCTATCAGAATCTGTTTATCGCTATTTTCCATCTCTTCCGGGATCGGAACCCTTTGACTTCGGATTGTTTAAACGGACTACCCTTTCTCCTGAGCCGTTCATTTCTGTTGAGAACTTCCTCCAGCTGCAACTTCATTAATGGCTTGGTATATAATTGCTGCATACAATATTACCTTTACTGCACTTATGTTTGCATACTGCTCAAATGTCATTGCAGCTCTGTTTACTCAATTCTCACTTGCATTCCTAAACAACCTGACTCAAAGTTATTGCCAGTACATTTAGTCTCTGTTATATTTTTACCCTCTTTCTGCAAACAATTAAGGAAACGGAGACCTTTAAAGTGATCCTCACCAATTATTTCTGCAGTTGTGTTCTTATCTAGTTTATTCTGAACATAGCCTGACAATCCCGACCAGTCCGGCTTTGTCCTGGGGCGGGAGTCCAGGGATAGCACCATCAGGATAATCAACCTGATCCACATAGCTACTGTAAATAAAACGAATGCCATTGTGCGTTCGACTGATGCTGAAAGAGCATTTGACTGGTCGAGACACTCAAACACATGGGTTTCAGACCCATCAGCATGATCAACCTGGTCCACATGGCTACTGTAAAGAAAACTAATGCCGTTGTGGTTTTGACTGATGCTGAAAGAGCATTTGCCAAACCAATTTGCATTCGTAGTTTAGGTGTCACATAAGCTCTGTGTAATAGTTTCCAAAACATTTCACTTCCGAAATGGAGATTGGAGAGCTTAGCTGGTCTCTGTCCTGGGTATTTAGTTTAGGGATTCTAGCCTGTTGGAAGACTGATAATATGTAATCCATGCAGTTGTCTTCCGCTTTGTAACAATCATTAAAATAATTTGCGAAGGTGTCAGTGAGTTTAGATGGGGAAGTTATGTCTCCCTCAGGAGAGGGCAGTTTTAGGACCCTCTGTCGCTTTTGTTTGGAGTATCGGACCAGGTTTCCCAGGAGTTTACCTGCGCGGTTACCCCATCTGAAAAATCTGTTTCTGACAAAGTTGTAAGTCTTCTGGTTTTTTTCTGTAGCCCATGTGTCATACAGTGCTTTGGTTTCTTTATATATGCGGGCTGAGTCAATAGTATTTAATTCTATCTGATTTGAATATGCAGAGGACAGGTCTTTACCCAGTTGCTGCAACTTCAACATGGTCTCCCTCCTGTGTCCAGCCATGTAAGATATAATTTGTCCTCTCATGACCGGTTTTGATGCTTCCCAAAATAAATTGATATTCTTAATGTGGTCTATGTTGTCATCTACATAGTTGTTCAATTCGTGATCAAGAAAAGACCGGAATGATTCCAAGTGAAACAATGATGCCGGAAATCTCTAGTTATGGGAATATTGGCGGGCAATTACAGTTTTAATGTCCAGCCAGATTGGGGCGTGATCAGAAATAGCTATGTCGCCAATGTCGGTCTTTAGGAGTCTATGTACAAGGGTTTCTGCTATCATAAAATAGTCCAGTCTCGAAAAGGACTAATGAGGATGAGAAAAGAAGAAGTATTGTCTGTCTATTGGATGTTGGTGTCTCCAGGAGTCAGTCAGGACCAAGTGGTCAATTATAGGAGTGATATAGAAGCTCATGTGGCATCTTGTTGGTTGTGAGGTATCTAACAGATGGTTAGCTGTTAAATTAAAATGCCCACCCAGTATTAAATTGGGGACAGACATAGAGGATAACACACCATTTAATTCTGCCAGAAATTAGATTTGTCCAGAATTTGTACTATAAATGTTAACCAGTGTGTACGGTTCACTATCCAGTGTCAAAGAAACAAGTACATATCTCCCTTCAGGGTCATGGACAACCAATTTAATTTGACTTCTTAAGTGCGATATCTCAAATGGGCACACACTCCTCCCAATGTCTCCCTATAATAACTTTAGTTGCTACTACCCAATGGATTATCACTGTTTCTTGTTCTTTAGTTAGGTTTAAATTTGACCAGCCCATGTGTAGTAGTATCACCCCTGGGTCTCTTGGGAGTTTTATGTTACATAAGGTCTCAATTACATCTTGAAATTTGTGTTGGTACCATGTACCATTTGTTTATTACTTTATAGTGGGTTTCAATCAATGATAAACCATGAATTACTTTGCTTGCTTTACTGAAAGCGTTGAACCATTCCTTCTCCTCTATACTTCTTTTTAGTTCTCTCTCGCAACTCTTTACTGAAGAAGGGATTTGACCCAACCTTTTTTAACTCTACACACTTGACGAACAATTTCTTTGCGTTGTTATCATAAAATATGATTCTCATCAACCTATGCAATTCTCCGTCTTGAACTATAGTTTTCTCTGACATATAATTCTTTACCTTTAGATAAGTGAACACTTCCTGATTTGACAATTGGTATTCCCTTGTCAACGTTTTGAAAGATTTACACCTGCCATTGATCACTAGATCTTTAATTTTACTTATATTTTTCACCTTCCACTTTTTTTTTTGTTTAAAATTTGTTTATTATTTTGCATAGTAAGTAAATCATCAATAACAGATAGGTAAACAAAATCCAGCATAGTCATATGTTGATACAGCGTATCAGTGTTTCAGGTGAGAAGATACAAACAGTGCTAGTATTTAACCCAATGACATTGAAGTGTTGGTATAACATAAATAGTGAGTAAAAGGAATGTCTGTCCTCTGCGGTGGGGTTAGTTGTTTTCACTATTTTAGGAGGGGGCAAATTCTCCCCCTAATCAATGAGATTGCGTAAGTAAATAGTGAGTTGTATTAAATACAAAGACAAAGCATAGTTAGCATTGGGTACAGGGCAAAGTGCACAAGTCGAGTTTAGGGGGAATAGAGTCTCTGGGGGAAGAGGATAGGGAGAATGGCCAGGGAGGTGTAATGGGTGGGGAAAAGGGGATGGGAAGGTGGGGGTGGGGAGTGCCTGAGGAGAACAGTTAGGATCCACATTCCCTACAAATGTGATGAATCCTAAGAAGGGTGAACCAGGGGTTCGGTGGCCTGAATGTCATCTCGACACTCTGGCTGGCAAGATAAAGTGAACAATGCAGCCTTTTGTTTTTGTGTCGTATCCCATTACTGTTTGATGTTTGCAGCATGTCCTCAACCACCCGGATCGATTATGCAGAGGCCAACCATTCTTTAAATGTAGGAGTATTGGATTGTTTCCACTTTCTCTGTATCAGCAATTTAGCCGCGTTTAGTGGATGGATTGTTAGTGACCTCTTATATGCCCCTGAGGGTGGGGTGTGTGGCGGAGTAGGATAGTTAATGGATCAGTGAGAATATTCATATCTCCAACTGTTCTAATAGCCTTAAGGGCTGAATGCCAGAATGATTGGAGCTTAGGGCAGGACCACCAAAGGTGGAGGATGTCTCCAAGATGGGAGTAACACTTACAACATTTGTATAGAGTGATACATTTTATGTAAAGTATCAGGGGTAAGGTACCAGTGGGGTTAATATCGTATATGCATTTTCCTAAATATGAGTAGAAATTGAGCATTTATGTGATAAGGTAACTATTTTACGCCTCTGAGAGGTGGTTAGAACTGTATTGCAATCCTTCTCCCATTGGAGAATATAAAAAGGTTTTTTGTGTTCCATAAGGACTGTGAGGAGCCTATAAATTGTTGAGACAGGTCTCAGTGGTGGATCTGTAGACAAACATAGTAGCTCAAAACCCATTGCATCTACTGGTAGTGCGTGTTGAGTGGCCAGAGTTGATACATTGTGCAATAATTGAGTGTATTTATATTTATGTCCAGGTGTCGGTGGTGAGGTCGGTGCTATTTTAGAAATTGGTCAGAGGATGCCATCCTCCAAAACGTGGCCCAGCCAGGGGTAGTTGATCCGGGTGTGAAACAGGTCTCAGAAGAAATAATTAGTCAGTCCCGGGGGAAGTCTAGGTGCTAAGGAGTGAATGCATTATGGAGGGGGAGTTGATAAGACTGGGTAAGTCGACACAATGCCTCCAGACTTTAAGGGTTGAAGTTATTGTAGGGTGCTGTGGTTGGACAGGTTTCAGCTGAGCCTTTGTGACCCAGACTGGCAGTGCTATTGGGGTACGTAGGCCACGTTGTTCGAGAGAGACCCAGAGTTTCTGGGTAGGGCGTGACCAATCTACAATCCTGGTTAGATGTATAGTAACGTTCAATCTCAGGGAGGCCAATGCTCCCCAGACCTTGGGGTTGTGTAAGAGTTTGGTAGCTTATTCTGGGGTACGAGTCTTTCAGGGACATAATCGTAGTGGGTGGGATAAATAATTCATTTTAAAATTGGATAGGGAGCTGAATGTGGTGAATTCCTTCATAAGGTTAGGTACAGATACAGTGGGATTGGTGATGAATAATTGGAGGTTATCAGCGAAGGCAGCTAGTTTGTGATGGTGTGGGCCTACTTTTAAGCCTGTTATGTCAGAGTTGGATCGTATGGCAGAAGCCAGAGGTTTCAAAGTGAGAGTGAAAAGAAGGGGGGACAGGGGACATCCCTGTCTAGTCCCATTTAATAGCGTGAACCGGTCCGATAAAGTGTCATTAACCTGAATTCGGGCAGTGGGGGACAGGTATACAGAATTGAGCCAATGGGTCTAGCCCAGTGTATTCTAGGACACCACGTAGAAAGGACCAGTTTACCCTGTCAAAAACCTTCTCCGCATTGGTTGACAATAGCATAGAGGTGGTGTCATGTAGGTTAGCATAATGGATGAGGTTGAGGATTTTGGTGGTGTTGTCCCATGCCTCTCGGCCTGGGACAAAGCCAGCCTGGTCACGGTGTATGAGGGAAGGGAGAAAATCCCTGAGTCTGTTGCTAAGGATTTAAGCAAATAGCTTTAGGTCGACATTTAAAAGAGAAATTGGCCTGGAATTAGATTCAGTGTGATTGCCTGTAGAGGATAAATTAATGGCCGTAGTCAGTTCCTCATCTTTAATCGGTTAGTCCAAATACAGGGCGTCATGGGCATCAAGTTTACGTGTCATGTGGAGACTTAAATAGTCAGATATTTTGGAAGTGGAGGCAAGGGCCTGTGAGGGGGTGTTGGGGGTGGGAAAATTGTACAGGCTTTTGTAATACGCTCTGAAGGTGTCCGCTATTTGTGGGGTCAGATGTGCTAGGTCTCCCCGCTTAGTTCTAATCTTAAGGATAAAACAGCTGGAGTGTCTATCTCTTAGCGATCTAGTTAGCATCTTCCCGGATTTATCTTTAAACTGATACAGACGGCTCTTTAACAAAAGATGCGAGCGCAGATCGCGGCTATTACAAAGATCGTCTAATTTGGCCTTCAATACTATTATGGATTGGTAAGTTGAAGAGTTCAGGGTTAACTTGTGAGAGGTTTCTATAGATGAAATCTCCTTCAAGAGTTTAACCATGTATGCAGAATGTTGTTTTTTCTGGTGGGAGCCAATACTAATTAAGTGACCGCGGATAACCGCTTTGTGTGCTTCCCAAACCACAGTCAGGTTTGGGGAGCAAGAACAGTAAAAACATTGGTAGGCATGGATCAGATGTGGGTACATCGTTAAGACAAATAAAATATATAAATATCATCCTTCACATCCATCCCGTAGATCGTTCAGGTAGGATAGATTACTTCCTGGTAGGTCAGCTCAACTTCAGAGCAATGAAGGGGAAAGAGTAGGTGAGTCCAAAAGGGTCACGGTGCAGGTGGTAAAACTGGTCCTGATTCTTCTGTTGTGGTCTGTTGCTGGATCATAGGGGGGGGGGTCAGCCGTCTCATCTGACCAGCCTGGGAGCTCAGGGGTCTCCAGTTGCAGAAATATTGTAAGTCCTTCAGGGACCCGAGAATAATTGGTGTTCGGCCTTTGTGTATTGTAACATAAAGGGTTATCCTCAGCTGAACGGGATAGCAGCCTTTTTCTCTGGAAAAAGGCTGCTATCCCGTTTAGCTGGGGATACCCCAAGTTTGTAAGCGGTTTCAACAGCTTACTGGCTTGCAAGGTGGCCTATGCCACATCAGGTAGGATCAGAAGCGTTGATTCGTTATATATAATTGGACTTTTCTTGCACGCTTGTCTCAGGATTTCTTCCCTCAAGAGGAAGGAATCTAGGCAGCAAACCACGTCCCTGGGTTGAGGGTTAGATAACTCTTTAGGGTATAATGCTCTATGCGATCTAATATGATCGGCTGGTCTGAGGCACATTGGTGAATACTCTTAAAAAAGACCTTGTGGTTTTCAGGACCTTTTACTTCAGGCAGGCCTCTAATCCGAAGGCTGGATCTCCTGTTTCTGTTCTCTTGGTCCACCACTTGTAGTGCCGTATTTTTGATATCTTGCAATTCGTCCTTAAACTTTAATAAAGTCTACCGCCGAGGATAGATCCCTTTGGAGTTGTAGGGTGAGGGGAGCAAAGTCAGACCTTGTGGGTAAATCAGTGATTGGATGCTGTCGGGTAGGCTGTGGAGGGCTTTCCTCACCTTCTGATTCCTCCGTTTGAGCACGAGATAAAGACTCTTCCTCGGAGGTATCTGGCGCCATCTTGGATTCCCCGTGAGGATTCAGCGTGATCAAGGTAGTGCTTAGATTAACTGAGTTCGTTTTTTTAGAGCACTTTTGAGGTTTTTTGTTTGGGGAACTCTTCTTGTTGTGTTTCCCCATAGTTGAAGGATGTATATATCTGTGTACCTTCCACTTTTTTAAACCTAGGTCATCAACATCCCGCTCAATTTTGTCTAGTCCTGGAAATCCATGCTCTTATCCCCTATTTTTAGATTATTTTTTATTTTTTCCCAAACTGGTATACTTTGACTCATAATATAAAAGGACGATATATCAAATTTCTTTGCATATTATTTCAGAGAGGGCCTTAGTCATCGTAACATTACTCTTGATACTATACCATCCCTCCTTTTTTAATTTATCATTCTGCATCAATATTTGTAGTATTATTCCTGCATAATAAATTTCCTTGATATTTGGGAATCCTATTCCACCTTTGTTTATTTTATTGGCTAATGTTGATTGTTTAATCCTAGGTATTTTCCCCCTCCACAAAAAATTAGCGAAGGACGCTTGGATCATAGACAACCAGGCCTTTGGGATGGTTAATGGTAACATTCTAAACATGTAAATCCATTTGGGGAGTATATATGATTTTAAGATATTTTGTCTACCCCACCATGAAATTTCTTGTACATGCCATTCTTTAAGATCTTTATTCATTGATTTTAAAAGCTGGATAAAATTAGCCTCCATTAGTTTGTCTGTCCTTTTTCAGATTCTAATTCCTAAGTAAGTAAATTCCTTTGGGTGGTTGAATTTTATTAATCTCATTTCTGTCCATGTTAGTATACATTGCTATAGAGGGGTTGATATTTAATTTATAATAGGAGACCTTACTATAACATTCAATTTCTCTCACGTGCACCTGGGTCTTTGCTGGATTTACCAGTTGTAGCAGAATGTCATCTGCATACAATGCAATTTTCAAGTCTCCCTGAGGTAAAAAGTATCCCTCTACCTGATCATTTTGACATAATTTTTCTGCCAAAATTCGATGTTCATGATATACAGAATCGGGGGCTCCATTCTTTAAATCAAACCAATTTGAACAGATATTTGGACCCATTGTTCTTGCTGTATGATAGCTATATAGAGCCATAATGGCTCTATTACACCACCCCGTTATTCCAGATGTCTCTAAGACTTTGTCCATGAAGCTCCAACTGACCCTGTCGAAGGCCTTCTTTGCGTCCAACGACAGCGTCAGCAGAGGCCTCCTCCTACAGTCCATTGAATTTATCACATCAATCAGCCTTCTAATATTGTTACTGGCCATCCTCCCGGGTACAAACCCTATCTGGTTGGGATGTATAATTCTCGGGAGGATGGCTTCTGCTATAATAGAAGCAAATATTTTCACATCAACATTAATAAGTGAAATTGATATATTGACCTCTTTTGGATCCTTGCCTGGTTTTGGAATAGGCAGTATATTTGCCATCAGCATTTCTTGTGGGAAGGAGCCCTTTTTTACCACCTGATTAAAAGTGTTGGTTAAATGGGGTATGATGGTATTTTTCACGAGCTTAAAGAAATAATTGCCTAAGCAGTCCGGGCCTGGGTTCTTAAAACTTGCTAAATTATCAATTGCCTTTATTAGTTCTTCTCTAGAGATTTCTGTACTTAGAATGCTTAGTTGTTCTGGAGAGGATTTTGGTAGTTCTACACCCCCTAAATATTCATCAATAGTTTCCTCCAGGATTGTTGTTTTTAAATCATATCATTAAATGCTTCAGCTAACTCCCCCCGGTGATCTGAGTATCTTATCTCCAACTCTGATTTTATCTACTCGGTTGTCTGATCTCCTTATTTTGATTTTATTAGTTAGGAGTTTGTCCGCCGTGTGATTGTATTTCATTTTTAAATTATGCATATTTCTATCTATTCTTTCCCCTATTTTTCTTTTAATTTCTTTCTTAATATTTAACACTTTCTTATGATCTTCCATCAATCGATTTACCTTATCTACCTTTACTGTTTTATAAAACTGAATATAGAGATCAGACAACTGTAGTCCCATTTGCTTATCCGTTATCTTTTTTAATTTAATTAAGTAACCCTGCATCGCAGCTTTATATGTACACCATATTGTTTATCATCTTTTATATCTTATGAGCTGTTTTCTTCAAAAAAGCATTTTGACAGGCCTTCCAGATATATCCTATTCTCCTTATTCATTAAAATTGTCTCATCCTTATCTTATTATTCCAATTCCTTGACAGACTTACGACCAAACTTCTATCACTGGCGGAGTTAAACAATAGATTCCCGACAATCACAATCCATCCACTACATTATCTACAACTCTCAAGCTTTTATTCGTCTATTTTTCCTCACCTCACCGATCTAGACAAATCCAATCCACTAGACAATCTTACCATTGTCAGCGCAACCCCAACCTCAAATATTTCTATCATCTACAGCCTTATACGCCCAACTCTAGAACTGGAGTCCCAGGCTTCAGGCATGCATTCCTGGGTGACAGACATCCCAGAGTATAATTTAGTACAACTCATTGATATCACTAACCTAGCCTCCAAAACCCTTGTGTCCAGATCTTATAGTGAAATGTTTAGGAAACGATTACATAGAGCTTATGTGACACCTAAACTACGAATACAAATTGGTTTAGCAGATAATTCTAATTGTCCTAAATGTACACAATCGAATGCCGATCTGTTACACTGTCTTTGGTCTTGTACTCACATACAAACATTCTGGAAAGAAATCCACACATATGTTACCCAACAATTACATATCCCGTTTCAGTTATCCAAACAGTGGGCCTTATTCAACACACCTTTCTCCGAACAGGACTGTAGCTTGCCATCCAAAATGAAAACCATTTTGTTAATAGTGTCTGCCGTCTCTAAAAAAGCAATCCTATCACAATGGGTTCATTCCCAACCCCCTTTGTTATCTATGGTGTTGACTAGACTTCAATACTTATTCCAAATGGAATTTCTTATGAATGGGGACTCTATTTCGGTTTATAGAAGCCCAATAGCATTACATGTATTCCATAAGCCGAAAGTCTATAAACCAAACGACATTTGGTTTAAAAGACTTACGGTTTATAGAATACATGTAATGCTATTGCTATTCTATAAACCGAAAGTCTATAAACCGAGTGTCATTCGGTTTATAGACTTTCGGCTTATGGAATACATGTAATACTATTGGCTTTCTATAAACCGAAATAGAGTCCCCATTCATAACAATTTCTTATGAATGGGGACTCTATTTCGGTTTATAGAAAGCCAATAGCATTACATACAATGTAATCGCCGAACTCCAAAACGGACATACAGTGCAATGTCCGTGTTCGGGTCCGGGGTCCAAAAACCGTAAAGTTCGGTACAAACCCGAACAGTGCGGTTCGGGTTCGCTCAACACTAGTTATGATGCAAAATATGAACGACGCATAAGCGGGTGTACAACGCCAGAAACAGTGGTCAGTCATTGTGTGTATTATTATATGTTCGTAGAGATACCCTTTCGCTATTAATTGTACTCATTTTGTACTGCTATGAGTCTGGTATCCTTGTTATCTTTGTTATGTATGCACTCTCACGTGAATAAAGAAATAAAAAATAAAAAAAGTGTCTCGTCCATTCTCCATGCTGTCACTGGGAACCTTTTCCTGCCCTCATAAAGCTCCATTGACACCACATCATGGTCAGACCATACAAATGGGTTGATCTTAATTTCTTTCACTTTAGCCATTAGATCAGTGCCTTCCATAATCATATCTGTTCTTGACCTTGACTTAATGTGAATTCTCTTTCCATTGGGTTATTTACTCTCCAGATATTGAATAGACTATTCCTTCCTAAAAAAAAATCTAGAGATATAGCATATTTTCTACTTCTTTTATCGCTGCTAGGACATTTTACCTGCGTTAATCCAAGTCACATTCTAACACGCAATTAAAGTCCCCTGCCATTATTTGTGTGCCCATTGAAACTTTTTTTGCTCTTTCTATTACTTGATGCAGTGTACCGATTGGGTTAACACTAGGAAGATATATGTTAATCAGAGTGTATAACTCACCTTTAATAGAGCAGACCACCGCTAAGTACCTTCATTCTGGATCCGCCTCTTGGTATTTCACCTCTACTTGAATTGATTTCGAAAAAAGTATAGCTACCCCACATCTCTTCTCACTTTTCCGTGCTGCGCTAATGACCAGGGGAAAGTATTTACAGCACCATCTTTTTGTGTCTATCAATCTCCAGTGGCTTTCTTGTATCATGGCTACCTGAATTTTTTCACAGACTCCTGATAAAGCCGGCACTTACCTGGAAGAAACATGTTGAGTCTGTAATTTCATAATTCTAAGCCACATCTGAAGCTATATCCCTGCTGTGGACTTTTTATTCTTATGCTTATCCAAATGTGGAGTCTGTAATTGTAACTTTCACGTGCAGGCCACTTTTACAACTATTTTACTTTGTTTGTATATATTTTTATCCCCACTGTGCAGATTAAATAGAACATTTTAATGGAACTTCACCGCTCTTAAAGGCCTATTACTCCGGATGTTTGTGAGTGCGCTTCTCATATACACCACTCAACACACTGTTGTTTTAAACTTATAGCTCTATATGTGTTTTCTTATAGGTTTAAACAGAGGCAGACAAAACTTTAGGGTACTTATCGTTTTGTTGCTGTCAGCCAGCTCAGAATCCTCAATGACCGTTCACCTCTTCACGGGGGGATCAGGGGATTCTCACACAGCTTTGCAGCTTACACTCTTAACTTTGTGCCTCTTCTCTGGACTCTGTTAGCCTATTCTATTTGACATCTTCCAGTCTTGCTGAGGACCTTCTGCTTTCGGTCCTTTGACTTTCTGGCACCTGGTCCTCTTTTCTGGTGACCTCTGCTTTTCGGCTAGTTGTTGAATGATAAGTAGTCACTTGTTGCTTATTTGGTGGAATTTTCCTTATCAAGGGGTTTCTCTCTTGCACAGCAGGGCTTCCTTAGTACTTGATCCTCAGTAATTCGTGGAGCTCATCGTGGGTAATTCCGTTTTTCTTCCAGCCTGCCGGACCACCTTCACTCCGCCTCCGGATGCATGCACCTCACGTCATCACGCAACATCAACCAAACATCATGTCTAATGGTTTTATTACCCCCTAATCAAGGAGTGGAGTGATCAGAGATGATCTGACAAAACTGATCTCTGTAGAACTGGCTGATTTGCTTCTGAGAATTTTATTCAATGCCATGTGGTTTTATTGACTTTTTTTAAAAGCTCAACTATGTTTTGTAATTGAGAATTTTGTTTTAGGCTCATTAATCCCTGAGGAAGGGACCTGGTCTTGAAAACTTGCAATGAAACTCTCAGTCTGATTTATGCAGTTCACTTGTTAGTTTGCCATTTAGTGAATAGTACAATACACAGCTCAGGACAGACGTGTCAAAGCCAGATAACCACTCATGGACAGCTGTTTCATACTTAACAGGACTTACTATTGTAAATAATTCAAATTCCCCAATGACCTTGGGCAACGAGGCAAATATTTTGGTTTCACTGGTTCCTAAAACTAAAGATCAATTCTGGTCTAGGCCATTATAACAGAAAGAAAAATAGTGAAACAGTGGTGGGATGGGACACTTCATCGCGGCTGCATCTGCGCAGCCGCTTCACCGCCGTCTCTTCACCACACGACAGCTCGTTGCGGGACATTTCATCGTGGGACATTTCATCGCTAAAGGTAAGTTTATTTTAGTATTTTATCTATTTTAGTTTATTTTAGTGGTTAGAATTAGGGTTTAGGGGGTTAGAATTTGGGTTTAGGGGGTTAGAATTAGTTTTTAGGGTTCGGGGTTAATTTTAGTATGAGGGTTTAGGGGGTTAATTTTAGTATTAGGGTTCGGGGGTTAGTATTAGGGTTTAGGGGGTTAGTATTAGGGTTCGGTAGTTAGTATTAGGGTTTAGGGGGTTCATTTTAGTATTAGGGTTCGGGGGTTAGTATTAGGGTTCGGGGGATAATTTTAGTATTGGGGTTTTGGGGTTAATTTTAGTATTAGGGTTTATGGGGTTAGTATTAGGGTTCGGGGGTTAGTATTAGGGTTCGCGGGTTAGTATTAGGGTTTAGGGGGTTAGTATTAGGGTTCGGTGGTTAGTATTAGGGTTTAAGGGGTTAGTATTAGGGTTCGGGGGTTAGTATTAGGGTTTAGGGGGTTAGTATAAGGGTTTAGGGGGTTAGTATTAGGGGTCGTGGTTAGTATTAGGGTTTAAGGGGTTAGTATTAGGGTTCGGGGGTTAGTATAAGGGTTTAGGGGGTTAGTATTAGGGATCGGGGGTTAATATTAGGGTTCGGGGGTTAATTTTAGATCAAACGGCTGCGTTATTCTTCATTGCTGACATTTCAGCGTTCTAACTGCCGCGCTGAACTGTCAGCGATGAAGCCGCGGCGAAGAAGAGTCCTAGACCTGTGTAGAACTTCAAAGTTGGGAAGCTTATGGCAAGTCTGACAGAATAGGATGACCCATGTGTAAAAGGGAAAGGAGTTATGGTAAAGTTCCATTTGTAACATCCATAGTAATTTAGGTTGAAAAAAGAAACCTAAAAGTCCATCAAGTTCAACACTTCTACCCCTAAGGAAGTTATTTCGAATTTTGCCTCCTAGGGTTATCGGATCAAGAAGCTCTATTATTAATGCTTATTATATTATTAATAGCCCTGTATGTTCTGCTTTAAAAAACAAAACAAAAAAAACATCCAGACCATTTATAAATGCATCTATTGTAGTTGATAGCACCACATCTCTTGGTAGTGAGTTCCATAACTGTACTGTCCTTGTCATAAAGAATCCCTTCCTTTGCTGTCTATGAAATCTTTGCTTTTCCCGTCTCAAGGGGTGACCTCTTGTTCTTTGTACATTTCTGTTAATGGACAGTCACTGGAGAGCTCTTTATGTTGGCCCTGCACATATTTATATAATGTTATCATATCCCCTATAATTAGGGTTGTCACCTTTTCCTCCAAAAAATACCGGCCTTAGTACTGTCTCCATAGACTTAATATTGATCTGATGCCAATTTTTTACCGGCCTGCCGGTAAAATACCAGCCAGGTGGCAACCCTACCTATAATACTCCTTTTTTCGAACGTATTTAAATGCACATTTTTAAGTCTCTCTTCATAACTAATATCCTCCAATCCCCTTATTAATTTTTTAGTCCACCTTTGCACTTTTTCTAGTTCCAAAATATCCTTTTTAAGGACTGGTGTCCAGAATTGTACTGCATGTTCAAGGTGAGGTCTTACCGTTGACTTTGTAAAGAGGAAAGATCTTCCTTCTGTGAACCTAGTTTTATACATGCCAATATCTTATTGGTCCTTGCAGCTGCTCACTGGCATTGAGCACTGTTGTCAAGTCTGTTATCTACATTATTCCTAAATTCTTTTCATTAGAAGTTTTTCCCAGGGAAATACCATTTAACCCCTTTGCGAAAAATGTCAGGCCTGTGGTGGAACAAGTGATTTTTGCGAGCAATGATTGCGAAAACGGCTCTGGTGGTATTGCTCTATTGCCTCAATGCCGAGTCATTAGGCAACACTGAAATTTTTGTTCTTGGGCACCCACAATTGCTCCATGGAGCGATCGTGGACAACATGGAGAGCAGCATGTTCACCACTGGCCCAACTGGCATACACTTGAAGCAAGGGGCTAGATTCAGAATAGCTAGGAGAGGACCTTTATACATTTGGGGTTAAGTCACAAAAAGGTTACAAGCTCATCAAGGTAACTGATCCAGAGACTATTATATATACGTTTGATGATGTCAAGAAGGTTATCTAAGCACTGAAAATGACGTTGCTACATCAAATGCAGATCAAAGAGGTACAGAAGCCTGGTACATGGAGATGGATGCCATAAACCCTTGGGAAATAATGTCAGTGGACGCACTTGGACACTGTCTTTCAATGAGTCATGTTAGGAGGACATTCCCCACCAAAAACAAACAAACAAGCAGATGCTGAGACGGCTTTAAAAAAAAAGTGTAATAAAAGGATACATATCATATTGTAACAAATACTGTAAGAGAGGCACTATTTGCTCCGTATAATAGTCTGTTTACCTCCAATAGTTCCCAGGCACAACTGGGAATATTGATAAATATGGTATTGTTCTGATGTACTGTTGACGATTACGTTTTGCCATCAGGAGATTACTGTGGAAGCTAATGGAAAGTACTTGCTGTTTGAATCAGTTTTAGAAGTGTGCCCCAGAATTGCTTTTTATACATAATTTCCAATATATATATATATATACAGGGGGTCTGGGCAATGTAACAGAAATACCTAACAATATATTACTATCATGAGTATAATAATAATAAGAGGTATTTCCTGCATTTAGAACCACTTCATTCCTTCATGGAATGCTGTCATACATGTCCTGAACTGTGTGTATAGCATAATTTTTTTCAGAAGAAAAGACTTTTGTTAAGGATGACAACCTATGAAGAACTTTCATGTATTCACATTTTTGGCATGTGCTGATTATAGTTTTCAATTTACCAACAACTACTGAAAAAAATAAAAATGGCATTTGTCTTTAAATAATACGGACATTTTGTGACTGATGCTCCAGCATCTGGTTGGCCTTTTGGAAACGTATTAGTCTTCTCATTAAGCATTAACAAAACTTACATATTAACCCCTTAGTGACATGACTTTTTGACCTTGTCTTACCCTTGGTGACATGGGCTGTTTTTACATGTCTGTGGTGTTTGTGTTTAGCTTTAATTTTATTTTTTCTCCTTTGTAGTATGCACACAAATTATAAATTGTTTTTACCGGAATAAGAAGGGCTTTCTGTTGATCCCATTATTTTGATCATATCATATAACATGGTGAACATTTTCCAATATGGTGAAATTTAAAAAAAAAAATTCTGGCTTTTATTTGAAAAATTGTATACTCATCTACAAAAGCTAATAAAAAAAACAACCTGCTAAATTGTTTCTAATAATTGTCCTGCATTTAGAAATAGCCCACGTTTTATGTTTTTTTGCTTTTTTGTTCAAGTTACAGGGCAATAAGTACAAGTAGTGCAATGCTTTTTAAAAAAATTAGTGATAGTGACATTGTAACATTGATATCGGTCATGAATACCTGAATGACCCCCCAAATGTACATCTTTTTCAAAACTAGACAACTCAGGGCATTTAACTAGTTAACTAGAGGTGTTTTGACACCTTTCATGTAGCCATTTTACCACCAACCTGTGCTAAGGTTTGCAGAGATATAAAAAAAAAAGGATGATGTTTTCCACACCGATGCAATTCAGGTATAAACATACTGAAAATGTAAAGGGATACTGCTAAACAACACCTCGAAATATGTATTTTTTATTGTGTTTTTTCTCACATACATTGTACTTCAGGCATTAATTCACAGATCCTGTTCTGTGTTACTCACAAACAACTCATCAATATGTGTTCAGCAACATCTCCTGAGTACAGGGATACCATGTTGGGAAGCTAAAAGGACACATTTGGGAGGTGCGCGTCCCTGATTTCCAACTTGGAATTTTTAAATAATCTCCCTTCGCTCCCCCTTTTTTTGGTTAGTTTGTTTGGACCAATGTAAATATGTTTGTATGTTGTGCCTGCTGATTCAATGTACAAAGATACTGAACAAAGATGTGACAATCTGGTTATGTGTTCTGGATAGGTACTACATGTATTTTTTGAGATATGGTCTATGTCTTTCATGTATTTATCATGGTCATATCGGGCCAGTCCAGAGCACACCTGTCACTCAGGACCACAATGTATCTCGTGTAACAGAACAGACAACCCGGAAATACACACGATACATCCGAGGGGCTTACGGTATCTGTGAATTCATCAACAGAGTCACTCACTCTGTTGCCAATTCGACCAGCAAGAAAAGTACTTTTCATGCTGGTCAAATTGGCAACAGAGTGAGTGACTCTGTTGCCAAATTTGCAGCTGCCGTCTGTCTCCCGGATGTATATGCGGGGTTTGTGTGCTCTCTGTTCGGAGCACACAAACTCCAGGAATAGACAGCACGGCGCCATGCTAGCGGCCACATGTGGTATTTATACAAGAAAATAATAAAGAAAGATTTATAAAGATAATTGACATCAAAAAAATTATTTACATATCATGTTATGTGTCACTACCAAACAACACCTCAATATGTGTTCAGCAACATCTCCTGAGTACAGGGATACCATCCATGCATAGGTTTGTAGAGTTGTTTTAAGGGCTAACAGGCCACATTTGGGAGGTGCACATTTTTGATTTCCAACTTGGAATTTAGACATGTAGTCAGTATGCACCCATATTCCATTTGGGACAGTTTTTGAAGCCGGTCATTGTATTTTAGCCCCATAAAACCATATAGTTTTGAAAACTAGACAATCTAGTGTATATTTCAAATGGTGGTATTTTAATATTTTCCATGCACAAATTCTGCCACCAACCTTTGTCAAAGTTTTGGTTAGTATTTTTTTTTGTACTTCAGGCATGAATTTACATATACTGTTATGTGGCACTGCCAAGCAACACCTTAATTTGTGTTCAGCATCATCTCCTCTGAGTACAGGGATACCACCCATACATAGGTTTGTTGGGTTGTTTGGGGGCTAAAAGGACACATTTGGGAGGTGTGCATTTCCAACCTGGAATTTTGACATGCACTAAGCCTGCGTCCATGATCCATTTTGAACATGCTTGAAGCCAGCCAATGTATTTTACCTCCATCAAACCAAGGGGATTTCAAAAAGTGGTATTTTAACACTTTCCATGCACTAATTCTACCACCAGGCTTTTTAGTTTTTCACACAATAAACTAAACAAATGAATGAGGTCCAATACTGTGTGATAGTCATGCACTTGATAAGAGTTCAGTATAAGAAAAATACAAAAACTTTTATTGGAAAGTCTGTGGACTATAAAAACATCAATGTACAGGCAAACAGACAGACAACAAGAAAACAGAGGGTAAGACGCGTTTCACACCTGCTGACCCAGGGACAGCACAGAGTTTGACCCCCAGGTACTGAAAGCAGTTTGTTTTGCATTTCCTCAGTTTATTTGCTGAGTGCCTGTTTAATCAGTCCTTATAAATATAATTATACACTCTGGAAAAAACATTGTACTTGAATTTGCTTTTAATTTTCATGTAAATATGGTAACTATTTACATTTATCCTAGGTCTTGGTGAAAAGAGGCACTGGAAATGTCACACCAAATGATTAGACTCTACAGTGCCTATTGTATCAGTATATAATGAAATAAAATTAGGCAAGTGGCTAATTTAATTTTATTGCATGCATCATTTGATTCTTAATAAATTACTCCAAAATATCAATAATTTAATTAGAAGAAACCTGCATTGTGATTTTGTATATAATACATCAAATAATGTCTATTCAGTGGGAGAGTGACAGACACAAGAGGCAGGGGGATTGGCGAGAGATAAACATAAGCGGTATCAGGTGTTATCTGGGATTAGGGTTGCCACCTGGCCGGTATTTTTCTGAAGAAAAGGTGGCAACTCTATCTGAGATAAGAGAATATGTGCTTCAGGTTATCCAAAATGTTTTGTCAGAAATGAGCTTCAGACACCCAGTACCCGAGAAATATGAAGCTCAAACTATGTTGTTCTGCCTCAATATGGGGGGTATTTTTTTGAGGAAAAGGTGGTAACCCTACTCTTGGCTGTTGAGATAATGGTATGTATGCTGCTGCACACACCTATCACCAGCATGATCCACTCAAAGTTTTGCTACAAGGACAGCAGCTTCCTATCCATGGACCTTTGAGTGGCGCCGCTACTTTCTTCCTGCTGCAATGTGTACTACTATCTCCCACTTACAAAGCTGGCATAGTGGTTCCTCCATGGTTGGAATATCTGTGAGCTGCAGGGAGCTGTCATCTGCGGTGTGCATAGTATGACATAATCATGAGCGCCAGGTCGCCCACTTCTGCTATCCGAGCACAGCATAAGTGGGGGAAGTCTGCAGTGGCGGATCTTCCATTGGTGCTAGGTGTGCGCCGCACACCTATGGATTTTTTTTTTCTAAGTCCAAATTCTCGCGAGATGTGAGATTTCGCCCGTTTTGCGGGCTTTTGTCTGCACGGAGGAGGCGTACGTCCGGGGACACGGAGCAGCAGCTACTAGGTAAGTGATGGGGGAGGAGGGTGGTTAAAAATGATCACATTAATTGCACAATATTACTGGGCTCTGATTGGCACAATATTACTGGGCTCTGACTGGCACAATATTACTGGTATCTGACTGGCACAATATTACTGGGCTCTGACTGGCACACTATTACTGGGCATCTGACTGGCACTATATTCCTGATATCTGACTGGCACAATATTCCTGGGCTCTGACTGGAACAATATTCCTGGGCTCTGACTGGCACACTATTCCTGGGCTCTGACTGGCACAATATTCCTGGTATCTGACTGGCACAATATTACTGGGCTCTGACTGGCACAATATTACTGGGCTCTGACTGGCACACTATTACTGGCATCTGACTGGCACAATATTCCTGGTATCTGACTGGCACAATATTCCCGGTATCTGACTGGCACACTATTACTGGGCTCTGACTGGCACAATATTCCTGGGCTCTGAATGGCACAATTACTGGGCTCTAACTGGCACAATATTACTGGGCTCTGACTGGCACAATATTACTGGTATCTGACTGGCACAATATTACTGGGCTCTGACTGGCACACTATTACTGGGCATCTGACTGGCACAATATTCCTGATATCTGACTGGCACAATATTCCTGGGCTCTGACTGGAACAATATTCCTGGGCTCTGACTGGCACACTATTCCTGGGCTCTGACTGGCACAATATTCCTGGTATCTGACTGGCACAATATTACTGGGCTCTGACTGGCACAATATTAATGGGCTCTGACTGGCACATTATTACTGGCATCTGACTGGCAAAATATTCCTGGTATCTGACTGGCACAATATTCCTGGTATCTGACTGGCACACTATTACTGGGCTCTGACTGGCACAATATTCCTGGGCTCTGACTGGCACACTATTACTGGGATTCTGACTGGCACACTATAACTGGACTCTGAATGGCACACTATAACTGGGCTCTGACTGGCACAATATTACTGGTATTTGACTGGCACAATATTACTGGGCACTGACTGGCACAATATTTCTGGTATGTGACTGGCACAATATTACTGGGCTCTGAATGGCACAATATTACTGGGCTCTAACTGGCACAATATTACTGGGCTCTGACTGGCACAATATTACTGGGCTCTGACTGGCACAATATTACTGGGCTCTGACTGGCACAATATTACTGGGCTCTGAATGACACAATATTCCTGGTATCTGACATTGACATTACATTGTTATTATTTTTAAGTAGCAGCACACCTGTCTCTCATAACCAGGATACGCCCCTGGAAGTCGATGTTGGGTATCAGTGACATCCCGGGACTCAGCAGCACTAGGATTGGAACTGGTCTGTGGCTCTCCACAGGACAGGTAGCAGCTTGTAGAGTGTGAGAGAGTGTTGTAGAAGGTGAGAGAGAGTGTTGTAGAATGTGAAGGAGAGTGTTGTTGAATGTGAGAGTGTTGTAGAATGAGAGAGAGTGTTGGAGAGTGAGAAAGAGTGTTGTAGTATGTGAGAATGTTGTAGAAAGTGAAAGAGAGTTGGAGAGTGTGAAAGTGTTGTAGAATGTGAGAGAGAATGTTGGAGAGTGAGAGAGTGTTACTACTCTCCTCACTGTTGGAGAGTGTTGAAGAATGTGAGTGTTGGAGAGTGCTGTAGAATGTGAGAGTGTTGTCAAATTTGAGAGCGTGAGAGAGAATGTCTGTGTGTGACATAGAGAGACTGTCTCTATGTCAGAGAAAGAGACTGTGTGTTTGTGTGAAGGCTGCAGAAAGACTAACAGGCAGCTGCAGGTGAGAGTGTTGTAGAACGTGAGAGTTGTAGAATGTGAGAGTGTTGTAGAATGTGAGATAGAGTGTAGGAGAGTGTGAAAGAGTGTTGTAGAATGTGAGAGACTGTTGGAGAGTGAGAGTGTTGTAGAATTTGAGTGTTGGAGAGTGTTGTAGAATGTGAGTGAGACTGTCTCTGTGTGTGTGTGTGTGTGACAGAGAGAGAATGTCTCTGTGTGTGAGAAAGAGACTGTGTGTGTTTGTGTGAAGGCTGCAGAGAGACTAACAGGCAGCTGCAGGTGAGAGTGTTGTAGAACGTGAGAGAGAGTGTTAGAGTTGTAGAATGTGAGAGAGTTGTAAAATGTGAGAGTGTTGTAGAATGTGAAAGAGTGTAGGAGAGTGTGAAAGAGTGTTGTAGAATCTGAGAGAGTGTTGGAGAATTTGAGTGTTGTAGAATGTGAGTGTTGGAGAGTGTGAGTGAGAATGTCTCTGTGTGTGAGAAAGAGACTGTGTGTGTTTGTTTGAAAGCTGCGGAGATGCTAACAGGTAACCCTACTCCCGCCGAGGCAAAAAATACCTGCCATGGAATGGCAGTTATTTTTGTTACACCAGCACCAGCTTCAAAGACTGGATTACCAGCAGGGTGGCAACCCTTGCAGCATGTAAAGATTAAATGTGGCCACTACAAAAAAAAAAGAGACCCCCCACAGTACGGTTGCCACCTTTTATTCAGAAAAATACCAGCCTTGCTGCTGTCTCTAGACAACTAGACTAGACAACATAAAATACCGGCCAGGTGGCAACCCTACCCCACAGATACATTTAAAACGCATTTGTTTCTTAATTTATGCATTTCCATAGATAGACATTCAATATATTTTTTATTTTCTACATCTGCAGTACAAACAATTTTTAGATGACAGTGTCTGTTTAATATAACGCCAAGTCGATTCACGGAATTGGAGTATACAATAACACCCCGTTTGTCACTATGCATTAATCCCTTACACACTTTATAATGCTGCAACCTGCCATGGAAGTATTAAAGACCCGTAATGTCAATGTGTATTTGGCACATTTTTCTACATCCAAGTGTTAAAGATATTGACTGTGTAAAAAAATCTACTAGTGAAAACATCACGATCACGCCGTGTTAATATGTCACTTTCCAGTCAGGCAGATCCTCGGGCAACTTCGGCTCATGTCAGGACCACACGAGAAGGTGGTTGCTACGCTGGTTAGACGCGGAGTGTGAGCCGTTGCCATAGAGACGCGGCCTAGCACAGATTCACGCCGTCCGCCTCCTGGTCTTAGGCTGTACTTCTGGGCAGGAGTGATGGGGATGGATCCTTTGCTTCAAGCTTGGAGCTATTTCCGCCGCAGAAAATTTGAGCAGTGTTTAGAGCTGTGTTCAAGGATTCTGGAGCAGGAGCCCTATGACCAGGTACAGAACCCTAATTAACGGGATGCTTTACGTTCTGACGTGTATCATTTAGAAGGTTGTTCTCATAACAATGGATTAGTCATGTGATGCAGAAATGACCGCACTTCATTGAGATGTAATTTTGTGACTACGGGGCATAAAGGAGGTTCACTACAATAGTGCAGCTTTTAAAGATGGCTATATTTGACTAGATACTTACTACTAAACAGTGTTGCATTTAGCAGGACAGTGCAGATTTAGGACTCCTGTCCAGAACGTGACACCTGAGTGAAAAGATTTTTGATCATGTGCAGTTTGAATTTGCAGCTTCACTGCTGATGCAAAGGTGCCTACACTTTAATTCAGGTACACAGTATAACCTATAAATATGGTTTCCAAACAGGGCCAGTAAAAAATATGGATAACTAGCTGGGTCAGGAAAGAAGAATTCAGACTAGTCCAGTAACAAGCTGAAGTCATAAAGGACAAACACTGAGGTCTAGGAATCAAGCGTGTGAGGGGTTTTTGATAGGGCTGTTAGTACAAGCTCCTCCCTTTAGCTCAGGTGGCACCCAGGTCTCTATGGAACACTTTGGAGAAGTGTCAGCCCCTTCCCCGCATCCACCAGTGCTAAGACGCCATTAAGGCACTCGCCAAGTGTAATGCGGAAGCATGCATTACTTGCGGCTCGCATGTAATTCGAGGCCGGGGATGCAGCCTACTACCTTCCCCATGGCTGGTGTTTTTTTTTTATCTCCCACCTTCGCCATGGCTGATGTCTTTTTCCCTCCCACCTTCCCCATGGCTGATGTCTTTTTCCCTCCCACCTTCCCCATGGCTGATGTCTTTTTCCCCTCCCACCTTCCCCATGGCTGATGTCTTTTTCCCCTCCCACCTTCCCCATGGCTGATGTCTTTTTCCCCTCCCACCTTCCCCATGGCTGATGTCTTTTTCCCCTCCCACCTTCCCCATGGCTGATGTCTTTTTCCCCTCCCACCTTCCCCATGGCTGATGTCTTTTTCCCTCCCACCTTCCCCATGGCTGATGTCTTTTTCCCTCCCACCTTCCCCATGGCTGATGTCTTTTTCCCTCCCACCTTCCCCATGGCTGATGTCTTTTTCCCTCCCACCTTCCCCATGGCTGGTGTCTCTTTCCCTCCCACCTTCCCCATGGCTGGTGTCTCTTTCCCTCTAACCTTCCGCATGGCTGGTGTCTCTTTCCCTCTAACCTTCCGCATGGCTGGTGTCTCTTTCTCCCCTCCCCATGGCTGGTGTCTCTATCCCCCCTCCCCCCCATGCCTGGTGTCTCTGTACCCTCTCCCCCCCATGCGGCAGCACTGGGTGAGGAAGGGAGGGGGTGAGGCAGCATTGGGTGAGCTTGCGACCAGGGCTCTCTACCTCATGTACCAGTCTGTTCTAGTTTGTCTAACTTAGTATGTAGTTCCCTTCATTGGGAACATTAGGCAGCATTGGGTGAAGGAGGGGGAAAGGCAGCATACGGCAAGTATGGGGGAGCCGGGGGGTGGGAGAGGCAGCATTGGGCAAGTTGGGGGAATGGAGGGGGTTACAGCATTGGGCAAGTCAGGGGGAGGCAGCACTGGTTAAGTATGGGGGCTAGGGTCAGCATTGGCTATGTTTGGTGGCAAATGTCTGTGGGGCAATGTATTGGCTATGTCTGGGGGGAAGATGGGCAAATATAAGGAAATAAAAACAAGAAATGCATCTTTTAGTATCATATTTTTTTTATTAAATATGAAAAAGCAATTTACATGTGAATATATAGAAGTTATCGAGCAGTGCATTCTCATTAATAGTTTATTAAGCATGTGGCTCACGTCTGTTTTGTGGTTGCACGCTATTATTTCTGGCCTCCTCACAGTTGCGCCTGAGTGTCTTTCATCGGCATTACTATGGCTCTGGTTTTCTTACCTGTAGCTGGCCGTAGGCATGCTGCCGCAGCTTACACTAAGCTCCATGTGTAGGAGCGAATCCGCCACTCAGGAGAGTTAGGAAACCAATCCTGATTGGCAGAGAACTCCTTTACTGAGAGCTCTTATTCTAGAAGTCTGCATTCCACAATAAGAGGCTGCCTTGAGAAACAAAGTCCCCTTACTGCAGTGTCCTAGGCTTTCCAGAAAATTTGACACTGTGTAATATGGTCAATATCTTGGTAATTTTATGTGGAGAAAAAAATATTTAATCACTTAGGACTACATGTTCAATACTCTCCTGTTAGACCCTTTGCTGACAGAGAAGTAGGCCATGTATAGCTGGAGGGCTGCAGCTTGACACCCCGGGCTCTAAAGTTATCTAGGTAATTAAAACTCCTCTTTCCTTCTCTTATTATATCTGTCTTCATCAGATGTCAGCTGAATACATAATTAAAATAATTACATTGTCTGCACCTGTAATCACTCAACCTTTACATCATAATAGTCACAGAGGTTGGGTAACCTTACTGTGTCATATATTTGCATATTCCAGGCACACCAAGGGTCAGCATAAACATTACCAACCCCCCTCTAGGATTAAATATGATTTTTTGCAATTGTTATCAATTTGGGACTGTTTCATGATTATTGTAGTCAAATATCAGCACCAAATCTGTTAAGTATTTAATACTTAGCCATCCTTTATTTTAAATGCACATTATAAATTATACTTTAAAGGACAACTAAACTTTTTATTTCACTTGTGCTGTTACAGATAGATGGATAGATATAATATAAACTTAAATACATACAAGTTTACATAATTTAATCCTAAAACATAGTTGCTTTTTATTTTTACCTTGTGTTCATTTACTTTTTCCCTGGTATATTATTATTATTATTATTATTATATGATTGATCAATGCAGGGCATGGCTAGATAAACCATTACTAATTGCACAGCTCGTATGTGGGAAATTTAAACTGCTTTTGTTCAACCCAAGCCTTTGGACTGTGCACCATATGGCTCAGATTGGCATCCAAAGATCTACAATCACGTCTGGAAACAAGGCATAAGAGGATGAGTACTCACTAATATGACAGCCGAATAACCATAAAGCCTTGTAAATAAGAACAAGGCATTCCCGACAAAGCATATACATCAGTTCATTTGAAGCACAATTTGTGCTGCATAAATATATAACTAAATGATGCATGTGTCGGATTAGAAAAGGTAGTTCACTAGCTACCTCTGAATTATGTAAGACCTCTCACACAACATTTTTTTAGATTCCATTACATTACCGCAGTCTAACACCACCTTAAAAGCATTAAAGCCGTAATTAAAGTAATGTGCTCTTCAATATCTGCTTGTCAATGTTCCAAACTAAAACACAGTGCAGCCAATGAGCAATAGGGAAGTGGCAGAAATTCTCGTACTAGTTGCATATAGATTGCAAATCTGAAGCTTCTGTAAACTTTATTCCTACTTTGTAAACTGTGTGTGTAATTGACAGTGTAGTGTGCATCACTTTTCCTCTACCATACATTAAAGGGTCTACTCGATAAAGAGGGAATTGAAACCGGAATTTCAAACGTGACACCTTTCACTTGTAGGGCGTTTTGTGCCGTCCTACCTTTTAGTGCCTAGAGGCTAGTAGTCCTGCATTTAACAGCTCATTGTGGCTCCCCACGGTCAGATGCGGCCATTTTTAGTGTCCGCTATATTTTCTGCATCTCTGTGTGCCCTAACTTAAGCTAACGTGCACGCCTCCGCGACATCATGTGTGAAGGATTGCGAGATGTGGGCAAGGATCCACAGGGTCTGTAGAGAGCTGTTTTTATTCCTTTTACAGATTAAAACATCATACCCATTTTTTTTACATCCTTGGCAGCCACAAAGTATTCGTTCATGTTTATTTATATAGGATACTTATCATGGCCTTCTATTCTCTATTCATGCGGGGGAGTTTATAGATCAATATTGATGTTATTTCTCTCAGTATATAATTGTCCCTGACTGTGTGTTTTGAAGTAACACAGTGCTCATGCAGGCTTCATTGTGCTGATCCAAGATTTCCCAAAACAATTAGGAACATTTTCAGTGTGCCAAAAAAACACCTTCATACAAAGCCATGCAGCTGTTTAGTTTGATTTTCTTTATATTAAAAAAATACTCTTTATTATTTTCATAATTTTTCTTGTTTTGCTTTAAAAAACACGGAGACAAAGTTCACATGTTACTTTGATTTGTAAGGAAGAAATGCGTATCCATCAATGTACTGCGAGACGACCTTATATTATTTCATTTACATTGTCTTTTTGGCTTTCAATATGTACTGTTCTGATGCATAGTATGTCAAATGTGAACAAATAGACATTATTTTTTTTTAAAAAACAGAAAAACAAGATGATTTATTTTTGCTGCACAGCAACTCTCACATTTAATATAACGTATTTGCTCGAATATAAGTCGAGGTTTTTTTCAGAGCAAATGCTCTGAAAAAGACCCCTCGTCTTATATTCGAGGTCGTCTTATAATCTGATCTCAAATCGAGGTCAGATCATAAGACATGGATCCAGGTCCCCCGCAGAGCACTATGCACTATGTCTGCACTATGCGCCCAGCAATCCTCCCTTGCCGCCCGGCACGACCACCAGGACTTCTATGATGAAGCCGAGTCCCGGCGGAAGCGGAAGATGTCTGTGTGTATCGTGCAGATATCGTCCGGCTGCCCCCACTGGCCACCAATGATATTTGGGCATCCGGGGGATGTCTGCACGATAGTGCAGACATCCTACGTGCTGCCCAACACTTCCGTCTATTATGACGGACCGGCTGTCCGTCATAATAGACCGAAATGTCGGGCAGCATGGAGGATGTCTGCACTAGCCACCAGGGAGATATGGGTAGCCGGGGGATGTCTGCAATTATCCCACCATGGAGGCTACGTTGGGGGAGAGAGGGGGGAAGACAGACAACATTGGGGGGAGGGGGAGAGAGACAGACACCGTTGGGGGGAGCATTGTCACATAAAAGGTAAATAAAAACAAGAAATGCATTTTTTTTTATATCATAAGATTTTATTAAATATGAAAAAGCAATTTACATGTGAAAATATACAAGTTAAACTTTTTTCCTATAGGGTATTCTTATATTCAGGCTTTTAGTTTTTTTCCTAAAGGAATATCCATAGTTTGGGGGGTCGTCTTATAATCAGGGTCATCTTATATTCAAGCAAATACGGTATATTATGTAATGTTTACACATGTTTTCTAAAATCTATTAAATAACCAATAGAACCAGATGTAACAAAGTATTACAATGTATTTTAATGGATAGTTTATTCATTATTCATATTACCTTCTATTCTCCGCTTCTATGTTCCCCCTTTTTTTTTATTTTATTTAAATATGCTCTCTCCATTCTCCTCCAGATCTTAGCTGACATCTTGCCCCTTTAACACCCATTGTCACCTTTTTAAAAATTTCTCTCCATTTGCTTTAACTGACTGGCAATTAATCTCTCCTGATGCCTGAACATAGTCATAGCTGTATGGTTTGTGTTTTTGCCTTGTTGTTTCAAATTTACTTTTCCAAACATTGTTTCCCTAAAGTAATGAAAATGATGATAATAATAATAAAAGCACTACAAACACTAGACTGTTTTATATAGCATTTAAGACAGGGCTTGACAAATGTATCCGAGTTTTAGGAGCCAGCTAAAATATCTAGGAGCCAGACAACAGCACATAAACACACGCAGTCACAGACAGACACACATAGCGAAACCCGCTACACCTTGTTTTCCTACATATACATACACACACACACACACACACACATCCAGTCAGTCACATACATACACACACACACACACACATCCAGTCAGTCACATATATACACACAAACACATCCAGTCAGACACATATATACACACAAACACATCCAGTCAGACACATATATACACACAAACACATCCAGTCAGACACATATACACACAAACACATCCAGTCAGACACATATATACACACAAACACATCCAGTCAGACACATAAATACACACAAACACATCCAGTCAGACACATAAATACACACAAACACATCCAGTCAGACACATAAATAAACACAAACACATCCAGTCAGACACATATATATACACAAACACATCCACTCAGACACATATATATACACACAAACACATCCACTCAGACATATATATACACACAAACACATCCAGTCAGACACATATATATACACAAACACATCCAGTCAGACACATAAATACACACAAACACATCCAGTCAGACACATATATATACACAAATACATCCAGTCAGACACATATATACACACAAACACATCCACTCAGACATATATATATACACACAAACACATCCAGTCAGACACATATATATACACAAACACATCCAGTCAGACACACACATATATATATATATATATATATATATATATATATACACACACACACACACACACACACAAACACATCCAGACACATATATACACACACATACACATCCAGTCAGACACATATATACACACACACACGGCAGAAGGTTTTTTTTAAAGGAAAAAAATAAATAAAAAATGTTCACCTATCAATGTCCCCCCTCCCTGCTATAACACCAGAAAGGGGGGGGGGGGGGTGGCGTTCAAGCCTCAATAAAGGGAGGGGGAGGGGGGCGTTCCAGCCTGGTGGCAGAGAGCAGCTTTCCTGCTGAGCTCCCCGATCAGCACTATATCGGTGCGCGAGGGGGCGGAGCAGGAAGTCTGTGCAGCCGGTGCACTCACTCTGCTCCCTCGCGCACCGCTGCTGGAGAGAAGGGGAAAAGCGATCCTATTGCCGAGGGCACCACGCGGGACTCACGATACCCGGGCGCCAGGTCTGATTTCCTGGTCGCCATGGCGACCTGGCGCCCGGGGTTTGTCGAGCCCTGATTTAAGAGCCCGACAGATAAATATTCGAGGCAGAAGTTGCAAAACAAAATAACAGCCAAGTTTTGTGCCAAATTGCTATAATTCGCTGTTTGGTGGCAGGGAGGTGTTTTTCTGGCTTCAGTTTACTTGGCTTGGTGACCAAGTTGTACTGCATGCTTTTTAAACTCTACTTTTCCCCTTAAAGTAAGACATCTGGAGGAACAAGAGGGCTCTTAATCTGATTAAGTATCTAATAAGATGATGAGGAAGTAGGCTGAATATAAATGACCTCTAGGTCACCCAACTGCTTATTGTCTCACTGGCACAGGGTTAAACGATGCACATTTTACAATCCTCTGCCACTGAAAGACTTAGCTGTTTACTTGCTAGCTATATTTCCTTGTAAAATATGATATGTAACACAGGCAGAAATGCTATCTTTGATTTGGTTTTCTTGAGAATCAAAATTGTGGCTTTTTTTTGTAATGTCACAAGGCTTTTGACATAGCAATGGCTATTTAACACACAAGTTTATTCACTAAACAATAATTTGACAAGGAAATAGCAAAATTAGGCCTTATTGAATACTTGGAAAGATAGTCCAGCAACTTCCCTATTTTGCACCAATGATTTTTGCAATTATCATGTCTCGATCCTTGCCTGCCTGACTACTCTTTTGCCTGATCCTTGTTTATCTTTGCCTTTGATTTCTATGCTTCCGGAGTTCCCTGTCCTCCAGCTGTGTTTTGGGTTACGTTTCAGGGTTCTAGCAGTTGACAGTGCAAAAGACCTGGGGGGAATAAAACCTGCTTCTCAACCATAGGGTGACCCGTTGTTATGCCCAGTACCTATTCTGAATTGCGGTTCCACCTCCTACCTGAACCGTTAAACTCAGCTGCTGAGCACCTGGGAAAGCCAGGAGAGACAATCGATTCCAAAGGAGATATGTCCATGCATTATTGCAGGGCTTGACAAATTGATCTGAGTTTTAGGAGCCAGCTAAAAAATCTAGGAGCCAGACAACAGCACATAAACACAAACACACGCAGTCACACACAGACACATAGCCTGTCACATATACATACAGAATAAAGGATCATTTATTCTGATTTGAAGGACTAGGGTGAAAGTCCTCTCCGTGCACCCTCCACTTCTGAGTGCGAAACCTGTTATACCTTGTTTTTCTACACATATACACACACACACACACACACACTATTTATATATATATATATACACACACACACACACACACACACACACATATATATACACATCCAGTCAGTCATATATACAGGGAGTGCAGAATTATTAGGCAAGTTGTATTTTTGAGGATTAATTTTATTATTGAACAACAACCATGTTCTCAATGAACCCAAAAAACTCATTAAAATCAAAGCTGAATATTTTTGGAAGTAGTTTTTAGTTTGTTTTTAGTTTTAGCTATTTTAGTGTGGATATCTGTGTGTGCAGGTGACTATTACTGTGCATAATTATTAGGCAACTTAACAAAAAACAAATATATACCCATTTCAATTATTTATTTTTACCAGTGAAACCAATATAACATCTCAACATTCACAAATATACATTTCTGACATTCAAAAACAAAACAAAAACAAATCAGTGACCAATATAGCCACCTTTCTTTGCAAGGACACTCAAAAGCCTGCCATCCATGGATTCTGTCAGTGTTTTGATCTGTTCACCATCAACATTGCGTGCAGCAGCAACCACAGCCTCCCAGACACTGTTCAGAGAGGTGTACTGTTTTCCCTCCTTGTAAATCTCACATTTGATGATGGACCACAGGTTCTCAATGGGGTTCAGATCAGGTGAACAAGGAGGCCATGTCATTAGATTTTCTTCTTTTATACCCTTTCTTGCCAGCCACGCTGTAGAGTACTTGGACGCGTGTGATGGAGCATTGTCCTGCATGAAAATCATGTTTTTCTTGAAGGATGCAGACTTCTTCCTTTACCACTGCTTGAAGAAGGTGTCTTCCAGGAACTGGCAGTAGGACTGGGAGTTGAGCTTGACTCCATCCTCAACCCGAAAAGGCCCCACAAGCTCATCTTTGATGATACCAGCCCAAACCAGTACTCCACCTCCACCTTGCTGGCGTCTGAGTCGGACTGCAGCTCTCTGCCCTTTACCAATCCAGCCACGGGCCCATCCATCTGGCCCATCAAGACTCACTCTCATTTCATCAGTCCATAAAACCTTAGAAAAATCAGTCTTGAGATATTTCTTGGCCCAGTCTTGACGTTTCAGCTTGTGTGTCTTGTTCAGTGGTGGTCGTCTTTCAGCCTTTCTTACCTTGGCCATGTCTCTGAGTATTGCACACCTTGTGCTTTTGGGCACTCCAGTGATGTTGCAGCTCTGAAATATGGCCAAACTGGTGGCAAGTGGCATCGTGGCAGCTGCACGCTTGACTTTTCTCAGTTCATGGGCAGTTATTTTGCGCCTTGGTTTTTCCACACGCTTCTTGCGACCCTGTTGACTATTTTGAATGAAACGCTTGATTGTTCGATGATCACGCTTCAGAAGCTTTGCAATTTTAAGAGTGCTGCATCCCTCTGCAAGATATCTCACTATTTTTGACTTTTCTGAGCCTGTCAAGTCCTTCTTTTGACCCATTTTGCCAAAGGAAAGGAAGTTGCCTAATAATTATGCACACCTGATATAGGGTGTTGATGTCATTAGACCACACCCCTTCTCATTACAGAGATGCACATCACCTAATATGCTTAATTGGTAGTAGGCTTTCGAGCCTATACAGCTTGGAGTAAGACAACATGCATAAAGAGGATGATGTGGTCAAAATACTCATTTGCCTAATAATTCTGCACTCCCTGTATACACACACACACACACATCCAGTCAGTCACATACATACACACAAAACACATCCATTCAGACACATATATACACATAAAACACATCCAGTCAGACACATATATACACATAAAACACATCCAGGCAGACACATATATACACACAAACACATCCAGTCACACACAAATATAAACACAAACACATCCAGTCACACACATATATAAACACAAACACATCCAGTCACACACACAAACACATCCAGTCACACACATATATACACACACACACACACACACACATCCAGTCACACACATATATAAACACAAACACATCCAGTCAGACACATATATACACACACACAAACACATCCAGTCACACACATATATAAACACAAACACATCCAGTCACACACACAAACACATCCAGTCACACACACACATATATACACACACACATATATACACACACACATCTATAAACACAAACATATCCAGTCAGACACATATATACACACAAACACATCCAGTCAGACACATATATACACACAAACACATCCAGTCAGACACATATATACACACAAACACATCCAGTCAGACACATATATACACACACACACACATCCAGTCACACACATATATACACACAAACATATCCAGTCACACACATATATACACACAAACACATCCAGTCAGACACATATATACGCACAAACACATCCAGTCAGACACATATACACACACACACATCCAGTCACACACATATATAAACACAAAACACATCCAGGCAGACACATACACAAGACAGAAGGTTTTGGGTTATTTTTAAAGAGAAAAAAAAAAAAGTTCACCTATCAATGTCCCACCTCAATGCTGTGAAGGGGGGGCGTCCGTTGCAGCCCGGTGGCACAGAGCAGCTTCCCTGCTATCCTCCCAGGTGATCAGCACTATAACGCGGTGCGCGAGGGGGCGGAGCAGGAAGTCTGTGCACCCGGTGCACTCACTCTGCTCCCTCGCGCACGGCTGCTGGAATCAAGAAAAGAAAAAACGATCCCATTGCCGAGGACACCACACAGGGCTGGATATACCCGGGCGCCAGGTATGATTTCCTGGTCGCCATGGCGACCTGGCGCCCGGGGTTTGTCGAGCCCTGCATTATTGGACACTAGTCCCACATATATGCTGCCTGCAAGGCAAGGCTTTCCTGCTACCAAAGTGTACTGTGACGGTTTGCCACATCAAGCTTGACTGACAGGTAGGCGAACTGATTGGTCCGTTTGAGCTCCATACCCTCCCACACGGAGATCGCTCACCTATCCATTGGTGGCTGGTTTAAAGGGACTCCTAAAGCTCTCCTCTGATTGGCTCACGACCAGCTGAATCGTACAGGACACGGAGCTAACTTACCTCAAATTTTGTTATGCTATATCAATGTGTGTGTTATAGCCCTGTTAGTGTATGTTTTATCCTTGTTATGAACTGTACTGTAACCGACCATCCGAACCCTGGCGTGGCTAACACCAATAAATGTTAAGCCCAGCTGCTCAGGGTCTAATTCGGATACAGGCAGATTGGGAGTCGACGACTAGGAATGGGTTGCTGAAAAATTAGGCACCCTTCTGATTGGTCGCTTCAGTCTTAGCCTAATTTGTTCGCTGATTGGCTACCCTGTTAAAGCCCACAGTTAATGGGATTAAAGGGTCTGGCACCATCAGCTGACTCTCTCCCCTGTTCTCTGATTGGCCGTTGTTTCAGCGGCTGATCTCCGATTGGTGCATTTGGGTTTGGCACCAAATTCAATTACCTAAATAACTGCATTAACTCTGTCATTTCCAAAACCCATTGGTACTCAAAATGTTATCTGATTCTTTTCTGTATAAATGTACTGCAGATGTAACAATAAAGGCTCTTTGTGATTCTCCTATACCTGATACCTGTGTTTGTGTGATTTTTGGGACAAAGAGCTGAAGCGACAGACTGTTACTGGGTATGCTGATTATCATTGCAGGCAAAGGAGGTGACTACCCATTCTAAAATACTCTTCTTCACAAAATACAATGTTTTTCAAGACAGTGCGCACTGCTGCTGTCTACTATTGACCTTTTTAAGGTAACCTTGAAGCAAGTATGCATTTAACCTATCGATGCCATGTCTCTCCTGCCTGACTGTTGTATTGCAATACATGTATTGTTTGTTTTTTTATGATTGTTTTTTTTTTTGTAATGGATGGACAGTACAGTTTGGCTTACAAATCAGATTATTGTAAAACTATAAACAATGTATTACCACATGAAAATAAAGTATGATAAAATCATATCTGTGCATTTGTACTATAATCATTATCCAAAGTGAGGCAAGTCTTTCACATTTCTGTCTATTGTTAACATATTATAGTTTACATTATTCTTTCCTCATTAAAAAGGATGCAGTCATCTAAACGTGGTATACAGTTGGAATGTAGAGAATAAAAAATTACCTATACACTGTATGTGGCATCTCCCATTTATGACATCACCTTGTTGCTTGGTATGCACTTTCAGTGTGAAAAGTGTAGTTTGCATATCAATTCACGTCATGATGTTATAAACAAGAGACACCACAACACCTTTTTTATTTTGCTTTATGCAAGCTTTATAGCATTCATATTGCTCACTGCTTCCAGACAGCAGGAGTTTGGGAAATTATGTTTTAGATATTCTTCTCTGACTGTTTATATTCTATCTTTCTATTAATGCTTCCTAAGGAACACAGGTCTGAACACCTGACACAGGTAAAGTTTTTATGTCTCTATGATTAGTAAAATTAATTTCCAACAGTTATCAAAAAAAATGTATTAACACAATTATGATACAGGTGCGCTAGGTGTTAAACTGGATATAAAAAATACAAGCGATTAGTGAATAATAGTGTGGTAATAACAATAAATATAGTGGAGAGCTGTGTTCCAAGTAGAAAAGGGAAAAAATGTCCCCCTTTTGGTATTGCACTCGCACACTCCCACACTCCCAGGGGGTAAAGGCACAGCAGATCAAAATATCTCAGATGATTTTCTCTCTCAGGAGTACAGGAACACAAGCATGGAAACGATATAAATGGTTCCAAATTAATATCCAAATATCTGCATACATGGAAGATTATTATAGCTGGTATCCGTCCATGATAGAGATCTCACACGCAAGTAAATGTCCGTCACAGTCAAAGAAATGTTGATAACACGCTGTGCGTTTTGCCTCTCAGAAGGCTTCGACTTGTCATCTGGACATTTAGGGGTGGGGATATTGGATTTACATAAAATTATGTAAGTGAAATTCCACATTAAGACCATGCAGTTTCAATATATCCAGATTAAAAACCTACTCCATTTCTATCTTACCAATATTCTTAACTCTGAGTACAGGGATACCACCCATGCATAGGTTTGTTGGGTTGTTTGGGGGCTAAAAGGCCAAATTTGGGAGGTGAAGTTTTTGGTTTTCCCATTTGAAATTTTGACATGCAGACAGCCTGCACCCATGTTCCATTTGGGACATATTTGAAGCGAGCCAGTGTATTTTACCCCCATCAACCCATATATTTCTTAAAATTAGACACCCTAGGGTATCTCAAATGGTGGTATTTTAACACTTTCCATGCACTAATTCTACCACCAGCTTTTGTCAAATTTTGTGGTAGTCATTTTTTTGTGTTTTTATTTTTTTAACAAACGTATTTCAGACATAAATTCACAGATGTGTCACTGCCAAACAATAACCCAATATGTGTTCAACAACATCTCCTGAGTACAGGGATACCACCCATGCACAGGTTTGTTGGAAGGAAAGAGAAAAGAAATCAGAGAAGCCAGAAAAAAGGCTCTCAACTTTTTTTTCTCCCCATTCGGAAAAAATAGAACGGAATAAACAACCGGAACCTCAACTAAATGCGGATGAAGGGTCTTAACCTGACTCACACAAAGAGACATCAAACACCTCATGGTCTGAACAACAAACAATAACTTCAGATTTTCTACAAAAAGCACTAAAACAAGAAATTGCGAGAAACTTGTCCGAAATAAAGAAAGACATTAAAGAAGACTTGAAGAAATTTTCAGATCGTATCGAAAAGATTGAGACGAGATTAGAGCATACAATCTTTCAATCAAATTCTCAATCAGATACAATACAGAAATTAGAAAACAAGATTTCGGCTTTACAAGCAAAATTGACTGATATTGAAGACCGATCGCGCAGATGCAATAAAAGAATAAGAGGCATACAGGAATGTATCTCACAACAGCTCCTGGAGGACTACCTAGAGAAATTTTTTCTCTTTCTAGGCTTGAATATTCCACAAGATTGTAAATCTCTAGAAAGATGCCATAGGGCTTTCAAGTCCTCTCAAATTGCTGACATCTTACCCAGAGATGTGATTGCCTGCTGCCACTCATACTGCTTCAAATTACAAATTATGAATGCAATTTACAAGAAAGACCTCAAGAACACAGAATATGAGAACCTGAAGATTTTTCAAGACCTATCCTTTCAGACAAGAGAAATGAGAAGGTCATTCCGACCAACAACTGATATCCTGAGGAGAGCCGGCATAAAATATTCATGGAAATTTCCGACAGGGCTTATATTTTTCTACCAGGAAAAAAGAGAATCCTTCGAGAATGTAGGAGACCTTTTAAAATGGATGGAGACGAATAAAGTAGCTAGCTTCACGTAGCGCAGCCTTTAAGGCACAAAAAAATCTATCCAAACCATGTATCTGAATTAAGTTTCCTTTTTTTTTTTTGTTGTCTCTACGCCAGGGCTGGGAAAATAGATAGAAAAAAATGAATCATTAGGGAAGAAGGCAATAGAACTTTATTAGTTCACAAGTTAAGCACTAAATAATAGATTAAATCCCTTTCATCTATAAAAGCACACATTTATATTAAGAGAGAATAACCACTAAATCAAAATGCACATTATATTAGAACTTTCAGGCAAAAGGTAGGATAGAGGGGAGGGAGGGAGGGAAAAGGTGTGGGAGAGAGGGAGTAGGGGAGTGTGGTAATAGTAAGGTTTTCTCTTTGGGCACTTAGGTGGAGCGTACGATACACTTATTTACATAAAACACGAGATAAAATATACTAAATAGCAAGAATGATAAAAGGGAGGGTAATGGGTATTTGATAAGAATTCACCAGGTTTAGGCACATGGAATACGCCAGGCACTGCGAAAGTTCTCTACTAGATAGTATACCCGGTAGGGGTCCAGTAGCCTCATCTGGCTGGATGAGGCTAAAGTCAATTTATGACGTTGCGGGTCGGCAGGGGTGCCGACTAGCACGCCTACGGAGTGCTAATTTAGTTTCGCTCCGCATTGGGATGGGTTTTCCTTTTCGTTTGTTTTGTTCTGTTTTCTTTTCTTTCTTTCCTTTTTTTTTTTTTTTCTCCCTTTTTTTGTTTAAGCGCATGCCGTTCCCCCCCCCCCAGGGCTGTCTAAAGGCCCAGGTGTTGGCCAGATATATAGATCCCACCTTAAAAAACCATTAGAATAGCCACAATAAATGTACGGGAAATTAATACGCCACAAAAAAGACAGATAGTATATGACCGTTTGATTAAACAAAACATACAGATTTGCGCTATCCAGGAAACACATTGGAAGAACGATTTGGGTACAAGAATGAAAAGTAAAAAATTTACAATCGTTCTTGAATCATCTCTACAGGATAAAAAAAGAGAGGAGTCGCCTTTATGTTTTCAAAAGATTTGTCAGTGAAGATTATTCATACGGAAAGAGATGATGAGGCTAGATACTTGTTGGTAATTGCGGATATCAATAATACACGATTTACTCTGGTATGCATTTATGCACCCATCCAACCCTCAATAGAGATTTTTAAATTAATTATAAGTAAAGTAGAGCGAGTAGGACAGGGGCAGGTCGTAATATTGGGTGACTTTAATTGTCCCCCGGAACCTAGCATAGATACAAGGAATGTCAGAGCTAAACTTCCCAATAGACATGTCATTAACACTTCTAAACGGTTGAGGGAGCTCCTGAAAAAAAATCAATTCCTGGATCTTTGGAGGATATGGCACCCAGAAGTAAAATATTTTTCATGCTTCTCAGCATCCCACCTCTCCTATTCCAGAATCGACCTAATACTGGGGAAAACTCAGTTAGCTAGACTTATAAATAACATCCAAATAATTAATAATACTTGGTCAGACCATAACACTGTAATAATGGAGTTGGAAGCCCATATAAAACTACACAGGCCAGATTGGAGATTAAATAACTATCTCCTTGAAAATAAAATTAATCTGGAGAATATAGAAAACACGACAACAATTTTTTTAAGAGAATAGTAACGGAGAGGTAAATCCATCTACAGTCTGGTGTGCGTACAAAAGTGTGATCAGGGGACACCTTATCAAAATAGCGGCCAAGGAAAAAAAAAAGAGAACAGCAACCTTGGCGGAATCTTATATAAAACTAGACACTTTAAATGCACTTAAAAAAGAAACACAAACGAGGGAGACCTCAAAAAATAAAAGAACAAGAATCAATAATAAATAATATATTGATACAGAGAGTAAACCCTACATTGGCTAAGATGAAAAGGAAATGGTATTACCATGGTAACAGAGCACATAAAGGCATGACGTAAAAATTAAAACAAATTACTGCGGCGAGAACCATTTCGAAAATTAGAGAAGGAACCGAGACTCTACTCTTACCAGATAAGATAGGGGCCGCTTTCCAGAAATTCTACGAAAACCTATATAACATACCATCACCTAACAAAACCAGGGAAACCCAAGTGTATCTGTCCCGGTTAAAGATTCCTAAGATCTCAGAACAACAATTAAATAAGTTAAACCAGCCCTTGACTGAGAAAGAGGTAGTGAATGATATAGGCAAACTTAAAAAAAATAAAACTCCGGGACCTGACGGCTTTAATAATTGGTTTTTATAAAACATTAAAACTAAAAATAACTGCCTTGACTAACGCATTTAATAGTTTTCATGAAGAAAACAAAATACCTAACGAACTAACTCAGGCCCATATAGTACCGATACCCAAACAGGGCAAAGACCCTGAAAAAACATCAAATTACCGCCCTATTGCATTATTGAATGTCGACATAAAACTTTACTCATCTATCCTAGCGGTCAGACTCAAACAAATCATACCATCACTAATCCATAAAGATCAAGTGGGTTTTGTCCCGGGGAGATACTCCTCGGATAGTGTTAGGAGAGTGGTGGATTCCCTAGATATGGTCTGTAGGTCAGGATTGCCCTTGCTGACCCTGTCGTTGGACGCAGAGAAGGCCTTCGACAGGGTCAGCTGGGCATTCATGGAAGACATGCTTCGGATGTATGGGATAGAAGGAAGATTCTTAAACGAGATTATGCTCCTGTATAAAGAACCCAAGGCTAGGGTGGTGGGTCAGGGCTGGGCATCGGAATGGTTCTCAATAAACAACGGAGTCCGTCAGGGCTGCCCGCTATCTCCCCTACTGTATATAATACCAAAAGAGATTCTAGCGATAGCTATTAGACAAAACCAAGATATAGTAGGACTGGAAACAACTAGAGCCAGTTACAAAATCAGTTTGTATGCAGACGACATACTATTGACTCTGCAGAACCCTACCGACTCAATGGTAGAATTAATGTCTGAAATAAATTAATACTCATTAGTTTCAGAGTATAAATTAAATATCGAAAAGACAACGGCACTAGCAAATAACATTCCATTGGGAACTAGATCTCTTCTTTCAGGAAAATTCGGCTTCACTTGGGCAAAAGCAACAATAAATTACCTAGGTATTAAGATCTGTCCTCAACCAAAAAAAATTGTGGAAACCAACTTTCTCCCTTTATTAACACAGACCAACAAACAACTAAAAAATTGGAAACCACTAGGGCTCTCATGGTGGGGTAGGATTAATATACTGAAAGCTTATGTGTTGGCAAAATGGACCTATTTATTTAGGATGATCCAACTCACAATACCATCCGCATGGCTGGAACTGGCGCAAAAATCTATGAATCATTTTATTTGGCAGGGGAAAAAACCTAGAATAGCCCATGCATGCTTAAAAAGAAGTCTAAACAAAGGAGGACTGGGAGCCCCGGATATACAGGACTATCATATGGCATGTAAAATCTCACACGCCATTAATACTCAAAAATCTGGTGCTAAAGAAGAGGCATGGTATAATTAAGAGAAAGACCTCCTGGGGATAGACGAATTAAGGGGACCTTTTTGGTGGGTTGGTAAAAACAGACAAATGCTAAAGGAAATTAAAAAGAAATCCTTAATAATGGGAGAATTGACCACATGTTGGGGGAAGTTGAAAAAAAACTAAGGATTGAGAACCACTGAAAGAACTCCCCCTAGACATTCTAGGGGAAAATATTGTAGACCTAAAACTAAAGGACTGGATACAAAAAGGTCTGAAAAAATAGGCGATCTGTTTAGTGATACCAAGCTTAAATCCTTCGAGAATTTACACCAGCAATACGGATTAAATAAAAAAGATAACTTTACCAATATTAGACTGGTATACTTTATAGCGAAACATGTAAGCACAGAAACATCAGACTGAATCAAAGGATTAAGTAGTTTATTAACAGATAAAAACTGTAAGAAGCTAGTCTCTAGATGTGTATTGTTTATAAAAAAGATGGGTCATACATTAGAACTCCGGCCCATCGAAACTTGGAATAAAGAGCTTACCTCAGACATAACAGAAGATCAATGGTACGATTCACTGGCTAAAACCTATAAATCACTTAGATGCCTAAATCTGAAGGAAACACACTACAAGGTCATGAATAGGTGGTATCTAACTCCGAGCCGCTTGCATAAGATATACCCACAGAGAACTGGTATCTGTTGGAGATGTGGTACCCGCAAGGGGGATTTTCTCCATATTTGGTGGAGTTGCCCACCTATTCAACTATTCTGGCAAAGTATAAACTCTAAAATATTTAAACTATGTGGTACAAATTTACTATTAACGCCACAGAATTACATTCTCCATATAAGGGATCACCCATGGCCAAAAAATAGTGAGAAACTGATAATTCATATTTTACTGGCATCCAAGTTGGAAATAGCAAGGAAATGGAATTCTACGTTAGTTCCGACTTGGATCCTAGTAAAGGAACAACTCAGACACCAACTAACAATGGAAGCCGGAATCAAATGGCAATTTGGCATAAGGGCTAAGAACAACTCTAAATGGGCTGAATGGCTAGCAACTTTAACGAAGGATACATAAGTATAGGAAGGAACCAGCATATGGCCTACGGGCTTTCTACCACCTCTGGAGGGACATGGTTGCGCAGTTGTGTTTTTTTTTTTTTTTCCCCTCTCTCTCTCTCTCTCTCTCTCTCTCTCTCTTCTCCTTTTCTTCTTCTTTCTTTCTTTTTGTGTGCACCAACCCTTACTCAAATACATAGACATTAAAATAGCGGACTTAAGGGTGGGGGGCAGCTCACAGGGGTTAGTGGGGTATTAGGTATCACTCAATATGCAAACGCATTCGAGGGTATCGACGGGCAGGGGGAGGGGGAAGGGGAGGTTTGAGGGGTTGAATAAAATAAAGAGACAGAGGGAGGGGGGGGACAAAGGGGTTAGAGAACACCATAGGAACCAAGTCGGATAAATTACATATGTTGGCCAAAAGATGCAATAATAAGTGATCCAACTGGTGATAATATGACCAAACGATAAGGAACACTGGCAATTTGTCCGATGGCTGGAAAAAAAAAAAGGGCCACATTTTGATGGTGTTCATTTCCAACTTGGAATTTTGACGTGTAGTCAGCCTGAGCTCACTTTGTGAGAGGTCTGAATTTTTGGTGAGAGGTCTTAAAATACCAGTAGGGTGTCCGCACCGTATTTAAGCAGTGAGTGTTGTCGAGACGCTTGTATTAGGGATGCCTTATTGGAAGATGAACACATTTTCACGAGCATGTCTCTAGGTGCATCCGGCGATACTATTTGTACCTTCCTTATTCAGTTGATGGATCTGTTGTGCCATGTGCCCATCTTTGGTCTCGAGATCTGCATAAGATTGTTTGTGTTCAGTCTGGGTAGTTTCTATCGCATCCACTTTGCCACGTAGAATCAAAACTTCACCTCTCACCACAGTCACCTCTGCTATTATGGCATCACGCATCTCACGTAAGCTTTTAATATCTTATTTTGTAGCCAATGATCCCTTAGAATTGAAGTCAGGAGATAGAGATGGACCAAAATGTCTCACTTACTTAAAATGTCTTCCAAAGCTTACCTGGGGGGGCGTAGGTAAAGGCAATCTAGGTGCAGGCTTTTGCGGCCTAGAAAGGAGAGCTCTAATGTCTTGTCCGTTTGCTTTAAAGTGACGTTTTTCTTTTTTCTTTCGTTGCCCCTTCGGTCCCCCGGTATATAATAATTTAGTTTGGGGTTTTTAGTCGCTGTATCGATAGGTATCAATGATTGTTATGTTAGATAGTACAGAGCTCAAGTTAAGTGCGACCGCTTGCCATGAGAGTTGTCTCCGCCCCCCAACCAAAGGAATTTTAGTAACTTATTTTTATAATTTTAAACAAATCTGCTTTTAATTTCCCTGGAACTATCTGAGAAACATACAGCTTTTTGGCAAGAAGTACTCCCGAATGGTATTAATTCTATCCATCCAGGAAATCTATATTTGTTTCCATTTATGAAAAATTATTTGCATTTCTTTAAATCCGTGTTTCTCAACTGGTGGATCCTGACCTAAAAGTGGGTCATGAGCTGGTGTGGAGTGGGTCACGGACATGTGCTACGGCTTCATTAAAAAATGTCTTAACGTTTTATTTGGGGGAGAAACCATGGCGTAGTGATGCACTCTATGTTCACTGTCTGAAGCGGAACACCCGCCAAGGAACGGATCGCGTTGTTTCAATAGTGCCGCTGATATCTCTTCCAGTAGATAGTAGACAATTTAAAAATTCACCTGAGATGGGACAACTGATATATGGGCTTGATATGGCAGGTACACAGCAGTGGGTTTAATGTACATATCTTTGTGAATACTGGCATCCCAGATCTGTTCCAACTGAACACAAAATATAAGAATATAATGGATGTTGAACACCTCCTAAGAGTTGCTTTGTCTCCCATCACCCCAGACTTTGAGACACCCATCAGGAGCAAAAAAGCTTCCCCAGCTTTCCCATTAGTTCTAATTAGTCTCATCTGTTTCAATTACTTTTTTTATTTTCTTGGGTTTTTAGCTCAATAGCGCTTTCATTTTCACTTGCACTGCGATTACTGCACTATTATTCATTTTGTGAAGAAGCCCTGTTTTTTTTTTTTTGTTTCATGTTTTGATCAGTGCATATAAACATTGTGGAATACTGTAAACATTGTGGAAATCATTTTAATGTTTTGGAAATTAAATTATTTTTGGGTCGTGACTTAATGACCAAGGATAAATGGTCCTGAAGTTAGACAGGTTGAGATCAATGCTTTAAATGGCTTATTACAATTTATTTCAACAACATTATTCCCATTAGGAGGGATCAATATTCCCAAATACTCTAGCCCAGAAGTTGTCCATTGTAAATTGATTCAGAGGTTCCAACCATCATGCCTCTTATTTTATTATTCTGCCTATCTATTTGCCAGCGGTTCCATACAAAATAGGAGCCAGCATCCCTGTCTCGTTCCATTTTGTATTCCAAACTAGGGAGATTCAACATTTTGGCCTATTACTTTTGCGGAAGGAGAGGTTTTTACATATATTATTGGTGAAAGTGATCGGTTATCCAAAATACTTCTGGTCCCAAGCATTTTGGATAAGGGATACTAAACCTGTATTATGCCTAGACAACCTATGTTGAATGAAACCTGCTTGATTTTTACGTATTATTAATTGGATCTCTTGAGTCTATACACCAAGATTCCTGAATAAATCTTAGGATCTATATTGATGAATGGTATAGGGTTTCCCTGGTTTAAGTATTGGTAGGATAGCGGCCTGCATCAACTCCTGGCGAAATAATCTTTTATTTTTGACCTAGTTAAAAAAAAATAGTCACATGAGGGATTGATTTAGTAGCCAATTTTTTTATAAAATATTCCTGCAAAACAATCAGGTCAAGGGGATTTTTTTGTTCTTCATATATTTAATTAAATTACTGACCTCAGCGTCATTTATAGGTCGATCTAAATCAGTTTGTTATGCTGCGGACAATCTCTGAAGAGACTAATGTCTCACTTGTAATATAGATTGTCCCCCTCCTGTGATATAAAATGAAGAGGAAAAGTTTTAAATTAAGACCTAATTTGTGTCAGTGAAATAGATATTTTATTTGCATTAATATTTTTTTATATTCTAGCCTTGGCATGATGTTTCTGTAACTGCTTAATCAGTAGCCTGTCTGGTTTATTACCTATATAATACCACACAAGGGAAAGGTACTGGGAATGTATTTTATCTCCTTGTAGCTCCTTGCTTGCTGCCTTTAGGTCCCCAACCCGTTTGTTCACGGTACATAGAAATATTAGCACTGGGTATTGTGCCTAAGTAGCAGGAAAATAATTCACTGCTAAGTGCAAGATCCTATAACACTTAATTTTGTATTGAAGACAACGGTAAAAATATTAATGGAAGCCCAAATCGAAGTAGCATTTCCTTACATGTTTTGTCCAAATGGACTTAATCGTAGGTCTGAAAAATGGGAAGAGACACAACCTTCTATACGCCACCCATTGATCAGGCTCACGTGTGGCACATAGCTCATTATTTGATTACAAACACACTAAATGTGAACCAATATTTACATAATGAAAGTTTTAAAACCACTATATCAAAAGCCTAAAAGCTGCTATGCAAAGTGCTCTGAAAACATTACACAGATTTGGCTTATACAATATTGCCCACTAAATGAATACCAAACAGCCTAAAGTGTAATGAGTTTATGTAAAGAGGAATAATAAAACAATGAGCATATAAATTAAAGCGTTTACTAAAAATTGGTCACTAGGTTACAGCATGACACAAAAGAACCCTATGTGTTACAAGATCAAGTATATCCGATAAACATAATTTTGCATCTAAGTGACTATTGATACCCTTACATAGTAACATAGTAATTTAGGTTGAAAAAAGACACAAGTCCATCAAGTTCAACCCTTCTACCTATCATTTCAGCGTTTTGATCCAAAAGAAGGCAAAAAAAACCCTAAGGACGCTTTTTCGAATGTTGCCTCCCAGGGGGATAAAAATTCCTTCTTGACTCCAAAAGGGCAATCAGATTTCTCCTTGGATCAAAAAGCTCTATTATTAATGCTTATTCTATTATTAATACCCCTGTATGTTCTGCTTTTCTAAAAAAAACATCCAGACCATTTTTAAATGCATCTATTGTGGTTGATAGCACTACCTCTCTTGGCAGTGAGTTCCATAATTGTATTGTCCTTACCGTAAAGAATCCCTTCCTTTGCTGCCTATGAAATCTTTGCTCTTCCAGTCTCAGGGGGTGACCTCTTGTTCTTTGTATATTTCTATTAATGAACTGGTCCCTGGAGAGCTCTTTATATTGGCCCTGCACATATTTATATAATGTTATCATATCCCCTCTAAGACGCCTTTTTTCTAAAGTAAATAAATGCAATTTTTTAAGTCTCTCTTCATAACTAAGATCCTCTAATCCCCTTATTAATTTTGTAGCTCTCCTTTGCACTTTTTCTAGTTCCTTAATATCCTTTTTAAGGGCTGGTGCCCAGAATTGTACTGCATATTCAAGGTGAGGTCTTACCATTGATTTGTAAAGAGGCAAGATGATGTCCTCCTCCCGTGAATCTATACCTCGTTTTATACATGCCAATATCTTATTGGCCCTTGCAGCTGCTGACTGGCATTGGGCACTATTGCCAAGTTTGTTATCTACAATGATTCCTAAATCCTTTTCGTAGTTTTTCCCAGGGAAATACCATTTAACGTATATGTTGCTTTGTTATTATTTTTCCCATAATGCATAACTTTACATTTGTCTATATTGAACCTCATTTGCCACTTTCTTGCCCAGTTCCCCACTCTGTCCAAATCTTCCTGTAAAGAAAAAACATCAAGATTAGTCTTTATTACCTTACCTAATTTTGTGTCATCAGCAAACACTGAGACATGGCACTCAGCACAACGTGGGAGATCATTAATAAACATATTAAAAAGAAGAGGTCCCAAAACAGACCCCTGAGGTACTCCGCTCACTACCCTGGTCCAATTTGAAGCTTTACCATTTACAACAACCCTCTGTGTTCCATCTTTTAGCCAATTTTCAATCCAAATACAAACATTTGCCCCCAATCCTATTTCTCTCAATTTGTAGAGTAACCTTTTGTGTGGAACTGTATCAAATGCTTTAGCAAAATCCAAATAGATCACATCAACTGCCACACCTAGATCTATATTTTTACTGACCTCTTCATAGAATGTTATTAAGTTTGTTTGACAAGACCTGTCTTTCACAAAACCATGTTTACTTTTACTAATTATATTCTGATTCAAGATGTATTCTTGAGTGTACACCTTTAGCAATCCTTCAAATAATTTCCCCACTACAGATGTCAAGCTCACTGGCCTATAATTACCAGGCAGAGATTTTGATCCCTTTTTAAATATTGGAATGACATCCACCTTTCGCCAGTCTGTTGGCACTATACCTGAACTGAACGAATCCCTAAAGATCATAAATATTGGTCTGGCCTGAATTATGCTTAACTCTCTAAGGACCCTTGGGTGTATACCAACTGGCCCTGGGGCCTTGTCCATCTTAACAGAGTTTAATTGCATAAACACTTTTTCCTGTGTCAGCCAATCCCATGTTTGCGGTGACTGTTCCGTAACTTCCGGTAGCAGGGGCTCATTCATCTGTTCTTCCTTAGTATAAACAGAAGAAAAAAAAGTATTTAAAATGTCTGCTTTTTCTCTGTCCTCACTTACCAAATTTCCCATTTGGGATAACAAGGGCCCAACATTTTCCCTCTTTAGTTTTTTTCCATTTATATACTTATAAAAAAATGTGGGGTTAATTTTACTCTCCTTAGCAATCCTTTTCTCGTTTTCCAATTTAGCCATTTTAATTGCCTTTTTGCAGGCTTTGTTGGCATCTTTGTATTTTATAAATGATAATGTTGATCCCTTGCTTTTTTAATGTTTGAATGCCATTTTCTTGTTTTGCATTTCCTGTTTCACGGTACCGGTAAGCCACATTGGTTTTGATTTGTGTCTTTTGTATTTGTTTCCCAAAGGTATATATTGGGATGTGTACTTTTGTAATGTGTGCTTAAAGGCATTCCACTTGTCTTCTGTGTTTAGTCCAGAAAACAATCGTTCCCAGTCTAAATGTTCCATTGATGCCCTTAGTCCATCAAAGTTAGCCCTTCTAAAATTAAGTGTTTTGGTGGCGTAGTTACCAATTTGCTTTTTTGCATTAATCTCAAACAAAACCATGTTATGGTCACTATTGCCCAAGTGTTCTCTTACTTTGATGTTTGAGATAAGCTGCTCATTGTTTGTTATTACTAAATCCAGACAGGCATCCATTCTAGTTGGGGTGTCTACTAATTGTGCCATAAATGTGTTATTAAGCAGGTTCAGAAACTTGCTGCCCTTAGCGGAACTAGTTGTGCCACAATTCCAATCTATATCTGGGTAATTAAAATCTCCCATGATTAGAACTTCATTCAGATTTGCAGCCTTTTCAATTTGTAATAAAAGCTGATCTTCTCCATCAATGCTAATATTTGGTGGTTTGTAGCATACACCTACAAGTAACGTGCGATTCTTTTTAGCGTCTAAGCTAATCTCCACCCACAGTGTCTCCACATCAGTTCCAGTTACATCATGCACACCTTCCTTAATACTGGGCTTTAGTTTAGGATTTACATATAGACATATCCCTCCCCTTTTTCTATTTACTCTGTCCTTTCTAAAAAGTGAGTAGCCTTGTAAATTAACTGACCAGTCGTGGTGTAACGGATCGCCTGGCACCCCGACTGGGTACCTCCGTTGAAGGATGCTCCTAGCACTTCCTGAGGACTCCAAGCACTCTGGCAGACACCACAATCACTGAACCGGAGAAACAAATAAATTCTCCCAAGCATATGAATGCTGTAGACAGTTGAATAGGAACCATACGAATAGGTTTACTCTCCTAGCAGTCAAACTGGAACAGCATACAATAAATCCTTCCCCCAATAATGAGACGACACTTCACTTTGAGGGTTAAAACAGGAACTCCCTGTACTGTCACATACAGTCTCTTTTATTCCCAATCCACAAACATAGTACAGCCCACAGGGCATTGCAAAACAACCAATCAATCCATACAATACACACAGACACTCCCACACAGAATCCTCCTCTCTGCATGTGATATGATTACTGAACACAATGGGTAATCTCATTATCACCGGCAGAGGAATACAGTTTTTACACAATATTTATAACTTCTAAAATATACATTTCACAAACATAAAGCATACATTTTCATAATCAATCCATTCAGGGCAACAACATATTCAAAAATGGCACAAATCAGACAAGGGGTTCAAAAGTTAGTAAAAAGTCCTTTGTGACTAAATGAAGCATGGCTTTCTGGCCCAAACCAGTTTCAGAGTCTTCTATCCTGGAGATAAGTAATTCAATTATCTCCCAGGACAGACACAAGACTCCATTAAGCACATGGTTGCAAAAAGACACAAAACACTTTAAAATACATAAAGTCACATTTTACACATAACACACAGACATTTCACATATCCCCAGATAGCTCAGGTCTGAGCGCACATTATTAAGTGAATGGCGCTCGGACCACACAAATACAGTTTAATCGCCATGGAGCCAAAGTCTTTACAGTCAGTTTCATACGAATGGGCTCCCTGGGATTCCTATCTGGGGTATAACACATTCACATAAAGTCTGGTCCATAGTCCAAAGGCAAGAGGCGGGCAAGCAGCCCCCTCCAAGGACACGTGGCGAGGCCGGTTTCGCCACATTTCTCCCCTTTACCATCCAAACTAACAGGGTATCTGACCTCCTGCCGGTCAGTGCCCTTGTTAGTCCAGCAACCCACCCCCGAAGCACAAACAGCAATACAACCCACCCACAATAACTGGTTACTACACCTGGATAAAATAGCAACTTGTCCATGTCCAGGTGCCTCACCACAGCTGTGCGGGGGGCTGATAGACTGCCTTGGTGGGTTGCTGAGTGGGCAGAGACCAGCGGTAATCTGCCCGGGTGCCAGCGCTACCACTGAAGTAGCCTGGTTGGAGCCTGGTTGGGGGAGGGGGAGACCGACTGTCTCCCCTCTGGATACACTGCTCTGTGGCTGGGGGACAGGACCGACCGTCCCTGCCCCTGGGACTGCAAGTGCAGAGACTACGGTCCCATCTGCATAGTTGTGGGGCTTAACATCTCCCCTTGGTGGGTTAGGCTGCCGCTGGAGAGAGGGTGTAACAAGCTCCTCTCTCTGAACTGTAGACTGCTGCTGGGGAGAGGGGGTAACCTGCTCCTCTCCCTGACACTCTCTTTGCTGGTGGAGAGGGGGACCAACTGTCTCCCCTTTCAATATTTTGTCCTGCGGCTGGGGTGCGAGACAGATGGTCTCTGCTTCCTGGGGTACACACTGCCGCTGGGGAGGAAGGACGGCACCTTCATCTCCCTGGGGTACACACTGCCGCTGGAGATCTGGGCCGACCGCCCAGCATCCCTGTAGGGCCGGTAGAGAGACCGCCATCCCATCTCCACCTGCCATCTGTGGGTCTTCCCAGGACCAGTCTATGAGGTCCCCTACTTCTGCCGCTGGTAGTGCAGCAGGGGGTACCTCGGCTGCGTTTTCCCAGCTGTAGGTTGGCAGGTCTGGGTCTCCCAGCCAGTTTTCCTGTTCTGTGTCTATGCCCTGTGGCTGACATGAGTTTAGTAGTTCCACATAGTCCATCTCTAGCTGTCGTTCCATGGCAGCCAAACGGTGGAGGTCTTGTCCCAGTCCCCTAGATCTCGGGCCCTGTACCATCTCACCCCGGTAATAAAAAATAGCCCAGTACCGTGACTCTGCTGGACTGCCAAAGTCGACGTCTTCTGCTAAGGCCTTCCACAACAGGCCAGGGCTAGTGTAGTTCTCCCCCTCCGGCTGGATGCCCTCTGCCCTCCATGTCTCTGGCTGGACAGTGCACCACCACAGTGCCCGGTATGAGGCGTCAAGGCTCAGTTCCCTTTCCACGAGGTACTCAAGTTGTCTGACCTGCTGCCCTCCGAATTGGTCTCCCAGAAGCGGCATCCGCCAGGCCATTTGTTCCTCCAACCGGTATGCGACACCAGGAAGGCGCTGCTGCCGTTGATACTGGACTTCCTCCAGGGCATTGTACCATAGTTCCTGCCGGGCAATATCTCTCCAGTCCAATTCACCCTCTTCCTCAGGTGTGCGAGGTGCCCAAGGATCCACGAACCCCATTTTCCCAAATCTTTATGTAGACAGGGACGCTGTATAAACACTAGCGTCGCCTTCAATTTGTAAATCCAAACGACTGTGTCTCTGAGCTGCTTTACCTCGCACTAGGACGCCATCCCACCGCTGCCACCAATGTAACGGATCGCCTGGCACCCCGACTGGGTACCTCCGTTGAAGGATGCTCCTAGCGCTTCCTGAGGACTCCAAGCACTCTGGCAGACACCACAATCACTGAACCGGAGAAACAAATAAATTCTCCCAAGCATATGAATGCTGTAGACAGTTGAATAGGAACCATACGAATAGGTTTACTCTCCTAGCAGTCAAACTGGAACAGCATACAATAAATCCTTCCCCCAATAATGAGACGACACTTCACTTTGAGGGTTAAAACAGGAACTCCCTGTACTGTCACATACAGTCTCTTTTATTCCCAATCCACAAACATAGTACAGCCCACAGGGCATTGCAAAACAACCAATCAATCCATACAATACACACAGACACTCCCACACAGAATCCTCCTCTCTGCATGTGATATGATTACTGAACACAATGGGTAATCTCATTATCACCGGCAGAGGAATACAGTTTTTACACAATATTTATAACTTCTAAAATATACATGTCACAAACATAAAGCATACATTTTCATAATCAATCCATTCAGGGCAACAACATATTCAAAAATGGCACAAATCAGACAAGGGGTTCAAAAGTTAGTAAAAAGTCCTTTGTGACTAAATGAAGCATGGCTTTCTGGCCCAAACCAGTTTCAGAGTCTTCTATCCTGGAGATAAGTAATTCAATTATCTCCCAGGACAGACACAAGACTCCATTAAGCACATGGTTGCAAAAAGACACAAAACACTTTAAAATACATAAAGTCACATTTTACACATAACACACAGACATTTCACATATCCCCAGATAGCTCAGGTCTGAGCGCACATTATTAAGTGAATGGCGCTCGGACCACACAAATACAGTTTAATCGCCATGGAGCCAAAGTCTTTACAGTCAGTTTCATACGAATGGGCTCCCTGGGATTCCTATCTGGGGTATAACACATTCACATAAAGTCTGGTCCATAGTCCAAAGGCAAGAGGCGGGCAAGCAGCCCCCTCCAAGGACACGTGGCGAGGCCGGTTTCGCCACACGTGGGTCTCATCCCACCACGTTTCTGTGATTCCGATTAAATCATACTGTTCAGCACTTACCAGTATCTCCAGCTCACCCATTTTGTTTGTCAAGCTTCTTGCATTTGCTAAAAGACATTTGAGATTACTACCCATTTTCTGTTTAGTTGACAAACACGTAATGCCCGCAGGTTTAATTGTATGTACCTCCCTATGATCTATGTTAACCCCACCAGCGCTTTCCTCCTCCTTTGCCATAGCTATACCCACCTTCCAATCTACTCTAGCTGCCATTGCTTCATTTTGATCTTGACCCTCCCCCCCCCGAGCTTAGTTTAAAAGCTCATATAACCCTCTAGCCATCCTCTCCCCTAATACCGCAGCCCTCTCATCATTTAGAAGTCATTTCCATTGTGGCCATCCAGAAGGAGACGATTGCTGGACACCTCAGATGTTCAGCATCGGTAGAGTACAAATGTCTCAGTCTCTTAGTCCAAAGCGTAGCATTTTGGATGGAGTGAGGCAAACAGTATATAAAACAAGTGATATCCGCATAGGTGATAAGTGTGGGGAAAAGGGAGGTTAAATCAGATAAACTTTGTACAAATGCGCAATATCTGATATGCATAGTATGCCCATCTTTGCCTAAGAAACCGATGTTGGTATTGTCATTAATTGCTTTAAAGGACAACTAGTCTAAAAAAAAAAAAAATGTTTCTTTATATAGGTTTAGCACTGTTAACAACAACAGTGCTGAAAATGCTTAATGCAAGGATAGAGTAAAAACCTTTTTTTTCAGGTCCCACTCTGCCCATAGAGGATACAGGAAGCTTTATATGCGCGTCTCCACTTGCTACTGGATTTTTGCGCATGCACAATGCCATTTTGCACATGCACAATGCCATTTTGCACATGCGCAAACTGCCATAAACAGGGATGCAAATTTTTGGTTGGACTTGACCTATATATTCTGCACTATGATTTAATCGAGGCTCAGGAAAAAGTTAAGGAGTGGTCGATTTAAAACTTTTGGACAAAGTCATCAGATTATAAAGACAGTGAGCCAAACTTGGGGAAGGATGGGAGGGGGAAACTGATTTATGTGGGGTTTTTTTTTTCTCTTCTTCCACTACTTATGGAGTTTATATCCACCGATTCACCAAATAACTTTCACGGGACTAATTCCCCACTATGATGCACAATGAAAATTTAATCACCTTGGTTTTTTTTTTTTTATATAAATACACAATATGTAATCACTCATCAGAGCATAAACCCACACACACATAACCCCACGGGAACAATTTTAGGTGCAACTAGCAACACATAACATTTTTAATTTCGTTTTTTTTTTTTCTCTCTCCCTCCTCCGATATGCTTTTTTTTTATAATGGTTTGTAAATGACCCTAATGTGACCAAGAGGATATGGGGCCGGGGGGGGGGTTGGTTCCCTCCCTCCCCCGGGGCTTTCCCCTACAGTGGGGGTCGGCTTTGGGGGACGGGGGACCCATGGGGCAGCGCTTGCCCGTAAACCAACCCCCCCCCCCCGGCCCCAAGCTCGGCAGAGCCATGACTCCGCCCTGGAACATAACTTCCTGAACGTGATACCTTGAGATAACTACCTGATAACCATCATATTCCCCTAAAAGAAATAGGTAAACAAAGGAAAATAGAGATCCTTAAAACAAAAATACCGTATTTGCTCGATTATAAGACAAGGTTTTTTTCAGAGCAAATGCTCTGAAAAATCCCCCTCGTCTTATAATCGAGGTCTCTTATAATCTGACCTCAAATTGAGGTCAGATTATAAGACATGGATCCAGGTCCCCAGCAGAGCTGCAGGGGACCTGGATCCCCCTCTCTAGCAGCAGGGGAAGTCTGCGCTTTCGTCACAGAAGTCCCGGCGAGCGTGCCGGGCGGCAGCAGGGGAGGTCTGCGCTGATCGCGCAGACATCCTCTGCTGCCCCACTAGGCACCAGGGAGAATCGGGCAGCTGGGGGATGTCTGCACGATACGTGCAGATATCCTCCATGCTGCCCAACACGGCAGACTATTATGACGGACAGCTGTCCGTCATAATAGACTGCCGTGTCGGGCAGCATGGAGGATGTCTGCAAGTATCGTGCAGACATCCCCCGGCTGCCCCCACTAGCCACCAGGGATCAAGGTAAGGGGAAGGGAGGGAGGGGGGGCAGAGAGACAGGGGGGACAGAGAGACAGGGGGGAGGGAGGGGGGCAGAGACAGAGTCAAGGGGAGGGAGGGGGTTAAGAGACAGACAAGCGGAGGGAAGGGGTTAAGAGACAGAGACAAGGGGAGGGAAGGGGTTAAGAGACAGAGACAAGGGGAGTGAGGGGGTTAAGAGACAGGCAAGGGGAGGGGGGAGAGAGAGAAAAATGGGGGCAAGGGAAAGAGAAAGGCAGCATTGGCACATAAAAAGAAATAAAAACTAGAAATACATTTTTTGATATCATAATTTTTTATTAAAAAAGCAATTTACATGTGAATATATACAAGTTTAACTTTTTTCCTATAGGGTAGTCTTATATTCAGGCTTTTAGTTTTTTTCCTAAAGGAATATCCAAAGTTTGGGGGGTCATCTTATAATCAGGGTCGTCTTATAATCGAGCAAATACGGTAATAAAAATGTTGCCAAATGTATAATTTAACAATTAAAATCCTCAGGTTCCAAACTCCTATCCATCCGCATTATATGTATCCTGCGGCGGCAGCAGGACGGTTTTGAAGTAAATACTTCATTTTTGATTTGAATGAATGGTGTATATGTTTTATGTGTTTATGTAAATTGGCATATTAAAAAAGACAGATGTAACGCTAGTGGGGTTGGTACGCTCTACCTCAGGACCCCCCAGATGGGGATCCTAAGTGACACACTTGGTGACAGACAGGTCAAAATACAAACAAAATTAGATGACACTTGAGCTTTTATCACTGAAAGCACAGGGCCTCAACTCCCCCCTAAAAAGGAGCTACCTGTACTATTTGCTGAAGAAAAAAAATATAAACATAGCATTCATACAAGAAACCCATTGGCAACTTCCTGCGGACGCACTCTGGAAATATTCCAGATTTAAAGTAGTAACTCAAGCGAACTTTACTGATGGTCATAAAAAAAGAGGAGTAGCCATACTTATCTCCAGTAACCTAAAAATAGAAATTCTATAGGCAGAAAAAGATCTAAATGGTAGATATGTCATACAGATATGTAAAATCAATGAAATGATATATACGTTGGTAAATGTCTACAGTCCTAATCAATCTCCAACCCGCTTCCTTAAGGGCCTCTTTGAGAGAGTGGAGCAATTGAAGAAAGGAACACTGATTTTTGGGGGAGATATGAACTGGGTACTGGATAGTAGATTAGATAAAAGTATACCCACGGGTACTAAGATCGACCGTACAATTAAAAGAGCAGCTAAAGCCTTCCAGAATTTTTTGGATAGAAATTCACTATATGACATCTGGAGGACCCAACACCCAAAATCTCGTGACTATACCTTCTTCTCCAAAGTACACAGTTCATACTCGAGGACAGATCTTATTATGACCTCAGAATTAAGTTTAGATCAATTTACATCCTCGGATATAGGCCCAATCTCCTGGTCGGACCACGCCCCTATTTTTTATACACTTAAAAACAATTCAGACTACAAACAAAGGAATAGATGGCGTCTAAATGAATCTCTACTCAATGATGACGCTGAAATACACACATTAAAAAAAACAAATTCTAGATTTTTTGGACAAGAATAACAATGGGGAAGTTTCGGACTTTACCCTTTGGTGTACACTGAAATGTTTCTTGAGAGGGCTATTTATTAAAATGGGAACGGAGAGAAAAATTAGAAATGACAAATCCTTAGCAGACCTACACATAAAACTAGCTAAATTGGAAAGGATGAACAAACTAGCTCCAAATTTAATCTCTTCTCAATTAATTCAAGATGTCCAGAAAGCAATTAAAAACAAATTAGATTAAAAAGGTGAAAAAAGCCCTACGAATTCTTAAGCAAAAGTGGTACTCTGGGGCAAATTGAGTCGACAAGATCTTAACAAATGAACTAAAAGACAAAAGAAAAAGGAATATTATTAATAAATTAATAATAGGATCAGAGATCCACCTATCCCCTAGGAATATTTCGAGAGCATTTAAAAACTACTATCATACCCTTTATTCTGTAAAGCAAGAAAGCGGGATCCGACATGGAACTACAGCATTCCTTCAAAAACGAAATCTTCCCCAACTAAGTCAAATAAAATTGGCAACCTTGAATGCCCCCTTCACACTTGAAGAGATTAAAAATAATATTATATCCCCAAAAAAAAGAAAAGCCCCAGGACCGGATGGTTATCCAACTAAATTTTACCAGACCTTTGTCCAAGAAATTGCTCCACTTCTCTTAAGGGTCTACTCTAGAATTCCAGAAGGCCACCAGTTCCCACAGGAAATGCTCCAAGCTACTATTTCGCCCATTCCTAAACCAGGTAAGGATCCAGCCACCCTGTCGAACTATCGCCCAATTTCTCTCATAAATGTAGATATAAAAATATACTCTAAGATCTTGGCCGAAAGATTAAAAATAGTTATGTCAGACCTAATCCACAACAATCAAACAGGCTTCATGAAGGGTAGAGATGCAGGTGACAATATAAGGAAAATTATCAATATCATCGACTATATAAATAAAACAAAAACTCCATCAATTATAATAGCACTAGATGCCGAAAAGACTTTCGACAGGGTGAGCTGGATCTTCCTGGATGAGGTAATGGAGGTTTTCAGACTTATAGGCCCCTTTAAAACAAGTACAATGGCACTATACACCACTCCTCAGGCAAAAGTTGTAGGCCCTAGCCTAGAATCATCCTGGTTTGACATCAGTAACGGCAGGGGTGCCCCATGGCCCCTCTTTTATATCTATTATCTATAGAACCCCTTGCGGCCTCGATAAGACAATCAAATAGTATACAGGGGATAAAGATGGTGGACCAAGATATGAGAATTACTCTCTTTGCCGATGACGTTCTTCTTACATTTAGTAATCCAATAGTTTCTCCGACTTCTGCAATGGAAGCGATTTCCCAATACAGCAAATACTCCAATTACAAACTAAATTTAAATAAAACTCAAATAATAATCGCCAATATAGATGAAGAAACAAAGAAACTACTGACACACTCTTATCATTGGAAATGGGATAACCAAGTAATTGACTATCTTGGGATAAAACTAAAATTAGACTTAGATAGTATGTTAAAAATCAATTACCAAACTATGATAGAATGCTTCAGAGACAGCTTCACTAGGTGGAGAGGGCTGGAAATCTCGTGGATGGGACATCTAAACTCAGTTAAATCTTACTTAATTCCTAAACTAGCTTATCTATTTAGATCAATCCCGCTTCGGGTACCCAAACCAATATTAAAAACATTTAAAACTTTGATTATGGACTATATATGGAATAGTAAAAAACCCAGAATTGCCTTTTCTTCCATAACAAGGAAATCCAAAAATGGGGGTTTGGCAGTCCCCAATATCGAGTCCCTCCACGAGATTTCAATGCTCTCCCACTTTTTCAAGTGGGGTAACAATATTTCAAAAAATACAAACTGGTATAAGATAGAAAAATAACAATGTGGCAATTTCGACCCCTATCATCTTTTTTTGGTGCAAGGAACTTCAAACACACCAATTCTCTAATCTTATTATAGCAGATATTATAATTACATTGACTAAATTTAAGAAAATTACTAAAATTCCATATGGAATATTACGGTCCTCCCCCCTTAACACTATATTCTGGGAAGTGGACAATATAAATTTTAAGGGGTGGGTAAAAAGAGGCATAACACAAATTTTTCAAATTCTCCAACAAGACACTCTAATGCCCTTTTCAGAACTACAGACTAAGTATAACCTACCGTTAATTGAATGCTATACCTACCTAAGACTGAGAAATAAAATACAAAATACAAAGATATCCCAAAGTTCGCATATCGAAAGATTTTTGGAGATCCAACACGACAAGAACTTAATCGGTAAAATAACACAATTAATGGATGCCACCATGGATACTTCCAAAGATATTCCATGGATCAAATGGGAATCCGATATTGGCAAAGAATTCACACTATAATGAAAAAAAGTATTCATAATCTAACTCTACACGAGACATACTACAAAACTATCTACAGGTGGTATATAACCCCAATAAAATTGAATAAATTCTCTTCCCAGCATACTAGATTGTGCTGGAGATGCCAAAAAAAGGAGGGGACACAATTACACATGTGGTTGTCCTGTGAGGAGCTACAACCTTTATTAAAAAAACTCCATTCTCTTCTGGGAAAACTAATCATTGGGATATTCCCAAATGTGAAAAGGAAATACAGTATCTGACAATACACATTCTTACCGCGGTTAAACTTTGTATAGCCAGGAAGTGGAAAAGTATAGAAGCAACAAACTGGAAAGAAATAATAACTCAAATACAATATCAATGTATAATGGAAGAAGGATTTTACAATTCTAGGGACCAATTCAATTATTATAAAAAAATGTGGAGAAAATGGGGGGAGTTGATGGACCAATGAGCGTTCAGTGAAAAGGCCAAAGCTTAAATACAAGACCCGTCACCAAGTGAGTCAACAACCAATAAAATGTTTAATCGTATTTTTAATGAATAAGTGGAGACGACAAGGAATAAGGAAAAATTATTATAGTTATCACCGGCTTCTGGGGGAATAACCTGGATGGAGTATACCAACCACAAATGTGTACCTACTGTATAAACAACAAATACATCTATAAAACCCTGCTCTCTCTTTACAAAGATTCTTTTCAATATTACTATACGAGGAGAAGACTTAAGAGTAGGAATTCAAACAACTAACCAATCTAGTAAAACAAGTCCAAGTTATCTGTTAATTGTAAATCTATAATCTTTATAGAATGGAATGTCAGAAACTTATGCCAAATTTGTTTTGTCAAGTCATGTCTAATCTGTATTGTCTTTTTTACGTTTATAATAAATAAAAAAAACCTCTATCCTCCGTTTGATAATCTATAATATGTCTAGTGCAGTTTTATTTATTTAGAAAGTGTTTTAACAGGAAAAATACATTGAGATTTCACTTGTTTTCAAGTATATCCAGGGGACCAGTCCAGGATGGAATTACACAAAGTTACATATTTAACAGTAGATAAAAAATAAAAAAGAATGCATACATACATATATTTATACAAGTTGGAAAGAGAACATACAGGGTAAATCATTATTAAATACAAAAAATAATAAAAACATAAAAAATAAAAGAGAACAACATGTACAGTATATGTAGAAGTTTATAACAGGTACATTATGTTTTGAGGATTTGGGAAACACTAATTTTCATGGATTTTAGACTTGATGATTTGTCACAATCAGGGAGGGCTATTCCACAAATGAGGAGCTCTGAAAGAGAAGGCACTTCGGCCTGCTTCCTTTTTGAAGTGAGGGATCGCTAGTGAGGGGCTGTTGCAGGGATCTGAGATTATAGGATGTGCAGGGAGTAAGAGTAAGCATGCTGCTCAAGTAGGGAAGAAGCTTTCCAGAGAAGTGATTATGCACTAAGCAAGCAAGGTGGAGAGTGCACCTGAAGGCAAGCGTCAACCAGTTTAAATGTTTTAACATTTTACAGTGATGAGTGTTTTAATCGCACTGGAGGGCAAATCTGCACAATGTATTGTATAGAGTGACAAGTTTACCAAGATGAGTCTGTGGTGCGGAATTGTATACACCATCTCCATAGTCTAAGATCGGCATTTATATTTCCTGCACAATATGTTTCCTTGTGGAATCTAGGTTTGATTTGTTCCTAAATAGAGAGCCAATCCTAGGATACAGCTTTGACACAAGCTTGTCAATATGGAGACCAAAAAATAAGTTTGGATCTAGCCACATACCGATATACTTATATGAATTTATCTGGGTCAGGTTATAACTGTATTTGGTATTGATGTTTATTTGAGGATTGTTTAATTTAAGTAGCTCAGCTTTAGTCCCAAACAACATGGACACATATGCACATGAGCCAGGTCACACACGAGGGTAGATGATTTATAAATAGTGAGAAAAGCAGTAGCCCAAGGATCGATCCATGAGGCACTCCACACTCGGCCTCAGTTGCAGTGACGGAAATAGGTCTAGCCCACATTGTATATTGTACTTTTTTTTTTTAAATAATTATTCTTTATTGATTTCTATGTATTAAACAAGGTAACATAGGAAAAACGATAATAGGTAGGGGTTGGTTCCAATAAATTGAAGAAAGAGAGAAAAAAAAATAATGCAAATTTCCAATATAATTATAACACATTACATTTTACCAAAGGTATTGATGATCATCATAGCTTTACAACATCTTGTTCAATTATGGAAAAAAAAGAAACAAAAAAAAAGGGGGGGGTGAGGAGATTAACATAAAATATAGGTACACAGGTGTAAATTCATTTGATAATTTGGGTCTTATAGACAATTTATTTATTGTAGCGCTTCTAGACATTTGTCTCCTTCTATAAATTCTGCCCCTGTGAACCATTGTCTAGCGTGTGCTAGACTTCTGCCTTGTGTAGCATGAATAAGACTTTCCGCAGATCTGATGGCTTCCATCGATTCTATCCATTCTTGAATTGTTGGTGTTTGAGACTGTTTCCAGTATCTGGGGATTAGGGTCTTAGCTGCATTCAGCATGTGTATTAAAATGGAATTCTTGTACACTTTTATTGTGAATGTGTTATGGTGAAATAGCATTGCTAGGGGGGAGAACTGAATGGGTAAGTCTCCGTGGGTATCTATTATAGAATATACTTTCTTCCAGAAAGGAATTATATTAGGACATAACCACCAAATATGCAAAAAGTCTCCTTTGTTGGTTTTACAACGCCAGCATCTATCTGACTTTGAGCGGTATATGATGTAAGATATCTGTCCTATACCACCTAGTGAGAATCTTGAAAGAGTGTTCTTGTATTCTCGTAGATTGAGAACATTTATGTGTTAAGGGTGAAATCTTTCTCCATTGATTCTCTGTGAAGTGAATATTACAGTCTCTTTCCCATAATCTTATATAGTATGATTTGTCTTGATGTGAGTGCGTAAAGAAGGTCTCTATATAAATTTGAAATAAGTTTACATGGTAATGAAAATTCTAACAAGAACAAGAAAGGAGGGGGGGCTGGGATGTCCAGAAATAATACAAGGCTACCAGGCCAGCAGATTATACCATATATTGTTTACACAAAATAGTGCCGTAGCACAAGACACATGGTACCATATGGGAAAAAGCAAAAACGGGGGTAAGAAACCTGTCGTCACTTTTTTGGACCTTAGATCTGAACAGGAAACGGATGATACAGGCAAGAACTAAATCTCGGATACTCCAGGACCTGACAAACTGGTGGGATAAGTTTGCAAAAAAAACTGACCTTAGAAACTGCCTAATAGAAACAATCCCACTCTCCAGCATCATGGACATGATGGACAATATATCATGCACACTGATAAACAAATTCTGGCAAGAGGTAATAAAATTAATAAGTCAATTAACTGGGAGAAAACTACCCCTCAAACCAGAAATCATATTGCTAAACATGCACTGGCCAAAAATGTTGAAAAAAGATTTAATGATAACATACCATACAATTACGACAGCTAAACTATTAATAGCTAGAGAATGGAAAATGGACACAGCACCACACATACAAGAAGTCAGGAGACAAGTTATTTGGCAAGCCAAAATGGAGAGGTGCATTCTGAGCAGTCTAGGAAACAGATATACCCAAATAGAACAGTGGGAAACATGGATTACTAAAATGGAAAGAGATATTTAACATTAAGATTAGACACACATGAACACTACTCGCCATCAGAAACTTAGACACCCAGCGGAGCATAAAAAGAAAGAGAAGAAAGAGGGAAGAAGGAGAAAGAAGGAAAAATCCCCCCAAGAAGGGCATTTACACATAAAATGGCAATATAGGGTAAGACCAAGATTAAAGCTCTCGATCACTCTCCAAGACTAAAATATATAGCTATAACAACACGACAACAGCACAAAGAGAAGGGGGGAGGGGTTCAGGGGAAAGGGTAGAAGATAGAGGATACTAATGATGACTCACTGTACCGCATTCTTGATCCATATGGAAAGCTGAAATCGGTGCATGTCTGAAGATAGAAAAAAAAAAAAAAAAAAAAAGTTTACATGGTAATTCTTTGGCAGCACATAGTTTCTCTAATGGGGCGAGAAGATGAGAGCACTGCGAGGTTCTATTTAAAGAACTCCAGAAGTGTTGAAGTTGGGTGTAAGTGTATCTGATAGAGGGCCTCGGATGGTTCGAGTCAATAATTTCTGTCAGCGGTTTTAATGTTCCTGAATCTGTGAGGACGTGACCTAGTCTGGGGTATCTTATTCGAGTGGGGAACATGGAGTGAAATATTTGTCCCGTCAACCCTGGAGGGAATTCGTCATTATATGCTAGAGAGATTAGGGGAGATGGTTTATTAAGTAACCCTGGTGAGTTAGAGATTTTTTTCCACTCCTGTAAAGTATTGAAGACTGTTGGGTGTGACCGGTCTAATATCACCTGTTGCCTACTGGTTACCCATGCAGCTGTCAGGATGGGAACATTCAATCCTCTCTGCTCAATTGACACCCAAAGCTTATGTGCAGGTCTTGTCCATTCGACCACTCGTGCTAAAATGGAGGCCTTATAATAAGTTTCTATGTTTGGTAGGCCCAACCCGCCTCTTTCTTTTGGTCTCATGAGGAAGTTTTTGTTTCCATATAAATTTGGTGATAATGGTTTTGAGCTCTTTAAAAAAGGACCTGGGTATTTGTATTGGTAATGTTTGAATAACATAAAGAATCCTGGGTAGGACATTCATTTTCACTGAGGCCGCTCTCCCAAACCATGAAATGTGTTTCTTATCCCATTCCGAGATGTCTTTTTTAATTTTTTTCTGTGAAGCGGGATGAAGTTTATGTCAAATAAAGAGTTAAGATTTGGAGAAAGGTATATACCCAGGTATTTCAGCTTGGTCTTGACCCATCTGAAGGAAAATGTTGATTGGAGTGCCTCTGCTTGTTGAGGTGATAGGGTCACATTTAGAACTTCAGTTTTAGACATATTTATCTTGAATTGGGAAAGTGTGCTATAAGTCCCTAGTTCCTGCATAACTTGTGGTAATGATATATGTGGTTGTGACAGTGTTAGGAGAAGATCATCTGCGAACGCAGATGTTTTATGATGGTTAGGTCCTATTTCCAGCCCGTGTATAGATTCACTTGTTCTCTGTGAATGAGCTGTTGGAGGGTGTCCCGCAGTCGTGTGCTAAGGATTTTTGCTAAAGGTTTAATGTCAACGTTGAGTAATGATATGGGCCTATAACAGGGCTCGACAAACCCCGGGCGCCAGGTCGCCATGGCGACCAGGAAATCAGACCTGGCGCCCGGGTGCTGTTTGTCACAGGGAGCCCTTGCCGACTGCCATCCGTTACTTTCAGCGCGAGGGGAGAAAGTCTGTGCGGATCACACAGACTGTAAGCTCCTCCCCCTCGCACAACACGCTGTAGTGCCGAGTGTCACGTGACAACATGGCACTTAGCAGAAACCGAAAGAGGATCGGGCTCCAGCATAAATGTCCCCCTCCCCTGCAATGAGGTAAGCAGCAGGGAGGGAGGACACCGTAAGAAATACCATTTTTGTGTGTTTTTTTTTTTTTTTAAAGAACAAAAATGTGTGAAGGTAACTGGCTGTCTATGTGGTCTGTGTGTGTGTATGAGTGAATGTAACTGGCTGTCTATGTGGTCTGTGTGTGTGTATGAGTGAATGTAACTGGCTGTCTATGTGGTCTGTGTGTGTGTATGAGTGAATGTAACTGGCTGTCTATGTGGTCTGTGTGTGTGTATGAGTGAATGTAACTGGCTGTCTATGTGGTGTGTGTGTGTATGAGTGAATGTAACTGGCTGTCTATGTGGTGTGTGTGTGTGTGTGTGTGTGAATGTAACTGGGTGTGTGTGTGTGTGTGAATGTAACTGGCCGTGTATGTGGTGTGTGTGTGTGTGTGTGAATGTAACTGGCCGTGTATGTGGTGTGTGTGTGAATGTAACTGGCCGTGTATGTGGTGTGTGTGTGTGTGAATGTAACTGGCCGTGTATGTGGTGTGTGTGTGTGTGTGTGTGAATGTAACTGGCTGTGTATGTGGTGTGTGTGTGTGTGTGTGTGTGTGTGTGTGAATGTAACTGGCTGTGTATGTGGTGTGTGTGTGTGTGTGTGTGTGTGAATGTAACTGGCCGTGTATGTGGTGTGTGTGTGTGTGAATGTAACTGGCCGTGTATGTGGTGTGTGTGTGTGTGTGAATGTAACTGGCCGTGTATGTGGTGTGTGTGTGTGTGAATGTAACTGGCCGTGTATGTGGTGTGTGTGTGTGTGTGAATGTAACTGGCCGTGTATGTGGTGTGTGTGTGTGAATGTAACTGGCTGTGTATGTGGTGTGTGTGAATGTAACTGGCTGTGTATGAATGTAACTGGCTGTGTATGTGGCATGTGTGAATGTAACTGGCTGTGTTTGAGCGTATGTGTGAATGTAACTTTCTGTGTATGGTTGGTGTATGTGACTGTCTCCATGCGTTTATGATTTTGTGATGTGCCGTTGTCTGGCTCCTAAATTTTTTAGCTGGCTCCTAAAACTTAATTAAATTTGTCAAGCCCTGGCCTATAACTACTACATAGTTCCGGGTCCTTATCTGGCTTAGGGATAAGGGATATGTGGGCTTCTTGTGATTGTGTCGGCAGAATGCCGCCTTTGGCAAGGGCATTAAACATATTTGTTAGATGGGGGAGAATGTTTTCTTTAAAAAGTCTAAAATAAGTGATAGAAAAGACGTCAGGGCCAGGACTCTTCCCGTTTGGGGAGTTTTTAATGGCCTCTGCGACTTCCATCTCAGATATGGGAGTTTCCAAGGATTCTGCTAGCATAGGTGAAAGTTTAGCCTTAATGTGTGTTTCCAGATATTGCATAATCAAAGTATGCAATGAGGAATCCTGTGGGAGAGTGTTATTTTTTGATATATTATAAAGTTCAGAATAGTATTGTTTAAAAGTGTCTGCTATCTGATCTGATCTGTAAACTAATGTGTGTTGTTTCGTTCGGATTTTATGTATGTATGTTGTTGTCTGTTTGCGCCTCAAGGCCCTGGCAAGTGCTTTTCCTGGTTTATCGCTTACTGCGTATTGTACATTCCGTAACTTCTGTATTGAGCTTTGTAATTGGTCATTGCAGATATCTGCTAGATCTTTACGAAGCCGAGTGAGTTCCACGTACATGGGGGCTGTTGGGTTACGTTTATGTTGTGTTTCTAGTATGTGGATCCTGGATAATATTCGTGTTAGATTTTGTGCTTTCTGTTTTTTAAAAAAAGGAGCCTATTCTAATTAATTGCCCTCTCATGACGGCTTTATGTGTTTCCCAGAGGATTTGTGGAGTAATCTCCGGTGACACATTTTCCTGAAAAAAATGTTTAAGAGAATTAGTAAGGTCCTGTATATGTGAAGGGTGTTTTAGTAAGGATTCATTTAGGCGCCACGTGCATTGTTTTTTAGGTAATGTAGGGATGACTATATGCATATGTGTGGGAGCATGGTCACTCCATGTGAAATTGTCTATCTGGGTATGTTTACCTAGGTTTAAGTGTCTATGTGAAATTAGAATGTAATCTATCCTGGATATTCGGTTGTGAGGGTGAGAGTAGTATGTATAATCCTTCATGGAAGCTCCTCCATGCATCCATGAGTTGGGCTTGGTGTATGGAGCGTTTTACCTTTCTCACTTTGGGGAAACTCAGAGCAGAGGCACCCGTTGAGGAGTCCATAGATGGGTCCAAGACCATGTTGAAATCTCCTGTGAATGTTATACCTTCGGCAAATTCCGCCAAGTCCTTAAGTATTGAGCATAAAAAGGTATGTTGATTAGTATTTGGGGCATATGCTGTGGCTAAGGTAATTTTGGACTCTCCCATTTGTCCTTTGATAAAAATAGCTTGACCATCATTATTATTCCATACATTAGTAATAGTTATAGGTACATGTTTGGAAATAAAAATTGCCACTCCTTTTGTTTTTTTAAATGGGGAGTGTGAGAAATACATTTTGGAGTAGAGACAGTCGGAGAAGCTAGGGAGTTTGTTCCTACAAAAATGTGTTTCTTGAACAAAGCCAATATTTACATGTTTTGCTCTCATTTCATTGAATAAACGCGAGAATTTAGTCCTTTGGCGTTTATCGAGTAAATTTGTATTCTCCGGTCGTTACTCTCCATGGTATGAAAAAAAGGATATGTCAAACAGACCACATAATAAATGCAGCTTCAGCTGTGTACCTCTTTGATAAAAAGAAAAAATTAAGAAAAAAGGAACCAACATGTAAAATTGGGGTATAACCAAACATGGATAAACATCATCAGGAACCAGAATGCTGTTCTGATTCTGTGAACCTGAAAATCTGACTCATAAATGAGTTCAGGTTTGGCAATATGTGTCCAGGCCATATATTCCCAAGGAGTAAAAAACTCCTGGGGTTGTGGCTTGGTACGTCTTGACACTAAGCCATGTGGAGTTGTGGCGAGGAGGTCAGATGGGCTAGTCATATCGTTGCTGTTCAGAAGATGAATAGCACCTCTGATTACTCCCTCTCCAGGCCCGTTTGTACAATCATATAATATATCATTTTTTACTTATTCAACATATTTCACACGTTACGCAAATTCTAATCTATAGAAAAAACAGTAACTAGCTGTCCTGTCAGGGCTAGCTATTGCTATAACCTGATACATCAGCAACTTTCAATATAACAAGGATTTAAGCTGTGTTTAACTTTAGCGTGCACCGTCGTCAACTCCGTCTCCCGTGAGTTCACATTTTACTTCTATAATGAGGTTACCTTCACCCAAATTAATACTACAATCCTTGGGTTTGGGACTTTTCCATTTTAGGAGTTTATGATATAGAAGGCAAGAAGAAGCGGAAGAGAGAAGAAAGAGAGAGAGAAAAGAAAAAAAAAAAAAGGGAGAAGAAGAGTAAAGAGAAGAGAAAAGGAAAGAAAAAAGAAAGAAAGAGAAAAAAAAAAAAGAAGGGAGGTTGGGCAAGATAGTTAGTATAGAAATAGCGATATAATTTTGGTCTTATTTTTCTTATTATTATGACTGATCCATGTGTGGGCTGCCGGTGTTCAGTCTTAATCTTTGGGCTTAACATGATATGTCTTTATCTAATAAAGGTCTTTATCTTTATAGTTCTGGGATAATCCGGATGTCTTCTGTTGATTGGGTATATTCTCAATTGGCCATTAAGGCTGGTGTTTGTGTGATTTTTTTATACGGTATCATCTTAAATGGGGTGTAAAGTCCTCTTGGGGGGAGACGTTAATTGTTATGTGGACCAAGTTGGTCCTCTGTCATAGATCTACCACGGGGTTAGTTATGCTCCAGGTTAAGACTATTATTTGGTTCGTCTTGAGTTCGTCCCAACTTGTCTGCACCTCTTTTTCCTTTGAGGTTTTGGAATCCAGGGATGGTTTACCAAGGTCGGGATCGGTATTGTCCCGGACAAGTGTGACGTCCAGTCCGGTAAGTCTGGTTTCTCTATGCCCAGTGCAGCACAGAAAGTAGCATTGTCTTCTCGCTGTCCCAGTGTATGCGTAAGGGAATCCTTGCGAACAGAAATAGACAAAGGAAAGCCCCAGCGGAATCAAATGTTTTCTCTCCTCAAGATGTCTGTCTTTGGCTTTAATAGTTTGCGTAATTGCAAGGTTGCCCAGGCCACATCTGGCAGAATCTGTATATTGTGGTCTTTATAGGTCACTTGGTCCCGCGCTCTTGCTTCTTTCATGATTAACTCTTTGGTAGAGAAGTCATGGAAGCAACATATCGGTGGGTTCGATCTAGGCGGATGGGGTCTATATTACCTTGTGGTCTGAGGAGTTGGAGTATTTCAAGTGCCAGGAACTTCGTATCCTCGGATCATTCTGCTTCAGGTAAGCCCCAGATGCACATATTGTTTCTCCTACCTCTATTGTCTATATCGAGGAGTTGATGCGCTAGTTGAGCTGTGATAAGTTTTTGGGCTTTTAGTTGGCGATCCAGGTCGGTGACCGTGGTTGATAAAGTTCCCTGGTCTTGTTCAACGGTGGCCAGCCTAAGTTCCTGGTGGGAGAAAAAAAAGGAAGCAAAAACGGTTTGCGGAAGGAGCTCACAATCAAAGCAGGTATGTGAAAATAAGCCAGAGTTTAATGCTTAAGTAAAACAGGCTAGTACAAAAAAGGAAATGAACCACACAGTGAGAAAGGCGTCTTTCTCACTGTGTGGTTCATTTCCTTTTTTGTACTAGCCTGTTTTACTTAAGCATTAAAATCTGGCTTATTTTCACATACCTGCTTTGATTGTGAGCTCCTTCCGCAAACCGTTTTTTCTTCCTTTTTTTCTCCTATTGTACGGGCTGGATAGCCTGGCGTTGAGGGAAGCTCCACTTTGTTATTTCAACAGGCTGAAATCGGAGGGATTACTTACGTTTGGTTTATCTGACCAGGAGGTCCTCCAGTGCTCTTTTATTGTTAAGTTCCTGGTGGGCCAGGTCTCCTTTTAGATCCGCTAATTCGTCTCGTATAGTTGAGCAAATTTTCTCCGCCATGGAAGCAAAGTCTTTTTTAATTTGTTCGGTCAGAGAGTGAAAATCGGCTTTAGTCGGGGCTTCTACGCAATACGAGCATGTTGGAGCCCTGTCTTCTTCCTCCGAGTCAGTAGGTGTTGGGCTGTTTCCCGCGCTTGGTAATGCAGGCGCCATCTTGGAATCGAGGGTCTCCGTCGATCTGGGGGGAATAGGTATGTTTCTAAGCCCAGAGAAGCTCTGGTCTTCACCCCCTTCGCATTGTTCGGTGTTTGGGTAAGTTTTTTTGGTGTTTTTTCCCATTTTAGGTATAGTATTAGGCGAGATGTTGATGTGAAATGGCCAGGATAGCGGGAGCCTCAGTGAAGTGTGACCACTCTACATCGCTCGTCGGCCACGCCCCCGTATATTGTACTTTTATACTTTTGTACTACGTACAATGCATTTATGAGTTTTATTTAAACCTTTTTTTGGGTTCCATAATTTCCTTCTTCCACTAATTTTATTTAAAACCTCTACCATACTAATGTTATTTGTTCCTGCTACTTGTCTGTTAAAAGGTGGCACTTTTTTTTTTGCTCCATAAAAATACCCTGTTTGCTACAGGTAGCTCTTTCTCCACATATATCTCTCCTGAGTTCTACTCTAAAGTGGTGGCTGGGGGATGGAGATGATCTTGTTTGCAATCTCAAATACCTCCAGTAAACTTTAACAGTCCACAATCAAGCAGGCAAAACAAAAGCAGATACAAAATATAAGTTGAATTGTGTAGTACCCTGTTCAACACGTTTCATCAGATAAAAAAAAAAAACAACAGGTTTCCCAAACCAGGAATCGATGATGTTTCGTGTAGAGTCCTATTTGCAGCTAAACTTGATAAACAAATTGTCTGGGGAGGCAAGAGCAACTTTCGACTGACCCATCACTCTAGAAGAGCTACAAGAAAACAATTAAACAGACTCCCAACGGAAAATGCCCCTGGTTGAATGGCCTGCCGACCAGCTATTATAAAACATTTCTCCCCAAACTAGGGCCTCATTTAGTGTTTATGATGAATTTTCTTAGCCCCACATGCCCTCTAAACCCACAAACTGTCATCCTGTCTAACGGCACCAGGCAGGGTTGCCTCTTGTCACCTCTTTTATTCATTCTAGACCTAGAGCCCTTATCCCACGCTATACGAAACCACCCGTAGATTTTCATAAACAAGCAGTCTTTGCTGATGAAATGCTATTAACCATCACTAACCCCACCTAATCACTTCAACACATTGTACAGGAATTCAAATATTTCTGCACTTTTTCTAGCCTTTTTCTCAAAGTCCAAAGTTTTAAGGGTTAATATTGCCACTCTCCGTTAAAATAGATCTCCAAAGATAGTTCCCTTTTTGAGGGAGTGCGAATCCATCAAATACCTGGGTCTCGACATGACGACCAATCTGTTCAGACTCTGTGATCTAAACTTCACTCCATTTTTAAAGGTAGTTAAAAGAAACCTTGAGGAATGGATTTTCCCCCATATTACCTGGTTAGGCAGAATTGGAGATTTACGGATGAACCTCTTACCTTGGTTCCTGTACATCCTCCAAGCCCTCCCAATTCATGTTCCAAGAAATGTTTTTAAGCAGTTCAGGAGACTTATATCGCATTATATATGAGAAGGTAAGGGCTCTTGCTTAGCTTTCTCTCTGATTAAAAGGTCCCAACTATGAGCTGGTATAAAAGAGTTGAACATATAGATGTATGGAATGTCTAATTTGGGCTGTGAAGAGTAAAAGCCACAAGAATTCATTATTGGTTTCACTGGGAGGAATTCACTAAGTCTGATATTTTTAAGGACCTGTTGGTCTGAATTTGCTAACCCATTGTCTACTAGTTACAAGTGGGATTTTAGTATACTGTTCTACCTAACGTATTTTTCGCTCCATAAGACGCACCTGACCATAAGATGCACCTAGTTTTTAGAGGAGGAAAACAATAAGAAACCACATATAGAACAGATCTTTACTAAATTCTTATCTCCCCAAAAGTAGTGCTAATGAGCAAAGCTAGGGACAAAACTAATACAGCTAGCCTTAGGCACACCATTCTGCACCATGAGAAATGCAGTGTGCACCAGCCAAACATTACCCATCCCTGTGATAGTCATAAGACTGCAGTGGTGACTAACCTTTAGCATCCCAGCTACTTTGGACTATAATATTTTCCATTATGCACAATATGCCAGGATTTAGCCACTCAATATGCCAGGATGTATCCACTGAATGTGTTAGGATTTTGCCAGTCATTATTCCAGGATTTTGCCAGTCAATATGCCAGGATTTAGCCATTTAATATGCCAGGATTTAGCCACTCAATATGCAAGAATTAAGCCATTTAATATGGCAGGATTTAGCCATTTAATATTGCCAGGATTTAGCCACTCAATATGCCAGGATTTAGGCACTCAATATTCCAGGATTTTGTTTGTTTTATGCCACCCTCCTCCCCCTTCCACAGTACTTACCTTCTTGTTGCACTCCGGTCTCTTTTTTTTTTTTTTACTTAATTGAAATTGCGCGGCTTCAATAAAGGTAAAAAAAAAAAAATGCAACCGGAGTTTCCCTCCGTGCAGGAGGGATTGTCCTCCACGATCTCCACTCAATAAGACGCACAGACATTTCCCCTTACTTTTGAGGAGGAATAGAGTGCGTCTTATGGAGCGAAAAATATGCCAATTGTTCTACCTAATTGTAACCTCTAATTCTGTCTAGGCCACACACTATCCTACAGGGTGGGTCATGGGGCACTGTGAAATCTATCTCATTGTACTGTAATCCTTTGAATAGCAATACCCACAGCGAACAATCACTCTCTCCTCTTCCCCTTCCCGTTCTCCAATTCTCACCTTACTACTTCTCTTTTCTGTAGCCAGCACGTTATTTTTGTTCTACTGAAATGGTTTCATGGTTGTTATTGTTTCATCTTTTATGGAACTTTTAGCTATATTATCGCTTGTATTTTAAATGTCAAAATGTATTGAATGCTGCTATTAAAAATGAAGAAACCAATCTGATCTAAAGACACAGGATTCACAGAGCCAAATCCGGATAAAAAAAGGACACTCACAACCACACTCATTGTTATCCCCAGTTACACAAAAGACATATATACCATTCAATACGTGGGCTGGTGAGATTGTTAGCAGTACTGCATCATCTAGGCCCCAGAACACATATGTCAACAGGTATGTTCACTGATGGAACTGCTCATGTCACCTGTATACGTGAGTGTGATGCAATTTGCTCAGTAATACACACTAAGGATGATATGAATCAACATTTTTTGGGGGAAATCAGTTATCTGTAAACATCAGATGAGTGGCAAGTTGGGAAATGTTCTATTTGTGACTGCATCCTTTTCATCACTTTTCTATCTTTCAACCCTTTGTGCACATTGAGGTTTTACTATGGGGGTATAGACACTCAGTTAGCGCTAATTAACTACTTATCAAAATCCTGTTGTGATGGGTCTTCTGGATGGATCAGTGTTGGCACTAACACAGCTAAATCACTACAAATTGTACAGATTTCTTGCAAGATGTGGCTCTGATACGGGTTTTGGAGAAAAATTGGAAGGGGCTGGTTCTGTGTTTGATTGAATTCTCTACCATCACCCAAAACATGTGTCCGGTTGGTCTTCAACATCTGAATACTCCACACTCAGGAAGATGCTGTCTTCTTTTTCCATACATATGTCTACAAGGCAGGAGATTGATTTCCCTTGATGCAGCATCTGCATTCTAGCATACTTCTTTATCTTGTTATTGATTATACAGTGGATATAAAAAGTCTACACACCCCTGTTAAAATGTCAGGTTTCTGTGCTTTAAAAAAATGAGACAAAGATAAATAATTTCAGAACTTTTTCCACCTTATAATGTGACCTATAAACTGTACAACTCAATTGAAAAACAAACTGAAATCTTTTAGATAGAGGGAAGAAAAAATATAAAAATAAAATAATGTGGTTGCATAAGTGTGCACACCCTCTTATAACTGGGGATGTAGCTGTGTTCAGAATTAAGCAATCATATTCCAAATCATGTTAAATAGGAGTCAGCATAAACCTGCCATCATTTAAAGTGCCTCTGATTAACCCCAAATAAAGTTCAGCTGCTCTAGTTGGTCTTTCCTGAAATTTTCTTAGTCGCATCCCACAGTAAAAGCCATGGTCCACAGAGAGCTTCCAAAGCCTCAGAGGCATCTCATTGTTAAAAGGTATCAGTCAGGAGAAGGGTACAAAAGAATTTCCAAGGTATAAGATATACCATGGAACACAGTGAAGACAGTCATCATCAAGTGGAGAAAATATGGCACAACAGTGACATTACCAAGAACTGGAGCTCCCTCCAAAATTGATGAAAAGACAAGAAGAAAACTGGTCTGGGAGGCTACCAAGAGGCCTAAAGCAACATTAAAGGAGCCACAGGAATATCTGGCAAGTACTGGCTGTGTGGTACATGTGACAACCATCTCCGGTATTCTTCATATGTCTGGGCTATGGGGTAGAGTGGCAAGACGAAAGCCTTTTCTTACGAAGAAAAACATCCAAGCCAGGCTACATTTTGCAAAAACACATCTGAAGTCTCCCAAAAGCATGTGGGAAAAGGTGTTATGGTCTGATGAAACCAAGGTTGAACTTTTTGGCCATAATTCCAAAAGATATGTTTGGCGCAAAAACAACACTGCACATCACCAAAAGAACACCATACCCACAGTGAAGCATGGTGGTGGCAGCATCATGGTCTGTTTTTCTTCAGCTGGAACTGGGGCCTTAGTTAAGATAGAATGAATTAGGAACAGTTCCAAATACCAGTCAATATTGGCACAAAACCTTCAGGCTTCTGCTAGAAAGCTGAACATGAAGAGGAACTTCATCTTTCAGCATGACAACGACCCAAAGCATACATCCAAATCAACAAAGGAATGGCTTCACCAGAAGAAGATTAAAGTTTTGGAATGGCCCAGCCAGAGCCCAGACCTGAATCCGATTGAAAATCTGTGGGGTGATCTGAAGAGGGCTGTGCACAGGAGATGCCCTCACAATCTGACAGATTTGGAGTGTTTTTGCAAAAGAAGAGTGGGCAAATCTTGCCAAGTCAAAATGTGCCATGCATACCCAAAAAGACTGAGTGCTGTAATAAAATCAAAAGGTGCTTCAACAAAGTATTAGTTTAAGGGTGTGCACACTAATGCAACCACATTATTTTATTTTTATATTTTTTCTTCCCTCTATCTAAAAGATTTCAGTTTGTTTTTCAAGTGAGTTGTACAGTTTATAGGTCACATTAAAGGTGGAAAAAGTTCTGAAATGATTTATCTTTGTCTCATTTTTTTACAGCACAGAAACCTGACATTTTAACAGGGGTTTGTAGACTTTTTATATCCACTGTACATATTAAAACCTTATTGAAGTATCTGAACATTACATTTACATACATACTAAGTTAAACAAACTAGAACAGACTGGTACATGAGGTAGAGAACCCTGCTCGCAAGTAATATGGATGGAAAAACACAACACAGAGAGTGACAAGCAAAAAAAAAAAAAGTGAACCCTTCCTTTGATGATTACAGTTTGTTACTGTGATCAGTTTCCTTCCAACTTTATGGCCCTCATGTTGATTTTTGTCTGAAACTTTTTTATTTTTGCAATTTTAAAGTTGTTTTAATAAATAAATAAATAATATTATAAAAATATATATATTTAATAACAGTTAACCCATGCATGCCTGTGCTGTGACTCTTATGACTCGGACTAGTAACATCGCACTGGTCAGAGGTTTTTTTCTGTTTTTTGGGAGGATGGGTTGGGAATCTATATTTTTATTTTTGCTTAGCCAGTTAGTTAGTGGATTAGTGTTGTACTAGTTGTGTAGAATATTATTGGGAAATTAATGGAAAAAATAAATTCCAACATTTTACCATGTTATATGTAAATTGTAGATTATTTTTATGTGTAGGGTATCAAAAGCTCTAACTATACTTAAAAAAACAACAACACAAGTGTCGCTTAAATGTTTGTCTATGGCATCACCTTGTGGTTTCATATGCAAATTGATAGTATTTCCAATTGATTTGCATATCAAGCCACAGTTGATTTCATAAACAGGAGACATCACAGAAACATGCTTCTTTTATTTTATGCATTTGGATGCATTTTGTGATGCATCACAATGTATAGATAATTTTTTATATTTTTTATTCTAGCAATATCAACAATAAGTGACAGGGTCCCTTTAACTGCCTTCTCGTAAATATTGGGCTTTTTGTAGCAGGAAAAAAAAAAGTTTTGCATATGCAACGTCATATGAAAGCAGTTTATTTGAAAGTACCATATTTGCTTGACATTAGACGACCCTGATTATAAGACAACCCCCCAAACTTTGGATATTCCATTAGGAAAAAAACTAAAATAATATAAGACTACCCTATAGGAAAAAAGTTTAACTTGTATATATTCACATGTAAATTGCTTTTTAATATTTTAATAAAAATTATGAAATTCCAAAAATGCATTTCCTTTTATGTGTCAATGCTGCCTCTCTCCCCCTCCCCCAGCTTTGTCTCTCTCTCTCTCTCCCCCCCAGCATTGTCTCTCTCTCTCCCCCCAGTGTTATTTGTCTCACCCTCCCTCCCACGTTGTCTCTCCGTCCCCCCAAACTTTTCTTCCTCTCTCCACCTCCCTCCCTCCTTTTCTCTTCCCCCTCCCTCTCACCTTGTCTCTCTCTGCCCCCCCTCCCACCTTGTCTCTCTCTGCCCCCCCTAATCTTGTCTCTCTCTGCCCTCCTCCTTCCCTTTGTCTCTCTCTGCCCCCTCCTTGTCTCTCTCTGCCCCCCCTCCCCTTGTATCTCTCTGCCCCCGTCTCTCTCTCTACCCTCCCTCCCCCTCACTTTGTCTCTCACTGGTGGCTAGTGGGGGCAGCCAGGGGATGTCTGCACGACACTTCCATCGGCTGTCCGTCATAATAGACAGAAGTGTCTGGCAGCATGGAGCATCTATCGTGCAGACATCCCCTGTCTGCCCAAATCTCGTGGGGGCAGCCGGAGGATGTCTGAGCGATGCGCGCAGACATCCTCCACTGCTGCCCGGCGCTTCCACCGGGACTTTTATGATGAAGCCGGAAGGACCCAGCTTCATCATAGAAGTCCCGACGGACTTATGAAAGTTTACATCAAAGTAAATGTATCATTAACAAATAGTACAATACAAGTGCATTGCTTATTACACAGACCTCCCCAAATGGATGAGATTTCTGTTTTCTTATTTGTATTCAGTACTTTAATAAGTACCTTATTGAGTCCTCTTTGCTTGTATAGCTGTGCTGTTTAGAATCTTTGGTCAGATCATTGATGTCTGTCCCCTGATAGAGTTATACAAGCAAAGTGCTCAATACGGTACTTTATTTATATTCTTTCACGAAGACATTTCTGTTTAAAATGCCTACACTTGAAACAATCTTTAAACATAATATTTTATGCAAACTGTTATCATGTAAACTAGAATTTTCAGCTTAAATCACATGAAAAACTGTAAACTTGTAAATACTTACCTTGTGTGAAATGTATAGCTGTTTAAATAGTATTTTCTGTAGAGGTATGTGGGTTATCACCACTTAGTTCTGTGGCTCTTGCTTAAACTTCTGCACATCCAGATGGATTTATTTTCCTGGTTTGCTGTTTTTTTTTTCTCGTGTAGGCCGCATGGAGTTTGAAGACACGTGCTCTGACTGAGATGGTTTATGTGGATGAGATTGATGTTGACCAGGAAGGCATTGCAGAGATTATGTTGGATGACAATTCTATTGCTCAGGTGGCACGTAAGTATTCTCCAAATTCATGGTCTACCTAGGGTTGCCACCTTTTCTACAAAAAAATACTGGCCATGCTACTGCCTCCATAGACTTAACACTGGCCTCAAACCATTTTTTTACCGGCTTGCCGGTAAAATACCAGCCTGGTGGCAACCCTAGGTCTACCTGACCTATTCATACCCAGTCTTGATTCTAATCTCAAGTTTGGCACAGGATGTTGGTGAGTATATTACCGTCTGAAAAAGAGTGAATGTGAATACTACATGATAACCACACTGCTGAAGATTTATAAGAACATATACAATATCAAACAGTGTGTACCCGCTCATATTTAGAAGCCTACTTTTATTATCTTTGGCCCTTTTCTCCATGATATATTGTACAAACTGTAGTGTGAAATCTAGAACTATGCTGAAAACAATTGTAGTGGGCTGAACTTAACAAAATCACTTTTACTGGCTCCTAAAATTTTAATTATTTTAAAAAGAACACTATGGAAGTACCAACTATCTGACTTCTAATGATAACTAGATTGGCTCATGGTCTTTTTTGCTCCTAATGTTTACAAATATTTTTCAAACTCTGCTAGTGGGTGTCATCTTAGCTGTACAGTCATTGTAATGTGTCTATAAATGTTTAAACAGTAATTCTATGATTTTCTGGAAAACTGCAGGCCCTGGGACATCTCTAAAACAAACCGTAACCAAGAAGTTTGATGGGCCAAGTCCAGCAGTAAGGTAAAAATAAAGACATGTTTATATGATTTTTTCCATCGTATATTGGCAGTACTTACATGTGGGTTTACTCCCTCTTGGACAAGTTACCTATGGGACTTAAGATAGTTTGTTAGCTCCTCCTCCCAATCTCCTATAAGAGCCCCAGTTACCTGATCTTCCCCAGTTCCTTCTTGTCCCTTCACAGGGACGGATGAGTTACCGGACGTTTTTTTCTCTTCTTTCCATTTTCTTTTTTACCTGCAAGTGCGGCACATGGGTTGTGGCCGGGGGGACCTCCACCAGGATCCGATCGCTGCCCTGGAGGTAAGCGGAGAGATCCAGATCTTACCCTCTTCAGGGTTACAGAGCTAAATCTCTTGCGCCGGCTTTAGTGGCATCCGGGTGCCTGCGCACAGCGGTGGAACACACGCCCGGGTGGCATTGCGTTCCTCCTGAGATCCGCTCGAGCTACTGAGCATGTGCAGAGCGGATCTCACGTAAAAGCGCCAAATTTGAACTTGAAAAGCTGTGCAACTCCTTCTGACAGCATTAGATGCTTGTCAGGAAGGAGTATATCATGTCACCAAGCCCCTACACGACTGGGAGATATAGTTAAGGTAAGAATAATTTATTTTTATACTTAGCTTACCTCTATTTTTATGCAGGTTTATTTTTAATTTTATTTTTAATTGAAAAATCTTTTTAAAAAGTGACTCCCATGCCAAAGAAAGCTACGTGTAAAACCAAACACGGATCCTGTTCTGCCTGTATGGTCCCCTTGCCATATAGATGCAGACGAAAGCTTTGTGCTACATGTTCTGCGGACCAATTAGAACATGAAAAACAGAAAGAAATTAAATCTTTCCTTGGTTGGTTCCAGGAGAACCTGGTGCAAACTTTTTTTGCCTTTAATAAATCGGTGGCAGAAACCTCCGCTAAGCCTATCCGTAAATCTGGCTCTAAGACCACTAGCCGGCATAAGGATGAGGAAGACTGATATGAAAGAAGGTTTCCCACAATCCGAATTTAAAAAATTTGTTAAAGAAGTTACCTCAACTGTTCAGGATCAGCAAGAAATTCTTACGAAGTAAGCCAGCTTATTAGAAACCTCAGACTCTCTAACGAATTTCTACTTGACATGACAGATGAAGTCCTTAAACTGGCTGTCAAAACAATGGGGTTATCATCTGTTGCCAGAAGAGCCTTATGGCTAAGAACAGGGTCAGCTGACACAGCCTCTAAATCATCGCTGTGCGATTTACCTTTTGAAAAGACAAAGCTGTTTGGGTCCCCATTAGAAGAAATGATCAAACAGATGTCGGATACGAAGAAAGCACTTCCCCAAGGGAGGAGAATGCAATGGCAGAGGAGATATCCTTTCAAACCCCAAAGTACACCTCAAACCTCTGAAAGATTTCGGCATTTTCGTCGCCCCAACCATGAATTCAAGTTTAATGACAACAAATTCAATAAGGATGAAAAAAGAAGAAAATTCTGACCGAGTAGGAGCCAGACTGCTAGCATTTGGGGAAGCTTGGGAGAAAGTTACCACCAATCCATGGGTTTCAAACACGGTCAAGACTGGATATGTAATAAGATTCATCAGTCCTCCTCCTCGCTTCCGCCTTTCCTTATATCCAACAGAGGTCAGGAATGCTTCGCTTCTGGCAGAGACTATGCAACTGCTTCAGAAGGATGTCGTAGAACCAGTCCCGCCATCACAACATTACAGGGGAACTTACTCCCGGTTGTTCCTGGTCCCGAAGCCGGATGGATCCTACCGCCCAATTCTGGATCTCAAGCAAGTCTACAGGTTCATACCATACATAAGGTTCCGAATGGAAACTATCCTATCAGTCACCCACATCCTTCAACAGGGAGACGTCATGTCAAACCTCGATCTGAAGGATGCATATCTCCATGTCCCCATGGCTGTCTCAAGTCGAAAATTCCTCAGGTTTGCGGTCAAATCAGGATCCAGAATCCTTCATTTTCAGTTCTGGGCTCTACCTTTCAGTCTAGCTTCAGCCCCCCGCATATTCACAAAACTTCTGGCTCCAGTCACTTCCTTTCTCAGAGAGGTAGGCCTGTACGTGATCCCCTACCTAGACGATTGGCTCCTGAAAGCAACCTCTCCTCCTCTCCAACATTCATACGGCCATTTCAACATTACAAGACCTGGGCTGGATTATCAATTGGAAAAAATCCAGTCTGTCTCCAGCAACAGAATTGCCATGAGCATCCTGGGCCTATTAACAGCCTCTGTACCTGCAATCCAGCTCAAATGAGACCCCTCCAGCAAGAAATCTTACAAAACTGGTCTCGCAAAGATTGGATTCGGTTTTCAGCTTATCTCTGGAAGTTCGGAACCAGATGTCATGGTGGAAACAACCTCACATCCTTGCACGAGGGTTGTCGTTTCAACCTATTCAATGGACAATTCTCACCACAGACGCCTCTGGAAAAGGGTGGGGTGCCCACCTACACTCCCTATTTCAGCATGGTCACTGGTCCTCCCACGAAGCCACCCAGTCGTCCAATTTCAGGGAACTATTGGCAGCGTTCCGGGCACTTTGGCTCTGGCTCCATGGCTACAAGGCAAGGCAATCAAAGCACAATCCGACAATCGTACTACAGTCGCATATTTAAACCGCCAAGGGGGCACAAGAAGCCTACCATTACAGGTTCTATGTTCCAGAATTATGGACTGGGCTCAACAACATCTTCTGGATATTTCAGCAGTGTATATCAGAGGCAAAGACAGTTTGATCGCGGACTATCTCAGCAGAGGAAAATGGACTCAGAACGAATGGTCTCTACACCCAAATGTTTATTTACAACCTTACCAAAAATTCGGCTGGCCCAATATAGATCTTATGGGCACAAAGACAAATGCGAAGGTCAGTTGTTTCGCCTCTCTTCACTCTTCTGATCATCCCTTCATCCTAGACAGCCTGTCGATCCCATGGAAATTCCAACTGGCATACATTTTTCCTCCAGTGGCTCTAATTCCTCGAATTCTGCAAAAGATCTGTACGGATCATGCAAGGGTATTGGCGAATCTGCCCTACTGGCCAAATTGAAGTTGGTTTTCATACCTGAAGGCATTATCCCTGGCATATGCAGTTCTATCACACACAGACCCACTGTTGGAAAATCAGCTTGTCTCACAAAAGACGTTACAGATGTTCCAGTTGACGGCCTGGTTGCTGCAAGGCTAATTCTCGCAGGTAATGGGGTAAAACCAGATTTGTTCAATGTCATCCTAAATTCAGTCAGACCATTTTATTTAAAAATCTATCTCAGATATTGGAGAAAGTTTTTGGAGTGGTCCAAGGTCAGGGGTATTTCTGCTCGGAATCCAGACGTCTCCTCTGTCCTAAATGTCCTACAAAAGGGTTTCCAGTCCGGATGCAGTGTGTCTACACTCAAAGGCCAGGTATCAGCGCTCAGTCATTTTTTGTTACAGGATCTGGGATCACACGTCCTTATTAAACGTTTCTTTAAAGCTACACTTCTGAAGCGACCTCCAAGAAAGAACCATTTTCCTACTTGGGACCTGACATTGGTTCTGGATGTACTTTGCTCCCCTCCATTTGAACCACTGGAAGAAATATCCCTCAAACTCCTTTCTCTAAAAGCAGTTTTTCTGGTAGCCATTACCTCCGCTAAGCGTATTGGGGAACTCCAGGCTCACTCTTCAGCTGAAGAATTTTGATGCTTTCACCAGGATAAAGTAGTCTTATACACCAAACCTTAGTTTCTTCCAAAGGTTTTGTCTAAAGGTTTTTTGAACAAACCAATTGTTCTTCCTTCATTCTGTCCGAATCCATCCTCCCGGCGGGAACAAAAATGGCACTGCCTGGATGTAAGAAGAACCCTTAAAATCTATCTACATAGATCCAAGGAATACTGGAAATCTGACCGGCTCTTTGTGAATTTCCAAGGGCAATGTAAAGGGTCAGCAGCCTCAAAATCGAGAATTGCCAGGTGGCTCACTGAAACCATAAAACAGCTTATAACTTGAACATGCCACTGACATTCCCAGTGAAAGCTCACTCCACACGGGCTATGGCAGTCTCCTGGGCGGAAAGGGCTTCAGCTTCACCAGAAGAAATTTGCAAAGAAGCTACCTGGTCATCTTGCAACATCTTCATACGTCATTACAGGCTAGACATCTTTTTCTCCTCTGAAGCAGCATTCAGGCGCAAGGTGCTACAAGCTGTTGTCTCCTAATTTCCACCCTTGGTCTATCTTGCTATGTCCCACATGTAAGTACTGCCAATATACGATGGAAAAAATATGAATTTTACTTACCGTAAATTACTTTTTTCTGAGTATATTGGCAGTACTGGATCAGGTAACTGGGGCTCTTATAGGAGACTGGGAGGAGGAGCTAACGATCTATCTTAAGTCCTATAAGTAACTTGTCCAAGAGGGAGTAAACCCACATGTAAGTACTGCCAATATACTCAGAAAAAAGGAATTTATGGTAAGTAAAATTCATATTTTCTCTTATACAATCACTCTGTGTGGCACAAGACTCCAGCAATTAAGATTTCCTGCAACCCACTGCTCACATATGTATTTCCCATATTTCAGTAAGTGGCAATAGGACCATACATTAAGTGCTTGTATTCCTGAAAAAAAAATTTTAAATGGATTTGTTATGGTTTATCCAATGTTATAGTCTATCCACTAAATAGCATTCATTTGTTTTAACAACAATTCATTCCTCTGTTTACACTACCTACATTTGTATCTTTATAGCAAGCTCTTATGTTTTGTGGAGAAGTGCAGGATATGGTATCTATGCCATGTGGGAAGGTAATTTCTGCCCTGCAATTAGTCCTACAAGATGAATTTGGACTGTGTACAATATTGCTGAAATAGCGCCCACTGGCAGTAATCCTGATTATCAACAGACCACTTTTCTGCCCAAAATATACTTTAAAGCATTCAGTGCAACCGTTAGCACATTTTTGCTCTACTAATGATCTAAAAATACATTTGCCACCATTTAGTATAGCTGGTAAATTAGGTGTATCTGTATATGAGTGTTGAATTTAGGATTCCATTTCCCATTTGCTGCATACTGTTATAGTCATTGCACAGCTCGATAATCCTCTGTCACAGTCTGTGACACACACATTATGTATTTTCTCTTTTACAGACCAGTGACACAATCAGGAAGACCAATCACAGGGTTTGCCAGACCCAGTACTCAGTCAGGTCGGCCTGGCACCATGGAACAGGCCATTAGAACGCCAAGGACTGCAAATACAGCTCACCCTATAACCAGTGCGTCTGGGAGGAGTGTAAGACTCGGAACGGTAATTAGGAAATTAGTCACAAGGATATCAGTGAAGTTAGTAACTTTTTCTGTTTAAAATATCTATATTTATAATGGGTTACAACAGATTAGACTAACTCTGATAAACACAGTGTACTGCCAAGATGTGAGAAATGGTGAGGTTTTTTTTAAACTATAAATAAAAATACATTAATAGCAAAAAATGATAAGCAAATAGAACCAAAAGAGAAGCAAAACATTTTATGATTTTAGTTTTTTTATCTTTCCAAACTCCTTTTATTCAATGTATAAATCATTACATACATGCATAATATCGATCAATGTAAGGAACTGCAATAAAATATAGTACAAATTTATCACTATCCCTCAATATCCCACCCTCCACCCCACCCTTTGAGCTCGAATCCCGGACTGGCCCTGGCCGCAAATTTATTCTATCTACTCCTGAGGGTACGTTTGTAGCCATTTACCCCATAATAGTACATATCCGTCTCTTTTATTGTGAACATAATAATATCCCCTTTCCATCTGGCTCTGGTGCTTAATTTGATTGATTACTGTATTAAAATGAATTGTCTCTTGTTTCAACGATCTTCTTGCCATCACCATTTTAGTGGCCAGCAGGCACTGGAGAGCAATGTATCTATGTTCTTTCTTTTTAAGCATCGAAAGCTCTATGTGTAATAATGCTCTTGCTGGAGTGGGTGAAATTGTTGTCCCAGTAAGATCAGAGATAATGGCAAAAACCTTATTCCAGGTTTCCCTAATTCCCTCACATCCCCACCATATATGCATATATGTTCCCTGAGCATACATAACATTTTGTTATTATTAAAAGCAAGCAAAACAATAAATAGAACAAGATAAACATTAGTAGCAGTTGCAAAAAATAAAAAAAGAGTACAAGCAAACGGAATACATTAAAAAACCTTCTGTATTTTTTTAAAGATCCAGTGTTCGGTATCTAAAAGCAACGATCCTTAGTACCACACTATTTAGCATCATCAACTGTAGCACTCCATTGGGAAAAGAAGCAAACACTGTCCGTTTATCCATTAATGGTGCTGCTCATGTGCAAAAGGATATCTGAAAATGGAGAGTACCATATTTGCTCGAATATACGACGACCCTGATTATAAGACGACCCCCCAAACGTTGGATATTCCTTTAGGAATTCCCCAGACTTGCCAATGCGGCCTCCTCCCCCTACCTTCCGCCCTCAGACTTGCCAACGCTGCCTCTTTCCCCCCTCCCAGCCCCACAGAATTGTCAATGCTGCTTTCCCCCTCCTCCCTCCCTCAGACTTGCCAATGCTGCCTCTGCCTTGCATGTTAAGCCACAGGTGATGTCAAAAACATGAGAATCAACAGACACAGTCAAAACCCATTTGTCTCCTAATGTATACATTTGCTTGCAATTTTGCAAAACACTATGTATGGACCATTCCCAGCCATTTTTTATTCTCCACATTCACAATACGTGTAGGAGATATAACCCCTTTAATCACGTACAACAAATACCACTAACATTTACATTTTAGTGAGATCAGCACAAACAAAATACAATATGTAGTCACTGCTCCCCAGGCCGGAAGCAGATGCTGTTCCGGATCCATGTTCACATGTTTATAATGCTTGATTTTCATTTTGTTAAAATTTGTTCTTTTTTTCACCTAGGCTTCAATGCTTACACACCCTGATGGAGCATTTATTAACCTATCCAGGCTTAATGTGGCAAAGTATGCTGAGCAACCTAACTTGGCAAAAGTAAGTAAGTTCAAATCTACTAGTGCTTAACATTCAATAAATCAAACAGAACTTTTCTTTGAGTTCTGATATTTGGCTAGTTTGGAAAAATTGTCACAGTAAATGACTAATGTCTGAGGTCAGTTTGGGAAAAAATATCCCGAGTACAGGATACCAACCATTTATAGGTTTGTTGAGTTGTTTAGGGGCTAAAAGGCCACATTTGGGAGGTGTGCATTTCCAAATTGGAACTTTAACATGTAGTCAGCCTGCGTCCATTTGATCCCATCAAACCATATTTTTGAAAACTAGACATCCTAGGGTATTTCAAATAGTGCTATTTTAAGGAGCATGTCGTAGGATGCCACGTGGAGTGCTCCAAGAGCTAGAGGCGAAACCGAGCGATGGCGTCTCTCGATCAAGAGAGACTCGGATGAAAGCAGAGCTGCTTAAAATTTTGGATCATGAGTACCCCCGCTAATTGAGTGTAGATATTAATTCTGAGCAGCCTGTAAAGTACAAACAGCTATCGGGGTATATTTATGTGAGAGAGACGTGACGACGGGACTCCTGGGCGACGTCCAGAAAACAGCCAACGGCAAGTGTTGCAACCAGCTACATTGAGGGGACCCGAAACGTTGGTACCACCAACTGAACCACCATTAAAGGGAAATTGCTGCCCTACCTCTTCGATCCCTGGGGCCCGGTCGGTGACACACGGAATCCAGCTCAGGGCAGGCTATACAGAGGAGACGGACCAGCAAATCCCTGATCAAAAGACTGAACAGACTAAGAAAACTGAGGGATTATTGACCAACATCTGTACCGCATGAAGAATTACATAAAGCGGGATTAAAAAGATAAGTGACTGATTTATGATAAGCCTAGCTCCATGCTCCATGCTTAGTTATCTGTTGTCTAAAATGTGCTGACTGTCTTTTACTATTTTTATTGATGGGATACTCGTGCTGATGTATTAAAGTCTGACATATATCAGCATATAAGGACGCTCTGTCGGCCCTAAGCTTTTTTAAGACGTTTCTGAGGCCCGCGGGAGACATTGTAATTTGCAGGTATACCGTAACACCAATAATGGCCAGCAAAAAATAGCAGGGTATACAGCAAGAAAAAAAAGCAGCGGAAAAAGAGGGAAGGGGATGAAAAGAAGAGAGAGAAGGTCCTCACTGTTTTTTTCCAGCCTAACTTACCTAAAAATGGGACTGAAAACCCGAACTCGCCAAACGTTTAAACAATATCCCTTCTAGTGTAAACCTTTCCCCCTCACATCTGGACTCTTCCAGTGAAGAAACGCAGAGAGGCATATCGTCAGAATACCTAAAAGCATATAAGCATATTTAGAAAACCAGACCCTTACAATACAAGCCACGAAAACAGACATTTTGGAGAGTAACGTAGATATAAAGACAAGCATTGGCACAATGGGAGCAAAAATACAACTCTTTAAAGAGAAATTGGACAACATGCATGTGCAATGGCAGAAAATGGAGGAAAAGCAGGAGGAGTCAGAACAAAAATATAGGTTATTAGAGGAGAAAATGATTGACCTCGAAAATCGCTCCCAACACGGATACAAAGTGAAATTGTAATTGAAGACATAAAGGGGGAAAGTTAGTATTAGAAACAAGACACCAACGGCACATAAGTCCTCCATTATTTAATTATTTGTTCATGTATATTTGGGCTATCCCTTTTTTTCCCCCGTCTTCTTATCCCTTTGTTGCTCCCAACACTGATATAGAGTGAAATTGAAGACATAAAGGTAGTATTAGAAACAAGACACTAATTGCACCAAAGTCACCCATTGTTTAAATATTTGTTGATGTATATTTGGGTTATACTTTTTTTTCCACTCTGATATAGAGTGGTTGAGGATATAAAATGTAGAATTGTTAGTATTAGAAATTAGTTATTAAGGGCACTTAAGGCAGGAAACTTTGTTAATGTGTATTTGTTGTCAAATGAGCTACCAATAGCACTCAAGGTATTTATCATGGTAATAATTATTGATGCATATGTGGTTGTTTTTTCACTGTTATCGAATGGGGTAAGATTTAAAGATATAGATGCCAGTACCTGAAATGTGAAATATATAACATTTAATATTCTGGTCACAGGGGTATTCTGTTGTATAATATGGATCTACGCATGCAATGTAGAAAGGTGTTACTAACAGCATTTAAGGCACTTATTTTGGAAATATCTATAGATATGGATTTTCTCTTTTCTACCCTTTCTCTTCCCGCCCTCCGCCCCCCCCCCCCCCCCCCCCGTTTTATAACACTGATATAGAGTGAAGTCAAAGCTGTAGATATAAAGGTGGAAAGTTGGTATTAGAGATGAGAAATTAACAGCACGTAAGACACTCATTATTTAAAGACTTTGAATACATACGCGGGTTATCTTTTTTTTTCCTCTCCTTTGTAGTTTTGTCTTTCCTCTTTTTCTCTTTTTCTTTTCTTATATTTAGATATAAGGATGCAGGTCTATTGCCTCGATGTTGAGGCAATAGCCAGCACCGAAATTTCCAATCTGGGGCACAGTCGATCGCGGAGCGATCGTGGGAGCCATATTGACGGAGCAGCATTCTCAGTCAATATGGCTATGCCCTCTGGTGGTCTGAACTTGGGAAGTGAAAGTAAATTCACTTCCGAAGCTCTGAATATGCTGCTTGACTGCCCCTAGAGGCAACCAAGCAGTAGTTCATAGTAAAAAAAAAAAAAAAAGATTTAATTAGCTTTAATAGGATTTAATAAGACGACCCTGATTATAAGACGAGCCCCCAAACTTTGGATATTCCTTTAGGAAAAAAACTAAAAGCCTGAATATAAGACTTCACATGTAAATTGCTTTTTAATAAAAAATTATGATATTAAACAAATGCATTTCTTGTTTATGTGCCAATGCTGCCTCTCTTTCCCCCCCCCCTGCGTTCTCCCCCCCTCCCCTTGTCTTTCTCTCCCCACCTCTCCTTGTTTCTCTCCCCCCTCCCTCCCCTTGTCTTTCTCTCCTCCCCTCCCCTTGTTTCTCTCCCCCATCCCTCCCCTTGTTTCTCTCCCCCATCCCTCCCCTTGTCTTTCTCTCCTCCCTCCCTCCCTCCCCTTGTCTTTCTCTCGCTCCCTGGTGGCTAGTGGGGCAGATACGTGCAGACATCCTCCGCTGGCACTTCCACCGGGACTTTTATGATGAAGCCAGCTTCGTCATAGAAGTCCCGGCGGTTGTGCAGCTCTGCGGGGGACCTGGATCCCAGTCTTATAATCTGACCTCGATTTGAGGTCAGATTATAAGACGACCTTGAATATAAGACTTTTCCTCTAAAAAAAACCTTGTCTTATATTAGAGCAAATACGGTAAGTTAGATTAGCCTATAAGGTTAAAATTAAATATTTTTTAGCATAATGGATAGGGTTAAAATTAAATTAAATTAAAAAATATTAAGGGATAGCATAAGGGTTAGAGTTGGAGTTAAATTTAGAGGGGTTAACCGCATATAAGGAACTCATTACTGAAACTCTTCTGATGCATTTATAGTGCTAATCTTTTTGAAGCAATTCAATATATCGTACAAGGTCTTTTCTTTTCTCATGGTCTCGTTAATGCCTCATACGAGAGTAGAATAATTTTCTTTTTTTTACAGAGAAGGGGTGCTTCTCTGGTATAGTTGAAACATATGAGGATACAACTGTTCAACTATAATCAATGTTTTATGAATATATATCGATGCCAAATGCAGTTTCCATGGGCTTAAATGACCAGTATACCCCCTGCCCCTCCTTATATTTAAGAGAGAGAAGGGCTAAGGGAAAGGAAAGGAAAATGGCTACCCCTGAGATTCATCCTTCGATATGGACTGAAAATGGTTAGATGGTTGACATTGAATGTTAGAGGATTGAACTCCCCTTAAAAACGGGCTATACTCGGTGAGCTCCTGATAGAGGAAAAAATTGATGGAAGCTTTGCCCAGGAAACTCACTGGAGGGACACAGAAGAGAGGGAGGCGAATTCCGGGATTTACATACCTCGTCGACGCCTCCTTAGCAACCAAAAAGAAAAAAGGGGTAGCTATTCTCTTTTCAGACGAAAAGGAGAAATTGAGTCTAAATATATAAATGACACTGCAAGATATATAATTATGGTGTGTAAAATCGATGGACAAATATTAACGTTATTAAATCTTTATGCTCCAAATGTAAATTTGGTTGGCTTTGTTAGAAGGGTATTGTCAAAACTGGAGAAGGTCAAACAATGAAACCTGATAATTTCTGTTGATTTTAATATGTTACTAGAGGTTACATTGGATGAAAAGGTAGCAGATGGAGGTTGTGAGCCAGTCCAGGTCACTACAACATGTGTTGAAATCTAATCAATTGTATGATCTATGGAGAGTATATAACCCGCAAACTACATACATTTTTCAAAAATCCATAGATCATACGCACGCATAGATATGATATGGGGAGACAGAAATATAGTAGACTTTACCCAAAGAGTAGTAATTAGGGATTTGACCTGACCACAATGCTGTCATTCTCCAATATAAGGACATGCAACCAAAGAACTAAAGAAAGCAATGGAGACTTAATGACAAAATCCTCTTAGATCAGGACAAAGTAGCACTTATTAAAAAAATAAACATAAAATGTTTTCATCAAACACAGAACTGAAGGTACTAATATGACAAATATCGGGTGCACATTCAAGTGCGTACAGCTAAAAAAGGAGTCCATGGACCTCTCTAAACTCTATATAGAACTCTACAGTCTTGGCAAGAAAAATAGGGAGGATCCAATCCCCAACTAACAGCTAAGATAGATCACTTACAAAAACAGATAAACCAACAGCTGATGATAAAAACGAAAAACAATCTAAAACTGTTAAATCAGAACTTTTACCAAAAGGGAAAAATGCCAACAGGCTAATGACGGAGAAACTGAAAAAAAGAGCGGCTAATAGACGGATATACATGATAGCGCCGGAAGGGGCAACACACTACTCACCTAGGGATATTGGCAACACTTTTAATTAATTCTATTATGATATATAAAATATTAAGAAAGATAAAAGTCATCAATATATATACAACTACATAAGAGTCTAGCGTAACCAAAATAAACGAGGAACAAAAACAGGCAGTATCCAGTATCTACAAGACATCTTTTACATGTTCGTACTCCTCCTTGCTTCTAACCCAACTATTGTCAAGAAAGTTGTTTATGTGATTACTATTGTTTGGAACCATTCCTGCTTACCGGCCTCCTCACCTACATCTGGATTGAGAGAAATGTGCAGGCATCTAAATAAAAAATAAAAAAAAAATTATTTTTATTTTTTAACCCCTTCGCGACAAAGGACATGTCAGGCACGTCCTGGGAGAAACTCCCTTAACGACAAAGGACGTGCCTGGCAACACGCTTTAACTGTGCTGGTATATTGCCTCGATGTCGAGGCAATACCCAGCACTGAAATGTCTGCTCTGGGGCACCCTCAATCGCCCCACGGAGCGATCGTGGGAGCCATATTGACGGAGCATGCTGCTCCGTCAATATGGCTATGCCCTCTGCCGGTCTGAGCTTCGGAAGTGAAAGTAACTTCACTTACGTCGCTCTGAATATGCTACTTGACTGCCCCTAGTGGTAGTTAAGTCGCATAGCAATGGAAACAAATTTAAATAAATATTTAATTAATTAGTTATATAGTTAGATTAGCCTATAGGGTTAAAATTAAATATTTTTTAGCATAAGGGATAGGGTTAAAATTAAATTAAAATTAAAACATATTAAGGGATATAATAAGGATTAGAGTTGGGGTTAAATTTAGTGTTAGGGTTAAATTTTGGGTTCGGGTTGGGGTCAAAAGGTCAATATAGGAAAAAAACAAAAAACACTATTTTTGGTTTTTGCCCCATACCTCGCAAACAAATACCGAAAAATATGGAAACATGCATATTTCTGAACTCGAGACAACATTTAGAAACTATTTAGATGGGGTCTTTTTTATTTATTTATTTATTTTTTTCTTATCATATTGACAGATAAATATGCAAATACATACAAAACACAATACGTCATAACACAAGACAATACAATATTCAACAACCCCTCTCTCCCCTTCAACCCCCCTCAGAGACTGGGGGACAGGGAGAACTATCGTGGTGGGGAAGAGCGAATGTAATAAGAGCCTACATACTCCCCAAGAGGGTTTATCTATTTAGGATGCTTCCACTTAAGGTCTCCCCTAGTTGGCTGCAAATGATACAGAGAAGCTTTAATAACTATATTTGGAAAGCAAAGCAGCCACAGGTGAGTCAGAAGATTATGTCTAAAAAGGTTAAAGATGGGGGGGGGGTCGGATTTCCAGTAATTACCCACCAATATGAAGCAAATATTATATACCATATTCAGAGATCAGCATGGGAGATGTCAGAACGGGAAGGTTGGTACACACTGGAAGTAGACAACCTTAGGGTTAAAAATCTAAACTCCCTGATTTGGTGTACAAATAATAAACAGGGTCTAGGTCTCCTAAGAAATAGTCGAAGTACGATGCTTAGGAATCTGATCTTTGCATGGTATATAATAAGAAAAAGATTAGGCTTAGCGGATAAATTAGTAGATAGCCTCCCATTAAAAGTCCTAGATTATTGTATGACAGATTTTGACTCAAGAGACTGGCAGGATAAAGGCATCAGGACCTTGGCTGATCTCATCCGTAATAGTAAAATAAAATCACTTCCGCAACTGACCCAGGAATATAATATACCGAACAACAACATTTTCAAATATTTACAGGAAAAAAATTGCTTGAACGAACACTTGCTTTCCGAAAAGACTATCCCGATAAAAATAGTTTTGAAGATCTTTGCAAGCAGTAACACAAAAAAGATTTTTTTCTAGATGTCTGGACGGTATTAGGGCTATGGAAAGCCAATCTGGGTGGCCAGTTATTCAAAAATGGAAAAAAGATTTTCAGCAAAAAAAAATATCTCAAGTAGGTGTTATTAAAGCCTATGAAAAAATTAATAGAAATGTTAAAGACCTTTCCCTGTTAGAGACACAATTTAAAGTTATACAAAGATGGTATCGGTTTCCCACCCAATTATCAAAAATGTATCCTCACCTCAGTAAAAACTGCTGGAAATGCGGAAAAAAGGAGGGCACATATTTACACATGTGGTGTGAGTGGGACATAGTGAAACCATTATGGGATTGGGTATTTGAATTTTTGAATAAGGTGATAGCTATAAATATCCCCAAAAGCCCAGTGGTAGCACTACTCCACCCAGACTGGCCTACTCTTGACGCAAGCCAATTGGCCCTCACGATCTTAGCAGCCAAAAAGTTGATAGCCAGGACCTGGAAACAACCCCAGAAGTTCACTAAGACTCAAATAATAAACCAATTGGAATATCAGCTTAAGATGGAGAGGGGAGTATGCAAACTTAGTGATAATGGTATGAGAAACATAGTTAAGTGGGAAAAGTGCCTACAATGTTTAGAACAAGGAAGATCATAGGCAAATTCTTGGTCAGTTTTGGATGAGAATATAGATTGGATTCCTGCCTCCCCCCACCCCCCTAGATGGGGTCTTTTTTAATGATTTTATTTGTGTAAATTATATTTTATGTCAAAGTTAGAAAAAGTGGGGGGTTTTACATTTTTCATCATATTTTATGATTTTATTTGTAGAAAATTATAAGATATGATAAACATAATGGTATCTAATGAAAGCCCTTCTTATGACGATAAAAACAACATATAATTTGTGTGGGTACTGTATGTGAGAAAGAATAAAATTGCAGCTAAACACAAACACCCCAGAAATGTCAAAACAGCCATTGTCACCAAGGGAAAGTCAAGGTGAAAATGTCTTGTCACTAAGGGGTTAATATAGTTTTTATTGTTCACTTTGCAAGACAAATATCAAAAAATAAGAAACCATAAAAAACATTACAGAACAGAAAGGGAAAGAAAAGAACATAGTAACATAGTAAATTATGTTGAAAAAAGACACAAGTGCATCAAGTAGATATACTTATCAAGAAGATATAAGTAATACAAAAACATGTAATGTACATAGAATAGTGTATGCAATATATATATCCAATTTTAATATAGTAGTAATAACACAAAAACATCAATGAAAGGAAAGAGAAGAGAGGGAAAGAAAAAAAAAGGGGGGGCAGAGAAACTAATATATAGTGTGTAATATAAAGCCAAAGCTCGCAATATCACGTATCCGTGCGTGGGCTAGAGGGGAACAATGACACAGCATAATAGACAGACCAGGGTAACCATGTTTTATCATAAAGTGTCCTCTCATTTTCTATAGAAAAGACTGCTTTTTCAAAATTGCTATTCATGTGTAATTGCTGGATAATGGCATCTTCAGATGGGGGAAATTATTTTTTCCAGTTTCGGGCAATACAAAGTTTGCTCAATGTTTTCTCTGGGATTTTTGAATACTCCCTCGGAAACATCCTTAGTAAGGACATTTCTGGCACTGGTGTAAGGCAGACAATAGCTGATATATAGCTGCAAGTCTGTAAGGCACTAAATACCAGCTATATAATGTTAATATTAGTTTCCAAATGAATAGTACATCTTGTCAGACCTTTTAATCTAGAAAAAGCTGCGGACCATTTTGATAGACTAATTTCCTTTCCTAGGTCTTTTTCCCATTTTGTCATGAAATTATGTTTAAAGAGGTCTGCTGGCATGAGCAGTTGGTAACTCTCGGTTATAGCATGTCTGATGTCTGGAGCCTGTGTACATTTATCTAAAATATTGACCATGAAAGGTGAGAATCGTACATCAACTTTCGGTGATATAGAACGAAGGAAGTGTGCCATTTGTATAAATGCATACCGATCTTGGGACTGTAGCACATAAGTTTGTGCCAGTGCCTTCTGGCATAATGTCACCAAAAAAGGTTATACCTTTAACTAGCCATCTCTTGGTTGGGAAAGTCGGTAGTAGAATTTGTAAAATAGTCAGTGGTGTGACCTAGGAAATGGGTGGAATGTTTTTGGCCTTAGTCATTTCCGAGTCCCACAAGCGCTAAGTGAGGCTATCGTAGATCCAAGGGGAGACAAAGTTTTGGGTCTGACTGGCTGTGGATTCCATAACAATTGTGGTAGCGTGAATGGGGCTAAAGAATCATTTTCCATTTGCACCCACACAATTCCCTCTTTGGCACTATGTGCCAATATTTTTTGTGCCAAGTTAGCAGCTTTACAATACTTTCAAAAAGTTGGGTATCGCTAGGCCTCCAGAGGATACTGGCAAATGAGGTTCTAGCTCTTGTTGGTTCCAAATGAATTTATTCACCACCTTTTGAAAATGTATAAGAAGATAATCTGTTATAAGAACAAGATTAGTATGGAGAGTGTATAACAGTTTGGGTAGTATAGACATTTTTACAGCCGCTATTTTGCCAAACCAGGATAGGTTGTATTTAGCCCATGATGTTAGAAGAGATTGTACTTTGTGTATTTGGGAGACTACATTCAGTTTCAAGAAATAAGATACGTTTGTAGGGATCTTGATCCCCAGGTATTGTATGTAGGCGGAACGCCATTCATACAGGAATTTAGCTCATAAGGCCTCTACCTGCGAGATTATGAATAGGCATGGCTTGGGACTTGCTTATATTAATCATATGGTATGACAAGTGACTATAGGTTTCTAATGTGTGGTGTAGATTCAGGAGGGAGACAGTTGCTTTGGTTAGGGTGAGGATAATGTCGTCAGCAAATAGAGCTATTTTATGTTGGGCATTAGTTTCTGATTTGAGACCTGTGATATGTGTGTGTTGTCTAATATGTTCTGCAAGTGGCCCTTGTGATAGAACATACAGGAGTGGGGAAAGTGGGCATCCCTAACGAGAGCCGTTAGTGATCAGAAAAGGTTTTGAGAGGAAGCCAGAGGTGTTGACTGTGGCTGTAGGAGTAATAAATACATGTATTATTGCCATTACAAATTCTTGTGGGAAGCCAAATTTTATGAGAGTCATTTTCATAAATAACCAATTAAGGCAGTCAAAAGCTTTCTGCGCATCTGTCTGAAGTTTTTCTTGGTTTGAGAAGTGTGCATGAGTGTATGTTGTGATGGAGTTAGTTTATGTAAGTCCGTGAGGGATTGAAGACGCGATAGAAGTGTAAGTTTGTTACTTTCTCTAGATTTCTTGTTCGTTGCCCCTATTTTGATGAGGAGGCCGCGGATTACTGCTTTATGTGCAAGCCATAACGTCACTGACGAAATGTCTGGCGATTTATTTTCCAAGAAATATTGGGTGAGGCAAGTGGTCAATTGCTGGACTGAATCAGCCGAGAATGCTGCCTTCCTCTTTATGACTCCTGCTCCGTCTGCCCTCTGATTTAATAGTCAACACCAAGACACATTCCTAATTTTTGAGGATATTTTGGATTGGCACCCATAAATATACTTATCAAGAAGACCTTCCTTTATTATAGTTGTTTTCTCCATAACAGCATTCAGTCGAATATAGGTAAATAATTATTTGTTTGATAGCCCAAATTTTGTTTGTAGCTGGGAGAAGGAACAGATTTTAACCTCATTATGCAGATCTTCCACTTTCAGTATACCTGCTCCCAGCCATTGCTATAGATTCAAATCTTGGATCATGAATTTAAAAGCAGTAAGGGGGGTCTTTAGGGAGATACTATTTGTCAGATATAGCTCCCTTTTAATTGAGCCAATAGACTGATAAACTTCATTTATTTTAGTATTGTCAATGATTAATTTTCTAACCCTTTATTCTCTAACCTGAAGAGTGGTGAAGGGTCAATATTTTTACTTTCTTTTTTTTCATGAGTATACCAATATTTCTTACATGAGTTTGCACTGCCCCAAAGAATAAAATGTGAAAACTGTGCAGTATCGTGCAACAAAAATACATTGGAAATGGATAGACCCCCTTCTGATATGTTAGTCATCATGGTTTCTAGTGCAATTTGAGGCTTCCTACCCCCAAACATATGATGAAAAGAGTTTGTGAAAAATATATATGGTATCTTGCGCAGAACTCGGAGAGGGTTTATAAGAAATATATATTCCAGCTTAGGCAAGATATAAGCTCTAAGAATATTTATTCTCCCCATCCAAGTGGTATAAAATTATCTCCATCTCATTATTAACTTGTTTAGTTCCTGAAGGAGTTTAAAATAATTTATTTGGATCCAATTACCTATATCACAACTTATTTCAATACCAAAATAGGAAATGGTTTTGTTAAGTTACGTTATAGTTTGATCTTAGATTATTTTCTTGGTCTGAGGAAAGATTACAGGAGATGACTTGTGTCTTTGCCAAATTAATTTTATAATTAGGGTACAAGCTGTAATCTTTAATACACGTAAGTAATGCTGGCATTGTATATTATGGGTTTCACACTGTTAGAATAATGTCATCAGCAAATAAAGTGATCTTTTATTGGAGTGATCTAGTGAAATTCCTGAAATTGCATTTGATTGTCTTAATAAAGGCAGCAAGCGATTCTATAGAGAGAACATAATGGAGGTGAGCTAAAGGACAACCTTACCTTGTTCCGTTCCCAATGTGGAACCAATTGGAATCTAGGCCACCGTTGCTCTAGCTTCTATCTGTATCATGTGACCCCTCATTACACATTTGAAGACTGACCACAAGGTTTCTGGCGAGACTCAACCGTTGTAGTTTAACCGTTGTAGTTTAACCTTACATATTCATCAGATGTCAGTGGCCCTCTGCCCCATGAAAGGGACCGAGTCTAGCTGAGGGGGTCTTCTCAGCAACGTCTCTGCATACACAGCAATGTATCTTTAATGGTTGGCTTCACGTGGTAGGAGTTGTCCTCACAATCGCGCTTGGAGAGCCAAAGAAAGCAGACACAAGTTCTTTATCGTTTAACTCTGAGTCTTTATTGGTTTAACACTCATATATATACCACAAATTAAGGAGGTGGCTGCTTTAATCTCATTGGTTATAATGTATGTGCACATATGAATATTGAGGCGTGTTAATGGTATGTATGCTAAATAACCGTTACACAACAATCTCCAAATGAGTGGAAAGTACCAGAAAAAGAATGGAATGTACTGATAATTAAGAAAGACGTATTGCTTCCAATCACGGGATAAAACAGAGATAAGAGCATTTTGGTAACACAGAGATAAGAACATTCCAGTATCTTGTAGTAACTTCTTTTTGGCCTAATCAGTAGGATTAATTGGAGATGGCAAGAACCTGCGAACCTGTGATCCCCGGCCCTTGCCAACATCTCTCCTCCAAGTTCTCCAAGGTTAGAACATTCAGATAAGCAAGTGAATACATGAGATAATGTTGTGAGTACGTGTCTAATTAAGAAGGAAAGAAAGCTAAACAGGTACAAAAGAAAAACTAGCTCTTTCGGTTAACCCTCACAATGCTAGGTTACTCCAGTTAACCCTTGCAATGCTAGGTTACCCCTTCACCCTGCTGTCAGCACTTCAGCTGGGGACTTTGTGTTGGTCAAGAAGAGGGGGTCCTGGCCATTTTCTGAGACCATAGGTAGGGGCAGGCAGAGGCCACTAACACTTTGCCCCAATAATAGTGCTTCAGGCCAGCGCTGGATAGCTGGGACAAGGGAATCAGTTCTATGTGTACGGTTAGGGGTTGGCAGGGATCTTTGCCTGGCTGACAGGTGTGGAGACAACTGTCCCATCCACCCCTCCCGGGTAAACTTTCACTTAGCTTAAGTCTGTTAAATAGAAACAGAGAACGTGTTGGCAGGAACCATTCGTTCCATCTAGTCTGTCCAATTATCTAAATACTTTTGTTAGTCCTCGGTTCTCTATCTTCTATCTACGATGGCCTTGTGCCTATCCCACGCATTCTTAAACTCCTTCACTGTGTTTACCTCTACGACTTCCACTGGAGGGCTGTTCCATACATCCACTACCCTCTTAAAAAAGTAATACTTCCTGATGTTACTTTTAAATCTTTGCCCCTCTAATTTAAGACTATGTCCTCTAGTTGTGGTCATTATTCTTCTTTTAAATATACTCTCCCCCTTTACTGTGTTGATTCCCTTTTTGTTTTTAAATGTTTCTATCATATCCACATCCTTGGGGCTCAGTTGCCCAAGGTTGAGCAGCTTGCCGAACGACTATTCCAGCTCCCATTCTTGGTGAATCAAAAAGTCAAAATCAGCTCCCAACTCTGCAACATCATACTACCGCCCCTCCCAGATTCATCCTTCCGCTCCTGATCTGAACTACCCAAAGTGTTACTCCTCTTGGTAACTTCAAACATTAATCCAGGGCCGCCCTCTGAGGGATCACCCAAACCTCCCAGCTCTGGGTGCATCTGGATTGCGTGCCACTGTAGTGGCCGGTATCATTCATCCAGGGTCAGCTAGGCTTTGATAGATAGGTGCTTTTATAATTCTGCAAGTACCAAGCATTATATATATATATAAAAGCAGAACTGGAGTGTACATATTTACCTCTCTCTTAACTTGTCTTTTTCAGACATTGTTTGAGTACATCTTTCATCATGAAAATGACGTGAAAAACGTAAGGATTATCAAAGCACGCTGCTTTTTATTTTGTTTGAAGGAAAGGATTTTCATTGATTAAATAAATGCCTGTGACCTTGATGTATACAATATGTATTCAAGGGAGTGTATCACTTAATCAGTAGCGAATATGTGTACTAAATGCACATTAAATATTGTTGATTATCCTCAACAATTATCCTATCAGTCTTAGCACAATCCAGACAACCCTTATTGTGATTCTGACATGTTAACTTAAAAGTGTAAATCAAAACAACATAATATACTTAATGCTGTGTTCTTAAAGGACAACTGTAGCAAAAAATGTTTTTATGTTTTAAAAGATTGTATCAAATGTAAAATAATTTATAAAGAAAGAATACAAATAAAGTTCCTTATTGAGCTTTATTTACTCATATCGTTCTCTCTCAGGGTGCAGACATCTTGTTGAGAATCTTTGGTCAGATCTTCACTCACCTTGGTTCAGATGAAAAATCTGACCCATCTGACCAAAGATTCTAAACAAAATGTCTGCCTCCTGGTGGAGCTATATGGGGGTAAAGATGGCTCACTAAGGTACTTTCTTGTATTATTTCATTAAAGCAGTTCTATATAAAATGCCTACACTTGATGCAATCCTTTAATTATACACATCTTCATTTTTTGCTACAGTTGTCTGTTAAAGAATAAACTTCACGATTAGAACATGTGTGTGTTCCATCGCCGGATGGATTTATTACTGATTAGTGAATATTGCATCAGCTTGCTAAAATTATGTTTTGCCTATAGGCTCTAGAACTAGCAGCCATGGCCACTGAGCATGCACAGTTTAAGGACTGGTGGTGGAAAGTACAACTTGGTAAATGCTATTACAGGTAAGGCCTAAATACTCCTCTCAATCCAGAGTACAATATACACAGTTTATTGTTTTCTATTCTACAGCATATTGAACACTGTGCCATTACTCTTTCTTATAAGTTTAACCTTAGAGGGGGACCCCATGAATTTTGTCCTTGTTGTCCTGCTTATGTGTACCTTTTAATCTATTTTACAGATATATTAAAGCTATAGTACCAAGCAGAGGCGTTGCTAGGTTTTTAAAAGATCTGGGGCTATAGCCCATAAGACTTTTTTAGTTTTTTAAATGGAACCATACGGGCACTTACCAATATATGCTCACCGCTCTGAGCTTCATGCCAGTTTTGTAATTTAGGAGCCTTCACAGGGCAGGTCCTTCAATGGGGCAGGGGCGGCACTTTGCTGCTCTATGCAGCAGTCTTTTTTTTTTCTTGTGTCCAGGGGAGCTTGATTGAAGGAGGTCTCAGCCAATCAGTTCCGAAGCCTCCCATGATTGGCTGAGACCTCCTTCACACTGAGCTCAAAGCAAAGAGATGCCTGCAGCAGGTAAGTTAAAAACTGACAGTGTGTGAATGAGTGTGTGTATGTCAGTGTGAGTATGTGCATGTCAGTGTGAGTGTGTGCATGTCAGTGTGAGTGTGTGCATGTCAGTGTGAGTGAGTGTGTGCATGTCAGTGTGAGTATGTGCATGTCAGTGTCAGTGTGTGCATGTCAGTGTGAGTGAGAGTGTGTGCATGTCAGTGTGAGAGTGTGTGCATGTCAGTGTGAGAGTGTGTGCATGTCAGTGTGAGCAAGAGTGTGTGTATGTCAGTGTGAGCAAGAGTGTGTGTATGTCAGTGTGAGCAAGAGTGTGTGTATGTCAGTGTGAGCAAGAGTGTGTGTATGCCAGTGTGAGCAAGAATGTGTGTATGTCAGTGTGAGCAAGAGTGTGTGTATGTCAGTGTGAGCAAGAGTGTGTGTATGTCAGTGTGAGCGAGAGTGTGTGCATGTCAGAGTGAGAGAGTGTTTGCATGTCAGAGTGAGAGAGAGTGTGTGCATGTCAGAGTGAGCGAGAGTGTGTGTATGTCAGTGTGAGGACAGTGTGTGCATGTCAGTGTCAGTGTGTGCATGTCAGTGTGAGTGAGAGTGTGTGCATGTCAGTGTGAGTGAGAGTGTGTGCATGTCAGTGTGAGAGTGTGTGCATGTCAGTGTGAGCAAGAGTGTGTGTATGTCAGTGTGAGCAAGAGTGTGTGTATGTCAGTGTGAGCAAGAGTGTGTGTATGTCAGTGTGAGCAAGAGTGTGTGTATGTCAGTGTGAGCAAGAGTGTGTGTATGCCAGTGTGAGCAAGAATGTGTGTATGCCAGTGTGAGCAAGAATGTGTGTATGTCAGTGTGAGCAAGAGTGTGTGTATGTCAGTGTGAGCAAGAGTGTGTGTATGTCAGTGTGAACGAGAGTGTGTGCATGTCAGAGTGAGAGAGTGTTTGCATGTCAGAGTGAGAGAGAGTGTGTGCATGTCAGAGTGAGCGAGAGTGTGTGTATGTCAGTGTGAGGACAGTGTGTGTATGTCAGTGTGAGCGACAGTGTGTGTATGTATGTAACTGGCTGTGTGTGTGAATATGTATGTAACTGTCTGTGTGTGTGTTGTGTGTGTATGTAACTGGCTGTGTATGTGTTGTATGTGAATATGTATGTAACTGGCTGTGCATGTGACGTGTGGGACACATTAAGGAATTTTTTTTTTGTTTAAAAACAAAACAAAAAACTTGCTGACTGGTGTGTGTGTGTGTAACTGACTGTGTATGTGACTGACTGGATGTCTGTGAGGTGTGTGTATGTGACTTTCTGTGTATTTATGTGATTCTGTCTGTGAGGTGTGTGCATGTGATTGTCTCTGTGTATGTATGCTTTTCTGATGTGCCATTGTCTGGCTCCTAAATTTTTTTGCTGGCTCCTAAAACTAAATAAAATTTGTCAAGCCCTGATATAAACATAAATCCTTCCTATGCTGTTTGGCAGTCCTGTAATAAAACATGTCACACATACACATAACACACATGTGTGACGTTATTTATTACAGGACTGCTAAACAGGATAGGAATGATTTATGATTATATATATATATATATATATATATATATATATATATATATATATATAGTATAAATCATTATGCATATATAGCATAAATCACTTATTTACATCCACCTTTGTGTATTTAAGCTATATATTGTTGGTTTGAGGTTCCTTATTACAGGACTGCCAAACAGCATAGGAATGATTCATGTTACATATGTGTGTGTGTGTGTGTGTGTGTGTGTATATATATATATATATATATATAGCATAAATCACTTATTTACATCCACCTTTGTGTATTTAAGCTATATATTGTTGGTTTGAGATTCCTTATTACAGGACTGCCAAACAGCATAGGAAGGATTTATGTTATATATATATATATATATATATATATATATATATATATATATATATATATACACACATATGTAACATGAATCATTCCTATGCTATTTGGCAGTCCTGCAATAAGGAATCTCAAACCAACAATATATAGCCTAAATACACAAAGGTGGATGTAAATCAGTGACTCCCAACCCTCCACTCTCTCCACCATATCCAGAGCTTACCTGAGTGGGAATAGACCTGCTCTGCATCTCCCACAAGGTGACAGCCAGTAAGGATATCTTCAGAGCTGCTTCACTGTCCCACGTGGAGCTTCCTTCACATCCCTGTGATGATGCTGTGTAAAAGCCCTGCACTGATAGGAGGCTCAGTGATGTGTCAGCCAATCAGTGCAGGGCTTTCACACACAGTAATGATGCTGTGTAAAAGCCCTGCACTGATTGGCTGACACATCACTCAGCCTCCTATCAGTGTAGGGCTTTCACACACTGTCTGTGTGATGTCAGGGGGCGGAGCTATAACGGAGCTGCAGAGACTCGGGGCTTTGATCTTTACATTCGGGGCTTCAGCCCCCTTAGCCCACCCCTAGCGACGCCTCTGGTACCAAGACCATGAGCAATATCTGAGACACCTTTTATTCACATTTGTTTGTGAGTGCATTCACATATTCTTCCACTTCATTAATGGGAATAAAGCAATATTGCCATATTGCTGTGTGTTGTGTCTATTGTAATCATTTTGGAGAGGGCTGCGTGTGGTACAACAAATATTTTTATTATATTTGTATTATTATTTTCACTTTGTGTAATATGCACATCTGTCACACTAAATCCAGGACTGTTGGCAACTATGCTGTGGCAGCCTGGAAGAGTGCAGACCATTTTACCCTTTGCAACTGTCTTTTTTCGGAGAGTTTCGAAGTGTACGGGCACCATCTATGGTTAGGCAATGGCTGGGTTTTTGATGTCCAAAGTTAACATACCAACCATTTCAAAATGCTTTGAAATACATTTGAAAATCTGTTGCCTAACCTAGGCACAGAAAAAGGATACACATTTTGAAATAATCAGCAAGTTAATTGTTGCAAAAACTTGTACACAAAACCTGCATTAAAAATGTGGAATTTACCTAACACAGAGGAATGTTTTCAAGAAAAAGGTATTCTTCCGTCCAAATGTAAATACAAAAACAAAACACCAAATGATTAATAACAAAAATAAGGTGGTGACTGATATATATCAAATGTAAAGGGTTTCTGCATCTCCTGTTTATGACATCATTTGTGGCTTGCTATACAAGTGAACTACTTTTTAAATTTGTACCAGCATAGCAGTTTCTGTTAATTTGTGAATTTGCTTGCAATTCTGCTTACACACTGTATAAATCATTTTTGATCAGTTCGTTAATGATGTCCCTTTAACTACTAACCTCCCACACATGTCAAATATTACCATAAGATAGAGATATATTTGTGGGTACAGTTAATTTATCATTGTATTACATCAGAAAAAAAGCATATTTAAGTGATGATAAACACTACTAATATTATTTTAAGAATACAATGCCATGTAAAAAAAATATGTGGGAGGCTTATTGTTCCTTTGACTCTCTGTTTTGCTGTGCAGGCTATCATTGTACCGGGAAGCAGAGAAACAGTTTAAATCTGCACTTGCGCAGCAAGAGATGGTGGATATATCCCTGTACTTGGGAAAAGTAAGTGATTGATTGATGACAACTGGGCTACAAAAATTTAATGTAACAAGCATTTATGGGATAAACCGTGCTGGTGACTTTAATAATTGGTCTGTATCCATTTTAATAGTTCTCATGCAGGCAGGTAGGAACATAAAGAGGGAAAGGAGCCAAACATGAAAAAGTTAAATAGACTTTTTAATACATAAAAAATAATGCTATATGATATATGACAATTACACCACCCCCAAGACAGAGAATATACTCATTATTCATATAGGCACTGTTCGTACTGCTGAATTGATTTGGTACTGGACAATATCGGTTCAGTAGATTAAATGTAAAAATATTTATATAAAATCATAATATATAATCAGTAATATGGACAGACCACTGTGCAGTTAAATGGGACATGGCAAATAATACAAAAAGGACACATCAATAGTGGAAATTAAATGATATAAATAGAGCTTATATTAAACAGATGACTCAATACTACCTTATAGAGAATCAGTAATGTATTGCCAGTACAAGATGGTGTGCGGATAAGGCTGTAATAAGAACACATTTAATTAAATTGGACATTAATGCAAATACCGTATTTGCTCGATTATAAGATGACCCTGATTATTAGACGACCCCCCAAACTTTGGATATTTCTTTAGGAAAAAAACTAAAAGCCTGAATATAAGACTACCCTATAGGAAAAAAAGTTCAACTTGTATATATTCACATGTAAATTGCTTTTTAATAAAAAATTATGATATTAAAAATGCATTTCTTGTTTTTATTTCCTTTTATGTGTCAATGCTGCCTCTCTCTTTCCCCTGCCCCCAGCTTTGTCTCTCTCCCCCCTTTAGTGTTGTCTGTCTCTCCCCCTCCCTTTCTCTCTCTCTCTCCCCCCTCCCTTTCTCTCTCTCTCTCCCTTTCTCTCTCTCTCTCCCCCCTCCCTTTGTGTCTCTCTTTGTCTCCCCCCTCCCGCCCCTTGTCTCTGTCTCTCCCCCCCCCCTCACCCTCCCCTTGTATCTGTCTCTTCTCCCCCTATCTCCCCTTGTCTCTGTCACTTCCCCCCTCCCCTTGTCTCTGTCTCTTCCCCCCTCCACTTGTCTCTGTCTCTTTTGGTTTTGATGATTTATTTTGAACTCTTTCAAGGCCTTTTAATCCATCCACTTAGTCAGTGGGACAAAACATACATGCAGACTGGATGCGATTGAGCAACGGGACACATCAAGGCTGCCTGCTGTCACTCCTAATATTTATCTTGACGATTTAAATAATGGCATTAAGAATAAGCGCTAGAAAGCGAATAAGAGGCTTCCCCGTTGCTCAAAAGGAACACAAGATCTGCATGTATGCAGGTGATATTATGTTGACATTGCGTGACCTCTCTGCCTACCCTGATGGATCCAATGGATAAATATTCGAAATCACAAATTAAAAAATAAATTTAAGTAAATCTGCGATCATGCCAAAAAGACCACAAACAAACTGTCCGAATATCAAGGGAGAGTTGTAAATCTAAATGTTTGAATAAATAACTTATGTACCTGGGTATCAAAATAACCCCTAAAATATAATAAATCATTGGCACATACCTGATAGGTCTACTGAAGAACACTAATTATCTTCTGAAGGGATGGAGGAATATGACATTGTATTGGGTGGGCAGGATAACTGCTGTAAAAGCATACATCCTACTAAAATGGCTTGAACTGGCTTGATTTGGCCCATTTGAGTTTTATTAAATCGTATGTGGTTTGGTAAGAATCCCAGATTAGCAGCAAAAAAATATCTCTCCCACCCAATAGAGGAGGTTTGGGTTTTCTCTTCAAGATTATTATTTGGCCAACATAATTGGACACATTTATTTAATCCAAGTAGAGAATGAACATTGGTACCAGATTGAAAAAAATATTTTCAGATGTAGGTGACCCAAGTTTAATTATTTGCAATACTACATGGGCAAATTATAATGTGTACACAGAGATTTGTATTTAAAAAAAAATATGTCTGTGTGGGGCCAAATCAAGAAAATCATTAGTATAAGGTTTTTTTTTTTTTTTTTTTAAATTAGTCTCCCTGAAGCTAAATAATATTGTCAGTTTAATTCTGGAAAAGAAAGAAAAACCCCAGGTGGAACTGTTAAATTGACATTTAATATGGGTAATTGAAAGATAATGCACCTTGCATCGGAGGAAAGGTATTTATGAGTAATTATTTCAGAGGACATAAAGGTAGGCAGACAATATAATAGAGCAGAAGGATATTCTTGCAGTCTGCTTTGTTGTATAGGGAGAAGTATTAGCATTAGAAAGAGGGTATTGCTCCTGCCATTGTACAGTACACTGGTGAGACCTCGCTTGGGGTACTGTAAGCAGTAGTGAAGACTATACCTTAAGAAGGATATTGATACTTTGGATAGAGTTCAGAGTAGGGCTACTAAACTGTTCATGGATTGCATGGTAAAACTAACCAGGGAAGGTTAAAGGATCTTAACATGTATAGCTTGGAGGAATGACAAGACGGGGATATGATAGAAATATTTAAATGCATAAAGGGAACACTACCACAAATGTTTAAATTAGAGGGGCAAAAAAATGCTTGGCTAGCAGAAAGTGCCCAACTATGTATTGTACCAAGTGAAAGTCTATTCAATGACTAGTTGCCAACCATTGTATAAACAGATATAGAAACAAGTGGTTTTGGTTATATGAGTTATCCAAAGCATAATTAAGCTCATGCTACATGTGAATGCACTCTGTAATAAGGTGAGACTAACCTCACCGACTACCTAGTGGGCATACACAACAGTCTATGCTGGTATCAAAACAATAAAAAGAGCCAAGAAAAAAAGATATAGTGTAACTCAGTGCACAAAATACAATATTTTAAAACCTCAGATCCCTAGAAAGGAAACCACGTTTTAGGCGAGTCCCTTTTTAGGGATCTGGAGTTTTAAAATATTGTATTTTGTGTTCATAGTCTTTTTGCCTTAATGGGTAATTCCACTTCTGCAGAAAAACCCCCACACAGGACTTGCCCAGCACCCAGATTGCAACCACCAGACTTGCCCAGCACCTAAATTGAATCTACCGGACTTAAACCACACCTTTTCCCTCCCCATGAAACTGATAAATATGTATTTGTATTCTTTATATCTTTGATTACCATTGGCACACAATGGGGCATTGAAGGGACTAGATGCAATGCTCAGTGCACTCTAAAGATTCCTGGCATAAATATATACATTTTTGTGTGCTTTTAGGTTTATATACGGATGGACCAGCCTCTGACGGCTTTAACTCACTTTAAGCAAGGATTAGAGCGGTTTCCTAAGGAAGTGAGCATACTATGCGCAGTGGCCCGTATTCATGAGGTGGGTGCTGATTGTATCCTAACCCTCTAGCAGTCCCTATGTTCATTGAAATCTGTCACTTGAATGTTGGAAGTTTTGGGGCTAGGAAAGTTTTACTCTATTGTATATATAAAATTGTTTACCCCTGCCTCTACACAAATAGAACAATCAGTGTGAGCCAGGTATTACATTACATTTACTTGCTTAAACATATTTGCATACCTCCACATATTTACTGTGCATTTGGTTGTAACATACCCCGTGGTTCTACCGATGAGACCTCTATGCAATGGACTTCACGTTAGGTTTACTGCTGGTCCTATCCCCTGGCGGCGCAAAGGCCTCCATTGGCGCTGCCTGCTTGCATCTTCCAAAGCATGCACCCCAGTCGACATCAGTCTGAGCAAAGAACATCATAGGTCCGTTTTAGGGGTTACTTATATAAAATACTCAGTTCCCATTACACCTTTGCCTGTGATTGAGCTCTGCATTCCTGAACTAGCTTTGTGACACCGACTATTCTTTTGCCTCATCCCCATCGATTGATCTCTAGTTGCCTACCAGTTCTGTTCATGACTTCTATTTCCTCGCTGCTAGCCCTGACCTGTTTGTTTTTTGACCACTCTCTCAGTGCATCATTCAAAATTCAGAGAATATCGTTATGTATTTTCAGAACTGCCATCACACATTTTGGGTCCCTTTATAGAACAAATGGTTTGTATCCAGAGGCGTCGCTAGGGGCTATAGCCCCGAGTCCCCCCTTCATAGCCCCAAATGGAGACTCTGGTACCAGAATCGGAGGATTAACCTCACACGGGGGGTGAGTGCCGATCGGGAGGAGAGGCTGCTATAGGGAGCTCTCTCCCTAGCCTCTCCTCCTCGAGGTGCGGTCCACAGGCAAGTGCCTGAGGTGACCGCACCTCCTGGCCATACAGAGCACAGCACGACGGGTGCAAGTTCCGCCCCCGTCGCGCCGTGAGATCTGCTCGCCGGATGTCAGGTGACATCCGGCAGAAGATCCTGAAAACCCTGCTGAAAATGCCCTCCTACCTGCAAGTAAATGGAAGGTAGGGTAAAAAAAATAAATAGAAGAAATGTGTGACTATGTGTGGGTGTCTCGTGTGTGTGTGTGGGTGTCTCAATCTGTGTGTGGGTGTCTCAATCTGTGTGTGGGTGTCTCAATGTGTAAGTGTGTGTGTGTCTGGGTGTCTCAATGTGTGTGAGTATGTGTCTCAATGTGTATGTCTGGGTGTGTCAGTGTGTGTGTCACGATGTCTAGGTGTGTGTGTCAGGGTGTTTGTGTAAGTGTGTGTGTAAGGGTGTTTGCATAAGTGTATGTGTGTGAGTGTGTCTCAGGGTGTCTGTGTGTGAGAGAGAGTGAGAGAGACGGTGTGTGTGAGAAAGAGAGAAACAGTGTGTGTGAGAAAGAGAGATAGAGAGAGATAGATGGCGTATGTGAGAGAGAGAGAGAGATGGCGTGAGTGAGAAAGAGAGAGAGAGATGGCGTGATTGAGAAAGAGAGGAAGAGACGGCGTGTGTGAGAAAACGAGACAGAGAGAGAGACGGCGTGTGTGAGAAAACGAGACAGAGAGAGAGACAGCGTGCGTGAGAAAGAGAGACAGAGAGAGAGACGGCGTGTGTGAGAAAGAGACGCAGTGTGTTTGACCGAGCTCATCTGGGCTCTAGCCCCAGATCATCCGAAGACCTAGCAGGGGTGTCCCTGTCTGTAAGCTGGAGAGTGGTCTTTATTACTGCAGTTGCCCCCACTCTGACAAGGAGGCATTGCTGTACCCAGCTCCAAATGCAGCCAGACACTGGGCCTCTTGAAGCGAAAGTGATTTGTCTAAAGGCCCTAATCCACGATTTTAACTTGGCTGAATTATGTTTACTGTCACCCAATAGATACTTACTATTTGAACCTCTCAGTAATCTGTTTAGTCTTAGGTAATCATTTACAGAATATTAAGCATAGATAGATGCACAGTCTTAATGATGGTACGAAAATATATATCTAGTTAGCAAACCTATGATAAATAACAAGCAAAATGTATCTATTGCTATCTGAACATGCTTAACACTTGTTATTTGTAACTAGTAGATTATAATTCACCAAGTACAGTAGACATTATTCTTTTCATGTAGATTTTTTTTGTCTCTCCCTTGGGTGTGCAGGAAATGAATGACATGCAGTCGGCCTCCGAGTACTACAGAGATGTTCTGAAACAGGACAATAGTAACGTGGAAGCCATCGCTTGCATTGGAAGCAACCACTTCTACACAGACCAGCCTGAGATTGCTCTGCGTTTTTACAGGTGCCGACGTCTTAATTAAGTGATGGGAATACCTTCCTGTATTCCAGGGGCTTAATCTGGGTTTTCATTACTCCCCAAAAAAGAAATATTAGAATGTGTGCACACAAAGCTTCTGCTAACTTGGTTTCACTTGATTTATAGTTTTGCAAATAATTTGGTTCAATTCTCATTGAATCGTTGCATATATATATATATATATATATATATACACACATATATATACACACATTCTGATGAATTTACAGTTGGCTTATAAACTGATGGTGAGGACTGGAAGATCATTAGACTCCCCCTTTACATAACACATTGCACAGGTGTGGCATATCAAGATGCTGTTTAGACAACATGATTATTGCAAAGGTGTGCCTTAGGCTGGCCACAATAAAAGGCCACTCTAAAATGTGCAGTTTTATCACACAGCACTATGCCACAGATGTCACATGTTTTGAGGGCGCGTGCAATTGATATGCTGACTTCAGGAATGTCCACCAGAACTGTTACCCTTGAATTAAATGTTAATTTCGCTGCCATAAGCCATCTTCATATCAAATGACATATTGAGGGGAAAATACTGGCATATTAAATGGCATATTGAGGGGCAAAATACTGGCATATTGAGTGGCTAAATACTGGCATATTGAGTGGCAAAATAGTGTGTGTATTGGTGTAACTGTGTGTGTGTAAGTGGTAAGGGTGTGTGTAAGTGTCACTTTCTATGTAAGGGTGTGTGTGTAAGTGTGTCACTGTGTCTGTGTAAGGGTGTGTGTGTGTAAGTGTGTCACTGTCTGTGTAAGGGTGTGTGTAATTGTTTCACTGTGTATGTGTAAGGGTGTGTGTAAGTTTGTCACTGTGTCTGTGTAAGGGTGTGTGTGTAAGTGGTAAGTGTGTCTCTGTGTGTGACTGCAAGGGTGTCTTTGTGTTTAAGGGTTTCAATGTGTGACACATTTAGAGCATGCGAGTTGAATATTTAGATGTATTTATTTTCTACACTATACATTATATATATATATATATATATATATATATATATATATATATATATATATAAATGTATGGTGGGTTAATGGTATGGGAGGCGTGGCGGGTCAGAAGAGGGGGGCACCAAAATGCACCTTCGCCTGTGTAGACGAAAATCCTTGCACTGGGCCTGTCTGGGTGCTGGGAGGTCATGTGCCTGAGAGGATGTCTGCTCTCATGCAACACCTAGTTAGCGCATAGACATTGAGCTGCCTGCTCGCCCAGCCTGAGCGACCATGTGTCACCATGTCATGCGTGCCATAGTTTTGCCACCACTGATTAAGAGGTTACACTAGACGCTGATGAAGCCAGTCAGAACTGAATTATTTGTATTCATTTGTAGTAAAGAGGAACAGAATTGTAAGCTTACCCACCACTTCCTATTTAAAAATACATTATAATAATTTAATTTAAGTTGACATTGAAATGAAGCTGTAATTTACACAATATTGCACCATGGTTAAACCTAAACACAGATTATAAAAAAGTAAATGTTAAACTAATCGCAGTCTCTAAATACTAAAGTTTTTCTCCTGTGTTTGCAGGCGCCTACTGCAAATGGGTGTCTACAACTGTCAGCTCTTTAACAATCTGGGACTCTGCTGCTTTTATGCCCAGCAGTATGATATGATTATGACCTCATTCGAGCGAGCACTTTCTCTGGCTGAGAATGAGGATGAAGCAGCAGAAGTGTGGTACAATCTTGGACATGTGGCAGTGGTAAGTGTATCATCATGGACAAAACTATTTTTTTGCTCATTGCACCACTTTACACGATCTGTCCAGTTCTCTCCATATACTCGTTCCACACATAACTAGTCAGCCGTATTTCTCCTACTCTGCTTTGCACACCATAGAAACACAATTGTCCCAGTTTTGCAAAATGTATGTAACAAAAATAGGTGAGTTAACTTTAAATTCTGAAGTCAAAATAGCACTAAAGTACCTTCTGGTCTTGTGAGAAGGGCTAGATCTCAAAAATTCTTTCATTTCTAGGGTATAGGAGACCTGAATTTGGCATACCAATGCTTGAAGCTGACGTTGGCAAATAATAATGACCATGCAGAGGCCTACAATAACCTGGCTGTGCTGGAAATGCGCAAAAATCACATTGAGCAGGTGAGTAATGTGCTATCAACCTGCACAAGTTATGTTCCTTTCATATACCCCTTTATAAAGCAGGGAAAAGTCCCCATCCTGTCCGAATTTTTTATTTTTCATTCATGTTGTTAATAATATACTATAAATATAAATACAGGTTGAGTATCCCTTATCCGAAATGCTTGGGACCGGCAGCATTTCGGATAACGGATACTTACTGATGATAGATCATTTCGGCAGCACCATCCTAAAATGATCGACATTACCTAAATTCAATGTGAGCAACTTCGTCACATTGCATTTAGCTAATATAGATCATTTCCAGCAGTGAATTTTTTTAGGATTTTGGGTTATTTCAGTTTTTGGATTTTCATATAAGGGATACTCAACCTGTACATAATTCATATATTTTTAAAATTTATTGCGTTTATACTTTGTCGCAGCTATTATGACATTAAAAGATATTACGTATCAGAAGGGAGGTTTGTGTGATGTATCATTCTGTCATTTTAGGCCCGAGCCTTCCTGCAAACTGCTGCTGCCCTCGCTCCTCACATGTACGAACCCCATTTTAACTTTGCTTCTCTCTCTGACAATGTAAGTAGAAAATATTTTAAAGTAAGTTCGATTTAGCTTAAAGGAATGATAACAGTTAAATTAACAGTTAAGCTATTTTTTTATATGGTCAATGTTGGGCTTATTCACTTTTTGTATTTATAAAAAAAAAATACAAAATGTCAAGTACTTTGACACAATAATAGAGATGTGACAAATGTAAACACGACCTACAAAGATTCTGTTTTAAATTTATAGTCCTAGCCATGTATTGCCTAGAGCCCTGGAGGTTTGTATAGAAGGAGTATATTGTCATGTTATTAAATTTAGTTTATAGTCCCTGTCAGTCCAGATGGCCTTCATTTAAAAATTGAACCCAATTGTCCCACTGTATATAAAATGTAGTATTCCAGTTATATTGCATCACTATTCCCCTCTCCATAAGGCATTGATTTATCATGTGCCTTTATTTATAAAAAAAAAATTGTGCTTCTTTCCACACCTTCTTTGGGAGGTTTATATGCAGTAGTGCTTTTTCGGGAGTTAGATTCCATTCACTTCCAACTTTTGGGTCAATGTTTTCGAAACATGTTTGCCAAAAGTTATTCATTACTGGGCAACCCCACCAGACATGTAGTGTCTCCCTGCTTTCTTCACCATATCTCAAGCAGTTAGGGATGTTTCCTATGGACATCTTTGCTAAAGTTGTAGGGACCAAATACCATCTGTGCATCACTTTAAATTGGAGTTCATTCAAATATAAATAATGTATTGAGTTATAGGAGTAGTTGGGGTTTTTTTTTATATTCTTTTTATTACTGTTTTCCTTAACACTTAACATGTTCAAAATACAAACACTTCTGGATAAATAGGTAAACTTATCAGGATTCACGTACATGTCTCTCTCTTGTCCAAGCGTTTTGGGATCCTCTTACCAATTTGAATTTCAGAAGAGACATGTAAAAGAAACATACAGAACATTTTAACCAGCGGAATCTCACACTATGGTCAGCTCTCATTATTCATCTTACTAAAATACGAATACGGTTTCTATTGCTTCAATCCATTCTTCCCACGCCAGACCCCTTCTGGCTTTTTCCAATTTCTTGCAACTATAATTATGTCTGCAATAAGACATTGAATGGTTATTGTGCTTTGGTTTTTATTCATACTTGGCCAATTTAGCTGTAACATGCAGACTTCTGATTTTAGATTTCCTGTCATCTCACTTGTTTTATGACCAGCTTCCACAGGGGGGTCTCTAGCCCACATTGCCACCAAGTGTGTAGATAATTTCCCACTTTTTCTCCACACCTCCAACACATTTCACTAACATTATGGAAGATCTTTGACAGTTTTAAGAGACCAAGTACCAGTTATTTATTAATTTGTAATGGTCTTTGCTGACTTTACTAAAAAAGGCTGTGCACCAGTCTGCCTGTTCTATTTAGGATTTTTAGGACTGTAAAACCATCCAGTCCTGAGTTTTTTTTGGTTTTATACTTCTTCAATCATTTCATAGATTTATTTTATCAAAATCTCCTTATTTAACTTTATCAAGGCTTCCTCCGATACCTATTTCGTCTTCTGTGACCCCTTGGGAAGAATATATAATACGCCATAAAATTCCTTAAAAGCGTGGCGTAGTTCGCCCGGCACTATATATGTCTAGATATATTATTCTTCGTTCTCTTCTTTTTCAATTGGCCAGACATCAGTCTATCTGCCCGATTCCCCCTAAAGTATTTTGTCGTATTCAATGCCCTCAGGGATTTATTGCCGGCATTAAGCAACTGAAGATTAATCATTTCCCTTATGTTTGATTTTTTTTTTTGCACATTACATTATTTGTGTTAGCCTTATTATTGTTATTCAACTAGAAAAGGGAGATATAAAGATCAGAAAGAGTAGCCTCTTTCTCCTTCTTGGCATGTGCTTCCAAATGGATAAAATGCCCCAAATCACGGCCTTATATGTGCACCGAAGGTTAGATATCGCCATCTCATCTGCATAATTTTATTGGAAGAACAATTGGGAAGTTTTTTGGTTTTTTTTTTGTTTAAAATTTGTTTATTGGTTCAGTAAAGATCAAAACATAACAGCATAGTAGCAATGTGTAGACCATGACTGCCATGTCCAGAACGTGACATCAGAAAAAATAAATAACATCACAAACAGCAGGCAGAGATGAGTCTGCACACGGTCATCCATAAATATAATCATAAATTCAAATACAATCACATTGCAAAGAACAAAAATAAACAATGATATCCGTAATAATACAGAAAAACCATATGATAGTAAATAAAACGAAAATATCAGGGAAACAGAAAAATAAAGGAACCAGAGTGGGATGAGGTGGGGGGAGAAGATAGCGGCGGAAGAGGAGGAGAGAGGAGCACCGGAGGAGATCGTGTCTCAAATACAGTATACAGTTATTTTCTACTGATACAAGTAAGATTCATTTAGTCAAGTTATTGTGTGGTGGTTTGTACTGATTTCCTGCTTCAAACTGCTAAGGAATTTGAATTGAATACTTAGGTGTTTGTCATTGTTTGGTTCTAATTGGCATAGGCCCACTCAGGTGTGAAAACCTTCCTTGGTGCTTATAGGTGTGTGTTGTGGGTGTATATAAGGCACTGTGGAAATTAGCATTTAGTAATTATAAAAATACTCAGAGTGAGGAAGATAGAAAGATCTACAAGAGTAGGCAGAAAGAGGCAAAGCAAGCTATAAGAGCTTCCAAAGCACACACAGAAGAGACTATAGCCCAGTCAGTGAAAAAGGGGGATAAAACATTTTTTAGATACATAAATGAGAAAAGGAAAGTAAAAAAAGGATTAGTTAGATTAAAAACAAAAGAAGGATGCTATGTAGAAGAGGATAAAGGCTAAGCAGACTGCCTTAATGAATATTTTTGTTCAGTTTTTACAAATGAAAATGAGGGTAAGGGACCTCATTTAGGGAAAAAGACTAATGAGTCTTTTGATGCATGTAAGTTTACAGAGGAAGAGGTTTTACTTCAGCTGTCTAAAGTAAAGACAAATAAGTCGATGGGACCTGATGGGATACATCCAAAGTTATTAAAAGAACTTAGTGGTGTACTAGCAAAACCGTTAACAGATTTATTTAACCAATCATTGTTAACGAGAGTAGTTCCAGAAGATTGGAAATTAGCTAATGTTGTGCCCATTCACAAGAAAGGTAGTAGGGAGGAGGCGGGCAACTATAGACCAGTAAGTCTTACTTCAGTAGTGGGGAAAATAATGGAAACCTTGTTAAAGAATAGGATTGTTGAACATCTAAAGTCGCATGGATTCCAAGATCAGAGACAACATGGGTTTACTTCAGGGAGATCATGCCAAACTAATCTTATTGATTTTTTTGATTGGGTGACTAAAATAATAGATCAGGGTGGTGCAGTAGACATTGCTTACCTAGATTTCAGTAAGGCTTTTGACACTGTCGCACATAGAAGGCTTATTAATAAACTGAAATCTTTGAGTTTGGATTTCAATATTGTTGAATGGATTAGACAATGGCTGAGTGACAGGCAACAGAGGGTTGGAGTCAATGGGGTATATTCGATGCAAGGTCTTGTTACTAGTGGGGTACCTCAGGGATCTGTACTTGGACCCATTCTCTTTAATATTTTTATTAGCGATATTGCAGAAGGTCTTGCTGGCAAAGTATGTATTTTTGCTGATGATACAAAGATTTGTAGCAGGGTTGATATTCATGGAGGGATAAGCCAAATGGCAAATGACTTAGCTAAACTAGAAAAATGGTCAGAGCAGTGGCAACTGACATTTAATGTGGACAAGTGCAAGATTATGCACCTTGGGCGTAAAAACCCAAAAGCAGAATATAGACTATTTGGTACAGTCCTAACCTCAACATCTGAGGAAAGGGATTTAGGAGTAATAATTTCAGAGGACTTGAAGGTAGGTAGGCAATGCAATAGAGCAGCAGGAAATGCTAGCAGAATGCTTGGTTGCATAGGGAGAGGTATTAGCAGTAGGAAGAGGGAAGTGCTCATGCCATTGTACAGAGCACTGGTGAGACCTCACTTGGAGTATTGTACGCAATACTGGAGACCGTATCTCCAGAAGGATATTGATACTTTGGAGAAAGTTCAGAGAAGGGCTACTAAACTGGTTCATGGGTTGAAGGATAAAACTTACCAGGAAAGGTTAAAGCATCTTAACATGTATAGCTTGGAGGAAAGACGTAACAGGGGGGATATGATAGAAACATTTAAATACATAAAGGGAATCAACACAGTAAAAGAAGAGAGTATATTTAAAAGAAGAAAAACTACCACAACTAGAGGACATAGTCTTAAATTAGAGGGGCAACGATTTAAAAGTAATATCAGGAAGTATTACTTTACTGAGAGGGTAGTGGATGTATGGAATAGCCTGCCAGAAGAAGTGGTAGAGGTAAACACAGTCAAGGATTTTAAGCATGCGTGGGATAGACACAAGGCTATCCTAGCTATAAGACCGGGAACGGGGGACTAATAAAAGTACTCAAAAAAAAATTGGGCAGACTAGATGAACCGATTGATTCTTATCTGCCGACACATTCTATGTTTCTATGTGTCGCACCTTTGCCATTCGCAGTGTGTACCATATCCTCGACCACCCTGATAGACTCGACAGAGGCTAACCACTCGCGAAAAGTGGGGGGGATAGATTGCTTCCATTTCCTCGGGATCAACAATTTAGCAGCGTTAAGGAGATGTATTGTGAGTGACCTTGTATATGCCCCGATAGGATGGGAGTCTGGTGTAGCAGAACGGGTAGGGGGGTGTGCGGATGGTCAAATCTCCAACTATTCTAATAGATTTAAGGACTGCCGACCAGAAGGGCTGCAACATGGTGCAAGCCCACCAGAGGTGGAGAAAATCTCCCGCATGCAGGTGGCATCTCCAACATTTTATGTAAAGTGACTGGGGTCATGTGAGTGGAGATAGAGCATTTATGCGCCAGGGTTACTATTTTACACCACTGAGAGGTAGTCAACTCAACCTCACACTCTCTCTCCCATAATGTTATATAAGAAGGTTTATCCTGATCTACGAGGTCTGTGAGGAGCCAATAAACTGTGGAAAGCAGCCTCTTCGGCTGCTCCTTGGACATACAAAGTCAAAATCTGCCACTCCAGTAGAAATTGCATGTTGTGCCCCCAGTGCAGAGGTATAATGAAGTAGTTGATTATATTTATATATGAGCCCTGATCGTGGTGGTTGGTGCAATATTAATTCCTCAGGGGATTTAACACAGCCCTCCTCTACTATGTGACCCAATCTGGGATACCTGTATGGAAAAGATCATGAAAGAAGGAATAAGTCAGACACGGAGGGAAGTGAGCATTCCCATTAAGGGAATGCATTTAAGGGTCAGTGGCGCAATGGATAACGCGTCTGACTACGGATCAGAAGATTGTAGGTTCGACTTCTACCTGACTCGTTAAAACTGCCGAGGTCGGATAGTGGTTAGTACTCTGCTTTGTGGCCGCAGCAACCCCGGTTCAAATCCGGGTCATGGCACTCTACCTTTACAAGAAAGGTAGTAGGGAGGAGGCGGGCAACTATAGACCAGTAAGTCTTACTTCAGTAGTGGGGAAAATAATGGAAACCTTGTTAAAGAATAGGATTGTTGAACATCTAAAGTCGCTTGGATTTCAAGATCAGAGACAGCATGGGTTTACTTCAGGGAGATCATGCCAAACTAATCTTATTGATTTTTTTGATTGGGTAACTAAAATAATAGATCAGGGTGGTGCAGTAGACATTGCTTACCTAGATTTCAGTAAGGCTTTTGACACTGTCGCACATAGAAGGCTTATCAATAAACTGAAATCTTTGAGTTTGGATTTCAATATTGTTGAATGGATTAGACAATGGCTGAGTGACAGGCAACAGAGAGTTGTAGTTAATGGGGTATATTCGATGCAAGGTCTTGTTACTAGTGGGGTACCTCAGGGATCTGTTCTTGGACCCATTCTCTTTAATATATTTATTAGCGATATTGCAGAAGGTCTTGTTGGCAAAGTATGTCTTTTTGCTGATGATACAAAGATTTGCAGCAGGGTTGATATTCATGGAGGGATAAGCCAAATAGCAAATGATTTAGCTAAACTAGAAAAATGGTCAGAGCAGTGGCAACTGACATTTAATGTGGACAAGTGCAAGATTATGCACCTTGGGCGTAAAAACCCAAAAGCAGAATATAGACTATTTGGTAAAGTCCTAACCTCAACATCTGAGGAAAGGGATTTAGGAGTAATAATTTCAGAGGACTTGAAGGTAGGTAGGCAATGCAATAGAGCAGCAGGAAATGCTAGCAGAATGCTTGGTTGCATAGGGAGAGGTTTTAGCAGTAGGAAGAGGGAAGTGCTCATGCCATTGTACAGAGCACTGGTGAGACCTCACTTGGAGTATTGTACGCAGTACTGGAGACCGTATCTCCAGAAGGATATTGATACTTTGGAGAGAGTTCAGAGAAGGGCTACTAAACTGGTTCATGGGTTGAAGGATAAAACTTACCTGGAAAGGTCAAAGCATCTTAACATGTATAGCTTGGAGGAAAGACGTAACAGGGGGGATATGATAGAAACATTTAAATACATAAAGGGAATCAACACAGTAAAGGAAGAGAGTATATTTAAAAGAAGAAAAACTACCACAACTAGAGGACATAGTCTTAAATTAGAGGGGCAACGATTTAAAAGTAATATCAGGAAGTATTACTTTACTGAGAGGGTAGTGGATGTATGGAATAGCCTGCCAGCAGAAGTGGTAGAGGTAAACACAGTCAAGGATTTTAAGCATGCGTGGGATAGACACAAGGCTATCCTAGCTATAAGACCGGGAACGGGGGACTAATAAAAGTACTCAAAAAAAAAAAATTGGGCAGACTAGATGGACCGAATGGTTCTTATCTGCCGACACATTCTATGTTTCATTAGCGAGGGAGAATTGATAAGACCAGGGCGAGTAGTACATTGCTTCCAAATTTTTAGAGTGGGGGATACTGTGGGGGGAGTTGACTGAGCCGGCTTCAACTGAGCATGTGCGACCCAGGCGGCTAGGGGTATCGGGACATTCAAACCTCGGTGTTCAAGGGAGACCCAAAGCTTCGAGGCCGGCCGCCATTCGAAAGTGAATTAAATGCAAGTAAAAAAGGGGCGCTTAAAGAGTCGTGAAATAACTTGTAATAAGAGATGGTGAACCCATCTGGGCCCTGACTCTTCCCCATAGGGGAAGATTTGATAGCGTCAAGAAATTCTTCCGACGATATCGGAGAGTCCAGACTCAATGCGTCCAGTAGGTCGAGTTTACTTGTCATGTGTGTATCAAGATAGTCCCGTATTTTATTGTTAGAAGAGAGTACTTGGGACGGGGTCACAGGGGCGGGCAAATTATACAATTCTTCATAAAACAACCTAAACGTATCTGCAATTTTGGGAGTAAGGGATGTAGAAACTCCCTGCACTGTCCTAATTTTAGGAATAAAACAAGTGGAGTGTCTGTCAAGCAGTGACCTTATACCTTGAATTGGTATAACCGACTTTTGACTTGGAGATGTGAACGGAGATCCCTATGATTACATAGATCAGCCAGTTTAGCTTTCAGTGCCAACAGAGATTTGAAAACTGATGTGTTCAAAGTCAACTTATGAAAAGTTTCAATAGTGGAGATCTCCGTCAACAGCTAGGTCATTGAAGCGGAATGTAGCTTTTTCTTGTGAGATCCTATACTAATCAATTGGCCACGAAGTACCACTTTATGTGCTTCCCACACAACAGATGCAGGAGTTTCAGGAGTTGTATTTTCCTTAAAATAGTTTAATAAACTAGTTATGAGGGATGAGACTGTTTCTGGGTCCTCAAAGAGGGCTTCATTAAGTCTCCAGTGGGGTTGGCGTCTACTTAGGGATGGGAGGGTGACAGTAATTTGACCAATAATGCCCGGAAACCCGACGATTGTGTCGGGGAACTTAGCCTCGGGTGTGAGGCAGAGTCCTTGATCCCTTTCAGACCAGCTGGCGGTGCGTACAGAGCACACTGCCAGCTAGACTGCATGACGAGTTAACTCATCATAAGGTCGCTAATGCTGCGGCTCTTATGACAAGTTAACGTGGGGTTAATGTCCATAATTATCATATTATGGTCCAACCATGTGATGTTGCATACGTTAATTTAAGGGAAATGACAACATACAGCCTACTTCTTGCTAATCACAACCAAATCATCCGCTTCTCCTCCCATTTCTCCCTCCTGTCTCTCTTTTCCCTTCCACCCCGTGTGGTCATTTTATAACTATACCGTCACCTTGTACTTTTATCCAGCTTGATTAGCCCAATCAGTGCAATTCTTCCGCTGGTGTAAACTTCCATATTTCTTACATTACTAATTACTTTATATCACATATTAGTTCAACGAAGAAGGAGGGAGGAAAAAACATATTGTCTACATAAATATTAATGACTTTGTTACAGTGTATGATTATTTCCACCTTATACTCCCTTTGCCCTTATTTAACAGTGACCACAAAATAGGGTAGGAGGGAAGTGATAAAATACAACCTACTTCTTACTAATCACAACTAAGTTGTCAGATTCCCCTTCCCTTTCTACTTCTCTTTTCCCCTTACCCTTCCATCCCCGTGTGTTCATTTTATGAGTATACCATCATGACCTTATATTTCTATCTAACTTTTGTTAGCTTGATCAGCACAATTCTTCCCCTATTATAAACTAGCTCTTCAAAAAAGAGAGTTTGCAACTGACATTGAACCAGATAAGGATATAACCCTGGAGTCAAAGAGTCAAATATAAATGGAAGAAAATCTGGCTATAATATTTGTAAAACTTAAATTTTATTTATTATGGATAAAAAATATCACTCCAATAAAAACTGTTTGCACAATTAAGTCACAAACTATTGACCTTACAGACACCGTCACACTTTTTAATTGCTTTATCAACCTGCTGCAGTTCTGTGCTGGTCACTGAGTGTTATATATATATTTTTTGGAGTTCTTCCCATATAGTGGTTGAAGCAGGGAATTTCACATAGAAGCTTTCAATACTATCCTGCTTACTAACCTTTGCCTATTCAGCTGAGTAAAATGGCTATCCTCAAACCTATTAGGTATCTCAATATTATATTTGAATTTAATAAAGCTTTTTATTTGCTTTATCAACCTGCTGCAGTTCTGTGCTGGTCGCTGAATGTGTTATATTTTTTTTTTCAGCTTCCCTCCATATAGTGATTTCAACTTGATGTACCTGTATACTTTTCTTAAAGTGCCAGTTGCCATCATTTAAGCTCAGTTTTTTAATGTGAATTCACTAAACATATCTCCAACAATTTATTTCCCAACCAAACCTTCCTCTCTCTGCATACAGTTTAACAATAAAAAGGCAATTGCATGCCCAACTGTTTACATTATTATACAGTGGCACTCCTAATTTGACATCAATCTAAAAACCAGAAGTCCAGGTATATAATTTAGTCATTTGGAGTAGCCTTCCTATTTTTACATTTTTCTTACTTCACATTTTATCATATTTGTTTAGGCACTGTGTTATTTTGTGTGTCAATAGTGTGTGACTTAATTGTGCAAACAATTTTTATTGGAGTGATATTTTTTATCCATAATAAATTAAAGTTACGTTTTACAAATATTATAGCCAGATTTGTCTCCATTTATATTTGACTTATTATAAACTATCCGTATTTCTTACAGTATTATCTTCTCTTTGTGCTAATATGTGATATAAAATAAAGAGAAAAAAAAAGGCAGCCCTCCCTCGCTGGTTTCCATCTTCTTGATGTTTAACTAAGATGAATTACTTTACTCAAGTATCATTGATCATATGTAAAAATGACTTTAACAGGCACAGCTTTAGTTTCTCTTCATTTGTTTTGACTGTTCGCTACAGCTAAAAAATCTAATTTCAACTCTTGCATTTGTGATTGCATTTCTAAGTGTATTCTGTTTAAATAAATTTAATTTAATATTCAAGGTTTCCGTTAGTTGGTCCTGTCTAATCTGTTTAAGATCCACTGTTTGCGTACTCATTGTTTGAATTCAGTCTTTCTGACAATATCTCTGAATCCTGCCTCTCTTGTTCAGGCTTTAGAGTTTGTGGTGAAAAATACAACAACCTCTATTCTAGCTATAGATCTTTTCTCCTTTTTTTTCCCTTTTAGAGGTTTTCTCTGGTGGTGTTTTCCCTGGCATTTTTGCTGATTTGTCTTACTTTTCAAGATGTTTATTCCGCAGGCCTCCCCTGAAGTGTCGCTATACTGTTATTATTAGTATCCCTTCTTTAGGACTGTTCAGGAATGTTCTGGGTGGGTATTCACCAAAGTCAGCCTCAAGGATTTGATAACGAGGATCCAGAAGTACGTAATTTTATCTTATTTCTCTATATTTTTCAACAGTGAGCATTAAAACCCAGCACCTTTCAGCACAATTAAATTCAGTTGGACCAAGCTTGGCTTCAACCTTATTTTGGGTAGTTTTAGTTGTTTCTGCACTATGCAAAGTCACCCTTAGCCCATGTAATAGTATCTGAATTTAACTTGATTCTGAATTTTCAGATTATGGCTCTTTAAAATCTAAGACTTAACAAGGTGAGACAAATAGAATGGGTAGAAAGAAAAAGAAAAATCAATGCCTATATCACTATTTTAAGGGGTAAGTTATCAGGACTCTAGATGGCCTAACAGAGCCTTTTGTAATATTCGAGTCTACACTGCCACGTCTTATTCAAGCCCAATATGTGTAACTTCAGCAAGGGAGAGAAAAGAAAACAGCAACTCATCTGATGATGATCCAATTCTGGCCTGGGTCAGATACGTCCCTCAGTTGTGATTTACCATGTTGTTCATTGGATCCCTTCGATTGAACTCGAATAATAGCCAAGTGGTATATCCGAGTTTTAGATGCTGTGCCGCTAATTTTTCCTTCTTCCCTTTTTATTACTTGTTCTTGCTCTTTTTGTTCCCCGGCAATTCAGTACTACCTCCGGGGCTTCTTGAGCTTCGATCATGTGACACCTCTAGGCTTTAGTCCTGGCGTCGCTCCTTTAGCGTAGCACGCTACTTTGCTATGGCATCTGCCGTCTGCACGGAGCTTCCCCTGCCTCACAAACTTCACAGCTGGTTAGGAAGACATCCTTTCGCTGGCTTCCTTCTCTCCGGTTCCTAGCACGTTATCACTTAACCTTCTACCAATGCAATTCGGGTTCATTCATTTCTATAGGTATCATTGCCATATACTCCTGTGCTCTAGAGTTCAGCACTATCAATGGGGTAAATGTGCTTTGTTTAGATAGTCCACCAAGTAGACCAATCCAACTTCTGTGGTTAAGAGCGACTAAACCCTTTGTGGGATCTTTTAATCACACAAAGGGCCACTAGTTACGACACACTCACACACCAATGACAGAGAACGCCAGTCATCGGATCATCTCTCTATGCGGTCACGGAGTGATTTGCAAAGACTAGAGTAACAGTGCGTTTTTGCTATGTTTCTTTCTGAATCCTCTTCTGACAACCAGAAGCAGCTGACCAGGGTCTTCAGGAACTCTCAGTATCCTATTTGTTTCAAACTGATTTTGCCACCTACCAGTCAATATGTAGTACCATAGGGCTCAACAAAGCCCAGGTCGCCATGGCAACTAGGAAATTGTACCTGGCGCCCGGGTAGGATCAGCAGCACATGGTTCTCCCTGTCCTGAGATTATTTTTTTTTTAAAAGTGTTTTACCATCGCAGCGTGAGGGAGCAGAGTGTGCGCCTCCTGCTCTTCCCCGTCGTGCTTTAATGTCCAATTGGTGGCATTCCGTGACATCCCACCGATCAACAGTAGCGTGCAGACGGTCTGTGCCTGTGTGACAGCCATGGACCAAGCTGCAGTAGAAATCCCCCCAATCCCGTGCAATGAGGTAATACAGCAGGGAGGGGGCAGTCATTCTTTTATTTTCTCTTTTCTTTCTAAAAAAACAACAACCTAATGGCTCATGCGTGTGGCTAAGTGTGGATGTGTGTGTGTGTCTGGCTACATGTGGATATGTTTGTGTGTGTGTGTGACTGACTGTCTTTGTATGTGTATGAATGTGACTGACTGAGTGTCCCTGTATGGATGTGACTGACTGACTGTCTCTGTATGAATGTGACTCAGTGACTGTCTCCGTATGGATGTGACTGACTGTCTCTGTGTGTGTGTGTGTATGATTGCGTGAATTTGCCATAGTCTAGCTCCTAGATTTTTTTTTTGCTGGCTCCTAAAAGCAAATTAAATTTGTCAAGCCCTGTAGTACCATGTGATTGGCTTTAATCCATTACTATTTCAAGCAATAATAATGCTTCAACCTAAGTTTAGCTTCTGTAAAATGGATTATTTAGAAAAGTTCAAAATATATATGTGTTTTGCTGTGAAAGACAGCTGCTATTAATTTATTCTCATCCACAACCATGCATTGCAATTTGTGTGTCTTCTGGTTAACTTTCTTCTCTGTCTCTGAGGATTCAGCGCTGTCTTGTGCTGCCCACTACTTTTGCTTTCTCAAACACACTGAGCATTTTTAAATACTGCTGACTTTGTATCTTGCAGGTTGGAGACCTTCAGAGCAGTTATATTGCAGCACAGAAGTCGGAAGCCGCTTTCCCTGATCACATTGAAACCCAACACCTGATTGAAAAGTTGAAGCAACACTTTGCAGTGATTTAATACATTATTTTCCATGCATGACTGATAATTCCTGCCTGATAACATTGACAGGTTGTGTAAAGAGAAAATAGCTTGCCAGGAATTAACATTAACTGACTGTCATTGTTCAGATGACGTCATGGTAATTTGCAGGATTACAGCATTTTAGCTGTAGGTTTAAAGAAGAATTAACCCTTTCTCTCCTGTAGGGTATGGTACATACATTAGCCAAATGACATTAAAAGGTTCCAATGTAAAATAGAACTCTCGCTATAAAGTAAGATTACATGTGTTTGTAAGTTTATATAAAAAGTCACACATCTACTTAGTCAGTGACCTGCTGGTGTAGCTGCCTGCACATGGAAAAGCAGTTTGTGAACAAACTATAGGTAAGTGCATTTAAAGGTGTATGAGACTGTATCACCTAAGCATTGTTTTTACTGTGAATGCAGAGAATAAAATTGATTGAAAATGAAATGTACCTTGTGTTAGCAAAATTGCCTAAATTCGGAGATAAAAAGTATTTTAGATGTGTCTGTAGAGTCTCTAGTTTATGACATCACCTGTGGCTTGATATGCAAATTAATTTCTTTTCAATGGTAAATTTGTATATCAAGCCATGCCAAGATGATGTCATAAACAAGGGACTCCACAGACACATTTAAAACTAATTTCTCTCATAAATAGCAATTTTGCTAACACAATATATATTAATTTGAATATTTATTTTTTCTCTACGTTCACAGTAAAAACAATGGTAGGTGATACAATCCCTTTAAGTATTTAGGATATATGTGAGAACACCAATGACTACGATAGTCTCTTTAGTATTTAGCTGCTGCTGTATAGTAGACTCAGCGAGTAGGTGCAGCTGGTCACACTGTGTCTCTCTGTCTATTGAAGAAAGCAGCATGGGAATAGATAGTATACTGCTTTTGTCTATTTTACCTTACTTAAGACAATCACGATTTGCAATGGTCTTTGCATAATTTTGCTACGATGCTGTCTTCCCTTTGTATATGACCACTGTGTACTAAAAGTTGAACATCTAGCCCAAAATGTTTTGCTAAGCAATGTAATTAATCTGTGAGTACAGTGTCTTTGAAATGTTATAATATAACCTGATAACATTTTGTCAAACTGAAAAGCTTATATTTTCCAGTCAAAATGGTACCCCGTTGCCATGTTGAGGCTTTAGGCTAGTTTCAGCAAGTAGTCCAGGAAATGTACAAAATATTATCAAAATATCATAGTGTATGTTTTTGTCAATAAATGATTTTAATTTTACCTTTTGATGCATTTTATTTTGCTTGAGTGCAGTTTTTGATGTTGTGTTAGTACAAATGTTGGAATAAAAAGGAATAAAGTAATTCTCATTTTTGGCTCAAAAAGTTCTCATTAGAACGAACTTTGGAAAGTGCTATTCTGGCTTATCACTTGGCATTGGATGAAAACAAACTTGGCATGCCAGTTTAATAACTGACGTATGGGAGAGCCATTCATTAAAGGTTGTTTAACTTGACAGCAATGCTTCAGACAAAAAAGCTTTGATTCATGTTATTATGAAAATATACACTAGATGTGTGCACATATAAAGAGTGCCTTTTTTATTATTGGGTTCTACAAAAAAAGATAGTTTTATAGGTCATAACTTTTAGAATACTGTGGTACTATAAGGTTGCTGAATAGATAGTTTAATGTAAAGTGGTTAGTGCGACTTTACATTATAACAGCACAATGAACACATAATGGTATATTATCTTTAAAAAAATAAATTTTTATGATCTTTTATTACATTTTTGAGTGATGCAAAGTAAAAGCATTTGTAATACTTCTATAAAATAATATAAAGCAGGAAGAAACAATGCAGGCGTTTTAGTGAATAATAAATAAATATTTTGAATTCTTTTTATTTATTTTTTTGGAGCTTTATGGTCATGTAATACCTAACCTTTGGCACTGTAGTTGTTGAGTACTCTCTTTCCCATGATACTTAACACACTGGCTGAGAGCCATGGGAAATGTAGTCTCAACAGCTGGAGTATTAACCATACTATTAACCATTTATGTAAAATTCAGCCCTCTGGTTGGTTTGGCTTGAAAATGGTTACAATCGGTAGTGAATGTACCGCGAGGCAAACAAGGTGCTCGCCTAGGGCGGCTCCTTGTTTAGGGCGGCACTTTCCCAGAGGTTGTTAAAGCACACTGGTGCTTTAAACCCTTCTGGTGCGGCAAAGATTTTTACTTTCTTCTCCGTTGTGTAAAAAGTTGTTCCCTCCCCTCCCTCTCTTTTCCCTTCCCACCCCCTCCCCTTCCCACCCCCACCGCTCTTTTCAGTCTTCCCCTCACCCGGTGCTGCTTGTCATTATCTGGCTCCCTCACTTCCCCTCCCTTCATACGCCGTCACACGTGCCAGCGTAAAGTCTCCTCCCCCTTGCCTGTCAGAGTACAGCAGAAGGTAAGCTGGTTCAAATGGAAAAATGAAAATGGTGGTTGTGAGTCAGTGTGATGTGAGTCTGTGTGTGACTGGTGGGAGTTAGTGTGTGACTGAGTGTGATGGGTGTCAGAGTGTGTGTGATGGGAGACAGTGTGTGTGACTGAGTGTAATGGGAATCAGAGTGTGTGTGATGGGAGTGAGTGTGTGTGACGGGAGAGTGTGTGTGATGTGAGGCTGTGTGTGACAGTGTGGTGGTAGTCAGAGTGTGTGTGATGGGATTCAGTGTGTGTGACTGAGTGTGATGGGAGAGTGTGTGTGATGTGAGGCTGTGTCACTGAGTGTGATGGGAGTCAGTGTGTGACTGAGTGTGATGGGAGTCAGAGTGTGTGTGTGTGTGATGGGAGACAGTGTGTGTGTGACTGAGTGTGATGGGAGTAGGAGTGTGTGACTGAGTGTGATGGGAGTGTGTGTGTGTGATGGGAGTATGAGCTTGATGTGAGTCTGAATGTTATGTGTGATGTGGGATCATGTAATGGAGGTGATGGGGCATGTCATAGGTGTGTAACGTGGGTGTGCAGCTTGGGTAGGGGGGTGCCTGGGTTACAATATTAAGATCTTAGAAGTTAACAGCTCCTGCACAATTAAAGGAAACATGAATAAATGAAGAATTATTGGCAACTGAGAATGTAGATTTAGTGGCTGTTACTGAGACATGGTATAATGAAAAACATGACTGGGACATATCAATACCAGGGTACTCTTTATATAGAAAAGACAGAGACGGTAAAAAAGGGGGGAGGGGTGGCCCTGTATGTGAGGGATAGCTTAAAATGTAACGTAATACAAGTTAGTGAGGCGAACATAGAGTCAGTTTGGGTTACATTAGAATTTGGTAATCATATGGTAACTCGGGTAGGTGTGATTTATAGGCCCCCTGGACAAATAGAGGAGTTAGATAATCTACTAGTTGAGGAAATAGCTAAAATGACAATGAAGGGGGAAGTAATCATCATGGGTGACTTTAATCTTCCTGATGTGAACTGGAAATACAAAATAGCTACTTGCGCCAGGAGTACGTATATCCTAAATTCCCTACTGGGATTATCTCTACAACAAGTAGTGCAGGAGCCAACTCGAAAGCAGGCCATACTAGATTTAGTGTTCACAAATGGAGATTTGTTATCAGATATTACTGTAGGTGAAAGTTTAGGATCTAGTGATCACCAATCAGTGTGGTTTAATATAAGAACAGTGACACAGTCACACCACACAAAAACAAAAGTTTTAGATTTTAGAAAAACAGACTTTTCTAAAATTAGATTAGGTGTAAAGGAGTCATTATCAGACTGGAGCAATTTAAATGGAGTCCAGGAGAAATGGGATTATCTAAAAGTTGCACTATTGAAGGCAACAGAAAATTGCATAAGGCTTGTCAGTAAGAGCAAAAAATTGAAGAAACCACTGTGGTACTCTGCAGAGGTGGCCAAAATAGTAAAAAATAAAAAGCTAGCATTTGGTAATTATAAAAATACTCAGAGTGAGGAAGATAGAAAGATCTATAAAAGAGTAGGCAGAAAGAGGCACAGCAAGCTATAAGAGCTTCCAAAGCACACATAGAAGAGACTATAGCCCAGTCAGTGAAGAAGGGGGATAAAACATTGTTTAGATACATAAATGATCAAAGGAAAGTAAAACAAGGATTAGTTAGATTAAAAACAAAAGAAGGATGCTATGTAGAAGAGGATAAAGGCTTAGCAGACTGCCTTAATGGATATTTTTGTTCAGTTTTTACAAATGAAAATGAGGGTAAGGGACCTAATTTAGGGAAAAAGACTAATGAGTCTTGATACGTGTGAGTTTACAGAGGTAGAGGTTTTACTTCAGCTGTCTAAAGTAAAGACAAATAAGTTGATGGGACCTGATGGAATACATCCAAAGTTATTAAAAGAACTTAGTGGTGTACTAGAAAAACAGATTTATTTAACCAATCATTGTTAACGGGAGTAGTTCCAGAAGATTGGAAATTAGCTAATGTTGTGCCCATTCACAAGAAAGGTAGTAGGGAGGAGGCGGGGAACTATAGACCTGTAAGTCTTACTTCAGTAGTGGGGAAAATAATGGAAACCTTGTTAAAGAATAGGATTGTTGAACATCTAAAGTCGCTTGGATTTCAAGATCAGAGACAGCATGGGTTTACTTCAGGGAGATCATGCCAAACTAATCTTATTGATTTTTTTGATTGGGTGACTAAAATAATAGATCAGGGTGGTGCAGTAGACATTGCTTACCTAGATTTCAGTAAGGCTTTTGACACTGTCGCACATAGAAGGCTTATCAATAAACTGAAATCTTTGAGTTTGGATTTCAATATTGTTGAATGGATTAGACAATGGCTGAGTGACAGGCAACAGAGAGTTGTAGTTAATGGGGTATATTCGATGCAAGGTCTTGTTACTAGTGGGGTACCTCAGGGATCTGTACTTGGACCCATTCTCTTTAATATATTTATTAGCGATATTGCAGAAGGTCTTGTTGGCAAAGTATGTCTTTTTGCTGATGATACAAAAATTTGCAGCAAGTTTGATATTCATGAAGGGATAAGCCAAATGGCAAATGATTTAGCTAAACTAGAAAAATGGTCAGAGCAGTGGCAACTGACATTTAATGTGGACAAGTGCAAGATTATGCACCTTGGGCGTAAAAAAACAAAAGCAGAATATAGACTATTTGGTACAGTCCTAACCTCAACATCTGAGGAAAGGGATTTAGGAGTAATAATTTCAGAGGACTTGAAGGTAGGTAGGCAATGCAATAGAGCAGCAGGAAATGCTAGCAGAATGCTTGGTTGCATAGGGAGAGGTATTAGCAGTAGGAAGAGGGAAGTGCTCATTCCATTGTACAGAGCACTGGTGAGACCTCAATTGGAGTATTGTACGCAGTACTGGAGACCGTATCTCCAGAAGGATATTGATACTTTGGAGAGAGTTCAGAGAAGGGCTACTAAACTGGTTCATGGGTTGAAGCAGGGCCGTCTTTAAAATTGACTGGACCCTGGGCAAACATTTGTTTGGGGCCCCTCATTCCCTGCATGCAATCGCACCCTCCACCGTAATACCTCCCTACAAAAAAATAAACACACACACTTGCTTTGTGTGTGTGTGTGTGTATATATAATATATATATATATATATATATATATATATATATATATATATATATACAAACTGATTTATATGAAATATTATATAAACCAGCCATATGCTATATATTATGTAAATATATAATTATATAAAACGATATATATATATATATATATATATATATATATAAAAATATATATATAATGTATAGGTGGTTTATATAATATTTAGATTGTGTGTGTGTGTGTGTGTATATATATATATATATGACTTACACAGAAAACCTTACACAGTCAGATAGACACACTTACATACACAGTCACAGTCAGACACACTAACACACAGATAAACTAACACACAGACAACCTTACACAGTCAGATAGACACACTTACACACACAGACTTACACAGTCAGATAGACACACTTACACACACAGACAATCTTACACAGTCAGACACACTTACACACACAGTTAAACTTAAACACACACTCGTTTGTCCCCCTCCCTGCTCACTTACCTTACATTTGCAGGGAAGGGGCTGTTTCTTCTGTGCGTGGCTCCATGTGTTCTGAGCACCGGTATGTCACGGACATCCGGCACTCTAACATGCTCTGTGAGGGGGTGGATATTTCCCCCCTTACGTGACACACTTACACATATACTTACACAGACACCCTTACACACACAGTCACCCTTACATACACACAGTTATACACACAGTCAGGGCCGTCTTTAACGCGGGGCAAACGGGGCAGCTGCCCTGGGCCCATTTACTCCGGGGGGGCCCCAAGGCAGCTGTCCCGTGGGCCCCCAGCCCCTGCTGCCGCGTTCACAGCGCATTGCGCTTGTGAACGCTTTTTTCCGGCAAGCCGCATCCGATGGATGCGACGGCCGGAAAAAAATAAATAAATAAACTGACGCCGGATGTGACGTCGCGTGTCTGTTTCCCTCCTCCGTGCAAGAGGGAAGACTGCACGGAGGAGACATCCGGCGGGGGACACGGAGCAGCTTCATGTAAGTACGGGGGGGGGGGGCTGGCTGGCACAATATTCCTGGTATCTGATTAGCACTATATTACTGGGTATCTGATTGGCACTATATTACTTGGCATCTGATTGGCACTATATTACTGGGTATCTGATTGGCACTATATTACTTGGCATCTGATTGGCACTATATTACTGGGTATCTGATTGGCACAATATTACTGGGCATCTGATTGGCACTATATTACTGGGTATCTGATTGGCACAATATTACTGGGCATCTGACTGGCACTATATTACTGGGTATCTGATTGGCACTATATTACTGGGCATCTGATTGGCACGATATTACTGGGTATCTGATTGGCACAATATTACTGGGCATCTGATTGGCACTATATTACTGGGTATCTGATTGGCACTATATTACTGGGCATTTGACTGGCACTATATTACTTGGCATCTGATTGGCACTATATTACTGGGTATCTGATTGGCACTATATTACTTGGCCTCTGATTGACACTATATTACTGGGCATCTGATTGGCACTATATTACTTGGCATCTGACTGGCACAATATTACAGGCATCTGACTGGCACAATATTCCTGGCCTCTGACTGCACACTATTACAGGCATCTGACTGGCATAATATTACAGGCATCTGACAGGCACCATATTCCTGGGCTCTGACAGGCACAATATTATTGGTATCTGACTGGCACATTATTACTGGGCTCTGACTGGCACAATATTGCAGGCATCTGACAGGCACCATATTCCTGGGCTCTGACAGGCACAATATTATTGGTATCTGACTGGCACAATATTACTGGTATCTGACTGGCACATTATTACTGGGCTCTGACTGGCACAATATTGCAGGCATCTGACTGGCACAATATTGCAGGCATCTGACTGGCACAATATTGCAGGCATCTGACTGGCACAATATTACTAGGCTCTGACTGGCACAATATTACTGGGCTCTGACTGGCACAATATTACTGGCATCCGAAAGTTACAATATTACTGGCATCTGAATGGCACAACAATTATGGCATATGTGTGTGTGTGTGGGGGGGGTAACATTGCGATGGATGGCAGGATTGCATGCAGGGGAGGGGGCAGGGTCCAGGGGGCCCAAGCAAATGCTTGCCCAGGGTCCAATCACTATTAAAAACGGCCCTGCACACAGTCACACTTACACAAAAATACACAAACACTCTTAGACATACACAGACACCCTTACACACAGTCACACTTACAGATACACTTACATACACTCTCTTAGACAGCCTTTCACACCGTGACACACTTACATTTTATTTATTTTTACCGGAAAAATATATATGCTTGTGTGACACTAACAGTTACACTTATACACACAGTCACACTTACATACACACACATCCACACACTGTTATACACACCCTTACACACAGTCACACTTACACAGAAATACACACACTCTTAAACACACAGTCACCCTTACATATATACATACACCCTTACACATAGTCACACTTACACACATAAATGCATGTCCACACTTACAGACACACTCTTAGCCATTATTTTTTGCCCCGGTGGAGACCGGATTTCTTTTTCAGAAACACTCTTAGCCAGCCTTACACACACAGTCACACGCTTAAATTTATTTTATTTCTTTACCAAAAAAATAAATAAAAATAGGCTGCTTGTTCCCCTCCCTACACATTTACCTTTACTTGCAGGGAGGAGAACGTTTCAGTGTTCTGCCTCTCATCCCTGCAGAGGCAGAACACTCTCCGAAGTTACACAGCGTGATGGGGCGGAGCTTGCCCCAGTCGTGCTGTTCTCACCCCTTGGTGCGGTTAGCTCTCGCCTGCGGTCCGCACCTCGAGGTGAGGCGCTGTTAGGGAGTGAACTCCTTAAAGCAGCGCCTCTGGATACCTTCGCCTGGGGCGCGGTGCACCCTGTGCACCCACGGGCGGATCCAGAATCTGATCTGGGGGGGGCACATTCCGTCTGTCTCTTCCTTCCCATGTCTGCCTGTCTCTCTCCTCTCCCTTCCCATGTCCGCCTCTCTCTCTTCCTCCTTCCCATGTCTGTCTTTGTATCCTCTTTTTTCCCATGTCTGTCTCTCTCCCATTGCTTCCCATGTCTGTCTGTCTCTCCTATGCCTTCCCAGTTCACTCTCTTTACTCTTCCCCATGTATGTCTCTCCTCTCCACCGTCTGTATTCTCTTCTCTCCCTTCAGTGTTCCCACCTGTCCCCCCTGTGTTCTCTCCTTTGTCCCCCAATGCCCCCCCGTGTTCTCTCCTTTGTCCCCCAATGCCCCCCCGTGTTCTCTCCTTTGTCCCCCAATGCCCCCCCCGTGTTCTCTCCTTTGTCCCCCAATGCGCCCCCCCCCCCGTGTTCTCTCCTTTGTCCCCCAATGCGCCCCCCCCCCCCGTGTTCTCTCCTTTGTCCCCCAATGCGCCCCCCCCCCGTGTTCTCTCCTTTGTCCCCCAATGCGCCCCCCCCCGTGTTCTCTCCTTTGTCCCCCAATGCGCCCCCCCCGTGTTCTCTCCTTTGTCCCCCAATGCGCCCCCCCGTGTTCTCTCCTTTGTCCCCCAATGCGCCCCCCCCCCGTGTTCTCTCCTTTGTCCCCCAATGCGCCCCCCCCGTGTTCTCTCCTTTGTCCCCCAATGCCCCCCCCGTGTTCTCTCCTTTGTCCCCCAATGCGCCCCCCCCGTGTTCTCTCCTTTGTCCCCCAATGCCGCCCCCCCCGTTCTCTCCTTTGTCCCCCAATGCCGCCCCCCCGTTCTCTCCTTTGTTCCCCAATGCCGCCCCCCCCCCGTGTTTTCTCCTTTGTCCCCCAATGCCGCCCCCCCCGTGTTTTCTCCTCTGTCCCCCAATGCCGCTTTCTCCGTTCTCTCTATCCCCTCCCCCCCTCCCCTGAGCCACCGTTCTCTCTATCCCCTCCCCCCCTCCCCTCCCCACCGTTCTCTCTATCCCCTCCCCCCCTCCCCTGAGCCACCGTTCTCTCTATCCCCTCCCCCCTCCCCTCCCCACCGTTCTCTCTATCCCCTCCCCCCCTCCCCTCCCCACCGTTCTCTCTATCCCCTCCCCCCCTCCCCTCCCCTCCGTTCTCTCTATCCCCTCCCCCCCTCCCCTCCCCTCCCCTCCGTTCTCTCTATCCCCTCCCCCCCTCCCCTCCCCTCCGTTCTCTCTATCCCCATCCCCCCTCCCCTCCGTTCTCTCTATCCCAACCCCCTCCCCTCCGTTCTCTCTATCCCATCCCCATCCCCCTCCCCTCCCCTCCGTTCTCTCTATCCCCCCTCCCCTCCGTTCTCTCTATCCCCCCTCCCCACGTGTATTATATACTAATCTATATTAGTGGTGAGTGAAGGAAAAAATTAAAAATGAATAATATAAAAAAAAATGATTCAAAAACTATAGGGCTCAAATAACAGAATCAGTGTATCCACTCAGGGCATCTAACCCTATTGCTCAATAGTAAAAATGGCCCTGAGAGAGCAGACCAAACCATTCTGATAAGGGGTAATATAGAATTAAATAAATGCTGCCATTTCTTTCAGGTGTTTTTCACACACCCCTGTTAAAATGTCAGGTTTCTGTGCTGTAAAAAAATGAGACAAAGATAAATCATTTCAGAACTTTTTCCACCTTTAATGTGACCTATAAACTGTACAACTCAATTGAAAAACAAACTGAAATCTTTTAGATAGAGGGAAGAAAAAATATAAAAATAAAATAATGTGGTTGCATAAGTGTGCACACCCTCTTATAACTGGGGATGTAGCCGTGTTCAGAATTAAGCAATCACGCAGTTACACTTGCACAGTAACACATGCACACTGTTGCACAGACACTACGATTTCTTTGACAAATAATTCTTTGTTAGATCGGTGCCTGCCTCTGATCCCTGCAGAGGCAGAACACCGTCAGTTTCTTCCAAACACCGGATGTCGCCTAACATCCAGCAGTCAGTCTCTGGGAAGCTGGGGGTGGAGCATGCCTTAAAGCGGCCGCCGCAGCCAGATTGTTGAAGCAGTCGCGACGGCTGAATTCTTGAAGCGGCTGCAGCAGACAAATTTTTCAGCAGGGCAATTTTCAGCCTTTGCGACCCCAGGGAACTGCCCCAGGGACGACTGCCTACCGGGATTTTTCCCGGTAGGCCATTCCGGCCCTGGCAGCAGTGGCAAACAGTCAGCAGCAAAAACAATAAAAATTCTTGGTGAGTAAAGCATTCATGACCGCAGAATTTTCTCGTTGTTTGGCATCAACTTGTAAAACCACTCTTTTGAAAGCTGGCGCACATCTCCCTTTGCTTTTGCACCTTCCCACAACACTTAAGGCCCATCTTTGTTTTGGAAGGAAGCACTTCCAATTTTGAGGATTTCAACCCGAAAAGGATCAGAAACGGGTATATCCAAAAAGAAACATCATGTAAAATGTTGAAATCTTTCTCCTTAATGTGACTCGTCTAATGTACAGGATCATGGATAGAATCACTTTCAGCACTCTTCTGCTTCCATTTCCACTTCTTGTTCTTCTAATTCATGTTCTGCCATTTCCTCTCCTTGCTCATCTGCAGAATGCATGCTCGCATCAGAAGTCAGTTGGATAAAACCTGCGAAAGAGGAAGACTTTAGAAATATAGTAGCCCTGCAAGATCTATCTTTCCATACCAGAGCACAGAGCAAAAACTATGCATCAATTACCAATATCTTAAGAGCTCAGAATATTAAATACTCCTGGGGCTTCCTCACACCATTAAGGATTTATAAAGAGGACAAATTGAACATGCTAGATTCCGTGGAAAAAGCCAATCAGTGGCTGAGAGAGAACAAGTTGGTGTAAATAGAGACTACGGGACAGGGTGGGAAGAGGGGAATGAGGAATCTAGAGAAAAATGGTAAAGGAACTATCATGGTGATCGATTAATATGCTGTACCCTCCTTCCTTGGTTGCCCCCAACCCCAAAAAAAAATATATAATATCCAAGTTTGAAAAGAAAGGGAAAGAAAAATAAAAAAAATTTTTTATCACACTCACACACTGCTAATAAAATTAAGGTTAACTTAGAGTGGCACACTAAAGATAGAAAAAGTTACCACTAAAGAAGTAGGACACTCTTCAGTAGAGTACTTAAAGACGGGCGGGGGTAGATATAGGGGAACATACATACGAAAGCCGATTACGGTTTAGTAGATTGATATATTAAACACTAAAAGCACATAGATATAGAATAATTTCCCCAATAGAGTAAAATACACAAAATAAAGACACCTAGATAATAACAAGAAAGGGAGAAAAAAAAAAAAAAGATAAATTATTAAAAATATTTCTTACACATATATACAAGCTAATAAAACAAGCATAATTAAGTATGCGACACAAGAGATAGAAAATTATCACTATTAAAAAGGTATAGAAAAAATTATTATAGTAGTTAAAGCTGGGCGGGAGGGGCAGAAATAGAGAAATATAAATAAGAAAACAGATTATGGTTTAGCTGCTTGTTTATTAAACAATAAAAACACATAGATATAGAGCAATCTTCCACGACAGCGTAAAACTCACAAAATAAAGACACTTAATAAAAAAAATAAAAGGGGGGGAGGGAAAGGGGAAAGAAAAAAAAAAGGAGAAGGAGGGGTCTTGTTTTTTTACGTTTTTAATGTCTGAATTCCTACATTTTATATTTAAAAATATGGAGGTGTAAAGAGAGGGGGATGGTAGAGAGTGGGATTCCCAGAGGAGAGGAAAAGAAAGGGATGATAAGAACCAAAGGGAAAAGATAAGGAAAAGATAAAAATTACTGAAAAAAAAAAAAAAGTATATCAATTAAGAGAATGAAAGAGCAGGAAATTACCCCTCTCAATCCCTATCTCCTACAACTTCCTCCCCTCCATTTCTTCATCCCCACACGTCCATACAGTCATGATTATTACCATATGTGCGGCCCCAAGCGATTAGGATCTATCTAGGTCATACTTCAGGAAATCAAATGAGAGAGAGCCCCCCAGTCTCCACTCAGGACACTCCAACATAGGTTCTGAATAGAACTTAGAAAGGTCGAATAAGAGACCAAGTATGAATGAAGAGAGTACAAAGAAAGGTACTCTAGATGTTTTTATGTCTTATAAATGTCTTCACTTATGTATGTCTGTTGTGGTGGTTCAGAAACTCCCCCCGACACAAAGAAATAGAGGGATAGACGATGGTTAGATTCGCATCTATAAATATCCAAGGATTAAATATCCCACAAAAAAGAATGGCACTCGACAGATATTTAGAGAAAGAGAGGATACAGGTGGTAATGGTACAGGAGACCCATTGGCGACAAATGGATGAAGTCAGATGGACAAGTAGACAATATTCCCAGATAATAAGAGCTTCAAGGATTACAGAAAAGAAATGTGGAGTGGCAATTTACTTCCACAAATCAATCCGTATAGAGATTAAACATCAAGAATTGGATCCAGAAGGAAGATTTATAATCTTAGTGTGTACGATTAATGAAGAACTGTTCACTTTGATAAATGTATATTTGCCCAATGTCAATCCAGTGGGCCTCCTGAACCATATTATGGAGAGGGTAGAGAAAGTCAGAATGGGAACACAGTTGATAGCGGGAGACTTTAATTGTGTAGCCGATATTACAATAGACAAAATGAGCCTTATGAATAAGGAAAAAGACAAGAGGAGTGCCAAATGCTCCAAATCACTCAATACATGCCTAAAGAGGAATGATTTGTTTGATGTCTGGAGAGTAAAAAATCCGACAGAGAGAGAGTATACTTTTTATTCATGTCCCCACAAGTCTAAATCCCGAATCGATATGGTAATAGGTGATTTAGCACTGATAAAAAGAGTAAAAAAAATAGAGATTAAACCCTTCATATGGTCTGATCATGACATAATATGTATGGAATTGTCAGATGCTAAAGTAAGACACCCTATGACGACATGGAAATTAAACGATGCAATCTTAAAAGATAAAGAAAATTGTGAATACTTAAAAAAAAAAAATGACAGAATGTTATTTTAAAGAGAATAAAACTATCGAAGTCAGCAAAGCCATGATCTGGTGTGCTTATAAAGCAGTGATAAGAGGCCATTGCATAAAAATAAAGGAGAATGATACAAAAATCAGGCCCACAGCTATCAGAGCTGTATATACAACTATATAGCACACTTAGAGAAAATAAGGAAAATCCAACAATAGAAAGGCAAAACAAAATAGGGGATATACAAAAAAACTAATTAAAGAAAAAATAATAGATAGAATAAATAAAAACATGATTACTCTCAAAATGAAATTCTACCATCAACAAAACAGAGCAGACAAAATTTTAACGAACAAACTAAAAAACAAAGGGGCGATAACCGTATAGAAAAAATAATAGAGGAGGGAAATATAAATAGAACACCAGAGGAAAATCGGTAGAATATTTGGAAATTATTATCAAAGACTATACAATCTCCCTGAAAACAAGGAAAAAATGGATATACAGGACTATTTATCTGAAATAAATCTACCAGCCTTACCACCAGAGATCCTAGCTCCGATAAACGGGTAATTCACTAGAGAGGAATTAAACAGAGCCATTGACAAATTAGCCAAATATAAGACACCTGGCCCAGATGGCTTTAGTAATGAATTCTTTAAAGCTATAAAGCCCCAAATTATAGACCACCTAACAGAAACCTTCAATAAAATAGCAGAAACGGGTCAATTTCCTCAAGAAATGTTAAAGTCTAACATCTTACCGATATTGAAACCTGGGAAAGAACCAACAGACATAAAAAACTACAGGCCAATATCATTAATCAATGTAGATGTTAAATTGTATGCCTCCGTTATCTCTGAAAGAGTGAAAACAGTCCTTCCGGACATGATACAGTCAGACCAGATTGGGTTCGTGCCTGGTCGGACAGTAAATAATAATATTAGAGTGTTGCTGGACCTAATTGATGAGGCTACAAGAGAAGGGTCAATTGGGACTTTATGAGCGAGGTGGTCGCGGCCTTTGGCCTTTGCGGTTGGATACACAAGGCAATATTGGCAGCATACTCATACCCATCGGCTAGAATAGTCGGACCTAATTTGTGTTCAGAGTGGTTTGAGATAACAAATGGCACGAGGCAGGGGTGCCCGCTCTCACCACTCCTATATATAATGACAATGGAGATAGTAGCGACAAAAATAAGACAAAATCAACTAATAAGGGGATATCCAACAGCGCAGGGGGAAGTTAAAATCTCAATGTATGCAGACGACACCATTTTATATGTATTAGATCCAATTGACAACATACAAAAAGTGATGTCTGAAGTAGCTCAATATAGTTTGGTGTCTAATTACAAATTAAATGTAGCTAAGTCAATAGCAATGTATTTCAATACAAGTCAAGAGGAGAAGGAGGAGATACAAAATAGATACGCCTTTAACAACCCGAGTGAGTTCACCTATTTGGGAATAAAAATTTGTAAAAAGTTAGATAAGATAATGGAGATAAACTTTTACCACCAACTACAATCCATGAACAGAAATTTTAGAGAGTGGCGGGCATATGAAGTATCTTGGTGGGGCAGAGTTAATGTAGTAAAATCATATATAGTCCCAAAGTGGAGTTACCTATTCCGGATGTTGCCATTAACAATCCCCAAAGCGTGGCTAACAATGATCCAGGGAGCTATGGCAAATTTTATTTGGCGATTTAAAAAGCCAAGAATCAAATTTGGCCTACTAACCAGAGATAAACATAAAGGTGGAGTAGCAATACCTAATATAGAAAAAATATATGAGGCCGGAATACTACTACATATAGCATGGATGAGTAAAATATCAAGTAAATCTACATGGTGGTATAAAATCGAAGAACAAAACACCGGGTTAAGAGGGGTAGATAACTTAGTGTGGAGTTCAAGAGAAATAATGCCAACTGCATCATATATACTCAACCAAATAGTTCCTAGCTGGGAAAAAATAAATAAAAAAAGATTAAAATTAGATAACAAGCTCATGGATTTTCTAAAAATTGATACAATAGAACAAGAAGTAGAGAACTTATCTCTTAAGAACTGGAGGGACAATAATATTACTAAAATAGCTCATCTAATAATGAACAATAGAGTGACCTTCGAGGAATTGAGAGAAATATAACATCCGGAGTCACGAAATATTCACATATTTACGGGTAAAAAATTATATACAAACTAAAATAATAATGCAAGAAGGGGCACTTTACTCTATTCTGGATAATATTTTAAAAAATGACTGCTCTAAAAAACTGTTTACAAAATGCTTGGAGCTAGCAAACCAAGAGGAAATAAAAATAACTATTCCCGCGATTGAAGGCTTGAAAAAAGATCTAAAAATATTCATAGATGAGAAACACTGGTGTACCGCATTAGCTGATGTAAATAGAGCAATTCATTCCGTACAACTCGTAGAAACACACTATAAAGTAGCCAATAAATGGTACTTCGTTCCAACTAGAATGAGGAAAATCTCCCACCAGAATGACGATACTTGTTGGAGATGCAAGCAAAAAGGTACATACCTCCACATATGGTGGGAATGTAAGGAGGTAGCCCAATTGTGGGAAACAGTAGCAAAAATAGTAGAGGTAACTTGTAGGATAAAGTTGCCACTAAGGCCAGAGGTCATGTTACTCCATTTAGACTGGCCAAGAGTCAAGAAGGAACAATCCGACCTTATTATACATTGTATGGTAGCAGCTAAAATTATAATAGCCAGGAACTGGAAGAGTCCCCATATATTTAACCTCCTACTCCGTAAACACCAAATCATGTATCAACTTCAAATGGAAAGAGGGCTCAATATAACTAGAGAGACAAATAGGAAAAGAAAGTTGGGAGACTTGGATAAAACAAATAGATAATTGACAAATAGAATAGGTGAGAAACTACCTTCGGTCTGAGAGCACAGTAAAAAGAAAAAGATGTAGAAGAACTCAGTTTAAAGGAGAAGTGCGGGAGGGAGCCTCTGACACCACAAAACACACACCACTTTGTATGTGAATGCTAATACCATAAGCAGATAATTTGGCGTGAGAATTCAAATTTACTCCTTTCCTCTTCAATTAAAATAGAAAGAGAGAGCAATACACGTCTAGTTAAAGACAGAGGAATGAGGGTAAATCTTGTATATTTATTTAAGAAGTGAAGCTAGAAACTACAGTAGAGGAGATATATCAGAAGGGAAGAGGCGCAAATAGGAAACAAAAATGAGAACAAGATAAACTCAGACACCCCTGTTATATAGATACACAATTATTAGCTTGTCACTGTATAGCATATCCTGCCAACAGACTTATATTTGAACTTTTGTATGAATTTCTTTTTTTATGCACTGTATGTATCTTTTGTATTTTGAAATAAAAAAATTTAAAAAAAAGGAGTCAGTTGGAGAGTGAGGGGCAGTGTCTTTTGATGAACCCTGCCCATTATCTGGCCTTTTCACATACTGAAGCATGGAGCCAGCTAGAGTTTTGAGTGATTGACTTCTTGCCTTTCTCATTTTCCTTTGCTGGCATCCACTTGACCTCTTTGATTTATGAACACTGTGAGGAATGACGGAATATACCTGCACAATACAAAAAGACGAATAAGCAATATTTGGAAAACACAATAGAAAATGTAAATCACATTATGAATATGTGAAATTCAGTGATAGCATACTTGTATGGACAACAGCTACCAAAAAAACCCCAAGAAATCCTGGAAGCATCAATGACGTATATATTTGATCTAGAGAGAAAAAATGGGGTGAGATTTGTTGAATTTATCAACTCAACTTCCTTTCCCACTCTCATAAAGTACAAACTCACCTCCAAATAGGACACCCTTAGGTTTCCTGTATATAAAGCACAATGACAAGCTGCTGCAGTTCTCTGCCACTGATGTATAAATGTGGAAGGGAAAGGCAATAAATAGTAGATTCTGTTACAAGTAAACATAAATGTCATAGTGAGAAAAAAAAAAAAATTAAGTGAAATTAGATGAATTACACAGATAAAGTGGTCATTTTATTTCAAATTTCTCAGAAGTGGAACATGAATAACAGCCTAAGAATTGTGTGTATACCAGTATTGATGACGCTGATGTATGTAAAACATTCATACACAATTTGCATCTACAAATAAAAAGTTTAAATTATCAAGGTAAAGATGTCTGTCTTGTGACAGCACTTCATGGGAGTTTTAAACCAGTTTTCTTCAAACTTCACATTATCTGTCTCTGGATAACTAGTTGTGATAAACTTGTACTACATTTAGATTTATGGTTTTAGGGATGATTTTCTGATAACACAGTCTTATGATCTTTTCACTTTGAGTCCATGTGACTTATGATTTAGGCTCCCTAAGCTACTATCTGACCTGGGTCATAATTGAAACATGGTTTTGCCACTGAGCTGTGTTTGTACACTGTAAAGGGCCCCAAACATGAACTATTTCTCTTTCATGCTGTATACATATCAAACACGCTTAAGGTACAGATTTTTTGCGGTTTAATTATTTCATTGCAATAAATAAGAAATCAAGAGAAAGGTTAATTAGAGCAAGTATTGCCTATGAGTAATTCCATGAAAATATATTTGGTTCATTAACATATCCCAAAGAAAATAAAGCATTCCGAAAATCAGAATGAATATTACAATATATATATATATATATATATATATATATATATATATATATATATAGTGACAAACCACCTCTTTTACATATAGGATTTTGCCACCGATCTTACATCTGACCACACAAAGTCCAGGACACATTCAGTTCGGTTTTCCTTTTTTTATTCGATAGGAAAACAGCTGCTTTAAATAATAATCAACAAAACAAAATTTCATTCTCTTACTTGAGCTCTTACTAGACAGAAATCACTATCTGTAATTGGGTGGCTTTCCCACTTACCAATTTTCCCAAAAAAAACGAAAACAGCTTTGCAATAAACACAAGTGTTGTTCTCTCTCCTTCAGCTCTCCTAGCTGGCCCTTTTTATTTTTTATTTTATTTTTTTCCCTCCCTTTGCAGCAGGCTGATCTCTTCTTTTAAAGGCCTGCCTGCTAGTTGACCAGCTACAGGTGAGTGCCAATTAGGAAACTCTTAAGTCAAATCCAAATCCTGGTCTGTTACACAGAAACTAGTGCTGTTGGAGCATTGGCCCACCCTGCTCTCAAAATACTCCGCCCCAGGGACCCATACTGTGGTTTGCAGAGCATCAGCAATGTATATTGCAAACTTTAACATCTCTCCCTGTATATATATATTTGCATATATTTTCCTGCACATAAAATTCCACTGTACCACAATTAATTATATGGGTGCAAAACCAGAACCCAGATTGTACCACAGCACTTGCTTTAGCATAAATCTCATCATTACATAGTGAGTCAGAACTGACAATTGTACAACATAAATCTTACCATTAGAGCATGAGGCAGACATGGACAGTGGTAAAGCATAACTCCCATCATTAGATAGCGAGACAGATAAGGAGGGTGGTACAGCATAATTCCCATCATTACAGACACTGACGGTGGTACAGCACAGCTCCCATCATTATAAACTTTGGCCTACACAGACATGATGCACCATAAATCCCAATCCCATCATAACATACCATACCTATATGCAGCATTATATATATAATGTCTATTTTCATATGCATATTATGATGCAGATGTACATATTTTGGCAGGAAATCCAGCATAATATACAGCCCCCATATGTACATGTATAACATAATATAGTATATACATACATATAAAAAATAATATACACCCTACCATGACCGCAGCACAATAAATATAGTATATACACCCCCAATATATCATTACATAGTAAGTCAGATACTAAGGCACAGCATATATAGTGAGACAGACACTGACAATGGCACAACATAACTCCTTATATCATTATAGCATGAAGCAGACATGGACAGTGGAGAAGAATAACTCCCAATCTCCCATTAGATAGTATGACAGACATTGATTGTGCATAATAATACAGGATGGGCACCCAGCAATTCTCACGTGGAGGGCACATTACCATTTGAGTTGTTTAAGTGACACAGAGACTTAAAATGCAACTGGCATTTGATTCTCAGAGATATATGAAATGTTGCTATCCAGATCAAATAAACTGGCACTAAAAATTTCTATTAGAAGTCTTGCTTAATAATCATGCCATGCATTACATAGCTAACACATGGATCATGGCCCTCTAAGCAACAAGGCTTGTAATCTAATTTCATCCACAAAACAGACATAACATTACAATGGGGGGGGGGGGGGGGGGGGACAAAAGGAAAAAAAAAACACTAGGATTTAAGGCTATGAATATAAATAATCGCCAAAAATGCAGCTTTTCACTTTTTTTCCCCACCACCTGCTCACTGAGGTGACACCCTCAAAATGTATGTCATAATATAGTATATATATATAAATAATCACCAAAAATATATCTATATCAATGGTATAGATATATTTTTGGTGATTATTGATATTCATAGCCTTAAATCCTAGTGGGGTTTTTTTCCTATTGTGTTTCCCGCCCACTGTAATGTTATGTGCAGTCTTCTGTTTTTTGGATGCAATTAGATTGCAAGCGGACGTCCTGGGTGTCACCCTGGTGCGGTCTGCACCCCCCTTGTGACGCCACTGGACAGAGCACAAATAATATTGGTTTTGAAGCGGACGGAAGGATTTTGGTAGCGAGGCTTCATATAGATGCTGTATTTACGTGATGCCCTTAGCCTTCCACCCAGAAACACAGATGTTTGGGTTCATGCATGAAAGTAAATCAATATTTGCGCAGTAGCAGCCAGCTTACCCTCTATCTTCAGTTTACTTTTCATCTGCTTCCAGACACGTATCATCACTTTGGTCGTAGGTAACATATTAGAGTATGGTGGGCTGGTTTTCTTTATGGCCCATAGTGCTTATGGGATTGTGAAGGGGTATAATTAGTTTTTTTCCAGTCTGGCCCTAGCTGTATCGAACAGGGGGTAACCTATGGATAAAGCTCGACTCGCAACGGCTGCCTTGTAGTAATTCTCAGAATTAAGAATAGCTAAGCCTCCTTCTTTCATTGGTATTTGAGTGAGATCTTTGAGTGCAATTCTCGTATTTTTATCAGCCCATATAAATTTGTTCCACGTTGACTGTAGGGTTTTCAAAAATGATTTTGGAAGTTCTATAGGTAGAGTGCGATACAAATATAGGAACTTCAGAACCACCATCATTTTTAGAGAATTGATCTGACCCAGCCAAGACAACTCAAATTTAGACCACTTTTTCAAAATATCTGAGGTAGATTTTAACAACGGGAGAAAGTTTAGTTTAATACAGTCCACATATGATTTGGGAATTTTCGTTCCTAGGTAAGTGATATTGTGCTTCCTCCATTCATATGGATAAATAGCTTTCAAGCTTTCAATAGTTGATCTATGATACCCTATAGGCAGTACTTGGGTTTTGGTCAGGTTGAGTTTGTAGTATGAGGCACAGGAGAAAGCCTGGAGGATCGAGTGAATCATAGGCAGAGAAGTTTCGGGTTTTGTAATGGTAAGTAAAACATCATTTGCGAACAGCCCAATTTTGTGTTCTTCGGTACTTGTTCGGAATCCTGCAATACAAGCCTCTGCTCTGATGGCTTGAGCCAGTGGTTCCATTGCCATGAAAATCAAGGGCGAAAGGGAGCATCCTTGCCTGGTGCCATTATTAATTATAAAAGGGTCCGACAGGAACAGTGCAGAAAGCATTTTGGCTGTTGGACATGTGTAGAGCGCAAGCTTTAATCATTTCTTGGGCTAAGCGGAATTTATGCAGGACCATATAGGACTAGTGGATTCTGTTCCATATAGGACCAGTGGATTCTGTCAAAGGCCTTTTCGGCATCCAATGACATTAGTAGGCACTTAGATTTCACCTTTTTTGTTAGGCTGACAATATCTAGGACAGGCCCAGTGTTGAATGATGGTTGCCTTCCCGGTATGAACCCCTCTTGGTCAGGGTGTATGATAGTAGAAAGGGTCTTTGCTATTCTGTTTGCCAGGGTTTTAGCATATAACTTGGAATCAGTATTCAGCAGAGATATAGGCCTGAAATTCACACATTTGTCATCTGTTTTCCCAGGTTCTGGGAGGGTGACAATTGTAGCCAGGAGCATTTCTTGCGGAAGTACTCCTTCAGTTTTGCATGAGTTAAACAGTTTACACAAATATGGTGCCAATGAATCCTTGAAGAGTTTATAGTATTTATTCATGTACCCATCAGCTTTATGTGCCAAAATGGGGCCATAAATTTGTGTATATTGGATAGATCTGGTTGTGGAGTAGATTCATCTTTCAGATTGTACAATTTCCTATAATATTTAGCGAACTCATAAGCTATGTCCGCAGGATTCGTTAATTTTACATTATTGTCGTTAAGTATGAATGCAGTTTTCTTTTGAGACTGCTGATGTCTCAGCTTGTTAGCCAAATGGGTGGTGGCCTTGTTTCCCTTGCTATAAAAAGTTTGCTTCAACCTTTTTCAAGCTGTGACCCAAATTGTAAAGACTTAGCGTTTTCAATTCTAGTTGAACATTTTGCATGTCCTTCAATGTTTGAGGCATAGGATTCATCTTGTTGTCTTGTGTCAACTTATTCAGTTTCTGTTACAAAAGTTCAATCTTACTCATCCGGCTTCTTTTGAGTTTGGGACCTTGTTGGATACATAAGCCTCGAATTGTCGCCTTATGCGCATTCCATAGCACCGAAATATGAGTCTCATCTACATCATTAAGTTGGAAGTAGGAATCCAATGCCTGTTTCAGGTGATCTTTAAAGGCCCCATCCGATAGCAAAGAGTCATTCAGTTTCCACTGGCCTGTGCCTATATAGGGCATGGTCCGACCAGTCAATCATCCCTATGTCAGTCAGTTCAGTACATTGCAGGGTGTGTTTATCTGTCAAAAATCTGTCTATTCTAGTATGCATGTTATGAACCACCGAATAAAACTTAAAATCTTTTTCCGCAGGATGGTCTGCCCACCAAGCGTCATATAGGTCAAAAGAGGTCATAGTAGATTGAATATTGTTAGCTAGGAGTTTCATTTTACGTCTATGGGGACAAGGGTTTTGATATGTCCAAGTCCACGTCCATTATGTCGTTCAAGTCTCCACAGACCACTATTCTGCCTTCTTTCGTTCCTGTTAGTTTATTTAGGGTTGAGCGCAGAAATGCGTTCTGTCCCAAATTCGGACTATTGTATACATAGTTTATACTAAGTGACCCATAGGTTGAGGAGGCGGTGACCGTGGCGTTGTAGGTGGAAGCGGCGGTGGAGGAGGAGGAGGTAGCCAACACTGTTTTTTATTTGTTTGTTTGTTTTTTAATTGGGGTAGACCCCAAAATATTGGGACATATAAAAAAAGAAAACAAAGAATAAGTGCACTTGAGTATAACAATGGCTGGGTGAGGCCGTTATAAATGTCTATTCTGCACAAGGTACAGACAAGTCTGGTGGGATCCATGCCTGGTTCATTTTAATAAACGTGAGCTTGTCCACGTTGGCTGTGGACAGGTGGCTGCGCTTGTCTGTGATAACGCCCCCTGCCGTGCTAAACACACGTTCAGACAATATACTGGCTGCAGGGCAGGCCAGCACCTCCAAGGCATAAAGGGCAAGCTCAGGCCATGTTCCCAATTTGGAGATGCAGAAGTTGAATGGGGCAGACCCATCAGTCAATACGTGTAGGCATGTGCACACGTACTGTTCCACCATGTTGCTGAAATGCTGCCTCTTGCTAAGACGTTCCATATCAGCTTTTCCACATTTCGGCCATGCTAACCCTGCCTTCTGAGGTGCGGGCGGTGGCAATTTAAAGAGGCCAACTAGACTGGACACCCAGAATGAATGAAGATTGTACTTCTGCAAGTTTTTTTGATTTTTTTTAAAACCACTGTATACAAAACTTTATATATTTTATATTTTTGTATTTTCACTACAATTTTGGCACTTGTTGTATTTTTACACACTTTTGATACAATCACTGTAGAAAATGTAAATATTGAATATTGTCTGCAAAGGACGAACAAATTGGGTATCAAAACTTTGTTTTCAGGCAATAGTGGCCCTGTAAACTGCTGCTCTACCACTTGGTTTCATGAGTTAAGGGTCCCAGCACCCCAAAACACCAGCAGGTATCCAACTTTGGCCCTCTGGCTGCCGATGGATTAAATCTCGTATACCCCTGACTAGAATATGGAAGTTCTAGACCAAAAGGAAGGGCTGCAATTTATTACCAAGAATATGAGAATGCTACATGCATCTATATTGCAAGATCTCTTGAATAGCTTTAGTGCAGGAGCACAATTTATACTTGATGTAAACCGATCTAGAATCTGGATATGACTTCAGTGTTAGGATGTATTCTGCACTAGACCTAGTAAAACTTCCAAATTCCAATGTATAGCTTTCTGCTCCCAGTAGACCCATCTATTATGGAAATTCTGGCATTTTGTAGAATGTGGGGTTACCTATAGTAACAGATGATGGCTTCCAACACTGCATTAATGGTTTGAACAGATGATTGAAATTATATACAGTAGGGCAAAAAAGTATTAGTCAGCCACCAATTGTGCAAGTTCTCCCACTTAAAAAGAGGAGAGAGGCCTGTAATTTTCATCATAGATACACTTCAACTATGAGAGACAGAATGGGGGAAAAGAATCCAGGAATTCACATTGTAGGACTTTTAATGAATTAATTGGTAAATTCTTCGGTAAAATAAGTATTTGGTCACCTACAAACAAGCAAGATTTCTGTCTCTCCCAGACCTGTAACTTCTTCTTTAAGAGGCTCCTCTGCCCTCCACTAGTTACCTGTATTAATGGCACCTGTTTGAACTTGTTATCAGTATAAAATATTTTGCTGGTCTGATTTTTTTGTAGGCCGCGGGGTGAAAAATTCTGTTGGCTTGTCTCTTTTTTTGATTGAGTCAGGAGAAGTCTTTCCATCGGTCGGTGAGTATATTTCAATCCAATAACCGAGTAGCTTGTCTGTGTTTTATGTTATAGCTCTTTCCAGCCACGGAGCTCATGCGGTACACGTCCTACTCCATCAACGTTCAGGACACGCCCTTCAATAAAATATTTTAAAAAACAAAAGCTTATTGCTTCCAAATCCCTATTTTTATTGAATTCTCAATTATTTATAAATATAAATAGAGAAACCTGCCGATCTATATAATATTGTTGTTAAAAGACATCTGTATGGTTAGCCCTGCTAAATTCTAAGCAATCAAGATGTTATATAATAACTAAATAGTTGAAAGAGAGTAGGTGCTGAAGCTCCAATATGCCTCCCAAATCTCCAACAATCACAAATAAAGATACAGAGCCCAGCACTCAGTGTGAAGTGAGGATTTATTCACAAGCTTGGCGACGATTCAACCCTTAAGGGTTTTCTTCAAGCCAAGCGTACGGTGTTTCAAATAACTTTATATAGTCCAAACAATTAACAAACATGTGTCAATCAAAAATACAAGTGAAGCAATTGTTTCAATAAACATATTAATAAACATTTCAAGAGAACATTCAAAGTGCAATTCACGGTAATGAGCACATGTGAAAAAATTGTGATATAATGACCATCTAGAAAATACATATGCATAAGTGATATAAAACAAGTGCAATCATTTACAAAAGTGCTTCATATTTAAATCAGCATGGCCATAAGTGTTAAATCTCTCAATTTGTAGTGATTTAAAAGAATGGCAAAGGAAAAAATTTAATAATTAAAGGGTATATATAACAACTGGGTGCATTAACACACCACAGTTGCAGTTACCATAAGTAATCTAATTGCCATACCTATTTTAAATTATGAATAACTTTATCTCAATTATCGTGTTAAATAATACACATCTAATAAACAGTATCCAATATTTTTAAATCATGTCCAATATTTATTTTTTTAAATTGAAGTTAAAAACACTGCTAATGCTATAATACTCTCTACCAGGAGAAGTGCCTATATTCTATGGAGGTTTTATACCCATAATCTTTTACACTAAGGGACAATACCGCTCGTTTCATCGCAGGACGTGTCAGGCATGTCCTTTGTTGGGAACGGAGTTCCCGGCTGGACGTGCCTGTCATGTCCATTTCCGCGAAGGGGTTAATTCACTATCTATATTCCCATCAGATGTTTTCTCATTCTTGTGAGACATACCCAATGTAGAGGTATATGTTGATGATATTTATTTATCAAATGGCACTGAGAGGGAACATTTGCAGACATTGCAAGAACACGATTACACAAAGCATTTCATTACAAAAGTCACAGCTTGCCAGACATACAGTAAACTATTCAGGATTTAACATTTCTGAACAAGGACTAACAACAAACTACAAAGATAAAGTAACCAACATAACCTTGCCAAATAAGCTAAAACAACTGAGAAGCCTCATTATTCTCCTAAATTTTGCCATGTTGTTTAGAGTAGAACAATTTTTTTTGCCATGTTGTTTAGAGTAGAACAATTGTCTCTTTTAGAGGAAATTAGGGAATATTTTTACCCAAGCCACCACACGGCAACAAAAAAAAACACCTACTGCATGGGTTCCTACTGTTGGCCAGTTTGTCCAGGAGAGGGTACAAACTATACATCACATATTATGAGACCACATGGGAAGATTCCGGTGAAGAAGTGACAATTTTAAATCCAAGAACTTTTGTTACAGAGAACAACCAAGGCCAAAAGGGAAAGTAAGCAGGGGCATATCCTGGTTATGAGAGACAGGTGTGCTGCTACTTAAAAACACTAACAATGGGGGGCGTGTCCTAACACGCAAAGAGACTGGACGCTTAAGAGAGGAGCTCCTGCTGCGACCGGGGAATACACATGATTATTAGACCTAATACTTCCACAAAAAGAGCAACTCTTACCAGAAAGAATGTGTAACCAAAGACAGAACAAAAACCAGTAGAAGATGATGAGGTTTCTTACCCCGAGGGGTGCGAAACGTCTTCAGACATACCGGACAATGTGCTCCAAAATGGCGCCCAGGCGGATCCGGACGAAGACGACATTTCAGAACTTGATGAAGCGGCATCTTCCTCCTCAGCCCCGATGATGATACCTGTGGGCGATATAAAGAAAATGCTCACGACCCTCAGGACTCAGATAAAAGATGACATACAAGCGTTCACGCATCTTTTTACAGCTGAACTAAAAGAACTGGGGGACCGGACAAACAGAGTGGAACTAAAACTGGATGACACGGTGACAGCACAGAACTCTCTAGCAGATCACCAGGACAAACTGAAAAATGAGGTGAAATGGCTGACGGAGAAAATGGGAGATCTTGAAAATCGGTCGCGAAGGAACAACCTGAGACTTCGGGGGGTCCCAGAGGAGGTACATCCGTCTCGACTACAAGATTGGGCCTCAACACTGTTTTCCACACTCCTACCAGAAGCCTCAAATCACGATTTACTTATAGACAGAATCCACAGGATTCCAAAGCCACGTAATTTACCTTCCGAAATACCGAGGGATGTGATCCTGCGATTGCACTACTTCCATATTAAGGAAGAGGTCTTACGAGCCAGCAGACAGGAGTCTGATCTACCGGACCCCTTCACAAAGGTGCAAATCTTTGCAGACATCTCGGCTATAACACTGATGCAAAGGAGAGAACTAAAGAACATTACCTTAGCTCTCCGGGAAGCGGACATCAAATACAAATGGGGCCATCCCGTTAAGATCATCATAGCAAGAAATGGGGCGACCACCACAATTGCCACAGAAGAAGAAGGCTTGCGAATCCTACAGCAGTGGAATATCCCAATTCGAACACCAGATGATCCAGCCATGCCCAAGAAACCGAGACTGGAGAGAGAATGGAATGTGGTTCCACCGAAAGGGAAAAAAACTCCACCTCAAGCATCTCCTAACCCAGAGATGGAATAACTCACCTGATAACACATCTTTGAGAGATGTTCACGCAATTCCAGGATCAAGCCTTTTGAGTTCCATATACCGCAGTATGCAGCAAACCAAATACCATCTGAGAAGTTGTTCTTCTAGGTCTGCTGCGGTTGGTTGAACGCTGCCCAAAGTATCCCTATTCTGGTGGTCTTAATTCAACAGGGAGGAGGATGAATATGAACTCTCCTATGCAGATAAGGACAGTCATGATGAGAACTTACCCTTAATGGTTCCTATAATATGTACTTTGACTACTTAATTTCTGAATGTCTACCTAAAACTCATACCTCATGAAAGATGCTTAGTTCACAGATAGGGAGGCGGAAAAGGGGTATTAATACCTAAATACCACGCTAGGTTTTGGTAGGACGCATGGTAAAAATAAGATGATATAGAGAATGTAGATAAGAGTTGATTATCTATACCAACTATACAGGGTAACATAGTAACATAGTAACATAGTAATTTAGGTTGAAAAAAGACACAAGTCCATCAAGTTCAACCCTTCTACCTATCATTTCAGCGTTTTGATCCAAAAGAAGGCAAAAAAACCCCTAAGGAAGCTTTTTCGAATGTTGCCTCCCAGGGGGAAAAAAATTCCTTTGCGCACTATTGCCAAGTTTGTTATCTACAATGATTCCTAAATCCTTTTCGTTAGTAGTTTTTCCCAGGGAAATACCATTTAACGTTTATGTTGCTTTGTTATTATTTTTCCCATAATGCATAACTTAACATTTGTCTATATTGAACCTCATTTGCCACTTTCTTGCCCAGTTCCCCACTCTGTCCAAATCTTCCTGTAAAGAAAAAACATCAAGATTAGTCTTTATTACCTTACCTAATTTTGTGTCATCAGCAAACACTGAGACATGGCACTCAGCACAACGTGGGAGATCATTAATAAACAAATTAAAAAGAAGAGGTCCCAAAACAGACCCCTGAGGTACTCCGCTCACTACCCTGGTCCAATCTAGATTTTTACTGACCTCTTCATAGAATGTTATTAAGTTTGTTTGACAAGACCTGTCTTTCACAAAACCATGTTGACTTTTACTAATTATATTCTGATTCAAGATGTATTCTTGAGTGTACACCTTTAGCAATCCTTCAAATAATTTCCCCACTACAGATGTCAAGCTCACTGGCCTATAATTACCAGGCAGAGATTTTGTTCCCTTTTTAAATATTGGAATGACATCCGCCTTTCGCCAGTCTGTTGGCACTATACCTGAACTGAACGAATCCCTAAAGATCATAAATATTGGTCTGGCCAGAATTATGCTTAACTCTCTAAGGACCCTTGGGTGTATACCATCTGGCCCTGGGGCCTTGTCTATCTTAACAGAGTTTAATAGCATAAACACTTTTTCCTGTGTCAGCCAATCCCATGTTTGCGGTGACTGTTCCGTAACTTCCGGTAGCAGGGGCTCATCCATCTGTTCTTCCTTAGTATAAACAGAAGAAAAAAAAGTATTTAAAATGTCTGCTTTTTCTCTGTCCTCACTTACCAAATTTCCCATTTGGGATAACAAGGGCCCAACATTTTCCCTTTTTAGCTTTTTTCCATTTATATACTTATAAAAAATTTTGGGGTTAATTTTACTCTCCTTAGCAATCCTTTTCTCGTTTTCCAATTTAGCCATTTTAATTGCCTTTTTGCAGGCTTTTTTGGCATCTTTGTATTTTATAAATGATAATGTGTATCCCTTGCTTTTATAATGTTTGAATGCCATTTTCTTGTTTTGCATTTCCTGTTTCACGGTACCGGTAAGCCACATTGGTTTTGATTTGTGTCTTTTGTATTTGTTTCCCAAAGGTATATATTGGGATGTGTACTTTTGTAATGTGTGCTTAAAGGCATTCTGTGTTTAGTCCAGAAAACAATCGTTCCCAGTCTAAATGTTCCATTGATGCCCTTAGTCCATCAAAGTTGGCCCTTCTAAAATTAAGTGTTTTGGTGGCGTAGTTACCAATTTGCTTTTTTGCATTAATCTCAAACGAAACCATGTTATGGTCACTATTGCCCAAGTGTTCTCTTACTTTGATGTTTGAGATAAGCTGCTCATTGTTTGTTATTACTAAATCCAGACAGGCATCCATTCTAGTTGGGACGTCTACTAATTGTGCCATAAATGTGTTATTAAGCAGGTTCAGAAACTTGCTGCCCTTAGCGGAACTAGTTGTGCCACAATTCCAATCTATATCTGGGTAATTAAAATCTCCCATGATTAGAACTTCATTCAGATTTGCAGCCTTTTCAATTTGTAATAAAAGCTGATCTTCTCCATCAATGCTAATATTTGGTGGTTTGTAGCATACACCTACAAGTAATGTGCGATTCTTTTTAGCGTCTAAGCTAATCTCCACCCACAGTGTCTCCACATCAGTTCCAGTTACGTCATGCACACCTTCCTTAATACTGGGCTTTAGTTTAGGATTTACATACAGACAAATCCCTCCCCCTTTTCTAAAAAGTGAGTAGCCTTGTAAATTAACTGACCAGTCGTGGGTCTCATCCCACCACGTTTCTGTGTTTCCGATTAAATCATACTGTTCAGCACTTACCAGTATCTCCAGCTCACCCATTTTGTTTGTCAAGCTTCTTGCATTTGCTAAAAGACATTTGAGATTACTACCCATTTTCTGTTTAGTTGACAAACACGTAATGCCCGCAGGTTTAATTGTATGTACCTCCCTATGATCTATGTTAACCCCACCAGTGCTTTCCTCCTCCTTTGCCATAGCTATACCCACCTTCCAATCTACTCTAGCTGCCATTGCTTCATTTTGATCTTGACCCTCCCCCCCAGAGCTTAGTTTAAAAGCTCATCTAACCCTCTAGCCATCCTCTCCCCTAATACTGCAGCAACCCTCATCATTGAGGTGCAGCCCATCCCGTCCAAAGAGTCTGTAGCCGACTGCAAAGTCTGCCCAGTGCTCTAAGAACCCAAATCCCTCTTGCTTGCACCACCTTCGCAACCACGCATTAATCTCTCTAAGCTCCCGTTGTCTCCCTGACGTAGCGCGTGGTACTGGTAATATTTCAGAGAATATTACCTTGGAGGTCCTTTCCCTTAGCTTCTTTCCTAGTTCCCTAAAATTATTTTTAAGGACCCCCACCTACCATTTACTTTATCATTAGTACCAATGTGTACTATGACCGCTGGATCATGCCCAGCCCCTCCCAATAATCTGCCTTCCCGTTCCGCAACATGCCGAACCCGAGCACCCGGGAGACAACATACAGTTCGGCATTCAGGGTCGTAGCGACAGATTACCCTATCTACCTTCCTAATAATAGAATCCCCTACCACCACAACCTGTTTAGCCTTCCTAGTGTCCTAGGGTAGAATTATGGGTATGTCTCATCGATATGTTATACCACTATAGATATATGAGAGGTAGCTCATCTATTTTATTATTACATCTAGGTCTAAAATGTTAGATAATATGTTATGTTGGACGGTTCCTCGGTCCCAGATTAAGTTAAGTTACACTAAGTTACATAAAGTTCTGAACTTGATGATGTCTCTGATTAACTCACCCCCTCGTCTGGGGACGAGGATTGTGCAGTCAGCGGAAACATCAGCTGTAATTATTGTAATCTATTGCAATGCACAAAAATCCGTGTGCCACTCTTTGGCATTTAATGTTTTATTTTTTTCTCTTCTCTTTTTCCCTTTCTCTACTAACTTTGTCTTCTCCCCCTATGTTCGATATTCGGTGCATGAGAGAGATCCCAAACCGAACATTATGTTGCCGATACAACCACATCACAAGCTGCATGGAAAATTGGATTCCAACTGCGGATATGAGGTCAATGACTCTTCTGGGAAAATAAGGTTCCACACTTACATCCATATACGTCATGACAGACACGACACACTTACTACCCTTCATACATGGAAACAGCTAGTATCACAGCCAGAGTTACAAACAGTAGATCTGCAGAAGTCGAAATGAGTGTAAAAATGTTGTCCATGAATGTCAAGGGGCTGAATACCCCACACAAACGTCGCTTATTTTTTAAGGAAGCCCAAAACTTAAATGCTCAAATGCATAGGAAACTCATTTTGCATTCAACAAAGTACCATATGTCACCCCCAAACAATTCCCCACTGTATACCATGCCACCAACTCAAAAAAAAAAAGCTGGCGTCTCGATATGGCTACACAATTCGTTAGCAAAGTCAGTACAACTAATAAAAAAAGACCCGAAAGGGCGTTTTATAATATTAGGATTAACTCTCAACAACATCACATACACTTTAGTTAATGTTTACGCCCCCAATTCAAGCTCAGCCCAATTTTTACGAAGTGTGGTGAAGAAAGCATTAGAGGTCAGGGTGGGAGCGTTAATAATATGCAGAGATTTTAACACGCTGGCAGACCCTAATCTAGACACCACAACTAAATTGACAGCACATCATTTAGGAGCTACACAAGCGCAAAGTAATATCATGCAAAAAGTTTGTTTAGAGGCCAGGTTATATGATGCTTGGCAAATCATACACGGCTCTGAAAGGGACTACTCATTTTTTTCCTCAGTTCACTCATCTTACACTAGATTAGACTACTTTCTCCTTGACAAAGACACTCTACAAAGAGTATCGGATTGTACCATAGGAGATTTACAATGGTCGGACCATGCTCCGATTACATTAACACTCACAGAACAATTCCCTTACAAGGGCAGAAGTTCTTGGAGGTTGAACGACTCCTTACTTTCAATGACAACAAAACAATCCACCGCCCTTGAGGCCCTATCTGAATATTTTCAATTAAATGATTCAACGGAAGTACAACCAGAAGTTATCTGGGAAGCCCATAAGGCGGTTCTGAGAGGACTTTTCATATCACAAGCATCCCATGCCAAAAAAGTGAGAGAAAAACAAATAGCATCCCTTATAGAGGAACTAAGTAGCTTAGAGACAATTACAAAACAAAGAACTAAGCGTATCACTTTAATTAAAACTGAACTTAATCAACTACAACTTTACAGGACGCAATTAATGCTTACCAAATTAAAACAAACCTACTATACCAATGGCAATAAGGCAGGTAAAAACTTAGCCAAACGATTACGTAAACACGAAGCAAAACAAGCTATCCCATATATATATTCCGATACTGGTGATAAAATTGTAAACCCAGCAGAGATCCCTAATATTTTTGCAAACTATTACTCCAAATTATATAATTTATCAGAGGATCAATCTACTCCTCAACCTACAATAGAAATTATAGAGCAGTTCTTGCAAAAAATGTCTCTCCCTACTCTAACCACACAGCAAAAGGAAAATCTGATAACACCTATATCTTTGGAGGAAGTGGTAACATGTATCTCACATCTGCCACTCAACAAGGCACCAGGCCCTGATGGGTTTACAAATTTATACTACAAAAAAAATTCTGATGTATTAGCCCCTCACTTACTCAAAGCCTTCCACGCCTGTGGCACGAAAGGTTATTTTCCCTCATCTATGCTGTCGGCACACATAACGACTATCCCAAAACCTGGGAAACCTCCAACACTATGCCCAAATTTTAGGCCAATTTCGTTGCTAAACACAGATACAAAACTATATGCTAAAATAATGGCGAATAGGATTAAAGAAATACTCCCCAAAATTTTACATTATGACCAAGTAGGGTTTGTAGGAGGCCGACAAGCCTCAGATAATACTACGAAAGTGGTAAATATGATATCGTGGGTAAAAACAAAAAAAATACCTAGTCTCCTCCTTGCCATTGATGCTGAAAAGGCTTTCGATCGCCTACATTGGGGTTATTTGGAAAAAGTACTTTTAAAATTTCAGTTCCCAGAGGAATATATTAAAGCTGTGATGGCATTATATTCGTCCCCGACAGCGTCTGTATCCTATGCAGGTTTCCTATCTAAACCTTTTACAATTTCAAATGGATCTAGACAGGGTTGACCGCTATCCCCACTGCTTTATGTGATGGCTTTAGAGCCCTTAGCAGCAGCCATTAGAGCCCACCCTGATATCCAGGGAATCCCATTCACTCAACGACATGTTTCAAAGCTAGCACTTTTCTCTGATGACATACTGATTGCACTAACTGAACCAGAAAAATCCCTGGTATACCTTCAAGATACACTAACAAGCTTTAGTGCCGCATCATATCACAAAGTAAACACATCAAAAACCCAAGCTCTACCACTAGGCTTGACTATGGATTTAATAACCACTCTCAAACTTAAACATAACTTTGAATGGCACAACAACTATGTAACGTACCGTGGCACAAAACTGACGAGATTTACTAGCATATAATATAAAAGCGGTATGGAAACAGGTGAAACAAGAATTGAATGAATGGTCAAAATTATTTATCACCTGGATGGGTCGAATAGCGGCCATTAAAATGACGATTCTCCCCAGATTTTTGTACATGTTTCGAACTCTGCCGATCTATATACCACCAAATTTACTAACGGAAATTCAGGCCACTATACATCAGTTCATACATGCAAAAAAACCTACAAGGATAGCCAACAAGTGGCTAATGCTTCCCATACACCAGGGAGGTTTAAACATACCCTCAATCCATAAATATTATTATGCGGCCAGAATGGCACAGGCAATGTTACACCTTGCATAGCCAAGTACCATTGCGTGGGTAGACATTGAGGATATCTTAGTAGCACCCCGAAGAGTTTGTCATTTTTTTTGGACGGACAATATTCCAAACACAAACAGAATTTTCCCACTCTCAAGCATCAAGCTGTCATACAAAATCTGGAAGCGGTTTGTCGCCAATATCAGTGAACTCCACAAATTTACAATTGCAACCCCGATTAGGAGCTTGGAACTATGTATACAGAATATTAATTTAGATCCCTGGAGTACAAATGGGATTACCAGCCTGGGTGAGTTATATGAAAACCTGCAATTAAAATCCTTTGAAACAATCCATACCCAATATCATATTCCTAGAGCAGACTTTTATAAATACTTGCAAGTGAGGCATGCCCTCAATTCATACCCAAATATGCTCACGGACCAAACGTATAAACCACATCAAATTACCAAAACATGTGTGAATATAAATAAAGCAAAACGGATCTTATCAATATGCTACTCAGCTTCCACGCAACCTATATTATCTACAAATCTACCTTTTATAAAAGCATGGGAACAAGATTTGAGTATTAGTCTCACGCCAACACAATGGAATCAGGCAATTACATTTCCAAAGAAGGTCTCTCATTGTGCCAACCATATGGAACTCGCTAGGAATTGTACAGATGGTACCTAGTTCCTAGCAGGTTGGCTAAGATGTACAGATCGGTGTCTCATCTGTGCTGGAGAGAATGTAACAATCCAGGAACCATGCTTCACATTTGGTGGACATGCCCACACATAAAAGAATTATGGAAGAACGCATTCAATATTATCAACAAAGTCACAGATACCAATTATTCTCCAAGTCCTGAATTGGCATTACTTCATATATTTCCGAAACAGACTCCTGGTCAGTAAAAGTAGTAGCGGGTCAAATTTTACTGGCAGTATAAAATTTATTAGCACGACACTGGAAATCAACAAGTATACCCACCAAACAAGAATTATATAATCTCATCAATCTAAACCTACACTTAGAAAATCTTCATTATGCAACAACTAGGAATATGACCAAATATGAAGAGACCCTACAGTTATGGAACTTACATTTCAACCCAGCAGTAGGTAATACGAATCTAAATTGACTGATCTCAGACGCCGGAAAAACACCAATATTATTCGATTGAAGATATCCTAATCTTACCCACATAATTCTTAAATTTTTCCTTTGACTATATAATTATCTACTGTTTTCTGGTTATTTTTTTTTATTTTTTATAAATAATATAAATGGAAATAGTTCCTAGTTATACCTAGGAACTGTTTATGTTATATTAAGTCTCACTATGCATAATCAGTCAAGGATAATAGTGGTGTAGTGATTTAACAGAATTAGCCCTTGACTTAATGTTTAATGTTTGCTGTTTCATTAGGCTGTTTATTGAACATAAAAATTACAAGGGAAATGAGACAAATGACATAACAGATTGTTGTATACTGCAAATAATTGTTTATTCTTTGGAAAAACCAATAAAAATCCATTGATAAAAAATAAAAAATAAAAAACACTAACAATGTAATTAAAGCATCTCTAGTATAGCTTTAACACAAAGTAGAGAAACTTCCACAAGGGGATAACCCTAAAACTAGGCAAGAAATATATGTACATGTATGTGGAATCTGGATGAATTAAGACATAACTTTTATTAGTAATTAATAAAATGAAACATATATAACAAACAAATTATGCAACACCAGAGCCCCATAAATTATGCCACACCAGAGCCCCACTATTTATGCCTCACCTCTGCCCAATTCATTATGCCACACACACAGGTGCCACATAATTATGCCACACACACACAGGTGCCCCATAATTATGCCACACAAAAGAGTCCCTTAATTACGCCACACAAAAGAGAGCCTTAATTATGCCACACATGGGGCCCAATAAATATGCCACACACAAGCGCCCCATAATTATGCACACATGGGACCGCCATTAAGTATGCAACACATAGGAGCCCCACGAGGTGACAATTGTACAATTATAGATACCAGTAATATTGTGCCATTCAGACACCAGGAATATTGTGCCATTCAGAGCCCAGTAGTATTGTCCCACTCAGAGCCCAGTAATATTGTGCCAGTCAGATACCAGGAATATTGTCCCACTCAGAGCCCAGTAATATTGTCCCACTCAGAGCCCAGTAATATTGTGCCAGTCAGATACCAGGAATATTGTGCCATTCAGAGGCCAGTAATATTGGGCCAGTCAGATACCAGTAATAGTGTGCCAGTCAGAGCCCAGTAATATTGTGCCAGTCAGAGCCCAGTAATATTGTGCCAGTCAGAGCCCAGTAATAGTGTGCCAGTCAGAGCCCAGTAGTATTATGCCAGTCAGAGCCCAGTAATAGTGTGCCAGTCAGAGCCCAGTAGTATTATGCCAGTCAAAGCCCAGTAATATTGTACCAGTCAGATATCAGTAATATTGTGCCAGTCAGAGCCCAGTGATATTGTGCCAGTCAGAGCCCAGTAATAGTGTGCCAGTCAGGGCCCAGTAATATTGTGCCAATCAGAACTCAGTAATAGTGTGCCACACAGAGCCCAGGAATGCTACTGAGGCTGAGTGAGCCTGTTACTGCGCGACCCATTGCCTGCTTAATCAATGCATCCCTGTCCTCTGGTTATGTCCCCAAAGCCTGGAAAAAAGCCAGAGTTATCCCCATCCACAAAAATGGAGATGTAAACTTGGTGTCAAACTACAGGCCTATTTCACTGCTACCCATACTTTCTAAAATCCTGGAAAAATGTGCCCATGATCAACTGTGCGAGTATTATCAACGCTCCAACTATCTAACCTCGCTTCAATCTGGGTTTAGGTCAAATCACTCCACGATAACTGCCCTCTTAAAGGTGACCAATGACATTCAGAGTGGCATGGAGGGGGTGAACTCACAGGTGCAGTTTTCCTTGACTTTGCAAAGGCCTTTGACACGGTTGATCATGAGCTGCTGCTAAACAAACTAAGTTGTTCCAGTGTAAATGAGAGGTCGCTCTGCTGGTTTCGTTCATACTTGTCTGATAGATCTCAATATGTGTCCATTGCTGATACTGCCTCCCTCCCGTTGCCAATCAAGTGTGGAGTGCCTCAAGGATCTGTTCTTGGGCCTCTGCTATTCTCGCTATTTATAAATGATCTACCCTCGGTGTGTGACCTGGCTCGTGTGCATATGTATGCTGATGATACGGTCATTTATACTTGTGGTACTCAACTATCACAAGTGGAGTCCGTGCTACAGGATCAGTTTTCTAAAGTTGAAAATTGGATAGCTAACAACAAATTATTCCTCAATGCTGAAAAAACTATGTCCATGTTGTTTGGGACAAATGCCAAACTACTTAAATTAAACAATCCTCAATTAACCATCAAGACCAAAACCAGTTATAACCTGACCCAGGTAAATTCATATAAGTATCTTGGCATGTGGCTAGATCCAAACTTATCTTTTGGTCTCCATATTGATAAGCTTGTGTCAAAGCTATATCCTAGGATCGGCTTTCTGTATAGAAACAAATCTAACCTAGATTCCACGGTAAGGAAACGTATTGTGCAGCAAATGTTGATGCCGATCTTAGATTATGGAGATGTTGTGTATGATTCTGCCCCGCAGACCCATCTCGGTAAACTCAACACTATGTACAATACATTGTGTCGTTTTGCGCTACAGTGTGATTATCACACGCATCACTGTAAAATGTTAAAAGAGTTAAATTGGTTGACGCTTGCCTCCAGGCGTGCTCTCCACCTAGCTTGCTTAGTGCATAAACACTTCTCTGGAACGCTCCCCCCCTACCTGAGCGGCATGCTCGCTCTTACTCCATGCACATCCCACAATCTCAGATCCTGCACCAACCCTTCACTAGCGATTCCCCACTTCAAAAAGGAAGCAGGTAGAGGTGCGTTCTCTTTCAGAGCGCCTCATATGTGGAATAGCCTTCCTGTTTCTGCTAAATCATCATCTACTCTAAGATCCCTGAAAATAAGTATCTCCCAAATCCTCAAAACAGATTGTACCTGTTATTAGTTTACAAACTCTTTCGTATACTGTTCCTTTTTGTATCAATAATGATTTACCCTGTATGTTCCCCTTCCAACTTGTTTAATATATGTATGTATGTATTTTTGAATCTACTGTTAAATGTGTAACTCTGTGTAATTCTATTCTGGACTGGGTCCCCAGGACATACTTGAAAACGAGAGAAATCTCAATGTATTTTTCCTGGTAAAACACTTTCTAAATAAATAAATAAATAAAATAAATATTGTGCCATTAAAGTGGTCATTTTAAACCACCCTCCTCCCCCCCCATCACTTACCGAATTGCTGCTGCTCTGTGTTCCCGGACGGACGCCTCCTCCGTGCAGTCTTCCCTCCTGCACGGAGGAGGGAAACACAGTCACCGGATGTGACGTAACGTCAGATCCAGTCGCTCGCGAGAATTGAGACTTTGAAAAAAAATAATTTTTTTTATCACGGCGGCTTAAATCCATAGGTGTGCGGCGCACACCTAGCACCAATGGAAGATCCGCCACTGAAAGTAAACACTGATAATTTAAAACCTGCTAAACATTTTCAAGATGTCCAAAAATCACTGGATGCTGCTAAAGGAAGCCAAACGATCCAGAAGAAAAAGAAGGAAAAGCTACCAGAGTCACAGCCACGTAGCAGACTGAATCATGATCTGACATCTAAACCTATATCCATGAAGACAAAGGAAGATGAACAGACAGACAGATGTTGAAATATTCACTGTTGTTACAGAAGATAGACTTACTGAAAATGAATTATCAATGTCAGCAAGAATTTGGAGAAAATAGACTTACCTGAGGAGCAGGGGCGTTGCTAGGTCAACAAATGATCAGGGGCTTGAGCCCAGATGAGCACAGTCGCACACAATCTCACCCCGTCTCTCTCTTTCTCTGTCTCACGCACCCTGTCTCTCTCCCTCTCTTTCTAAAACTCTCCGTCTCTCTCTCTCTCACACTCTCCGTCTCTCTCTCTCTCACACTCTCTCCGTCTCTCTCTCTCTCACACACTCTCCGTCTCTCTCTCTCTCTCTCTCACACACTCTCCGTCTCTCTCCCTCTCACACACTCTCCGTCTCTCTCTCTCTCTCTCACACACTCTCCGTCTCTCTCTCTCTCACACACTCTCCGTCTCTCACACACTCTCCGTCTCTCTCTCTCCCACTCTCCGTCTCTCTCTCTCTCCCACTCTCCGTCTCTCTCTCTCCCACTCTCCGTCTCTCTCTCTCCCACTCTCCGTCTCTCCCACAGCGTCTATATCTCCCACAGCGTCTATATCTCCCACAGCGTCTATATCTTTCTCACACACACTTACACATACACAACCTGACACACACACACCCTTATACACTTATGCAAACACCCTGACACACACACACCCTCATACACTTATGCAAACACCTTATGCAAACACCCTGACACACACACAATCATAAACTTATGCAAATACCCTGACACAGACATCCTTGACACAGACACCCTCATACACTTATGCAAACACCTTATGCAAACACCCTGACACACACACCCTCATACACTTATGCAAACACCCTGACACACACACACCCTCATACACTTATGCAAACACCCTGACACACACACACCCTCATACACTTATGCAAACACCCTGACACCCTGACACACACACACCCTCATACACTTATGCAAACACCCTGACACACACACACCCTCATACACTTATGCAAACACCCTGACACACACACCCTCATACACTTATGCAAACACCCTGACACACACACACCCTCATACACTTATGCAAACACCCTGACACACACACACTTATACACATTGCTTCACCCACACAGTCACACTTACACACAGACACTAACACACATTTTTTAATATTTAAATAAAAAAAATAAAAAAACCTTATAGCGTTTGTCCCCCTCCCTGCTAAATACCTCTGTTTGCAGGGAGGAGGACGGGGCACTCACGATGGGGCACTCACTTTCTTCTGCCGGATGTCACATCCGGCGCGCAGCCAGACTCACAGTGCGACGGCTTGCCCCCGTCGCACTGTCAGTATGGCCAGGAGGTGCGGTCACCGCAGGCACTTGCCTGTGGGCCGCACCTCCAGGAGGAGGGGCCAGCAGCAGCGCCTCTCCTCCTCACCCCCCGCACGAGCAGAAACCTCCGATTCTGGGACTATGTCCCAGACGGGGGAAAGCTCTGCGGGGGAGATTTTTATTTTATTTTTTTAAACAGTGATAGCCCTGGAGTCTAGGGGCTAAAGTATGCTTTAGCCCCAGAGTCTCCATTCGGGGCTATGCACTGGAGATTCGGGGCTATAGCCCCAGTAGCCCCCCCCTAGCGACGCCTCTGCTGAGGAGATCAGAAGATCTTCACCATCGCTCTTCCTGCCAGGCTGCACGGGGAGCCGAACAGGCAGCACAGAGAAAACTCCGTGCTGCCTGTTTGGCTTCCCGTGCAGTGTGACACGGAAGTGCCGACAGGTCACGTGACCTGCAAGCTGACGTCATATTGTGACCTGTTGGCACAACCGCCTGGGAGCTGAACAGGCAGCATGGAGGAGACCATGCTGCCTTCCACTAACCACCAGGGAAAGGTAAGTGCTGGGGAGATGAGGGGATGTACTGGGGAAATTGGCAGGGGCTTTTAACAAAATACCAAAACTGCACAAAAGTATGATCCACCCTCCGGGGCGTCCAATTGTGGCCGGTATTGGAGGCCCCCTTGAAAATATTAGCAGATATGTAGATCACATCCTTCGCCCTTTTTTAACGACTCTGCCCTCATATGTTAAAGACACTACAGATGTCCTATGTAGATTAGAGGGCCTTACGTTGACAGAATCCACTTTGTGGGTGACCATTGATGTAGAAAGTCTCTACTCATCTATCCCTCATGATGTAGGTTTAAAGGCCTCAGAATATTTCCTTAGAACTGGAGGAGAGAGATTTAATAAACATACAGATTTTGTTCTGGAACTTCTGGAGCTGATCCTTACAAACAACTATTTTACATTTGACCAGTGTTATTATCTCCAGAAAAGAGGTACGGCCATGGGAGCCACGTGTGCCCCCACATATGCTTGTTTGGATTTGGGTGCATGGAAGCAGGAAGTGGTATTTGGCCAATTATCAGACACTGTTGGGGCACACGTGGCTCTCTGGATCCGCTATATAGATGACATTTTGGTCATTTGGGAGGGCACAGAAGTGGAGCTGGGGGAATTTATGTTGGCAATAGGCAACAATAATCGAAACCTCCGCATCACTTTGGAGTCCAGTAAATGTGAATTGTCTTTTCTGGATTTAAATATCATTAAAGTAGGAGATCACCTGGAAACAGACACTTATCAGAAAGCTACAGCTACCTATTCCTTACTGACAGCAGACAGTCATCATCCTAAGTCTTTGATACAAGGTATTTCTATTGGACAGTACTTACGTATAAGGAGAAATTGTTCTACAGATAATAGATGGAGAAGGACCTAAACGGGACAAAGATCATGTAGTTAGATTTATTTCAACATTTAATGATCAAAGGGGGACAATAGATCCATTCTTACCAAACTGTAACTATCCACCTGGATTCGAACCCTGACTCCTGTGGTTCCTGTTCCCTGCTCCTGATCCAGACGCCACCTGCTGGTTCTGTTTCCTCATGTAGCAGTGGTGGCTATCTCTCTGACTTTGTCTTCTTGTTTGCCTACCGCCCAGGTGTAGGTCCTTGTAATAATGAGCCCTGGAGCTAAATAAACCCCTTCCTCCCAGCAATCAGGGCTGGTACATTATTTTCTGCTAGCTTGTGTTTTTGATTCCTGTTCTTCGTGTTCCTGACCATCCCTGATTTCTACAGTCCTTTGACCTCGGCTTGATTCTGACCATTCTGATTTCTACAGTCCTTTGACCTCGGCTTGATTCTGACCGTTCTGATTTCTACAGTCCTTTGACCACTGCTTGATTCTGACCATTCTGATTTCTACAGTCCTTTGACCTCGTCTTGTTCCTAGACCCTGCTTTGTCCCTGCCTGGCTATGACTCGTGGGAAACCAAACAAGGCCTCTGCATGTGGGCATTCAAAGCCTGGGGCTCCACCCCAGGTGGAGAGTGCTCACCCTGCGCAGGGCCTTGAATCGCCCACTACCCCTGCACCGCGACTCCAGACCTCATCGGCACAGCCGACCGTGACACAAACACTGGAAAATTCTCCAAGTGGACACGGGGATTACGAAATTTATTGGGGATAGACCACAGCTGACAGCTAGGAGGGCCCCAAATCTTAAGGACCTTTTGGTACACTTTGAAAGATCTGAGTCATAACAAGACTGGTTAAAGCAGGAGAGCAACCGGGGTGGCTGTTTCCCTTGCAAACACTGCAAAGCGTGCCGTGTGATCAAAAAAGTCAAGAAATGGTCCAATCATAAAAGGGAACAGTTCTATGTTAAGGATCATATTACTTGTAACACGTCAGGTGTCATTTATGTTCTACAATGTCCGTGTAATAAATTTTATGTGGGCAAAACAATTAGACGACTAAAAGATAGGATTTTGGAACATTTGGGAGACATTAGGAACGTCAATGAAGATAGTCCCGTGGCCCTCCACTTTTTGGAATGCCATGAAAGTAGGGAGATGGATTTAAAGGCCTGGGGGGTGGAGAAGGTTAAGGTAGGGTTTAGAGGAGGCAATTTGGATAGGAAACTGCTACAAGCAGAATGTAAATGGATGGTGAATCTATGCTCTTTGGCACCTGAAGGCATGAACGATGAAATAAAATATGGTTGTTTTTTGCCGTTTTGAGCATTTGTCTTTGTAAACTCTTTGTTGTTTGATGTGTTTCCAGTGTTGATGAACCTATTCAGTTATAGACATTGTCCTCTGCTCTTCCCCTTAACCCCTTAGTGACATGACTTTTTTGGCTTGTCCAACGCTTGGTGACATGGGCTGTTTTAACATTTCTGAGGTGTTTGTGTTTTGCTGTAATTTATTTCTGTCTCATTTAGTGTACCCACACAAACTATATATAGTTTTTATCGTTATAAGAAGGGCTTTCTTTTGATACCATTCTTTTGATAATAGCATATAATTTGATGTAAAAAAATTTATAAAATAATCTTTTTTTTTTAATTTTTCACATTGATTGCAATTTAGGTAAACATTACCTTAAAATGTGAAGGGGTATTTCCAAATAACACCTCAATATGTGTTCAGCAACATCTCCTGAATACAGGAATACCACCCATGCATAGGTTTGTTGGTTTGTTTTGGGGCTAAAAGGCCACATTTAGGGAGTGCGCATTTTGGTTTTCCAACTTGGAATTCTGACATGCAGAAAACTTGCGCCCATGTCCCATTTGGGACATTTTTAAAGCCAGAAAGTGTATTCTACCCCACAAAGCCATATATTTTTTAAAACTAGACACCCTAGGGTATTTCAAATGGTAGTATTTTAACACTTTCCATGCATTAATTATACTACCAGCCTATGTCAATATTTTGGGTAGTAATTGTTTTTCACATACATTGTACTTTGGGCATGAATTCACAGATCCTGTTATATGTCAGTGCCAAACAACACCTCAATATGTGTTCAGCAACATCTCCTGAGTACAGGGATACCACCCATGTATAGGTTGGTTAGGTTATTTGGGGGTTAAAAGGCTACATTTGAGAGGTGCGCTTTTTGGTTTTCCAACTTGGAATTCTGACGTGCAGAAAACCTGCGCCCATGTACCATTTGGGACATTTTTGAAGCCAACAAGTGTATTCTACCCCACAAAGCCATATATTTTTGAAAACTAGACACCCTAGGGTATTTTTAAATGGTAGCATTTTAACAGTTTCCATGCACTAATTCTACCACCAGCCTATGTCAATGTTATGGATAGTAATTTTTTTTCACATACATTGTACTTCGGGCATTAATTCACAGATCCTATTATGTGTCAGTGCCAAACAACACCTCAAAATGTGTTCAGCAACATCTCCTGAGTACAGGGATACCACCCATGTGTAGGTTAGTTAGATTATTTGGGGGTTAAAAGGCCACATTTCAGAGGTGTGCTTTTTGGTTTTTCAACTTGGAATTCTGACATGCAGAAAACCTGCGCCCATGTTCCATTTGGGACATTTGTGAAGCCAGAATGTGTATTTTACCCCCACAAAACCATACATTTTAGCAAACTAGACACCCTAGGGTATTTCAAATGATAGTATTTTAACACTTTCCATGCACTAATTCTACCACCAGCCTTTGTGCCACCAGATCCTGTTATGTGTCAGTGCAAAACAAAACCCCAATATGTGTTCAGCAACATCTCCTGAGTACAGGGATACCACCCATGCATAGGTTTGTTGGGTTGTTTGGGGGCGAAAAGGCCACGTTTAGGAGGGGGTGCCTTTCCAACTTGGAATTTTGACATGTAGTCAGCCTGCGCCCATGTTCCATTTGGGACACTTTTGAATCCTGTCAAAGTATTTTACCCCATCAAACCATATATTTTGGAAAACTAGACATCCTAGGGTATTTAAAATTGTAGTATTTTAACACTTTTCTTAGAAGAGCCTATCTAGTACTGTAATACATAACAGTACAAATAAATTAATCCATAAAACAGTGCAGACAGCAAAACATACCGTTGCTGTGCAAGATTACTGCTTATACAGTGATGAATGGCAGGGAAGGGGTTAATACACAGTGAAAGACTTTCATAAAACCTGGCAATTTTATAAAATGTTATTTTATATCACTTATACTGATCTGTCTCTTTCCATCACAAAAATGTAAGTGAGGAGAGGGAGGCAGATCAATATTTGTGAATATTGATCCGACCAATTTTGATCTGACCAGGGCAAATGGTGAGCTTATTTGAGAAATCACCAAACCGCCGTTGCCACTAATTCGCTGTTACTGACCGCTATGCGCTCAGACAGCTTTAAAAAAAAAATCTCAAATACTTTTACTTTACATGTAATCCCCTAGCGGGTATGTGTAAAAAATTTTTTTTTAAAAAATATGCAGACAGATAAAAATTGTTTTGGCGTCAATATCAGTGCGTAAGCAGTGATCGACGGCAAAGAAGGGGTTAATAACTCTTAGAAGAGCCTTTGTAGTACTGTAATAAATTACAGTACAAAACAAATTAACCCCTAAAAAATGCACAAACAGCAAAAATAAATGCCCTGATGTGCACGATCACTGCTTACGCAAGATCAGTGGCAGGGAAGGGGTTAAACGCAGGGAATTGCTTTAATAAAATTTTTTTTATTGTTTTATTATTCGTGTGTTGTGTATTTATTGTTTTTTGTACTTTTACTTACTTTTCTTACTTTGATCTGTCTCTCTCCCTCACTAAAAAAAAATGTGAGGAGAGGGAGGCAGATCATAACTGGTCAGATCAATATAGGGTTAATATTGATCTGACCAGTCAGTGGGAATGCTCAGCAGAGCATCCCCACTGCTTGTCAGTGTGCCTGGCAGTCACTGATTGCCTCTGTGAAGAGGCAATCGTGTGGCAGCCAGAGAGCACACGAAGCAGGTACTTAGAAGGGCAGTGCCATCTTGGTCGACTTGCGAGGCAATCAGAAACACTTACTGAGCATAGGAAGCGAAATTCGCTTCCTATGCTCGTTTTTGAAATGCACGTGTTTTAAAGGCACTGTGCCTTTAAAACCGGCATTTCAATCGCTCTCCGGAACGATTGAAATGCCGAGGGCATTGTTTTTAGTATTGTACGATGCTTCCATACGGAAGCATCGATTCAATACCGCTTGAGCACTGAAAGCGGAAAAACTCTGTGTCGCCAAGGGTTAAGGTTTCTTCGTTTATTGTTTTAATGTAATAAATGTTTTATTATTATTATTTTTTGATTGTTTATCTTTCATTTACTATTATTATTTTTTCTTCATTCATTATTATTAGTTGATTTTGTGTTATTTAGCCTTTTTGTTTCAAGTAGAGTGGTCTGACCTGGGGGCTTTGATGTATTATGTGTTTAATTTAAGAATACTTTAACAATCTGCAACTTTATGTATTAACTAATCAAGTACTTGGACAATCATTGCAATTGTGTGTTTAACCAATTAAATTTTCGCAAGTCCGGTGATTACATATAAAGGAACTGCTCACTGTGAGCATCATTACCCGGAAGAAGCGTTCTGCGAAACGATCGTCGGGTTTTTTTTCTCTCTTGTTTATGTCACGTTCCTGTGGGTGGAGCTTAGGACGCGGAAGAGACTGCGATTAGGAGAGAACTTATGTGTGGCGATTCAGTTTGGAGGACTCTCTACAAGTACCTGTTTTATTCTTTCCGTTAAATCTGGGACATTTTATGAAGAGTTAACCTGGGATTGCAAGGGTTAACTGGATTAGCCTAGCATTGTGAAGGTTAACTGAAAGAGCTGATTTTGCTTTTACACTGTTCAGCTTAATTGTATCAGAAACATTTATTAATTTCTTATCATAGCCTTGAAATGTTACTATGAGGACCAGGAGGAGAAAAGTTGGCTGAAGGCCTGGAACTCTATGTTAATAGTATTATAGTATCACTATTTCTTTTATAACCCACGTGATGCATTTCATTATTGTTTGATGTAACCGTTTTTGTTGAATAGGCCACTGTTTGTCTCACTGTCCAAGGCCAAGGTGTAATCAACAAATCCTTTCTCGTTGTCAGCAGATTCCTTTATGGTCTTGAGTGCCCTTTGATACAGACCCGCTTTTGGGACAGATGCCCTCCTTGAGGTCTCTAGCCCAGCTTTTGTTAAATTGGCAGGGGCTTATTTATGACAAATAACACTGGCATATTATTGGGCAAATTGGCTGAGGCATATTAAATGGCAAATAACACTGGCATATTATTGGGCAAATTGGCTGGGGCATATTAAATGGCAAATAACACTGGCATCTTATTGGGCAAATTGTCAGGGGCAAATTAAATGGCAAATAACAATGGCATATAATTGGGCAAATTGGCAGGGGCATATTAAATGGCAAATAACACTGGCATATTATTGGGCAAATTGGCAGAGGCATATTAAATGGCAAATAACACTGGCATATTATTGGGCAAATTAGCAGGGGCATATTAAATGGCAAATAACACTGGCATATTATTGGGCAAATTGGCTGGGGCATATTAAATGGCAAATAACACTGGCATATTATTGGGCAAATTGGCAGGGGCAAATTAAATGGCAAATAACACTGGCATATAATCGGGAAAATTGGCAGGGGCATATTAAATGGCAAATAACATTGGCATATTATTGGGCAAATTAGCAGGGGCATATTAAATGGCAAATAACACTGGCATATTATTGGACAAATTGGCTTGGGCATATTAAATGGCAACTAACACTGGCATATTATTGGGCAAATTGGCTGGGGCATATTAAATGGCAACTGACACTGGCATTATTGGGCAAATTGGCTGGGGCATATTAAATGGCAACTAACACTGGCATATTATTGGGCAAATTGGCTGGGGCATATTAAATGGCAAATAACACTGGCATGTTAACGTGCAAATTGGCTGGGGTATATTAAATGGCAAATAACACTGGCATATTATTGTGCAAATTAGCAGGGGCATATTAAATGGCAAATAATATTGGCATATTATTGGGCAAATTGGCTGTAGCTTATTATTGGCAAATAATACTGGCATATTATTGGGCAAATTGGCAGGGGCATATTAATGGCAAGTAATACTGGCATATTATTGGGCAAATTGGCAGGGTGAGGGGAGAGAGGAGAGAACACAGACGAGGGAGAGGAGGAAAAGAGACAGCTATTGGGAAGAGGAGAGACACATACATGTTTAGAGGGACAAAGAGACAGTCATAGGAGGTAGAGAATAGAGAGAGACATGGGAAGGGAGAGGAGACAGACAGACATGGGAAGGGAGAGGAGAGAGACATACATGGGAAGAGAGGGACATAAATGGGATGGTAGAGGAGAGACAGAAAGACATGGGATGGCAGAGGAGAGTCAGACAGACATGGGATGGCAGAGGAGAGACAGACAGATATGGGATGGCAGAGGAGAGACAGACAGATATGGGATGGCAGGAGAGACAGACAAATATGGGATGGCAGGAGAGACAGACAGATATGGGATGGCAGGAGAGACAGACATAGAAGAGTAAAGACAGACAGACATGGGATAGGAGAGGAGAGACAGAGAGATCGGAAATGAGAGGAGAGACAGACAGACATGGGAAAGAAGAGGATACATAGACGGACATGGAAAGGAAGAGAAGAGAAATGGACATGGAAGGAAGAGAGACAGAGGGACACGGTGAGTGAGAGGAGTGCGACAGACATGGGAAGGGAGAGGAGCATGACAGAAGGACATGAGAGAGAGGAAAAGACAGACGGACATGGGAGAGAGGAAAAGACAGATGGACATGGGAGAGAGGATAAGACAGACGGACATGGGAGAGAGGGAAAGACAGACGGATATGGGAGAGAGGAAAAGACAGACGGACATGGGAGAGAGGAAAAGACAGATGGACATGTGCCCCTCCCGAGATCAGACTCTGGATCCGCCCCTGCCTCAACTATGGTATAAAGCAAAAAAAGAAATGCCAAAATGGGAGAAATGTACTACTAAAGAATTGGACTTGGTGTCTCCTTATTATGATCTGCAATAATATCTTGATAACATCTACAACAACAAGAACAACCAAGAAGCACCTGAAATGAATTGGACAGCTCATAATACAAGTTCCATCATTGTCAGGACAACCTCCAGGAATCATCTTGTGAAAAGAGACACAGTTCACAGTGAGATAACTGCCAATGTGACCTACACAGGTATTCTGAAAGGAACCTAGTGGAGAGTATACCCCAAACCAATAATACATACAAAATAAAACAAGTAATTGAACTATCTCAGATTCTAGTACTGGATGCGGTGATGGCCAAAGATGCTGGAATTAGAAGCGAAACGGAACAGATGCTTGTGAAAGATACCTTGGACACTCACGTGAAAAGGATTCAAGAAAAGACTTAACCATATCATTTACCACTGGATGACTACAGCAAACAGCCTTCTTATGCTAAAAAGATGTGCTATGCTGCTTTTGGACACTGTTTTTAGTCAGATAATAGCCTGAGAATGAAATAAAGGCTGATCAATGTCCATGGCCAGGTAATTCTCAAGATGGAAGCACCTCTCAGTACAATACACATCTTTTTACCTACAACTTCACACAAAAATGGATACTGGGAAAGAGCAGAAAAAGTGGAATATAGATATCCAGTTGGAATGAGAAACCACATAGGACCTATACTCTGCAGTAATGAACTTTATCATGACTCTGAAATGAGAATTTGAATTCAGAAGAAACACATCAATTAATGAAAAATACTTTGAAGAAATGAATGGCTAATTTTACCAATGCCAGTTGGGAGCAGATGCCCTGCCAAGTGAATGGAACAAAGGAGGAAAACAAAAGTTGTTCAGACTTAAAATCATGGGACACGTGCACTAAACTATGATTCACAGCTTTCCTTAACTCTACATATAACATGCATACCTGCAAAGCAAGAAACCCCGCTAACATAACTACAGAGACTTCCAGGAATGTGGTGCGTAGTTTACATATTTTGTAAAATTAAAATTACTAAAGCAAATTATGCTGCTTATTCCCTGTATAATAGCAAAGGAAGATAAAAAGAAAAGATAGGAGACTCAGCACACCGTTTAAGGGAGTTTAATCCACCAAAAAATAACAACGTTTTAAAAAAACGTGAGACCTGGTGGATTAATGAATTGGACAGTATGACTCCAAAGGGGTTAAATCGTGAATTTAACTTGGTGCCTTTCTTATAGATGGGATGGCTATATTCATATAATTATTTGTGTTGAGATAGAATGTGGAAATGAGAATTTGTGTATCCATTACTGAAGATTTACTTTGTCTCTTTCTTTTCTTTTGTCTTTCTTATAGTTCACATCCTTTAATAGAAATGCTCCAAGTGCTCCAGTGGATGGATGAAATAAGCGCAGCTGCTCCGGTACACGATCAACATAGGGTTAATATATGTGTGTACTTGTTGCCATGATTTCCTTTGGAGATATCCATTGATTATGTAAGGGGTTAAATGCCTAACTGGCTGTGAGATTTGGTTGCTGGACCAGCTGCGCTTCATTATATTCATTATACCTGTTTTGCCTCTTTGTTTTTATGCTGCAATCACAATGTTTTTAATCATTTTATATGCACTATATTTTGGTATTTTTGACTACATTGTATTCACATATATTTGCATCACTTTTGTATTTGTATTTTTATGCTTGCAAGTTTTATACACCTGTATGATTCACATATGGGCTGTCCTTGTGGACTCCGCCCCTTGAACTCGTTAGTCACTTTACCCATGTACTATATATTGATGATTTTTCACACATCTCACCAGACTTGAAAAAAGCTCAGTGCTGGGCTGAAATGTTGTTATTTTTTGGTGGATTAAACTCCCTTAAACGGTGTGCTGAGTCTCCTATCTTTTCTTTTTGCTTTATGGGCGTGAATGACGCTCCCTCGTGGCACCCGATACTTGTAAGTGTGCAGACCCATTCATACTTTTCAGCAAAGGAAGATAGGCCTTGTGAATATCTAAAATGTAATTAGAAAAATATTGCTGAAATGCCATATGCAGCAATAGCCTGGCCTTCAAACAATATCTTCTTAGACATAAATTATAAGAGCATACCAGCTGATTATTAAGATGAATGTAAATTAAAGCCAAATGTCACGCAACAAAAGGAAATTGCTAAACAATGCAGATTCCTTTATAACTACTGGTCTTGTAGATGCAATTCAAGTTGCACAATGGAATTTTACTGCTTAAAGATCATATGATTTCACTAAAAACTGCAGTCATGAGTGATGTTTCAACTTTAGAAGAAAGTGTAAATATATCCTTATTAAATCAGAAACTACTCTCTATTCGTTTTAGCTTACATAATGGTACGATTGACACAAGTCTGATTAACCACTTCATGACATTAGGACGTGCTATACCATCCTGAAAAATATTGCCTTGAAGACGTTAGGCTGGCATATCTCGTTGTGCATTTATTTGCATTAAAATTAATAGTGCACACATGCACTATTCAAAATCGACTTCTCAGCAACCCGACACTACCTGGCAACTTAGGCAGTGTCCCAGCCGAGAATCGCCATCTTCATAGCCATGTGATTGTGGTGATTCGCCAAATACCGCGATCGCATGGCTCATCATAGCATGAGCACTTAGTTGGAATGTACTGCTTGAAAAGCAGTCTCCCTTTGAATTTCATTAACGACTCATCAATACATAAATTTTTTCTGGGACATAATGATCTGAGAATTTTTTGGACAGATATGTGAGCAAAGATTTTAGCTTATACAGCCTGTCATATTGTGGATCAGTTTTAGGGGGATGTGACAGACCCCTCTGCCTTGGAACTATACTTCTATTCTGTTGCCTTCGTCTATCTTTCGGTTAATTGCCTGTCCGTACCATCAGTTCATTTATTTCACAAACTACCGAATAAACTACTGGGTGGAATTGTCTGATTCTAAAAAAAGGTATGTTTTAGGGGAATGTGATGCATATTTTGAAAGTTATAAATATTGTTAGTTAGTCACATTCTGTGAGCATATTGCTTTACGTGTAATGTTTAATTCTGTGAGTAGACCACTCTTTAGGATTATAATGTGTCAGTGACAATCCTGGATAGTTTACTCCACCATCCATTGTTCCTTATTAACTGGATTAACTGATTATGTTGGGTTCATTATGTATCTTACTGTGTGTTTTGCAATTAGGTCTACTCATTGTATGGTAATTTGGTTGCAGTCTGGAAGTCTAATGTGTTCCTAGCCCCAGTTAGTTGGAGAACTATGTTTAGTTCCATCCCCCCTCCCCCCCATTGTATACTAATGTCTGTGATGTCATGTTTATGTCTTTTTATAAGTCTGTGTTGCTACACAAATAAAGTAGATCTCTGTTTAACCCTCAACACGGAGCTTGGTCTCATACCTGGGGGTATGGGATTCGTATGATTTACTGTTTGGTTCGTGAAGGATTTCGTATGGTTCCTGTTCGGCTAATTGGAACTGCTGTTAGCTGCTTCTTCATTCGGAAAGGGAACATCCTCAGCTGTATTAACCTCTCTTATACCAGGGTGAACCGTAACAAGGGACACATAGTATTATCAGTAAAATGTAGAAAACGCAAGAAGAGTGCAAATTCTCGGTCTGGACATGATCACTGGAAATAGTGGGGTAGTCAGAACTGGGTGCTTAGCCCAGTAGGGCCGAATTGTGTGTTTTTTTATTATCCCCATTACGAAGATCATAGCAAAGAATTGTTTTATTTCCAGCAGGTTAGTGGGTTGCCAGAGATTGCATCTTATATAAACTGAGTTGGGTTAAGCTGTGAAATACACTGTGGCGTACAAATTTGTTTGTGTGAAAATGTCCTCAAACAAGCTGTCTTCTATTTAAAGTGAAAAATATTGATATATGGCTCAAAATCATCAGCATTGCAGGTAATGCGAGGGGAGGCTGTGAATGGGGGAATTTCTGGAGCCACTGTATAACTTGTAAAAAGGCACAGGATTATTACCGTATTTGCCCGAATATAAGACGATTTCTTTTTCAGAGCAAATGCTCTGAAAAAGACACCTCGTCTTTTATTCGAGGACATCTTATAATCTGACCTCAAATCGAGGTCCCGCTCTCTAACAGCAGGTGGATGTCTGCGCAATGCGCGCAGACATCCTCCCCTGCCACCTGACACGACCGCCAGGACTTCTATGATGAAGCCCTCCATGCTGCCCAACACTTCCGTCTATTATGACGGACCGGCTGTCCCCACTAGCCACCAGGGAAAGAAACAAGGTGAGGGGGAGGGGAGGGAGGGGGAGACAGAGACAAGGGGAGGGAGGGAGGGGGGAGAGACAGACAAGGGGAGGGGGGAAGAGACAGAGACAAGGGGAGGGGGAGGGGGAGAGAGACAAGGGGAGGGGGGAGGGGGAGAGAGACAAGGGGAGGGGGGAGAGAGACAGAGACAAGGGGAGGGGGGGAGAGAGACAGAGACAAGGGGAGGGGGGAGAGAGACAGAGACAAGGGGAGGGGGGGAGAGAGACAGAGACAAGGGGAGGGGGGGAGAGAGACAGAGACAAGGGGAGGGGGAGAGAGACAGAGACAAGGGGAGGGGGAGAGAGACAGAGACAAGGGGAGGGGGGATAGAGAGACAAGGGGAGGGGGGAGAGAGAGAAAAGGAGGGAGGGAGAGACCGATAACATGGGGGGAGAGAGAGAGAGAGACAAGCTGGGAGGGAGAGAGGCAGCATTGGCACATAAAAAGAAATAAAAACAAGAAATGCATTTGTTTAATATCATATTTTTTTATTAAATATTAAAAAGCAATTTCCATGTGAATATATACAAGTTTAACTTTTTTCCTATAGGGTAGTCTTATATTCAGGCTTTTAGTTTTTTTCCTAAAGGAATATCCAAAGTTTGGGGGGTCGTCTTATAATCAGGGTCGTCTTATATTCGAGTAAATACTGTACTTCTTCATCAACCATGCCCCTTGATGTGTCAGACATGGGCTCTACATCTGATGCAGTTAGGGTCTCACAATCTGAATCTAATGCCAGAATGGCGTAAGCCTCCTCAGCAGAGTTTTTCCCAGCCATTTGTGGGATACTAGAGAGCAAAGACAGCTCAATTTTGACAACAATAGCTTGAGGCATAACACCTAAGTTCTTCGATGGAGGTAACAATCTGTTGTCCCCAATTGGAAATAACACTTTGTCCCTGTGGAAGTCCTCACACACAAAAACTGCGGATGAGAGATACTAGTCCTATGGTTGGCTTTGCTTTGCACCTTGGGGCATTGTGGCGGACATTGTGCGATGGATGCCCTGAGTGGCTCTGGTCTGATTGAATGTTTGAACACTTCTTTTTTTGTAAATAAGAGTTTATTGATTTTACAGGAAGAATAACAAATAATGACCATTCAACACAATGAAAACCGAAGGAAAGAAAAATAAAAATTAGTCGTGTGAGGGGGAGGAAAAAGGAATGGGGGGGGATAAGGCAATCAGTCTTTGGCTCAGAAGACCGAAGGGTACTGCCATAGGTAGAAAAAAACATAAAATACATATATCCGAAGGCATGTAAAATACAGAGTCCATGTTTACATTGTGAGCAGATAAAACATCAAAAATCGGCAATAACTAAACCTTGTAGGAGAACACAAATATCAGGAAACCAGTCACTTTCAAAATCGACATGGACCATAAATTTGTGACTACACATGAAACTACATGGCAACCACGTACACCAGGGTCACAACAAAATGGGTGAGTAGGGCGTTGTGATCACTGTAGGATCCAGTGAAGCCATGTTTGTCTGTATTTTTCATGGGTGTCTGTCGCCATAGCCAGCAGCTCTTCCCCCACTCGTATCTCCTCCACTCTATATAACCATTCATTGCTAGTGGGAGCTTTTTGCGACTTCCAATGTTTAGGGATCAGGGATTTGGCCGCTATAAGAAAGTGTTTGACTATAGACTTTTTAAAAATGGACGGTGCCATACCTGTGGAAAAGAGAACCATGGCTTCAAAGGAAAATGGGTAGGTGCTACAACCATATTCCTTAACCTTTGCGTGTACCAACTTCCAAAAACACTGGATAACAGGGCAAGACCACCAGATATGGAGATCTGTGCCTATGTCAGAGGAGCATCTCCAGCACACCGGGTCAATGTCTGGAAACATAGTATGAAGTCTCAGAGGAGTTCAATACCATAACGACAGCAATTTATAGTTAATCTCCTGGTATTTCACAGCTTTGGTACTTTTGTGCGTGAAGAAGAAAATCCTATCCCATTGGGGTTTTGAGAAAACAGTGTTAAGGCTATCCTCCCATTTAACCATGAACCTGGGCATAGGGGAGTCCTCAGAGGATATCAGATCATTGTAAACCCAAGACACTCCATGCTCAATGGGGGACGAAGAGGTGCGCAAGCATTCATACCATGTTATGTCTTGTCTCAAGTTATGTTGTCTCAGTAAATGGGTTAGAAAATGTTTGATTTGTGAGAAATTGAATCGGTCCATTAAGGTAGGTTCTGTTTGCAGTAATGTTGAAAGATAAGGTACCCCGTCAGAAGTCATAATTTCAGATAAATGTAGAACCGAATGAGGAAGCAGTGCCCCCGAGAGTGAGTCCCTTGTGGGAAATCCGGATTTCCCCTTAACAGAGTAAGGGGGGACGGATAGGATGTAATATATGCTGATTTAGACACAGAATGGAGCACACGAATCCATTATTGCCCACAGATGTATGTAGTGATGGCGGAGCGCAAAGTGCCAAAAAATGTTGGTGGCAGAAAAATTGGTATTGTCAGAAAAAGATACAAAATACGGGGCAGTATATTCATCTTGATTACATTAACCCGTCCTATCCATGAAATGTGCGGGTAATCCCATGTATGCAAATCAGCACGTAACTTCTGAGAGATAGGGAGGAAATTGTAATCAAATAATTTAGATAATTGAGGTGTGAGCCATATTCCGAGATAGAGCATTTTGTCCTCACAGATCTTAAACCGAAAAATTTTCAGATTTGGTATAATTAATCAATAAATTGGAGAGATCCCCATATGTCTTGAATTCCAGCAAAATATTTGGTATAGAAATGTGTGGACTTTGAAAAACCTTTGAAGAGGTGTCATACTGCTTCTGATTCTTTGACAGATGGGACGTGCTGACTTTCCTTTGTAGGAAAAGAAAATGTGGAAGTTTCAGCAGCACTTGGAGTATGCATAGCTGTTAATTGTGGGGGCCATGAACGGGTCATCTCCTTCAGAATTTCTGTAGCAGAATGGGCTTCATTGGAGAAGGTCTTAAATGGCTCAGAAGACATATCCAATTTTGAGAGCTTATCATTTGCATTAGCTTTGAAATCTACAGGGGTTCCATAAGATTCTCCATTATAGCCCTCTTGTAGTTGTTTCAGATCAGGTGAATGACTTGCAGTCTGATCGAACCCATCGATTGGACGCACATAAGCAATGGGCTTTTGAAAAATTGCATTTGGTTTTAATGTCAGTGGTGTTGGGAAGTTTTGAAGGCACAGAGTTAGTAACAGAAGCAGATCCATACTTTTTTTCTTGCGTCATTTATGGATGGGGATGATTTAGTAATAGGACTATTTGTTCACTCATAGCTTTGGCTGCCCTGTGACTTGTAATCCAATTCATGACTGGAATGTAATCGGGACAAAGGCTCACCTAGAGGTGACAAGGAGGAAAGTAGAGGTGAATCTAATCAGCTCAGCTTCTGTGTGAGGCCTATGCCACTGGCCAGAAGACACATGTGAAGAGGTGTTTGAGGTCCAAATAGATTGATGTTTAGAATCCATAAGAGAAGTCAGCCATGCTGGGTCAGGAACACAGAAATCACAGGAAACAAGAAACTGCACTTGGAAGTCGGAAACAACGCCAGGGCAAATGAGCTACTGTGACTAGCTGCTTAACAATTTAGGGACCAGGAATTTTCTGGGCCAAGGACTAGAGCGATTTTTTGGTGGACATTGTGCACTGCTGCTAAGTCTATTGTCTACAACTACTCCCAAATATTTTCATTAATACATTTCCTCAAGCAAACACCATTTCAACTTTATGTTGCATTTTTATTATTGTACCCAAAATGCATAATTTTACACTTGTCTACATTTAATCGCATTTGCCATTTATCTGGCCAATTACCCAATATGTCCAAATCCACTTGCAGCGAAGATACATCTACTTCAGACTGTATTACCCTTAATTTTGTGTCATCGGCAAACACTGAGACATGGCTCCCTATGCCCTCTGGGAGATCATTAATAAACAAATTAAAAAGAGGACCCAGGACAGAACCCTGAGGTACTCCACTTATCACATCTGTCAATTTCCCATTGACAAACAAACCTCTGGCCCTAAGCCTATTTCAGTTAATTTGTACAGTAACCTTTTATGTGGAACTGTCTCAAATGCCTTAGCAAAGTCTAAATATACCACATCCACTGTAGCACCCAAATCTATATTTTTTACTCACCTCCTCATAGAATGTAATTAAGTTAGTTTGACAAGATCTGTCTTTCACAAAGCCATGTTGTCTCCTGCTAATGGGATTCCTGATCAATAATCTTGAATATTTTCCCTTAGCAACCCTACAAACAGTTTCCCCACCACAAGGTTGCAGGTCTGTAAATGCCCAGCTGTGATTTGGATCCATTTTTAAATATGAGCAAAACATCAGCTTTATGCTAATCTGTGAGCACCATGCCTGAAATAAAAGAATCCATGAAAATAAAAAACAGGGTTCTGGCCAGGACCTGGCTTACCTCTTTAAGTGCCCCTGGGCTTTGTCTATTTTAACACCATTTAATTGTTTTAACACCTTTTCTTGTGTCAACCAATAACATGTGTGGTGTGACTGTTTTGTAAACATAGCTTGCAGGTTCTTGTACATTGGTTCTTCCTTGGTAAAAACAGAAGAAAATAAATTATTTAAAATAGCTGCTTTCTCTCTGTCTCCACTGACTATCTCACCCATTTCAGATAACAAGGACCCAACATTTTCAGCCTCTAATTTTTCCCATTTATATATTTAAATATTTTTTAAGATTCCTCTTGCTCTCCTTAACAATTGTTTTTTCATTCTGCAATTTAGCCAATTTATTAGCCTTTTTACAGTCATTGTTGGCTTCTTTATATTTTGCAAATGCCTCTGCTGATCCCTCATCTTTATAATGTTTAAATGCTACTTTCTTTTTATTTATTTCCGTATTTACCTTACTGGTTAGCCACGCTGGTTTTAGTTTGCTTCCAACCGGGAACGGGGGACTAATAAAAGTACTCAAAAAAAAAAAAATTGGGCAGACTAGATGGACCGAATGGTTCTTATCTGCCGACACATTCTATGTTTCTATGTTTCTATGTTTCTTGTCTATTTGTTACCAGAGGGTATACATTTATATGTATATTTGTGTAGTGTTAGTTTGAAGGTATTCCACTTACTTTCTGTGTTTTTATCCCAAAGAAAAATGAATCTCAGTCAACAAGACCAAGGGATGTAATAAACCTACTAAAGTTGGCCTTTTTAAAATGCAGTGTTTTTTTGGTAGGAGCCATAACAATTTGCCCTTTTGAATTAATCTTAAAGGATATCATGTTATGGTCACTATTCCACAGATGCTCCCTTACTTGGATGTTCAAGATAAGTGCCTCCATATTAGTTATTACCAGATCCAGGCACGCTTCCCCTCTGGTTGGTGTCTGTACTACCTGAGACAAAAAAATGTCATTAAACAAATTCAGAAACTTACTGCTTTTGGCAGAATTGGTGGTTCCATTTTTTCAATCTACTTCTGGGTAATTAAAATCCCCCATAATGATCCTATACCCTATTTTAGAAGCCTTTTCAATTTGCATTAGTAGCTGTGATTCTTCAAGTTCACCAATATTCAGGGCCGTCTTTAACACGGGGCAAACGGGGCAGCTGCCCTGGGCCCAGTTACTCCTGGGGGGCCCCAAGGCAGCTGTCCCGTGGGCCCCCAGCCCCTGCTTGCCGCGTTCACAGCGCATTGCGCTTGTGAACGCTTTTTTCCGGCAAGCCGCATCCGATGGATACGACGGCCGGAAAAAAACAAAACAAAAAAACTGACGCCGGATGTGACGTTGCGTCACATCCGGTGACTGTTTCCCTCCTCCGTGCAAGAGGGAAGACTGCACGGAGGAGACATCCGGCGGGGGACACGGAGCAGGTTCATGTAAGTACTAGGGAAGGGGGGGGGGGGGGCTTTACAGGCATCTGAGTGGCATAATATTCCAGGAATCTGACTGGCACAATATTCCAGGCATCTGACTGGCACAATATTGCAGGCATCTGACTGGCACAATATTACTGGGCTCTGACTTGCACAATATTACTGGCATCTGACTGGCACAATATTACTGGGCTCTGACTTGCACAATTTACTGGGCTCTGACTTGCACAATATTCCTGGGGTCTGACTGGCACAATATTACAGGCATCTGACTGGCACAATATTCCTGAGCTCTGACTGGGACAATATTACTGGCAGCTGACTGGCACAATATTACTGGGCTCTGACTGGCACAATATTCCTGGGCTCTGACTGGCACAATATTCCTGGGCTCTGACTGGCACAATATTCCTGAGCTCTGACTGGGACAATATTACTGGCAGCTGACTGGCACAATATTACTGGGCTCTGACTGGCACAATATTCCTGGGCTCTGACTGGCACAATATTACTGGTATCTGAATGGCACAATATTACTGGTATCTGACTGGCACAATATTACAGGCATCTGACTGGCACAATATTCCTGGGCTCTGACTGGCACAATATTCCTGGGCTCTGACTGGCACAATATTCCTGGTATCTGACTGGCACAATATTACAGGCATCTGACTGGCACAATATTACTGGGCTCTGACTGGCACACTATTACTGGGCTCTGACTGGCACAATATTCCTGGGCTCTGACTGACCCAATATTACTGGGCTCTGACTGGCCCAATATTACTGGGCTCTGACTGGCCCAATATTGCAGGCATCTGACTGGCACAATATTGCAGGCATCTGACTGGCACATTATTACTGGGCTCTGACAGGCCCAATATTACTGGGCTCTGACTGGCCCAATATTGCAGACATCTGACTGGCACAATATTGCAGGCATCTGACTGGCACATTATTACTGGGCTCTGAATGGCACAATATTGCAGGCATCTGACTGGCACAATATTTCAGGCATCTGACTGGCCCAATATTTCAGGCATCTGACTGGCCCAATATTTCAGGCATCTGACTGCACAATATTGCAGGCATCTGACTGGCACATTATTACTGGGTTCTGAATGGCACAATATTGCAGGCATCTGACTGGCACAATATTACTGGGGGCTGAATTTCACAATATTCCTTTTATCTGACTGGCACAATATTCCTGGTATCTGACTGGCACAATATTCCTGGGCTCTGACTGGCACAATATTCCTGGGCTCTGACTGGCACAATATTACAGGCATCTGACTGGCACAATATTACTGGGCTCTGAATGGTACAATATTACTGGGCTCTGAATGGCACAATATTACTGGCATCTGAATGGCACAACAATTATGGCATATGTGTGTGTGTGTGGGGGGTAACATTGCAATGGATGGCGGGATTGCATGCAGGGGAGGGGGCAGGGTCCAGGGGGCCCAAGCAAATGCTTGCCCAGGGTCCAATCACTATTAAAGACGGCCCTGCCAATATTTGGTGGTTGATAGCAAATACCCACTAATACTATGTAGTTGTTGAAACGTAATTTTCCTCTCTGTCATTTAATGCACTCATACAAGTTATATGTTATATAATTATATAAGGAGCTGTAGTAATCCTCAAAAGCTCTACCTATTTGTTTGGAAGTTTATCATTTTTTAATAATTTTTTTAATTATTTCTGCTTTGTTTTTGTTTTTAAGTTTGTTTGTCGTATCTTTCCCGTACAATTTGACCCATAATACCATTTTTTACTTAAGTATAATATCACCTTATTGACCCTTTCATATGGTCTCTCTGTTGTATTGGTCCTAACTTTGACCATCTCTAAGAATGTATCACAGTCCAGAGTCCTCTTGTGATGTCTTTCAAGTTTAGCCAGATTTATGTATAGTTTGTTTAGAGATTCACCTTTTTGCTTCTTAGTATTTTCTCCAATTTTTATAAACAATCACCTGACATAACATTTTAATGTCGAGGCAATAGCCAGTACCGAAATTTGCCCTCTGGGCCACCCATGATCGTCCACGAAGCGATCGTGGGCGCCATATTGACGGAGCAGCATGCTGCGGCAATATGGCTATGCCCTCTTGTGGTCAGAGCTTCTGAAGTGAAAAAAGAAAACACTTCCGTTGCTCTGAATATGTTGCTTGACTGCCCCTAGAGGCAGTCAGCAACATTGCAATGTAAAAAAAAATAATTTTGGGGTTTTGCCCCATAACTTGCAAAAAAATGCAGAAAAATATGGAAACATGCATATTTCTGAACTCGGGACAACTTTAGAAACTATTTAGATGGGTTGTTTTTTAATGATTGCATTTGTGTAAATTATATTTTAGGTCAAAGTTAAAAGTTTTTTTTTATTTTTTCATCATATTTTATGATTTTTTTGTAGTAAATTATAAGATATGATGAACATAATGGCATCTAATGAAAGCCCTTTTTATGACGATAAAAACAACATATAATTTGTTTTGGTACAGTATGTAAGAGAGAAGAAAATTACAGCTAAACACAAACACCCCAGAAATGTAAAAACAGCCCTTGTCACCAAGGGAAAGTCAAGGTCAAAATGTCGTGACTGAATAGTAGCTCAGGTACTTTGTGACTTACTTTCTGCATGTTCAAATCTGTGTTTTCCTATATTTATTTAACCCCTTCACGACAGATCACTCCAAACCAAGGACTTGCCGACAGGGGACGTGCCTGGCACATCATGCACTAAATAGAGTAAAGAAAGCGACCAACTTATCATACAGTCAAAGGCAATATTTGTAGATATTGCCTTTGACAAGTATTGATCTGCCTCCCTCTCCTCACTAGTTTTAGTAAGGGAGAGAGACATTTTTTTATAAAATTAAATATTTAATACAATTTTAGAAACCAAGGGCTTTTATAAAAGCCCTTTCAAGTGTTTAACCCCTTCCCTGCCATTGATCACTGTGTAGGAAGTGATCATACACAGCAGCACGTTTTTTGCTGTCTGTGCATTTTTTAGTGGTTAATTTTTTTTACTGTAATTCATTACAATATAACAAAGGCTCTTTTAAGAGCTATTTACCCCTTGCTTGCTGTAGATCACTGCCTAAGCAGCGATCTGACGCAAATGCAGCAATCTTGCTGCAGAAGCATTTTTTTTAAACTTTTTTATTACACCCGTTACAGATTAATTAAACCCGCTAGGGGATTACGTTTAACGCAAACATTTTTTTTTTAGCTGTCTGAGCGCATGTATAGCGATCAGTAACAGCTGATCAGTGGCAAAGGCGGTTTGGTGATTGCTTAGATGAGCATCACCATTCGCCTGGTTAGATCAATATTTGTCAATATTTGATCTGACCCGTGTAAATCTGCCTCCCTCTCCTCACTTGAGTTTCAGTGAGGGAGACAGACAGAGCTGTATAATGTAAGTTTTTAATTATAATATATTTGATAAAATTGAGACCCAAAGGCTTTTATAAAAGCCGTTTCCAGTGTTTAACCCCTTCCCTGCAAGTGATCTTACACAGCAGCACATTTTTTGCTGTCTATTAACCCCTTGCTTGCTTAAGCAGTGCATATGGTCACTGCCTAAGCAACGCATATGGAATGATCTTGTCGCAGAAGGATTTTTTTTGCTATCAGCATTTTTTTTTTGTCACACTCGCTAGGGGTTAATTATACCCACTAGGGGATTATGTGTATTCCTTTTGAAGCTGTCTGTATAAGCCGAAAGTCTATAAACCGAAGGTCGTTCGGTTTATAGACTTTCGGTTTATAGAATACATGTAATTCTATGCTTTTCTATAAACCGAAAGTCTATAAACCGAACGACCTTCGGTTTATAGAAAGCCAATAGAATTACATGTATTCTATAAACCGAAAGTCTATAAACCGAACGACCTTCGGTTTATAGACTTTCGGCTTATAGAATACATGTAATACTATTGGCTTTCTATAAACCGAACTAGAGTCCCCATTCATAAGAAATTCTTATAAATGGGGACAGTATTTTTAATTTGTATGTATTTGATGTTTTTTGAAGTTATTTCCCTATCCATATTTATTTGCAGAGCACTTGTCCTGCACTTACCCACATTTTTATTCCTTTTGCAGCCCTCTAGCCCTTTCCATGACTATTTTAGAGGCATTTTAGTGGCCAAAAGTCCATGTCCCCATTGACTTCAATGGGGTTTGGGGTCAAAATTCTCGAACCCGAACATCCAGGTGTCCGCTCAACTCTAGTTACGACTATTGCTGTAGGGAATGTCCATCTGTGCCTGAAAGGGTTAAATTGATGTTGAGAAGCCCCCCTTGCTTGACCAAGTTCAGATAAAGGTCACAGTCCCTGAGGAAGTCAGATGAGACATAATGGTTTATTTAAGAATGTCTTAGACTACAAAAAGAGGAACTAATGTTGTAGCAAGTTTCAACTGTCTTGTCTGCTGACTGACTATATTGAGATTTATTTTAGTTTTTCTGCCTAGTGACAATATATGTATCCATTGTCCACCCCCCCTTGTGACATGTATATGCCGTTTCTCATGTACTTGATGCTATGTTTGTGCAAAACCTATAACCAATCAATGCACAGGACAACGCCTAGATTTGTGTATAAATACCAATGTTTAATAAACTATATTCAGAGCTGAGAATAAAGAAACACGTGCCTCTGTGTATTTTGTTTTCCGCCTTCACAGCTCTCCAGATATCTGCTAACCTGCCACACATCAACGGCCTTAGAAGTAACTGATCAAGGAACAGAGACCGGCCGTTCCTTTCAATTTGGTGTCAGAAGTGGGATTCGGACATACAGGGTGAGTACAAGTTGTGCATGGTTGTATTTTATACTTCTATGCTGTGCTCCCTTGTCTCTCCGAATCCCGTACCTAAAAATTTAGTGGCTTAAGTAAAGCCGTGGGTTGTTGTTAAACACTTGTCACTGGGACGAGATAATATTGTGTTTCTGGTACACAATTTAAAATAATCTATTGATCTATGGTACTTGTCACTGGGACGAGAAAATATTAAGATTTCACTGGGAAATCGCTGAAGCACAAATAATAGATATAAATATTAAGATTTCACTGGGAAATCGCTGAAGTGCAAATAATAGATATAGATATTAAGATTTCACTGGGAAATCGCTGAAGTGCGTGACACTGGGTCGCGGCACAGTTTAACAAAACCTACTAAGAGATATATATGTATATATGTAGATAAATATATACAAGCAATTTGTAATTAGGAAGTGTTACTTTCTAAACTGTCGTTGATGTGTCAAAGGTTATTTGTACATATGTTAAAGTATAAGATAAGAATTGTACATTAAGTTGTGTGAACTGCATAAAATTATCTGTTCATAATGGGACAAAAGTTAAGTAATTTAGCAATTACAAGTTTTATATCAGGTAAAAGGAATGATGTCCCTTTATATGGAATCCCCATTATTACACTCAAATTTATGTGACCACAGTATGTAGTTCAGGTATAATAATGTCATAATAATTAAACCCAAAGGAAGAGAAAATTAACAAGGGTAAATCTAAATACCGTAAGAGACCTTTCCCACAGAAAGCTAAGACAGAGTCGCTGTATCCAGCACTTCCTGTTTGCTCAGAGCCCACACAGTAGAGCGACATGCACATTGTCAGATAAGGAATTAACTGCTTTGTCTGTGGCCATAAGGTATGTTTGATTTGTCTCCCTGCAGTACACAGTGTTTTCTGTATATAGTAGAAATGTTATGTATAAAGTATAAGAATATTATAACATTGCATTGTTAAACAGAATTATAAGTGTTAAGTATTTTTAGTTTGGCTGGGACACATGTACAAGTAAGAAGATAATAGTTCTGAACTGAAGTTATGTAACAGAGGATACAGATCCTTCTGTAAAACATATTGAAGATTAGAGTCTCGTGTCTGTAACTCCCAAGTACACAGTATCTTGGTGTTTTGGATATGGTAGCTGTGCAAGTTGATAAGACCATAGAAGCTGTGGCATATTATGTTTAATGTTATCATTAGGAGAATTGTCATTATTATTTAAATGTTTGCATAAGTAATTTTTGTAACTGATATTTTTTAAGATATAATTATATTTTTATAAGTGATGTCTGCGCAAATGGGCAATAGTGTTACAGTAAAAGTTTCTAATATTTTACCACAAGAGTAGAGACATGTCCTAGTTTCGTGTCAACAGCCCCAAAGTAGCAGTCGTGTTTTATGGAGATGTAACAAAAGGTAGTGTTTTATATTCAGTGGAGTACAGAAGACGTATCTTATGGATCACTCAAAGAGCGCTCACAAAAAAAAAATACGGCATTTTCAGCCTTTTAGTATAATTTTGAATGATTCATGAGTGAAGGTCTTCTGGGTTATATTGATCAGTGTGACAAGAAGTTTTATAATAAATTCGTTTTAGCAGGAAATTAACAATAGTCACTGTAGTTGTGTTATTTTGGGTAAGCAGAGTTGTTTTATTTTGGCATAGTCGGTAATTTTATTACTGTCATTAATTTGCTACTGCGCTTGTGTGTAAAACAGTAAGAGTCATATATTACTCAAGGTCTCTCTTGGACATCATGTTATATATACGTGATCAATCCAGTGGATAGTATAACAGCTGTAAAATTTCATAAATGCCATTATTTGATTTTTGTTAAGGTTTATTTTGATTTAATCTATATATTCAGTGGCATCATGTAAAATTATGAGGGTAAAAAGAAATCTAATATTTGTTTAAAAATTCTAAACATTTAACAGGTTTTACATGTTACCTATTAGAAATGTTTATTTGTTTAGGGTATATTTTTTCCTTTTTGTATTTGGGTATCTTGACCAGTATATATTTTTTATGTAAGTTGGAAGGATTTTTGTATTTGAATTTTTAGTGTATGTTGAAGATGGATTTTGTTTTTTTTCCAATATAAGATATCACATTTTCCAACACTTTAGATAAAATAGATAAGGAAAGATGTATTGATTATTTTTAAGGCATTTGTAGGTACTGATATATTTTAGATTTAAGTAGGATTTCAGAGTTGATACTAGAAAAAGACTTGAGTAACGTTTATTCGTAAAATGTTGAGAAGTGGGGGAATTTTGTGTTAAGCTGTTGAAGGCTTTGTGGGCCTTGGAAATAGCAATTGATAAAGATAAAAGGTTTTTGTATGTTGTAGAAGGTGAGAGGTCATGTTGCAAATATGTACAAAGAGAAGATGTTATGGACTAAGAATATAACAGTTAGGATTTAAAAGTGAATATTAATTTGAAAGGAAAGACATAAGTAATAATGTGTATGGTATATACCAATAAGAGGTAGAACTTTTGGTTTATACTGAAAAGTATTGATCAGTGTTTTTAAATAAACTCCCTGCCCATCCAATATAATTTTTGTAATTTGCATTTACCGTAATTGTTTTATTTTTGTGGTGTGACCAGAATTATTTTTACAGTGTTACAGCGCTACTTACATTGTTGGTGATATATGAATATAATTTTCAAATTATAGGGAACGTCAGATTACCAGCTGGAGAGCAATACATATTTAAATAAATAGAGAGCTAGCATTATATACAGTAAATATATAAACACACACACACACACACACATCCGTAATGTTAAAAATATTCATTTGTTGAATGTTAGTGTTTGTTATAATTAAGGCAAAGTACCCCATGTGATACAGTGGGAGAGTTTATTAAGCTGTTGTTTCAAATTTTAAATACAAGTTAAATTTTAATTTATGAGAATGTATATCTGTCAGTGATTAGTGGAAAGAATTAGCAAGTGTCATGTTCTTAAACATGCTGTGGTGTTGGAGGTGAAAGAGTTAATTATATAAATTCAGATAGTTTTTGTTGTATATGAAAGAGAGAAAAAGTCCCCCCAGAAACCCCCCCTTCATTTCCCCTTCTATCTGTTTGTCTAATTGCAGATAAGAGAGTTGTAGCAGTGGCTGCAAAAGTAATTTTTTTTTTTTTGTGTGTGTGTGTGAAGGGAGGGGGAATGGACCAAAGTTGTGTTCTGTGCTGTGGTCATGTTGATAGTATATTGATAATGGTCAAGAGATATATTTTGTTGTCAATAATTTTGATGAAGTATATGTAGCAATTGTGAATTTTTATAAAATATTTTTTTTTGACAGGCCACGCCTGTTAGTTTTGTTGAAGTAGCTCCAGTCTATTTAGATGTTGTTTCAGAGTTTACTGATAAGGACCAGCAAATCTAGATTATTACTGATGCAGTTCCAGTAAGAGGTCTTAATCACTAATGAAGAGCTTGTGATTATTAACAGTGATTATTATTATCAGTTGTATATTACACTCATCATGCTCAGTCAGGAGATTCATAAAAAGAATAATAATATTTTTAAGAACAAAAGAGTGGTCTAGTTATTTTGAAACATGAGTTAAGAGTTATAATATTTTTAATGATATTTTAATGTAAAGCAAATAAGCCAAAATGTTTAATGAAATATTGCATGTTACTAATTGGAATATTTTGAGTTTTATTTCCATATAGATTAAAGCTGTACAGCCAACAAAAGACAAGTTCACAGTGCACCAACAAATCTATTGCTGATAAAAGATTATTTCTAAAGAAAGAAAAAGTTTATTTTAAAAGAAGAAATACTTACAATACAAGTAAAGAAAGGATCCTAACAAAGTCTACTGGAATAGTGTTGTGAAAATTGTTCAAATTAACTCCTGGATCCACGTTATTTACGTAGTGCACATTCCTGTACTGACAAACAGGCCAACAAAGGAGCAGCAATTTAATGTTTTGATGAGAATAATAACTCCCTGACCACTAGCCAACATAAGCTGAGTCGTCAACCTAGGATAACTCGCAAAGAATACACCCAGGAGTCTGCAACAGATACAACAGTATGCAAAAGATCATCATTGTTGGGAAGTATATTTTCATATGTACAAATGTATACAATTGTTATTGAAGGCTTGTAATTTTTGTAGTAGAGATTTGTTTAATTGTGATATTACAGGTATGTTTAGAGTAGAGTGAATTTTTGCAGACTGACTCTACCAAACACAATGAGTCGACCCATAAGAAACTGTATTTTGATAATATGTTTGTGGAATTTTATGTAGACAGTATATAAAATCTCAGGAAATGTATCTGATATTTTAAATAGGTTAGTTTGTTTTTGTAAGAGAGACTAATCAAGAAGGATTATGGATTTAAGGAATAGGTTAAAAAGTGTCCACAAGTAATCCGTGAGATCCCCTGGGACTGGGAAATTGGCTAGGATCACTTGGAGCGAAACTTGTAAGTGGTTTAGCATGTGTGAGATCAGTGTTGCTAATTGTTTATGTTGTTTGTTTCAAGGGTCTCATCCTCAAGTGCATCCTGACCACTGACATCATGCCCCTACGAGAAGACTGGAAGACACTGCTCAGATATTCCCCATTATGGAAGCTTACAGTGCAACTAAGCTGGATGACCAACCAATGTGTGAAATCGAGGAAGTGTGCCTTATCATCTTGGATACAATGATTATGTTGACCAGGCAACTCCTGATGGTTATACTTAAAAACAGACAATGTCAATTTCTAAGAATAAAAGGGGAGAAGAGTATGAATATTATATGGACTGTAGGGGCCTCTGGAGTCACGTCGTGGATGGGAGACCATATTGTTTTGTCTGCTGCCATTTCATCTGACTGTTTTTTGTGTTCTGAATGCATGCCATGTTGTGTGTTCTGAATGCATGATGTCAGTTTTGCTTCAAGTTATTTTAAAGTATTCTGCAAATGACTCAGTCCTTGGGAATTGCAAACTCCGGAATAATATGTTTGATTTTTACATAGATCTATTGGTTGTAGAGAAGGGTTTTATTAGGCAGGGTAAGAGGAGCAATCAACAATAGATAATTCATTTAGTTTTGTGTCCATCATGTGCTTTTGTTGGTCATGCCATTATGTAACATATTTAGATAGTTATGTTAGGCCTTCCATATTTAAGAGAGAGATACTGTGAATTTTCACAGGTCCAATATCTCTCTGCAGAGCGAAACCAAGGTCTGCTCAGTCGTCAGAGGTCTATACCTAATCTCAAAGGCTATTAAAGTTAAAGTTAATGTTAGATGTCAGTATTGTCCTGAGGCAGTCCGGTAAAACAGGAAAGCCATAGTCGGTTAGTAAACATTAAATATGGATGTGAAGATTTTTGATTCAATATGTTGTTTTAATTGATCAGACCACTCCAATTTTATCCAATGGTATTTAAATAATATAAGAGATGTGGACACAAATATCAAGTGAGCCACAGGTTTTGATTGGATATTCGAAATATGCTCGTGGTTAGGAGATAATTAAGTGTTTTGTTTTAATAATAGCAATAATCGGTGTTTTTTATATAATTGTGAGGTGTGATAAATGCATTATTGCTTAAGCTGTTAAACCAGCTCCAAAACTCCAATACCACACGAAATATTACATTACTTATGCTAGAGCTTCTCAACAGCAATATTAAGATTGTTCAGCAAGTGAACAAAAGAGTGGAACTGAAAGGGTTAAATTGATGTTGAGAAGCCCCCCTTGCTTGACCAAGTTCAGATAAAGGTCACAGTCCCTGAGGAAGTCAGATTAGACATAATGGTTTATTTAAGAATGTCTTAGACTACAAAAAGAGGAACTAATGTTGTAGCAAGTTTCAACTGTCTTGTCTGCTGACTGACTATATTGAGATTTATTTTAGTTTTTCTGCCTAGTGACAATATATGTATCCATTGTCCACCCCCCCTTGTGACATGTATATGCCGTTTCTCATGTACTTGATGCTATGTTTGTGCAAAACCTATAACCAATCAATGCACAGGACAACGCCTAGATTTGTGTATAAATACCAATGTTTAATAAACTATATTCAGAGCTGAGAATAAAGAAACACGTGCCTCTGTGTATTTTGTTTTCCGCCTTCACAGCTCTCCAGATATCTGCTAACCTGCCACACATCAACGGCCTTAGAAGTAACTGATCAAGGAACAGAGACCGGCCGTTCCTTTCAGTGCCGAATATGTCTGGATCTAAGGATGTTTTCCTCATTTGGTGAGTGCATGGTGACAGGTCAGAGAAAAGTTTGACACCCTTGTATTCTTCATCCTCTAATGTGTTTTGTCTTGAGGCTAGCCTTATTACATTTTTCAGATAATAGCTCGATCTCATAATATACCGCTTTTAGTCGGTGAAATGATTTAGTGGCTTGTCTATTGAGTATGGTGGCCTCTTTGCGTAATGAGAGTAATTCTTGGAAATCAGGGCCATCAAGTGTACGTTTATGGCATTGTTCCAAAGAGGCTATGCGTGTCAGTAGAGAATTGAGTTTATCCGAGTAGCTACTTTTGGTGGCGGAACCCAGTTTTATGAGGTGGCCTCGTACCACGCATTTGTGGGCTTCCCAAATGGTGAGCAGTGGGACTTCTGGTGTGAGGTTAGTCTGAAAATATTCCGTCAGGGTTTGTTTCGTCGAGTCCTCTATTTCCACATCTGACAACAATGACTCATTCAGTCTCCAAGTTGTTTGTGTGGGTTTTGTCAGAGGGGAGTAAAGAGACATATATAGTGGTGAGTGGTCCGACCATGTCGTGGGCCCATAATGTGCTCGGTCAAGTAGTGTCAAATGGTAGGATGACATGAATAAATAATCTATTCTAGTATACCGGTTATGTGGGATCGAGTAATAACTATAGTCCTTAGTCGTAGGATGCAGGGCCCTCCAGCAGTCTACCAACTTAGCATCTGTGAGCAGTTTCCTAACCTGTGTGGGTGTTTGCGAGGAGCCGGTGGACGTATCCCAGCCGGGGTCCAATGCCAAGTTGAGATCCCCCCCTAGGATAAGAAAGTCTTCCTGAAAACTGCGTAATGTGCCCAGGATTTTGTTTAGCGTTATGTGTTGTAATCTGTTTGGTAGGTATATATTAGCAAACGTATATGTTTTGTTAAGTATAGAGCCCTTGATCATCACGTATCAACCCTCTGGGTCCGAGATCTGGGCGGCCAGTTGAAATGGGACGTGTCGAGAAAGCAGAATAACTGTGCCTTTCGTTTTTTTGCAGGGGTCATTGCTATAGAACGCTAGAGGGTATTTTCGGTTGTGTAGGGCTGGGTGTCCCGTGCCCATCAAATGTGTTTCCTGTAGGAATGCCACAGAGATAGAGTCGGCTTGGACGTCCCTGAGCAAGTGGGATCTTTTTTCCGGGATATTAAGTCCCTTTACGTTCAGAGAGACCACCTTCAACTTAGAAGAACGATAGTTAGGGTCATCTGTTGTGTTACGTGTGCCCGACATTGTGCGTTTACTGTCTATAAGACTTGCGTGGGGGTGACTTCAATATATAGGGCAGACCCAAGGCGGGGGGAGGGTGAGGAAAGAGAACTCAGGGGGGTTTAAACAGGTGACTTTTAGCTCCTATTGGTCGAGTGGGTTCACACTGCACCAGTCAGAGAAACCACACACCCACCAATACTTCCAGGGCTCTGGTCAGGAGGGGTGAATGGATTTGTGCAGTGGAAATCAGTCTTGGATGAACCGGCAATAAAAAGGGGGTTGCCTCGTCCAAATCAAAATCAGAATCACAGAGATATAATAACACAAGTATGAGGAGATATGAGGGTTTTGGCAGGCCCGCTGCTCCCTCAGTTCCTATACATAAGAATTTATATATAATACATCATCAACAACAAATTTAAAACATCAAAACTGCACACTAGGCGGCACCTCGTTAGCGGGGGTGCCTTCTTTCAGGGGGACAGAACTGTTAAAGTCTACCAGATTTGATCTACGTCGGTAAAGCTTGTGTAGGAGAAAGAGAGAGAGCCCCAACATTTCTCCTTGGTCTCAAGTATAGCTACTAAACAAGCCGTCCCACCTCCAGTTTAGGAAGATATTTGTCTGATTGAGGAGGATCAGCCTCTACCATACAAATGTGTGCTGATGGGAAAGTGTCTCAGATTGTGGACACTATCACCTTTAGGTGTATACCTGTAAACAGTGAGATGGGCACCAACATAAATTACGGGCCTAGACCCGGTCTCGGTGTAGTTTAGTGACCTGATGGCCGGAGGGGCGTTTTAATACTACCGAACTATGGGGGTAAGTGACGGCCCCATCTTAGGTCGGAGTTTGTTTGGGGGTCTTCGTGGTGCGTCAATTAGCAAATAACATAAGCGGAACCACCTTCCGTTACGGTGGGCGGCAAACATTACACTGAACCTTAAACTAAGTGTCAGGTAACAATAAACATAACATGAGCAGTGGGAAGAGACATATATTCACCGCTTTCCTCCATGGGTTGGGTCCCTCATGTGCTGGACTCTGGCCACCTTCAAAAACGGTAAAGGTATGGTCATAGTTATATTTTAAGAGTCTCCAGTGTCAGGAAACTGTTAATATAAACTCCATGATATGAGCGGAGTGGGGATCTCCAAAAAAGTTCTCATTCCTCGTGGAAGGTTCTTTATTTCCCCTATTCTTCAGCTTCCATACCCGGCGGCAGATCAATAGTAGTGTTCTGGATGGGCGGGTTCCTTGCGGTCTGTCTCTCCGGGCCCCTCAGACTAATTCTAGGATGTGGCGTGCGACCTGGGGGTCTCAGGCTATTCCTCCGATTTTCTCCCAGTAATGCTAGGTTCCAGTCTGACACCGCTGTCTCCGGTAAGTTCAGGAACATCAACAGACCTGGTATGTCCTGGTGATATTGGACCAAGTACGAGCCTTGACTCGTGCGAACATTCAGGCTGAAAGGATAGCCCCAGGAGTAGGAGATGTTTTTCTCCTGCAGGTTTGATGTTAGAGGCCTGAGTGCTCTCCTGGCTTGTAGCGTCAGGTCTGATAGGTCGTTGTAAAAAGAGATTTGGAGGTTGTTGTGGGACCAGCGGCCTACTTCTCTCGCTTGTTGCATGATTGAGTCTTTCAGGCGAAAGTCCGTTATTCGGCAGATTATGTCTCTGGGCATACTGCCTGGTGGGCCCCGGGTTTTAGAGCACGATGCGCCCTATCCATAGCTATGGACGTTATCTCCGGTCTGTCAAGCAGCGCCATAAAGATGTCCTATAGTAAGCCAGGAACGTATTCCTCGGATCGCGGGGCGGCCTCAGGTACACCTCGCACCCGGATGTTGTTCCGTCTGCCACGGTTGTCTAGGTCTTCTATCCTACGTTGATACTCTGCAAGATGTAATGATGGCGTGTGGAGGTTCTAGCTATGGAGGAGATCGTCCTTGTTTGTTGGGCGGAGGCTTCCTCCTGCGCTGAGATCCTGTCGTCTAGTTCCGTTTTGAGTGTAGCTACTTCCACGTGTATAGCCTGTTTTATCTCGGTAATGAGATGGCTAAAATCCGTCTTCCATGGTGCAGAGGTAAATAACTGTTGTGTCTCGATCGTAGCATCACTGTGTGGTCGACCGTGCTGTTGCGCAGGAGCGAGGGGGATATCTTCGTCGGCACACAGAGAGCTTGTTGAGGAGTAGGCCTCATGCTCTTCTTCCACCTGCGACGCCAAGTCCGTCGGCGTCTTGAAAAATTATTTTAAAGAGTTCGTGATTGCTTTGCCCTTGTCCTTGGGTGTCGGGGTGTCTAATAAACCACGTTTATTGCGACCCATCGTGCGTTTAGATGTATGCACGTTGTGATGGTTCAAAGCATTGATACCCTACGTCATTCCTAGGCTCATGGAGTGCGAGGCAGCATTGATTGAGCTCTGAGTTTGTTTAAGGAGGGGAAGAGAACACGAGGCAGGGGGAGAGGAGAGAATATGGGGGAAGCGGGAGAAGAGAGAACATGGGGGAAGGAGGGGAGAAGAGAGAACATGGGGGAAGGGGAAGAGAGAACACGGGAGAGAGGGGAGAGGACAGAACGGGGGGGGAGAGGACAGAACGGGTGGAAAGGAGAGAACACAGGGCAGAGAGAGGAGAGAAGGGGGAGAGAGAAGAGAACACAGATGAGATACCATAGGGGAGGGAGAGGGGAGAGAGGAGAGAACAGGGAAGAAGAGAGAAGAGAACAGAGGGGGAGAGAGCAGAGAACAGGGAAGAGAGGAGAGAACAGGGGGGAGAGAGGAGAGAACGGTGAAAGAGAGGATAGAATGGGGGGAAGAGAGGAGAGAAACAGGGGCAAGAAGGGAGAACACCGGGGAGGAGAAGAGAGAACACTGACTGCTCATTGGAGAGGAGAGAACACTGACGGGGAGAGAATACAGATGGGGAGAGAGGAGAGAATACAGATGAGGAGAGGAGAGAATGCAGACGGGAAGAGGCGGAAACAGAGACAGCTATGGGGAAGAGGAGAGAGACAAATATGGGGAAGAGGAGAGACATACATGGGTAGAGGGACAAAGAGACAGTTATAGGAGGAGAGAGACAGACATGGGAAGGGAAAGGAGAGAGACAGGAATGGGAAGGAAGGAGACAGACAGACATGGGAAGGCAGAGGTGAGGCAGATATGAGATGGCAGAGGAAAGACAGACAGACATGGGACATCAGACGAGAGACAGACATGGGGAGGAAGAGGAGAGACAGACATGGGAAGGGAGAGGAGAGAGCGACAGACATGAGAAGGGAGAGGAGAGAGACTGTCAGGCTCCGCAATAAAGCTCCTCACCGGTATATCCGGTAATGGCTGGATGCTGCCCCAATCCACAGGACAAAGCCAGCACACATCACTTACCTCCAGTCCAGGTATGTGCGCATCCCGCTTCTTCCACTACTATCCAGCAAGCAGGCACACTTGGCATGACAACATGCCCACCTGATTACCGTGATCATTTAAATAGAATCACCGAGATGGCACTCAGTGATTCTCTTGTCGTTTACTCCTAGCATTGATGATTTCCCTTCCTATTTGTTGCTGACCTTGGATTGCCTTATCATTACTGAACCTGTGCTTGTGCCCCTGGCCTTTGGATTGTCTTATCATTTTGAACCTGTGCTTTTGCCCCTGCCCTGGACAGTTGTGGATATTGCTACCTTGATCAGTGTGTTGCCATTCGGATATCATTCATTGCATTCATCCTGCTTCTGTATATCACTATTCTGACTTTACCAATGGCTGTTTCCAGGTACTTTGTTGTGTGGATTATAAGTTGTTACTTCTGCCAAGTATACGCTGCAGTGCCTTCCATTTTGCTTATTGCTTACATAATGGTGTGCCTCATACTATGGATTACAACTATTCGACCAACTGTAAAGTTTCCTCCTGTATTGTATGGGGTATATATATTGCTGAGAATTCCTCGCCGCATCTCTGTGGGTCGCTACGCTTCTCCCGATATCAGGTGTGTGCAATTACTATATTACACCTATACTGCTTCTGTAATAGTGCATATTGGTCTCCTCCCCGTAACCCTCACAGAGACAGACATGGGAAGGGAGAGGAGAGAGACAGACATGGGAAGGGAAAGGAGAGAGATAGAAATGGGAAGGAAGAGAGACAGACAGGCATGGGAAAGCAGAGAAGAGACAGACATGGTGTGGGGATTCAGGACCCCATTCCACACCAGGCCGGGGTCCCTTACCTTCAGCAGTTCCCTCTGTAACCTCAGCCACCCACCAGGGAACAGGACCATGGCATGGTAGGCGCATCCCCGGCCACCAGTAACTCGCGCCCCATGATTAGCGGGTGCTTCCTTAGTGCAGATGGCGGGGGGGGGGGGCATGGCCTTTGATGGACTTGGACTGTTTCTCTCTCAAATTTCTGTCCGCTCCTTGACCTGGATGATACCTTGTTTTACCTTTGGTTGCTGCTCCCCTGTGGCACTCCGCTACCTCCCTGCCATAGGCTCCCAGAGCTCAACCCTGAGACATAGGATGGCAGTTGAGAGACAGACAGATATGGGAAGTAAGAGGAGAAGCAACTAGACATGGGAGGAAAGAGGAGAGACAGACTGACATGGGAAGGAAGAGGCAAGACAGACATGGGAAGGGAGAGGAGAGACAGACAGACATGGGAATGGAGAGGAGAGAGACAAACATGTGAAGTAAGAGAGACAGATGGGAAGGGAAAGAAGTGCAACAGACATGGGAAGGTAGAGGAGAGAGACAGGCAGACATGGGAAGGGATAGGAGAGAGACAAGCGGACATGGGAAGGGAGAGGAGAGAAACAATCGGACATGGGAAGGGAGAGAAAAATACAGAAGGACATGGGGACAGGAAAAGACAGACGGACATGGGGAGAAGGAAAAGGACAGATGAGATCAGACTCTGGATCCACCCCTGCTTTGTTGGCATCATTGTACTCTATAAATGATACTGCTGACCCCTTACGTTATAATGTTTGAATGACATTTTCTTGTTTTGTATTTCCTGTTTTACATTACCTGTAAGCCACATTGGTTTTGATTTGTGTCTTTTGTATTTGTTCCCCAAAGGTATATATTGGGATGTGTACTTTTGTAATGTGTGCTTAAAGGAATTCCACTTGTCTGTGTTTTGTCCAGAAAACAATTCTTCCCAGTATACATTCAATTGATGCCCTTAGCCCATCAAAGTTGGCCTTTCTAAAATTAAGTGTTTTGGTGGAGTAGGTACCCATTAGCTTTTTTGCATTAATCTCAAATGAAACTATGTTATGGTCTCTATTCGCCAAGTGTTCTCTTACTTGGATGTTTGAGATAAGCTGCTCATTGTTTGTTATTATCAGATCCAGACAGGCATCCATTCTAGACAGGCTGTCTACTAATTGTGCCATACTTTTTTTATTAAGCAGGTTCAGAAACTTGCTGCCCCTAGCGGACCTAATTGTTCCACAATTCCAATCCATATCTGGGTAATTCAAATCTCCCATGATTAAAATCATTCAGATGTGCAGCCTTTTCAATTTGTAATAAAAGCTGATCGTCTCCATCAATGCTAATGTGTGGTGGCTTGTAGCATTTACCTATAAGAAATGTGCAACTCTTTTTATTATCTATGCTAATCTCCACCCACAGTGTCTCCACATCAGTTCCTGTATCTTATGATGGTCTGATTAATATTCAGTTTTATTTTTCTGTATATGGCATGGTAAGTTGGATGGGGTTTTCAATTAAATGAGACCATGTTTAAAAGACACAGTACACAGCATATCTGTACACCTGTATAGTCACTATTTAAACAATGCCAACAAATTTCTATAAAATTTTAATGTATCAGGTAGATGAAAATCAAGCAACAGGCACCTAAATTGTCAACAAATATTTCCCCATAGTATAACATTTTATTTGTTCTACTCACCTGTAATAACATTGTTTAAATTAATAAAGCACAAACAGATCAGCAGCTGCAATTATATATAGCACTATAATATGTTATTCAAGAAAAAAAAGGAACTTTAATTCAACCTTTTAATTGAACAGAGGTTATACCAACTGATGGCCTTTAAAAAGTATTCCATTTTATCCTCATATAAAGGCACTGTATTTTTTTAAACTATATTCTATAATATATGTCCTAAAAAGTATGTTCTATTTTATTCTCATATAAAGGCACTGTATTTTTTTTTTATTATATATTTTTTTATTGCATCACAAATAAGTCCTACACAACAAATATAAAATACTTATTTACTCCAACATTATGACATAAAATATAGTTGTGTAGGTAATACATATATAAAACAATACCAATAGTGCAAATATTTTCATTTTTTAAATCTTATGAAATCGAACTAGTAACACCGGGCAGATGGCATAAAAAAGTATTACATTGGAAACCTATCCTCTGTGGTGAGATGGATGCCTGACTAACCTGAGATAGACTGTTGCTAAGAAGACGAATATAGACGTTCTTAAACATAGATATAGAAGACACTGTCGCATAAAGGGAGACTAAAATCGTCAGTTATCCTATCTTGGACAAGTAATGATAAGAGTTACTGTCCCAGAGAACTGACTAGGTGTGACAACCTGTCAAAGTACTCATAGGTAATATAAACGCAATAAACTTATATTGACCATAGTGTTATCAATTGTAACTAAGAAGACAAATAACCCACTTTTCACTAGAATAATCTGTGTCAGGCTTGGGCAACAAACAAATTATTCCTAGGGAACATGGATAATAAAAAAAAGAAGAAAAGTGAAATAAAAGGATAACGGAATCCTATTATCTTCCATGTATCAATAAAGAAAAAATTTCGAAGAAAAAAAGGATAACGGAAAAGGGAAAAGAGGAGGATGAAATAAGAAAAGATCAAGATGAATAACAGCAGGGAGAGGGGATCCCGAGAGGGAGATGCCGGCAGCTTCAAGATGGAGCTGCACAAAAGGGGGCACGGACCCGCACTTTTGGCATGCAGCAAAAAAGGTGCCCGTGGGTATACCACTTACCCAGTGGCGGTGCCCTGGGAGGGCGAGAAAAATCTAACAACAGTGTATATATATATATACAGTGGGACAGGAGCAGTCTCGCTAAAATAAGGGAAGGGGCTTCATACAAGGTCTCGAATGCAGTTCAAGCACTTAGGTTTGGTGCGGGGTCCAGATTTGCGTCATCAGATTCCTGCGTCAATGACGGAATTTTTAAGGAAGCTAGAAAATGTGGTATGTCATTGGGGTCCTCAATTGTGAGCTGTTTGTTGTTGATAATCACAATCAGATACTGTACAGGGCCCCATTTATATTTGATGTTATTTTTTATCAAGTTGGCCGTGAGCTGGGACATGGATTGTCTCCACTGCAGTATCAAGGGTGGTAAGTCCTCATAGAATTGGAGAATTGTGCCCTCATAGTGTATTTTCCTTAGTGTTCTTGCAGCAAAAAATAGGTGAGTTTGGCCGAAGTAGATGTCAGTTTCACGATTACATCTCTTGGGGACTCCGGTGGTGCCTTTTGAGCCTTGCGGACTCGAAAGCTGTCCAGGACAGAAGTATCGGGGTTGCCAGAGTTTGGTCTGAGGAGTGTGAGAAGGCCTCGTAGGTAAGGTCGGAGAGCAGCTGGCCCGACCGCCTCCAGGATACCTCGAATACGTGGGTTGGCCTATCTGAGTTTATTGTCCAGCAATACAACCTGGCGGGACAACAGGTATATTTGTTAAATTGCAGAGTCAGCACGGTCAACGAGGGAGGTTTGTTGGAAGCGTGTTGTTAATGTATACTTAACAGTCCTGTTGATTTCTTGAATTGAAGGCTTTGTGTGCTTTAAGCTGGCCACAATAAAAGGCCACTCTAAAATGTGCAGTTTTTGCAACATGAGGTGATGGTCGTGGACGAATGGCACAACAATGGGCCTCAGGATCTCGTAGCGGTATCTTTGTACATTCAAAATGCCATCAATAAAATGCACCTGTGTTCATTGTCCATAACATACACCTTCCCATACCATAAACCCACCGTCCACCATGGGCCACTCGATACACAACATTGACATCAGCAAACCACTCACCCACACAACGCCATACACGCTGTCTGCCCTACACAGTGAAAACCGGGATTCATCCGTGAAGAGAAAACTTCTCAAAAGTGCCAGACGACATTGTATATGAGTATTTGCCCACTCAAGTCAGTTATGATGACAAACTACAGTCACGTCAAGACCCCGATGAGGACGACGAGCACAAAAATGAGCTTCAATGAGATGGTTTCTAACAGTTTGTACAGAAATTCTTGGTTATGCAAACCGATTGTTGCAGCAGCTGTCTGGGGGGCTGGTCTCAGACGATCTTGGAGGTGAAGATGCTGGATGTGGAGGTCCTGGGCTGGTATAGTTACACGTGGTTTGCAGTTGTGAGGCCAGTTGGATGTACTGACAAATTTTCTGAAACGCCTTTGGAAATGGGTTATGGTAGAGAAATGAACATTCAATTCATGGGCAACAGCTCTGGTGGACATTCCTGCAGTCAGCAAACTAATTGCACGCTCCCTCAAAACTTGAGACATCTATGGCATTGTGCTGTGTGATAAAACTGCGCATTTTATTGTGGCCAGCCTAAAGCACACCTTTGTAATAATCATGCTGTCTAATCAGCATCCTTAAATGCCACACCTGTGAGGTGGATGGATTATGTCGGCAAAGGAGAAGTGCTCATTAACACAGATTTAGACAGATTTGTGAACAATATTTGAGAGAAATAGGCCTTTTGTGTACATGAAAAAAGTTTTGGATCTTTGTTTTCAGCTCATGAAAAATAAGGGCAAAAACAAAAGTGTTGTGTTTATAATTTTGTTCAGTGTATGTAATTTTTTTTTTTGGATAACATTATTCCCAGAAGGACCCGAACTGATTTTCTAAATTGGAAGGACATATAAATGGGTTAATCATTAACATTTGCATATTAAATGGCAAAAAATGGCATTTTGAGGGTCAAAATACTGGCATATTAAATGGCAAAATAATGGCATACTGAGGGGCAAAATACTGGTATATTAAATGGCAAACTACTGGCATATTGAGGGGAAAAATACTGGCATATTGAGTGGCTAAATACTGGCATATTGAGTGGCAAAATAATGGCATATTAAATGGCAAAAGAATGGCATATTAAATGGCAAAATAATGGCATATTAAGGAGCAAAATACTGGCATAGTAAATGGCAAAAGAATGGCATATTGAGTGGCAAAATACTGGCATATTGAGTGGCAAAATATTACTGGCATATTGAGTGGCAAAATATTACTGGCATATTGACCAACTGCCCCCTGGGGGGGGGGACAGAAAATTTGTTCAGTAAGGGGCCCTGAAATTGCTGGTGGCGGCCCTGGCATAGAGCCCCATCTATGCAGAAGGCTGAAGATGGGTGTTCTAAAAAGTCTGAATAAGGATTCTCTCCCACTCTTCTTCATACCAAACCCCCCCCCCCCCTGCTCCTATTAAGAAAGTGTCAATGCCCAGCTTCCCTTCCTCCCAACCTTCCCCTCTGTTCCATCCAGTGGTACAGCTGTTGTTGGCAGAAAGAGAAGAATAGTTTAAAACAGAAAATAAATATAAATACGAGCCACAACTTATTTATAAAAGGTCCAATAGAATCGTGCCTTACAAGGGATATAATGGCATAAATACAGAGATTTAGAAAGGGGTACCTATCGCTCTCTGAAATTGCTATTTTTTGTTGTTTGTCTTTTTATGTTGCGTGTAAACATGAAGTGGTTTTGAAGGTATCAAAGAGCAAGAATGATAAATGAATGACCTTACATGCTTAAGTGGATGACTCTCCAAATCCAGGGTTTGAATTCTATCCACAATAGATCTATTTTTAACACTGTCCTACAAGAAACCCATTGGAAGAGAGACATAATTAAGAAAACTACTTTTAAAGGATACCCTACTTTGCTGGATGCCTCTCTACAAGACAAGAAGAAAAAAAGGGTATCAATTTTAGTATCCGACAGTCTTATACAAACATATCTATAGCAAATTTTAAAATGAGGCCTGATATGTAATAGTGGTATGCCGAATGAACGATAAAAATAACCAAAATCCAATATCTACATTAAACACCTTAATCCAAAGGATTACGGAGATACAACAAGGCCAATTAGTAATAGCCACCTGCTGGTTTTATTATCTCATGTAGCAGTAGTGGTTATCTCTGCATTTGTCCTCTATCATTTACCTACTGCTCAGATGTGGGTTGTTGCAGTGTGATGAGACCTGGGGCTATTTAAACCCCATCCTCCCAGCAATCAGAGCTGGTACATTTTGTCTGCTGGCTTGCATCTTGTATTCCTGTTTGTATTATTCCTGACCATCCCGCTCTCTCCAGTCCTTTGACCTCGGCTAGTTCCTGACAATCCTGCTACTCTCCAGTTCTTCGACCTCGGCTAGTTCCTGATGATCCTACTACTCTCCAGTCCTTTGACCTCGGCTAGTTCCTGATGATCCTGCTACTCTCCAGTCCTTTGACCTTGGCTTATTTTTTTTTTACTATTCTGCATTTTTTACTCCCTGTGTGGCTATGACTCATGGGAAACCTAACAAGGCCTCTGCTTGTGGGTGTTCAAAGCCAGGGGCTCCACCCTGTGCAGGGCTTTGAATTATCCACTACAACTGCACCGCGACTCCAGCCCATCTCAACACATTATTAATCATTTTATTCTTTCCCTCACTCACCACTAAACCCATTTCATTATGGTATTGCCAAAGTTCCCTTAGCTTCTTCCAACTACCATTGATTTCATTCATCCCATTGGCTATTAACATTAACATAACCTATTGGCCAGCTTCCCTTAGATCCCTCCTTTCATCCCATTGTTCTCCCTTCCACTTACTCTGACCTTTACCTTGGACTGAATGAATGTGCAATGTTCTGCATTTGGTTTAGGGGTTTTAGGAGTGTGACTGGGCTGCAGGTGGTATAGTTCAATGAAAAGGTGGCAAGCTAACACATCAGATGCATGCTGGTTGGTGCATTAGATTGTAATGGGTAAGAGCTCCTGATTGATTTATTTGAAACCTATTTCTGCACCATAGTTCGTGAGTGCATAAACGTTATTTTTCCATTTGCCACTTCACTTTTAATAATATTACACTATCAAGCATGTTTGTTTGTTTTATATTTTTTACATGTATGATTCTGCGCTACTCCACAAAATCTATTAACTTTCAAGTACTGTGAGGAGTACTAGGGAGAAGCTGCAGTCATCCGTGTAGGTATTATTTGAATGATATAATTTACCAAGTCCTAAAGACACACACCCCTTCGTTTTTATTTAGGGTGGGAATACAAGGCAGGGCTGGAATGCAAGGCAGGGCTAGAATATATGACAGGGCTGGAACTTGACTGTAGCTGGTTTAGGCAGGTGCCACTCTGGGGTCAACTGGGCAGGTGCCATACTAGGACCAACTGGACAGGTGCCACTTTGAGGCCAACTGGGCAGGTGTCATTCTAGGCAGGTGCCGCTTTGGGGCCAACTGGGCAGATGCCATATTAATCCAACTGGGCAGGTGCTGCTCTGAGGCCGAACTAGGAAAGGGTGCCACATTGTGTCCAGACAAGGAACAAGGCAAGGATATCAAACAGGTCAGGGAAACAAGCAGACAGGAAAGAGCATAAATAATAAACAGACAAGCAAAGCAAAAAGGATACAGCCTGGATAAGACTGCACATGGGTGAATGGTTACATTTTCATTCTATCTCTCCATCTCAGTGTCCCTTTGTGCTTTCTTCAATTTATGATGATAGTGGCCCTGTAGTGGTGCCAGTGTGCCAACCATAATCAAACCAAAGGAAATGCTGCACAGCACACTGGTATTGTGCGTAATATTCATAGTGAAGTGTAGTGATGCTGGTTGATGTCATGCTTAGTACATGCCATTACAGCACAGATTCCAGCTTCACTGGTGTCCTGTGTCTTGCTGGTATAGGCGGCATGACACATGTGAGTCATATAGATCAATGACTCAAACCACTGGAGAACTACTAACACTGGAGTTAACTATTTTAACCATGATACCATTATTTTCTCCTCATTTAATACAATACTTTGTGTTTAATACATACAAGTACATATATGTTATAAGCATTTCGATTTTACATAATAAGAAACTGCAAGGCTATTAATCTGAATAATGCTATTCACTTTAAACATGTGGCTGACATTTTTCTTCACGTTATCTACTAAGTGTACTATAAAGAATGGTTTATTTAAATTACAGAATACACACAAATTATGAATGATTTGACTTATATAAAATAAAATAACAATATGTTTTTTTTTTTAAATTATCATTAACATGAAAAAAATGTGCAAACCTATGGGAAATATAAAGCCATCCTACAGCTTATTATACAGTTTTCCTGCAGAAAAGTTCAAGAGAAAAATTTGTAATTTGCTTGTTCTGCCACCTATAGCACACAATCTTTCAAGCCCATATGAAAAGTACAAAATATTCATTGAAATAATTGACCTCTTGGGTGCTATCAGGTAGGATGGAGGTATAACATGTCAAGCAATTTTTTCAGCTAATAAACATTATTTTGAAATTCTGCTAGAACTGATTCTTTATAAACAAAATAACTCCATTTATTTATTTCCATTTAACATGTCTACCCCTGAATCTTTCATTTAAGCATAAGATGTTATGCTTTCATTTATACTTAAAAAGATTTGAGAACCAAAAAAGGCTAGGGGGAGGAGGGGACTGGACGGACTAGAGTTGCTAATAACATTCTTGGTCTATCCTTGCCCCAGAATGGCTGTGGAGCAGGGAGAGACTACAGCTGTCAAAGCAGGCATTTGCATTGACAGCTATAAACATCCATTCCGTGACTGTTTTTGTTGGGGCCTCATTTTACATTTTATCTAACAAGTTCCCTTTAGTGTGGACCTGTAACCTGAAAACTCCTTATTTTATATTCATTTTATGTAACCAAGATCCTAAATATGCTAACTGAGCTGACTGCCCTCATTGTTCCACTTGGCAGTAATGGGAAATGATGCAATATGACCGTATGGCCAAATAAAAATAACCGATTTTGAAAGCAGTATAGTGTCTTCGTCTTTTTTACTATATTTTACCTAATCTAGTGCAAAAACATTATGATGACACATCCATTTTAAGTTTACAAAGAGAAGTGATTTTGTATATAATGTATTGTTATTATAAAAGTATATATTTGCTTAATCTATAGTATTTGTAATTTTCACTATTAGTGTAGTTTGCAATTCACAGTTGTGTTTAGTCTTTTTGTCCTTCATTTATCCTTTGCGTAGAAGAACACAATGTGCTGCAAGACCTTCTCTTTACTTGTTATGCCTTATAAATAGAATTGTGTTAAACTCCAATAATAAACTCAAAATGCACTGCCACCACAAAAGACAAATTGCCACCACAAATGTCCACCTCACCCAGCTGTGTCAGATCTGAGCATTTAGCCAACCAGAACAAAAATAATGCATTAGCTTTTCTTGGTCAGTGAATGTTAGAGGCATTAATTTCAAAATACTTTAAAGTGCTGTGACTTTGGGTGATTTGATAACCTACTGATAACATAGGGGAGACATCTGCTCACAGCATAGAGTTGTCTGATGTTTTAATCTGAAGGCCATCTTAAGATTTAGAAGCTAACATGTTCAGATGAGATTATATGAATGACGAATGGGCTTTTCTGACAGGATGACGCTGACATTGAAGGGTTATAAATCTGTACCCGGAACTATACTCATATGATAAGCCACCCTGGGCAGAGAGGAATAGTTGTCTCTCTTCCCCATGTACAAACAACTGTCCTACAATCAACAGTTCACTTATACAAATGAGCATTTTGCTCTAAGTGCTCAGCACCTCACACTGAACGTATCAGCATTTTGTAATTAGATTTATTTTCATGAGGTGAAAGGTTTGATTTGTTTCAGTATAGCTTCATAAGTGAGGAACACCACCATGTTCACCGGAAAGGCTCTGAGGCAGTTCAATGATAGTCCTTTGAAGAGAACAGTGATCCCTTCCTGTCTCACGCTTTCAGTGATACAGTGAATAACACCTCTATATTTCTGCTGAATCACTCCGTCAACCTGCAGGCGAGATTTGATCACGTCCATGGGAGTAGCAATGCCCCATGCTACCACTCCAGCGCATCCTCCGGAGAGCAGAACACCCAACAATTCTACAAGATGAGTAACAAGAAATTCAGCTGCATACAATAGTCATACCAGAGAGAAAGAATAATAAACAGTATATTATGATCATGAAATAAAAAAAATAATCTACATTATTAAACAAAATCAAGAATGTAAATGTTTTACTGTCATTGTATTTTTTGCTGGCACTCAGTCAGTCTAGGAAGACAACGTGGAGTTCATTGTATCGTTGTATAAATAGGGAAGATCCAAATATTAATGAAAATCTGACCCAAAATTGTAAACAACTTCTCCGCTCGGTGATACAGCTATATAAAGAAAAGGGGCTCAATATGGTACTTGTATTCTTTCATTAAAGTATTTCCATTTAACATGTCTACCCCTGAATCTTTCATTTAAACATAAGATGTTATGCTTTCATTTATACTTAAAAAGATTTGAGAACCAAAAAAGGCTAGGGGGAGGAGAGGACTGGACGGACTAGGGTTGCTAATAACATACTTTGTCTCTACTTCCCCCAGAATGGCTGTGGAGCAGGGAGAGACTACAGCTGTCAAAGCATGCATTTGCATTGACAGCTATAAACATCCAATCGCTGTGACTGTTTTTGTTGGGGCCTCAGCAGATATTAGTAGAGCCTTAGTGCACCGACACTTTTTTTTTGCCCTGCCTCAGCAGATATGACTGAAGTGCCTCGGTATCGAGGCACTCAGCCATGTCAGTCTTACACAGTCCAGTACCATCACTGGTCCTCAAGGAGATGTGTGTCCTGCTGGTCCACGACCATCATTGGTCATGAAGGGGGCTAAAGACCATGCTTTTAAAGAAAAGATAATCTAAAAATCAAAGCTTCCAGAAAAAGATGGCGTACTCATGGTCATTCAAAATATAAGGGGTACGTACTTAGACAAACTGTAAACATTGTTTTGTGTTTGTTCCCACATATATTGAGTTAATTTTAACTTTTCCTCAGAGTGATAAGTATTACATTTGGCCTCTGCATCCATACATAGAAATAGGTTGTTAGGAAAACTGGGCATATTTTTAAAAAAATTAAAGAAAAGGAAACATTTATTTTATATCAGGATGAATATTCACTAATCTTTGCTCACATGCTATAAAATTTCAGTTTATTTTTTAGATTCAATCCAAAACAGAAAAGTACCCATGCCCAGTGCATTATGGGCTATAGGTAGCAGGTGTGTGGTCATAAAAGGCCCCCTGCAATACAGATATAGTCTGCATTTTTCCATTCATTATTCAACCTTCTCTGGGAACACTCTTTGAAATCAGTTTCAGCTCTCGATAGGTTAAGTTAACCCCCTCTTATGTCCCCATACAGACATTAACGAGTTATGTACTTTTGTTACCTTGTTCAACCGGAACAAACCATTCTCGAAAAATTGCATAGGACAGAAAATAAGTTGCGAAAGAATGGCAGTCTCTGAACATCAAAGCTGAGCATCCTTTGTACAGCCCAAAAAAACCTTTTTCTCGTACAATTGTTAGGATACAATGGATGGGGCCTGTATACTTTGGACCAGCCACCAAAGAACAAGCGTTGGAATGGTGCGGAAATACTTGGGTCTGTAGACGAACTTTGGCCATGTCAGCAGGTGATGATACCAAAACCTAGAAAGAAGAGCTGTAATTAATTTCATAAATGTAGGGTTTTGTTTTAGAATTGAAACATATTTCTCAATTTCTTATAACAAAATAAAACATTAACACTGAAAAGGAATTTAATAACACCTGGGAGGTGTATCCTGAGTAACAAACACTTTCATACATTAGTTATGGACAGAGTAGCTTTATGCTTATTGTATTATGTACTAACACATTTGAATACATAAAAACGAAAGTACATGCACATTTATGAAAGTTCCGCAAGATAGCATATAACCTAGAGTTACACATTTAAACATATAAGTATACTTGGAGCTCTTTAAGAAAAAGTACAGCAACCCACTTTCTTATTGTAATGTGAAGTGATCATTAAAGTACTGGAGCTGGACTGGTTTCATATAGGTGGGTTTAAGCAGATGTCCAGGATATAGTTTGGAAGCTAGTTAATCAATACGGAAATCAAAATATAGAGATTACGTTCAAGCCATATCCAAGACAACAATAAGAATCAGCAGATGTCATCTTATAGCTTGAGCTCATATTTGATTGGGAATTGTTTAGTTTAAGTAGTTTTGGATTTCCCCAAGCAACATGGACTGTTTGTCTGTATTTAATTAGATGTTTTTTGTTCACAATCCATTTTTCAACTTTATTACAAATTCACGACTTGTAATACTAATAACAGTATCCCAGCAGGGAAATAGTAGGAGTGTATATTTTAAATCCATTTTATTACCTTTATTTATATGATAATACTTACTGTTTGTATATCTTTTTTTATTTATTTATTTATTAATTTTTCAGACATGCACCGGTTTTAGGAATCCTTATTTTCATAGATCAATTTCAGAACACAGTGCAGTCATCATTAATGTTATATATGTTAATTTTTTTTTATTTTTATTTTTACCCCTGTCCCCCCTCCCCCTAACCCGATGCTTTACTACTTTACTATCTCTTCTTATTAATACTATGTTCTTTAACCCTTGGAGAATCAGAGCGCTCTTTTAATACTCAAAATCTTTCCTTATTGATTTGGTCTCGATATTAATGCCCTCTTGGGGGTTTTCCTCTTTTGCTTGTAGATATGCTTATTTCAATTAGGGGTTTGTGGTGATATTTATATATTTCTATTGTTAAGTGATTCTTTCCAGCTTCCTGATCCATGAATCCCAATGTTCTATTTGGTTATATCTGTTGCTTAAATTTGAAAATATGCCCTTTTCTATTTTGGCTTGCCAGATAGCTTGACTCATGACTTCTTGTGTATGTGGTATTATGTCTGTTTTCCACTTTCTAGCTATTGATAATTTGGCTGCCGTGATTATATGATATATTATCATTGAGTCTTTTTTTTCGATTTTTGGCCAGTGCAGATTTAACAGAATAACTTCTGGCTTGGGGGGTAGCTTTATTCCTGTTAATAAGTTTATTGTTTCAATTATTCCTTGCCAGAATTGGTTTATCCCTGTGCACTGCCACCAGCAGTGAATTAAATTTCCTTCTTCTGTTTTACACTTCCAACATCTATCTGAGGATTCCCGGAAACATATGTTTTAGTCGTTTCGGGGGTTAAGTACCATCTGTTTGCTAGTTTAAATTGTGTTTCTGTGAGATTAAGGCAGTGTATATGTTTATTTAATTTATTTAGGGAGTTAGCCCATTCATCTTCTTCTATATGAACTTGTAGTTCTTTTCCCTATTTATTAATTAGTTCTGTTGGCTTTCCATTTCTCCATCTGTAAATATTATTTGCGCATTTGGCCATAAGATTCTTGAAGATTTTTAGTTTGAAAAGGTGTATAAGGGATGTTGCCTTTTCTTCCCTGTTTTGTAGATGGAACCTTGATATAAAACTTTTTATCCGCAGATAGTTGAAAATTTGAAAATTGAATTCTTCTGCAATTTGATTAAAGGTTTTGATTTTATTTCCAAAAAATAGTTGTTTAAACTCTTTTATGCCCCCGTTTTCCCAGTTGTTTATGTTTATATTGTCTAGCATATCCAACGTACATATGAATGGGAGTGTTTCTATTAATTTATTTCTAAGACCCGTTTTGTTCGCAAAATAGTCCCACCATTTTATTAGGTCCTCTAATATCATGGATTTTGACCTTGCCTCTTTAATGTGCTTTCGATCCAGATTTAATATCCAGAACAGTTACGCTAGGTTTGCTACCTCGGTTTTAGCCCTTTCCATATAGTGCCATATTTCTTGTGTTGCAGAATTATTTTGTGAAAGCAGTATATGGTATAGTCTACTGGCCTGGTAGCATTGTGTGATTTCTGGGCATCCCAGCCCCCCCTCCTTTCTTGATCTGGTTAACGTTTTCAGCTTTACTCTGGCTTTCTTGCCTCCCCAAATAAATCTCATAAATGCTCTATGTAGTAGAGCCAGCCAATCTTCTGCAAAGTTAAGTGGAATCATTCTCCATAAGCACTGCCATTTAGGTAAAATGTATGCTTTTAGAATGCTTATCCTACCGGACCAGGAGAAGCATAAACCTTTCCAGTCTCTTAGTTTTTTATTGGTGTTTATTAATAGGGGTAGAAAGTTGGCCTCCACTAGGTTTTTTAGTTTTGGAGTTAGTGTAATCCCCAGATATTTTAAGTTGTCTTTACTTTCTGGGAGACCCAAATTTTTTACTAAGAAAGCTCTCAGATCTTTTTCCAAGTTATTTGCGATAAATTTTGATTTCTCTATATTCATTTTATAGCCTGAGAGTTTAGAATAGGTCCAGATTGTGGTTCTTCTGGGGTGAGCAAGATGTCATCTGCGTAAATATTTAATTTGTTTTGGCCCTGCGGTGTCCAGTGGTGGATCCAGGGGGGGGGGGGGGGGGCAACGGGGCAATTGCCCCCCCCCCCCCCCCCGAGAAGAGAGAAAAAAAAAAAGACACTTAAAAAAAACAAAAAAAACGCGCTTACAGGCAGAGACTGAGGTGAGAAGGGATCGTAAGATCCCCCTCACCTCCTCTGCCTGCCGGCAGGCTGCACAGAGTGCCGAACAGGCAGCACAGAGAAACCTCCGTGCTGCCTGTTCGGCTCCCCGTGCAGTGTGCCGACACGGAAGTGCCGACAGGTCACGTGACCGGCGCGCTGACGTCATACGAGCGCCGGGTCACGTGACCTGTCGGCACAACCATCTGTGAGACGAACAGGCAGCATGGAGAAGACCATGCTGCCTGCCACTAGCCACCAGGGGATAAGGTAAGTGCTGGGGAGTGGGGAGATGGGGGGATGGACTGGGGAAAGAGGTAGGGGCATATAAAATGGCATATAACTGGCATATTACTGGGCAAATTGGCAGGGGATATTAAATGGCAAATAACTGGCATATTACTGGGCAAATTGGCAGGGGATATTAAATGGCAAATAACTGGCATATTACTGGGCAAATTGGCTGGGGATATTAAATGGCAAATAACTGGCATATTACTGGGCAAATTGGCTGGGGCATATAAAATGGCAAATAACTGGCATATTACTGGGCAAATTGGCAGGGGCATATAAAATGGCAAATAACTGGCATATTACTGGGCGAATTGGCAGGGGATATTAAATGGCAAATAACTGGCATATTACTGGGCAAATTGGCTGGGGCATATAAAATGGCAAATAACACTGGCATATTATTGGGCAAATTGGCTGAGAGAGCCATACATGGGAAGGGAGAAGAGAGAGACATAAATGGGATGGTAGAGGAGAGACAGACAGACATGGGTTCACAGAGGAGAGACAGACAAATATGGGATGGCAGAGGAGAGACAGACAGATATGGGAAGGGGAGAGGAGACAAACAGACATGGGAAGGGAGAGGAGAGAGACATAAATAGGAAGGGAGAAGAGAGAGACATAAATGGGATGGTAGAGGAGGGAGAGACAGAGAGATGGGAAATGAGAGAAGAGACAGATGGACATGGGAAAGAAGAGGATACATAGATGGACATGGGAAGGAAGAGGAGAGAAACGGGCATGGAAGGAAGAGAGACAGAGGGACAAAGGGAGTGAGAGGAGTGCGACAGACATGGGAAGGGAGAGGAGCGTGACAGAAGGACATTAGAGAGAGGAAAAGACAGACGGACATGGGAGAGAGGATAAGACAGACGGACATGGGAGAGAGGATAAGACAGACGGACAAGGGAGAGAGGATAAGACAGACGGACAAGGGAGAGAGGAAAAGACAGACGGACATGTGCCCCTCCCGAGATTAGACTCTGGATCCGCCCCTGCGGTGTCGTGACTCCCTTAATCTTGTTATTTTGTCTTATTGCAATTGCAAGTGGTTCTAGAACCATTACTAGAGTAAAGGGGATAGTGGGCACCCCTGGTGGGTACCGTTTCTGATATTAAAACTGGATGACATAAATCCCGGCCCCACCACTTTAGCCGAAGGGAAACTGTTAAGTGATGAAATTGCTTGTAGTATTGGGCCGGTTATACCGAATTGTTTTAGTGTGACAAACATATATTTCCATCCAACTCTATCAAACGCAAATTCTGCGTCTATTGATTGTAGTATTAATGGGGTTTTGTTAGACTCTGTATCTTCTAGAATGTTTAATATTTTCCTAATGTTGTTAATTGGGGCCCTTCCGGGGATGAAGCCTACTTGATCCCTGTTTATTAGTTGTGGTACTACAGTTTTTATTCTGTCCCCTATTATAGAGGAAAGGAGCTTAATATCTGTATTTATTAAAGATATTGGTCTATAGCTGCTTATTAGTTCTGAGTCTTTCTCTGTTTTTGGAATGGGTATTATGTTTGCCTTTAAAAGTTCCTCTGGACAGCAGCCGGTTGCCATTATATGGTTAAATGTAGTGCTTAGTTCCCCTTTAAGTTGATCTTTCATAATTTTGTAAAATTTGTTGGAAAAACCATCTGGGCCTGGGGCAGTATTGATTTTTAATTTATCTATGGCTTTGCTGACCTCTACATCTGTGATGGACAGGTTCATCTGGTTTAGTTGAGTGGGCTGGATTTTTGGCATAGATAAATTAGCAAAAAAGGCTTCGATCTCTTTTTCACTGTCGTATGTTTCATCATTGAGGTTGTAGAGTTTATGATAGTAGTCCTGGAATGCTCTACTTATTTTTTCTGGCGTCATCAGATAGGCTCCATTTTCTCTAATCTTTGTTATTGACCTTTTTTGTTTCTCTTTTTTTAGTTTGTCTGTCATTAGAGCGTTTGGTCTATTTCCCTTAATATACCATTTGGTTTGAAGAGTTTCTAACTGTTCTGTTGCTTTGTTCTCCAGTTGACAGTTTATTTGTTTTTCTATTCCTTCTATCTCTTTCGATGTTTGTATAGATGGAGATATTTTGTTTTGTACTTTAAGTTTGCTTAGTGATATGTATAGTTTTGAAAGATGCGGTGGGTCTCTCCTATTGGCAATGGCTTCCATTTTTATCAATTGACCTCTCATTACACTTTTGTAAGCGCACCACACCTTAGTATATGGTGTTCCTTTATGTTTGTTCTCTAAGTAGAAGAGTTCTGTTGTGGTTTTAAGTTCTTCTACGTTGTTCTTTTTCTCCATTAGAGAATCCCTTATATGCCACTCTTTACGAAACCGGTCAAATGTATCTTTGTATTCCAACATAGTTGGGCTGTGATCTGATCATGTTATATCCTGTATCTCTATTTTGTTCACGAGGTACAGCATGGTTACGTTGCCCAATATCAGGTCAATTCTGGAGTATGAGTTAAATGTTCTAGTGTAACATGTGTAGTCTCGTTCTGATGGATGAAATGTTCTCCAGATCTTTCAGATTGTATTTATTTAAGAGGTTCTGCAGTCTATTTTCTGCTTGTGTCTTGGTGTTTCTTCCCTCCTGTTGGCTTTTCCGGTCTATCTGGGGGTCGCATACGTAATTAAAGTCACCCATAATTAGTAATATCCCTTGTTTCAAGTGGTCGATTTTTTTGAGTATCTTGGAGATAAATTTGATTGTAGATTTATTTGGTGTGTAAATGTTTGCCAGTGTAAATAACTTGTTGTTAATTTCACAGATTAAAATGATGTACCGTCCTTCCGGGTCTATCTCTTGGAATATTATGTTTAGGGAGACCTCCTTAGCAAACATAAGGGCTACTCCTCTTTTTTTTTTGCTTTCTAGAGCCGAGCTGGTAATGGTAGGATATTTTGATGACCTAATGGTTTGGCTAGATTTGGTCCAGTGTGTTTCTTGCAAGGCACATAGTTGTATCCGGTTTTTATTTAGGTAGTTTACAATTATTGATTTTTTGTGTGGAGTGTTTATCCCCCGGGCATTAATCGTTATCAGCTTGAATTTATTTTTGTCTTCTCTTGCTGCTCTCTTTCTCCAATGATTTGTTCCATATCATTCAGTAACCAAAAAATTCTCTTGCGGGTTAAAACATAAAAAAAAGCCGGGTTGATCCAGTTCCTTGGAATCAACCTAAGACATAAGTACTGTATGGTGTATCCCCACCATACATTGTCTCTAGTAATGTAAACCATTACCAAGATGTCTGTCCCACTGATCCCGTGGGATATGCGTGCTGAGGGATTACGTACCTTATGGAGCCGACTTTCAAATTTAATTCTTAGTGTGTGGGAAATAAATGCTGTTTTTTGTTTATTATTTTTTTTTCTATCTTCTTAACGCTGTGTCTGGTAGTGAGAGAGTGTTGGGATCTCGTTTATTTCTATAGTAAGGGCAGTGGAGAAGAGCAATTATGTGTGTGTGTGTAGGGGTATCGGTATGTAGAAAGGTGACACCTTATGGCTATGTATAAGAGTAAATAATCTGTGTGTATGTGACAAAGTATGTGAATGTGTAAAAAAATAAAAATAAAAACCTGTGTTGGTTTGTGGAAAGTGACAAAATGAGAACGTGTGTGTATAAACGTGTCACTGCATGTGTCTACGTGTGAATGTGTGTGTAGCTATGTGTGGATGTGTGTAAGTGTGTAGCGTGTGTAAATGTGCATATTTGGGAAACTGTGACTCCATGGTGTGTATGTGAAATGTGTGTATGAAAAATGTGTAAGTTTATATACAAGAAAATGGCATTCAAACATTATAAAAACACGGGATCAGCATTATCATTTATAGAGTACAAAGAGGCCAACAAAGCCTGCAAAAAGGCAATTAAAATGGCTAAATTGGAAAATGAGAAAAGGGTTGCCAAGGAGAGTAAAACTAACCCCAAAATGTTTTATAAATATATAAATGGAAAAAAGGTAAAGAGGGAAAATGTTGGGACAGAGAGAAAGCAGACATTTTAAATACTTTTTTTTCTTCTGTTTACACTAAGGAAGAGCAGATGGACGAGTCCCTGCTACAGGAAGTTATGGGACATTCGCCGCAAACATGGGATTGGCTGACACAGGAAAAAGTGCTTAAGCAATTAAACTCTGTTAAGATAGACAAGGCCCCAGGACCAGATGGTATACACCCAAGGGTACTTAGAGAGTTAAGCATAATTCTGGCCAGACCACTATTCATGATCTTTAGGGATTCATTCAGTTCAGGTACAGTGCCAACAGACTGGCGTAAGGCGGATGTCATTCCAATATTTAAAAAGGGATCAAAATCTCTGCCAGGTAATTATAGGCCAGTGAGCTTGACATCTGTAGTGGGGAAACTATTTGAAGGATTGCTAAAGGTATACACTCAAAAATACATCTTGAACCAGAATATAATTAGTAAAAGTCAACATGGTTTTGTGAAAGACAGGTCTTGTCAAACAAACTTAATAACATTCTATGAAGAAGTCAGTAAAAATATAGATCTAGGTGTGGCAGTTGATGTGATCTATTTGGATTTTGCGAAAGCATTTGATACAGTTCCACACAAAAGGTTACTCTACAAATTGAGAGAAATAGGTTTGGGGGCAAATGTGTGTATGTGGATTGAAAATTGGCTAAAAGATGGAACACAAAGGGTTGTTGTAAATGGAAAATCCTCAAATTGGACAAGGGTATTAAGCGGAGTACCTCGGGGGTCTGTTTTGGGCCCTCTTCTTTTTAATTTGTTTATTAATGATCTGCCACATTGTGAAATCATCAATTTCGTTGGGAATCCCCATCGGTAGCTTATATTGTTCTTCCTCAATATCATTGTGCCCTCAGAGAAAGTCTTCCTTTTTTGTCTGGTTGGCCATGATAAATCCTGGAATGTTTTTAATGCTTCGTAGTTCTCACCACATGTATTATTTCTTATGGAGCTCAGGATCTGCAATTTAACTTTAAAGGATACACAGCATATTAAAACATCGCGTGGGAGGTGCTCTGGGACACCTCTTGGTTTGTTCACTCTGTGGCATCTTTCCATTATGGGGTTTTTAGGGTCCCATTCAACCTTTACTTGCTTAAAGAACTCTTCTATGTATGTTTCCAAGTTTTTTGTGTTAATTTGTTCTGGGATCCCTCTGATTCTTAAGTTGTTTCTTCTAGATCGATCTTCTAGATCTATAAGTTTGAGTTCCATGTCTGCTAATTTTTTCCCATATTATAGTGTTCGCCTTTATTGGCGCTTTCCAATTGTTCCAACCTAGTGATTTTATCTTCTATGCCTTGGAAACGTTGGTTGAGAATTGAGAGTTCTTTCTTTATTTCCAGGGTATTGGCTTGTATTTCCTCTCTCACTTTCCCAAATTGTTTGTCTAGGTGTCTGAGGAGATTATCGTATTCGTTCCCTCCATCTCTTACCTCCTGGGGTTCTCCTCTTTGTAATTTTCCAGTGTCTTCATCTTGCGTTAGGTTACCCTTTACTGTTACTGTTTGTATATATTGTACACTTTAATAATGCTGTTTGGTTCAGTGCTAAACGCTAAATATTAGTGCAATACATGTACAGACCCACTTAATCTCAAGTCTATGTACTGTTGAAGGACTGACTTCAAGGAAATCCACTTATTCTGAAAGAAGCAGGTGAATACTGAGCCGGGTGAATTCAGGTTATCAGCTTGTGAAGTGACCAAGCTTCTCAAGTGTTAGAGTTATAAGTAGAGTTGAGCAGACACCTGGATGTTCGTGTTCGGCAGGTTCGGCCGAACTTCGAAAAAATGTCCGGGTCTGTGCTCGAACTTGACCCCGAACCCCATTGAAGTCAATGGGGACACGAACTTTTGGCCACTAAAATGCCTCTAAAAAAGTCCTGGAAAGTGCTAGAGGGCTGCAAAATAAAGTAACATGTGGGTAAGGGAGTCCCTATTCATACGAATAGGTCAATTGACCTATTCGTATGAATGGGGACTCTTTTTCAGTTTATAGAAAGCCAATAGCCATGTAATGCTATTGGCTTTCTATAAACCGAAATAGAGTCCCCATTCATACGAATAGGTCAATTGACTCTATTTCAGTTTATAGAATAGCATTACATGTATTCCATAAACCGAAAGTCTATAAACATATAGACATTCGGTTTATTGACTTTCGGTTTATGGAATACATGTAATGCTATTGCTATTCTATAAACCGAAATAGAGTCCCTATTCTTATGAATGGGGACTCTATTTCGGTTTATAGAAAGCCCATAGCATTACATACAATGTAATCGCCGAACCCCGAACTCCAACCCGAACATACAGTGAAATGTCCGTGTTCGGATCCGGGGTCCAAAAACCGTGCGGTTCGGGTTCGCTCAACACTAGTTATAAGGAAAGGGGTATTTTGATTTTCATTGCAAGGGGAGCACTGTTTATTTTGTGAGTACAGTGTAAAGTTTTGTTGAAAAAAAGAAAAAAAATGTTTTGGAAGGAAAAGGTTTGGAAGGGTGTTGCTAATTAGTTAATTAACCTTCTCTGTGATACTAAGTTTACTTTGAAGGAAATCCACTTATACTGCAAGAAGCAGGTGAATACTGAACTGGGCAAATTCAGAAGACCAGGCTTCTCAAGTTTTGGAGTTATAAGCAAATAAACAGTTAAAACGCAAGAAGGAAGGTAAAAATCCTTGTTTATTCTATTTGTATTGTGTGTTTTACATTAGAGAGCATGTTGGATAATGCTCTTGGAGCAACTTCCCCAGGGTCCGTATCACTGCTGCAAATGTGAGCAGGTTGCTGCTTTGGATAATATCTCATACTAGATCTAAAGAGGCAACTGGCAACACTGAGGGACATAAACAACATGGTGCGGAGCCCCTCCTAACAGATTGCTGGGAGGGGCTGGATATGATCCAGCGGTCTTACATGTTGTTGGTAGTAATGACAAAGTTAATGCCAGGTAGGGGGTCCTTAAAAATGATTGTAGGGAACTAGAAAATAAGCTGAAGGAAAGGATCTCCAAGGTAATATTCTCTGAAATATTATGCTACATCAGGGAGATAGCCCGATCTTAGGGAGATTAATGAGTGGTTGCGAAGGTGGTGTAAGCAAGAGGGATTTGGGTTCTTGGAGCAGTGGGCAGACTTTGCAGTCGACTACAGACTCTGCACCTCAATGATGAGGTGGCTGCAGTATTAGGAGAGAGAATGGCTGGAGGGTTAAATGAGCTTTTAAACTAGGTTCTGGGGGGAGAGTGAAGATCAAAATGAAGTAATGGTATCTAGAGTAGATAGGAAGGTCTAGCTATGGGAAAGGAGAAGTAAAGCAGTGGTGGGGTTAGCATAGATTATAGGGAGGTACATATAATTAAAACTTTTGTGTTTGTCAACTAAACAGAAAATGGGTAATAATCTTAAATGTCTTTTAGCAAATGAAAGAAGGCTGACAAACAAAATGAGTGAGCTGGAGATACTGGTAAGTGCTGAACAGTAGACATGTGCATTCGTTTTCGGACGAATGCATTTTCGTCCGAAAATAGCATTTTCGTCCATTCGTCCGAAAAACGAATAACAAAAATGCTAAGCTAACGAAAGCCGAATGAACGAATGGTTAATGAAAGAAAATCATTCGTTCATTCGTCCATTCGTAGTACTATTGCATTCTATAAGCCGAAATAGAGTCGGTTTATAGAATACAATAGCATTTCACTACACGGAGACAAAGTCTCCATTCATAATTTTATGAATGGAGACTCTGTCTCCGTGTAGTGAAATGCCGACAGCCTATAAACCGAACGTTCGGTTTATAGGCTGTCGGCTTATGTAATACATGTAATCCTATTGCTATTCTATAAACCAAACGTTCGGTTTATAGAATAGCAATAGGATTACATGTCTTACATAAGCCGACAGCCTATAAACCGAACGTTCGGTGTATAGGCTGTCGGCATTTCACTACACTGAGACAAAGTCTCCATTCATACATTTATGTTCGGTTCGAACGTTCGGTTTATAGACTTTCGGCTTATAGAAAACATGTAGTACTATTGCCTTTCTATGAACCGAACGAGAGCCCCATTCATAAAAATTTCTTATGAATGGGGCTCTCGATCGGTTTATAGAAAGCCAATAGTATTACACGTATTCTATAAAACGAACAAATAAAACGAAACGAAACGAAAATAATGAACGAATTTCGTCTGAAACGAATGCAGTAATGAACGAAATGGACGAAAACAAAACTAAAATTTTAGTTTTGCACATGTCTACTGAACAGTATGATGTAATTGGTATCACAGAAATGGGGTGGGATGAGACCCATGACTGGTCAGTTAATGACTTGACTTAATAACAAATTTATGCCACCAAAACACTTAATTTTAGAAAGGCCAACTTTGATGAACTAAGGGCATCGATTTGACATGTAGACTGGGAAGGATTGTTTTCTGGACTAAACACGAAAGACACCTTTAACCACACATTACAAAAGTACACATCCCAGTATATATATTTGGGAAATAAATACAAAAGATATAAATCAAAACCAATGTGGCTTACCGGTAACATAAAACATAAAATACAAATCAAGAAAATGGCATTCAAACATTATAAAAACAAGGCTCAGCAGTACCATTTATAGAGTATAGAGATGCCAACAAAGCCTGCAAAAGGGCAATTAAAATGGCTAAATTGCAAAATGAGAAAAGGATTGTTAAGGAGAGGTAAACTAACGAAAACATTTTTACATTTTACGCAGAAAATGATGGGCCTTTGTTATTTCAAATGGGAAAATTGGTTAGTGAGAACAGAGAAAAAGTAGACATTTGAAATACTTTTTTTTCTTCTGTTTATACTAAGGAAGAACTGATGAATGAGCCCCTGCTATGGGAATTTACAGTAACTGCAAACATGGGATTGGCTGACACAGGAAAACCTCAATTACTATCCTACTTGTTGCATGCCAGTGAATGGTTATACAACTTGTTCATCAGTATCTGGTGTGTTATATGTATAGCCTTCATATATGATGATATTTGTGTATATTATTTGCTTCTAACATTGAAAAACTTTTTTATACATAGAAAAATTGTTTGGTGTGGAGTTGTAATACTTTTTTCTAATTTTCAATTACGGTAATGTGTTTATACATATTGTCTTTCCTCATCTAAGTGGTGATCCACTGGATTACTTGAGACTATCAGCTATTCCTTATACTATTTGTACAGTGGAAGTGCATCTGAGAACATTTTCCTCCACATGTTTTTTCCATGATTTATTGGGTTTGTATTAATTTATATATATATATGTATTAATTATTTGTCACAATATTGGTGGTGTTTTATTTTATTTAAGCACTCATATTGGGCCCCAGCACCCAGATTTCACCCACTCCTTACCCCAGCAACCAGATTCCACTTACAGGACTTGCCCCCACACCCAGATTGCACTCACAGGACTTGCCCCAGCACCCAGGTGACACCCAGGATTTATCACAGCAGTCAGATGGCACCCAGATTTTGCCCAAGCACTCAGATGACACCTAGCACTTACCCCAGCTATCTTACTAACTGGTGTCTAGGTATCTGATATAATCACTTAATTATATGTCAAAAGATTACTTGCATGTTGAAATTAAAAACTCACCTGATCATGGATGGATGATGACACATTTCATAAAATCTCCATCACATTTTTGTCTCTAGTGGAAGAGTTTGTCAGGTGTTGCTTTGTCTGTAGCACCTTAACCCTTCCCTTTCTGGCTAAATATATCCCTAACATGGGATGCCCTGCCGATTACAACCCAGCTTGGGAGCAGTTGGTCAATATGCCAGTATTTAGCCATTCAATATGCCAGTATTTAGCCACTCAATATGCCAGTATTTTGCCACTCAGTATGCCTGTATTTAGCCATTCAATATGCCGCTATTTAGCCACTCAATATGTCAGTACTTAGCCACTCAATATGGCAGTATTTTGCCACTCAGTATGCCAGTATTTTGCCACTGAATATGCCAGTATTTAGCCATTCAATATGCCAGTATTTTGCCACTCAGTATTCCAGTATTTTGCCATTCAATATGCCAGTATTTTTCCATTCAATATGCCGCTATTTAGCCACTCAATATGCCAGTACTTAGCCACTCAATATGGCAGTATTTAGCCACTCAATAATCCAGTATTTATCCACTCAATAAACCAGTATTTAGCCATTCAATATGCCAGTATTTTGCCACTCAGTATGCCAGTATTTTGCCATTCAATATGCCAGTATTTTGCCACTCAGTATGCCAGTATTTTGCCATTCAATATGCCAGTATTTTTCCACTCAGTATGCCAGTATTTTGCCACTCAATATGCCAGTATTTTGCCACTCAATATGCCAGTATTTAGCCATTCAATATGCCAGTATTTTGCCACTCAATATGCCAGTATTTATCCACTCAATATGCCAGTATTTAGCCACCCAGTATGCCAGTATTTAGCCACTCAATAATCCAGTATTTATCCACTCAATAAACCAGTATTTAGCCATTCATTATGCCAGTATTTTGCCACTCAGTATGCCAGTATTTTGCCATTCAATATGCCAGTATTTTTCCACTCAGTATGCCAGTATTTTGCCACTCAATATGCCAGTATTTAGCCATTCAATATGCCAGTATTTTGCCACTCAATATGCCAGTATTTATCCACTCAATATGCCAGTATTTAGCCACCCAGTATGCCAGTATTTAGCCATTTAATATGCCAGTATTTTGCCACTCAATATGCCAGTATTTTGCCATTCAATATGCCAGTACCTTGTCACTCAGTATGCCAGTATTTTGCCATTCAATATGCCAGTACCTTGCCACTCAGTATGCTAGTATTTAGTAATTTAATATGCCAGTATTTTGTCAATCAGTATGCCAGTTTTTAGCCACTCAGTATGTCAATATTAAGCCATTCAATAAGTCAGTGTTTTGCCACTCAATATGCCAGTATTTTGCCACTCAATATACCACCCCAGTACTTACCTCCTTGCTGCTCTGTGTCCCTGGTAGTCTCCGTGCATCTTCCCTCCTGCACAGAGGAGAGAAACACAGCCACCGGATGTGACATAAGGTCATATCCGGTTTCAATTTTTTAAAAACTTTTTTGAAGCCACGCGGCTGGAGTGGACGCAGAACGCTTCCTTCAAAGAAGGCCGCGGCCTGGGGGTTGGGGACCCCCAAGTTATAGGACCCCTGGTGCTTCCTTTCCTACCCTCCTAAAGTCCATCTCTTGTTACCCTTGCCTGCAAGGTGCTCACAAAGCAAAGGGAACACACAATGACCGCTAACCAGACGGCCATCTTAGGTATGAGCATGTGCTGAAGCACGTGTAGCAGAATGATATGCAGATATTTGAGGGTAAAACAACAAGTTCCACAACAGAAATCAATGACTCTAAGTTCAATTAACTTATAATTTCTTAAGGCACCGGTTCAACGGCTGAATCCGGACTGAGAATAAAGATCAGCCCTGGAAATTAAATGTCACCAGCCCAATACTGTATTGAGACAGAATGGCACACACACGAATATATGTAAAACAAAAAAAAAACATAAAATAGAAACACATAGACTAATTCAGCACTGTGTTCTACATTAAAGAAAAGATAAGACTCCACTTTAGCAAGATTTAATTAACCCCAGATCTTATTTTTCCCCACTTAACCCGTGATGCATGTATGTTTTGTTCAAGTCAAGGCCCGAACATGGGTTTTACATGAGCATCTTGGGAGATATTGTCCACAACAACTGGAGTACCAAACATTAGTAAACAAAAATATGCCTGCTAACCTTTGGCACACATGCTGTTTTTGATTATCACTGTGTACATGCAATCCTATGGGAAATGTAGTCCACAACAGAATACACGTTAACCAGCTACATACTATGGTACATGAAGGCTCTTATCAGCAATTTTTTTGCCAGACAGTGGTATAGCATAGTAATTAACAACCTATAGCCTGTTAGCCACAGGTACATTATACTACCGTCTGCAATATGTGGAAAGTGGCAATGGAGGTGGGACCCTGTCACTTGACATCCAAGATCTGATTTGAAATTTATGTCTAGATATAGCTATTTGAAATAACTGTTCCTCAGGATGAATTTGTTGTGTTGGGGGGGCCCGCGCCCTTCCCCGCACCCCCTCATGCTTATTGCATGCGGGGGGACATGGAGATGGGAGGGGTTTTGTTTGGGGCTTTTGCGGCGGGGTGCCCTCCCCCACCCCTGCAGCACCTCCACCCTTGAGGGGGGACGGGTCGTGGTGGGGTGGTGCTCTCCCGCACAAGCCTTTAAATATGGAAGTGTTTTTTTCTTATGTTTGTTGCCTCACTGCTATGGTAATGTGCTAAATTGTGTACATAGAGTGGGAGATTATTGTAAACTCCCATAGGTAGCTGGTTGAGTGGGCGAGTGAAGCAGAGATGGTGCATGGCCCCATAAATATTAATGGTGTTTCAGGCACGCATCCTGGTATGAATGTGCGGTATGACTGTAACCCTTGGTGCTGTAAGGAAAGAAATTTGGAAAACCTGGATGGTGATTAAATTATGTATTATTAACGCACAAGGCCCAAATTAGCCATAAAAAAGAAAGCTCTGATTGAGATGCTAACTCGATAATATAGATATCACCATGGTACAAGAAACACATTGGTTAAAAATCACACAAAAAATTATTTATAGTAAAACATTTCCACATATATTTTCAGCTTGTTATCACAAGAAAAAAGCAGAGGTGTTATGATTATAATTAAAGACTCACTGTCACTGGAAATAATCCACAAATATTAGGTAAAAATTTAAGATTTATGATCCTAATATTTAGAATTAATACTGTAATGTATACACTAGTTTATATTTACACACCTATTGAAAATGCTATAAAGTACCTTGAAAAAGTAGTATCACAGGTGGATAAAATAAAACAAGGTAAATTGGTGATGGGAGGTGATTTCAACTCTGTATTAGATATAGAGCCGGATAAAAAGTTACAAAAGGGGAAAAAATAAATAGCAAACAAAGACAAAGTGCAAGGAACTTTTCTGAATTTTTGGTTAAAAATTACTTCATTGACGCATCGAGGAAACGCTGACAACTTCTGGATTCGAAGGTCCATACCTTTATGCAGTATGGGCACTCTATATTAATCCAAGTGCCAGGATAATAGGATCCGCTATTGTATTGGAATGGTTTGATATTTTTAACGGGACACATCAGGGTTGCCCATTGGTGCCTCTACTATATGTGATCTCTCTCGAACCATTAGCCCAGAGAATTAGAAATAATAAATCCATTCAGGGTATTAAATTTAGTTTGGAAGAGTTTAAAATCTCTCTCTGATATTATTCTTACATTGGAGAATCCTGTTCCCACAGTTGAGGCCTTGATGAGAGAAACTGACCAATTGTCAAACATATCCCATTACAAATTAAATATAGGGAAATGTCAAGCGTTAACATGCTGTATTGAACAGAAAGAACTAGAGTACCTAAAAAGGATGTATGGATTCTCATGTAAATCCAACAGTATAGACTACCTAGGAATCAAAATTTCATACGACCCTCAAAAAATCATATCTTACAATTATCCACCACTATTGCATGATGTTACTAAAAATAAAATAAAATAAATGAGTAGAAATCGTTATATGTGTCCTGGTTAGGTAGAATTAATGTTATTAATGTTAGGACAACTAAATTGTTTTTGGCATCCTCCACCCCCCAGGCCAACAGTTGCCAGCCCTTCCCTGGCTACAACTGTGAATTGATACATTCCAATAGCTACAATTTTGTGGACAAAGTCAACAGATTCTCTCACCACAGCAAAGATGTCAGATTTGTCAAAAGAATCCTCTCCTGTGTTAGTAATTATGCAGTAATTTAAATCAGCAAACACAAGTGCTGAAAAGAAAATTTGAAAAGCATTTTACTCATTATTAAGAGAAGTTACATTAAAATTAAGCAAAAAAGGCATAGAAAGGATATAATGGTGTCAAGAATAAGTATATTAGAAGTTAGCTTCGATTTGTAGCTAGTTCCCATACACAGTTATAGAACAATTAAAGAATTCAAATCTTTATTAGTTTTATCTTTAAAAATATCACTAAAGACCATACAATGTGTATCACACGTGAACAAAACTTGAAGTGAAGGATAAAAACGTAAAAGGTCAGGGCAGGATTTCTACCAAGTCTTTGATGAATTTAAAAGGCTTACTGTGAAAAATAAGAATTGTTTTCAAGGGGTACTCTCATAGAAGGTTACCTCAGCTAAAAATATTTTGTAGAATTTTTAAGAATTTTTTGTAAGAATTATTATTTTTGCCCTATAGCACCAGGTCGAGCTAGCCTGATCTGACTTTTTCATTTTTTATCCTTCACGTTTTATTTGCCATCAATGTTCCCCAAATCTGTCTGCAATCTGGAGGCAGAAATTTCGGTCCCACTTATCGGAGCATATTGAATCAACCTTTATGAAAAATAAATACCTGAACTGCTCCAGCAGCATATCCAGATAAGAAAATGTCAAACTTCGAAGGCTTTGCGTTCTTTGTTCCATATCTCAATTTGCATAACTGGTAGAGACAGTTTCTATAAACACCAAACACAATGGATGAGCTGACAGACACTGTTGAAATCGGCATGGACATCCCCTTGAAAAATCCAGACATCTTTCGTAAAAGAAAAAAAGTAAAGAGGGTAAGGGGACAAGCAGTCCAGAAAAATATCAAATGCATATCCATGCAGCCACTAGCCATGGAAAAATCCACTCATTCACACATCCATTGCAACTTTGAACAACTCTAAAATAAGGTAGATACTTACTCTTTCCACCTTGTAAGTTGAGTATATGCAATGCCAGATCCCATTGTAGTTCCTCTGAGTTTGAATGCGTACCTATGGTATAGTGGAGACACGCTGTAAAAAAGATGCTGGTTCGATCCTTATTATTAATGCATATCCTGGGAAAGGGTGCTCTGCCAGTGATGTGGCGGACAAAGCACAGTAGAACAAAACACTTTAAGTGTACTTCTGTATCACTCCTGCACTGTATGGTTTTGATTGCCAATGCTGCTAACCATTTGTGTTTTTATGGACAAAGCACCTTAAATAAAGTGAGCTATTTTTATACTATTAGTGATTTTTGCCTGGAGTTTTTGGAGTGCTGACCGGACTTTTGTTAGTTATACTATGTCTCTATAGACGAGACATCGTATCACTGTGAATACTAATGCTTTTTAAACCTGGTTTAAGAAGCAATTGTAAAAGTCAGGCCAGATTAGTAAACATGCAATAACAGCTGAATTGAAGAATTCAACTCTGTGAATGCCTGTTTTTGCTGTTCCCATGTCAATTCACCACAGTTTACTGTTCCATGAGTATACCCCATAGAAATAGTATATGCAAAGGCAGGATCAAGATTGTTAAGGAAACAAAAGAACATATCTACCTTTACTGTGTCCAGAGGATATCCCACCATTACTCCACAAGCACCTGCAATAAATACATAGAATTATCATATGAATAGAGCAAAACAGTCAGAGAGGAGAACTCCAAAATGTATTAAGTGTTTAAAAATAAAATAAATAAAATATTCTAGTGCTTCAATTTGTGATATCAAGAAGCCAGTGTACAATAAAAACTAGTCCCAGGTTGATTCCACCAGCTCCAGTGCTTCCTTTTATACAAAAGAGAGAATTAATGGAGCACCAAAAACAATGATTTGTCCCTGCAGAATACTTTCTCTCCAGCAAGTGGTGCACTTTGTTTAAGGACTTACATTTCCAGTCTTGGAGTAAAAGGAGGAAGACCAAAAATGATGTTATTTAATAATGTTTATTTACATCTCCTGTTTATGACATCACTTCGGGTTCTAATATGCAAATTAATGACTTTCATTAGGAAATGTAAACATTTGCTTATTGGACCTCATGGTGATGCCATGAACATGACAAACCACATATATTTTTTTAACCCCTTACCCCATTTTGGATATATATATATGTCCTGCAAAGCACGGTCCTTTGTCCTATGTTTTAATGTAGTGTGCGCTTCTTAGCGCAACGCTAAATGCCAGCACTCTGTCTCAGATGCTGCTTTGGATCCCCCCTGCCGCCCCAGGCCCCAGCTCCCAGCACACATACAATCACCGCAAATGTGATTGTATGGGTTAAAATGGGCATAGGCAGTGATAAACTTCCATTGCCTATGCATCATAAAAGCATCATGCAACAACCATTTTTTCCCCCCAGGGCACCGTCATACTGAAGAGGAGCATGCTTCTCCAATTTGGCGCTGCCCTGTGCCTTGTAGAGAGCAACAAAAGTGCTCTTCGTCGCTCTGTTACTGTTGCTTGACTGCCCCTAGGGGCAATATTATTTGGAGGAAAAAAAGGGAAAAAGCTAACCCTAGATCAACTAAACCTAGATCAAGGGTTGGAATTAGTGTTAGGGTTACAGGTGGGTTAGGGTTAGAATTAGGGTTACTACAAGGGTTAGATTAAGCGGTGGGGGTAGATCTAGGGTTAAGGGTAGATTTAGTGTTGAGTTCAAAAGGGCAATATAGGAGAAAATGGTAAGGAAACAAAAAAAACACTAATATCGGTTATTGCCTTTTTACTTGGAAAAAACCAACAGAAAAACAGGAAACATTTGTATTTCTAAACTCAGGACAAATATTAGAAAATAAATAGTCTTTTTTTCCTGCTTTGTTTTACAGTGTCACGGATTGGGTAGAATCTGATGATAGGATCCGCAATGCGAAGACCTGGTATCTACTGCAACAGGCTTGGAGGCAGAACAGTGTCTATTCACCTGAATGGTATTATACCCTACGGTTGGGCCTCAGGCAAATAACCACCCAGGTACACTGACTGCAACCGCACACTGAAGCAGGGATACTCAGGAAGTACAGGACGAACGGATGGTCAGCAGGCCGGGTCAAACATAACAGGAACAACAGTACAAGGACGGTATGAAGGAGGCAAGGTCACAAATAGGCAAATAGATCGGGGCAGGCAGCAAACAGAGGAGTCAGAAATCACAGCAGTAGTCAAAAACCGGAGTATCAAACAATCAGAAATAAATGCTAGATCAAGCCACAGAGAACTATATCAGGCAAGATCTGAGTAGCAACTGTGGGTTTAAATACAGTTTAGGCGGTAAAACCCACCCCCAATAGGTCCCCAAAAAAGTATAAGTATAGCCCTTTAAGGATTTTCTGTGTGTAGCGGGCCAGTACAACAATTATTTTGTTTGTTTTTCTGTGTGTAGCGGGCCAGTACAACAATTATTTTGTTTGTTTTGCAGATTATTATTGCACAGCTTTCACAAATAATTTTGTTATATTTCTATTGATGTGGAAACTGTATATTTAATATGTTTACTATTATTAATATTTAATGTGGATATAATGTTGGTGCATGTGATAATTTGTATTAAATAACAACCTACATATAAAATGGAAATAAGCTAATTATTTTATTTTTGTTCCTATTGATGATTTATCATGTGCCATCTGTGAGATTCCTGCATGTGCCCACTATGTCATTTTTAAAGAATTTTATTTGTATGTTTTTAAATACCTTTTATAGTTATACACTATTGCATACCTCCCAACATCTGTCCACAGTGAATCAGAACACTGGGGAGGAAGAACTTGAGAGGTTGAATGTGCAATGGCACTGTCACTTTTACATTGGTCTAAAGTTTGAGATTCCCATCTCAAATTCCTGCTATTCTCTATTTGTTGACTTGACCTTATACTGTAGTCTGTTATTAAACAGATTTAATTTTGTAGTATATTTTCTAAATCAATATTCGTGTCAGTTTGATTACAAATTGCAATTTCTTAATTTGTTTTCCTCTCTTTTGTGTTTAGAACTCATTCCCTTATCATTGTGTAAGAAAATGTGGAAACCAGTGGAATGTTACTGCTCTAGATTTAGATTTTTATATCGACCTCAGATAGTGGCTCTTGCTATTAACATGTACTTAACCTATGTTACAATAATGTCAAGCATGACACACATCAGCTTAGTGAAAGCAGCTTTTGTGGCTGGATTTGCACCCATCCTTACTGTTCTAATGTGCTAAATATTTGTGTTGACATTTCAGATAGATATGTTTGCTTTAACCCCTTCGCGACAATGGTTGTGTCAGGCACGTCCTGCCGGGAACTCTGTTACCGCCAATGGATGTGCCTGGCACGTCCTGCGGTGAATCAAGCGGTTTTCGCGTTCAACGATCGCAAAAAACGCTTTAATGGTGCTGGTCTATTGCCTCGATGTCGAGGCAATAGCCAGCACCGAAATTTCCAATCTGGGCCAACCACGTATGCTCCGTCAATATGGCTATCCCCTCTGGTGGTTTGAGCTTCAGACGTGAAAGTAAATTCACTTCCGTCGCTCTGAATATGCTACTTGACTGCCCCTAGAGGTAGCCAAGTAGCATAGCAATGTAAAAAAATAAAAATAAATATTTTATTAGCTAAAAACTGGTAATATAGTTAGATTAGCCTATAGGGTTAAAATTTTATAATTTTTAGCATAAGGGATAGGGTTAAAATTAAATGAATATATATTAAGTTATAACATAAGGGTTAGTGCTGGGGTTAAATTTAGTGTTAGGGTAAAATTTTGGGTTCGGGTTGGGGTCAAAAGGTCAATATACAAAAAAAACAAAAAACACTATTTTTGTTTTTTGCCCCATAACTTGCAAAATAATAACGAAAAATATGGAAACATGCATATTTCTGAACTCGGAACAACATTTAGAAACTATTTAGACTGGGTCTTTTTTAATGATTGTATTTGTGTAAATTATATTTTAGGTCAAAGTTAGAAAAAGTGGGTTTTTTAAAATCATATTTTATGATTTTTTTGTAGTAAATTATAAGATATGATGAACATAATGGTATCTAATGAAAGTCATTTTATGACGATAAAAACAACATATCATTTGTGTGGGTACAGTATGTGAGAAAGAAGAAAATTGCAGCTAAACACAAACACCCCAGAAATGTCAAAACAGCCATTGTCACCAAGAGAAAGTCAAGGTTAAAATGTCTTGTCACTAAGGGGTTAAACAGGAAAGCCAAATTGCAGTTTGAAAGTTAGGACCTGGATGGTAAACTCAATTGTTGTACAAGTCAGAGTGTCTTGTGATGTGTGCTAGGGATTAGGTAGGGGTGCACACAAGCCTCTCTGTGGACACTGAATGGTCAGCTAGAGTTGCTGCCTTTTAGTCATTGGTGGGTATGGTTGCCACCTATCCGCTATTTTACTGGCACAGCCAGTGATTCGAGTCTTGTGGCCGGGCCGATATGACTAATATACCAGCAATGCAAAGCCCGGTATTTTGTTTGGGGGTAGCAGTTACTCCCGTTACTATGATGTTGCTTTTATTTCTACTACCCCCAACACGAAGAGCCTTCCTCTTTCCAGGACACTGGAATCAGAGTATTCAGATCTCACGCGGAATAGAGTAAGAGTAAAACAGCACTTTAAGGGGAGATATGCCTCTCTCACTGCCATGCCAGTGACCTCTCTGCTCCTGACCTGCAACCCCCCCCCCTGCAAGCTGCCCTGCAGATAGACACCTAGTGCTCAGATGTCACAGTAAGTAGCAGCTCAATGTGATATAGAGAGACCCCTCCCTCCAGCTGACATGAAAGGTAAACAGCTTGTGTGTGTGTGTGTGTGTGTGTGTGTGTGTGTGTGTGTGTGAGAAAGACAGCTTGTGTGTGTGACAGAGACATCTTGTGTGTGAGAGAGACAGTTTGTGTGTGTGTGAGAGAGAAATCTTGTGAGAGAGAGAGAGAGACAACTTGTGTCACTGGGAGACAGTTTGTGTCACTGGGAGACAGCTTGTGTCACTGGGAGACAGCTTGTGTGAGAGCAACAGCTTGTGTGAGAGAGAGCAACAGCTTGTGTGTGTGCGTGTGATAGAGACAGCTTATGTGTGAGACAGATTGTGTGTGTGTGAGAGGGACAGCTTGTGTGTGTGGGAGACAGCTTGTGTGTGAGAGAGCAACAGCTTATGTGTGTGTGTGATAGACAGCTTATGTGTGAGACAGCTTGTGTGTGTGTGAGAGACAGTTTGTGTCTGTGAGAGACAGCTAGTGTGTGAGAGACAGCTAGTGTCTGTGAGACAGCTTGTGTCTGGGAAACAGCTTGTGTGTGTGTGAAAAATTGTAGTACCCCTAGTGTGAGGATAAATTACCACTTTTCATAATAATGCCAGTTTATCCTCTGACCAGCAGCTGCCATGCTTCTAACCGATGTTTAATTGGTATAACCCTCTTTGCATTTAACAGCTAGAAAAAGGCATTCAACCAATTTTTGAACATACTGGGCTCTATTCCACAATGTTATCACTTCTCACTGTGTTCTTTCTTTTTTATTTTACAATATATTTTTATTCATAAATTTATAGAAAATACATAAATAATCAACATTCCCCATAGTTACAATAAATATCCGACTTCCCATCCCCCCCCCTCCTTCCTGCATAAATATTAATACTATTGGTGTTTTCTTCATATAGTAAATAAATGCACATTTGTCTTACCCTTTAGCTTTTACATGTCTCCTGTCTGGTCAAGGCTAGGTATAAATAATGGGCTTTCCAGGTACTGTATCCATCTGGCCCATTTATTGATGTTCACCAAATATCTATTTTCTGCTGTTGCTATGAGTCCTTCTATCTTCTTAGTCTGCTCTACCTCCCCTATCCACTCCATAAATAGGTACTTTTTCCTGCTTCCAGTACCTCGAGGCTGTTTGCATTCTCTTCCACTACTGCAAAAGACCTGACTTTTCTATCCACCACTCACTTCAAGTAACCAAGGAGTTATTTGTCACTCTACTTAACTAATAACCTTTAACACCTTAGCGAATATTGTTAGATTTATTGCTATCCCTAAATGCTCTGGTAACTTTCTCTTATCTGATTTGTAGAAATTTGCTCTAAATGACGCCCCCCCCCCTCCCCCACATCTTTCACAAACTTGGTCTCACCTCCCTCTCTTCTTTCTTCACAGACCTGACTTTTCTATCCACCACTCCGTTCAAGTAACCAAGGTTGTTTGCATTCTCTTGCACTACTGCAAAAGGTATATGAAGAAGATTTTACCAACTGCTCCAGATTGTGCCCTCTTATTACTTGTTTTGATTAGCCATATCTAAATTCCTTTGTATTATTTGTATAATATAAATGTTATTTGTAACTCTACTTAACTAATAACCTTTAACACCTTAGCGAATATTGTTAGATTTATTGCTATCCCTAAATGCTCTGGTAACTTTCTCTTATCTGATTTGTAGAAATTTGCTCTAAATGACGCCCCCCCCTCCCCCCCCCCACATCTTTCACAAACTTGGTCTCACCTCCCTCTCTTCTTTCATCACAGACCTGACTTTTCTATCCACCACTCCGTTCAAGTAACCAAGGTTTTTTGCATTCTCTTGCACTACTGCAAAAGGTATATGAAGATTTTACCAACTGCTCCAGATTGTGCCCTCTTATTACTTGTTTTGATTAGCCATATCTAAATTCCTTTGTATTATTTGTATAATATAAATGTTATTTGTAACTCTACTTAACTAATAACCTTTAACACCTTAGTGAATATTGTTAGATTTATTGCTATCCCTAAATGCTCTGGTAACTAGACATGTGCATTCGTTTTCGGACGAATGCATTTTCGTCCGAAAATAGCATTTTCGTCCATTCGTCCGAAAAACGAATAACGAAAATGCTAAACTAACGAAAGACGAATGAACGAACAGTTAATAAACGAAAATCATTCGTCCATTCGTGCTATTGGCATTCTATAAACCGAAATAGAGTCGGTTTATAGAATACCAATAGCATTACATATACATTCCATAAACCGACATAATTAACGACTTTCAGTTTATGGAATGCATGTAATACTATTGGCTTTCTATAAAACAAACTAGAGTCCCCATTCATAAGAATTTCTTATGAATTGGGCTCTCGTTCGGTTTATAGAAAGCCAATAGTATTACACGTATTCTATAAGCCGAAAGTCTATAAACCGAAGGTCGTTCGGTTTATAGACTTTCAGTTTATTGAATACATGTAATTTTATGTATTCTATAAACCAAAAGTCTATAAACCGAACTACCTTTGGTTTATAGACTTTCGGCTTATAGAATACGTGTAATACTATTGGCTTTCCTATGTACTGGCACGGCAGTGCAGCGTTTTAGGAAATCACGCTGCAAGGACGATTTCCTTCATTATAAGTTCATGCTGTGTTGCTACAACTCTGCTCTCGCTCAGTCCAAGCAACACTATTTCTCTACCTTAATTTCCACCCTCTCATAAAATCCAAAATGTCTCTTCTCCTCTGCCCTCCTGCTCCTCCGCCCTGCTCCACTTTTACGGCCCAAGACCTGTCTCGCACTTCAAAAACAAAGTTGACGCTATCAGATGTAACTTCACCTCCTGTGACTTGCCCCGACTACCTCCTGCCTTGTTCCCATTCCCCAAACCCACTCTGAATATCTTCTCAGAGTATCAAATGACCTCCTTTCTGCCAAATCTAAAGGCCACTTCTCAGTGATGATCCTCTTAGATCTCTCTGCTGCTTTTGACACCGTTGACCACTGCCTCCTTCTTAACAGATTATCCTCGTTTGGCATAGGTGGTACGGCACTCTCTTGGATCGAGTCGTACTTATCTGAGTGATCCTATTCAGTGTCGCTTGCTGGAGCGACATCGTCGCCTGTTCCGCTCTCTGTTGGTGTTCCACAAGGATTGGTCCTTGGCCCGCTGTTGTTTTCCCTGTACACCACCTCTCTGGGAGAACTCATCCGCTCTTTTGTTTCCAATACCACCTGTACGCGGATGATACTCAGATCTACCTCTCCTCCCCTGATGTCACTCCCTCTCTATTGTCATGTGTAGTTGAGTGTCTGTCGGCCATCTCCCCTTGGATGTCTGATCGCTACCTGAAACTGGACCTTTCCAACACAGAACTGATTATCTTCCTTCCCTCAAACTCTGTTCCTACATCTGGGTTCACAGTCACCGTTGAAAATGCTACAATTGTACCGGCTGACAGTGTCTGATGTCTTGGGGTCACTTTTGACTCTCCTTCGTTCCTCATATTCAGTCTTTAGCCAAATCCTGTTGGCTGCACCTAAGGAACATCGCACACATTCACCCGTTCCTCAGTGAAGAGACCGCCAAAATACTAGTGCACTCGCTTGTGATCTCTTTCCTTGACTACTGTAACAGCCTCCTGACTGGACTACCACTGACTTGTCTGTCTCCCCTGCAATCAATACAAAACGCAGCTGCCAGACTCATCTTTCTTGCACGTCGGTCTGATTCGGCGGCTCCTCTTTGCTATGCCCTCCACTGGCTCCCCGTCTGCTCAAGGATAAAATTCAAAATTCTGTCTTTAACCTACAAAGCCCTCCACTCCTCCATACATTGCTTCCTTTGTTAACCGTTACCTCCCTGTAGGACCTTTGCGCTCCTCAATGGGACTAAAACTCTCCTCCAACCTCATCACCAGTTCTCACTTGCATCTCCCAAGATTTCGGACAAGCTGCCCCCTCTCTCTGGAACTCCCTTCCGCAGAGCATCCAGCTCTCTCCCTCCTTTTCAAACTTTAAAAAAGCCCTCAAAACTCATCTCTTTAAAGAAGCTTACTACCCAACCCACTAGAACACCGGTCACATTACCTCTAGCTAATCCCACCTAGCTGGAACACACACAATTCATCTTTGGCCTATCCCACCTAGTGTCATCCATCCACACTACTGTTACTACAACTTCGATCCCTCTGAACTCTTCAATCCCTTATGTGTCTTATGGACCCTGTTCCGTCTAGATTGTAAACTTGCGAGCAGGGTTCTCTACCTCATTTACCAGTCTGTTCTAGTTTGTCTAACTTAGTATGTAGTTCCCTTCTATGCTCTGTACCTTGCGCTACGTAAATTGTTGGCGCTATATAAAGAAATGTTAATGTAATGTAATCAAGAACTAAAAGAGCGATGTAATTGCCCATAGTGAAATTTTTGACTCTCAGTTGGTTGTCTATCCCCCATAAGTCTCGTCAAAGAGGTAATTCCTTCTTTTTGCATAACATACTCCAGTCTAGGATATCTAACATCTTCCGAGAAGATCTTCCCCCATGCAGGGACCTCCGTACCCAAGGGATGATCTTTATTATATATGAGTGAAGTTAATGGAGATGGGTCTCCAACTATTCCCCCATGGCCTCTTTCTCTTTTCCATATTTTTATAGTTGGAGTTATTGTAGGATGTGAATTATTTGTTGATATTTTCTGTTTGCTTGTAACCCACATTGCTATAGGAATTGGTAGTTCCAGACCTTCCAGTTCTAATGTAATCCATTGTTTTGATATTGGTCTTGTCCACTCCACTAGCCTTGCCATATGTACTGCCTTATAATAGTTCTCTATATCCGGAAGACCCAGTCCTCCCAGGTGCTTGGGTCTGATATGATACCTATATCCCAGTCTAGCAGGTTTATTGTTCCAGATAGATTTAACTATCGACTTTTTAATATCTTTAAAAAAAAGATTTAGGTATGTGCACTGGAAGTGTTTGCAGAGCATAAACTCTGGGCAGTAAATTCATTTTTACTACTCCCAATCTCCCAAACCATGATATCTTCCGTTGAGCCAACTTACGTATATCCTCTTTCAAAATCGTAGGCAATGGCATAAAATGTAGTGCATATACAATGTTTTCAAATCTCAAGGAATATATACTCCCAGATATTTTATATATCTATTTGCCCACTTCAGTGGAAAAGATTCAGTGGAGCAGATATTTTTAATATCTCTGACTTGCCTCTGGTAGGACTTTCCTCAATCTATTGACCAATATCTTGGAGAACAATTTGACATCATTATTAACCCCTTAGTGACCGAGTGCTATGTTGCATTTGATGTGCCTTGAAGACCAGAATTCCATTATTTTTGTCATACGTTTACTGAACTGTGAATTTCTTTCTTTGTGTTCAGTACACCCACACACATTATATATCATTTTTTAAAGGACAGATAGGGCTTTCATTTGATACTATTATTTTCTTCATATGATATCATTTACTATTAAAAAAATATAAAATATGATGAAAATATGCCATAAAAAACACTTTTTCTAACTTTGACCTAATTTGTTTTTTACACAATTACAAATGGTTAAAAAGACCCCGTCTATATATTTATAATATTTGTCCTGAGTTTAGTAATACCAATGTTTCCTTGTTTGTCTATGTTTTATTTCAAGTAATAGGGAAATAAACAATTTTAGTGTTTTTTTTGTTTTCTAATCATTTTCTTCTACAGCGACTTTTTAACCCCAACCCTAAATTTACCCCAACTCTAAATTTACCCTAACCCTAAAACTACCCCCACCCCTTTATCTAACCATTGTAATCATCCGAACCCCCCTGTAACACTAATTATGACCCTTTTTATGACCCTAACCCTAGATCTAGGTACAGTAGATCTAGGGTTAACTTTTTTCCATTTATTTATTTATTTATTTAATTATTTTTCTATTTTTAACTGTACTATACTTAACTGCCTCTAGGGGCAGTCAAGTAGCGGTTTCAGAGCGACGGAAGAGATTATTTTTTTTTCATGCTCCTCCGATACAGCACACACCCGCGATCACCGGGTGATCGCGGTGTCCAGGGGGGGACAGAATGTGTTGCATGATGCCTCCATCGAGGCATCATTGCAACACTTTACACACATAGGCAGTGATGAGCTTTCACTGCCTATGTGTGTTAGCGCGCATACGATCACATTCGCGGTGATCGTATGCGCGCGGGGGGGTGAGGGGGGGCTGAAAGCCCTCTCAGAGGCTGCTTCGAGAGTAGCTGCAGGCATGTAGTGTTGCGCTAAGGAGCGCAAAACTACATGAAAAAGGAGGACGTATAAGGAACTTAAGGACCATGCTTTTCAAGACGTATATATATGTCCATATGCGTTAAGGGGTTAAGTAAAGAGATTGGCCTGTAGCTTAAGCATAGCAGGGGGTCTTTTCCTTGTTTAGGGATCACCACTATGTGGGCCTCTTGTGTCTGCATTGGAAGCTTTCCCTCTTTTGTCAGTTCATTAAATGCTTTAACAAACTGGGGAACCAAGATATTTGCAAATACTTTATAATAATTCAAAGTGAGGCCATCTGGTCTTACCAGAAGGTGAATCCTTTATAGCCGAATTTACTTCATCTACCGAGATTGGAGCTTCCAAGCCGTAGGAAAACTCCTCTGTCAGCTTTATCTGAAAATGTTTATTTAAATATTCTTTCAGCTCCTCAGCCTGAATCGGGTCAGACAGGCCTCCTTTGAGATTATATAATTTTTTATAATAATTATGAAAAGTTTCTGCTATCTTATTATTACAGTTCTGTACTCTATTGCTTAAATCTTTAATCCTAGGAATAAATGATGAAGCCATCTTGTCCTTTATTGCCCTTGCCAGCAGAGGCGTCGTTAGGGGGGGGCTACTGGGGCTGGAGCCCCGAGTCTCCTGACCATAGCCCCGAGTCTGTGAAGCTTCCCCTGCTTCCTGCTCTGTCACTATGATAACCCCGCCCCCAACCCATTTGACCGGCAGGAACCCACGTGTTCTCCCTCACAGCACAGACCACGAGGAATGCTGTGCTGCTGTGGAGAGGCTGCTCTCTGCTCTCTGCTCCAGGGGCTGCAGAAAAGCCTCCTCTATGACCTGCCACTTACCTCCCATCCAGGAACAGGCTGCACAAGGTAGGATCTCCATGTATTTTTATATAAATATCACCAACAGGTGAGTACTGGGGAAGGGGGTGGAGGGAGGGTGACATTAATGGGCAGAATAACCCTGGCAAATGATGGATAAATTAACCCTGGCAAATGATATATGAATTAACCCTGGCAAATGATGTATGAATTAACCCTGGCAAATGATGTATGAATTAACCCTGGAAAATGATGGATAAATTAACCCTGGCAAATGATGTATGAATTAACCCTGGCAAATGATGGATAAATTAACCCTGGCAAATGATGGATAAATTAACCCTGGCAAATGATGTCTAAATTAACCCTGGCAAATGATGTCTGAATTAACTCTGGCAAATGATATATGAATTAACCCTTGCAAATGATGGATAAATTAACCCTGGCAAATGATGTCTGAATTAAGCCTGGCAAATGATGTCTGAATTAAGCCTGGCAAATGATGGATAAATGAACCCTGGCAAATGATGGATAAATGAACCCTGGCAAATGATGTATGAATTAACCCTGGCAAATGATGGAGAAATTAACCCTGGCAAATGATGTATGAATTAACCCTGGCAAATGATGGAGAAATTAACCCAGGCAAATGATGTCTGAATTAAGCTTGGCAAATGATGGAGAAATTAACCCTGGCAAATGATGTATGAATTAACCCTGGCAAATGATGGATAAATTAACCCTGGCAAATGATGGATAAATTAACCCTGGTAAATGATGTATGAATTAACCCTGGCAAATGATGGATAAATTAACCCTGGCAAATGATGGAGAAATTAACCCTGGCAAATGATGGAGAAATTAACCCTGGCAAATGATGAAGAAATTAACCCTGGCAAATGGTGGGGAAATTAACCCTGACAAATGGTGGGGAAATTAACCCTGACAAATGGTGGGGAAATTAACCCTGGCAAATGGTGGGGAAATTAACCCTGGCAAATGGTGGGGAAATTAACCCTGGCAAATGATGGATAAATAACCCTGGCATATTATGGAGAAATTAACCCTGGCAAATGATGGAGAAATTAACCCTGACAAATGATGGTTAGTGATGGTCTGTGAGGAACGGAAATGCCCCCTTCCCTGCAATGAGATATAGCAGCAGGGATGGGGGACATATTGAGCAACATTTTTTTTTAAATACACCACTTGTATGATTATGTGACAGACTGGATGTATGTATGAGTGTATGTGGCAGACTGTATGTGTGTGTGTATGTATGAGATCATGTGACAGACTGTATGTATGTGACAGACTGTATGTATGTATGTGATAGACTATGTATGTGTGAGACTATGTATGAGTGTGTGTGTCTATGTGACAGATTGTATGTATGTATGTATCTGTGTGACAGACTGTATGGGTGTGTGTGTCTATGTGACTGACTCTATGAATGTATGTGTCTATGGTACTGACTGTATGTATGAGTGTGTGTCTATGTGACAGACTGTATGTATGTGTGTGTGTCTGTGACAGACTGTATGTATGAGTGTGTGTCTGTGACAGACTGTATGTATGTATGAGTGTGTCTCTGTGACAGACTGTATGTATGAGTGTGTATCTGACACTGTATGAATGTGTGTCTATGTGACAGACTGTATGTATGAGTGTATGTGACAGACTGAATGTATGAGTGTATGTGACAGACTATGTATGCATGTACGAGTGAATATGACAGACTGTTTGTATGTATAAGTGTGTGTGTCTATGTGACTGACTGCATGTATGAGTGTGTATGTGTGTCTGTATATATAAGGAGTTTAAGCATGCGTGGGACAGGTATAAGGTTATCCTAGATATTTAAGACTGACCACACCTGTACCTATGCATCCTATACCTTTATCTTATATCTATACCTTTACCTATGCATTACTATACCTGTATCTTATATCTGTACCTGTGCATCCTGCACCTGTGTCTGTCCTAATAGCTTATATACGTACCTATGGATCCTGTACCTGTCCATATAGCCTAAATCTGTACCTATGCATCCTGTATCTTTATCTATATATGCATCTGTATCATATATGTACTCATGCATCATCATGTACCTATATCTATCTACATCTATCCTATATCTATACCTAGGCATTCTGTACCTCTGTCTGTCTACCTATCGATCATGAGACATCATTGTATTTTAAGTATTATTAAAGCTGTGGGCTATAGCCCCAGATCATTTTTGACCCTAGCAACGCCCCTGCTTGCCAGTCTTTTCCCTGGTTTGTTATTGTCTCTGTCCTGCAGACAAAAATATAAAAAAAAAAAAAACTATCACAACTAGAGGACATAGTCTTAAATTAGAGGGGCAACGATTTAAAAGTAATATCAGGAAGTATTACTTTACTGAGAAGGTAGTGGATGTATGGAATAGCCTGCCAGCAGAAGTGGTAGAGGTAAACACAGTCAAGGATTTTAAACATGCGTGGGATAGACACAAGGCTATCCTAGCTATAAGACCGGGAACTAATAAAAGTACTCAAAAAAACAATTGGGCAGACTAGATGGACCGCATGGTTCTTATCTGCCGACACATTCTATGTTTCTATGTTGTTACCAAATTGGTGCATATTAGTTTTTAATAATAAATGTATGTTGCATATTGGAATTATATATGTTTGCCAGTTGTGACCTTAATGTTAAAAGTTTTTTATATGTAACTATTGTAACTATGTCTAAAGAAAATTTATGTCTGGCTTCCACCTGTGATATCTGCTGGAGTAGATCTTCGATCTTCTCCTTTTCTTTTCTCATATGCTCCAATGCTTATCAGTTGGCCTCTGATTACTGCCTTATGTGCAGGGCCGGACTGGCCCACCGGGATACCGGGAAAAATCCCGGTGGGCTGTCTGCCCTGGGCCCGCTTTGAGAAGTGGCCACTCTCCATACGTGCTGACTTCCGCTTCAACTAATTCGGCCGCCGGAAGTCAGCAGTCAGACGAAATCGTTAAAGCGGTGACGGCCGTCTAATTAGTTCAAGCGGTGACGGTGGCCGAATTACCTGAATTCGGCGGCCATTGCTGCTTTAACAAATTCGTCTGACTGCTGACTTCCGGCGGCGGACGAATTAGTTGAAGCGAAAGTCAGCACGGATGTTGAGGAGGGGACGGGGGAGATCAGAGGAGAAGAGGCACCGGAAAAGAGGGGGATAGCATTAGCAATAGAAGAGATTACTGGGGGAAAGAGACTACAGGGGGAAAGAGACTATAGGGGGAAAGTGACTATAGGGGGGAACAGACTACAGGGGGGAAACAGACTACTGGGGGAAAGAGACTACAGGGGGAAGTGACTACAGGGGGGAACAGACTAATGGGGGAAATTGTGTTGTAATAATGCAAGCAAATGTCTAAATTAGGAGATTTTTTTTTTTTTTTAATTGTCTATGGAGTCTCTTGTTTATGACTTCACTTGTAGCTTGATGAACCGGTTTTTAATGCAAAATTAATAATTTGCATGTCAACCCACAGGTGATGTAATAAGCAGGCAACAACATAACATTGGTAGCAAGACACTTTATCAGCCTACCGGTAAAATACCGGCCGGGTGGCAACCCTATTTATAAGTGAAAGGTCTGATTCATAGAAATAGAATCTACAGTTTTGTGGGGATTGCTTTAATTAAATAATAAAATTAAGTGTAGAGACTGGTAGTGTAAAACATATCTAGTTGCTGGCAAGTGTTTGAATGGCTGACAAACAGATTGTGTAATAGTGTAATCAAGAAAAGACTTGTCACAGTAGTTCAATGTCATTGGAAAGTTATGACCTGTCATTCATGCATTATTTAATAGAACCAACTGAAACAGATAACTCTCATGTGGTATACCGCCTTCATTCTGCTATCCTTTAAAGCTGACACATTATACATAGGCACATACAATAAAAACACAAATAGATGCAGATGTATATAAATATATATAAACATATAGATACACACATACATATACATATTTATATATATTTATGTGTGTGTTTGTATATATATATATAGAGAGAGACATGCACATACATTTAAATATATATACACACACACACACTCTACATATATATAAATCTATATATAGACACTTAAATGCATATAGTCACACATACATATTGATACACACACATACATACATACATATATATGTATATATACACACACACACACCTACATATAAATATATATACACACATACATCTTAATATATACACATACATATATAGTGATGCATGCACTGATTATATTTGACAATGGAGACAGTCTACATCTTGATAAAGACTGGATGAACTCCAACATAACTGAGCATATAACTCTCCCAAATAATAATAATATTAATAATATCACTGAGATCAAATATGATTTACTAAAATCACAAATAAATGGTGCCCCAGTAAATGGTTAATGATGTAACATTATTTATATAGATGCTGATATATACATTCATATGCATGCAACCTTACCTCCCAGTGCCCCAGCTATGAAATCAGCCATCTGCCCAAGGATTCAGCACTGGTGGGTCTGTTACGCTTTCCTTGTCATGCTCTGAGTGTCTCACAAATAGCCTTTGCAACTGTGATTGTTATAACAGCTTTAATGTCAGCCAATGATTATCTGTAATGGGTTTATATAAACACATACGGTTTCCACCTGGAATGAAAGCAGAAAAAAATGATAGCAAAAGCAAATAAATAATACCCACGCTTGAAAGGTCAGAAATAACAGTGCCGCTTGCCCCTCTGACATGTCAGGTGACACAAACAGCCACTGTAACAAATGTGACAGCCATGCTGTAATGGTATGACAAATTGCTGGGCTGGATTATCTATTTTGCTTGGTAGAGGTTGGAGAGCAAGAAGAACTAATGTCATGCAAAGCTCCTTTTTTCCCTGAAGTCCACTTATAAAGCATCTGTATGTGATCCTCTCTAGTCAACTTGGCAAATCTTCTAAACAGTACATGTTCCGACTGTCATCAGATACTAGACATGGACGTTGGCCAAGATCCACCAGATATTTGATTCCAGGCACTTAATGTAATAGCTAAAACTCCTGCATTTAGCAACTAAACTCTCTTCTTTTTAAAATATATATATATATTGTAAACATATTGTGACGTAAAATGTAACATATATTGTAAATTATTTCTAGAACACAGATCGCAAATAGCCAATATTTTAATAGTTTACAGATAAATCTAGTGGAGCTGATAGGTTCATCTTTGTCCTAGTTGGATGTTAGTTACACATGGGAAGGTTAAAGAGTTTCTTTTGCAGGGGACATTAGGACTCTGTTTCCTTCCAAATGGACTTTACACTGTTCTACCTTGGTAATACAATTTACCTGGTCAATGCATTTTATATTTTTTCTAATTATTTTTTTCCCACTATTGGCTCTACCATTTTTTTTTTCAATACTTTTTTCATCTCATACAAATATAAATATACAAATGTCAATCAATGTGTTCAAAACAGAAAAAAAGATTGTTCATACAATTATATATAAATGTTTTACAACCACATGACTACAATAATAATATACACAATCAAAGTTATAATTGGGATATCTTCATTCAAAATCAGCAGAAAAACAAACAAACAAAAGAAAACAACACAATATACCACATTTACCCCTTAGTGACCGAGTGCTATGCTGCATTTGAAGTGCCTTGAAGACCAGAATTCCATTATTTTTGTCATACGTTTACTGAACTATGAATTTCTTTCTTTGTGTTCAGTCCACCCACACAAATTATATATCATTTTTTAAAGGACGGATAGGGCTTTCATTTGATACTATTATTTTCATCATATGGTATCATTTACTATTAAAAAAAATATAAAATATGATGAAAATATGACATAAAAAACACTTTTTCTAACTTTGACCTGATTTTTTTTTTACACAATTACAAATGGTAAAAAAGACCCCGTCTATATATTTCTAATATTTGTCCTGAGTTTAGTAATACCAATGTTTCCTTGTTTGTCTATGTTTTATTTCAAGTAATAGGGCAATAAACAAAATTAGTGTTTTTTTTGTTTTCTTTTTTTTTTGGTAAATATATATCTTTATTAGTTTTTATTTATTATTTAAAGACAATTAAAAAAAATATTTGGTAAAAAAGACAAAAACAATAGTAGAAAACACATGTCAAATAATAGGATTGCATAATAGGGCACACGTCGCAGTGGGGCACATCAATATAAATAAACATACAATAGATTCGGTCTACATGTTTCAATGATATGTTTTACTTATCCTCCGGAATGTATATCCAAATTTATCATATTTTTCTAAATATATTAAATTAAATTATTTAAAAAAAAAAAATTGGTGCGTTGGGCCTCAGAGAACATGGCTATCTCTTCGAGGGTCCTAAGCCTCTCTACTTGCAATATCCAGTCCTTAAAGGACGGGGGCAGAGGGTCTCTCCAATGCAGTGGGATGAGGGTCTTTGCTTCATTAATCAGATGTCGTACAACAGATTTCTTATAGCTCGCTATTGACCCACCAATTTGGTGAATAAGATATGGACCTGGCAGAAATGGGAGAGGTTCATCAGTAAAATTGTGCATAGTGTCATGGATTTGTTTCCAAAAAGGCACAATGTTTTTACACTCCCACCAGATATGTAGTACCGTGCCCTTCTCTACCCCGCAGAGCCAACACTTCTCCGAAACATCAGGAAACATGGAACGCAGGTGTGTAGGTGTATAGTACCAGTGGGTAAGGAGTTTGTAGGAGTTTTCCTGAATTTTGGTACTTATGGAACATTTGTGCGTAAGCGTATGTATTTTCTCCCATTCTGCCGTATCCAATGATATCTGGAGGGCTTCTTCCCAAAGGCCCTGAAACCTCAGAGGGAATTGATCGTGCACCTGCAATATTAGCTTGTATAAACTCGAGGTTCCATGGCGTGGTAGATCAGTGCCCGAACTGGTGATATTGGAGGTTCTCTAGTGGTGTGGGTGTCTGTTCATCTAGAATATCGTACAGGGATCTCAGCTTTTGGCCAGATAGGAACATTGAGATTGGTGCCTGGTCTGAAGGGAGAGTAGTCAGAAACCGACCCTTCTGGCACCCCGGGGGAAAATCAGGATTATTTCGAATGGGTGTGAGGGGTGAGGGGTAGGTTGTCAGATCAAACTTGGCATGCATGGAATGTAAGGTTTGGATAGTGGCGGAAATAAAGGGGTGATCTCTCATCGAGGAATTCCAGTGGCGTTTAGGAAGCCATAAAAGGTGTTGGATAGGACCGGCACTGAAGACCGCTTCCACCTCAATCCCTTTCTTGTGTGGTGGGCTTACCGCCCATTCCATGGCCCTCAGAAGATGACATGCCTGGTAAAATAGGCGAGGGCAGGGCAATCCCGTACCCCCCTAACCTTTGGGCGGATCAATGTTGTGTATTTCAGTCTCGCTGTTTTTTTAGCCCATATAAACTGTAAAAACAGCGTTTTGACAGAAGCCAAAGAAGCTTCTAGAAGTTTGATCGGTATCGTCTGAAATAAGTAGAGCAATCTTGGCATCACATTCATTTTTAGAACATTGATCCGTCCAAACCACAAAATATATTGCCTACTCCACCTGGGCAAGTCTGTTTGAAGAATTTTAAGAAGCGGAGGAAAATTGTGTTGATACAATGTAGTCAGATCTGTCACCAGCCATATACCCAGATATTGTATCTTCCCTTTACACCATCTAAATGAGAAGCTGCGTGTTAGATCAGATGCTAGTGTTTCCGTGACATTAATATTAAGGATTTATTATAATTGATTTTAAAATTAGATAGCTCTCCATATCTTTGGAATTCCGCAAGTATACAGGGCAGGGTGAGTCTAGGGTTGGTTATAGCAAATAGCAGGTCATCTGCATAGCCTAAGACCTTGTGTTGGGAGTCCCCCACTGTCACTCCTGTAATATCCGGATTTTGCCTAATAGCTTCCAGGAACGGTTCTAAGGACAGGATAAAAAGTAAAGGGGACAGGGGGCAACCCTGTCGTGTCCCATTGGAAATCGGGAAAGAATCTGTTAGGTCACCATTGATCCTCAACCTAGCCGAGGGTCTAGAATACACAGAAGCCACCCACTTACGTATATTTTGTCCGAAGTTCATGTGCTCCAGCACCTGAAACATAAAAGACCAATCCAACCTGTCAAAGGCCTTTTCTGCATCCGTTGACAGGAGGATGGTAGGTGTTTTAGAATGTTTAGCCTGGTAAATTAAGTTAAGGGCTCGGATCGTGCTATCTCTAGCTTCCCTCCCCACTACAAACCCCGTCTGGTCTGGGTTTACTAATTTAGGAACTAGTCTTTGAAGTCTAGTAGACAGAATCTTCGTAAAAAATTTCACGTCGGAGTTAAGAAGGGAGATCGGGCGATAACTTCCACACAAGTCCTTCTTTAGGTATTAATGAAATGTTGGCCATAAGAGTATGAGGGTGAAAAGATTGGTTCTCTAGCAGAGAATTAAGAGCATTAATCAGGTGCGGACCTAAAATCCCCAAAAACGCCCTGTAGTATGATCGAGGGAAACCATCTGGACCCGGCCATTTCCCCGGCTTTGAGTTCTTAATGACCTCGGCTAGCTCCATAAGGGTGATTGGGGCTTCTAGTGTAGCGGCATCCGCATCTGAAAGCTTCCTTTTCAGATTTTTATGAAGATAGTCTGTCAATCTTTGTGCACGAGCGGCACTTGCTTCGCCAGATACAGAATTTGTCAGGTTATACAGTTTAGTGTAAAAAGTCATACATTCCGTCTTGATTTCTGATGGTATTCTCCGTGTAAGACCCCCAGAGGTCCTAATATTAGGGATATATGAGAGCCTACGCTGTTTGCGCAGTGCTCTGTCCAAGTGTTTGCCTGGTTTATCGCCATGTTCGTAGTATAAAGCTTTCATCTTTGTGAAAGACCTGCAAGCCCTTGCGTTAAGGATAGTCGATAACTCTTTTCTCAGAGATCTATGTAATTGGAACGAACCTGCATCTGCCTGTGCTTTATGTAATTTATCTGCGTCTCGTATCTGGGTGTACAAAGTACTCAGTCGTATCACGTCAGCTTTTTTCTTGTTTGACCCTAGTCTAATAAAATGTCCCCTTGCCACCGCTTTATGGGCCTCCCAGGTCGTCAGAAGTGGAACGTCAGGGGTTAAATTATCCGTGAAATAATTGGTAAGGAGTGTTTCAGTACCCGCTGTATGGGTCTTGTCTGTCAGGAGGGATTCGTTCAACCTCCAGGTCGAGGAGGTAGAACGTGGGAGAGTGGAGGAAATTGTCATACTAAGGGGAGCATGGTCCGACCAAGTAATCAAACCATAACTGGCTTTGGAAAGTTTAGGTAAGTGATAGTATGGCATAAAGAAATAGTCTATTCGGGGTGTATGTCTGTGCTGGATTAGAAAATAAACTGTAGTCTCTGTCACTGGGGTGTAAGGCTTCCAACAGTCGGTTAATTGATATTCGTCCAGGATAGACTTAATTTTTTTCAACACAAATGGTGCTGTACAAGAATGGCCTACCGAGGTGTCTGCATGAGGTTCCAGTGCAACATTCAGATCTCCCCCCAAAATTAGAATGCCTTCTTGGAAATCTTGTAGAATAGACATTATTTTCCGAAAACTATGGTGTTGGCGGGTGTTGGGTAGGTATATATTGGCAAAAGTGTAGAGGGTATCTGTAATTAACAAAAACATATCTCCCTTGTTCGTCTATTAAATTCCCCTTCTCCACTATGGGTGTGTGTTTGCTGAACAGCATCGCAGTGCCTTTAGATTTGGACTCAGGATTATTGCTAAAAAAAAACTATCGGGTAAGCTGGTGTGGTGAGTCTGCGTTGGGATGTGGATAAGAAATGTGTTTCTTGCAGGTACACGACCGAAGCCTTATGGAAATGGAGATCCCTCATCAGGTGTGATCTTTTCTCTGGTATATTCAACCCTTTCACATTGTATGACAAAAATTTGATCTCACGTGTTATATTGGAGGAAGAACCTCCTTGAAGACTCCTGTCCCTGACAGGGGACCGAGCAGCCCTGAAAGGCCCCATCCCACTGCACCAGTTGAGTCCAGAAACGTCTGTTCTCACTGAGACTGAAAGGACGGAGAGGGGGAGGGATTGGTGTTAGGGGAAAAAAAAAAAACCAGACAACAGGGGGAAGAAATAAAGATGAGAAAAAAGAGAAAAAAAAAATAGAAGGGGGGGTTGGTTGGGATCAGGGAAGGGTAAAGAAACAAAAACACACTACAATTCAAACATGTACTAAAACAAAAACAATAACACCTGGAGCGTTTATTGGAACGTTAATCTGGACTCCCCGGAGAGTCCAATAGTGGGCTCCCAGGGGGGCCCTCCGATCACACCAATAAATATGCACGCTCACGGTGAGGGGCAAATGTTAGCCGCCGAGTTCTAGGCCCAGAAAAAAACAGAGATCTATCTAGTGTCTAAAACCACTTCGTAAAATACAGTAACAGTAATAAAACAATTCCAATATTATCAGAGAGAAGAGTTTCTCCTCCCAAACTTGCGTATGGAGCAACAAAAATAAAAATCAACCAGGGTAACAAAGTATGAAAAACCTTAAGAACCGATCTTTAGGTAATTAGAAGGTTGGGTAACTTTAGTTGGGGTGTGTTAAAGGCCTCCATTAATCTCCCGTGTGGAAAATAGATGCCTTTAATTGTTATAGTATCCGTTGGATGTCAACCTATGGATGTCAATTCAGTATTCGTTGAGAAATGGGGACATGACTCAGGCCCAGTGTTATGGGGGATTATGTACATACAAACAAAGACTCCCCGTTCAATTCAATTGGATGTCCTTTATACAACTAAGTTAGGTATCTGGTGACCCCTTATGTAAGTTTTCTATTGTAATTTCAACTCAGTTCTCAATGAAAATTGGGGACATAATCCAGACTCAGTGTTAAGGGGAATTACGTATATCCGGACAAATACTTAACACGGTCAATTCAGTCCGATATCTTTTATGCCACTAAGTTAGGTATCTGGTGCCCCCTTATGTAGGCTCTCTATTGCAATTTCAATTCTATCATCATTGAAAATTGGGGATATGACCCAGACCCAGTGTCAAAGGGAATTATGTATATCTGGATAAATATTCAACACATTCCATTCAGTCAGATATCCTTTATACAACTAAGTTAGGTATCTGGTGCCCTCTTATGTAAAATTTCTATTGTAATTTCAATTGGAATATCATTGAAAATTGGGGACATAACCCAGACCTAGTGTCTAGGGGAATTATGTATATCCGGACAAATACTCAACACGTTCAATTCAATCAGATATCCTTTATACAACTAAGTTAGGTATCTGGTGACCCCTTATGTAAGCTCTCTATTACAATTTCAATTCAATTATCATTGAAAATTGGGGACTTGACCCAGATCCACTGTTATGGGGAGTTAAGTATATCCAGACAAATACTCCACATGTTCAATTCAGTCAGATGTCCGTTATACAACTAAATTAGGTATCTGTTGTCCCCTTATGTGAACTGTCTATTATCTCCCAAATAGATTTTTTTGTTTGTTTTGTTCCCCTCCCCTTGCAAAAATACAGAAACATAAACACAACCCCATGATACTTAAGTTAGGCGATCCTCTGTTTGTCGTCCATCAGGGGTCTCAGCTCCTGAACATTAAAAATAAGAGTCACTGAGAGTCACACAAACTCGATTGATGATGGACTTTTGTTCGCGGTATCGCCAGAGCGTCTCTCCCAAACCTTCTCCACAGCTCCAAGATCGCTTTTACAGAAGAAGAATGATTTGCCCTTCTTATTCTTCTCAGTCACGGGCCAGGTCTCGGGACTCTTCCCACCTTGTGCGTGGAAAAGGTCTTGGCTGTTGTCGCCTGGCACCTCCACGAGGTCGCTGACGCATCAGCTGGGAGGAAGCATTATCCAACTGTGGCAGGTCAGGTAAGTCCCAGTTCGGGATATCCATGTCCGGGAGCTCCAAGGCTTCCAGGAAACCGGGTAAGTCAGCATGGTAGCGAAGTACCTGTATATTATTGTCCCGTCTGACTTTTAGGCTAAACGGGTAGCCCCAGCTATACCGTATGCCTTGGTGTTGTAATTCCATTGTTAAAGGCCGCAGGAGGCGTCTGGTCTGTAAAGTGATATCTGAGATATCTTGATAGAACGAGCTCATGGCAATCATAGGACCACTGGGGGACTTCCCTTGCTCTCTTCAAGATGGCTTCCTTAAGGTGGAAGTCCACCACTCGGCATATGAGGTCCCGTGGGGGCATTGTAGAGGGTCCTCTGGGCCTCAGGGCCCTATGTGCTCGATCCATCTGTACAGGTGAGGCTGGGGGTCTCCCCAGGAGGGAATTGAAGATCAACATTAGTACACGTGAAACGTTCTCCGTCTCTTCTGTGCGTGATTCAGGTAGGCCTCTGACCCTTAGATTATGTCTCCTACTACGATTGTCTAAGTCCTCGATTCGCCTTCTGTACTCAATAAGGTGACGGTAATGGAGTGAGGTTGTGGCAGCGACAGTCGTCAGACGGGATTGTTGAAGCGAAAACTCTTGTTCCGTTTTACTGACCCTCTGATCTAGTCCAGTAATATCAGACCTCAGCGTCGCGATTTCCTCTTTCACCGTTTGTTTCAGTTCCACTATCAGGGTGCTGAAATCCGCCTTCCAGGGGGCTGAAGAAAACAGCTGCTGTAGCAACTCCTGTTCAGTGTGGGTTGCGGAGGTGCCCGGTAGCAAGGTAAGTTCAGTGTTGTCCTCCTCCGTCATTATCGAGTTAGCAGGGGATGGCGCCTCGTGGGCCTCAGACGCCTGAGTGGCGAGATCTCTCGGGGTATGAAAATACTCCCGCAAAGAGGCTGTAACGTGGGTGCCTTTGATCCTCGGAGTGTCAGGCTCATTCCCGGTTCTTTTATTTCTCCCCATGGCGATTTTTGCTGTATTTAGGCTTCAAATAGCTTGGAAGGGAAAAGGAGCTCTCTGTTCAAGCAGCCATTTCTCTCGGCAGCCGGCCACGCCCCCATTTTTTTGTTTTCTAACCATTTTCTTCTATTGTGACTTTTTAACCCCAACCCTAAATTTACCCCAACTCTAAATTTACCCTAGGTTCAGTAGATCTAGGGTTAGCTTTTTCCATTTATTTATTTATTTTATTTATTTATTTAATTCATTTTCTATTTTTAACTGTAATATACTTAACTGCCTGTAGGGGCAGTCAAGTAGCGGTTTCAGAGCGACGGAAGAGATTTGCTTCTCCAATACAGCATCCACCCGCGATCACCGGGTGATTGCAGTGCCCATGGGGGCACATAAGGTGTTGCATGATGCCTTTATCCAGGCTTCATTGCAATTTAACACACATAGGCAGTGATCAGCTATCTATGTGTGTAACGCGCGGGGGGGGGGGGGCTGATGGCACTCTCAGAGGGTGCTTCGATCCGCAACGCTAAGGAGCGCAACACTACATGAAAACGGAGGACGTATGCTTTTCAGGACGTATATATACGTCCACATGCGTTAAGGGGTTAACAACAGTGAACCTCTGGTAAAGCAACTCTCTCTGGGAGGGGGGCAGCTGTGGCTCTACCATGTTCTATTACGTTTCACTGTGCAATCATTTAGTCTTTTCTTAATGATACTCTGGAAAATATATAAACATTTACACCCGAACTGTTTAAAAAAAAAAAAACTTCATGCAGACTAGTTCAACTACTTTTTTCAAGGAATATTAAAAATACATTTTTACCATATTTGCTCGATTATAAGACGACCCTGATTATAAGACGATCCCCCAAACTTTGGATATTCCTTTAGGAAAAAAACTAAACTAAACTAAAAGCCTGAATATAAGACTACCCTATAGGAAAAAAGTTTAACTTCTATATATTCACATGTAAATTGTTTTTTTAATAAAAAATTATGATATCAAAAAATGCATTTCTTGTTTTTATTTTTTTTTTATGTGCCAAAGCTGCCTCTCTCTTTCCCTTGCCCCCAGCTTTGTCTCTCTCCCCCCTTAGTGTTGTCTCTCTCTCCCCCTCCCTTTGTCTCCCCCCTCGCTCCCCTTGTCTCTGCCTCTCCCCCCCTCCCTCCCCTTGTTTCTCTCTGCCCCCCCTCCCCTTGTCTCTCTCTTCCCCCCTCCCCTTGTCTCTTCCCTCCTCCCTCCCCTTGTTTCTCTCTGCCCCCCTCCCTTTGTTGCTCTCTGTCCCCCCCCCCCTCCCCTTGTCTTTCTACCCACCCCTCCCTTCCTCCCCCTCACCTGTTTCTTGCTCCCTGGTGGCTAGTGGGTGCAGCCGGGGGATGTCTGCACGATACGTGCAGACATCCTCCATGCTGCCCGACACTTCCGTCTATTATGACGGACAGCCGGTCCGTCATAATAGACGGCAGTGTCAGGCAGCATGGAGGATGTCTGCACTATCGTGCAGACATCCCCCGGCTGCCTGATTCTCCTGGTGGCTAGCAGGGCAGCGGAGGATGTCTGCGCGATGAGCGCAGACCTCTCCTGCTGCCGCCCGACATGACCGCCGGGACTTTTATGATGAAGTCGGAAGGACCCGCGCAGACATTCCCCTGCTGTTAGAGAGGGGGATCCAGGTCCCCTGCAGCTCTGCAGGGGACTTGGATTCCTGTTTTATAATCTGACCTCGATTTGAGGTCAGATTATAAGGCGACCGCGATTATATATATTATCTGAAAAAAACCTTGTCTTATAATCGAGCAAATACGGTAATTATAATATATTGAAAAACAAATTATGTAAAGCTGATCCTGTCTGTCACTCTTGTTTTGGTTCAAAGCATGCCTCATTGCACCTTAGACCTCTCCTTACCAACCCATGGTGATAAGGAATGTAAAGATCTGTGGGCCACTATGTCACTAATGTATGCAGATATACAAGTAAGAACCAACTGGCTCATTTAAACTACCCATAAAGAAATACTTGGTTTAGATGATAGTCTTATCCAAAGCCAAGGGTTTCTATCAAGAAGCACGCTTTTTTTAAAGAGGGACTTATTTCTCCAAAACAACTTTTACTCAGATTAAATCGAATGTCTAATTAAATTGTTTTTTAATGATGGTTCTGGTGAGTTCGTCTAGCATGGGAAGCTTACCAAGGTTGTCCCTACACACCAAACAGTTAAATCACTGAAAGCTGCCCTGATTTAAGAATCTATTGAATAAAGAGAGAATTGCATGGAACTGAGATGGGAATTAAGGCCAAATAGCTGGATTTGGAAAAATTCTCCCATTCTGTTGCACTGAAGAATTTTTCCAACTCAGCTACTTTGGCCTAAAGTTTAAAATTCTTGTCTTAATTCTCTGCAATTCTCTCTTCATTGAGAAGACCCTTGAGAGAAGCTAATAAAATCCAAAAACAATATTCTGCGTCTTATGTGATGGGGGAAGCAGCACCAAAACAAACTAGTGCTCCACTTCTAGTTAAAACAAAAACAATACAACTGGTGAATGAGTACACTACTCGCAACACTCCACACTTTTAATTACACTTCATTAAGGTATTATCTACCTTAATATTACCTTAATCTCCTCCAATTGTTTGAACAGAGGGGAAATATATATATATATATATATATATATATATATATATATATATATTAGTGTAGTATGTTTAAAACAGAATGATTTGTGCTGGTTAGAAACAGGACAAGTCCACTCACATTTTTTTATGCTCAGTTATAAGTACACCCAGGAGCCCCCATAGGGTTATGGCAGATGGCTGAAATCTTCAAACGACCTCCACTCAACACAGCAATGTCCAGTGAAGATAAAAAGTCTCTTTAAAGTGCGGCGTGTCTGTAGCAGCCAGGTCTTCTCACACAACAGGTTTCACCTTCTTGAGGCTTTTTCAAGTGTCCTCCTTGTTCTTCCGAATCTTCTTTATATATCCTCTTGTCATGTTTGATGACGTAATCCGGGGACTCCCATGTGCATAGGCATCTGCAGAAATTTTTTTTTGGGGGGGCATACTTTTACCATCGTCCATGCTGCGCCACGCCTCTTTTTGACAATGTTATGAAGTGGAGGAGCTTAGTCATTATCAGTGCAGCATGCAAACGGTTGATAAATGGTGATGCCACAGCATCACTTTGCCAATTAAAATAAGCCACTGTCAGGTACCAATTAACATGCCACAGTCACTTTGCCTTTAAAATATACAACAGTTAGTTACAACATTTAATATGCCAGTATTATTTTGCCATTAATATGCCCTGGCCAATTTGACATTTAATAAGCCAGTATGATTTAGCCAATTAATATGCTAGTATAATTTTGCCATTCAATATGCCAGTATAATTTTGCCACTAAATATGCCAGGATTTTGCCACTCAATATGCCAGTATAATTTTTCCATTCAATATATCAGTATAATTTTGCCACTCAATATGCCAGGATTTTGCCACTCAATACGCCATGATATTAAATGGCAAAATCCTGGCATATTGAGGGGCAAAATCCTGGCATATTAAATGGCATATTGGAGGGGCAAAATCTTGGCATATTAAATGGAATATTGAGTGGCAAAATCCTGGCATATTGAGTGGCAAAATTTTGGCATATTAAGTGGCATATTGAATAGCAAAATCCTGGCATTTTAAATGTTCATAGAAATTAAAGATTGTATGAACTGTGACAAGTGTAATGTAATGTATTTGAAAACCTGTATAGGGGAACATTGTAATATCATTAAGAAAAAACTTTTAACCCACAGAGTACCCAAATTTGTTTAACCCACAATAGTAACCCCAGAGAGTTAATGTTTACAGCAATTGCAAAATACAAGAGAGGGGAGGATACATGGAAAGATTTGGCTAAGCTGGAAATGAAATGGGTATGTTGGGAAGGGCTCCTAAGGGGTTAAATGCAGATTTCAATTTATTAAATTTTCTATGAGAGACTCCAATGCACAACAGCCTAAATATATACCGTATTTGAAAATGCTCTGAAAAAGACCCCTCATCTTTTATTCAAGGTTGTTTTATAGTCTGACCTCAAATCGAGGTCTGACAATAAAACAGGGATCCAGGTCCCCCGCAGAGCTGCAGGGGACCTGGATCCCCCCTAGGGGCAGCATTGGCACATAAAAAGGAAATAAAAACAAGAAATGCATTTTTTTATATCATAATTTTTATTAAATATGAAAAAGCTATTTACATGTGAATATATACAAGTTAAACTTTTTTCCAATAGGGTAGTCTTATATTCAAGCTTTTAGTTTTTTCCTAAAAGGAATATCCAAAGTTTGGGGCGTTATCTTATAATCATGGTCATCTTATATTCGAGCAAATACGGTATATATATTTGTGGCGTTTATGGCCTGCTATGATTTTATGATCTAATATAAGTGTTCACATTATGTTATGAATGTATAATTTTTCAACCATACTGTGATATTAATTGATTGTATGCCTTTATGATATCACTCTACACTCATGTCCTTCTGCGTGGATACTTATATGCTGTTTGCCTGAGTTTATGGCATGGCAGCGGTCATTGTGGAGCAGAGTAGTGAGAATTGCAGCCAATAGATGGAAGTCAGCAGAGGAGCCTGGCCTGTAACTAATATGCTGACTGACAAATGAACATCAACTTTGGGCATTGAAGCCATCGTGGACATCACATCCGGAGGGCAACATCCGGAAACAGAAGAGAGAAGGCATACAGTACATCTATGAAGATGCGACTAGACATTCATTTTCGGACGAATGCATTTTCGTCCATTCGTCCGAAAAACGAATAACAAAAATGCTAAGCTAACGAAAGCCGAATGAACGAATGGTTAATAAACGAAAATCATTCGTTCATTCGTCCATTCTACTATTGCATTCTATAAGCCAAAATAGAGTCGGTTTATAGAATACAATAGCATAGTACACTTACATTCCATAAACCGAACGACTTTCGGTTTATGGAATGCATGTAAGTCTATTGGCATTCTATAAACCGAAAGTTCGGTTTATAGGCTGTCGGCATTTTGCTACACAGAGACAAAGTCTCTATTCATAAATTTATGAATGGAGACTCTGTCTCCGTGTAGTGAAATGCGTTCGGTTTATAGGCTGTCGGCTTATGTAATACATGTAATCCTATTGCTATTCTATAAACCGAACTTTCGGTTTATAGAATGCCAATAGACTTACATGCATTCCATAAACCGACAGCCTATAAACCGAACGTTCGGATTATAGGTTGTCGGCATTTCCCACTACACGGAGACAGAGTCTCCATTCATTATGAATGGAGACTTTGTCTCCGTGTACTTACATTAGCCGACAGCCTATAAACCGAACGTTCGGTTTATAGGTTGTCGGCATTTCACTACACGGAGACAGAGTCTCCATTCATTATGAATGGAGACTTTGTCTCCGTGTACTTACATTAGCCGACAGCCTATAAACCGAACGTTCGGTTTATAGAATAGCAATAGGATAACATGTATTCCATAAGCCGAAAGTCTATAAACCGAACGTTTGGTTTATAGACTTTCGGCTTATAGAAAACATATAGTACTATTGCCTTTCTATGAACCGAACGAGAGCCCCATTCATAAGAATTCCTTATGAATGGGGCTCTCGTTCGGTTTATAGAAAGCCAATAGTATTACACGTATTCTATAAAACGAACGAATACAACTAAACGAAACGAAAATAATGAACGAATTTCGTCCGAAACGAATGCAGTAATGAACGAAATTCGTTTTAGACTAAATAAATAACATTTTCGTCCGAATGGACGAAAACGAAACGAAAATTTTAGTTTTGCACATGTCTAGATGCGACACACATGGGAGTCCCGGATGACGTCATCAAACGCGACAATAGGATATATAAAGAAGATTCAGAAGAACAAGGGGACAACTAGAAAAAGCCTCAAGAAGGTGAAATGCGTTGTGTGAGAAGACCTGGCTGCTACAGACATGGAGCACTTTAAAGAGACTTTTTATCTTCACTGTTCATTGATGTTTTTAATTTAAGGTTTTTTCTCTTTTCTTATGCTGTATTAAAAACATCTTTATTTAAGCCTGGTTTTTCTCCCCTTGTTCTCATTTACTGCATTGGAGTGGAGGTCGTTTGAAGATTTCAGCCATCTGCCATACTCCATGGGGGCTCCTGGGTGTACTTATAACTGAGCATATTGCTCAAGAAATTGTGAGTGGACTTGTCCTGTTTCTAACCAACACAAATCACTCTGTTTTAAACATACTTCACTTTTATATATCCCCCCCCCCCTTTCTGTATAAACAATTTGAGATCATACCTTGAGAGAAGCTGCCAACACATAGTAAAGCCAACAACAATCCACCACTTATCAAGTTTATTGCCTCTTTAACCCCTTAGTGACATGACCTTTTCACATTGTCTTTCCCTTGGTGACATAGCCTGTTTTGACATTTCTGGGGTGTTTGTGTTTAGCTGTAACTTTATTCATTCTCACATACTATACCCACACAAGTTATTTATTGTTTTTATCGCCATAAAAAGGGCTTTCATTAGCTAGCATTATGTTCATCATATCTTATAATTTACTACAAAACATCATAAAATATGATGAAAAAATAAAAAACAAAACACTTTTTCTAACTTTGACCTAAAAAATTATTTACACAAATACAATCGGTTAAAAAAGACCCCATCAAAATAGTTTCTAAATTTTGTCCTGAGATTAGATTTATGCTTGTTTACATGTTTTTCTGCTCGGTTTTTTTAGTTATAGGGAAATAACCAAATATTGTGTTTTTGTTTTTTGTTTTATAAACATTTTCACCTACAGTGAACCTTTGACCCCAACCTGAATTCTAAATTTAACCCTAACTTTAACCTCAATAGACTTAATATTGGCCTAAAACCAATTTTTTACCAGTCTGATGGCAAAATACCGGCCAGGTGGCAACCCTATGTGTAATTTGCATATTAAGCCACAGGTGATGTCATAAACAGGAAACACCACAGACAACATGGTGTATAGATACTTTTCAGTCATTTTTTAAATTCTCTATATTTACAGTAAAAACATTGTTTATTTGATACAGTCCCTTCAAGCTGACTGAACAGGTGCAGCAAGCAGCAGGAACATTTGACAAAATTGTCCTTTATAAATAATCCCCATATTCCTTAGTGCCGTCCATTTTGCTGGCACATGCTCAGCAGTGCTTACTCAACAGGGTCTAAAATAACTGTGATGGCCTGACAAGTAAACAGAAAAAAAAATCAGGAATTAATAGCTGAGCTGACAAGACAAGAAAGTTGAAGAATGGTTCCAGCTTAGCTATAAATATCTGATTGTTGCAGTTCACTTGTCAATCCCGCACAGTGGACGCATTAACAAACACTCACTGCTGTACATGCTTTCTGCCTAAGAAACAAGTGTGCTGTTACTGGCTGCTACTGCCACCTGCTGGCAGTCATTTATCAACCGTCGCTCAATGGCTCCCAGTAAAAGACAGCTGTTTGTAGAATTTCTGAGCCACAAAGACATATTTAGAAGCCCAACCTGAGTCAACAAAGAAGAATGTCCACAAAGTACTAAATAAATACTTAAAACAATACAGGGAGTGCAGAATTATTAGGCAAATGAGTATTTTGACCACATCATCCTCTTTATGCATGTTGTCTTACTCCAAGCTGTATAGGCTCGAAAGCCTACTACCAATTAAGCATATTAGGTGATGTGCATATCTGTAATGAGAAGGGGTGTGGTCTAATGACATCAACACCCTATATCAAGTGTGCATAATTATTAGGCAACTTCCTTTCCTTTGGCAAAATGGGTCAAAAGAAGGACTTGACAGGCTCAGAAAAGTCAAAAATAGTGAGATATCTTGCAGAGGGATGCAGCACTCTTAAAATTGCAAAGCTTCTGAAGCGTGATCATCGAACAATCAAGCGTTTCATTCAAAATAGTCAACAGGGTCGCAAGAAGCGTGTGGAACAACCAAGGCGCAAAATAACTGCCCATGAACTGAGAAAAGTCAAGCGTGCAGCTGCCACGATGCCACTTGCCACCAGTTTGGCCATATTTCAGAGCTGCAACATCACTGGAGTGCCCAAAAGCACAAGGTGTGCAATACTCAGAGACATGGCCAAGGTAAGAAAGGCTGAAAGACGACCACCACTGAACAAGACACACAAGCTGAAACGTCAAGACTGGGCCAAGAAATATCTCAAGACTGATTTTTCTAAGGTTTTATGGACTGATGAAATGAGAGTGAGTCTTGATGGGCCAGATGGATGGGCCCGTGGCTGGATTGGTAAAGGGCAGAGAGCTCCAGTCCGACTCAGACGCCAGCAAGGTGGAGGTGGAGTACTGGTTTGGGCTGGTATCATCAAAGATGAGCTTGTGGGGCCTTTTCGGGTTGAGGATGGAGTCAAGCTCAACTCCCAGTCCTACTGCCAGTTCCTGGAAGACACCTTCTTCAAGCAGTGGTACATTAAATCTAATGACATGGCCTCCTTGTTCACCTGATCTGAACCCCATTGAGAACCTGTGGTCCATCATCAAATGTGAGATTTACAAGGAGGGAAAACAGTACACCTCTCTGAACAGTGTCTGGGAGGCTGTGGTTGCTGCTGCACGCAATGTTGATGGTGAACAGATCAAAACACTGACAGAATCCATGGATGGCAGGCTTTTGAGTGTCCTTGCAAAGAAAGGTGGCTATATTGGTAACTGATTTGTTTTTGTTTTGTTTTTGAATGTCAGAAATTTATATTTGTGTATGTTGAGATGTTATATTGGTTTCACTGGTAAAAATAAATAATTGAAATGGGTATATATTTGTTTTTTGTTAAGTTGCCTAATAATTATGCACAGTAATAGTCACCTGCACACACAGATATTGCCCTAAAATAGCTAAAACTAAAAACAAACTAAAAACTACTTCCAAAAATATTCAGCTTTGATATTAATGAGTTTTTTGGGTTCATTGAGAACATGGTTGTTGTTCAATAATAAAATTAATCCTCAAAAATACAACTTGCCTAATAATTCTGCACTCCCTGTAGATGCTATTAACATTTTAGAATTTGTAGTGTCTTGACTGAAGATATCTATTTTGCATACTTCCTGTAAAAAGCAATAAAGCTTTTATGGAATGAAATCTCACACAGGTTCTGTATTTTACTTTTTTTTTCTATATTACATTACATTTGTTGATATCTTTTATTTCCGTGTTAATAATAAAGTGTGGGGAGGAGGCAGTTGCATTAAATGTTCACTAAAAGGGGAGTTAGTGAGTTGTACCTGCAAAATGCATGCACCTTAACTCACCTCATTCTACCTGCAACTCACTTTTTAGTGAATTGACCCACAGTATATATCTTCATCTCTAAAATAACTATGTACCAAATAATCACACACTGCTTTAAATTAGTAACATTTTAATCAGAGCCAGCTATCAACATGACTGTGGCCAGGTTTGGGGAACTTGCTCAACTGGCTCTGGCTCTTTATCTGCTATCAAGCACTTTTTAAGCATTTGTGGTCACACCTCCCTGTTTTACATGGGTACACTCATGATATCACGCTCAGGGTCGAGGCGATCTGTTACAACTTCAGGCGTGCCAGACCTCCATGTCCAGTGGGCTGCACGGGACAGACTTCCTCCCTTAGTCCGCCACTGGTCTAAACAGGGCCCCCTCCTGAAAAAAATTCTGCCCCCCTCTGGATTGTTTACCCATTCATATGCCACTGATAATTAGCTCCTTAATATGCCCCTAATAATTAGCTCCTTAATATGCCCCTGATAATTAGATGATTAATATGCCCCTGATGCTTAAAATACTTAATATGCCCCTGATGCTTAATATGCTTAATATGCCCATGATGCTTAATATCCCCCTAAAGCTTAATTTGCTTAATATGCCCCTGATGCTTAATATGCCCCTGATAATTAGATGCTTCCCCAGCCCTTCCCCAGTACTTACCTTTATGATGTTCGTCACCCGTCTTCTCCTCATCGCTTCCTGCACGCACGCATGCAGGAAATAGGGCCGTCGGAAAGGACTTGCTGTCATTTCTGGCGGCGAGTAAAAGCTGGGTCCTGCTCCTGCCCGATCGTGACTGTCTCCGTGTGAGACAGTCACACGGGCATAGGCTTGCCACCTTTTCTTCAAAAAAATACCGGCCTTGGTACTGTTTCCATAGACTTAACATTGGCCTGATGCCAATATTTTACCGGCCTGCCGGTAAATTACCGGCCAGGTGGCAACCCTACACAGGCAGCAGGGGCACACGGGCAACTGCCTTGGGCCCCCAGGAATGAATGGGCCCTGGGCAGCTGCCCTGTTTACCCCCGCTTTCTTTTCACAGATTTTTTTTTTGTGGATCTCCGGCTTGCACTGGTTCGGTGAACCTGTAAAATGTTAGTAACAGGTTTGCAAAAACCGGTGCAAACCAGCTGAATCCCACCACTGCAGCTCCCCCTTCCATCCCACAGACTAGGCAGCTAGAAGCTCTTCATCCTTTAGTGTTCCCTTTGACACTTAAGGGATTAAAGAGGTAGTGAACTTTTAATTAGATGGAGCAGAGTGAGAAAGGAAAGATTTGCTAGGAGAGGACAGGGTCATTTTCTGTAGTAGAAATCTGGCTGAAGAAGTGCTTTAGAAGTAGGGGCTAATATGCCGGGGAAGGGAATTCTGGAGGTTGTTTGGGAGAGATATGCAGAAGAAAGGGTACAGACATGGACTGATAAGGGGATATGCTGGAAGTGAAAGTGTGGTCATATGTGTAGGATGAGGGTAATAATCAGAAGAAGGGGGTTCTGAAAATCGGTATTTGAAATGTTAGAAGGACTTCTATTGCTCCAGAGGAGTGGCTGAGTGCCTTTTAGAAGGTGTATAAAGACATAACGCCGGGTATGAGTATGACGTAGCACGCTGCGCGTTGCGTGTTTGGGGCATGTCCACGGGTCTGCGGGAAGACACGATGCAGGAGAGCAGGCAGTGAATCCAGGAGAAACGGCAGAATAATTTGTTAAAAAGCTTAAGCAGAGACCGAAACAAAACCATAGGAGAGACCGACAACAACCAGAGATAGCTGGAGCTCTGATATTGTCATCGCCAGGAAGACAGGCTTCGTTTCACATCTCTGGGCTGAATTTCCTTAGAAAACTTGTTGAAGCTCGGCAAGAGGCTGGCTGGAGCCTGGGACAAGGCGATTGTGGATGCTCGCTAAGACAGCAGAACAAGATAAGTGCCACTTTTTCTTTTTCTCCTCTGAGGCATACCCAGGGCCGTCTTTAATAGTGATTGGACCCTGGGCAAGCATTTGCTTGGGCCCCCTGGACCCTGCCCCCTCCCCTGCATGCAATCCCGCCATCCATCGCAATGTTACCCCCCCCCCCCCCCCACACACACACACATATGCCATAATTTTTGTGCCATTCAGATGCCAGTAATATTGTAACTTTCGGATGCCAGTAATATTGTGCCAGTCAGAGCCCAGTAATATTGTGCCAGTCAGAGCCTAGTAATATTGTGCCAGTCAGATGCCTGCAATATTGTGCCAGTCAGATGCCTGCAATATTGTGCCAGTCAGAGCCCAGTAATAATGTGCCAGTCAGATACCAGTAATATTGTGCCAGTCAGATACCAATAATATTGTGCCAGTCAGATACCAGGAATATTGTGCCTGTCAGAGCCCAGGAATATTGTTCCTGTCAGAACCCAGGAATATGGTGCCTGTCAGATGCCTGTAATATTATGCCAGTCAGATGCCTGTAATAGTGTGCAGTCAGAGGCCAGGAATATTGTGCCAGTCAGATGCCTGTAATATTGTGCCAGTCAGATGCCTGTAATATTATGCCAGTCAGATGCTTGTAATAGTGTGCCAGTCAGAGGCCAGGAATATTGTGCCAGTCAGATGCCTGTAATATTGTGCCAGTCAGATGCGTGTAATATTATGCCAGTCAGATGCCTGTAATATTGTGCCAGTCAGAGCCCAGTAATATTGTACCAGCCAGATGCCCAGTAATATTGTGCCAGCCAGATGCCCAGTAATATAGTGCCAGCCAGATGCCTGTAATATAATGCCAGTCAGATGCCTGTAATATTATGCCAGTCAGATGCCTGTAATAGTGTGCAGTCAGAGGCCATGAATATTGTGCCAGTCAGATGCCTGTAATATTGTGCCAGTCAGATGCCTGTAATATTATGCCAGTCAGATGCCTGTAATATTGTGCCAGTCAGAGCCCAGTATTATTGTGCCAGTCAGAGCCCAGTAATATTGTGCCAGCCAGAGCCCAGTAATATTGTGCCAGCCAGATGCCCAGTAATATAGTGCCAGCCAGATGCCTTTAATATTGTGCCAGCCAGATGCCCAGTAATATAGTGCCAGCCAGATGCCTGTAATATTATGCCAGCCAGATGCCCAGTAATATAGTGCCAGCCAGATGCCCAGTAATATAGTGCCAGCCAGATGCCTTTAATATTGTGCCAGCCAGATGCCCAGTAATATAGTGCCAGCCAGATGCCTGTAATATTATGCCAGCCAGATGCCCAGTATTATTGTGCCAGCCAGATGCCCAGTAATATAGTGCCAGTCAGATGCCCAGTATTATTGTGCCAGTCAGATGCCCAGTATTATTGTGCCAGCCAGATGCCCAGTAATATAGTGCCAGTCAGATGCCCAGTATTATTGTGCCAGTCAGATGCCCAGTATTATTGTGCCAGCCAGATGCCCAGTAATATAGTGCCAGTCAGATGCCCAGTATTATAGTGCCAGTCAGATGCCCAGTAATATAGTGCCAGTCAGATGCCCAGTATTATAGTGCCAATCAGATACCCAGTAATATAGTGCCAATCAGATGCCCAGTAATATAGTGCCAATCAGATGCCAAGTAATATAGTGCCAATCAGATGCCCAGTAATATAGTGCCAGTGAGATGCCCAGTAATATAGTGCCAATCAGATGCCAAGTAATCTAGTGCCAATCAGATACCCAGTAATATAGTGCCAATCAGATGCCCAGTAATATACTGCCAATCAGATGCCCAGTAATATAGTGCCAATCAGATGCCAAGTAATATAGTGCCAATCAGATGCCCAGTAATATAGTGCCAATCAGATGCCCAGTAATATAGTGCCAGTCAGATGCCCAGTAATATAGTGCCAGTCAGATGCCAAGTAATATAGTGCCAATCAGATACCCAGTAATATAGTGCCAGTCAGATGCCAAGTAATATAGTGCCAATCAGATACCCAGTAATATAGTGCCAATCAGATGCCCAGTAATATAGTGCCAATCAGATGCCAAGTAATATAGTGCCAGTCAGATACCCAGTAATATAGTGCCAGTCAGATACCCAGTAATATAGTGCCAATCAGATGCCCAGTAATATTGTGCCAATCAGATACCCAGTAATATAGTGCCAGTCAGATACCAGGAATATTGTGCCTGCCAGCCAGCAGCCCCCCCCCCCCGTACTTACATAAAGCTGCTCCGTGTCCCCCGCCGGATGTCTCTTGCACGGAGGAGGGAAACAGACACCGGATGTGACGCGACGCAATGCGCTGTGAACGCAGCAGCAGGGGCTGGGGGCCCACGGGACAGCTGCCTTGGGGCCCCCCAGGAGTAAATGGGCCCAGGGCAGCTGCCCCGTTTGCCCCGCATTAAAGACGGCCCTGGGCATACCTAAACTGTGTAGCATTGGATTTAACTCACATAAAGAAGAAAAAAAATGGAACATTATATACTAATGTGCAAATACTGGATTTATTGCGAATAAAAAAAGAATTGGAGCATTGATATATTAATGTACATATACTTAACGGAAATAAAAGTGTGAAAAACTTTCTGCCTCTGCAAGCACCAAAAGGGAGACCTGGGAGAAAGCACTGAACACCTCTGAGTGATACGTGGTAGGACTGCTTGGTTAAAAGAAATAAGAGGAGTGTCAAGATAAAGAAAGTGGTGTGTTAGCTGCCCCCCCCCCCCCTGAAATATATCTAAACTGTTTTGTTTTTCGAATATTGGGCCTATTGTAAGATACATCCCCTTTGGAATCAACATGCCGCCTAAAGGGGACAGACAGGAGAAACCTGATAAAACAGACAAAGTAAAAAATAAGACAAACAGGGCACAACCTATAAGTGTGTTTTACTCTCCAAAAGGCCCAATAAACCCAGATGACTCTCTACCAGATCAAACACTGGAATTAAGTACGGCAGAGAACCCAGGTTACATTACTCAAAGCAACCTAGCACTAGCCTTGGACGCACTCTATAGAAAAATTAAAGCTGATCTAGACAGAAATTTAGAGGCATCCAAAGAGGAAATATCCCAATTAAGGATGACCCTGGCCTCTCAATCATATTAAATCACCCAATTGCATTAGAGTTTTGACAAACTCCAGATACAAAATGATACAATAAATGACAACTTATCTAACTGGGAGTTAAAAGTAGCCGACCTGGAGGACAGATCACGCAGACAAAATTTGGGGTATTCCAGAAGAGGTTAAAAATCTTGATGTTTATATGGAAGAACTGTTAGCTACATATAAAGAACCTGCTATATATGGACCTGTGCCATTCGAAAGAATCCACAGACTTCCCAAACCAGCAAAATTGATTCAATCAAGTATTCAATCAAGTCAATCAAGTATTCCACGAGGCGTAATTGTCTGTTTTAGCAGCTTTCGGACAAATAATATTTTAGTTCAAAAAATGCGTAACAACCCTACAAAAGCGACTAAATTCTCAACACTTACTACTTTTTTCGATCTTTCTTTGACAACTCGAGGAGTAAGAAGGACATTCGCTGAATCTACTTTATGTCTTCGTGAAAATGGAATCCCGTACTCATGGGGTTTCCCAACGAAATTAAGGATTAACTATAAGGACAATATACATATTTGTCTAAATTCAAATCAGGCAAAAGAGAAATTAACATTATGGGGCTTACAGAAAGTCTGAAGGAACAATACACAAGCCTGGGGTGGGGCTTGGTGTGAGACCAAACCAGAATACTAAATTAAGTGGGGAATTTAAAAACACAGGTATGATAAAAATTAATAGTAATTATGATATAAAAGTAGGAAATATGGTGGAGGGAACAGAAGGAAAGAGAATTTACATGGAAAACACTTTACACTTAAAAATATTTGTGGTATAAATTGCACTTTGAAAGAAATTTATAGGTTATTGCTGTTTGCACAATTTTTGGTATAAGGACAGGACCTAAAAAGCACCCATGTATATATTATACTAGTATAGATATATGTTAGCAATTTTTTAATAAATATAAATACAAAGTTTTGTAATGGAAATGCAAATATTTAGCCAGTTCTTTCTTGTACATTATTGAAAGGGGAAAGCTAATTACCTAGATATTATAATCTTCTATGGTACAGAGCATACAGTAGAGAAGGTTCTTTTGACTTTCCTCCCCTGCACTTATTTTTTTCTCCCCCTCTCTCTCTCCTTTAATCCCCCCCCCCCCTATTTTCCTCTATTTTCCTTTTCTTCAGTCCCTGCTTTCCTCTTCTTTCCTCCTTTCCGTCCCCCCCTAATCTAGAGGAGCTACCACTAAATAAATAAAGAAGAGATAAATGAAGTTAAGAAACACAATTTGAAATTTTTTTGTATTGGGTTTAGAGAGTAAACCTAAACATATTGCCTGTACGTGACCTGTGGACACGCTTCATCCCTGATGATATAGGGATTTTCTTTTTTTTGTTTCCTGCTGTGATGGAGCACTTTTTTCCTCCTGCACGCTCGGACAGGAAGTATGAATGGAATGGAATGACTGTGGTTGTGTCTTTAATGAGTCTGTGGACCTCTGTTCATTGGTTGAAATGGGACGTTTCTGGTCGGTGGGGGAGAGGAAGGGTAGGCCAATTTATGGTACTTAGAATGGTCACGATCAACTCACAAGGTTAAACCTTCCATACAAAAGCTTGCTTGTACGAATTGTTGGAACGGGATAAAATCGATGTCGCATTTATCCAGGAGACACACTGGAAAGCCGAGCAAAAAAGACTCTGGAATTATCAAAAATACCCCCATATTTTCCAGTCTTCTTTCCGGACTAAAAAAAAAAGGGGGCCATGATTATTTCATCCAAGCTTAAATTTGAATATATACATCATGAAACAGATGGAGAAGGGAGACGACTGATAGTCATCTGCCAACTCAATGATATCATGTACACTCTTGTCAACCTATATGCCCCCACTGACAAAGTTGCAAGATTTTTTACAAAGTCAATGGAATACATTGAAAAAATATCTATGGGGTTATTAATAATCGGGGGGGGACACATAAATTGTATACTAGACATAAATATGGACAGAAAAACGTCCAAAAAAGACAGACAAGATTCCCGTCAAATCAAAATCAGAAAATGTTGCCATATCTTTGCAAGAGGATGGATTATATGATAATGGAGGGTGCAACATCCCGATGAAAGGGATTTTACCTTTTATTCCGGTGTGCATGCATCGTATTCCTGAATTGATTTTTTTTTATGCTTGGCGTAGTACTAGATAGATGTATAAGTTCAAGAGTAGGCAATATTTAATGGTCTGACCATGCACCAGTGTTTATGGATATTACAGATAATCCACAATATAACACTCGCTCAAGCTGGAAACTAAATGAATATATTCTTAAATCCGTTCCCAACAGTCAAGAACTGATAAATCAAGCTAAATCCTTTTTAGAAATGAATGACAATGAGGAAACCTCTGATTTGACACTATGGTGTGCCATGAAATCTGTGTTACGAGGCTACCTAATTAAAAAGGGAGCGTGGTTAAAAAAATTAAAAGGGAAGGATCTGAACGAACTCTATATCATACTTGCCAAATTAGAGGGGAAAAACAAGATTAATCCAACCCCAGAACAGGCAAACAAGCTGAAGAAGCTGCAGGGTTTGATTTGTGAGAAAATAAGAGAGAAGATGGATATAGCACTCTCTCATTTAAAGAGTAGGTGGTATTAATAGAGCCAGTAAAGGCCTAACCAAGAAGCTTAAGTTTCAGAAACAATGAACCAGAACTAAATATATAGTGTATGAGGGCAAAAAATGTAACATAGTAATTTAGGTTGAAAAAAGACACAAGTCCATCAAGTTCAACCCTTCTACCTATCATTCCAGCTTTTTGATCCAAAAGAAGGCAAAAACCTCTAAGGAAGCTATTACGAAATTTACATCCTAGGGGGGGAAATTCCTTTGTGACTCCAACAGGGTAATCAGATTTCTTCTTGGATCAATAAGCTCTATTAATAATGCTTAATCTATTATTAATAGCCCTGTATGTTCTGCTTTTCTAAAAAAAAAAAAAAACATCCAGACCATTTTTAAATGCATCTATTGTGGTTGATAGCACTACCTCTCTTGGCAGTGAGTTCCATAACTTTATTGTCCTTACCATAAAGAATCCCTTCCTTTGCTGTCTATGAAATCTTTGATCTTCCAGTCTCAGGGGGGTGACCTCTTGTTCTTTGTACATTTCTGTTAATGAACAGGTCCCTGGAGAGCTCTTTATATTGGCCCTGCACATATTTATATAATGTTATCATATCCCCTCTGAGACGCCTTTTTTCTGTCGTAAATAAATGCATTTTTTTAAGTCTCTCTTCATAACTAAGATCCTCCAATCCCCTTATTAATTTTGTAGCTCTCCTTTGCACTTTTTCTAGTTCCTTAATATCATTTTTAAGGACTGGTGCCCAGAATTGTACTGCATCTTCAAGGTGAGGTCTTACCATTGATTTGTAAAGAGGCAAGATGATATCCTCCTCCCGTGAATCTATACCTCGTTTTATACATGCCAATATCTTATTGGCCCTTGCAGCTGCTGTCTGGCATTGGGCACTGTTGCCAAGTTTGTTATCTACAATGATTCCTAAATCCTTTTCATTAGCAACCAAATTAAAAAGAAGAGGTCCCAAAACAGACCCCTGAGGTACTCCGCTCAATACCCCGGTCCAATTTGAGGAATGTGTGTCTCCATCACAAATTGCACAAGCTTTTCGGGCCTATTACCAGTCACTATACAATTTACCTAAACCTACAGGAACTGGTTTGGCGTTAACTAACTTTCTTGACAAGCTAAACCTGCCAAAACTTAACACGACTAAATTAAAAAATATTAACCCCTTAGTGACAAGACATTTTCACCTTGACTTTCCCTTGGTGACAATGACTGTTTTGACATTTCTAGGGTGTTTGTGTTTAGCTGTAATTTTTTTCTTTCTCACATACAGTACCCACACAAATTATATGTTGTTTTTATCGTCATAAGAAGGGCTTTCATTAGATACCATTATGTTCATCATATCTTATAATTTACTACAAAACAAATCATAAAATATGATGAAAAATTTAAAAAACCCCACTTTTTCTAACTTTGACCTAAAATATAATTTACACAAATAAAATCATTAAAAAAGACCTCGTCTAATAGTTTCTAAATGTTCTCCCGAGTTCAAAAATATGCATGTTTCCATATTTTTCGGTATTTTTTTGCGAGTTATGGGGCAAAAACCAAAAATAGTGTTTTTTGTTTTTTTCCTATATTGATCTTTTGACCCCAACCCGAACTCAAAATTTAACCCTAACTCTAAATTTAACCCCAACTCTAATCCTTATTATATCAATTAATATTTTTTAACTTTAATTTAATTTTAACCCTATCCCTTATGCTAAAAAATATTTAATTTTAACCCTATAGGCTAATATAGCTAAATAACCTGTTTTTAATTAATTAAATATTTATTTTAAATATTTCCCATTGCAATGCTACTAAACTACCACTAGGGGTAGTCAAGTAGCATATTCAGAGCGACGGAAGTGAAGTTACTTTCACTTCCGAAGCTCAGACCGGCAGAGGACTTAGCCATATTGACGGAGCAGCATGCTCCGTCAATATGGCTCCCCACGATCGCTCCGTGGGGCGATCGTGGGGGTCCCGAAATAGAAATTTCGGTGCTGGCTATTGCCTCGATGTCGAGGCAATAGACCAGCACTGTTAAAGCGGTTTTCGCGATCGTTGATCGCGAAAACCGCTTCATTCAATGCAGGACGTGCCAGGCACGTCCTTTGTCGTTAAGGGAGTTTCTCCCAGGACGTGCCTGGCACGTCCTTTGTCGGCAAGGGGTTAATCAACCTTTTTCAATCGGTGAGATTACTAACACCATTATGGAACTAAAAAAGGGGAAGGCCCCGGGACCGGATGGTTTCTCGGTCCCCCTTCTATCTAACACTCAATTCAATTATTAACCCGTTCCTGTTGAGGATATTCAATTCCATAGGGAGAGGGGAATCATTTTCATCTGTGATGTTAGAGGCTTGCATTACACAGATTCCGAAACCAGGGAAGGACCAAGCATTTGTTAACAATTATAGACCAATCTCTTTGATTAATGTAGATATTAAAATATACTCTAACATTTTTAGCTCAGAGACTGATTAAAGTGATTCCAGATGTAATACATCCTGATCAAGGAGGATTTTTGCCTGGACGGACAGGGGAAGATAATACCCGTAGAGTCTTTAACATCTTAAACAATTTCCACAGTAAACAAATGCCCTCAATTATAGTGGCTCTAGACGCCAAGAAGGCATTTGATAGAGTGGATTGAACATATATGGCACAGACCATGCGAACATTTGGTATTGACGGATTATTTTTTGACTTAATCATGGCCTTATACTCATCCCCCAGAACAAAAATGATGGGTCCTTCCCTGAAATTACTTTAGAATCAGTAATGGCACCCGTCAAGGATGTCCTCTATCTCCTCTACTGTATGCCCTCACAATGGAATCCTTTGCTCAATATATTAGAAAATAGGCCGAAATACAAGGAATAACTATAGGACATCAGGAACATACAATTACATTGTATGCAGACGATGTTCTCTTGACACTATCCCATCCAGAAACATCTATTCCAGCTTTGCTAGATATGGTTGCTCTGTTTGGCTCTCTATCAAATTATAAGTTGAATTTAAGTAAGACACAGATTATATCCTTATATTTGTCTGGACAACAGACCGAGGCACTGAATAAATTTGGAGATAGAACTGAACGAACAGAAATGATAGACTACTTGGGGATTAATATTACCCATTTAATACAGAATACAGTGGCCTATAATTGTGTAAATCTTATCTCTGATTTAAAAACTTTGTTAGCCAAATGGTCTAAGATGGAATTCGCCTGGCTGGGCCGAATTAATATTCTGAAGTCCTATATTATACCCAAAATTCTACACCTATTTAGGGTAATTCCAATGCGATTTCCCAGGGACATCCTGACAGAATTAGACCTGATACTATCAAAGTTTGTCGGGGTGGCCAAAAAACCACAAGTTCCTTCCCAAGTTATTAAACGTAGTTTGGATATGGACGGGCTTGGCTACCCAGACATATACAAATTATATGCAGCATGTTAAATATTTCATGCAATGAAATTGAGCTTTTCCTCTAACCAAAAAATGGGCATATTGAAAAGCACCAGTGCGGAGATATAGACCCGCTATACCTGTTATGGAAGCCCCTGGGATTATCTAAAAAAGACAATTTAAAAAAAAACCCTGATAGAAGTCTTAACGTTATACATACCAGTGCTGTATTTACCGCGAGGCATCCTAGGCGGATGCCTATGGCGGCAAATTTTGGGGGGCGGCAGCGCCCCCCAGCACTGGAAAAAAAAAAATCAAAAAAAAAAAAAATCTGGCCCTTTAAAAAAAAAACAAACCCCACCGCGCTTGCAGGCAGAGACGGAGGTGAAAGGGGATCGCAAGATCCCCCCTCACCAACGCTCTGCCTGCCAGGCTGCACGGGGAGCCGAACAGGCAGCACAGAGAAACCTCCGTGCTGCCTGTTCGGCTCCCCGTGCAGTGTGCCGACACGGAAGTGCCGACAGGTCACGTGACGGGCGCGCTGACGTCATACGCGCGCCCGGTCACGTGACCTGTCGGCACAATCGCCGGGAAGCCGAACAGGCAGCATGGAGGGACCATGCTGCCTGCCACCAGGGAAAGGTGAGTGTGATGGGAGTCAGAGTGTGTGTGATGGGAGACACTGTGTGTGATGGGAGTCAGAGTGTGTGTGATGGGAGACACTGTGTGTGATGGGAGTCAGAGTGTGTGTGATGGGAGTCAGAGTGTGTGTGATGGGAGACAGTGTGTGTGACTGAGTGTGATGGGAGTCAGAGTGTGTGTGATGGGAGTCAGAGTGTGTGTGATTGGAGACAGTGTGTGTGAATGAGTGTGATGGGAGTCAGAGTGTGTGTGATGGGAGACTGTGTGTGTGTGTGTGTGTGTGTGACTGAGTGTGATGGGAATCAGAGTGTGTGTGATGGGAGACAGTGTGTGTGACTGAGTGTGATGGGAGTCAGAGTGTGTGTGATGGGAGACAGTGTGTGTGACTGAGTGTGATGGGAGTCAGAGTGTGTGTGATGGGAGTCAGAGTGTGTGTGATTGGAGACAGTGTGTGTGAATGAGTGTGATGGGAGTCAGAGTGTGTGTGATGGGAGACTGTGTGTGTGTGTGTGTGTGTGTGTGTGTGTGTGTGTGACTGAGTGTGATGGGAATCAGAGTGTGTGTGATGGGAGACAGTGTGTGTGACTGAGTGTGATGGGAGTCAGAGTGTGTGTGATTGGAGACAGTGTGTGTGACTGAGTGTGATGGGAGACAGAGTGTGTGTGATGGGAAACAGTGTGTGTGACTGAGCGTGATGGGAGACTGTGTGTGACTGAGTGTGATGGGAGTCAGAGTGTGTGTGATGGGAGACAGTGTGTGTGACCTGTGTGTGATGGGAGTCAGAGTGTGTGTGATGGGAGACAGTGTGTGTGACTGAGTGTGATGGGAGTCAGAGTGTGCGTGATGGGAGTAGGAGTGTGTGACTGAGTGTGATGGGAGTAGGAGTGTGTGACTGAGTGTGATGGGAGTGTAAGCTTGATGTGAGTCTGAATGATGGGGCATGTCTTAGGTGTGTAAAGTGGGTGTGCAGCTTGGGTAGGGGGGTGCCCGGATTTTGTCTGCCTAGGGCAGCACAAAATCAAGATACACCACTGATACATACCCAATCTAAATTTACATCACTGGACGAGAAGTGGTGTTAAAACTATAGGGAAACTATTTTTGGACAATTTGACAAACACTGAACTGTTTAATTATTTCAGACTTAAATCTTACTTTGTTTTTAACCTCTAGTTCATCGAACAAATTAATAGCTAAAGTGGTAAAATTTCTTGCAGCACAAGATAAAATTGAGAAACCCAGAGCAACCATACAATGGGAGAGGGATTTTGCCATCTCCCTCCCTCTACAAACTGTATTTAATGCCTGGCAGATCACCAGAAAGGCTGTTCACTGTATAAATTTGCACAAACTTTACTATAAACTAACTCACCGGTGGTACAATGATAGATGGAATGATAGGTAGAAGGGTTGAACTTGTGTCTTTTTTCAACCTAAATTACTATGTAACTATGTTACTATGTCTGAACTTAGTAGAACTGCAGCTGAGGCTCATAAACTGGTGTTATCTTGTACCTGCACACTTAAATAAAATGTATCCGGACCAACCTAGAGAATGTTGGAGGTGTGAGACACACCTTAGCAATATGGTTCATTTTTGGTCGCTATGAGAACCAATTCAGAAATTTTGGAAACTTGTTGCTCAGAAAGTTATGGAATTAAGTGGGGTGAAGCTCCCTTTTAAGCCTGAAGTGTTCATATTACACCTAAATTTTCCCAAAGTTAAAAGTCAGGAACTAGCTTTTATTATACATGTCCGGTTGGTAGATAAGATATCTTTAACAAGAAGATGGAGATCTTCATTTTCTCCTACCTGGAAGAATGCGAAACCTCAACTGCTGTATCAACTGAGAATGGAAATTAGGGAATTACAAAATTTCAATCAGGCTCCCCTGAAAATAATAAGGATTGGGATCGATGGATTCAGTTAATTGCCCCTGGTGAGCATTAGTGTATGCCTTATATATAAACGGAGCTTTTTGTAGCTCCAAGACTCGAACCCGCTTAAGAGATTGCTCCTCTAACCGCTGTCCATTATGTTGTATATACAGGGCCGGACTGGGAGAAAAATTAGGCCCGGGCATTTTTTTTATCACAGCGGCCCACTAAGAAGGGGGCGGGGCAGAGGAGGTGTGTTTTGTCATCACCAATGACAAACACGCTCCCTCTCAAAGTGAGCATGTTGGTTCAATGCTTTTCCAGGGCAGACCATGCGCAGAGCTCTGCTGAAGAGCTCTAGCATGAGAAAAAACCCTGTATTTGTTCTGCACAGTGCAAGCAAATTTAATAACATGCTTGCACTGTGTTTCCTTGCAACTTGTCTCTGGTGTCTCTATAAATGGATACCAAGAGACAAAAATGCCAGGAAAGAGTATTGAGCATGTGTTTGGAGCCTGCTTGTGGGATTGCGTGTGTGTAGAGTGAGCTGATTGTGGTGTGGTATTGTGTAATAAGGTCGGGTTTTAGTTGTGTTGTGTTTGTGGTGTAATGTGATGCATATGTGGCTAGGGGCTGTAGAGAATGTGTGTATAGGGGATATAGCAAGTGTGTGAATACAGGCTATAGTGTGTGTGTGTGTGTATATATAGATGTAGTGTGTGTTTAGGGGTGTAGTATGTGTTTGCTTACAAAGAATCTAGTGTGTGTGTATATATACACACATATATATATATATATATATATATATATATATATATATGAGTCTAGTGTGTGTTTGAAGGACCCAGAATGTGTATAGGAGATCTAGTGAGTGTGTGTGTTTATAACGGTTTCAGAGTGTATATAGGGATCTAGCGTGTGTATGTGTGTAGATGATCCAGAGTTGGGTAAGGGATCTAGTGTGTGTCTGGAATGTAATGTGTTTAGGGGTGCAGTATGTGCGTGAGGGGTGGTGTGTGTGTGTGTGTGTGTGTGTGTATATATATATATATATATATATATATATATGGAAGTATTGTGTATGTGTGTTGGGGGGTTCTGTGTGTGTGTCCGGGGGGGACATAATGCCTGTTATTGTATTTGTTTATTTACCCCCCACACACACACACACACAATCCATTCTAATATTTATACAGCACTCTCACACCCATCACACCCATCACTCTCACACCCATCACACCCATCACTCTCACACCCATCACACACAGCACTCTCACACACAGCACTCACACCCATCACACACAGCATTCTCACACCCATCACACACAGCATTCTCACACCCATCACACACAGCATTCTCACACCCATCACACTCAGCACTCTCACACCCATCACTCACACTCAGCATTCTCACACCCATCACTCTCACACCCATCACTCACACTCAGCATTCTCACACCCATCACACTCAGCACTCTCACACCCATCACTCACACTCAGCATTCTCACACCCATCACACACAGCACTCTCACACCCATCACTCCCTTCTTACCTTTAGACTGGGAGGCCGTGTTCCCTGGTGGTCCTCGTGGAGAGTGAACTCTAGCCTGTGGGCTAGAGTTCAGTCTCGCGAGATCCGGTCGTTGCCATGGCAATGCTCCGGATCTCGCGAGAGGAACCCGGTGGAGCTGCAAGTTAGTGCTCCGCCGGGTCCTCTCCCTCCCTCTCTCCCCGCCGGCGGCCGTATTTGAAGGCATGTGGGCCGGTGAGGGAGATCTTTGATGTCCTCACCGGCCCTTCATGTCAAACAGCGGGGCCGGCGCTCGGATAGTGCCGGCCCTGCATAGACCGGCAGGGGAGATTCTGGGACCTCCCCTGCCGGCCTCGGCCCATGGCCACCGCGGCCCACCGGGCATTTGCCCGGTGTGCCCGATGGCCAGTCCGGGCCTGTGTATATATGATGGAAATTCTATAATTTATCCTTGGGGATTGCCCTATATGTGAAGGACAACCTTATTTTAAAACTAGTGTCTTTATATTTTTTGTGCTATATGTTTTATATGAGTATGGGTCAGTTATGACAGAACGATTGGTAGCCCTATTTATGATCAGAACACGGATTATACCTTAATGGAAAATAAACAAAGTGACGATTTATGGCCCTCAGCCTTGACGGAAACTTTAATTGTGAATGAGTGACTTTATGTAGTTACGACACCAGAGGCGTCTTTAGGGGGGGGAGTTACTGGGGCTGAAGCCCAGAATATCATCTCCATAGCCCCGAATGGAGATTCTGGGGCTAAAGCTAAAGTAGCCAATCCGTTTTTTTTTCTTCAAAGCAGTGGGTAACTATAGAGGACGCAGGGGTCATGACTGCCACCGGGCCTGCCGCTGTTGGTTGCCCGGGCGACCCCTAGGACCTCTTGTCTGTCCCCCTGCATTGTACTGTAGTGCGCCGGATATGATATGATTTCATATGCGGCGCGGTGTTCAAGCCCTCACGCAGCCCTGTTTGTTTCTAGCTGAGTGTAGGGCAGAGGCACCTCCATGGCGTGCCTTCATCGGGCACATAGAGCTGAGAGTAGCGCGAAGGGGTGCATGCTCCGTCTCCTCGTGGTCCGATACACCGGGATATCCAGCTGCAGGGATTGGAGGCAGACGGTGTGCCTGAATCATCCCCCTCCCTGCAAATAAAAGGTAAAGGAGCAGGGAGGGGGATTGTTCAGACACCATAACTGGTGAAAGAAAATAAATCTCTGTGTGTGTAAAGGTGTCTGGGTGTGTAAGGGTGTCTGGGTGTGTATGTGTGTGTATGGGTGTCTGGGTGGGTGTGTGTAAGGGTGTCTGGGTCTGTGTGTAAGGGTTTCTGTCTGTGTGTAAAGGTATTTGTGTGTAAGGTTTTATGTCTGTGTGTAAGGGTATCTGTGTGTAAGTGTGTGTGGATGTCTGTGTGTAAGGGTATTGTGCGTGTGTGTAAGGGTATCTGTGTGTATGGGTATTGTGCGTGTGTGTAAGGGTATCTGTGTGTATAAGGGTATCTGTGTGTGTAAAGGGTGTCTGTCTGTGTGTGTGTGTGTGTGTAAGGGTGTCTGTGTGTGTGTGTGTGTGTGTGTGTGTGTGTGTGTGTGCATGTAAGGGTGTCTGTTAATAAGAGCGCATTTAACTGCCATTGGATTTCAGCTATTTTAGTTGTATTTATTTCGGATGTTTTATGCATCTATATATTTTGATGCTCTGTTGGTAATGCATTTTATATTTATGCCAGAGAACATATGTTTATGTCATTGGGTTTTTCATATTTTTATCTATATTTTATCTATATTTTTATTTATATTTTTATTTATATGTATTAAATTATTTTATGCACATTTAAATAATTAGAAATTGCCTATATTTAATTTCAAGACCAGATGCTTGTGTGTGTGTGTGTCTGTTGGAGACGTGTGTGAGACATTGTGTGTGTGAGAGAGACAGCATGTGTATTTGTGTGATACAGTGTGCGTGTGTGTGTGTCTATGTGAAACAGCGTGCTTGTTATGTGTGTCTGTGTGAGACAGCATGCTTGTTATGTGTGTCTGTGTGAGACAGCATGCTTGTTATGTGTGTCTGTGTGAGACAGCATGCTTATTATGTGTGTTTGTGTAAGACAGCGTGCTTGTTATGTGTGTCTGTGTGAGACAGCATGCTTGTTATGTGTGTCTGCATGAGACAGCGTGCTTGTTATGTGTGTCTGTGTGAGACAGCGTGCTTGTAATGTGTGTCTGTGTGAGACAGCGTGCTTGTTATGTGTGTCTGTGTGAGACAGCGTGCTCATTATGTGTGTCTGTGTAAGACAGCGTGCTTGTTATGTGTGTCTGTGTGAGAAAACATGCTTGTTATGTGTGTCTGTGTGAGAACGCGCTTGTTATGTGTGTCTGTGTGCGACAGCATGCTTGTTATGTGTGTCTGTGTGAGACAGCATGCTTGTTATGTGTGTGTGTGAGACAGCATGTATTTCTGTGTGAGACAGTGTGTGTGTGTGTGTGAGACAGCATGTATTTCTGTGTGAGAGGATAAGGGTGTGTGTGTGTCTAAGCTAAGTAATTACAAACTTATGTTTTATTTACTTGAGGTTTTTTCCTTTTATTAATATTAAGTTGTATATTTGATATTATATACTTTGTAAATAATTGTGATAAATTCTTTATTTTTTTATTTTAGTGAGTCAGTTTTTGACATACATAGCATGAATGCACAGACAGTATATACTAATATCAAAGCAACATTGCTGAAATATGAAATGCGTGACACAGATAAACATAAAGACTCAAAATTTTTGAAGATAACCATATCGTCATATACAGTAAAGGAATAAGCTAAACAAAACATGGGCCATATATCATTAAGTAGAGATGATAAGACCGCACTAGGGGTGATAACATGGCGCCCTATATTCAAAACCAAACTGGGTGTCTCTAAGGTGCAGCATGTACCGGCTACCTCCTAGAGTAAAAGAAATATAATAGGAACCTTAGCAGTGCAGTTAAACTCCCGCTATACCTGACGAGTGGACAAATAGACTAAATATACAAAATTTACAATGATTGGGTCTAGTAAGCGAACCCCGACTGGGGTCTCAGTGTGATTCCCAAACTAGATTGGTAACAGTTAACGGTATATAAACATGTTATAAAATAATAGGAACACATTTTATCCACTGAGCTAATCATCAATCTAAAACAATAGGACTGTGTCCTTAGAAGAGGAAAAGGGTATAAAAAGGGGGATGAGTTTGGAATAGCAAGAGGGATTTTAGAAAAAAATTGAAGGAAGAAGTTCAGGGGAAAAGGGTGTCCCCAAGAGAGGAGTCACCGGCAGCTCTAAAAGAGTGGGCACCTGGACTGTACTTTCGATGGCCAAAAAGAAAAGGCCTCTGGCTCCAATCATGGGGCTCTTGATGCTATGCCCCAGTGGGGATACCTGCCACTGTAAGGGAGAGGGGGGAGATGGGGGGGGGGGGGTCCCTATAAAATTAAAAGGTATACATTAAGCATACAGAACCTTTGAAGTGACCATACTAAACAGCATATTTTAAGAAAATAATTTTCATTAATCATTGTTGTGGGGTTAATGAACATTGAACCAAGTATCCAGCGATGGACGGGACAAGATTACAGTCAGGTATAGCAATAACTCTCTCAGCCCATAGTGCGGCTTAAGGATCTTCGGGTACTTCAACTTGCGTTGAGATAGCCATATGGTCTGAAATCGGGGGAATGTCCAGCTCCTGAAGAAATTCAGGAATATCCAGTGGATTGTCAATGGTAAGTTCTTTGTTCCCTTTTGAGACTGTGAGAAATTGCGGTAGCTCCCATCGGTATCGGATATCTGGGGACTGTGAGTTGTCAATGAGGCCATCGTTCGGCGCCAGGCCAGGGTAGATGGTGGCAGGTCATCTAAGACTCGAATAACTGCTCCATCATGAGTGAACTGACCCGCCTTGTGACTTGAAGTCAGCAGAGTAGCTTTGTCAGAGAGAGACGACAGTTTACATACCACTCTGGAGGCATCAGACGGGGCCTGCCGAGCTTTTCTAACTCTGAACACATCCAGTCTCCGGTATACCACAGAATCTGACATTGTTGTGACATCTTACCTGTCGCGTCAGAGTCGAGGTAAGCTCATCCATGTCTGATTGTTTGCGCATTATTGCTTCAGAGGCAGTGTCCAAATCCTTGATTTTCGATTGGATAGTCCCCATCTCAGTCTGCAGGGTGCGAATATCCAGTTGCCATGCCGCTCAAAACTCTTGAAAAATATTTTTAATATCATTTGTTGTGGCATATTGCTCCCGTTGGTAGGTTTCTTTAAGGGACTTCTCCCTAGATAGTTCATCCAAAGAGGAGTCTGTTTCATGCTGAAAGGGCGCAAAAGGTGCTGCCGCTGCGTTCAGCTGAGGCCAAGTCGGGCTTGTCAAGTAGTCAGCAATATCCGACTTGAAGTTGTTTTGAGACCTTTCAGGTTTCTTATTTCGTTTGCTATCCTCCCTGGACCACTAATGTGCTGTATTTTGGATGGTCGGCTTGGCCATAAATCAAAGGCACTTCGAAGTAAGCAAGCAAGGAGCTCTTCAAAGATGCACCATAACGGTTAGCTCCGCCCCGGTTTTAGCTTGGGTATGCACACCACATCTAGACTTTTTGCTTGACTCTCATATCAAGTATCATATTCATCCACGAGATGAAGAAGGAGCAGACTTTACTGCATTAGAAGAGTTTGCTACACTGAGATGAGCACAACCTGGGCAACAGACATGTTATGCAGCTTGCTGGGTCTCCCTCTCTCCCTCCTCCATGTACACAGCTCAATTCTGATAAATTCTATAATCTGTTAAACAATTTGATAAATGACACAGACACAATGTAATCTTTAGAAGATAAGTTTTTAACCTAATAAATCCAAATAAAGATATATAGTGTAACAAAAAGTGTGTCTGTCTGAGCGTGTGAGACACTATATGTGAGACACTATATGTGTGTGTCTGTGTGAGACACTGTGGAGTCTATTCCCTAACAGGTGAGTTGACGAACATTTGATCTCACCATTTTAACTATACATTGTGCAGGGACAAACCTAGCAAGTTTCCCCCGCTAAGCAAACTCCCCAGAATTGACCCTGCATATTGTTTAGCTAACTTGGTGAGATCAAATATTCATCAACTCACCAGTAACTCGCCTGTGTGTGTGTGTCTATGTGAGACACTGTGGGTGTATGTCTTCTCATTGACATGATATATAAAATGTATGGATTTACTGATCATTGGCATGATATACAAAATGTATGCATTTAGTGATCATTGGCATGATATACAACTAGGGTTGCCACCTTTTCCTTAAAAAAATACCGGCCTTGGTACTGTCAACATAGACTTAACATTGGCCGGATGCCAATTTTTTACCAGCCTGCCGGTAAAATACAGGCCAGGTGGCAACCCTTTATAAAACGTTTATGCATTTTGGCAAATAAAAAGTTACAACACACTTATCTCAGAGTAGAATTAGAAGAGGCCTATGTAATATAGTACTAATGTTACTGAACCCTTGGGAACATCCAGAGCTGGCAGAGGCATAAATAGAAACCCCTTATTACATACCCCAATCATTTAGATATGCATATTGGGTTTTAGCCTTGCATATAACGCTACTGGTCATTGGTATCATATACATCATTTATGTTTTATTTCTCATTGCTTATATTATACCTATGATATATATATACGTAATGCTCATTTAAATCATGTATAAATATGCATTTATTGTTAATATTATATATATACCAGGGCTTGACAAATTTAACTGAGTTTTAGGAGACAGCAAAAAAATCCAGGAGCCAGAAAATGGCACATACACACAATCACACAATCATACACAAACTTTTACATGGAGTCACACACACAGTAAGTCACAAACATACACACACAATCACAGACAGTCAAATACACAGTCAGTCACATACGCATACATACATCTGTACATACAGTCAGTCAGTCACAGAGAGACACACACATACAGTCAGTCACAGACACATACATACAGTCAAGACCACACATACAGATAGACACACACATGCAGTCAGTACCATACACACAGATAGACACACACACATGCAGTCAGTAACTTTTTTTATACTATACATCTTTATTTGGATGTATTAGGTTAGAAACTTCTCTTCTAAATATTACTTTGTACAGACACACACATACATTCAGTAGTAAACAGACACACACACACAGTCGGTAACATACAGACACACACATATAGTCAGTAACATACAGACAGACACACACATACAGTCAGTAACATACAGACACACACACACACATACAGTCAATAGCATATAAACACATATACACATACACTCAATAACATATAGACACACATACAGTCATTAACAAACAGATAGACATACACATAGCCAGTCACAGACAGACACACATAAAGCCAGTCACAGACAGAGACACACATACAACCAGTCACACACAGTCAATCACACACACACACACACACACACACACACACACACACACACACTTACACACAAGCCAGCAGTTTTTGTTGTTGTTTAAGATTAAAAAAAGAACATCTATCAATATGTCCCCCCTCTTGCTTCCATACCTCATCCCAGTCTGGTCTGTGCCTCTCACACAGACACAGACCATCTTTGTTTCTAGTCCTGCTGAGCACACCCGGCACTTGGACACTATAGTGTGGTAAGCATGGGGACATACCAGGAAGTAGGTGCACACACTTCACCCTCGTGCTCCACTGGATAAAACAAAAAAAAAAATTATCCCAGCAGCGAGGGCACCATGTGGGGACAATAATACCCGGGTGCCAGGTCTAATTTTGCAGCAAGCAATGTAATCTTCAACCTTATGAGCTATTACGCACTAGTGAAATTGTCTTTGACAACATGTTTTCCCCATGTGTAATCTATGTAAAAATCTAAACCTAAAAATACTGGAGGTTACTATGAATATTTAACTGAGGGAAAGGTGTATCGTTATTGATATTGATTTGCACTTTAAACGAAGCAGTTTATGTAAAGTTGTTTCCTCTCTCTGCACTTATTTTGGAGTCTTTTTGATAATTTCCTGTTTTATAATGGGGGGTTTTGTAACTTGTATTGTATTTAAGTGTTTGTATTGTTTGTACTGTCTTTTTATTTATGATAAAAATAAAAGAGATATAAAAAAATAAATACGAACTCAAGATAATAAAAAAATTAAAAAAAAGAAACCTTAGAAGGACTTGACAAATATCTGAAGACTTTAGGAGCCAAACATCCCGATTCAGGTGGCAGTTTAGTAGCTTTCGTTCTATGTAAAATAATTGAAAAAGTAAGGAGCCAGCAGTAGGGATTTTTGGAATCATGGCTCCTGGGATTTTTCAAGTCCTACTGGAATGTATGAACATAGTAACATAGTAACATAGTAATTTAGGTTGAAAAAAGACACAAGTCCATCAAGTTCAACCCTTCTACCTATCATTTCAGCGTTTTGATCCAAAAGAAGGCAAAAAAAACCCTAAGGAAGCTTTTTCAATTTTGCCTCCTAGGGGGAAAAAAATTCCTTCTTGACTCCAAAAGGGCAATCAGATTTCTCCTTGGATCAAAAAGCTCTTTTATTAATGCTTATTCTATTATTAATACACCTGCATGTTCTGCTTTTCTAAAAAAAAACATCCAGACCATTTTTAAATGCATCTATTGTGGTTGATAGCACTACCTCTCTTGGCAGTGAGTTCCATAATTTTATTGTCCTTACCGTAAAGAATCCCTTCCTTTGCTGCCTATGAAATCTTTGCTCTTCCAGTCTCAGGGGGTGACCTCTTGTTCTTTGTACATTTCTGTTAATGAACAGGTCCCTGGAGAGCTCCTTATATTGGCCCTGCACATATTTATATAATGTTATCATATCCCCTCTAAGACGCCTTTTTTCAAAAGTAAATAAATGCAATTTTTTAAGTCTCTCTTCATAACTAAGATCCTCCAATCCCATTATTAATTTTGTAGCTCTCCTTTGCACTTTTTCTAGTTCCTTAATATCCTTTTTAAGGACTGGTGCCCAGAATTGTACTGCATATTCAAGGTGAGGTCTTACCATAAATTTGTAAAGAGGCAAGATGATGTCCTCCTCCCGTGAATCTATACCTCGTTTTATACATGCCAATATCTTATTAGCCCCTGCTGCTGACTGGCATTGGGCACTGTTGCCAAGTTTGTTATCTACAATGATTCCTAAATCCTTTTCGTTAGTAGTTTTTCCCAGGGAAATACCATTTAACGTATATGTTGCTTTGTTATTATTTTTCCCATAATGCATAACTTTACATTTGTCTATATTGAACCTCATTTGCCACTTTCTTGCCCAGTTCCCCACTCTGTCCAAATCTTCCTGTAAAGAAAAAACATCAAGATTAGTCTTTATTACCTTACCTAATTTTGTGTCATCAGCAAACACTGAGACATGGCACTCAGAACAACGTGGGAGATCATTAATAAACATATTAAAAAGAAGAGGTCCCAAAACAGACCCCTGAGGTACTCCGCTCACTACCCTGGTCCAATTTGAAGCTTTACAATTTACAACAACCCTCTGTGTTCTATCTTTTAGCCAATTTTCAATCCAAATACATACATTTGCCCCCAATCCTATTTCTCTCAATTTGTAAAGTAACCTTTTGTGTGGAACTGTATCAAATGCTTTAGCAAAATCCAAATAGATCACATCAACTGCCACACCTAGATCTATATTTTTACTGACCTCTTCATAGAATGTTATTAAGTTTGTTTGACAAGACCTGTCTTTCACAAAACCATGTTGACTTTTACTAATTATATTCTGATTCAAGATGTATTCTTGAGTGTACACCTTTAGCAATCCTTCAAATAATTTCCCCACTACAGATGTCAAGCTCACTGGCCTATAATTACCAGGCAGAGATTTTGATCCCTTTTTAAATATTGGAATGACATCCGCCTTTCGCCAGTCTGTTGGCACTATACCTGAACTGAACGAATCCCTAAAGAGCATAAATATTGGTCTGGCCAGAATTATGCTTAACTCTCTAAGGACCCTTGGGCGTATACCATCTGGCCCTGGGGCCTTGTCTATCTTAACAGAGTTTAATTGCATAAACACTTTTTCCTGTGTCAGCCAATCCCATGTTTGTGGTGACTGTTCCGTAACTTCCGGTAGCAGGGGCTCATCCATCTGTTCTTCCTTAGTATAAACAGAAGAAAAAAAAGTATTTAAAATGTCTGCTTTTTCTCTGTCCTCACTTACCAAATTTCCCATTTGGGATAACAAGGGCCCAACATTTTCCCTCTTTAGCTTTTTTCCATTTATATACTTATAAAAATGTTGGGGTTAATTTTACTCTCCTTAGCAATCCTTTTCTCGTTTTCCAATTTAGCCATTTTAATTGCCTTTTTGCAGGCTTTGTTGGCATCTTTGTATTTTATAAATGATAATGTTGACCCCTTGCTTTTATAATGTTTGAATGCCATTTTCTTGTTTTGCATTTCCTGTTTCACGGTACCGGTAAGCCACATTGGTTTTGATTTGTGTCTTTTGTATTTGTTTCCCAAAGGTATATATTGGGATGTGTACTTTTGTAATGTGTGCTTAAAGGCATTCCACTTGTCTTCTGTGTTTAGTCCAGAAAACAATCGTTCCCAGTCTAAATGTTCCATTGATGCCCTTAGTCCATCAAAGTTGGCCCTTCTAAAATTAAGTGTTTTGGTGGCGTAGTTACCAATTAGCTTTTTTTGCATTAATCTCAAACGAAACCATGTTATGGTCACTATTGCCCAAGTGTTCTCTTACTTTGATGTTTGAGATAAGCTGCTCATTGTTTGTTATTACTAAATCCAGACAGGCATCCATTCTAGTTGGGGTGTCTGCTAATTGTGCCATAAATGTGTTATTAAGCAGGTTCAGAAACTTGCTGCCCTTAGCAGAACTAGTTGTGCCACAATTCCAATCTATATTTGGGTAATTAAAATCTCCCATGATTAGAACTTCATTCAGATTTGCAGCCTTTTCAATTTGTAATAAAAGCTGATCTTCCCCCCCCAGAGCTTAGTTTAAAAGCTCATCTAACCCTCTAGCCATCCTCTCCCCTAATACCGCAGCCCCCTCATCATTGAGGTGCAGCCCATCCCGTCCAAAGAGTCTGTAGCCGACTGCAAAGTCTGCCCAGTGCTCTAAGAACCCAAATCCCTCTTGCATGCACCACCTTCGCAACCACGCATTAATCTCTCTAAGCTCCCGCTGTCTCCCTGACGTTGTGCGTGGTACTGGTAATATTTCAGAGAATATTACCTTGGAGGTCCTTTCCTTTAGCTTCTTTCCTAGTTCCCTAAAATCATTTTCAAGGACCCCCCACCTACCATTTACTTTGTCATTAGTACCAATGTGTACTATGACCGCTGGATCATGCCCAGCCCCTCCCAATAATCTGCCTACCCGGTCTGCAACATGCCGAACCCGAGCACCCGGGAGACAACATACAGTTCGGCATTCAGGGTCCTGGCGACAGATTACCCTATCTATCTTCCTAATAATAGAATCCCCTACCACCACAACCTGTCTAGCCTTCCTAGTGTCCTGGCTCCCAACTGTGCTGGAGAGGATACTCACCTGGCTGCTAGGAGAGTCCGCCTGCCCCAGAAATGCCTCCTCTGAGCTAATCCCCCCAGCATCCTCACACAAGCTGGAAAACATGTTGGGGTGAACCAGCTCAGAACAAGCCTACTTCAACATCTACAGAGCCACGTTATCTCCTCCTGTACCTCAATGGAACTCATTAAATATATTAACTAAATCTGTTGCAATGATTTCTACTGTACAAAAACAAAATTATGTATCCTACAAAGTATATAAATAGAAAAAAAGCTAAAGAGGGAAAATGTTGGGCCCTTGTTATCCCAAATGGGAAATTTAGTTAGTGAGTACAGAGAGAAAGCAGACATTTTAAATACTTTTTTAAATTCTGTTTATACTAAGGAAGAACCCATGGATGAGCCCCTGCTAGCGGAAGTTACGGAAAAGTCACCGTAAACACGGGATTGGCTGAAAGTGCTTAAGCAATTAAACTCTGTTAGGATAGACAAGGCCCCAGGGCCAGATGGTATACACCCAAGTGTCCTTAGAGAGTTAAGCATAATTCTGACCAGACCACTATTCATGATCTTTAGGGATTCTTTTAGTTCAAGTATAGTGCCAACAGACTGGCGAAAGGCGTAAGTCATTCCAATATTTAAAAAGGGATCAAAATCACTGCCGGGTAATTATAGGCCAGTGAGCTTGACATCTGTAGTGGGGAAATTATTTGAAGGATTGCTAAAGATATACACTCAAGAATACATCTTGAATCAGAATATAATTAGTAAAAGACAACATGGTTTTGTGAAAGACAGGTCTTGTCAAACAAACTTAATAACATTCTTTGAAGAAGTCAGTAAAAAGATAGATCTAGGTGTGGCAGTTTATGTGATCTATTTAGACTTTGCTAAAGCATTTGATACAGTTCCACACAAAAGGTTACTCTACAAATTGAGAGAAATAGGTTTTGGGGCAAATGTATGTATTTGGATTGAAAATTGGCTAAAAGATAGAATGCAGAGGGTTGTTGTAAATGGAAAATCCTCAAATTGCACCAGGGTATTGAGTGGAGTACATCAGGGGTCTGTTTTAGTGTTCTTTTTAATTTGTTTATTAATGATCTCCCACGTTGTGCTGAGAGCCATGTTTGCTGATGACACTAAATTAGGAAAGATAATACAGACTAGTCTTGATGTTTGTTCTTTACAGGAAGATTTGGACAGGGTGGGCGACTGGCCAATTAAGTGACAAATGAGGTTCAATATAGGCAAATGTAAAGTTATGCATTATGGAAAAAATAATAACAAAGCAACATATACTTTAAATGGTATTTCCCTGGGAAAAACTACTAATGAAAAAGATTTAAGAATAACTGTAGATAACAGACTTGGCAACAATGCTCAATGCCAGTCAGCAGCTGCAAGGGCCAATAAGATTTTGGCATGTATAAAACGAGGTATAGATTCACGGCAGGAGGATATCATCTTGCCTCTTTACAAATCAATGGTAAGACCTCACCTTGAATATGCAGCATGATTCTGGGCACCAGTCCTTAAAAAGGATATTATGGAACTAAAAAAAGTGCAAAGGAGAGGTATAAAATTAATAAGGGCATTGGAGGATCTTAATTATGAAGAGAGACTTAAAAAATTGCATTTATATATGTTAGAAAAATTGTGTCTCAGAGGGGATATGATAACATTATAAAAATATGTGCAGGGCCAATATAAAAAGCTCTTCAGGGACTTGTTCATTAACAGAAATGTACAAAGAACAAGAGGTCACCCCCTGAGACTGGAAGAGCAAAGATTGCATAGACCGCAAAGGAAGGGATTCTTTATGGTAAGGACAATAAAGTTATGGAACTCACTGCTAAGAGAGGTAGTGCTATTAACTACAATAGATGATTTTTTTTTTTTTTAGAAAAGCAGAACATACAGGGCTATTAATAAAAGAATAAGCATTAATAATAGAGCTTATTGATCCCAGGAGAAATCTGATTGGCCTTTGGAGTCAAGAAGGAATATTTCCCCCTAGGAGGGAAAATTCAAAATAGCTTCCTTAGGGATTTTTGCCTTCTTTTGGATCAAAAGCTGGAATGATAGGTAGAAGGGTTGAACTTGATGGACTTGTGTCTTTTTTAAACCTAAATTACTATGATGCCACATATAAACCAAATTATCGAATTTCCCATTTGTTGGATACAATACACCTAAACCCTGTTTATACTGTGAATAATGGTCATTGAATAAAAAAATCTTGAAAATGATCCATATACTGTTTGTGGAGTCTTCTGTTTATGACATCAATAGTGACTTGATATTCAAATACACTGTCTTTCATAGGAAATGCTTAATTTGCATATTAACCCCCAGATGATGTCATAAACAGGAGACTCCATGGACACATTTAAAACACATTTGTCTCCAAATTAAGGCTTTTGCTTACAATTTTTGCCTAACACAATGTATAGATCATTTTCAGTCATGCCATTATTTTGATCAATATAATTTTACATTTAAACAAATAATAAAATATGGTGAAAAACTGAAAAAAGATTTCAGAATTTTATTTGAAAAATCTTATACTCATCTACAAAAGCTACTAAAAAAAACCTGATAAATAGTTTCTAATATTTTTCCTGAGTTTTGAAAAAGAGCATTTTTTATGTTTTTTTTTTAATTCAAGTTACAGGGCAATAAGTACATTTAGCGCAATGCTATTTGAAAACTATTTTTTCAAAATCAGCTATAGTGACATTGCAACTCTGATATCAATCATAAATCTCTAAATGTACATATTTTTTCAAAACTAGACAACCCAGGGTATTTAGCGTGGGCTATTTTGACAATTTTCATATAGCCCTTTTACCACCAACCTTTGCCGAAGTTTGCAGAGATAAAAATAATGCGATAATTTTTTTACACTGATAAAATTCAGGCATACACATACTGAAAATGTAAAGGGGTACTGCCAAAAAACACCTCAATATATGTTCAGCAACATCTCCTTAGTACAGGGATACCACCCATACATAGGTTTGTTGGGTCGTTTGGGGGTTAACATTTAGGAGGACATTTTTGAAGCTGGCAAAAATATTTTACCCCCATTAAACCATATATTTTTGAAAACTAGACACCCTAGGGCAGTGATGGCGAATGTTTTTGGGCCCGAGTGCCCAATATTTGTCTGAAACCAATTTACAGACCTCAAGTGCCAACACCGTATGTACACACTTATACTCACACTCACATACACACACTTGTACTCTCACACACATAAACACTTATACTCATACACACACACACAATTATACTCATAAACACACTTATACTCACATACACTTATACTCATAGTCACACACACTTACATAAACACTTATCCTCATACACACTTATACACACACACTTATACTCATAATCACTTATACTCATACACAATTGGTCAGATCAATATTTACAAGAAGAACCTTTGTAAAACTGTAATAAATTACAGTACAAAAAATTCACCCACTAAAAAAAAAATGTGCTATTCTGCAAGATCACTGCTTATGCAGTGATCAATGGCAGGGAAGGGGTTAAACACAGGGAATGGATTTTATAAAAGCCATTGGGTCTAAAAAATGTATTTGATTTTATTTTAACTAACTCTTCCAACACTGATCGTTCTCTCTCCCTCACTAAAACAGGAGTGAGGAGGGGGAGGCAGATGAATTGGTCAGATCAAAATTTTACAAATATTGATCTGACCAGGTAGTGGTGATTGCTTATCTGAGCAATCACACCAATGCCTTACACTCTGCCTGGCAGTTACTGATTGCCTCTATGGTGAAAAAATCTAGTACCGCCACCAGAGCACAGGAAGCAGCTACTTCCAGAAATGACCTGTAACTATAAAATAAGTGCAGGGTCAACATGAAAGGGGTGGGCATCACATCCACAGTTGCTGGGTAAATGTCTTGTATCAATCAGGTCACCATGTCCAATCAATGCAAAGCAGGGATTGGATATGGTGACACAGGGGGGTTGGGCATAGTCTATATAAGCCCCTGCACATAACACCATTTTCTCTTTTACGGAAAATAAACATTTTTCTTGTTCCCTTCCGCCCATCCCTTTTTTTCTTTCAGGTAGGTGTGCATAATGGGATGCCAGTAGCCAAAGCAACCTAATTACGCCTGCATCAGATCCTTGGGGACCCCATCCTAGTGATCTAGGTATACGGTGGTACGCTTCCGCTCTGTGTCTCAGTGAGATATGTATTTTGGTGACACCCGGTTAATTTTTTGTACTCGTTGTAGTACCGGATTTTTATTATGATTTTTTAAGGACGTTAATGTATATTTTTTATTTAAATGCAGCTATTTTTATTAGGTATACAGAATTTATGTTGCCGTTAATTCTTATAAATAAATCTGCGACCATTTAGCCAGCAAGTTGTCTGCGTATTATTTGGGTTGGGATAAAGGTATGCCATTCCCCTGTCATGATACCTGTGCTCTTGCCCTGATAAGGGCACCATCATCTTGGCCACAGGATAGTCATTTAAACATTGGGGTTTATCAACTGAAAGGTGACTTGAGGCGAGATGAGTATTTCATCTCACAAACCTAACTATATATTGTGCAGGGACAAACTTTGGTGGCTAAACACGGCAAATGCATCACTACATAGCACTTCACTATGCAGGGCCAATCTGTTCTTGCAGATGAAGCTCACTAGTTTTGCACCTGAAAAAGTGAATAGATCCCAAAGCTTTAAAGGACATCTATTTTTTTTTCTTTTTAAATATAATTATTTTCTTTTTCATATCATATACAAAAACAATACATACAGGGAGTGCAGAATTATTAGGCAAGTTGTATTTTTGAGGATTAATTTTATTATTGAACAACAACCATGTTCTCAATGAACCCAAAAAACTCATTAATATCAAAGCTGAATATTTTTGGAAGTAGTTGTTAGTTTGTTTTTAGTTTTAGCTATTTTAGGGGGATATCTGTGTGTGCAGGTGACTATTACTGTGCATAATTATTAGGCAACTTAACAAAAAACAAATATATACCCATTTCAATTATTTATTTTTACCAGTGAAACCAATATAACATCTCAACATTCACAAATATACATTTCTGACATTCAAAAACAAAACAAAAACAAATCAGTGACCAATATAGCCACGTTTCTTTGCAAGGACACTCCATGGATTCTGTCAGTGTTTTGATCTGTTCACCATCAACATTGCGTGCAGCAGCAACCACAGCCTCCCAGACACTGTTCAGAGAGGTGTACTGTTTTCCCTCCTTGTAAATCTCACATTTGATGATGGACCACAGGTTCTCAATGGGGTTCAGATCAGGTGAACAAGGAGGCCATGTCATTAGATTTTCTTCTTTTATACCCTGCCTTGCCAGCCACGCTGTGGAGTACTTGGACGCGTGTGATGGAGCATTGTCCTGCATGAAAATCATGTTTTTCTTGAAGGATGCAGACTTCTTCCTGTACCACTGCTTGAAGAAGGTGTCTTCCAGGAACTGGCAGTAGGACTGGGAGTTGAGCTTGACTCCATCCTCAACCCGAAAAGGCCCCACAAGCTCATCTTTGATGATACCAGCCCAAACCAGTACTCCACCTCCACCTTGCTGGCGTCTGAGTCGGACTGGAGCTCTCTGCCCTTTACCAATCCAGCCACGGGCCCATCCATCTGGCCCATCAAGACTCACTCTCATTTCATCAGTCCATAAAACCTTAGAAAAATCAGTCTTGAGATATTTCTTGGCCCAGTCTTGACGTTTCAGCTTGTGTGTCTTGTTCAGTGGTGGTCGTCTTTCAGCCTTTCTTACCTTGGCCATGTCTCTGAGTATTGCACACCTTGTGCTTTTGGGCACTCCAGTGATGTTGCAGCTCTGAAATATAGCCAAACTGGAGGCAAGTGGCATCGTGGCAGCTGCACGCTTGACTTTTCTCAGTTCATGGGCAGTTATTTTGCGCCTTGGTTTTTCCACACGCTTCTTGCGACCCTGTTGACTATTTTGAATGAAACACTTGATTGTTCGATGATCACGCTTCAGAAGCTTTGCAATTTTAAGAGTGCTGCATCCCTCTGCAAGATATCTCACAATTTTTGACTTTTCTGAGCCTGTCAAGTCCTTTTTTTTTTTTTTCTTTTTTGACACTCAGTGTAGTTTGTAGGTTATTGATTTATCTCATCATCGTGTCTTTATTTTAATAATTCATCTTTATTAATATCAAAATATTTAAAACCGAGCTAGGGAAAGGAAATTTACAGAAATATAGGGGAGAGATAATATATCTATCATTTAGGGAGGACCTCCAAATGTTGGTAATCTGCCTGTTAAAGGCTACAGTTATCTTTCTTCCTTTTTTTTTTCTTTTCTTTTTCCCTTCCTTCCCTTCCCTCTTCCTTCTCCTCTTCCCTCTCTCCTCCCTCTCTCCCCCCCCCTCTCCTCCCCCCTTCCCCCTTCCCTTTTTCTATCACAGTAGCAAAATTATATATTACATAAAGTAGAAAGAGCAAGTGAATAGTGGTATAATAACATCACTCCTTCATTCTTTCTTTCCTTTTTCTTTCCTTTCCTTTCCTCCCTCCATCCTTTTAAGGAAATCTCCGTGTATCCCAGAGTTTCCCTAGTTCAGTTAGGTATTTGTCTTTCTTCTTCATAATTCACTTTTCCTCATATATGACACTTAAACATATAACATTTAGACATGGACATTTTACAATTATGTGGGCTAAACGGACTGTTTGGGTTTTCCCCCAGGGGGACAGGTATTACTTGGAATATCATTAACATTAACGGCCTCAAGGACATTCTTTACCTTCTTTCTCTTCCTCTCTCTTTCTCTTTTCCTAAAATGAATTTCTTTCAAACATTTCGATCCATTTTTGCCAATAGGGTATCTGCTTTTTTTCCCCCATGGTTTCTAGGGATGTTATAATCTTTTTTTCCATTTGAATTTGATGTAGTACTTGTGCTCTAATTTTTGACCACTGTGGGATAGTTTTTGTTCTCCAGTTTCTTGCAATTTCAAGTTTTGTTGCGGTTAATATATGTAGTATAATAGGTAGTGGTTTTTTATCTTCTGGAAAATTTAAATGTAAGATTCCCCGTTCTGGGGTTATTATCCACTCTGGGCCAAACCTATTTATGATCTTATTTGAAATGCATGTCCATAGCGGTCTGAGAGATATACAGTTCCACCATATATGTGTGTGTGTTCCTACATGTCTGTCACATCTCCAGCAGCTAGGGTTATTATCTAAGCACATTTTTTGAAGTTTGGTAGGGACAAAGTACCATCTATTAGCTATTTTATATTGTACTTCATTTAGATTTAGACAGTGTATATTTTTATACACTGTTTTTAAGGCGGAACACCATTTCTCTCTTTCTATCTCAATATTTAATTCTTTTTCCCATTTTCTAATTGCTAAGATTTCTGGACTTTCTTTTAGTGTATTAACAAGAATGAGGGAGTTGGCTGTCAATTTTTTATAATCTTCCTGTTTCATCATTTTAATTAGCAAAGTATATGGTTCTCTCGATTCCTCTTTTATCACGGCTTTACTCAGAAAGTTTTTTATTCTAAGATACTTAAAAGTATCTTTTGCTGGTATTTGGTAGCTGTCCTTAAGGTTTCCTAAGGTTTTAATATTGGTACCATTCATCATCTGTTTTATTTGTTTTATCCCTAAGGCATTCCATGGTTCTAGTTCGATGTTATCCATTAATGTGTTTAATATCGTTAAGGGGAGTTCAGTTATTAATTTATTTTGTAGTCCTATTTTTGTCCTGAATTTATTCCAAAATTCAAGGATATCTGTTAGAGGGAGATTGTCTTTCTGTGTATCTTTCTGGGATAGATTTTTATCTATATGCCAAAATTTAGCCATGATGGCATATGGCTTTTTCCCTTTATTTTCCAACTCATACCAACTTTCCTTGGGAGCGTTCTTATTTTGTGTTACAAGTGCCTGAGCCAATAATGTTGCATCTGCGTGATCCTGTATGATTGGGTCTCCCAGGCCTCCTTTATCTGGCCTCAAGGACAATAATTGTCTGTTTATTCTTGTTTTTTTATTTAACCATATAAAATTGGTAAAGGCTGTTTGAATCATCTGTAACCATGGGGGGGGGGGGGGGGGGTATTCTTACTGGGAGCATTCGAAAAAGATAAGTAAATCTTGGAAGTTCGTATGCTATAATTGCGTTTATTCTCCCCCACCATGATACAAAGGAAGTTTTCCAGCCCTTAAGTCTAATGTTCATGGCTCTTATCAGTGGTAGCAGATTAATTTGCATCCAGTCTTGTGGGTTGGCAGAAATATTTATACCCAGGAATGTAATAAAGGATCCTTCCCATATAAATTCATACCTTTCTTTCAATAAGGTGATCTGTTGTTGTTTTATTCCAATTGTTATCACCTTTGATTTGTTATGGTTAAGTTTATAATTTGATAATCTACTGTATTCATCAATCAATTTCAATATTTCTTCGATCGATGTAATAGGATCTTCAACTGTTATCAGTATATCATCTGCGTACATTCTGATCTTTTGGGATGTTAGTCCCGCCAGTCCTTTGATTTTTGGTGCCTCTCTTATGTCATGTGCAAGGGGTTCTAATGTTATAATATATAAAATTGGAGATAATGGGCAACCCTGACGGGTCCCATTAGTCAGAGGGAACCATAAAGATTCTATCCCTGCTCCCACTACTCTGCCTGTTGGATTAGAATAGATTGCCATCACTGCATCGAGTATATTTCCCTTGAAACCAAAGGCTTCCATAGTGCTCTTCATGAATCCCCAGCTGACTCTGTCGAACGCTTTCTCGGCGTCCAATGACAGAGCCAGCTGGGGGTTCCCACGGGTCCGCTGTAGCGCTCCCATAAGGCTTCTTATATGTGCCGCAGAAGATCTTCCCCGTATAAAACCTGTTTGATTGTGGTGAATTAAGTTGGGAAGAGTGGTTCCTATTCTGTCTGCTAGGATGGAAGCGTATATTTTTGCATCCAGGTTAAGAAGGGAAATGGGCCTATAACTAGTCACATCTTCCTCTTTCTTTCCTGGTTTTAAAATAGGAACTATATTCCCTTGTAGCATCTCTTTTGGAAGTCCTCCTTTATTAATTATCTCATTAAATACTTCGGTAAGTGGTGTGGCTATTTCTTCCATGAGTTTTTTATAGAAAGAAGCCTCAAACCCATCCGGGCCCGGGGCTTTTTTATTTTTTAACTTTTGGATAGCTCTTTTTACCTCCCCTATCGAAAAAAGCTTGTTTAGATTCTCTAATTGGTTTTTCGTTATTTGTGGCAATTTTTTATTTTTAAAATATATTTCAATTTCCTTATCCAGATTAGTTTTGGGGATGTTATATAATTCTTGGTAATATTTTGCGAAGGCCTGTCCTATCTTATGTGGGGCTAGGTGGGTTTGTCCCTCCTTTGTAATTCTTGTAATTCTTTTCTCTCTCTGTCTTTTCTTTAATATATTAGTTAATAACTTTTCTGCTTTGTTACCTCTATAGTATCAATTTGCTTTATTTGTCAATAAGATATTATTTGCTTTCCTCAGGAGGATTGTATTTATCTCCTTTTGTATTTCAACTATCTTTCCTCCTCTTTCATTGGATGGGTCTATTTTATTTAACTTCATTTGTTGGTAAAATTTTATGTATAACTCTGATAGATTTGCTTCATATCTTTTCTTTTTTTTTGCACCAACTTTTATGAGTATTCCTCTTATGAATGCTTTATAAGTGCACCAATTTGTTTTAAATGATGTATCTATTGGATGATTTACAAGAAAAAACTGTTTTGTTTCTTTTATTATCTGCTCCAAGTCTGTCTTTTGTTTTAACAGACTGGAATTAAGTCTCCAGTTTGATCTGATCCCGGGGTATTGATCCTTAAGTTCCATAATAACTACGTTATGGTCTTGAAGGGGTAACCTAGCATTGCAAGGGTTAAATGGAGTAACCTAGCATTGTGAGGGTTAACCGTAAGAGCTAGTTTTGTTTTTGTACCTGTTTTAGTTTTTAGCTTCAGTTTAATAAGAAGACATACTCATACCATTATCTCATGTATTCATTTACTTATCTGAATGTTCTAACTTTGCAGATGATACTAGGAGTACTTGGGGGAGAGAAGGTGGCAGGGGCCTGGAATCTCAGGTTCTTGCCATCTCCAATTAATCCTACTAATTAGGGAAAGGAGAAGTTACCAGAAGATGATACCAGAATGCTCTTATCTATGTCTTACCACGTGATTGGAACCACTATGTCTTTTTAATTATCAGTACATTCCATTTATTATTCTGGTCCTTTACACTCATTTCAAGATTGTTGTGTAACAGTGTTGTGTAACAGTTATTTAGCATATATACCATCAACACACCCCTATACGCCTATATATTCATATGTGCACATACATTTAACCAATGAGATTGAAGCAGACACCTCCTTAATTTGGGGTATATATATGACTGTTAAACCAATAAAGAGTCAGAGTTAAAGGATAAAGAACTTGTGTCTGCTTTCTTTGGCTCTCCACGCGTGTTGTTGAGGACAACTCCTACCACGAGAAGTTAACAATTAAAGATACATTGTCGTGTATGCAGAGACGTTGCTGAGAAGACCCCTCAGCTAGACTCGGTCCCTTTCAGTTGGTGTCAGAAGTGGGATTCAGACAGACCGGGTGAGTACATGTGTATTTTTATACATCTCTGACTTACCCGTGTTTCTCTGAATCCTTAGTTATTCCTAAAAGTCTCTGTTAGATGAAACCCTGTAATAAGTATTTTAGAGACAGGTCGCGCCTGTCATGTAAGCAGATATGTTGCAACAGTTACTGATGATGTTCCAGTAATATAAGTGCCGGCAAATATAGACTATACTGAAGTCTCAGTTAAAAGTCTTACTCACTGATGAAGTTCCAGTGAGAGATGTAAATGTTTTGCATTTACATAGAACAGGGTATAATATAGTATAATATAGAAAACGGCAATCTAAATTCATTCCATATTGCAATTACACCCAAATTTTGTTCCGTGGTGTGAGTTGATCATCAATTCTGTCATATATTGTATATTGCTTGTATAGAGGTTTTGGGATATCACAATGGGACAGCAAATCAGCAATTTGGCTACTTCTAAATTTTGTGAGAAAGGCAAATTAAAGGATGCCTCTTTGTATGACGATACAAGGTGGACTCCACGAAATTACACCTAAATTTATGTGACAGCGGTAGTTAATTCAGATGTCATAATGTCAGAATAATTAATTAAAGAAGGCAAACCCAAAGGGAGAGAAAATGAACAAGGGTACATCTAAATACCCTAAGAGATCTGTCCCACAGAAAGCTAAGATAGAGCCGCTGTATCCAGCACTCCCTGTTTGCTCAGAGCCCCCACAGCACAGCACGGCATGTAAATTGTCAGATAAGAAATTAACTGCAGTGTCTGTGGCCATAAGGTATGTTTGATTTGCCTCCCTGCCAATACTCAGTGTTTTAAGGGGATAGTAGAAATTAATGTATAAATTATAAGAGTATTATAACATTGCATTGTTAAACTGAAATATAAAAGTGTTACGTCTGTCTAGTGTGTCTGGGACACATAAATAAGTTACAAGACAATAGTTCTGGGAATTGAAGTTGTGTATCTAAGATACGCTGTGTAACATAGAACATATTGTAAAAAATATTGAAGATTAGTTTTCTGTCTGTAACGCCCAAGCACACTGTATCTTGGTGTTTTGGATATATTTGCCGCGCAAGTTGATAAGACAATAGAAGCTGTGACATAATATGTTTAATGTTGTCATTAGAAGAATTGTCATTATTGTTTAAATATTTACATAGTAGCAGCAGTCTGGTTTTATAGAGATGTTGCAAAAGGAAGTGTTTTATATTTAGTAGAGTAGAGAAGACGGATCTCCTAAATTACTCAAACCAGAGCGCTCAAAAAAAAAAAACCGGCATTTTAGCCTTTCGTATAATAGTTTGAGTGATTATTTGAGTAACGATCTTCTGGCCTATATTCAGCAGTGTGATGAGAAGTTTTATAGTAAATGAGTTCATTCATGTTATGTTCTTTGTTCGGTATAAAGGTCCTGAAGAGTAACCGTAGTTACTGCAGTTTTTGTTATTGTTTGGCAGAAAAGTTGCAGAGTTATTTTATTTTGGCACAGTCATTAATTTTATTAGTGCTATGCATCGTTTTCAAATTAATTTGCTTCTGTATTTGTGTATCTGTATCTTTAAGTAAAAATAGAAATATGTGTGTGTAAAACAGCAAGAGTCATATAGTGTCCGAGGTATCTCTTGGACATCATGTTAAATATACGTGATCGATCCATTGGACAGTATAACAGCTGTAAAATTTTACAAAATGCCATTATTTGATTAATTTTGACAAAAGTTTATTTTTATTCAATTTACATGTGAGGAGGCATTATGTAATAATACTATGAATGTAAAAAGTTATATTTTTATTGCTGTAGCAATGTTATTTGCTGTGGATTTCCCCAGCTGCATATTTTTCGGATATTTTAAAGCTGTAACCAGAGCCATTATTTCATGTTCTGGCAAAAGCGTTCTAAAATTTGCAGGATGCTAAATTAAAAAAACACAGACTTAACAGGTTTTACATGTTACCTACTAGAAATGTGTATTTGTTTATGGTATATTCCTCTTTTTTGTATTTTGGTAGTTTGACTAGTATTTAATCTTTATGAAGGTTAGAAGGACTTTTGTAATTAAAGTCTTTATTGTATTAAGACATATTTAGATTTTCCCAAGGTAGATACCACATCTTCCAACACTCTAGATAAAATTAGAATAATTGGATGAGTGAAAATGTCTTTATTGTAAGGTTGTATTTGTATAAACAAATGCACAGCTACAGATGAGCTTTAGATTTAAGTAGAATATCAGAGTAGGTACTAGAGAAAGACTTGAGCAACGTTTATTCGTAATAAAAGTTAAGGTGTGAATTTTTGTTAAAGATAAGATGTTGAAGGCTTTGTGGGCCATGGAAATGGCAATTGTAAGGAGATAAAAGGTTTTTTTTATGTTGTAGAAAGTCAGAAGATATAATTAATAATGTGAAATAAGGGTATTTATAGCAATAAGAGGCAGAACTTTTAGTTTATGCTGAAAAGTATTGATTAGTGTTTTAAAGCAACTCCCTGCCCATCCAATACAATCTGTGGTAACTTGCATACACTGTAATAGTTTTATGTTCTTAGTGTGGCCAGAATTTGTGTACAGCGCTACTTACACTGTTGGTGATTTAGGAATATAATATTCATACTATAGGGATGTTAGATTGCTAGGTAAAGAGCAATACGTATCTAAATAGACACAGAGATAGCATTTGCATTCTACCACATTTATATACAGTAAATACACACGCACACACGTGCAATGATAAAATGTTAATTTGTTGTGTTCTAATTTTTGTTATTATTAAGGCAAAGTACCCCATGTAATACATGGTGAGAGAATATTGAGATGTTGTTTAAAGTTTTAAATGCAAGACAAGTTTTTAATATGATATATGAGAATGTACGTATGTCAGTGATAAGTGGAAAGAATTAGCGAGTGTCGTGTTATGTGACAAGTTGTGTTGTGTTGTTAGAGTTGTAGGAGTTAATAGTGAAGTTGAGAGAAAGCTTCCCCAGAAGCCCCCCTTCTCTCTGACAGTCTATTTGCAGATAAGAGAATTGTAGCAGCGGCTGCAAAATTATTGCTTTTCTTTTTGTGAAGGGAGGGGGAGAACGGGCCAGAATTACTGTTACTGTTAGTTATTGAGAAGTTCTGTGTGTTATGTGCTATGGTTATATAGTCTGATCATGATATTATTTGTCCTAATGGTAAAGAGATACATGATTATTATGTATGAGAACATATTCTTACATTATCAATTGATTCAACTATGATTATAAAAGGGTAATAATTTTTCAAGAACAAAAGAGTGGTTCAGCTTTATACATTTTTATAATTATATTGCAACACAGACTAGCTGTAATAATATGTTTTAATTATATTTTAATGTGGAGATTAATAAGATTAGAGACCGCAATATAAATGCGAGTCACAAATCAAATAATTGAAGATGTTTAGTGAAATATTGCATGTTACTAACTGGAATTTTTTTTGAGTTTTATTTCCATATAGATTAAAGCTGTACAGCCAACAAAAGACAAGTTCAAAGTGCACCAACGAATCTAATGCTGATCAAGATTATTTCTAAAGAAAAGTTGATTTTTTAAAAGACGAAAAAGTTTTCCAGTTCAAGTAAAAGGATTCTCTTAAACCAGGGGTCCTCAAACTACGGCCCGCGGGCCACATGCGGCCCGCCGAGGACATTTATGTGGCCCGCGGGGGGTGCTGCCGGCACCCACCCCGTTTACTTTTTTTTTCTTTCTGGCAGCCGCAAAGGATGCGGCTGCAGGAAGAAAAAAAAAAAAAAAATTCACCGCGACCGGATGTGACGTTACGTCACATCCGGATCCGGTAACTGTTTCCCTCCTCCACAGGAGGACACCGCGCGAGACGTCCGGGGACACAGCAGCTGGAGGTAAGTGATGGGGAAGCGGGGGAGGAGGGAGGGATAACGAGCACTATTCCTGGCCTCTGACTGGCATAATATTCCTGGCCTCTGACTGGCATAATATTCCTGGGCATCTGACTGGCATAATATTCCTGGGCATCTGACTGGCAAAATATTCCTGGGCATCTGACTGGCATAATATTCCTGGGCTCTGACTGTCATAATATTCCTGGGCATCTGACTGGTATCATATTCCTGGGCATCTGACTGGCATAATATTCCTGGGCTCTGACTGTCATAATATTCCTGGGCATCTGACTGGTATCATATTCCTGGGCATCTGACTGGCATAATATTCCTGGGCATCTGACTGGCAAAATATTCCTGGGCATCTGACTGGCATAATATTCCTGGGCATCTGACTGGCATAATATTCCTGGGCATCTGAATGGCATAATATTCCTGGGCTCTGACTGTCATAATATTCCTGGGCATCTGACTGGCAAAATATTCCTGGGCATCTGACTGGCATAATATTCCTGGGCATCTGAATGGCATCATATTCCTGGGCTCTGACTGTCATAATATTCCTGGGCATCTGACTGGCATCATATTCCTGGGCATCTGACTGGCATAATATTCCTGGGCATCTGACTGGCATATTATTCCTGGGCATCTGACTGGCATAATATTCCTGGGCATCTGAATGGCATAATATTCCTGGCCTCTGACTGGCATAATATTCCTGGCCTCTGACTGGCATAATATTCCTGGGCTCTGACTGTCATAATATTCCTGGGCATCTGACTGGCATAATATTCCTGGGCATCTGACTGGCATCATATTCCTGGGCATCTGACTGGCATATTATTCCTGGGCATCTGACTGGCATATTATTCCTGGGCATCTGAATAGCATAATATTCCTGGGCATCTGACTGGCATATTATTCCTGGGCATCTGAATGGCATAATATTCCTGGGCATCTGAATGGCAAAATATTCCTGGGCTTCTGAATGGCATCATATTCCTGGGCATCTGACTGGCATCATATTCCTGGGCATCTGACTGGCATCATATTCCTGGGCATCTGACTGGCATAATATTCCTGGGCATCTGACTGGCATATTATTCCTGGGCATCTGACTGGCATATTCCTGGGCATCTGAATGGCATAATATTCCTGGGCATCTGAATGGCATAATATTCCTGGGCATCTGAATGGCATCATATTCCTGGGCATCTGACTGGCATCATATTCCTGGGCATCTGAATGGCATAATATTCCTGGCCATCTGAATGGCATAATATTCCTGGCCATCTGACTGGCATCATATTCCTGGCCATCTGACTGGCATCATATTCCTGGCCATCTGACTGGCATCATATTCCTAGGCATCTGACTGGCATCATATTCCTGGCCATCTGAATGGCATAATATTCCTGGCCATCTGAATGGCATCATATTCCTGGGCATCTGACTGGCATCATATTCCTGGGCATCTGAATGGCATCATATTCCTGGGCATCTGAGTGGCATCATATTCCTGGGCATCTGACTGGCATCATATTCCTGGGCATCTGACTGGCATCATATTCCTGGGCATCTGACTGGCATCATATTCCTGGGCATCTGACTGGCATATTATTCCTGGGCATCTGACTGGCATAATATTCCTGGCCATCTGACTGGCATATTATTTCTGGGCATCTGACTGGCATAATATTCCTGGGCATCTGAATGGCATAATATTCCTGGGCATCTGACTGGCATAATATTCCTGGGCATCTGACTGGCATAATATTCCTGGGCATCTGACTGGCACACTATTCCCATTGAAATACTGGTAAGTTTGTTGATTTAACTTTACTTTAAATATTGTATTTGTTCTCGTTTTGTTCAAAATAAGATATATGCAGTGTGCATAGGAATTTCTTCATAGTTTTTATTTTTACTATAGTCCGGCCCTTCAACGGTCTGAGGGACAGTGAACTGGCCCCCTGTTTAAAAAGTTTGAGGACCCCTGTCTTAAACTTTATCGGAATATTGTTGTGAAAGTTGTTCAACTCAACTCCCGGATCAACGTTATTTACTTAAAGCACATTCCTGTACTGACAAACAGGCCAACAAAGGAGCAGCAATTTAGTGTCTTGATGAACATAATAAACCGTGACTACTAGCCAACATAGTCTTCACCCTAAGGGTAACTCGCAATTATATCACCCAGGAGTCTGCAACAGCTACAACAATCTACGGCAGATCATCTTTGTTGGGAAGTATATTTTCATTGAGTATATATGTATAAAATTGTTATTGCTGAATTGAAATTTTTGTGGTAAAGATTTGTTTAATTGTGTTATTATGGGTATGTTTGGCGTATAGTGAATTTTTGAAACTTAACAATTAGACCGACTCTAACAAACAGGATTTAGTCAGACTTATAAAGAAATTGTATTTTGATAGTATTTTTGTGGAATTGTATATAGAGAATGTTAGGAAGTTTTTCAGATTTTTTTTAAATAAGTTAAAAAAGTTTAATCAAGAAGGATTATAGATTTAAGGAGTAGGTTAAACAGTGTTCACAGGTAATCCGTGAGATCCCCTGGGACTGGGAAATTGGCTAGGATCACTTGGAGCGAAACTTGTAAGTGGTATGGCATGTGTGAGATCAGTGTTGCTAATTGTCTGTGTTTATGTTGTTTGTTTCAAGGGTCTCATCCTCAAGTGCATCCCGACTACTGACATCATGCCCCTACAAGAAGACTGGAAAACACTGCTCAGATATTCCCCATTATGGAAGCTTACAGTGCAATTAAGCTGGATGACCTACCAATGTGTGAAATCGAGGAAGTGTGCCTTATCACCTTGGATACAATGATTATGTTGACCAGGCAACTCCTGATGGTTATCCTTAAAAACAGACAATGTCAATTTCTAAGACTAAAAGGGGAGAACAGTATGAACATTATATGGACTGTAGGGGCCTCTGGAATTATGTCGTGGATGGGAGACCATAATGTTTTGTCCACAGCCATTTTGTCTGACTGACGCTTTATGTTCTGAATGCATGCCATTTTGTGTGTTTTGAATGCATGTTCAGCTTTGCTCCAAGTCATTTTAAAGTATTTAGTCAACAACAGTCCTGGGGAATTGCAAACTCCGGAATAATATGATGTTTTAATTTATTAGACCACTCAAATGTTATCCAACTTGATTTAAACAATATAAGAGAAGTGGTCACAGATATCAAGTAGGCCCCAGGTTTTGACTGGCCATTTTGAATATGTTCTTGGTTAGAAGATAATTATGGGCTTTGTTTTAATAATAGTAGTTATAGGTGCTTTTTATATTATCATACAATGCACTAGATGCACCATTGCTAAGGCTATGCAATCAAGCAGAAGAAAGCCTTCAGAAACACTGGCTTTCTCTATGATATATCAGAGAGAACAGTGAAGTGAGTTATCCATATTAGCATATGGATAAAAGAGTGGAACTGAAGGGGTAACCTAGCATTGCAAGGGTTAACTGGAGTAACCTAGCATTGTGAGGGTTAACCGTAAGAGCTAGTTTTGTTTTTGTACCTGTTTTAGTTTTTAGCTTCAGTTTAATAAGAAGACATACTCATACCATTATCTCATGTATTCATTTACTTATCTGAATGTTCTAACTTTGCAGATGATACTAGGAGTACTTGGGGGAGAGAAGGTGGCAGGGGCCTGGAATCTCAGGTTCTTGCCATCTCCAATTAATCCTACTAATTAGGGAAAGGAGAAGTTACCAGAAGATGATACCAGAATGCTCTTATCTATGTCTTACCACGTGATTGGAACCACTATGTCTTTTTAATTATCAGTACATTCCATTTATTATTCTGGTCCTTTACACTCATTTCAAGATTGTTGTGTAACAGTGTTGTGTAACAGTTATTTAGCATATATACCATCAACACACCCCTATACGCCTATATATTCATATGTGCACATACATTTAACCAATGAGATTGAAGCAGACACCTCCTTAATTTGGGGTATATATATGACTGTTAAACCAATAAAGAGTCAGAGTTAAAGGATAAAGAACTTGTGTCTGCTTTCTTTGGCTCTCCACGCGTGTTGTTGAGGACAACTCCTACCACGAGAAGTTAACAATTAAAGATACATTGTCGTGTATGCAGAGACGTTGCTGAGAAGACCCCTCAGCTAGACTCGGTCCCTTTCAGGTCTGACCATGTGATATCTTTAATTTGGATATTCTTTATTTGTTGTATCACATGGGGTTCCCCTAGGATCATATCAATTCGGGAGAAAGCTGTAAAAGTTTTAGAGAAACAGGTGTAATCAAACTCGCCTGGATGATGTACCCGCCATAAATCTAAAAGAAAGTGATTATCTAATATTTTCTGGAGTCTTTTTGATTGCTGAAAAACATTTCTGTCTTTAATAATACCTGTTGCTGTTTTTTTGTCTATCTTGGGATCTAGAGTGCAGTTGAAATCTCCCATTATCAGCAATGAGCCTAGTTGTATCTTTTTTATTTTCTTCATTAATTTGTCTAGGAACTTAACTGGTAATTTGTTGGGAGCATATATGTTTACTATTGTAAGGGTCAGTTGATTAAATTGACCCACTAATATCAAAAATCTTCCTTCTGGATCTTCCTCCAAGAATTTTATTTTTATTTCGATGTCTCGGGAGGCTATTATAGCGACCCCTCTTTTTTTTTTTCTCTTGTAAAGAGGACTTAAATACTGTGGGGAATTTTCTGGTTTCTAGTTTTAACTGATCTAGATGTCTCCAGTGAGTTTCCTGGATGCAGCATATATCTATCCTTTCCCTGCATAGGAATTGGTGTAAAATTGATCTTTTCCCTATCGAATTTAGTCCTTGGGCGTTGATTGTTGCGAATCTAACCATCTTTTATTTTCCTGATCCCCCTGAGTTCAAACCCCACCAGTCCGCTCCCACCATAACATACATAACAACAAATTTCTTTGTCACAATACGAATAACAAGACTTTGTACATAAAAACAACACTATGCTCCTCTTACATTTCAGAGGAGACATAATTTCCATCTGGACCCTACTGGGTTCCCTATGGAAAATTTGCCAAAGATTAATTTTCTCCTTGGCTGCAACGATCCCGTGAGTGGAGATTTCCCCTTATCCCAGAGAGAAATCTTAAACGAACAATTTCCATCTTCTCCCATATCTTAGTGTCAAATTGTATTAGCCATGTTCTATTTTAGCAAATAAAGGGGGAGAAAGAAAGAGAAAAAAAAAAAAAAAAACAACAAATATTGTTCCCCGCCCCCCCCTTTCTCACCCACAAACAATGCTGACCCCTTCCATTTATGATCGGGCCCCCTATGTGTAGACATTAATTTCATGATTTTAGTTCTATTCCTCCCTTTTCCTCTTTAATCAAGTGTTCCCTTTCTTCTTGAGGTTCTGTGTCCTTTGTTGCTCTTTCCTTTCCCCTTTTCCCCTGTGACATACATATAACTGTAGTGAACTATATTATCGATTATATTGTAAGTATATTGTGCTTAGTGTTACGTAAGTGGTCCGATCCTAATCTATTCTTGCATCCTTCAAACTTGAAATTTAGTGTAGTGTAATTCTATCGATACTTGTGATATTTTCGTCCCCTTCCTTGGGTTCAATAGTGTACGTTCTGTGGTGTTCGTGTGTTACTTATATTGTATTATACTCAAATTGGTGTTTATGTTTGTCTCTATCTCTCGTCTGTATCTTTAGTGCCCCTATTAGCTTTCCTCCCCCCTTTCCCTCTCTCTCCGCTTCCCTTCTACTAAATTATATTCAGTGAGAGAGAAAAAAAAAGGAGAAAAAAAACAAAAACAAAAAGACATGCAATTTTCTCTCCTCCCTCCTCCCTCCCCACACATATCCCAGACCAAAATCTTTATTCTATTTATCTATTATCCATATTATTTCTTTGTATCCAATCTCTTAATTTGTCAGGCGTATCACAAATAATAGTTTTTTGTTCGTAGGTGAGTATAATTCTGGTCGGTGTTCCCCATTTGTATTTTATGGCCTTATTTCTCAAGACTTGAGTGTATGGAGCGAATGCGCGTCTTTTGGAGCGCGTGTAGAACGAAAGATCAGGAAAAACTTTTATTCCTTCATACGGGATTTGCCAGGGACCTTCTCTTTGCGCTCGAAGGATATGATCCTTAATATTTAAGTTTGAACATCTTATGAGAACATCTCTTGGTGGGTCCTCTGCTGACTTTGGGTATCTTCCTGTTCTGTGACATCGTTCCCACACTTTTGTTTTATTATCCATGTTCAGTTTTGGCTGGGCGCAAAATTCCAATATAAATTTTTCTAGGTCTATGTCCAGGACCGTTTCTTGTATTCCTCTGAATCTTAAATTTGGCATCCTGGATCTGTCTTCCAATGCAGCTAATTTTTGCTCTAGGTTGTCTATCTTATAATGAGCCTGCGTATACTGGTCCTGTGAATTAGTTGTTTGCGTTTCCAGTTTTGTCACTTTTTCTTCTAGGATTATCATTCTTTTCCCCAAACTCATCAGATCTACTTTTAAATCCTGTACGTGTATTTCTATCTCCTGTTTGATCTTCTGGAATTGGTGTTCTAGAGCAACACTTAGTTGTTCTTGTAGGTTTCCTGATTGATCTTGTTGGGGAGATGTTTGTACAGGGAGGGGGGGACTTTCTCGAGATTGTCTTCCCTTTATTTCCTCAGGTAGCTCCTTTTCTTTATCTTGATTAAGTGTAGAGGGTGAGAAAAAGGATAGTCGTTTTTCTAACTTAGTCTCTTTCTTGTCCCTCTTTGCCGGGATTTTATTTTCATTTCGTTTTCCTGCCATCCTCCTCTCCTCTCTCCTTCTTTATTTCCAAGTTGAATTTTGGATTATTATTCTTATTTTATTATTTTATTCCTTTCTCCCCCTCTCTCCTTGTTTTATTTCTATTTTATTCCTTTCTCTCCTTCTAGCTTTGTTCTTAATTCTATTATTTATATACTTTATTTATTTATTTATTAGGAGTTCTGGTCACTGAGACACATCTTAATGTGTTATGTCTCCTCCTTGCCTGAAAGATGTATATGTCTAGATGGGGTAGTTTATGTGTTTTTTTAGCTTTCAGTGTAATAAAAGTGCCTTTTTTCCCCCTTTCTTCTCTCCTCTTTGCCTCCCTCTCCTCTCCTCTCCCGAGAGTCAAATATGTACATACAACGTCAGCGCAGGGGAGTCATAATAATAAAAAAATTAAATAAAAGAAAGAAAAGAAAGAAAAACGACTTATCTTTCATCCGTGGGGTATCTCGTGTCTTTCAGCTTCCCCTTCCGACCGTCGCGCTGTACCTGTGTTTATCAATCTGTACAACACTGCGTTTCCCCACTACAGGTCGTCGGATCGAGGCAGGAGTCTGGGCTCGTGCTTTCTGAGAGATTTTTCAGGTGGCGGCAGCTGTATTCACCACGTGGAGATTTCGGATAGGGATTTCAACATGCGGATTTTCACCGCCTGGTAGAGGGAGAAAGGACCTACCAAAGGAGAGAGGGTGCGAGTCGGCCGGTAATCCCGGAGATAATGCTCATGCATCTATTCGAAGCATTACATGGACGTTCGGCGTTCTTCTCTCCGGATCTCTCCTCTCGGCATCGTTGCTATTCCACGAGCGTAGCCGTACGTACGTGCGCGCTACGTCATCGCTCCACCCCCCCCAAATAAAAACGATTTAGCACCTGTCAAGTCCTTCTTTTGACCCATTTTGCCAAAGGAAAGGAAGTTGCCTAATAATTATGCACACCTGATATAAGGTTTTGATGTCATTAGACCACACCCCTTCTCATTACAGAGATGCACATCACCTAATATGCTTAATTGGTAGTAGGCTTTCGAGCCTATACAGCTTGGAGTAAGACAACATGCATAAAGAGGATGATGTGGTCAAAATACTCATTTGCCTAATAATTCTGCACTCCCTTGTACATTACAAATTGCATAGACAAATTGCAAAACAGAAAAACATCATGTAAGGTTACTTACTTAATAGTGCAGAGAGGGGCAGCAACTTTATAAGCCACCTTCTTTTAAAGGACAGCAAAGGGAGTCTGTGCTTCTGCATAGTCTATTGTTTATAGTAGCATGAGGATTCAAAGTTTAAATATGATTACAGGGAAGATCATTAGTGTACAGTTTCTCAGATTAGGGACTTACTGTTTGTTTTATCGACTTAATATTATATGTACAACCTTTTTTTCTCTATTATCCTTCCTTTTCTCATCTCTCTCCTCTCCCCCTTCTCTCTATTTACTTCCTTTCTTTTTTCTTTCCTTCCTTTCCCTCTTTCCCCTCCCTCCTCTTTTCCCACCACATTCCCCTCTGTACCCTTGCTCTATCTGGAGCAACAATCGTAAAATATCATATCATTTTTGTGAAAAAGATTTGTGGGAACTATTAAGTACTTTTTCCATCCTAAGTTGGTAAGACAGTTGGTTAGTCAAATGTAGCTGCATGAATGGTTTACTGCTTATCTAAGCTCGAGCTATCAGTATCTGCTTGTATGATTTATTTTTAGGTGTGATAGAGCCATTTCTGGTGCCCGCTAAACTTTTTTTAACCCTTGAAATTACCAAGGGTTAAACAATATGTCCTGCTGGTCCAAAGTAAACCAGATGTGTCTCTCACAGATGAGACACAGCAGGTCTTGACACTGTCAGCACGTGCACAGCCAATCAGAGCAGGGGCTTTCCCCACTAGTCTGATCGGGGTCTGTATATTGAGGGGCTCTCTCTGCTAGTACAGAGAAAGACCCTTTTTTTGCATGTGATCAGCAGAGGGGAACTAATTAAGGTCCCCTCTGCTGATCCCATGTAAAAAGGTGAGTCTCTCTCTGCACTAGAAGCAAAGGCGTCATTAGGGTTGGTGTCACCCAGTGCGGTAACTCATGGTGTCCCCCCCCTGGATTTGCTCCAATACCATGGCAAACAGTTTCTTTAGTAATGCCAGTGAGATGGCCCATTAATTTAGTCTCACAAACTATGCCACATACAGGATCCCCACAAATTATGCAACATACAGGAGACCTGTATGCCACACAAAAAAAGCCCCATTAATATGTCACACACAGGAGCCCCATTAATAATGTCACACACATGAGCCCCAGTAAATACAGTAAATATGCCACACACAGGAGCTCCATTTATTATGCCACACACAAGAGCCCCATAAATATTTCACACACAAGAGCCCCATAATTATGCCACAGCTTGTTTGCCATTAATATGCCACTGTTAGTTTGCCCATTATTATGCCAAAGCCAGTTTGCCCATTAATATGCCACTGTTAGTTTGCCTATTAATATGTCACAGCCAGTTTGCCGTTAATATGCCACTGATAGTTTGTCCATTAATATGCCACAGCCAGTTTGCTCATTGATATGCCACTGATAGTTTATCCATTAATATGCCAAAGCCAGTTTTTCCATTAATATCTCACTGTTAGTTTGCCCATTAATCTGCAACTGTTAGTTTGTCCAATTATATGCCACAGTTAGTTTGCCCATTAATATGCCACTGATAGTTTGTCCAGTAATATGCCACTGCCAATTTGTCCATTAATATGCCACTGCCAGTTTGTCCATTAATATGCCACTGTTAGTTTGCCCATTAATATGCCACCGCCAGTTTGTCCATTAATATGCCAGTCAGTTGGTCTTATAATTTACTATTAAAAAAAATCATAAATCATAAGAATAGGGACTCTATTTCGGTTTATAGAAAGCCAATAGCATTACATGTATTCCATAAACCGAAAGTCTATAAACCGAATATCTTTTTCGGTTTATAGACTTTCGCTTTATGGAATACATGTAATGCTATTGGCTTTCTATAAACCGAAACAGAGTCCCCATTCATAAGAATAGGCACTCTATTTCGGTTTATAGAAAGCCAATAGCATTACATGTGAAATGCTATTGGCTTATGAATGGGGACTCTATTTCGGTTTATAGAAAGCCCATAGCATTACATACAATGTAATCGCCGAACCCCGAACTCCAACACGAACATACAGTGAAATGTCCGTGTTCGGGTCCGGGGTCCAAAAACCGTAATGTTCGGTATGAATCCGAACAGTGCGGTTCCGGTTCGCTCAACACTAAGCAGCACCATCAGTGTTTTTTTCTTTCATTGGTCACAAGAACTGCTCGTTTCACCATAGGACGTGCCAGGCACATCCATTGTCGAGAAGGGGTTAATATGCCACTGTTAGTTTTGTCCATTTATATGCTACAGGCAGTTTGTCCATTAATATGTCACTGTTAGTTTGCCCATTAATATGCCACTGATAGTTTTCCCATTCATATGTCACTGTTAGTTTGTCCATTAATATGCCACAGCCAGTTTTCCCCTTAATATGCCACAGACAATTTTCCCATTAATATGCCACCGTTAGTTTGCCCATTAATATGTCTCAGCCAACTTGCCCATAAATATGCCACAGCCAGTTTGTCCATTAATATTCCATAGCCAGTTTTCCCATTAATATGTCACTGTTAGTTTGCCCTTTACTATGTCACAGCCAGTTTGTCCATTAATATTTTATTTAGTATGCTACCTCCAGTTTGTCAATTAATATGCCACTGTTAGTTTGCCATTAATATGCCACTGTTAGTTTGTCCATTCATATGCCACAGCCAATTTGCCCATTACTATGCCACTGTTAGTTTGCCCAGTATTATTCATTCAGGCACACTGTAGGGTCCACCGATTCTGCTACTTGAGCCTATAGTTTCTGAATCTTTTTCTTCATATTCTCACTTGCCAGGGTGGATGACATTACACAGGTTTACCTTATTATTTATTTTATTATTTCCCTCACTCACCACTAAACCCCTTTCATTATGGTATTGCCAAGCTATTAACAAAATTGTAAGCGAATGCATAAAATAAGAGAACTATATGCTGTAAAAGTGTTTGTGGTGGTTCCTGCTTATGACATCCCCTTGTGGCTTAGTATGCAAATAAACACTGTTTCAATGGGAGAATTCAATTAACCCCTTAGTGATGGCTGTTTTGACATTTCTGGGATGTTTGTGTTTAGCTGTAATTTTCTTCTTTCTCACATACTGTACCCACACAAATTATATGTTGTTTTTATCGTCATAAGAAGGGCTTTCATTAGATAGCATTATATTCATCATATCTTATAATTTACTACAAAAAAAATAAAAATAGGATGAAAATGTAAAAAAAAAAAACTTTTTCTAACTTTGACCTAAAATATAATTTACACAAATACAATCATTAAAAAAGACCCCATCTAAATAGTTTCTAAATGTTGTCCCGAGTTCAGAAATATGCATGTTTCCATATTTTTCAATATTATTTTGCCAGTTATGGGGCAAAAAAACAACAATAGTTTTTTTGGGTTTTTTTTATACATTGACCCCAACCAAACCCTAAATTTAACCCTAACACTAAATTTAACCCCAACTCTAACCCTTATGCTATCCCTTAATATATTTTAATTTAATTTTCACCCTATCCCTTATGCAAAAAATTATTTAATTTTAACCCTATAGGCTAATCTAACTATAATACCAGTTTTTAGCTTTTTTTTTTTTAACATTGCACTGTTACTTGCTGCCTCTAGGGCCAGTCAATCAGCATATTCAGAGCGACTGAAGTGAATTTTCTTTTACTTCCGAAGCTCAGACCACAAGAGGGCATAGCCATATGGTGCCCACGATCACTCCATGGGGCGATCGTGGGTGCCCCAGAGAGGAAATTTTGGTGCTGCTATTGCCTCGACATCGAGGCAATAGACCAGCACCGTTAAAGCGGTTTTCGCGAAAATTGATCGCGAAAACCACTTGTTTCACCACAGGACGTGCCAGGCATGTCCATTGTCGGGAACAGAGTTCCCAGCAGGACGTGCCTGACAGGTCCATTGTCGCGAAGGGGTTAACTAATCAACATTGTTCTGAGGGATCCACTTCTTGATTAGTTAATTGGTTTCATTATGGTCATATATGACTTCTACATATTGCAAAGCAGTGGCTAATGTCTAGGTTAGACAGAAGCTTTTGTAATAAAAGAATGAATCAGAAAAGTTGAAACAGTGATTTTTATTTATGCTATAGGATCAATACTGGGAGATATTCACTAAAAGGTGAGTTGCAGGGGGCGTGGCCAACCGCGGACAGAGATGGTCGCATGCTAACCTAGCTCCTGCTCCCCTGCACCACTCCAACGCACTAACAGGTACATGGATCGAGATACGGACATGGGAAAACCTAAAAAACGGATGCCCTCAACCCCTGCATCACAAGGGAGAGCAAAAACACAGTCCAATCTAGTATCAACTTACCTTATTCACTGAGAACCATCTCCAGATGAAGATTCCAACATGGCGTCAGACTCCTTGGCGGGAAACAGCCCCAGGTCTGAAAGAGGGGAGGAAGAAGATCACGGACTGAATTTGACGGATGTCCTCAGGGCACAGCTCAAAGATATCTCCACTAAAGCTGACTTCTTGGCATTTACTGACGAAGTCAAAAAGAACATAACCACTGCAGTGGATCAAATTAGATCCACTATCCGGGACGAGTTAACGGAGGTGAAGGAGGACATTCGCCAGCAAGGTCAGCGTCTGCAAGTTGTGGAAACAGACCAGACTACTATTCAGGATGCAGTTGGGTCACTTACCAGACAACTGACAGCCCAACAACACGTTATGAAACAAATGTCCCACCATCTTGAAGATATGGACAACAGAGGCCGCAGAAGTAATCTGCGCATGAGAGGCCTACCGGAGACACCTGGGCCAGAAGATATTAGGAAAACAGTGAGTAATCTGTTCAATACTATCTTACAGAGGGATCTCAATACCCTGGTGGAATTTGACAGAGTGCACAGAGCCTTACGCCCCAAAAGCTTAAACATGGCGTCCCATAGAGATGTTATATGCTGCCTACACTCGTATTCCCTGAAGGAACAGATACTTCGAATGGCACAAAGAGCCAGACCCATACTTTTTATGGAAACACAAATCCAAATTTTACCGGACTTGTCGGGGGCAACACTACTTCAACGTAAACTGCTGAAGCCTCTAAAAAATACCCTGAAGGAAGCCTCAATTCAATTTACTTGGAGCTTTCCACTATCCATTCTAGTGCGCAGGGTTACTAAATCTCATATCTTAAGGCACCCGGAAGATCTACCTGGGTTTTGCGAGGCCCTGCAAATACCCCAACCCGATCTACAGGATTGGATTACTTCACTAGAGACACCTTTGCTGTGCCAGCAAATCCATCTGCTGAACCAGCCTTGGCAAGCCAGACCGCAAAGGCGCAGACGGGCAGGCCCGCACAGGGAAGAAAATCGGGCACCGGGTCCTTACAGACCTCCAGCCAGAGCCTCTCCTTGAGTTGCACCCAAGTGCAAACTTACAGTTTCAAAGTTGTAGAGACTCCCTATATTCTACCTGTGTTTTCCCCGTGCAAAGACCACTTTGTTTTGTATTTATTGTATGTTTTCCACGTGTGTTTTGCAGAGATACACATAGGCTGGTGCTGCTGCGACACAGATTAAGCGCTGGTTTTTCTTTACTAGTCACAATTTTCTTTTCTCTGTTTTACTCTAAGCTGCTGATCTGACCACCATTTAGTTAAGAGGACCATTATGTCCTTATTTGAATATCGAAACAATATCCTTTCCCATGTGGAAGAAGCCTTTATGACAAATATATCCCCCTGTGAACAACAGAGGAACCCTAATCTTACCGATACATTTGTGGAGCTAGAGAAACATCTCATAAAGGAGACCAAGATAAAATGGGAAATAGTTACCCTGAGAAAATATTTAAATGAAGGAATCACACCAAGGGGTTTAAGACTTTTTAAAAATCCAACTTTTGACATAGAGGATGATGGTTTCATTTTTGAATGGAACAATACTTTGGAGCGATGTACATGCCATCTAATTAAACTTATTATCGAACAGAGAGAAAAAAATCTCGCCTTTTTAGATAAAGAGATAAATAGACTCCACAATGATCTAGATCCCTATATAGATCAGGAAGAATATAAAGACCAAACTTTAGGTATCATAAAAAAACTTGAAAAATTAGAAGCCGATACCAAACAGATTAAAGTGAAAAAATATCTGAGGGATAAAGAAGATTATAGACTTAATACAGTTAGACAACCAACGAACTATCGTAACAAGACTACCTATTCACACGATAATATATCATCGTCTCAAAACTCTTCTAAATCACATAATTTACATCATCACAATTCTAAATCACTACACAATACCTACCCTAAGATCAGAGCACCAGCACTTCGCACATCACCAATTTCTAATGTTCAAAGCAGACTCACTAAAATAAGTGAAGATACAAATATCTCTACACGAAACAATGTTTCATACTCACAGGCACTTACTAAAGGAAATTATACTCCTTTTGAATCAAATAGATTTCACGTTCTATCCCAATCAGGTGACACTTCCCCACTTCTAGACAGACAACACAAACTATTAATACCTTTACCACAACACTCTAATTATAATACCCAAGAACCCCATTTTTTAGATCTGGACCAGCGAGTAAAAACAATTCCACCAAAACCTCAAAGATCCACATACCAAAGAAGAAGAAACACTACATATCAGGGAGAGGAAAAAGAGGGGGTAGTTTGGTACAGAAGAGGAAGGTAAAAGAAACAACAAAAAAAGTGGCTCCTTCACTCTCTGGTATTTTCAATCTATCCCACAAAATCCTCTCCCAAGAACAAATGTTGGTACTAAGTAGAGGCCTTAAGTTTGCTCCCACCAAAAAATTCAATATGTTTTCAGCCTATATTGACATAAATAAATTTGTAAGGCAAGCAACATTAAAAAGATTTTTTTCTCTAAAACCAAATGACGAAAATAACATCAACCAAACAACAAACCCTAATGTTATCATTCCATCTAACCTAAAGAAAAAATCCATTTTTTATCCGACTACATACAAGTCCGGAGTTTTGGATACGTTTGAAAAGTTAGTGGTAGATGATCTTAAAAAAATAAAACACACAAAATATGATAACAATAATTTCACAAAAAAAGAGTTACAGGTCTTAAAAGAGTTGCAAGAGGATGAGAATATCATCATCAAACCAGCTGATAAGGGTGGAGGAGTAGTCGTCCTATCCCGTGAAAATTACAAATTGGAGGCCTATAAACATCTTACAAATACCGAAGTGTATTGCACACTAAAAGAAGACCCTACAAATAAATTCAAAAAAATACTTTCAACTTACCTAGACAAGGGTAAAATTAATCATTTCCTAATTAAAAAAGAATTGGACTATATCAATCCTCCACATCCCAAAATTCCGACTATTTATTTTTTACCGAAAATTCATAAAGACCCTCTAAATCCACCTGGTAGGCCTATAGTTTCAGGTATAGGATCCATCTTTTCCAACTTGTCGGAGTATTTAGATATAGTACTACAACCATATGTACATACATTAAAATCCTATCTAAAAGACTCTATAGATCTAATCAAATTATTAAAAACTATTAACTGGCAAGAAGACTATATATTAGTATCCAGCGATGTATCCTCTTTGTATACCATTATAGACCACCACCAAGGCTGCCAAGCAGTGAAAACCATCCTAAATAAAGATGGAAAGATGACATCAGCCCAGATAGAGTATGTCCTTGAAGGACTAAAAATCATCCTTGAACACAACTTCTTTTGGTTCGAGGAAACTTTTTATTTACAGCTAAAGGGAACGGCTATGGGGACCAGGGTCGCCCCCAGCTATGCCAACCTCTTTATGGGGCATTGGGAGGACAATTTTATATGGGGCACGCATGGCTGGGAGGCGAACCTGGTCCTCTATAGGAGATATATTGATGACATTTTTCTTATTTGGAAAGGCGATCAAGATGGCCTCGACTCTTTCCTTATATCCCTCAATAATAACACTAATAACATTATTCTAAATTCAGTTTACAGTAAGAATAGTATCCAATTTTTGGATCTAGAAATATATGTGGAGGATAATCAACTCAAAACAAAAACCTATTTTAAAAAAGTGGATACCAATAGTTACATAGACTGTAGTAGCTGCCACTACCCACCTTGGCTCAAAGGAATTCCAAAAAGTCAATTCATGAGACTAAGACGTAACTGTACAGATCTCACAATGTACCAACAACAAGCCCATATCCTCAGAAACAGATTTGAGGAAAAGGGCTATAACTTGCCAGCCATAGACAATATCATGACTAATTTGGAGGCTACAGACCAAGATACACTACTCCAACCCAAAAATACACCTGAATCGTCCACTACATTCAACATACCTTTAGTAGTGGATTATAACAATAAATCACAGAAAGTCAAAAAAATCATAAAAAAACATTGGCACATTCTCCTTAAAGACGATTCTCTTAAAAATCTCATACCGGAAAAACCTAGAGTAATCTTTCGTGGAGCTTCAAATTTAAAAAATAAACTGACAAAGAGCTTTTTAGAAAAACAAAAAAAGAAAGACCCCCAACACTTCCTTACTCAAAACAAGGGTTTCTATGGGTGCAAAAGCTGTGAAGCTTGTAAAGTTTCTGCACCATAAAAATACCCCATTGTTAAATATAGGTCATTTGCAAATAAACGAGAATTCTCTATCAACAAATTCCTGACGTGCTCCTCCACAAATGTAATATATCTGGCCGAATGCCCATGTGGCCTCCAATACATCGGTAGGACATCTAGAACATTAAAAAAGCGGATGGGGGAACACGTCAGAAATATAAGAAAGGGGATCACCCAACATTCATTTTCCAAACATTTTTTGGACAAACATAATAAAAACCCGAAAGGTCTGAAATTTTGGGCTATTGAGAAGGTGCATAAACATTGGAGGGGTGGAGACAATATTAAACAAATGGGCAAGGTTGAGATGAGATGGGTGTTCGATGTGGACACCCTTTTGCCAAAAGGTCTCAATGCAGAGTTTGATTTATACAACTTTTTATAATCTGTTCTATATAAATTTTATTTCTCTTCTTGCACATACATTTTTTATACACAATATAAGTCTGATATATTCGTGTTTTTATTATATAGTACAGAGTTTGTACACAGGTAAGTCCATATGTATATATTTTTGCTCTCTATATCTCTACATATTCATGTATGCGAAAGAGTTTTTATGAATATGTATTTTTATCTAATTATATGTATATGTTTTTTACTAAATTATCCTTTAACTTTACATAGTTTATTGGGATTTCCCATGTATACACATTTATAGATTTGCTTCCCCCTTCTATTTTGGAGGTAAATACACATATATATGTGTTTCTATGAGAGCACCTTCTTACATATGGACTCCTGCTACGAGCTATATGCGCTTAAAATCTTAAAAAAAACGGACTCTAAAACACCTCCCCCGTGTTTTTTCCTTACTATGTGGGATACTGCCAACCAAGCCAATCATATGGCCGAAATCTCGCGAGATCCCGTCAGAAATCTCAATATGCGACGGAGGTGAGATGACATCACAGAAGAGACAAACCCGGAAGTGAAGGAGCGCGAATATTTAAAGACTACACATCAGTACAAGAATCACACGCCAAGAGGAAGCCTCAGGAAGGCGAAACGCGTAGCGTGATTCATTGTACTGCGGACCTTTTATCACATTTTATTGTTTTTTATCCTATTTCCTGGAATATTGCTCTCACTTGGATTTTTCTATTGGCGTGGGACCTGCTTTGAGAACCATCGTCTGGGATCATCTCTTGTGCTGCATATCTCCTTTTTTAGATGTAAGCTACCCCATTGCTTTATTAAAATCTTGTAATTTATTACATACTCATGGTTCTTTTCATCTATTTCCATACAACATATCCACTGGATGAGGAATAAGAGGACCACACAAGAAACTACAGATAAGATTCCTTTCTTCTTCTGTTTGTGAGTGCATTATTCTCCTGCACACGATTACTCTATGTCTAGACTATATTATACTATGGTCTTTGTGTTTTTTTATCTTTTTTAAGATATTGACTGTACACCGTCATATAAGGGCTACCTACTATCAGGCAATTATCAGATTTCCTTTATTATACTGGTGTTTGTCACATAGCGCACCTACCACTTTGTTTTGTATTTATTGTATGTTTTCCACGTGTGTTTTGCAGAGATACACATAGGCTGGTGCTGCTGTGACACAGATTAAGCACTGGTTTTTCTTTACTAGTCACATTATCACAAATGCAACTGGCAGACATATGGAGACTGTACAACCCCACACGCAGAGACTACACTTTTTTTTCGACCCCACATAACAGATACTCATGTATAGACATGTTTTTCATCTCCCACCGACATATACATTTGACGTCAGACCCTGACATAGGTTCCGCAACATGGAGTGATCACGCGCCAATAATTTTCTCTTTAGCAATCCCTTCAATCCCACGGAGACAATATAATTGGCGACTAAATGAGCAACTGCTTAGAGACCCATCATCTGAGTCCAAAATTACTGATACACTCACATCCTATTTTGATAATAATACAACCCCTGATGTTTCCCCCAAAATTATCTGGGAGGCACACAAATCGGTGATGAGGGGACAACTCATGAGCTTGGGCGCCCACCTTAAAAAACAGAGAAGTCAAAATATTATAAACATCATAGATAAAATATCAACCATAGAAACAACCCACAAACAGTCCCTCTCTAACAACTTATTTATCAAATTGACTAGACTTAAGGCTGAACTAGCAGCCATATGTAACCAAAAATTGCAGGCCACGCTGCAACGAGTCATGGGTCTCTATTATGCCCAACACAACAAACCAGGTAAAATGCTGGCTAGGGCGCTGAGAGCAAAACGGGCACAAACTTTCATAGCACAAATCACTGACAAACACAAAGTAACCCAGTTCCAGACGGCACAAATATCGGAAACCTTTAGACAATACTACAAAGAACTGTATAATATCCCCTCACATAGGGAAATGCCAGAAACGCAAACCAAAATACAAACTTACCTGGGAAAACATATGAAACGAAAATTAGATCCAATATTTGCAGAATCACTAAACTCCCCAATCACAGCTGAAGAGCTGGCAAATGCTATTAAAACCTCCCCTTCTGGGAAAAGACCCGGACCCTAAAAAATTCCAAACTATTTTGATACCTCATTTATTAAGATCCCTAAATAATCTAGCGTCGGGTGAGCGCCCACCAACCCAAGCACAAGAAGCACATATCACTGTGCTTCATAAACAAGGCAAAAACCCTGACCTATGTGCTAGTAATAGACCAATCTCTCTACTGAACGTAGATGTGAAACTTTTCGCTAAAGTATTAAGCACCCGACTTAAGGAAGCACTACCCGGGCTCATACATCCTGACCAGGCGGGGTTTGTTATGGGTAGAGAAGCGCGAGACAATACCACTAAAGTAATTGATATTATACATCACGTTTCCTCCCAAGGGTTGCAGGCTTTCCTGCTGTCTACTGATGCTGAGAAGGCATTCGACAGGGTGAATTGGCTCTTTCTGAAAAGTGTAATAGCGCACATTGGAATGGACGGGGCAATGCTTCACTGGATTGATTCCTTATATCATTGTCCCACAGCTCGGATCTGAGTAAACGGCATTTTGTCGGAGCCATTCACCCTGTCGAATGGGACCAGACAGGGCTGCCCTTTGTCCCCGCATCTTTTTATACTCACCTTGGAACCATTTATCAATGCGATTAGATCGGACTCAGGCATCCTAGGCATTCAAATATGATCCCGACACCACAAGGTGACAGCCTTTGCAAACGACCTACTTTTCACACTCACGAAACCGGACACTTCAATTCCTAATCTGATCCGGCAACTGTCTGAATATAGCGATATATCCAATTTTAAGGTAAATATGGATAAATCGGAAGCACTAAATCTCACAATTCCCCCGGAAACACTGACCCCTATCCAACGTACTTTTCCTTTCACCTGGGCCACTACCTCAATTAGGTATCTGGGTATCCAAATTACACCATACAGTAAAGACCTCTTCACAAACAATTATACCAAAATACTTAGAACTATTAAGGGAGACATTAACAAATGGATGAATACACACATTTCCTGGTTTGGGCGAGTGTCGGCCGCCAAGATGAATGTTTTGCCCAGACTTCTCTATGTCCTCCAGGCTATACCGATATATATCCCTAAAATATTTTTTAAAAATATCAAAAGTATGATTATGAGATTTATCTGGAACGCGAAACCCCCTAGACTAGGATACCAATATCTGATTAGGACTAAGGAACGGGGAGGATTGGGACTACCCGATATTGAAACATACTACAAATCTATTATGTTAGCTAGAGTAGTGGAGTGGTCCAGACCAGCTCCAAAGGAATGGATATCAATAGAACAAAACTCCCTTCAAATACCAATCCCTATGGTGGCATGGACCCCGCCCAGACAGGCGACACAGATAGACCCCTCCCACCCCACGATTTCCCCTACGCTGCGAACGTAGAGACATATGCGTACCATACCTGAATTCTTGAACACACCTTCACCACTGCTCTCAATGATAGCCATAAAAGACTTTCCCCCCAGTAACGACTACCATACCATTCAAACTTTGTTCTCGGAAAAAGTCACCTACCCCAGACTTGGCCACTTTGTTCAAGATGGCAACTTGAAACCATTAAAGACTCTGATGGGCGACCGGACTCCTACCCAGTTGAATAAATTTCTATATACACAGATCCAACATTACATTAATACTATACCCGACATACACACACCAATTCTGGCACTGGCAGACCCTCCATTGAAATTGATTTCAACGATACAAGGTATTCTAACCCACCTAAACTTTTCCCAAAAGCCATATTTTATTCTGGCCTGGGAGATGGACTGTGGAATCATTTTCACACAACTCCAGTGGACCAAAATTACCCTTCTGTCACATAAATGTTCAGTGTCCACTAGAATTCAAGAGAACGCATATAAGCTCCTGACGAGATGGTATAAGGTTCCATCAGCCATACACCGCTTTGCTCCTACAGTACCAGATACGTGCTGGAGATGTAGGAAGACGAGGGGAGACTTCATCCATATATGGTGGACCTGCCCCGTCATCATCCCCTTCTGGAAAGCCATAGCAGATTTGATAGAGACATTAACAGACGAACGTTTACCGTTCGACCCACAAACGTTTTTGTTACACCATACCAAACACACAGTCAAGCAGTACAAAAAATCCCTGACAATACACCTTCTGAACGCCGCCAAACTTCTGATCCCCAAATTATGGAAAAAGATTTATGCACCCACGCTGAGAGAGTGGATAGTGTCGGTGGAGGAAATCAGAGAGGCAGAAGATCTTTTAATGTCCTCACAAGGAAGAAGAAGCAAACACCTTCTACAATGGTTTTATTGGTCTGAATTTCTTGAGAAGGGTAAAAGCGAAGAAATTTTACTTAAATATGTATGATGATCTCATCCCAATTTACTCCGATACACATTACATAATTTTATGGTTAAATGATATTATTTCGACACCTATTCCTCCAAATGCTTTGTATTACAATTCTATGGCACAGCTCCCCAGTGTCTCAGGTTGACGGTAGATGTAACCCTGGAATGTCTGGGGTATATGGCCGCCTCAATGTCTACTGGGAAGCTGGAGCTGATGACAGTTGTGGCTATTTACATGGAGGATTTCTGGTGTCCACAAATGGAACAATCGTAATATGATGATATTATTGATGTATCACAGTACCTAATCTGTGCAACATGTCCCCTTTCTCCCCCCTTCCTATCCTCATGTAATAACCCAGTCCTTTATTAATTTTTTTCTCTCTCTTTTCTTTCTGTACCATGTCCATGTCAGTTTTAAAACCAATAAAAAAGATATTGTTTAAAAAAAAAAAAGGTGAGTTGCAACTTTTCAGTGAAGAGCCCCCCAAATGTTCATGTTAAACACTCATACTGCGGAATAAAGACAGAGAGAGATAATTCATACAGGGTTGAGGCGAGGCTGCTGAACCCAGTCATTGCAAATTCTGTGAGTCTGGTTCTCACTGTGCTTTTGTAGATCCCAGGGTGGCAGCAGCAGACCCCAGCAGAACAGTACAGGCACTGCATGTATGCAATGTGTATAAGCTCTGGAGGGAGTACACAGGAGTGCAATTCAAAGCCTTGCGCCATCTCCCCTGTTTAACATGGACAAGTGACATCGGCGTCACGTGAGACGCCACCACACCTGTGCATAGTGCAATACAGGGTGTGGAGTTTGGGCAACATCTCCTTGCTCCAAAAAATACCGGGCTTTGCCCCGGACGACTCGATACACCCGCCAAAAGCTTGTTGTTCTTGATGGCCAAAAGAGCAATATTATTCAGCCTCTAGAAGATCTGTGCATCAATGCAATCCCTATAACATTAACCCTGAATCCTAGCAGAATCTATCTAAGCATTGTTAGATGTGCCAGTGTGTCAATGTCAGTAAAAGAGGCAGAGCATGTGATTATCTGTCGGTTTTCTTGGAAAGGTCAGGTATTATCTGGAAATAATGGGTGTAACTCAAAATTGCATTTGTATTAATTCATTCTTTAAGTACAACTGTCAACAAAAAATTAACTTATGTTTAAGTGAAAGAGTGTGATTCTGTCGCCCAGGATCTGCATCTTTCAGTAATAAAAGAAAAGACAGAATACATAAATACAAATAAATAAGCCATCTAATTCAGTAAGTCTTGTGTGGTTTTGTGGTGTGCCTTAAAGGCAAAGTTATGTTTCACTGAAAGATTACATAGTGTAGACATTTCAAATTCTATGCTTTAATGAAAAAGTATAAGTAAAGCACCAAATTGCTCTGTACTGTTCATTTACAGGGCAGACATGTTGTTTAGAGTCTTGGGACCAATCTTCCTTCATTTGATCCAACACTTCCCCCCAATAAATAAATGCAGGCAAATAAGGTCCAATAAGGTACTTTATTTGTTTTCTTTTAAAATGCCTACACTTGATTTCATTTAATCATAACTTAATTTTATGCCGACAGTTCTCATTTACCAAATTGTTGGGCTGCTCAGTTACTTAGTTTCCTATTGTCACACAACTATATTTATCACCAGCGTCACACAATGATGAATGCTAACACCCAGCTTTTCACACAATTATGTGTAATTTTACCTTTCACATAATGCTGAAAATTGTGTAAACAGTAGGCATTGGGTTACTAAGCCTGAAATACAATGGGATTGCAATACAATGGGTAATGCAAAGAATAATACATGATTGAAAATGTGTGTTATTGTGTTAGCAGAATTGAAAGCAAATGCCTAAATTATTAGAGTTTTAAATGTGTCTGGAGAGTCTAATACTTATGACATCGTCTATGACTTGATATGCAAATTACATATTTCCCATTGAAAAGCAGTTCATTTGCATATCCAGCCACAGGTATTGTCATAACTAGGAGACTCCTCAAAGAGATTTAATACACATTTTCTCCTAATTTAGGCATTTGCTTATCATTTTCAATAATTTTTTTTGTTCTCTTCTTGCACAGTAAAACGATGTTTAAGTGATACAGTTCTTTTAAAATGATACTGACGTTTAAAGGTGCCCTAGTTAGCAAGAGGATAATTGGAAAAATCATTTGGTGTCAATGTTGTATTATACTTAGAAAAGGATCCTTATACAATGACAATCTACTTGGACATGACAAGTCCAGTACCAGCCCCAAACATATTGCAGGTAACTAATCCATTAGTGGAAATAGCTGCCCAGGAAATTAATTATTTAAAAGTGAGACTTACTTAAAGGATAAACTCCTTAGAGTCATCTGCAGAGCTCCTTGGTATCATTCAAAATAGCATGTCTGCCCTGCTTTCTCTTCTGTCTTCACAGTCACACTTTAGCCTCTTAGCTCCTAATCCTACTCTGTCAATGGACAAAATCTCCACCAATTTACTTTCCAATTTCCCTTCCCCCATACTGCCTGAGCTTTACTGGTGCCCTCAACATTGCCAATCCATATCCCTCCCCCTTGAGTTTCACCTTCATTTCCATAGGTGCTCAGGCTACCCACCCCCCTTCCACCCCTTACAGAACAGGCGACAACGTAATAGCTCCTATATACCAATGACAGCCCTCGCTCCATGTAAATAGCAGATTGTCAGCCTCCTCTATGCTATTTCTATCCCACTGACCTACTGCCTATTTTCTGCATAGCTCTATAATCTCCAACCTGTTAAACCAATGATAACCAGTATATTATTTATGTTGTTTTTCCAGGCTCACAAATGTATCTTATGATATTTAGGCCTCTCTACTGTAACACTGAACCCAAAGCTAAAACATATATACAAAGGGTGGGGGTCTACCCCCAATCGGTAGGTGCATGGGACTAACAGCTCTTTAAATTGATGCTATAGAAAATGACCCACAGCGGTGACTAATCTATAGGCTTGAACTGCAAATTAAAGTGGTAATTCCAAATACAGTGGCCCAAAAAATGTTAAATATTGCATCATGAAACTGGGGATTTGCAACCTGCACCTCTAGAGCTGCTGATGTACTACATCTCCCATGATGTTTTTTCAGCTAGGAAGCTGGTAGAGGAGTATGTAAAATGTAGTCCTGCAACATCTGGAGAGCCGCAGGTTGCAGACCCCTGGTTTACATAATGGAGACCTTTTTAAGCTCAAGTATTAATGTCTGATTTTGGCAGTTTACTTAGTTCAGTTTTAAGGAATTGCCCCCATAATAGAAGCAACATGTAAAATTTGGTTTCACAGCAGTGACAGGTCATCATCCCTTCTTTGTTCCAGTTTTGTGACCCCTTGCTGATGTTCCAGATTTTAAGTGTAAGGTATTTTTTGCACTTTATATTAAATTACACTTTTTGCTACTAATACCATCTTCTGTTCCTTGGAGGTTGAACATTGCCTATTCCCTTTGGAGATTGCATCAATCCAGGACAAGAAAGCTGTCACTTACATTTAAGTTTTGTCCCATATGTAGGGACTATATGTGAGTGCTTTATATTTCATTGCCTTCACCTTTATACCTTCATTTGTTACACTGGGTATATATCCTGCATTTTCTGCATAGCAGATTGATTGCACTGTCACTTTATAGCACAGATAGCGCACTGTCACCTTGTGTATTTTTTGTATAGGTCATCATCCCTTGTCACAAAAAAATCGAATTTCTTACTTTATCCAGGGATGATTTTAACGCACTCTAATTTCCCAGTTCCTGTCATTTATACACTTGTGTTAATTCAGATTGTTTTCAGCAAAACGATAGTAAATTACATACTGCTTGAGATAGTTACAAACAAGGTGAGTCATACAGATATTGTTACTCCCATAACTGTGTTGTGCAATATTATTTCATACACCTGTTTGTTACAGTGCAAAGTGGATATAAGATATTTTATTGTCTACTGCAAGGAAGTCTAACATGTGGCCTGTGGCTCAAATATGGCCCATCTGACGGTAGGACAAAGACTAAACTCCCTACACTTATTCTCATTAGCCCTTTACAGTTTAGTTTGAATGCTATTGAGCGTTTGTATATTTCTGTAGCCAACAGGCTGTTCTTCCCCATACAGTCCATACACACACACATGCATTTCTGATTATGTGGAACACTTTAGAAAAAATTGGGATGCCCATGATTTAGTGTATATTACAATTACTTGTGTGTTATGTGTATGGTATAATTTGGCATAAAATAGAAAAAGAGCACAAATGGAGCCGGCTCCACCGCTGTGTAGGTGAACTCCTCTCGTTCAAATCATCATATAGTCACAAAATACTGGGTGCTTCGTTAGTGCAGTGACCACAGCACTGTATAATGTAAGCAGAAAACAAAGAAAAAAACGCATGCACTCCAAGTAGATATGGTGAAAAATAGAAAAATGTATTAAATATAACATACACGTAGACACCCAAAACAGAAGACCCGGTGAGAGTGATCCACCTGACGCGTTTCGCGTGATAACACGCTTATTCATAGGTTTCCTATAAAAACTTTGTTTTCTGCTTATGGTATAATTTGGTCCTTTAGGAATGTTTTTTACAGGTATCAATGATAACTAGACAATGGCTAGACATCCATGCATATCTGCTGCATTGCAAGGATACATCCATTGCAGTTATTATCGATTAACATAACACATAACAGATATACTGTATTAAATCCCACTTACAGTAACATTCCATAACATTATAATACAAAAGATAAAGAAACTGTATTAAATCCCATTTACAGTAAACGATACATAATGTGCAATTATATCTATTCATCTTGTAGTCTATTACGCTAAGCTATCCTGACCTGTAACATGCTGACGTAGATGCACTATGCATACATTATTACACACATTGCACTTGCCCGATTTATGTTCCATCTTCCAAAACCTGCCCCCTCCCTTTCATGTCTCCTCCTTAATATTCACCCCCCACCCGCTACCTTGGCTCCTCTTTCTCTTTCGGGATCCTGTTCTGCGCTCCCTCCTCCTCTCAGACAAACGCATCCACTCCTCCTCGAAGACTCAAGGAGGGGGCGTGGCATGGTGGGTGTTTTCCTTTTCGCCTGCTATCATTGGACGGGCGGCTGCTCCTAAATAAGGGCATATGCACCTTGTTGGGTGGTGTCAGAAATAGAAAGGCTTGGATTACAAGGAGCTAGCAGGGGGGTGCTGGAAGTGCAAATTACTCTTATCTCTGCTCAGCAGGACAACAAAACGTCAGCTACCTGAGACTCTACAAGAGGAGCACAGTAGAGCACTGACTGTTTTTTTTGGTAATTGGTGGTGATCAGGACCAATTACCAATTACAGGATTGTGGTGAAGCTGACACAGTGGTCCCCGAGAAAATTCTCTCTCTCGTCCATCGCCTGGAGGAGGCATGGCGCTGGATTTCCTGGCAGGATGCACAGGAGGTGAGATCTTAATGTTGAATGGATTGATACATGCCGCCTGCTCCAGAGGCGATTTCGTTGTTCGCTTTAATAAAGGGAGGGATGCTGGCTCATTCTAAAAGGTAGCTGGACTGTCCTCACTGTAGGGGACATTATGCATTCCCATGGCTGGCTGAGCATCGTGGGCAAGTGAGTCCACTTCAGCCTGGCGTGCCAAGAGTGAGCCATGTCTGGTATCTAGAGGACAGGTAGGAGTGTGCCAACATTATGTGGTGGTAATTTTGGGTTGCCTGTTTTTTTTTTTTTTTTTTTTTTAAAGAAGTATTTGGTGTAACACATTGTCTACATGACAGTTCTTACAAATTTTAGACGGAAAGGTTAGTTGTTGTTTTTTTTACAATTTTTATTATGCAGATAGATTGGCACTGGGTCAAGGTGGTTAGCTTCCTCTTCCCCTTCATTCCAACTGATGCAATGTGTATATATCACATTTATTAGAAAATGTGGCAATCTGCCCAGCATACAGCAATACACGTGATTCATTTGATGTCTGGGTGCTGAGTTCCCATGGGACTCTGCCCATGGTAGGGCTAGGAGGCCTGAAAACTGCTGTATTTGTTGATGGAGATACTTGAATCTTCCTTGAGTGGGTATTTTGTACTTTGTACCTCTCCAGAGTAAGATAATTGCAGTGGGGGAATGTGTGTCAAGGCTGCAGTAAACTGAGTGCTTGGAGTCCCAGCATTAATATATACTGATATATATGTTGCATAGTTGGAATCACTAGCTTTCGCCACTAACCATTTAACCTTACTCTATTGGCTGTACATTGGTGCTTATCTAAATGTAAAGAAACACCAAAAAATTAAGTGCCACTAGTGTGACTCCTCCCTTTCATAATGAAACAATCCAGCTTTTTGCATTGCTCAACTACCTGCCTGTATATCTGAGTCATACTGTCTGTGGCAAGCTGTACTTTTCACTAGGGACGTACTGAGGAAGAAAAGAAAATATATAATTTTGTTTTTTATTGGACTATTTCTTCTTTTTTTTTTAAACTGCGCTAATACACATAGTTTTGAAACAATCCAAACATAGAAAAGGTTTTGGATTAATGATGAGCAAAGGAATTTGGTTTGTTTAGAGAAAACGCTAGATTTTAAATGTTTCGATCAGTGATGGCTAACTGCAGATGTTTAGAAACTACAAATCCCTTAATGATCATGACATATCCCATGATGCTCAGTCAGCTTTATGACTGATCAACAGCTCAGTCATAAAGCTGACTGAGCATCATGGGATATGTAGTTCGTACACACATCTGCAGTACCAAGGCTAGTCATCGCTGGTTTAGATGAAGCACAGGCCTTATTATCATCATTGTGTTTCTTTGCACACCGTGGGCTATTCACTAAAAGGTGGGATGAATATTTCATCTCATCAACTTATTTATACATTGTGCAGTGACGAACATGGCGAGTTTCCCCTGCTAAGCGAGGGTTTTCCATGCACAATGTATAACTAAGCTGGTGAGATGAAAGGACCATCTAACCTAACTCACTTTTTTGAATAGCCCCCACTGTGTGTATTCCATGCAGACACACATAAATATAAACCAGTGAGATGTTACAAAGATGTTTGGGCCTAAAGACAGTGAAATATTGCACAAGTATAATAGGTGGCCATTCAATTGTTGCTGAACAACTTGGCATCAGGCTTGTTGTGGGGAACAGCTCACTTTTATCATATGGTAGATTCCTTGAACATTTGAAGACAATGGCACATCCACAGTAAGTTACTATTGTGACTAAAGTGACACTTGTTGATATCTGCTATGAAAGCAGAACCATGTGATTTCAGCAGTGTGATGACCAGTAGCAACAAGTATACGTTGTCACTGGAAATCGTGCTCCTGTATGACAGACCACACCATGGGGGCTGTTGACTATGAGAGGATCTTGCCTTCAGTCACATTTATCTAATGCACCCCTTAGGAATTAATGTTGCAGATTTGCTGGATATGAAGTTAAAGAGTAGAGGGTCTACTCAATAAAAAGAGAACTGCAGGGAATTGAGTGGGGTATATCAAACTTTAGGCCAAAGCAGTCGAGTTGGAAAAATACTCCAATGCAGCCGAATGGAAGAATTTTTTCCAACTCACCTACTTTGGCCTTAGGTTTGAAATTCCTGTCTCCGTTCCCTGCAATTCTCTAAAGTAGACCTTTAGAAGGTTTGGTGCTGCTGATTTGTCACTTCACTGGGTGCAGTGTATATTAGTGTAATCTATGTTAGAAAATGTGTCTATCAATAGATAACCTTACATTTTTAAATTCATGCATCCACACTACTCGTCTTCATTCTGCATTGTTGGGTCATGTTCTTACAAACCTCTCCTGCTAACAAAAACAGGAAGTTTATTAAAAACAGGGATATAGTGGGAAAAAAAAGGAAGAACAAACTGGTAGTGCTTCAAGTGAAAAATAATAAAAAAATAAATGTAATTATAAAAATGGTGTCCACAAAAACCAGAATTTAAACACAGCTTCAAAAACTGCGTGATACAATTGAAAAAAACAGGGAAGTTATCCAGCGCACAGTGCATGGACACTTGAATACCGTATTTATCGGCGTATAACACGCGCCGGCGTATAACACGCACCTCATTTTGAGAAGGAAATTTTAGGAAAAAAAATTAAATTTCAAATAAAGAACTTTGAAACCCAATATGCCATTTTAATCTGCCAGGATATTGCCCCCAATATGCCATTTAATATGCAGGATATTGCCCCCAATATGCCATTTTAATATGCTGGATATTGCCCCCAATATGCCATTTAATATTCCATGATATTGCCCCCAATATGCCAGGATATTGCCTCTTAGTATGCCCCTCGTTATGCCACTCTCCTCACCTCCCTTCCCCAGACCCTAGTACTTACCTCGTTCCTGCTCTGTCCCCCGGTGCTATGAAGCTGCGTGGCTGTGAGGGAAGCATTGTGAGCTCCCCTCCAGCCGCGCGGTCAATAAAGTTTGTTTAAAAAAAAAAAGCACACTTTATTGACCGCGCGGGTGGAGGGAAGCTCACAACGCTTCCCTCACAGCCACGCAGCTTCAGAGCACCGGGGGACAGAGCAGGAACGAGGTAAGTTTTCGAATTTTTTTTTTTATTTATTTTTTTTTCGGCGTATAACACGCACACATCATTTTCCCCCTATTTTCAGGGAGAAAAAGTGCGTGTTATACGCCGATAAATACGGTAGTTAGTATATGGATGCCCTTATGGTGACACACAATGGACAATGAACAATAATCAGTGACAGTTGTGCAAAAATATAGTATATGGTGATATCAGTGACAATATAAAATAGGCATATAAAGTGAAAAAATACTTAGTACAGGGAAACACATCTCATTCTATACAGACCTGAAAAGATATAAAATAAACACAAGAATAGTGCAATAATATAATATATAATAATATACTTGCCTCCAGCGAAATAGATGAAAGGAGGATCTGCCCCAGTCAGGGCTCAACAATTTATTAAGCAGCGACAAACCAGATAAAAACCAATCAATACTGTGATTAAAAAAAGCTTTGGAAGTAATCCACAAACAAAATCATTGTGAGAGAGCAAGTCCTATCCGACAAACAGCACTCTGTGCGCCCTGGGGGCTGGTTAGGATTCCAGGTATGGCGTAATAAACTGGTACAGTGGCTCACAAAGTTAAAAAAATAGCCCAACACATTTCATCCAAAATAGGACTTCACCAGGGGAATGTTGGTATTCCGATTCCTCTAATTCCTATAACCGGCTATCTGAAAGTCATTTCAAGTTAAGTCGAAAATTCATACGAACAGCTCTGGATTTCAAATGAGTAAAAAAAAAAAAAAAAATCTTAAAAGAATCATCAAAAGAAAAACAAGACTTACATTTCTCTTAAAGTGCCAGTGGTCTTTCAAGTAGAAATGTGAACACCTCACATCAACAACATTTTACTTAAAATATATATAAATCCTAGAACCATTTTAAATTACAAACATCATTAAAAAAATATACAAAATGTACAAAGAAATGTTAAAGGACATGTCATAAAAATATATTATAAAAAAGATGTTATAAAAAAAATATGACCTTTAACTGGCCAATCAATCAACCGCACAATAATGACAGATGAATAAATAAAACAGTATATTATATACCCATATTGTATACGGATGATAAAATGTTAATTAAATACCATACCATAAATAAGTTTGCATAACTTGGCGCAAACCTGGTCCCCATGCGTGTCCCGCATTTCTGCGTGTAGAAAGCTTCCTCAAAATAGAAGTAATTGCACTTCAAGATGAATTCTATGGACTCTATAAGTAATCTAGATTGTGTGATGTCCATCTTTTCGTCTCTATTTAAAGTGTTTGATTGCATTTGCCGTGACCAGAATGTAGTTGGATTCCTGTGCAATTTCGTTTAAGTAGTTTATTATATCCGTACTGTCTTTAATAAAAGGCAGTTGCATGGGAGTCCTGACATTCTGGTCACAGCGGATGTATCAGCCCTATATACCTCCATTGATCACACTATGGGGATAGTGAGATCAATCAAACACACAAGGCCAAGCAAGAAATAAAGAAGATGAACAGAGATGATATTCTGAAACCAACAATAAATAAAAAAAACAGGAGACTAGGGATTTTGTCACATCCTTCATCTCAGAATACAACGTAGCAGCCCCTCAAGTAAAAAAAGATTATAAACAAACATTGGAATGCAAAACTGGGAGATGAGATCCTTGCCCCAATTGTGAACAAAAAACCTACAGTCATTTTTAAAAGAGCCCCCAATTTAAAGTCAGAACTGGCCCCCAGTGTTATTAAAAAAGTTCCTAAAATGGATGGGTCAAGCTGGCTCAAAAATAACAAAACCAATGGATTCTTTAAATGTGGAAACTGTAAAGCATGCACCCATCAAATCAGAAAAATTACAGAACTTAAATGTAATAGCACAGGAAAAACCTATAAAGTGAAGAACTTTTTTTTATTAATTGTAATACGACATATGTGGTCTATATAGTAGAATGCTGTTTTGGTGCGAAATATAATGGACAGACAAAAAGACTTACAAATCAGAATATTAGAACATTTTGGCTTTATGAGCAAAGATTGCTATCGGTTTGAATACAGTTTGCCTAATCATTGGCACAATTGTCCCAAGGGGAAATTTGAGGGTGTTAAATATATAGGAATAGTATCAATCCCTATGACTTGAAAGAGGGGGAACAGATCCAGAAGGCTGCTCCAAAGAGAGCTATTCTGGATATACAACCTACACTCTTCAGATAGGATTAACTTGGATTTCGAATTGAAGGCATTTTTATAGTAATCCTGATACTATTTGATTCCTGCCTTTAATCATCCGTATACAATATGGGTATATAATATACTGTTTTATTCATTCATACTCTTTATTGAGTTAGAGGTCATAATATATCTTTTTTTATAATCTCTTTTTATGACATGTCTTTTAACATTTCTTATAACATTTTGTATATCTTTTTTTAATGATGTTTATAATTAAAAATGCTTTTTAGGATGTATACATTTTCTTAATTAAAATGTTGTTGATCTGAGGTGTTCACATTTCTACTTGAAACTTTAAGAGAAATGTGAGTCTTTAGTTTTTCTTTTGAGAAATTAATACAAATCACCCGTAAGTTAAGTTAGAGCTGTTCGTAAAAATTTTCGACTTAACTTGAAATGACTTTCAGATAGCCGGTTATACGAATTAGAGGAGGGGTATATAACCATGGAAAATTTCAATGGAAAATTGGCTGTGGCATATTAAATGGCAAAAAAACACTGGCATTGGGGCAAATGCATAATTAGCTGTGTTGGGCAAATTAGCTATGGCGTATTAATGGCAAAATAATACTGGCAGATTATTGGGCAAATTGGCTGTGGCATATTAACGGAATAATAATGCAAGCATACTAATGGGCAAATTGCTTATTAATGACACAACAATACTGGCATATTAATGACAAAATGGCTGGCATATTAATTGCAAAATAACACTGGCATATTAATGGGCAAGCTGAGGCATATTTAATGGAAAAACTGTGGCATTTTTTAATAGGCAAACTGACTGTAACATATGTTAGTGACAAAGTGACTGTGGCATGTAAATTGGTACCTGACAGTGGCTTATTTTAATTGGCAAAGTGATGCTGTGGCATGTTCTGTGGGGCAAAATAACATGTACTATAGGGGAAAGTGACACTGTGGCTTGTTCTGCAGGGGCCATTCTGTTCGACAAAGTGACACTGTGGTATGTTCTGTGGGGCAAATTGATACAGTAGCATGCCAAATTGTGTGGGTGCAATATGAGTGCAAGCCAAGTGCTGTGGGTGCAATATAGGTGCATGGCAAGTGCTGTGGGTACTGTATGGTGCTGTGTTAAGTCCTTTAGGTGCAATGTGGGTGCAGAAAAAGCGAATAAAACAAGAAATGCTATTTTTTAATAACATTTTTTGATTACATATACAAATAGTTGCATATAATATTAAAAAGTTTACATTTATTTATAGATCTTTTACAAGGCGACTTTAGAAAGAAAATGGTCAAGGGGGGCCCACTAGGGTCTTAAAGCAGCCCTGCTGATGGTAAACTTCCTTACAACCATGTCAGTCGCAGTGAGAGATGTAAAAAGGTAGATATAGATACAGATATATCAAGAGAAGTTACTAAACACAAAGGTGTTGTTATTTTCCCCTTATAAAGAGGGAGGCTGAAACAAGAGCTCACAGCCTGAAGTTAAGGGTCAAAGGTATTTAAAAGTACATACAGCTAGAGCTGTGAATTCATGAAATAGTCTTTCAGCAGAAGCAGCAGAAGTGAGAGGGTTCACACATACACACAGCAGACAGTTCTATTTTAGATATAGAAACGGTCAACTATATGGACTAACTAGTCCTCATGGGTGAACTAATTGCCATCTGTTGTCCTAATCTATATTTCTCATTAACACTCACTATGATGTGCTGCTGTTTCACTGATTTCCATATGTATTTTGCATGAGGACAACCTGCACGTAACAATGTATTCCTCAGCTGTCTGACCTTCAAAGGGTTAAAGACACCACTGGTCTCTACATATACCAGGTTTTTCAGTGCTTCAGGCCCTAACAGATGGGTCAATCCCATACATTTGAACTCTCTCCCCTTTTAAGCTCACATGATACCTGTCTGAACCCTCTTGTACAATCTTCATACTTTTGGTCTATCAAGGGACTCTCCCTAGTGACATAACAGCATGGTTATCACTGTAATCTGTAAATCCTTTACCTTATATTTACACAATTTTTAGCAGACAATGGCAAATTCCACATAAACGTTTCAAGCAAATCTACTTAGATTTTAGATATAGCATCAGTCCAAAGTCCCAAAATGTTTACAAAAAGTGATTTCAAAGGATGGCAAAGTTTAGGTCAACTAGTATAGAGTATAGTCCAGCTTTACAACACAGGACCCAAAACCTAACATTTTCCATTTTTTGACGACTTACAAAGGGAGCAATGACTTGTCTGTAGCTTAGTCTGGCTTGCGACATCAAGTACTAGTCAAAGCATAAACCCAAGGCCTGCAGTGGGAGAAATGGGGCTGGAGTAAGTTTTTAGAACCCTAGTGAGAAAGATTACTCCTGTGCTCATAATGAGACTCTACACTCAATGACTACTGCCCCAAAATAAGTTAATTGGTACACCCACCATTCACTGTTTTGTATTTGTTCTTGTGAGAATGGTGCCAGCAAAAATAATAAAATATTTGGCACTTTCAGAAAGGATACTGGACAGAAGCTGGTGAATGCCTAAAATCTCTAATCTATCAGTACACCCTAATGTTTTGATGGTGTGAATGAATTCTCACCTTGCACAACTCAAGGGGTGGCCCTTTCTATTCATGCGCTTTAAAAATGTGCCTGAGAAACATCTGCTTTATCTGTGCTACAGTTAACTGTTAATATTATTAATGTTCTCAGAGATCCTAATGATTAATAAATAGTTTGTTTAAAAGAAAATTACATTTTTTTTTTTTTTTTAACCCTTGACCCTTGTAAAAAAAATATGTCCAGCATTGTCCAAGTAAACCCAATGTGTATATTAATACACGTTTCTCTCTCTGTGCTCGCACAATCTAGGACAACTAACTTTTCACTTGTACTTATATTAGAAACATAAGTCAATAATAAAGTTTAGTTGTCTTTAAAGGAAAGTAGTAGATTACATATGGAATCTGTTCAATTATCAGAGTTACAGGTTTGATTCCTAGTGGGGTCAACTAGCCCTTCTTCTTTCTGATAAAATGACTACCATTGAGTAATAGTTACATCCGTTTGATGTTTGGCAATGGTAACATCCTCACAGGGCCGGCCTTAGGGGACACAGGGCACAACACCCTGCCAGTTACAGAAACCTGTGCCCACAGCTCCCCATGAAGCAGGCGCTGCTCTGCTTCACAGGAGGAAGGTGGGAGAGAGAACAGAGCAAGGGGGGGGGGGGGAGAAAAGATATGGGGGAGATATAGAGGGACAGACATGGAAAGGAAGAGGAGACAAACATGGGAAGGGAGAGACACACACATGGAGGGAGAGGAAAGAGTCATGCATGGGGGGGGGGGGGGGGGAGGCCCGCACTGGGTGCCTGAACACTTAACAGTGTACCTACCCTAGTTAATTACTTTTTTATTATTAATATTGATAAGATTTATCTCTGTCACTTAAACAGTTCTTACAGTGGAAACTTAGAGCATAAAAATAGTTGCGTGTTTAGTGTGGCTGTGCTGTCTCTTCGATTTATGGCATTTACAAAATCAAATTTCATATATATATATATGAAGTGCCAAAATGATGTCATAAAACTGAGACAGCACAAACATTTACAACAAATCTCTTATTCTAGACATTGGTTTGCAATTTTGAAATCTGTATGTAATGTCTATACTGTTACTTTTTCCACTGGAAAGTGAATCTTTATATGCCATTAAGACTACAGATTCTAAGTAGGACAAACAGGAAATCGCATCACTCAGCACCAGAGACGACTATGTAAAACAAATGTGTGGTTTCAAGGGCATGTATTGAGCATTTTTACCATTATACATTGCTCTGTAAATCGGAAGATTGTGCAAAGTCGTAAATGCATTTTTACTATCGTTTTACAATTTCACTTTCAGATAGGGTTGCCACCTTTTCTTCAAAAAAATACTGGCCTTGCTACTGTCTCCATAGACTTAACATTGGCCTGATGACAATTTTTTACTGGCCTGCCGGTAAAATACCGGCCAGGTGGCAACCCTACTTTCAGATCACTGTCCAAACATATCAGTTATTCGCAACCAGCAGAAAATCAGGCTATCAAGTGATATTTGAAAAGGGATTATGCCATTCATTAAAAATCACTAGTTATGAGTGAATAGTAAACTACTGATTGTTGCCAAACCAGTTTATGTTTATGCGATGCTAACTTTAGTAATGTGTGGCTGAACGGATGCCTTTAGCTTAAGTATCAACCCCCTATAATCTCCAATCACAACAGGCCTACTCCATGTCAGATGACAAATGGATCCTACATTCTGCAGATTTCTCTGCATGCACAGCTCAGAGTATTTAAGGTCTCTGCATAATGCCTGTGTATGTCTTAGTGTTTCAGTCCTTTCAGCATAAACGGTGTAAAGCCAGGTCTCAACAAACTAGTTTACTTATTTGATTTATTTTTAATAAAAGCATGTTTAGTGTTTAAAGACAATTGTCTTCAAAAAATAAGTTCTGTTTAACTGAAAGTTTGTATCAAGTGTAGACATTATAATTAGAAATGCTGTAATGAAAGAATATAAATAAAGCACCTTATGAGGCCTCTCTTCCTGGATAGCACTGTCAGGGACAGACATTTTGGATGAGATTTTTACGACAACTGTACGTAAAAAAATAATTCATGTTTAAATGAAAGATTATATCAAGTGTTGATGCTATGTACAGCGATGCTTTAATGAATGAATACAAATAAAACACCTTATTGAGCACATGTTGCTTCATATAGCTCTAACAGCAGAGTCGCCAACATTTGAAAAAGGGACACATTTGCTGCAAAGCTATCAATTACCTACTTAAAAATATACCACACCCACTGCCATAAACCCTGCCCACATAATTAGCATAAATTAGATCTGCCTGGTTATTATGGTGACATTATTACCTTCTTAGGCACACCAATATTACAATATTTCTGCAATCAGTATGCATGTAACTGCCATGGCATTTTTATTTCACCAAAGGTGACATGTCAACACAATTTAAAAAAAAAATGGGGGAGCTTGGCATGGACCTTCAGACTTTTTCACTGTGTTAATCACAACTACTTCTGCTGAAAGGCTATTGCATACATCCACTACTCCACACATTCATCCCTACTAAAAAATCCTCATTTTGGACATTATGAGGTCCTTGGCCTTATTTTTTCGTTAACAATAGCTTTATTCTCATCCTATACATGCTTCAACTGTTCCCTATATTAATCTCTACCACTGTCCGTCATAATAGACGGAAGTATCGTGCAGACATCCCCCGGCTGCCCCCACTAGCCACTAGGGACCAAGAAACAGGTGAGGGGGAGGGAGGCAGAGAAATGAGAGGGGGGGGGGGTAGAAAGACAAGGGGGGGGGCAGAGTGGGAGGGGGGCAGAGAGAAACAAGGGGGGGAAGAGACACAGACAAGGGGAGCGAGGGGGGAGACAAAGGGAGGGGGAGAGATAGACAACACTAAGGGGGGGAGAGAGAGAGAAAGCTGGGGGCAAGGGAATGAGAGCGGCAGCATTGGCACATAAAAGGAAATAAAAACAAGAAATGCATTTTTTGATATCATAATTTTTTATTAAAAAAGCCATTTACATGTGAATATATGCAAGTTGAACTTTTTTCCTATAGGGTAGTCTTATATTCAGGCTTTTCGTTTTTTTCCTAATGGCCTGATGCCAATTTTTTCCCGGCCAGCCGGTAAAATACCGGCCAGGTGGCAACCCTAACCACCACACGAACAAATCCTCTCCAATAACACCAACAGGCTTGTTATTGGCTACCATGCTATGGGAACATGAGAAACTACATGCTGGTATGATAACAGTGTTCTGGAAATATCATTCTATTTTGACTAGATAAGGACATGGAACCTTGCAGAAAAAGTCAGCAGACAATTATTCAATCCAAGTGATTTGTATAGAGAAATTCAAAAATACAAAAGGGTTTACTCAATAAAGATAGAATTGCAAGGAACTGAGGTGGGCATTTCCAAATTAAAGGGACACTCCCACCAAAAAATGAAAAGGTTTTTTTTTATTTTGTATTGTTGATTTCAGATATGTCTTTTGTTTATCCTATGTGACTGTATTTAAAAAATATATATTTGTAACTAAACAAGTGTGACTGGGTGCTGCTGTTTTGTGGAATATAGTGTTTTAGGGAATTCTCTTATTCAGCTGCATTGGAGAATTTTTCCTACTCTGCTACATTGGCCAAAAGTTTGAAATTCCCGTCTTAATTCCCTGCAAGTCTCTCTTTTTATTGAGTAAAGAAATCACAAGAGTCCAGTACACACCGTGAAAGGAGTCTTTAATTCAGACAGGAAAGGCAACCTTTCAACTCAGTTGAAACATTGCCTTTCGTGCCTGAATTAAAGACTCTTTTCACACATAGTTGCCAACATCGGCCATGTTTCCAGTGACACATATGTGTTCCACATGATGCAGACAGAGCATGCAAAAAGCAGCCCAACACAGACACAATCCAATTAACTAATTAATCATGGTAGGTCCTTTGAGATCTCCACCCTGATTAATTAATTGGATACTGTACCCCCAAGTCTAGTGTGCGAATCCGTATATCACTTTTTTTAATCTCTTTATTGAGTAGACCATTTACATTTTCTAATCTTTTTATGAAGAAAGGAGATATCTTTCCAATGTATGAATGCTACCACCCCAGCAAGGCTTCAAGTGTATTTGTATGGAGAAAAAACAGAAATACAGGATGTTAAAGGGGACCTGTACCTATAATTGCTTATGAGCAGCTAACCGTAGAAAAAAATATTATATATTTAACTCCAGATAACACATGCCTATTGTTTGAAAAATCTTAAAGTGACAGTTTTATCAATGCTACATAAAAATAAGTATTAATAATTGTATCTATGATGATAAAAATGGAGATTTGGTCACATAATATTGCCATATATTATGTTTATATTGAGTGTGTGTGTGTGTGTCATGGTTTTGGAAATAGCCAGTTAGAATAATAAACAAACAATACAGTATACTGCGCCAATAACTGTGATGGAGTAAGCTAGCACTTGTGCACAGCTAGTGTCTCACTCCTAGCAAACCAGTGAAAACAAATACAATAAAGTGAACATGTGCGCTAGTGACCAACACTAGAAAAAAAGAGCATTACCCTTTTCTATGAGACTAAATGCTCAGATATTATGCAATGGGGAAAAAAACCAAAAACAACAATAGTGTAGTATATCAGTGCAATGGTATAATAGTGCAAAGTGCATAAATGGTACACTCACATTTACATGAGCAATACCCTGCTCAAGATAAATAGCGTGGGTGAGCTCAGATAAGAGCAGGTAGGTCTTGTAAACCAGCTCCAGAGGCAGCCCAGATATCCAGATCACATGGGAAGGAGAAGGCAGGATTGCACAAGTAAGTATTTTAATATAAGCAATAAAACCAACAAACAGTAAGATCTTACATTTAAAAACGTTTTAAAAGTCCCAGATGTCCATAAAACCAATAGTGTTGTCTGTGCACTCCTCTCCTCTCACACAACGCGTTTCCCCTCTTGTTGAGGCTTTGGGGAAACGCGTTTGTGTGTGTGTGTGTTTATGAATTGCGTGTATGTTTTGTCTGGCTCCTAAAAAATTTTTTGCTGGCTCCTAGAATCAATTTACATTTGTCAAGCCCTGACCTAATCCCACACAATTTCTGTATATAAAATAATTGTGGGCATACAGCTATAGTTTACATAGTAGTTTAGGTTGGGAAAAAAAGATGTGCATCCATTAAGTTCAACTCTTTTCCTACTCCCTTTAAAGGCATCTAATGCATTTGCTAAAGCCCTGTACATATTTATATAGCATTATCATAAACTGCCGTTTCTCTAACGTGTACAAAATTAGCTTTTCCAGCCCTTCTCCATACCTAAAACTTTCCATCCCCCTTATTAGTTTAGTAGCGACACATGTAAACTTTTTTCTCCCCAAAGCTCTAGCAAGTGCCCTCTACTTAGTTAACATTGATTTTTGGTTTTAGTCATACATATCTGAAATCAACAAAGGTAAAAAATAAACCTTTTAATTTTTTTTGGTAGGAGTGTCCCTTTAACAAAACCCCCCTTTTTAACAAAAATAAAGAATTCCAGGCACCAATCAAATGGCTTGATTTTCTTATATTGAACTGAACACATGGCTCAGAGATGGAATTTTACAGCTGGTTAGCTTCCTACCACCATCTGATTAATTCAGTCCCCTTCCCCCTCTGCTTTCATTATTAGCACATGCATGAAGTGTAATGTTACCCACAGAGAAGAACAACTGATGGGATAATGTGACATTGTTACCAGATCTATAAATCCGAGGTTGAAGAGTTTTACTCAGAGGCCTGGGAAAATCAAAATGTATATGCAATGCTACAGTGTGATTTTTGATCTCTATCTTTTGTGCAGGGGCCTCACCATATACCTGCAAATAGTACATTAACAAATTAAGCACATGTGAGTGTAAAAGTTACCAGACATGATCCAGTATCAAAACTGTTCTATATATAAAACTATTTTCTTTTAATTTATGCATTAACTGGAAATTATGTTAATACAATGTATAGATCATGTTTGATTCTTTACCTCAATGTTTAGGAGTTCATTTAAATATTTTTATGTATTTTTTATGAAGTGACTTTTTTTTGATACCTTGTATATTCATTACATTGTTAATATGTTAATAGGAAAGGTTAAAGCATCTTAACATGTATAGCTTGGAGGAAAGACGTAACAGGGGGGATATGATAGAAACATTTAAATACATAAAGGGAATCAACACAGTAAAGGAAGAGAGTATATTTAAAAGAAGAAAAACTACCACAACTAGAGGACATAGTCTTAAATTAGAGGGGCAATGATTTAAAAGTAATATCAGGAAGTATTACTTTACTGAGAGGGTAGTGGATGTATGAAATAGCCTTCCAGCAGAAGTGGTAGAGGTAAACACAGTCAAGGATTTTAAGCATGCGTGGGATAGACACAAGGCTATCCTAGCTATAAGACCGGGAACGGCGGACTAATAAAAGTACTCAAAAAAAATTGGGCAGACTAGATGGACCGAATGGTTCTTATCTGCCGACACATTCTATGTTTCTAATATCTTATGTACTGATAGATTTGAAATTCAGTGGTAATTCGGAGTAATGCCTTGCAATGATTACATGTATGTGTCAGCACTGTACTGTGGCCTATGTGGTGTTGACCCAAATCATATCAGGAACAATGTTTACCCACTGTAACTGTAGTGTTGAGCTTTGCAAAAGTTGCAGGCTGCTTCAAATATGAGGGTCTATTCAATAAAGAAAGACTTGCAGGGAATTGAGACTAGAATTTAGAAACTTTAGGCTAAAGTTGGAAACATCCCCCATTTGAAATTCCAATCTCAATTCCCTGCAATTTTCTTTTTATTAAGTAGACCCTACAGTTCTTCCCAAGGGCCCAAGAGCAGCCACTAAAATAGAATATTATGTACCCCTCTCACTGCCATTTTTAGGGTCTAGACATGAGCAGATTGCAAGTTCTTTGGGACAGATTGTCAGATTAAAATGAATTGCAGGCACTGCTTGATAACTGTTGTTGTCGGATTGCAATAGCTTTGGAGTAGATAAGAAATTTAATTCATTGCATTCTCTTTTTTATTATAAAGTAAACAATATCTTACAATGAACCATACAATGGGTAATGTAATAATTTAAATTATATTGACATTTTGCTAAAAATTTCATAACTTCTTTTCATTTTATAAATTCTTCATTTCTAAATTACCCAGATGCCGTCAATGTCAGAAGACTCAATCGTATGCCTATTTATTTTAGTTTTAGTTTTAGTTTCAAAAGCATTTTGACATCTTGCCTGTGCAATATACTGGAGAGTTGAACATTATGTACTGAACTGTGTGTTGTTCTATGCGATAATAACCCCAGGGCACAAAACAGGATATATTCCACCCATCCGAGCTTCTTCCAAAAGAAACATTATGTGAGATTATATTGTTCTTATTCTTCTTATGTGGGGAATGATGCAGAGAACAATAGATTCTGAAAGTGACAATACAATACAGGAATTCTTGAATGGCATGACTAATCACTACCAGTGTTGCCAAGCTAGTTTGCAGATAGGTCTCTTTACTTTATAACGTGTTTTTTTTAGAGACAAATCATTGTATATCTTTGGGAGGTGGGGTTTATAGGGGTAATTGCCCCACAGCTGCTATACACCATAGCTAAATGGGCTAGGGTAACACCACCTTTCACTTCTAAATGCCCTAATGCCTAGGCGTCTAACTGCGGCCCTCCTGCTGCTGTGGAACTACAAACCCCATAATTTCCCTTCATCTTAGTCTTACATTAGAGAGGCACAAGTTTAAAAGTAATATCAGGAAGTATTACTTTACTGAGAGGGTAGTAGTGAGGGTAATGTGCCCCAAAACATAAATGCATTTCTGAAAATGTGGCCTGCTTCAGAAAAAACTTGGATGCCCCATCTTCAATATATTGAGACTGGGAAAGTTATCTCAGAGAATTTTGACACCTGGATCCCATGGATAGCTGTACCAAATAATCCAACCAAAAATCCTTGCACATGGTTAAATGTTGTTTAATGTGTTTTGTACGCGGCCTTTGAATTAAAATGTGACGTCCGATACAGTGTGCTGCAAAAGTTCAGGTCTGATTGCGACACCATAGAGAAGATATTGAAAGCACCTTCACGCTCACTAATGTGCTGCCTCTGTCAGGCAATAATTTGGCAGTGCTCTGCTGTCTCAAAGCTGGTAATCCGGAACATGATTAAATAAACGTTTATTTATATAGCGCCAATAGGCTCTGCAGCACAGGGGCGTATCCTTGTTATGAGAGACGGGTGTGCTGCTACTTAAAAACAATAACAATGTAATGTCAATGTCAGATACCAGGAATATTGTGTCATTCAGAGCCCAGTAATATTGTGTCAGTCAGAGCCCAGGAATAGTGTGCCAGTCAGATGCCCAGTAATAGTGTGCCAGTCAGATGCCCAGGAATAGTGTGCCAGTCAGATGTCCAGGTATACTGTACCAGTCAGAGCCCAGGAATATTGTGCAATTAATGTGCTCGTTTTTAACCACCCCCCATCACTTACCTAGTAGCTGCTGCTCCGTGTCCCTGGACGGACGCCTCCTCCGTGCAGACAAAAGCCCGCGAAACGGGCGAAATCTCGTGTCTCCCGAGAATTTGGACTTTGAAAGAAAAAAAAAAATGTTTTTCTCACGGCGGCTCAAATCCATAGGTGTGCGGCGCACACCTAGCACCAATGGAAGATCCGCCACTGCTGCAGCACTTGGTACAGAGCATATAGGGGGATTACATACTACATTAGACAAATATAGACTGATGGGGCTGTTCACTATAAGCTGAGTTCAGGTAAGCTGTAATTGAACAAACATTTCCCAGGCTTGTTCCTGCACAGTTTACAACTTATTTGGTAAAATTAAATCTTCATCTCACCTTTTAGTGAATAGCCCACAGAGTGATACATGCGGTAGAGAGCCCTGTTTGCAAACTCACATCATTACTTGTTTCAGTGATTATAGCAAAAAACTAAAAATATCACTTGGTTTCATTAGAGGCATACCTGGTGTCTCTTGTGCCCTTGGAGCTGTATCGACACCCCTCTCTCAAATGTGACTTGGCTCCCAGATTGCACTCCCAGTACTTGCCTCATCACCCAGACTGCAACCAGGGCTTACCCAGCACCTATATTTTACCGAAAACCAAAGCTTAGCCCCAACAGTCAGATTGCACTCATAGGACATGCCCTCTAGGCACCCAGATGGCATACTCAGGACTTACCCCAGCACCATACCTCCCAACTGTCCCACTTTGCGCGGGACAACTCTACCTTGACTGTCCCGCCGCACTCTACCTCTGTCCCCCTCCCCAGACTCCTCCCCAATGATCATAATGGGCAGGAATAGGTGGCTGTATACAACTTTTTTTTTATTTATTTTTTTTTTTTTACCTGTTTTCCAACACAAGGACAGGAGATTAACCTGATCAAACAGGATCATAACTCTGTCCCTTGTGATGTAATAGTTACATTACCCTCCCGTTCAATGCAAGTCTATGGTCAGAATTCAAACTTATAGACTGCATCCTGTGTCCCAAGCCCCAAAGAGAGAAGGATTTTTGTCACTAGGGGGTGGCACCTAAAAAAAATATATTTCACAAAATGGCGGAGCACAGTCACACTTGTTTAGTTACATATTTTATTAAATACAGTCACATGCCGAAAACAAGACATATCTGAAATCAACAATACAAAATAAAAAACCCACTTAATTTTTTGGTGGGAGTGTCCCTTTAAATGTTTTCCTGCAGAATGTACAATTCATATATGTGTATATAATGTAATAAATTTATTATTAAAAGTAGTTCCTATGGGATCTGTTCAGCTGTTGTGCGTTACGCATATATTCTAATTTAAAATATGATGCTTTTTTGAGACACTTTGATTTTTTTTTCGTCCCCAGTAAAAGCTACCCAAAGTGCAGTGTCCTTTCATGCAAATGATTGCTTATATTTTATATAATCATTTGATATTTCCTCTTGTTGGGTGGAATACACAAGGGTTTTATTTATGAAAGAGAGAGTTACAGGGAATTGAAAAGAGAATTTCAAACTTAAGGCCAAAGTATTTGAAGAAAATGCTGAATGGGGGCATTTTTCCAGTTCAGCTGCTTTGGCCTTTAAGTTTGAAATTCCCTGCAATTCTCTCTTTCATGAAGTCCAAAGTGTTAGTCAGTCACAGAGCATTGCTTGTGCCAGTTTTTTTCCACGCAGAATGAGGTATCGTAATATAAAAATAGTAACTCCCATTCTGCAAGGTCAATTACCAGCTTTAACCTTCGCCTTAGTGTATTAATAGAAGAGCAGTCCGTGTTCATACATCCTTAATTTGCCCTGTTTATCCCTAGAAATTTTAATCAGAATTTGATTGATAAAGTTCTGTTAACTAAACAGTGAACTGTGCTGAACTAACAAGGGAATAGGCATTTGTAGCTGAGTTGAAGTTCTTCAACTTTTCTATAAATGCCTGGTTTTTGCTGTTCTCGTCAGTTCATATTTGACCTCATAGGTGAATAGACCTCAGTATGTTTATTGCTAATATTAGCTGGACAGTGGTGGGAATATTTTTTGTGAATACGAATCATCATCTTGCTTGTTATGGATTCATTTTCTTAGAGACTGTATCACCTAAACATTGCTTATCCAGTGAATGTAGAGAATTAAAAATGATCTATACATTGTGTTAGCAGAATTGCAAGCAAATGCCACATTATGAGAATAATATGTTCTTAATGTGTCTGTGGAGTCTCTTGTTTATGACATCACCAGTGGCTTGATATGCAAATTACACATTGAAAACCAATTCATTTGCATATCAAAGCCACCGGTGATGTCATGAACAGGAGACCTCACAGACGCATTTAAAACACATTTTTCTCCTAATTTTGGAATTTTCTTGAAATTCTGCTAACACAATGTATATATCATTTTCAGTAATTTTGTATTATCTGCATGCACAGTAAATATAATGTTTTAGGTGACGCAGAGCCTTTAAGTTCATTTTTCTGCCATATGAAGGGAAGGAATTTTTATTACATAATCCACTGTGTACTTTGCACTCAACCATATTGTTACGGATGACAGACTGTAACTCCCCCTTTTACAAATATGTACTATTTGCTTGATTTTTATTTTTTTTCTACATTATCTGTTATGTAAGAAAACATGGTTATCACAATCCTGTCAGTTTCATTTTCATTGAAGCCCATGCTGTTATCAGACAGGTCATTGAAGATTTTGTACCAGCATCAATTAACCTGCTTATTTAACATCAGCAGCACTTTGCTGACCCCTGGGCTAGTCTTTGGGGCAGGTAGTCTGGAAGCTAGAAGAAGTGGACTGGCTTTATCATTTAAACATGAAAAACATGTTAGGTTTGCATTACCCTCCACAGCACTGTTCAAACTAAGTGTGTTGGGGCATCAGAGATGCTTTTTTTTTTAAACAATTTTATTTCAACAATTGTCAGAGTTCCAGAGATGCTTCTTGACATGGGTGCTGCTTGACCTTGGTTGTTCCTTGAGAGGTTAATTGTTATCTGTGCAGCTTACAGTAACTCCTAAATATTTTCTAGGTCAGAGATGATGCACGTGTTTCGAATAGCCATGAAGTTAATCATGACGGGAGGACAGGTTGTTACTTGCAGTGTGCGTTATGTCACCTAATCTTGTTAAGATGTACCTGTTATGTGAAAAAGGCATGATATCGCTATATAAACAATGAACAAGAATTTAGTTTTTTAGCCTTTACCTTACTGCAGAGGCACAATGAATGAAATGCATGCTGTCGGGTTCACTAGTTCAGAAACCTGCAAATGGGCAAATAAAAGGATATTAAAAAGAATGCATTATTTTTTTACAATTTGTATTAAAAATCAATTAACATTTGAATATATACAAGTTAAACTTTTTTCCTATAGGGTAGTCTTATACTGAGGCTCTTATTTTCCCCCTAAATGAATATCCAAAGTTTGGGGGTCATCTTATAATCAAGCAAATATGGTATACCTTATGGTTCAGCCTCAGGCACATGACCACCCAGGACTTTGACACTGACTGTGACCGCACATTAAGGCAGGCAAAAACACACAGGTAGAATAGTCAGCATGCCGGGTCATACACTGATCAGGATGAGGTACAATAGAGGAATAATACTAAACAAAGTCACAAGGCAGGCAAATAGGTCAGGACAGGGTGCAAACGGCTTGGTCGATGACAGACAAGGATTCAGAAACGCTAGAATAGGCAGTAACCACAGCAATGCAAAGGCACTTTGTGCAAATAGCTGCAGATTTAAAAAGGGCTCAGGTTAATGAGGCAGCTGACATAACAGGAGGAGAAATTAGAAACACTAGAATGGCGGCCACTAGAGGCTGAAGAGGAAACAGCCACAGAACCTGAATACACTATACAAGAACCAGGGAAATGGGGTTGAACAGTGACACTGGACCAGCAAGTGTAAATCATGCACCCTCAGGGCTGTCTTTAACAAGGGGCAGCTTCCCTGTCCCAGTTACTCCTGGGCGTCCCAAAGCAGCTGCCCCATGGGCCCCCTGCCCTCACATGGCCTCTTCACTGCACATCACGTTGGATGTGGCATCTGGAAAAAAAAAAACATTGCCACTGGATATGACATCACGTCACATCCGGTGATTGTGTTTTCCTCCTCTGTGCAGGAGGGAACACTGCACGGAGGAGATGTCTAGGGACACGGAGCAGCCAGGTGGTAAATACTGGGGAATGGGGTAAGAGGGTGGAATATAACGAGGAAAGTAACTTTAACTTATTACCGTATTTGCTCGATTATAAGACGAGGTTTTTTTCAGAGCAAATGCTCTGAAAAATCCCCCTCGTCTTATAATCGAGGTCTCTTATAATCTGACCTCAAATTGAGGTCAGATTATAAGACATGGATCCAGGTCCCCAGCAGAGCTGCAGGGGACCTGGATCCCCCGAGCGCAGACTCCCCTGCTTCCGCCCGGCACGACCGCCGGGGCTTCTGTGAAGAAGCCGGGTACTTCCGCTTTCGTCACAGAAGTCCCGGCGAGCGTGCCGGGCGGCAGCAGGAGAGGTCTGCGCTCATCGCGCAGACTTCCTCTGCTGCCCCACTAGCCACCAGGGTAAATCGGGCAGCTGGGGGTTGTCTGCACGATACGTGCAGACATCCTCCATGCTGCCCGACACGGCAGACTATTATGACGGATAGCTGTCCGTCATAATAGACTGCCGTGTCGGGCAGCATGGAGGATGTCTGCAAGTATCGTCCCCCGGCTGCCCCCACTAGCCACCAGGGATTGAAGTACAGGTAAGGGGGGGGGGGGGCAGAGAGACAGGGGGAGGGAGGGGGGGCAACAGGGGGAGGGAGGGGGGCAGAGAGACAGGGGGAGGGGGCAGAGAGACAGGGGGGACAGAGCAGGAATGGGGGGAGAGACAGAGCAAGGGGGGCAGAGAGAAACATGTGGGGGGAAGAGACAGGTGAGGGGGGAGTGGGGAGTGAGACAAAGCTGGGGGCAAGGGAAAGAGAGAGGCAGAATTGGCACATAAAAAGAAATAAACACAAGAAATGCATTTTTTTTTAATATAATATTTTATTAAAAAAGCAATTTACATGTGAATATATACAAGTTTACCTTTTTTCCTATAGGGTAGTCTTATATTCAGGCTTTTAGTATTTTTCCTAAAGGAATATCCAAAGTTTGGGGGGTCGTCTTATAATCAGGGTCGTCTTATAATCGAGCAAATACGGTAATAGAAAACCTAACTGTGGCATCTTAATAGTACAATATTACTGGCATCTGAATGGCACAATATTACTGGCATCTTAATGGTACAATATTACTGGCAATATTATGGGGCAGGGTCCAGGGGGCCCAAGCAAATGCTTGTCCAGGGTCCAGTCAATATTAAAGACGGCCCTGTGCACCCTCCAAAAATGTAGGCAATTGGGAGGGAATAAATATTTTCTAGAGGCAGCATGGAGGCTGTGAAGGGGGAAGAGCCAGCAAATGATTTGCTCTCTTTTTCCATTTCAAATGATGTGGACTCCAGTTCACAGTATACTGTCCAATGTCTGGCTGAGCATGATGAGAACTGTACTGCACATTATTAGCATTACCACATCAAACTGTATCCCTTTTCTAGGGATTGCTGACCTTTGGCATTCCAGCTTTTGTATAATCCAAATCCTATGATTCTCAGCTAACCAAGTGACTGGCTAGGCACCATGGAAACTGTATTCCACAACAGGTTTAGTGCCAAAGGCAAACATTTCATAGGTTGGGGACTATATTTGCTATAAAGGTCAGGCAGCATATGGATGGCTAAGCATGGCTGAGTTTGCATCGTAAGCCCTCTTTTGTTTGCCATAAGTGGGCTCATGTAAAAAGTGGTTTTATGATAGCGGAAAGAATGATCGAGGTGGGGGGAGCCAGTTGAATGATCGGTAAAGTGAAGCAGGGGTCCGGACAGCAGGATAATACTGTCTGACTTATAATAGAGAACCTGGACCTGGGCATTTTGCAGGACATTCTGAAAACATGGCCTCTGGGGGGCTTAGAGATCTGAATCTGGGGGACAGGCTATGTCACATTTAAGTAAACCATTTTATTTTTCTACTGATTTGTTAATGCCAATATCAACCTTAAAGCCTCTCTTATTCAGGGAAGCAATGTGTCTTTTTCATAAACCTGACACTTTATTATATTTTTTTATTTTTTTTTCAGGTGCTGCTGGCGTGTTGGTGGGCCATCCTTTTGACACAGTTAAGGTGAGCTTGTGATTTTACTAAAAAGCACACGTCTAACACATAAGATTTTAAAGGAACAGTATGTGCCTTTTAAGCTTTGTTTTTATGTTTATGTTTATTATCCGTTAAAAAATGGAGTATGCTTTCACCGAGAAACTCTCCCAAACCTCTTACCCTTTTCCTCAGCTATCAGGGGTTCAGTGCATGTAGATCCTGTTAGCCCTCCTAGTTTGGTTGTGCACCATTATTATAAATGTATAAAAAATGTAATCATAGATTCCAGGACCGTCATGCAGATCCGATCACGCCATGCGCTCTGGCATACCGTGATTTAAACAACATGGCTAAGTGTCTCGATACCGAGACACTTCAGCCATTGTGGCTGAGGCCTCCCCTGAAACATCCGGGCGCCGTGACAGCCAATCACACCGCCTGGATGTTAATAGCTGCTATAGTCTCTCCCTGCTCCACAGCGATCGTGGGTCAGGGAGAGACTAAATATAGTAATGGAAGTCTCCCCATGGTCCTCCCAAGCACATCCAGCCCCCCCAGGTTTTTTTAATTAAAAAAAAATATATATTTTATATTTATATTTTTATTGTGCTGACCTTAACCCATGGGATATGAACAAAATAATGGCATCAAAAGAAAGCCCTTCTTGTCCTGAAAAAACTATAATATGTGTTGGTACAGCAAATGACAAAGAAGAAAATTACAGCTAAACACAAACACCTCAGAAGTGTAAACACAGCCATGGTCATTAACGCACAACATACCAAAAACAGTCTGGTCATAAAGGGGTTAAATATACTCCTCCTCCTTTTCTGTGTTGATTCCCTTTATTTATTTATATATTTCTATCTTATCCCCTCTGTCTCGTCTTTGTTCCAAGTTATACATGTTAAGAGTTGATTTTTTTTTTTCTGGCAGTTTTATGTGGATAGTTAGGCAGCAACTTGCTCTCATATGGCCCACTACAATTAAATGATATAGCTGCCACACAAAGCTGTTATGTTGAGAATAGGTTATCCAGAGCTGTGTAGTTGATACCTTCTCACTTTGTTCTATATCATTGCAGGAATGTGAGCTCTCCCACATATGGCAGAATTTTATTCAAAAATATGTATCCTTTTTTCTTTTCTTTCCTCTAAGTTTCCCTCGTGCTCTTTATTTTTTCTCTCTATTGGTTTGTATTATATTATAAAACTATGGAAACCGTTTGTCAACCAAGGTGTATCTCATCCTCATTTACATTTAAAATGTTTCTTTTCCTATATTGTTGCCTAACAAAGATAAAACAAAATAACCTGACTTCTTTTTTTTTTTTTCAGGTCAGACTCCAGGTGCAAAGCGTGTCGAAGCCTCTGTATCGAGGCACATTGCACTGCTTCCAATCCATTATCAAACAGGAATCCGTAAGTTGCCATTTCAATAGCAAGTATTACACGGCTAGGTGAAACAAGCTTTATTAGCTTTAATAACAAGATTAGTACAACCTATCCCAGTTGCAGTTCCTCAAGGTCTAGCTGCTGATATACAGAAGCATCACAAGTAAAAAGAGGGGGAAAAAAATGTTTACTGGAAATCATCTTAAAGCAAACCCATTGCCTAAAAATGTCTTTACATTTAAAACAATATTATATGCAAATGTATTCTATTTTTATTAACATATCTAAAGAAAACTGACCGGAAATACAGATTTATTATGAATATTGTACTAAAGTGCTGTATGATGATGAAAGAATTTCTGAGGACAGATTCACTGGACAAAATGTCCAACTCACCGATGGTGTTCTATCGGTGTATGCAGCCAATCTGAACCCAATATTTCCTCAGTCAAGTACAATTCTCCCACCATTCCACTGCGCCAAAGCAGGAAATTATGCTTTCCCAAACAAAAAATAATAGGAAAGATTTATTTATAGAAATATTGTACTGAATTTTAGTTAAAAAACAAACAAACTTCTGGACGGGTTAAAAAAATTAACACCCCGTGAACCATTTTTAAAAGAGCTATACAATGGTCTGCAAAGTCGCATCTGCATATTGTGTGTTTGTACGAATTTATATATTGAAATATATGACTATAACCAGTATATACTAATTTCTTTTGCTTTAATATTTTAGACGTTTGGACTGTACAAAGGAATAGGATCACCGATGATGGGACTTACTTTTATTAATGCCCTTGTGTTCGGAGTGCAAGGTAACACTTTGCGATACCTGGGGAAGGACACTCCGTTAAACCAGTTTATTGCTGGTTCTGCAGCTGGTGCTATTCAGTGTGTGATCTGTTGCCCAATGGAGCTAGCAAAAACCAGAATGCAGCTTCAAGGCACTGGGGAATACAAATCAAAGTCAAAAAACTATAAGAATTCTCTGGACTGCTTGGTAAAAATTCATCGTAAGGAAGGATTGCGGGGAATAAACAGAGGGATGGTGACTACTTTCCTCAGGGAAACCCCAAGCTTTGGGTTTTACTTTTTGACATATGATTACTTGTCAAGGTACCTTGGTTGTGATATCAATGACAACTACATTATCCCCAAATTGCTATTTGCTGGCGGCATGTCCGGCATTGTGTCATGGTTGTCGACCTACCCCATTGACGTGATCAAATCCCGGCTCCAGGCTGATGGTGTTGGCGGAATTAACCATTACAACGGGATCCTGGACTGTGTTAAAAAGAGCTACGAGGTGGAAGGTTGGAGAGTGTTTACAAGAGGCCTGACGTCAACGCTCCTCAGAGCCTTCCCCGTCAATGCTGCAACGTTTGCTACTGTTACGCTGTTTCTTATGTACATGAGAGCAGACACCAGCATGAACGAATGTGAAGCCGGACCAGCTATCCAACAGCCGACCAGCATGTGAGAACGGTTCCAGCACGTCCCAACACAAACCTTGTAGAGATATTTTTATATGCGAGCTGTGTAAATTTTTATGTACATAAATTGTATGTATAATTAGTTTATATGTATTTTATGCTGCATTTTCATCTCATTAGCTGTACAATAGACAGTGGCCTTAATTTCAAAAATGGTCCTATAGTTGCCAAATATCTGGCAGTATCAGACTAGATTCTTTGGGATCTCCTGCTCGAGCATTTATAAACATGGCATTGGATTCTGGGTACTAAACACAGAGTCCTGCCAATAAAAAAGAGAACACATAGCCTAGATCAGTGCTACTTAAACCTGTCCTCAAGGTCCCCCAACAGTTCCCTAGGTGTTATACATATTCGTATTTAAGTACAACTGGGTTATCCCTAAATAGGATTGTTGAGGGACCTAGAGAATAAGTTTAAGAAGCACTGGCCTAGATCAATATCTATATTGCTGTGAAAGTCCAGAAGCAGAAATGATGCATAGCTTTGGACCTTGGGCCACACATGGAATTATGGGAGTTACAGTTGAACTGGACAAATCAGCTCTCATTTACTCAATTTTTATTAATATTTTGTCTCTCAAGGTGGGCTATCTATCAGACCTGTTTCTTGTCCTGCAGTGAGCCCTCATATATGAGATATGATCACAGCCCTTTCATTTATATTTTATGTTAACCCATATTTGGGTCCTGATATTTTAGGCAAAATGGATGCCACTGACTGAGAATGAAGGTCATTACATCCTCACATTGAATGTAGCCAGTGCAAATTGGAATCTTGGCCCTGCTCATCTCCCATTGTCTGCATTGTATTCTAACTAACATGCACATACAGACTATTAGCATTTTGTACCTAATATTATATAACAGTTAAGCCTGTGTCTGAGTACAACTCTTAATTTATTAGTGTACTACTGCATTTAGCTGTTATATGGTAATATGGTAATGTTACAATGCAATTTCAGTGCTGCCTAAATCCATTTCCTCAGAGCTAACAACTAACTTATTTTTTTTATTCCTTCTTTACATACCCACGTTCATAAACAATGGTGAATGGTCTATATTTAATTTAGGTATCTCATAGCACACTGACAAGAACAACACTTGTTGGGATTTAATAGGTCACTGGAATTTTCCATAAAACTCTAGTACTGTTGTATGCCTAGATGTGAATATGTATTTTCATGAATAGCTGAGGGAATGTATCTTAAGATATTTATTTTATATACAGTGTTTCCTTTTTGGCAGTTTGTGTTGGTAACTGCTCATGGTCAGTTTCTGTACAGGTTTTATGTAAATGGTTTTATTTTGATCTTATCTTAATTTTAATGTAACATCTGAGGCATTGGGAACACATTGAATGCATTCACTAAAATGTTGATTTCTTGATCTGTGTCTCCATATGCTCCTGAAGACACAAAATACTTATTTGTGTATTTATCGAATATTGATTGTGTGAAAAATACACACACATGACAATGTGTGTCCGATATTTACCTCATACATTGCTCCTAGATTATTTCTCTGTTAGAAGTTTTGATTCTAATAAAAAGGACAATACTGAATCCCCTGCTTCAGAGTACCAAATTTTTCCTAGAAAATGCATCGACATAATTTAGTTGTTAATTCTGTCCCATAAGAATATAAGTGAAAAGTATAAAATATGGTGGCCAAAAATAATGCATATGCATTAACTTTGGTGGCCATGTTGGGGTTATGAAGGATTAGGATAATGACTTTTGGATTTTGAAGTGTGCACAATGCAAATCATATTTTTTTCTTCTCATGAGGCAGCAGACCACTTTTGCCTCATTAGAAGTCTAATTTGTATGGTACACCATTCAAAAGATGTCCTCCTACAGTTTTTGTAAAAGCAAATAGTGTTTGCTTTAACAAAGACTGTGGGAGAGTTTCCATGTCACGGAGCAGTGGTCCGTGACAGCAGATGCCTGATTGGTGTGTGTGCACAAGATAATCTTTCAACATGCAACCAATCAGTGAAGAGATATTCATTTCCACTCGGGTCACAGGTGTGTGCAGCATCGTAGACGCCAGAACACCAATCAGCGCTGCCCGGTTGAGGAGGAAGAAGTTGGCAACATAGCAGCCTTAAAGTCACTGTTTGTCTTTCAGCAGAATAACTTATAAACAATTCTGCATATGAGATGCCTCCTGTGTGATTAAAATATAAAATCTCTAAAGAGGGACTAAGCACCCACATAAAAGTTTTAATGAACTTCTGGATGGTGCTCCAAGAGTAACAAACATATGCACCTACTTCCAAAGGTTATTTTAAAGGTCACAAATTCAGACAAATATACAAATATGGGTACTACCATGATAGATAGCACAGTAAAGTAAAGAGCACTGATAGCAGTATTACCGATCACACATACCTTGTCTACATAGTCTTAATACAATTATCTGGTGAGAGCCAAAAGAACAGACACAGAAAGCCAAAAAAAATGGGAATAAATCAAATGAGCTAATGTTCTTTGCACAAGATGTAATTCTCACACATTATAAAATGTGTGTAATATATATATAAATATATATATATATAAATATATATACACACACACACACACACACTGCAGCTAACAGAGTGAAGACCGCTGCTCAGAACACCCAAACAGTAAAGGGGGCTCAGCCAATATATTACACCAGAAAGAGCCCTATTTAAACTACACCCTGGGACCAGATTAAATGAAAATAAAACTACCTTTATTTAAAGAAACAGATATATGGATTCAATGAAACAACAGTGAAAAAACACATAACAAATACAACTGAATATATTTGTAGGAGAAGAAGAGAAAGATCACAACAAAACCACATGTGTAAATCTCAAAAGACAATACTTCCTTTTTTTTTTTTTTTAAATACTCACTCTGCAACACATTATATATTGATTTGTATTCTTATTACTTTCATGTGTTTTCAGATCATCCTTATGCTTATTTTCATTTTTGCTTATTTTCTTTTCCCTCTCCCCCCTTTTTTACCATTCTTTTTGCTTATTAAATTTGAATACAAAAGTGTATATATAGTATGCAATATTAATTACGTGGAAAGAAAAATAAAAACAAGCAACACTCAACAAATCCTGTGCATCCCTATCTCTTCATTATCTACCTCTTTTGATCCTCATTCCCTCCCTATATACTAGGTATGTTTTCCTTTTTGCAAGTTTATGATTTTGCTGACTTGATTTGTTCCTATCTGGTTTTAAATCTCAATTCATATATAGTCAGGTAGGATGCCACAGTGTACTAACTATAACTATATGTGCAGGGCCCAATATCTGTCTTTTCTACTTTGGCTCTTGCCTATCAAGACTCTCTATGCATGTTTCCCAAATATTTGTTTTCTTATTTGACAAATAGCTAATCCAGCGGAGACCTTATTCTAGTGTCCAGGGGCGTCACTAGGGTTGGTGTCACCCGGTGCGGAAACTCATGGTGTCACCCCCCTGGATTTCCTCCATACAATGCCAAACAGATTCCTTAGTAATGCCAGTTAGATGGCCTATTAACTATGCCACACACAGGAGCCCCATAACTTATGCAGCACCAGAGCCCCATAAATTATGCCACACCAGAGCCCCACTATTTATGCCTCACCTCTGCCCAATTAATTATGCCACACACACACAGGTGCCCCATAATTATGCCACACAAAAGAGTCCCTTAATTACGCCACACAAAAGAGTCCCTTAATTATGCCACACATGGGGCCCAATAAATATGCCACACACAAGTGCCCCATAATTATGCACACATGGGACCGTCATTAATTATGCAACACACAGGAGCCCCACGAGGTGACAATCTTACAATTATAGATACCAGTAATATTGTGCCATTAAGATCCCAGTAGTATTGTCCCGCTCAGAGCCCAGTAATATTGTGCCACTCAGAGCCCAGTAATAGTGTGCCAGTCAGATACCAGGAATATTGTGCCATTCAGAGCCCAGTAATATTGTGCCAGTCAGATACCAGGAATATTGTGCCATTCAGAGCCCAGTAATATTGTGCCAGTCAGATGCCAGTAATATTGTGCCAGTCAGAGCCCAGTAATAGTGTGCCAGTCAGAGCCCAGTAATAGTGTGCCAGTCTGAGCCCTGTAATATTGTGCCAGTAAGAGCCCAGGAATATTGTGCCAGTCAGATACCATTAATATAGTGCCAGTCAGATACCAGGAATATTGTGCCAGTCAGATACCAGGAATATTGTGCCAGTCAGATACCAGTAATATAGTGCCAGTCGGATACCAGTAATATTATGCCAGTCAGAGCCCAGGAATATTGTGCCAGTCAGAGCCCAGGAATATTATGCCAGTCAGATACCAGGAATATAGTGCCAGTCAGAGCCCAGTAATAGTGTGCCAGTCAGAACCCAGGAATATTGTGCCAGTCAGAGCCCAGTAATATTGTGCCAGTCAGAACCCAGGAATATTGTGCCAGTCAGATACCAGGAATATTGTGCCAGTCAGAGCCCAGGAATATTGTGCCAGTCAGATACCAGTAATATAGTGCCAGTCAGAGCCCAGTAATAGTGTGCCAATCAGAGCCCAGTAATATTATGCCAGTCAGAGCCCAGTAATAGTGTGCCAATCAGAGCCCAGTAATATTATGCCAGTCAGAGCCCAGTAATAGTGTGCCAGTCAGAGCCCAGGAATATTATGCCAGTCAGATACCAGGAATATTATGCCAATCAGAGCCCAGGAATATTGTGCCAGTCAGATACCAGTAATATAGTGCCAGTCAGAGCCCAGGAATATTATGCCAGTCAGAGCCCAGGAATATTATGCCAGTCAGATACCAGGAATAGTGTACCAGTCAGAGCCCAGGAATATTATGCCAGTCAGAGCCCAGGAATATTATGCCAGTCAGAGCCCAGGAATATTATGCCAGTCAGAGCCCAGTAATATAGTGCCAGTCAGAGCCCAGTAATAGTGTGCCAATCAGAGCCCAGTAATATTATGCCAGTCAGAGCCCAGTAATAGTGTGCCAGTCAGAGCCCAGGAATATTATGCCAGTCAGATACCAGGAATATTATGCCAATCAGAGCCCAGGAATATTGTGCCAGTCAGATACCAGTAATATAGTGCCAGTCAGAGCCCAGGAATATTATGCCAGTCAGAGCCCAGGAATATTATGCCAGTCAGATACCAGGAATAGTGTACCAGTCAGAGCCCAGGAATATTATGCCAGTCAGAGCCCAGGAATATTATGCCAGTCAGAGCCCAGGAATATTGTGCCAGTCAGATACCAGTAATATAGTGCCAGTCAGAGCCCAGTAATATTATGCTAGTCAGAGCCCAGTAATATTATGCCTGTCAGAGCCCAGTAATATAGTGCCATTCAGAGCCCAGTAATATTATGCCAGTCAGAGCCCAGTAATATTGTGCCAGTCAGAAACCAGTAATATAGTGCCAGTCAGAGCCCAGTAATAGTGTGCCAATCAGAGCCCAGTAATATGCCAGTCAGAGCCCAGTAATATTATGCCAGTCAGAGCCCAGTAATAGTGTGCCAGTCAGAGCCCAGGAATATTATGCCAGTCAGAGTCCAGGAATATTATGCCAGTCAGATACCAGGAATATTATGCCAGTCAGAGCCCAGGAATATTGTGCCAGTCAGATACCAGTAATAGTGTGCCAGTCAGATACCAGTAATATAGTGCCAGTCAGAGCCCAGGAATATTATGCCAGTCAGATCCCAGGAATATGATGCCAGTCAGAGCCCAGTAATATTATGCCAGTCAGAGCCCAGTAATAGTGTGCCAGTCAGAGCCCAGGAATATTATGCCAGTCAGATACCAGGAATATTATGCCAATCAGAGCCCAGGAATATTGTGCCAGTCAGATACCAGTAATAGTGTGCCAGTCATAGCCCAGGAATATTATGCCAGTCAGAGCCCAGGATTATTATGCCAGTCAGAGCCCAGGAATATTGTGCCAGTCAGATACCAGTAATATAGTGCCAGTCAGAGCCCAGTAATATTATGCCAGTCAGAGCCCAGTAATATTATGCCATTCAGAGCCCAGTAATATTATGCCAGTCAGAGCCCAGTAATATTGTGCCAGTCAGAGCCCAGTAATATTGTGCCAATCAGAGCCCAGTAATATTATGCCAGTCAGTGCCCAGTATTAGTGTGCCAGTCAGAGCCCAGGAATATTATGCCAGTCAGAGCCCAGGAGTATTATGCCAGTCAGAGCCCAGGAATATTATGCCAGTCAGATACCAGGAATAGTGTACCAGTCAGAGCCCAGGAATATTATGCCAGTCAGAGCCCAGGAATATTATGCCAGTCAGAGCCCAGTAATATTGTGCCAGTCAGATACCAGTAATATAGTGCCAGTCAGAGCCCAGTAATAGTGTGCCAATCAGAGCCCAGTAATATTATGCCAGTCAGAGCCCAGTAATAGTGTGCCAGTCAGAGCCCAGGAATATTATGCCAGTCAGATACCAGTAATATAGTGCCAGTCAGAGCCCAGGAATATTATGCCAGTCAGAGCCCAGGAATATTATGCCAGTCAGAGCCCAGGAATATTATGCCAGTCAGATACCAGGAATAGTGTACCAGTAAGAGCCCAGGAATATTATGCCAGTCAGAGCCCAGGAATATTATGCCAGTCAGAGCCCAGGAATATTATGCCAGTCAGATACCAGGAATAGTGTACCAGTAAGAGACCAGGAATATTATGCCAGTCAGAGCCCAGGAATATTATGCCAGTCAGATACCAGTAATATAGTGCCAGTCAGAGCCCAGTAATATTATGCCAGTCAGAGCCCAGTAATATTATGCCTGTCAGAGCCCAGTAATATAGTGCCATTCAGAGCCCAGTAATATTATGCCAGTCAGAGCCCAGTAATATTGTGCCAGTCAGATACCAGTAATATAGTGCCAGTCAGAGCCCAGTAATAGTGTGCCAATCAGAGCCCAGTAATATTATGCTATTATGCCAGTCAGAGCCCAGTAATATTATGCTATTATGCCAGTCAGAGCCCAGTAATATTATGCCAGTCAGAGACCAGTAATAGTGTGCCAGTCAGAGCCCAGGAATATTATGCCAGTCAGAGCCCAGGAATATTATGCCAGTCAGATACCAGGAATATTATGCCAGTCAGAGCCCAGGAATATTGTGCCAGTCAGATACCAGTAATAGTGTGCCAGTCAGATACCAGTAATATAGTGCCAGTCAGAGCCCAGGAATATTATGCCAGTCAGAGCCCAGGAATATGATGCCAGTCAGAGCCCAGTAATATTATGCCAGTCAGAGCCCAGTAATAGTGTGCCAGTCAGAGCCCAGGAATATTATGCCAGTCAGATACCAGGAATATTATGCCAATCAGAACCCAGGAATATTGTGCCAGTCAGATACCAGTAATAGTGTGCCAGTCAGAGCCCAGGAATATTATGCCAGTCAGAGCCCAGGAATATTATGCCAGTCAGAGCCCAGGAATATTGTGCCAGTCAGATACCAGTAATATAGTGCCAGTCAGAGCCCAGTAATATTATGCCAGTCAGAGCCCAGTAATATTATGCCAGTCAGAGCCCAGTAATATTATGCCATTCAGAGCCCAGTAATATTATGCCAGTCAGAGCCCAGTAATATAGTGCCAGTCAGAGCCCAGTAATAGTGTGCCAATCAGAGCCCAGTAATATTATGCTATTATGCCAGTCAGAGCCCAGTAATATTATGCCAGTCAGAGCCCAGTAATAGTGTGCCAGTCAGAGCCCAGGAATATTATGCCAGTCAGAGCCCAGGAATATTATGCCAGTCAGATACCAGGAATATTATGCCAGTCAGAGCCCAGGAATACTGTGCCAGTCAGATACCAGTAATAGTGTGCCAGTCAGATACCAGTAATATAGTGCCAGTCAGAGCCCAGGAATATTATGCCAGTCAGAGCCCAGTAATATTATGCCTGTCAGAGCCCAGTAATATAGTGCCATTCAGAGCCCAGTAATATTATGCCAGTCAGAGCCCAGTAATATTGTGCCAGTCAGAAACCAGTAATATAGTGCCAGTCAGAGCCCAGTAATAGTGTGCCAATCAGAGCCCAGTAATATGCCAGTCAGAGCCCAGTAATATTATGCCAGTCAGAGCCCAGTAATAGTGTGCCAGTCAGAGCCCAGGAATATTATGCCAGTCAGAGTCCAGGAATATTATGCCAGTCAGATACCAGGAATATTATGCCAGTCAGAGCCCAGGAATATTGTGCCAGTCAGATACCAGTAATAGTGTGCCAGTCAGATACCAGTAATATAGTGCCAGTCAGAGCCCAGGAATATTATGCCAGTCAGATCCCAGGAATATGATGCCAGTCAGAGCCCAGTAATATTATGCCAGTCAGAGCCCAGTAATAGTGTGCCAGTCAGAGCCCAGGAATATTATGCCAGTCAGATACCAGGAATATTATGCCAATCAGAGCCCAGGAATATTGTGCCAGTCAGATACCAGTAATAGTGTGCCAGTCATAGCCCAGGAATATTATGCCAGTCAGAGCCCAGGATTATTATGCCAGTCAGAGCCCAGGAATATTGTGCCAGTCAGATACCAGTAATATAGTGCCAGTCAGAGCCCAGTAATATTATGCCAGTCAGAGCCCAGTAATATTATGCCATTCAGAGCCCAGTAATATTATGCCAGTCAGAGCCCAGTAATATTGTGCCAGTCAGAGCCCAGTAATATTGTGCCAATCAGAGCCCAGTAATATTATGCCAGTCAGTGCCCAGTATTAGTGTGCCAGTCAGAGCCCAGGAATATTATGCCAGTCAGAGCCCAGGAGTATTATGCCAGTCAGAGCCCAGGAATATTATGCCAGTCAGAGCCCAGGAATATTATGCCAGTCAGATACCAGGAATAGTGTACCAGTCAGAGCCCAGGAATATTATGCCAGTCAGAGCCCAGGAATATTATGCCAGTCAGAGCCCAGTAATATTGTGCCAGTCAGATACCAGTAATATAGTGCCAGTCAGAGCCCAGTAATAGTGTGCCAATCAGAGCCCAGTAATATTATGCCAGTCAGAGCCCAGTAATAGTGTGCCAGTCAGAGCCCAGGAATATTATGCCAGTCAGATACCAGTAATATAGTGCCAGTCAGAGCCCAGGAATATTATGCCAGTCAGAGCCCAGGAATATTATGCCAGTCAGAGCCCAGGAATATTATGCCAGTCAGATACCAGGAATAGTGTACCAGTAAGAGCCCAGGAATATTATGCCAGTCAGAGCCCAGGAATATTATGCCAGTCAGAGCCCAGGAATATTATGCCAGTCAGATACCAGGAATAGTGTACCAGTAAGAGACCAGGAATATTATGCCAGTCAGAGCCCAGGAATATTATGCCAGTCAGAGCCCAGGAATATTATGCCAGTCAGATACCAGTAATATAGTGCCAGTCAGAGCCCAGTAATATTATGCCAGTCAGAGCCCAGTAATATTATGCCTGTCAGAGCCCAGTAATATAGTGCCATTCAGAGCCCAGTAATATTATGCCAGTCAGAGCCCAGTAATATTGTGCCAGTCAGATACCAGTAATATAGTGCCAGTCAGAGCCCAGTAATAGTGTGCCAATCAGAGCCCAGTAATATTATGCTATTATGCCAGTCAGAGCCCAGTAATATTATGCTATTATGCCAGTCAGAGCCCAGTAATATTATGCCAGTCAGAGACCAGTAATAGTGTGCCAGTCAGAGCCCAGGAATATTATGCCAGTCAGAGCCCAGGAATATTATGCCAGTCAGATACCAGGAATATTATGCCAGTCAGAGCCCAGGAATATTGTGCCAGTCAGATACCAGTAATAGTGTGCCAGTCAGATACCAGTAATATAGTGCCAGTCAGAGCCCAGGAATATTATGCCAGTCAGAGCCCAGGAATATGATGCCAGTCAGAGCCCAGTAATATTATGCCAGTCAGAGCCCAGTAATAGTGTGCCAGTCAGAGCCCAGGAATATTATGCCAGTCAGATACCAGGAATATTATGCCAATCAGAACCCAGGAATATTGTGCCAGTCAGATACCAGTAATAGTGTGCCAGTCAGAGCCCAGGAATATTATGCCAGTCAGAGCCCAGGAATATTATGCCAGTCAGAGCCCAGGAATATTGTGCCAGTCAGATACCAGTAATATAGTGCCAGTCAGAGCCCAGTAATATTATGCCAGTCAGAGCCCAGTAATATTATGCCATTCAGAGCCCAGTAATATTATGCCAGTCAGAGCCCAGTAATATAGTGCCAGTCAGAGCCCAGTAATAGTGTGCCAATCAGAGCCCAGTAATATTATGCTATTATGCCAGTCAGAGCCCAGTAATATTATGCCAGTCAGAGCCCAGTAATAGTGTGCCAGTCAGAGCCCAGGAATATTATGCCAGTCAGAGCCCAGGAATATTATGCCAGTCAGATACCAGGAATATTATGCCAGTCAGAGCCCAGGAATACTGTGCCAGTCAGATACCAGTAATAGTGTGCCAGTCAGATACCAGTAATATAGTGCCAGTCAGAGCCCAGGAATATTATGCCAGTCAGAGCCCAGGAATATGATGCCAGTCAGAGCCCAGAAATATTATGCCAGTCAGATACCAGGAATAGTGCGCCAGTCAGAGCCCAGGAATATTATGCCAGTCAGAGCCCAGGAATATTATGCCAGTCAGAGCCAAGGAATAGTGTGCCAGTCAGATTCCAGTAATATTGTGCCAGTCAGATACCAGTAATATTGTGCCAGTCAGAGCCCAGGGATATTATGCCAGTCAGATACCAGAAATAGTGTGCCAGTCAGAGCCCAGGAATATTATGCCAGTCAGAGCCCAGGAATATTATGCCAGTCAGAGCCCAGTAATATAGTGCCAGCCAGAGCCCAGTAATATAGTGCCAGCCATATGCCCAGTAATATAGTGCCAGCCAGATGCCCAGTAATATAGTGCCACTCAGAGCCCAGGAATATTATGCCAGTCAGAGCCCAGTAATATAGTGCCAGCCAGAGCCCAGTAATATAGTGCCAGCCAGATGCCCAGTAATATAGTGCCAGTCAGAGCCCAGGAATATTATGCCAGTCAGAGCCCAGTAATATAGTGCCAGCCAGAGCCCAGTAATATAGTGCCAGCCAGATGCCCAGTAATATAGTGCCAGCCAGATGCCCAGTAATATAGTGCCACTCAGAGCCCAGGAATGTTATGCCAATCAGAGCCCAGTAATATAGTGCCACCCAGATCCCAGTAATATAGTGCCAGCCAGATGCCCAGTAATATAGTGCCACTCAGAGCCCAGGAATATTATGCCAGTCAGAGCCCAGTAATATAGTGCAAGCCAGAGCCCAGTAATATAGTGCCAGCCAGAGCCCAGTAATATAGTGCCAGCCAGATGCCCAGTAATATAGTGCCAACCAGAGCCCAGTAATATTATGCCAGTCAGAGACCAGTAATAGTGTGCCAGTCAGAGCCCAGGAATATTATGCCAGTCAGAGCCCAGGAATATTATGCCAGTCAGATACCAGGAATATTATGCCAGTCAGAGCCCAGGAATATTGTGCCAGTCAGAGCCCAGGAATATTATGCCAGTCAGATACCAGGAATATAGTGGCAGTCAGAGCCCAGTAATAGTGTGCCAGTCAGAACCCAGGAATATTGTGCCAGTCAGAGCCCAGTAATATTGTGCCAGTCAGAACCCAGGAATATTGTGCCAGTCAGATACCAGGAATATTGTGCCAGTCAGAGCCCAGGAATATTGTGCCAGTCAGATACCAGTAATATAGTGCCAGTCAGAGCCCAGTAATAGTGTGCCAATCAGAGACCCAGTAATATTATGCCAGTCAGAGCCCAGTAATAGTGTGCCAATCAGAGCCCAGTAATATTATGCCAGTCAGAGCCCAGTAATAGTGTGCCAGTCAGAGCCCAGGAATATTATGCCAGTCAGATACCAGGAATATTATGCCAATCAGAGCCCAGGAATATTGTGCCAGTCAGATACCAGTAATATAGTGCCAGTCAGAGCCCAGGAATATTATGCCAGTCAGAGCCCAGGAATATTATGCCAGTCAGAGCCCAGGAATATTATGCCAGTCAGATACCAGGAATAGTGTACCAGTCAGAGCCCAGGAATATTATGCCAGTCAGAGCCCAGGAATATTATGCCAGTCAGAGCCCAGTAATATTGTGCCAGTCAGATACCAGTAATATAGTGCCAGTCAGAGCCCAGTAATAGTGTGCCAATCAGAGCCCAGTAATATTATGCCAGTCAGAGCCCAGGAATATTATGCCAGTCAGAGCCCAGTAATATTGTGCCAGTCAGATACCAGTAATATAGTGCCAGTCAGAGCCCAGTAATAGTGTGCCAATCAGAGCCCAGTAATATTATGCCAGTCAGAGCCCAGTAATAGTGTGCCAGTCAGAGCCCAGGAATATTATGCCAGTCAGATACCAGGAATATTATGCCAATCAGAGCCCAGGAATATTGTGCCAGTCAGATACCAGTAATATAGTGCCAGTCAGAGCCCAGGAATATTATGCCAGTCAGAGCCCAGGAATATTATGCCAGTCAGATACCAGGAATAGTGTACCAGTCAGAGCCCAGGAATATTATGCCAGTCAGAGCCCAGGAATATTATGCCAGTCAGAGCCCAGGAATATTGTGCCAGTCAGATACCAGTAATATAGTGCCAGTCAGAGCCCAGTAATATTATGCTAGTCAGAGCCCAGTAATATTATGCCTGTCAGAGCCCAGTAATATAGTGCCATTCAGAGCCCAGTAATATTATGCCAGTCAGAGCCCAGTAATATTGTGCCAGTCAGAAACCAGTAATATAGTGCCAGTCAGAGCCCAGTAATAGTGTGCCAATCAGAGCCCAGTAATATTATGCCAGTCAGAGCCCAGTAATATTATGCCAGTCAGAGCCCAGTAATAGTGTGCCAGTCAGAGCCCAGTAATATTATGCCAGTCAGAGTCCAGTAATAGTGTGCCAGTCAGAGCCCTGGAATATTATGCCAGTCAGAGTCCAGGAATATTATGCCAGTCAGATACCAGGAATATTATGCCAGTCAGAGCCCAGGAATATTGTGCCAGTCAGATACCAGTAATAGTGTGCCAGTCAGATACCAGTAATATAGTGCCAGTCAGAGCCCAGGAATATTATGCCAGTCAGAGCCCAGGAATATGATGCCAGTCAGAGCCCAGTAATATTATGCCAATCAGAGCCCAGTAATAGTGTGCCAGTCAGAGCCCAGGAATATTATGCCAGTCAGATACCAGGAATATTATGCCAATCAGAGCCCAGGAATATTGTGCCAGTCAGATACCAGTAATAGTGTGCCAGTCAGAGCCCAGGAATATTATGCCAGTCAGAGCCCAGGATTATTATGCCAGTCAGAGCCCAGTAATATTATGCCAGTCAGAGCCCAGTAATATTATGCCAGTCAGAGCCCAGTAATATTATGCCATTCAGAGCCCAGTAATATTATGCCAGTCAGAGCCCAGTAATATTGTGCCAGTCAGAGCCCAGTAATAGTGTGCCAATCAGAGGCCAGTAATATTATGCCAGTCAGAGCCCAGTATTAGTGTGCCAGTCAGAGCCCAGGAATATTATGCCAGTCAGATACCAGGAATATTATGCCAATCAGAGCCCAGGAATATTGTGCCAGTCAGATACCAGTAATATAGTGCCAGTCAGAGCACAGGAGTATTATGCCAGTCAGAGCCCAGGAATATTATGCCAGTCAGATACCAGGAATAGTGTACCAGTCAGAGCCCAGGAATATTATGCCAGTCAGATACCAGGAATAGTGTACCAGTCAGAGCCCAGTAATATAGTGCCAGTCAGAGCCCAGGAATATTATGCCAGTCAGAGCCCAGGAATATTATGCCAGTCAGAGCCCAGGAATATTATGCCAGTCAGATACCAGGAATAGTGTACCAGTAAGAGCCCAGGAATATTATGCCAGTCAGAGCCCAGGAATATTATGCCAGTCAGAGCCCAGGAATATTATGCCAGTCAGATACCAGTAATATAGTGCCAGTCAGAGCCCAGTAATATTATGCCAGTCAGAGCCCAGTAATATTATGCCTGTCAGAGCCCAATAATATAGTGCCATTCAGAGCCCAGTAATATTATGCCAGTCAGAGCCCAGTAATATTGTGCCAGTCAGATACCAGTAATATAGTGCCAGTCAGAGCCCAGTAATAGTGTGCCAATCAGAGCCCAGTAATATTATGCTATTATGCCAGTCAGAGCCCAGTAATATTATGCTATTATGCCAGTCAGAGCCCAGTAATATTATGCCAGTCAGAGACCAGTAATAGTGTGCCAGTCAGAGCCCAGGAATATTATGCCAGTCAGAGCCCAGGAATATTATGCCAGTCAGATACCAGGAATATTATGCCAGTCAGAGCCCAGGAATATTGTGCCAGTCAGATACCAGTAATAGTGTGCCAGTCAGATACCAGTAATATAGTGCCAGTCAGAGCCCAGGAATATTATGCCAGTCAGAGCCCAGGAATATGATGCCAGTCAGAGCCCAGTAATATTATGCCAGTCAGAGCCCAGTAATAGTGTGCCAGTCAGAGCCCAGGAATATTATGCCAGTCAGATACCAGGAATATTATGCCAATCAGAGCCCAGGAATATTGTGCCAGTCAGATACCAGTAATAGTGTGCCAGTCAGAGCCCAGGAATATTATGCCAGTCAGAGCCCAGGAATATTATGCCAGTCAGATACCAGGAATATTATGCCAATCAGAGCCCAGGAATATTGTGCCAGTCAGATACCAGTAATAGTGTGCCAGTCAGAGCCCAGGAATATTATGCCAGTCAGAGCCCAGGAATATTATGCCAGTCAGAGCCCAGGAATATTATGCCAGTCAGAGCCCAGGAATATTGTGCCAGTCAGATTCCAGTAATATAGTGCCAGTCAGAGCCCAGTAATATTATGCCAGTCAGAGCCCAGTAATATTATGCCAGTCAGAGCCCAGTAATATTATGCCATTCAGAGCCCAGTAATATTATGCCAGTCAGAGCCCAGTAATATAGTGCCAGTCAGAGCCCAGTAATAGTGTGCCAATCAGAGCCCAGTAATATTATGCTATTATGCCAGTCAGAGCCCAGTAATATTATGCCAGTCAGAGCCCAGTAATAGTGTGCCAGTCAGAGCCCAGGAATATTATGCCAGTCAGAGCCCAGGAATATTATGCCAGTCAGATACCAGGAATATTATGCCAGTCAGAGCCCAGGAATATTGTGCCAGTCAGATACCAGTAATAGTGTGCCAGTCAGATACCAGTAATATAGTGCCAGTCAGAGCCCAGGAATATTATGCCAGTCAGAGCCCAGGAATATGATGCCAGTCAGAGCCCAGGAATATTATGCCAGTCAGATACCAGGAATAGTGCGCCAGTCAGAGCCTAGGAATATTATGCCAGTCAGAGCCCAGGAATATTATGCCAGTCAGAGCCAAGGAATAGTGTGCCAGTCAGATTCCAGTAATATTGTGCCAGTCAGATACCAGTAATATTGTGCCAGTCAGAGCCCAGGGATATTATGCCAGTCAGATACCAGGAATAGTGTGCCAGTCAGAGCCCAGGAATATTATGCCAGTCAGAGCCCAGGAATATTATGCCAGTCAGAGTCCAGTAATATAGTGCCAGCCAGAGCCCAGTAATATAGTGCCAGCCATATGCCCAGTAATATAGTGCCAGCCAGATGCCCAGTAATATAGTGCCACTCAGAGCCCAGGAATATTATGCCAGTCAGAGCCCAGTAATATAGTGCCAGCCAGAGCCCAGTAATATAGTGCCAGCCAGATGCCCAGTAATATAGTGCCAGTCAGAGCCCAGGAATATTATGCCAGTCAGAGCCCAGTAATATAGTGCCAGCCAGAGCCCAGTAATATAGTGCCAGCCAGATGCCCAGTAATATAGTGCCAGCCAGATGCCCAGTAATATAGTGCCACTAAGAGCACAGGAATATTATGCCAATCAGAGCCCAGTAATATAGTGCCACCCAGATCTCAGTAATATAGTGCCAGCCAGATGCCCAGTAATATAGTGCCACTCAGAGCCCAGGAATATTATGCCAGTCAGAGCCCAGTAATATAGTGCAAGCCAGAGCCCAGTAATATAGTGCCAGCCAGAGCCCAGTAATATAGTGCCAGCCAGATGCCCAGTAATATAGTGCCAACCAGAGCCCAGTAATATAGTGCCAGCCATAGCCCAGTAATATAGTGCCAGCCAGATGCCCAGTAATAAAGTGCCAGCCATAGCCCAGTAATAGTGTTGCAGCCAGATGCCCAGTAATATAGTGCCAACCAGAGCCCAGTAATATAGTGCCAGCCAGAGCCCAGTAATATTGTGCCAGCCAGATGCCCAGTAATAAAGTGCCAGCCATAGCCCAGTAATAGTGTGCCAGCCAGAACCCAGTAATATTGTGCCAATCTGAGCCCTGTAATATGGTGCCAGTAAGAGCCCAGGAATATTGTGCCAGTCAGACACCAGTAATATAGTGCCAGTCAGATACCAGGAATATTGTGCCAGTCAGATACCAGGAATATTGTGCCAGTCAGATACCAGGAATATTGTGCCAGTCAGAGCCCAGGAATATTGTGCCAGTCAGATACCAGTAATATAGTGCCAGTCAGAGCCCAGTAATAGTATGCCAGTCAGAGCCCAGTAATATTGTGCCAGTCAGATACCAGAAATATAGTGCCAGTCAGAGCCCAGTAATAGTGTGCCAATCAGAGCCCAGTAATATTATGCTATTATGCCAGTCAGAGCCCAGTAATATTATGCCAGTCAGAGCCCAGTAATAGTGTGCCAGTCAGAGCCCAGGAATATTATGCCAGTCAGAGCCCAGGAATATTATGCCAGTCAGATACCAGGAATATTATGCCAGTCAGAGCCCAGGAATATTGTGCCAGTCAGATACCAGTAATAGTGTGCCAGTCAGATACCAGTAATATAGTGCCAGTCAGAGCCCAGGAATATTATGCCAGTCAGAGCCCAGGAATATGATGCCAGTCAGAGCCCAGGAATATTATGCCAGTCAGATACCAGGAATAGTGCGCCAGTCAGAGCCCAGGAATATTATGCCAGTCAGAGCCCAGGAATATTATGCCAGTCAGAGCCAAGGAATAGTGTGCCAGTCAGATTCCAGTAATATTGTGCCAGTCAGATACCAGTAATATTGTGCCAGTCAGAGCCCAGGGATATTATGCCAGTCAGATACCAGGAATAGTGTGCCAGTCAGAGCCCAGGAATATTATGCCAGTCAGAGCCCAGGAATATTATGCCAGTCAGAGCCCAGTAATATAGTGCCAGCCAGAGCCCAGTAATATAGTGCCAGCCATATGCCCAGTAATATAGTGCCAGCCAGATGCCCAGTAATATAGTGCCACTCAGAGCCCAGGAATATTATGCCAGTCAGAGCCCAGTAATATAGTGCCAGCCAGAGCCCAGTAATATAGTGCCAGCCAGATGCCCAGTAATATAGTGCCAGTCAGAGCCCAGGAATATAATGCCAGTCAGAGCCCAGTAATATAGTGCCAGCCAGAGCCCAGTAATATAGTGCCAGCCAGATGCCCAGTAATATAGTGCCAGCCAGATGCCCAGTAATATAGTGCCACTCAGAGCCCAGGAATGTTATGCCAATCAGAGCCCAGTAATATAGTGCCACCCAGATCCCAGTAATATAGTGCCAGCCAGATGCCCAGTAATATAGTGCCACTCAGAGCCCAGGAATATTATGCCAGTCAGAGCCCAGTAATATAGTGCAAGCCAGAGCCCAGTAATATAGTGCCAGCCAGAGCCCAGTAATATAGTGCCAGCCAGATGCCCAGTAATATAGTGCCAACCAGAGCCCAGTAATATTATGCCAGTCAGAGACCAGTAATAGTGTGCCAGTCAGAGCCCAGGAATATTATGCCAGTCAGAGCCCAGGAATATTATGCCAGTCAGATACCAGGAATATTATGCCAGTCAGAGCCCAGGAATATTGTGCCAGTCAGAGCCCAGGAATATTATGCCAGTCAGATACCAGGAATATAGTGCCAGTCAGAGCCCAGTAATAGTGTGCCAGTCAGAACCCAGGAATATTGTGCCAGTCAGAGCCCAGTAATATTGTGCCAGTCAGAACCCAGGAATATTGTGCCAGTCAGATACCAGGAATATTGTGCCAGTCAGAGCCCAGGAATATTGTGCCAGTCAGATACCAGTAATATAGTGCCAGTCAGAGCCCAGTAATAGTGTGCCAATCAGAGACCCAGTAATATTATGCCAGTCAGAGCCCAGTAATAGTGTGCCAATCAGAGCCCAGTAATATTATGCCAGTCAGAGCCCAGTAATAGTGTGCCAGTCAGAGCCCAGGAATATTATGCCAGTCAGATACCAGGAATATTATGCCAATCAGAGCCCAGGAATATTGTGCCAGTCAGATACCAGTAATATAGTGCCAGTCAGAGCCCAGGAATATTATGCCAGTCAGAGCCCAGGAATATTATGCCAGTCAGAGCCCAGGAATATTATGCCAGTCAGATACCAGGAATAGTGTACCAGTCAGAGCCCAGGAATATTATGCCAGTCAGAGCCCAGGAATATTATGCCAGTCAGAGCCCAGGAATATTATGCCAGTCAGAGCCCAGTAATATTGTGCCAGTCAGATACCAGTAATATAGTGCCAGTCAGAGCCCAGTAATAGTGTGCCAATCAGAGCCCAGTAATATTATGCCAGTCAGAGCCCAGGAATATTATGCCAGTCAGAGCCCAGTAATATTGTGCCAGTCAGATACCAGTAATATAGTGCCAGTCAGAGCCCAGTAATAGTGTGCCAATCAGAGCCCAGTAATATTATGCCAGTCAGAGCCCAGTAATAGTGTGCCAGTCAGAGCCCAGGAATATTATGCCAGTCAGATACCAGGAATATTATGCCAATCAGAGCCCAGGAATATTGTGCCAGTCAGATACCAGTAATATAGTGCCAGTCAGAGCCCAGGAATATTATGCCAGTCAGAGCCCAGGAATATTATGCCAGTCAGATACCAGGAATAGTGTACCAGTCAGAGCCCAGGAATATTATGCCAGTCAGAGCCCAGGAATATTATGCCAGTCAGAGCCGAGGAATATTGTGCCAGTCAGATACCAGTAATATAGTGCCAGTCAGAGCCCAGTAATATTATGCTAGTCAGAGCCCAGTAATATTATGCCTGTCAGAGCCCAGTAATATAGTGCCATTCAGAGCCCAGTAATATTATGCCAGTCAGAGCCCAGTAATATTGTGCCAGTCAGAAACCAGTAATATAGTGCCAGTCAGAGCCCAGTAATAGTGTGCCAATCAGAGCCCAGTAATATTATGCCAGTCAGAGCCCAGTAATATTATGCCAGTCAGAGCCCAGTAATAGTGTGCCAGTCAGAGCCCAGTAATATTATGCCAGTCAGAGTCCAGTAATAGTGTGCCAGTCAGAGCCCTGGAATATTATGCCAGTCAGAGTCCAGGAATATTATGCCAGTCAGATACCAGGAATATTATGCCAGTCAGAGCCCAGGAATATTGTGCCAGTCAGATACCAGTAATAGTGTGCCAGTCAGATACCAGTAATATAGTGCCAGTCAGAGCCCAGGAATATTATGCCAGTCAGATCCCAGGAATATGATGCCAGTCAGAGCCCAGTAATATTATGCCAATCAGAGCCCAGTAATAGTGTGCCAGTCAGAGCCCAGGAATATTATGCCAGTCAGATACCAGTAATATAGTGCCAGTCAGAGCCCAGGAATATTATGCCAGTCAGAGCCCAGGAATATTATGCCAGTCAGATACCAGGAATAGTGTACCAGTCAGAGCCCAGGAATATTATGCCAGTCAGAGCCCAGGAATATTATGCCAGTCAGAGCCCAGGAATATTGTGCCAGTCAGATACCAGTAATATAGTGCCAGTCAGAGCCCAGTAATATTATGCTAGTCAGAGCCCAGTAATATTATGCCTGTCAGAGCCCAGTAATATAGTGCCATTCAGAGCCCAGTAATATAGTGCCAGTCAGAGCCCAGTAATAGTGTGCCAATCAGAGCCCAGTAATATTATGCCAGTCAGAGCCCAGTAATATTATGCCAGTCAGAGCCCAGTAATAGTGTGCCAGTCAGAGCCCAGTAATATTATGCCAGTCAGAGTCCAGTAATAGTGTGCCAGTCAGAGCCCTGGAATATTATGCCAGTCAGAGTCCAGGAATATTATGCCAGTCAGAGCCCTGGAATATTATGCCAGTCAGAGTCCAGGAATATTATGCCAGTCAGATACCAGGAATATTATGCCAGTCAGAGCCCAGGAATATTGTGCCAGTCAGATACCAGTAATAGTGTGCCAGTCAGATACCAGTAATATAGTGCCAGTCAGAGCCCAGGAATATTATGCCAGTCAGATCCCAGGAATATGATGCCAGTCAGAGCCCAGTAATATTATGCCAATCAGAGCCCAGTAATAGTGTGCCAGTCAGAGCCCAGGAATATTATGCCAGTCAGATACCAGGAATATTATGCCAATCAGAGCCCAGGAATATTGTGCCAGTCAGATACCAGTAATAGTGTGCCAGTCAGAGCCCAGGAATATTATGCCAGTCAGAGCCCAGGATTATTATGCCAGTCAGAGCCCAGGAATAGTGTGCCAGTCAGAGCCCAGGAATATTATGCCAGTCAGATACCAGGAATATTATGCCAATCAGAACCCAGGAATATTGTGCCAGTCAGATACCAGTAATAGTGTGCCAGTCAGAGCCCAGGAATATTATGCCAGTCAGAGCCCAGTAATATAGTGCCAGTCAGAGCCCAGTAATAGTGTGCCAATCAGAGCCCAGTAATATTATGCTATTATGCCAGTCAGAGCCCAGTAATATTATGCTATTATGCCAGTCAGAGCCCAGTAATATTATGCCAGTCAGAGACCAGTAATAGTGTGCCAGTCAGAGCCCAGGAATATTATGCCAGTCAGAGCCCAGGAATATTATGCCAGTCAGATACCAGGAATATTATGCCAGTCAGAGCCCAGGAATATTGTGCCAGTCAGATACCAGTAATAGTGTGCCAGTCAGATACCAGTAATATAGTGCCAGTCAGAGCCCAGGAATATTATGCCAGTCAGAGCCCAGGAATATGATGCCAGTCAGAGCCCAGTAATATTATGCCAGTCAGAGCCCAGTAATAGTGTGCCAGTCAGAGCCCAGGAATATTATGCCAGTCAGATACCAGGAATATTATGCCAATCAGAACCCAGGAATATTGTGCCAGTCAGATACCAGTAATAGTGTGCCAGTCAGAGCCCAGGAATATTATGCCAGTCAGAGCCCAGGAATATTATGCCAGTCAGAGCCCAGGAATATTGTGCCAGTCAGATACCAGTAATATAGTGCCAGTCAGAGCCCAGTAATATTATGCCAGTCAGAGCCCAGTAATATTATGCCAGTCAGAGCCCAGTAATATTATGCCATTCAGAGCCCAGTAATATTATGCTAGTCAGAGCCCAGTAATATAGTGCCAGTCAGAGCCCAGTAATAGTGTGCCAATCAGAGCCCAGTAATATTATGCTATTATGCCAGTCAGAGCCCAGTAATATTATGCCAGTCAGAGCCCAGTAATAGTGTGCCAGTCAGAGCCCAGGAATATTATGCCAGTCAGAGCCCAGGAATATTATGCCAGTCAGATACCAGGAATATTATGCCAGTCAGAGCCCAGGAATACTGTGCCAGTCAGATACCAGTAATAGTGTGCCGGTCAGATACCAGTAATATAGTGCCAGTCAGAGCCCAGGAATATTATGCCAGTCAGAGCCCAGGAATATGATGCCAGTCAGAGCCCAGAAATAATATGCCAGTCAGATACCAGGAATAGTGCGCCAGTCAGAGCCCAGGAATATTATGCCAGTCAGAGCCCAGGAATATTATGCCAGTCAGAGCCAAGGAATAGTGTGCCAGTCAGATTCCAGTAATATTGTGCCAGTCAGATACCAGTAATATTGTGCCAGTCAGAGCCCAGGGATATTATGCCAGTCAGATACCAGAAATAGTGTGCCAGTCAGAGCCCAGGAATATTATGCCAGTCAGAGCCCAGGAATATGATGCCAGTCAGAGCCCAGAAATAATATGCCAGTCAGATACCAGGAATAGTGCGCCAGTCAGAGCCCAGGAATATTATGCCAGTCAGAGCCCAGGAATATTATGCCAGTCAGAGCCAAGGAATAGTGTGCCAGTCAGATTCCAGTAATATTGTGCCAGTCAGATACCAGTAATATTGTGCCAGTCAGAGCCCAGGGATATTATGCCAGTCAGATACCAGAAATAGTGTGCCAGTCAGAGCCCAGGAATATTATGCCAGTCAGAGCCCAGGAATATTATGCCAGTCAGAGCCCAGTAATATAGTGCCAGCCAGAGCCCAGTAATATAGTGCCAGCCATATGCCCAGTAATATAGTGCCAGCCAGATGCCCAGTAATATAGTGCCACTCAGAGCCCAGGAATATTATGCCAGTCAGAGCCCAGTAATATAGTGCCAGCCAGAGCCCAGTAATATAGTGCCAGCCAGATGCCCAGTAATATAGTGCCAGTCAGAGCCCAGGAATATTATGCCAGTCAGAGCCCAGTAATATAGTGCCAGCCAGAGCCCAGTAATATAGTGCCAGCCAGATGCCCAGTAATATAGTGCCAGCCAGATGCCCAGTAATATAGTGCCACTCAGAGCCCAGGAATGTTATGCCAATCAGAGCCCAGTAATATAGTGCCACCCAGATCCCAGTAATATAGTGCCAGCCAGATGCCCAGTAATATAGTGCCACTCAGAGCCCAGGAATATTATGCCAGTCAGAGCCCAGTAATATAGTGCAAGCCAGAGCCCAGTAATATAGTGCCAGCCAGAGCCCAGTAATATAGTGCCAGCCAGATGCCCAGTAATATAGTGCCAACCAGAGCCCAGTAATATTATGCCAGTCAGAGACCAGTAATAGTGTGCCAGTCAGAGCCCAGGAATATTATGCCAGTCAGAGCCCAGGAATATTATGCCAGTCAGATACCAGGAATATTATGCCAGTCAGAGCCCAGGAATATAGTGCCAGTCAGAGCCCAGTAATAGTGTGCCAGTCAGAACCCAGGAATATTGTGCCAGTCAGAGCCCAGTAATATTGTGCCAGTCAGAACCCAGGAATATTGTGCCAGTCAGATACCAGGAATATTGTGCCAGTCAGAGCCCAGGAATATTGTGCCAGTCAGATACCAGTAATATAGTGCCAGTCAGAGCCCAGTAATAGTGTGCCAATCAGAGACCCAGTAATATTATGATAGTCAGAGCCCAGTAATAGTGTGCCAATCAGAGCCCAGTAATATTATGCCAGTCAGAGCCCAGTAATAGTGTGCCAGTCAGAGCCCAGGAATATTATGCCAGTCAGATACCAGGAATATTATGCCAATCAGAGCCCAGGAATATTGTGCCAGTCAGATACCAGTAATATAGTGCCAGTCAGAGCCCAGGAATATTATGCCAGTCAGAGCCCAGGAATATTATGCCAGTCAGAGCCCAGGAATATTATGCCAGTCAGATACCAGGAATAGTGTACCAGTCAGAGCCCAGGAATATTATGCCAGTCAGAGCCCAGGAATATTATGCCAGTCAGAGCCCAGTAATATTGTGCCAGTCAGATACCAGTAATATAGTGCCAGTCAGAGCCCAGTAATAGTGTGCCAATCAGAGCCCAGTAATATTATGCCAGTCAGAGCCCAGGAATATTATGAGAGTCAGAGCCCAGTAATATTGTGCCAGTCAGATACCAGTAATATAGTGCCAGTCAGAGCCCAGTAATAGTGTGCCAATCAGAGCCCAGTAATATTATGCCAGTCAGAGCCCAGTAATAGTGTGCCAGTCAGAGCCCAGGAATATTATGCCAGTCAGATACCAGGAATATTATGCCAATCAGAGCCCAGGAATATTGTGCCAGTCAGATACCAGTAATATAGTGCCAGTCAGAGCCCAGGAATATTATGCCAGTCAGAGCCCAGGAATATTATGCCAGTCAGATACCAGGAATAGTGTACCAGTCAGAGCCCAGGAATATTATGCCAGTCAGAGCCCAGGAATATTATGCCAGTCAGAGCCCAGGAATATTGTGCCAGTCAGATACCAGTAATATAGTGCCAGTCAGAGCCCAGTAATATTATGCTAGTCAGAGCCCAGTAATATTATGCCTGTCAGAGCCCAGTAATATAGTGCCATTCAGAGCCCAGTAATATTATGCCAGTCAGAGCCCAGTAATATTGTGCCAGTCAGAAACCAGTAATATAGTGCCAGTCAGAGCCCAGTAATAGTGTGCCAATCAGAGCCCAGTAATATTATGCCAGTCAGAGCCCAGTAATATTATGCCAGTCAGAGCCCAGTAATAGTGTGCCAGTCAGAGCCCAGTAATATTATGCCAGTCAGAGTCCAGTAATAGTGTGCCAGTCAGAGCCCTGGAATATTATGCCAGTCAGAGTCCAGGAATATTATGCCAGTCAGATACCAGGAATATTATGCCAGTCAGAGCCCAGGAATATTGTGCCAGTCAGATACCAGTAATAGTGTGCCAGTCAGATACCAGTAATATAGTGCCAGTCAGAGCCCAGGAATATTATGCCAGTCAGAGCCCAGGAATATGATGCCAGTCAGAGCCCAGTAATATTATGCCAATCAGAACCCAGTAATAGTGTGCCAGTCAGAGCCCAGGAATATTATGCCAGTCAGATACCAGGAATATTATGCCAATCAGAGCCCAGGAATATTGTGCCAGTCAGATACCAGTAATAGTGTGCCAGTCAGAGCCCAGGAATATTATGCCAGTCAGAGCCCAGGATTATTATGCCAGTCAGAGCCCAGTAATATTATGCCAGTCAGAGCCCAGTAATATTATGCCAGTCAGAGCCCAGTAATATTATGCCATTCAGAGCCCAGTAATATTATGCCAGTCAGAGCCCAGTAATATTGTGCCAGTCAGAGCCCAGTAATAGTGTGCCAATCAGAGGCCAGTAATATTATGCCAGTCAGAGCCCAGTATTAGTGTGCCAGTCAGAGCCCAGGAATATTATGCCAGTCAGATACCAGGAATATTATGCCAATCAGAGCCCAGGAATATTGTGCCAGTCAGATACCAGTAATATAGTGCCAGTCAGAGCACAGGAGTATTATGCCAGTCAGAGCCCAGGAATATTATGCCAGTCAGATACCAGGAATAGTGTACCAGTCAGAGCCCAGGAATATTATGCCAGTCAGATACCAGGAATAGTGTACCAGTCAGAGCCCAGTAATATAGTGCCAGTCAGAGCCCAGGAATATTATGCCAGTCAGAGCCCAGGAATATTATGCCAGTCAGAGCCCAGGAATATTATGCCAGTCAGATACCAGGAATAGTGTACCAGTAAGAGCCCAGGAATATTATGCCAGTCAGAGCCCAGGAATATTATGCCAGTCAGAGCCCAGGAATATTATGCCAGTCAGATACCAGTAATATAGTGCCAGTCAGAGCCCAGTAATATTATGCCAGTCAGAGCCCAGTAATATTATGCCTGTCAGAGCCCAATAATATAGTGCCATTCAGAGCCCAGTAATATTATGCCAGTCAGAGCCCAGTAATATTGTGCCAGTCAGATACCAGTAATATAGTGCCAGTCAGAGCCCAGTAATAGTGTGCCAATCAGAGCCCAGTAATATTATGCTATTATGCCAGTCAGAGCCCAGTAATATTATGCTATTATGCCAGTCAGAGCCCAGTAATATTATGCCAGTCAGAGACCAGTAATAGTGTGCCAGTCAGAGCTCAGGAATATTATGCCAGTCAGAGCCCAGGAATATTATGCCAGTCAGATACCAGGAATAGTGTACCAGTAAGAGCCCAGGAATATTATGCCAGTCAGAGCCCAGGAATATTATGCCAGTCAGAGCCCAGGAATATTATGCCAGTCAGATACCAGTAATATAGTGCCAGTCAGAGCCCAGTAATATTATGCCAGTCAGAGCCCAGTAATATTATGCCTGTCAGAGCCCAATAATATAGTGCCATTCAGAGCCCAGTAATATTATGCCAGTCAGAGCCCAGTAATATTGTGCCAGTCAGATACCAGTAATATAGTGCCAGTCAGAGCCCAGTAATAGTGTGCCAATCAGAGCCCAGTAATATTATGCTATTATGCCAGTCAGAGCCCAGTAATATTATGCTATTATGCCAGTCAGAGCCCAGTAATATTATGCCAGTCAGAGACCAGTAATAGTGTGCCAGTCAGAGCACAGGAATATTATGCCAGTCAGAGCCCAGGAATATTATGCCAGTCAGATACCAGGAATATTATGCCAGTCAGAGCCCAGGAATATTGTGCAAGTCAGAGCCCAGTAATATTATGCCAGTCAGAGCCCAGTAATAGTGTGCCAGTCAGAGCCCAGGAATATTATGCCAGTCAGATACCAGGAATATTATGCCAATCAGAGCCCAGGAATATTGTGCCAGTCAGATACCAGTAATAGTGTGCCAGTCAGAGCCCAGGAATATTATGCCAGTCAGAGCCCAGGAATATTATGCCAGTCAGAGCCCAATAATATAGTGCCATTCAGAGCCCAGTAATATTATGCCAGTCAGAGCCCAGTAATATTGTGCCAGTCAGATACCAGTAATATAGTGCCAGTCAGAGCCCAGTAATAGTGTGCCAATCAGAGCCCAGTAATATTATGCTATTATGCCAGTCAGAGCCCAGTAATATTATGCTATTATGCCAGTCAGAGCCCAGTAATATTATGCCAGTCAGAGACCAGTAATAGTGTGCCAGTCAGAGCTCAGGAATATTATGCCAGTCAGAGCCCAGGAATATTATGCCAGTCAGATACCAGGAATAGTGTACCAGTAAGAGCCCAGGAATATTATGCCAGTCAGAGCCCAGGAATATTATGCCAGTCAGAGCCCAGGAATATTATGCCAGTCAGATACCAGTAATATAGTGCCAGTCAGAGCCCAGTAATATTATGCCAGTCAGAGCCCAGTAATATTATGCCTGTCAGAGCCCAATAATATAGTGCCATTCAGAGCCCAGTAATATTATGCCAGTCAGAGCCCAGTAATATTGTGCCAGTCAGATACCAGTAATATAGTGCCAGTCAGAGCCCAGTAATAGTGTGCCAATCAGAGCCCAGTAATATTATGCTATTATGCCAGTCAGAGCCCAGTAATATTATGCTATTATGCCAGTCAGAGCCCAGTAATATTATGCCAGTCAGAGACCAGTAATAGTGTGCCAGTCAGAGCACAGGAATATTATGCCAGTCAGAGCCCAGGAATATTATGCCAGTCAGATACCAGGAATATTATGCCAGTCAGAGCCCAGGAATATTGTGCCAGTCAGAGCCCAGTAATATTATGCCAGTCAGAGCCCAGTAATAGTGTGCCAGTCAGAGCCCAGGAATATTATGCCAGTCAGATACCAGGAATATTATGCCAATCAGAGCCCAGGAATATTGTGCCAGTCAGATACCAGTAATAGTGTGCCAGTCAGAGCCCAGGAATATTATGCCAGTCAGAGCCCAGGAATATTATGCCAGTCAGATACCAGGAATATTATGCCAATCAGAGCCCAGGAATATTGTGCCAGTCAGATACCAGTAATAGTGTGCCAGTCAGAGCCCAGGAATATTATGCCAGTCAGAGCCCAGGAATATTATGCCAGTCAGAGCCCAGGAATATTGTGCCAGTCAGATACCATTAATATAGTGCCAGTCAGAGCCCAGTAATATTATGCCACTCAGAGCCCAGTAATATTATGCCATTCAGAGCCCAGTAATATTATGCCAGTCAGAGCCCAGTAATATAGTGCCAGTCAGAGCCCAGTAATAGTGTGCCAATCAGAGCCCAGTAATATTATGCTATTATGCCAGTCAGAGCCCAGTAATATTATGCCAGTCAGAGCCCAGTAATAGTGTGCCAGTCAGAGCCCAGGAATATTATGCCAGTCAGAGCCCAGGAATATTATGCCAGTCAGATACCAGGAATATTATGCCAGTCAGAGCCCAGGAATATTGTGCCAGTCAGATACCAGTAATAGTGTGCCAGTCAGATACCAGTAATATAGTGCCAGTCAGAGCCCAGGAATATTATGCCAGTCAGAGCCCAGGAATATGATGCCAGTCAGAGCCCAGGAATATTATGCCAGTCAGAGCCCAGGAATATTATGCCAGTCAGATACCAGGAATATTATGCCAATCAGAGCCCAGGAATATTGTGCCAGTCAGATACCAGTAATAGTGTGCCAGTCAGAGCCCAGGAATATTATGCCAGTCAGAGCCCAGGAATATTATGCCAGTCAGAGCCCAGGAATATTATGCCAGTCAGATACCAGGAATATTATGCCAATCAGAGCCCAGGAATATTGTGCCAGTCAGATACCAGTAATAGTGTGCCAGTCAGAGCCCAGGAATATTATGCCAGTCAGAGCCCAGGAATATTATGCCAGTCAGAGCCCAGGAATATTATGCCAGTCAGAGCCCAGGAATATTGTGCCAGTCAGATTCCAGTAATATAGTGCCAGTCAGAGCCCAGTAATATTATGCCAGTCAGAGCCCAGTAATATTATGCCAGTCAGAGCCCAGTAATATTATGCCATTCAGAGCCCAGTAATATTATGCCAGTCAGAGCCCAGTAATATAGTGCCAGTCAGAGCCCAGTAATAGTGTGCCAATCAGAGCCCAGTAATATTATGCTATTATGCCAGTCAGAGCCCAGTAATATTATGCCAGTCAGAGCCCAGTAATAGTGTGCCAGTCAGAGCCCAGGAATATTATGCCAGTCAGAGCCCAGGAATATTATGCCAGTCAGATACCAGGAATATTATGCCAGTCAGAGCCCAGGAATATTGTGCCAGTCAGATACCAGTAATAGTGTGCCAGTCAGATACCAGTAATATAGTGCCAGTCAGAGCCCAGGAATATTATGCCAGTCAGAGCCCAGGAATATGATGCCAGTCAGAGCCCAGGAATATTATGCCAGTCAGATACCAGGAATAGTGCGCCAGTCAGAGCCTAAGAATATTATGCCAGTCAGAGCCCAGGAATATTATGCCAGTCAGAGCCAAGGAATAGTGTGCCAGTCAGATTCCAGTAATATTGTGCCAGTCAGATACCAGTAATATTGTGCCAGTCAGAGCCCAGGGATATTATGCCAGTCAGATACCAGGAATAGTGTGCCAGTCAGAGCCCAGGAATATTATGCCAGTCAGAGCCCAGGAATATTATGCCAGTCAGAGTCCAGTAATATAGTGCCAGCCAGAGCCCAGTAATATAGTGCCAGCCATATGCCCAGTAATATAGTGCCAGCCAGATGCCCAGTAATATAGTGCCACTCAGAGCCCAGGAATATTATGCCAGTCAGAGCCCAGTAATATAGTGCCAGCCAGAGCCCAGTAATATAGTGCCAGCCAGATGCCCAGTAATATAGTGCCAGTCAGAGCCCAGGAATATTATGCCAGTCAGAGCCCAGTAATATAGTGCCAGCCAGAGCCCAGTAATATAGTGCCAGCCAGATGCCCAGTAATATAGTGCCAGCCAGATGCCCAGTAATATAGTGCCACTAAGAGCAAAGGAATATTATGCCAATCAGAGCCCAGTAATATAGTGCCACCCAGATCTCAGTAATATAGTGCCAGCCAGATGCCCAGTAATATAGTGCCACTCAGAGCCCAGGAATATTATGCCAGTCAGAGCCCAGTAATATAGTGCAAGCCAGAGCCCAGTAATATAGTGCCAGCCAGAGCCCAGTAATATAGTGCCAGCCAGATGCCCAGTAATATAGTGCCAACCAGAGCCCAGTAATATAGTGCCAGCCATAGCCCAGTAATATAGTGCCAGCCAGATGCCCAGTAATAAAGTGCCAGCCATAGCCCAGTAATAGTGTTGCAGCCAGATGCCCAGTAATATAGTGCCAACCAGAGCCCAGTAATATAGTGCCAGCCAGAGCCCAGTAATATTGTGCCAGCCAGATGCCCAGTAATAAAGTGCCAGCCATAGCCCAGTAATAGTGTGCCAGCCAGAACCCAGTAATATTGTGCCAATCTGAGCCCTGTAATATGGTGCCAGTAAGAGCCCAGGAATATTGTGCCAGTCAGACACCAGTAATATAGTGCCAGTCAGATACCAGGAATATTGTGCCAGTCAGATACCAGGAATATTGTGCCAGTCAGATACCAGGAATATTGTGCCAGTCAGAGCCCAGGAATATTGTGCCAGTCAGATACCAGTAATATAGTGCCAGTCAGAGCCCAGTAATAGTATGCCAGTCAGAGCCCAGTAATATTGTGCCAGTCAGATACCAGAAATATAGTGCCAGTCAGAGCCCAGTAATAGTGTGCCAATCAGAGCCCAGTAATATTATGCTATTATGCCAGTCAGAGCCCAGTAATATTATGCCAGTCAGAGCCCAGTAATAGTGTGCCAGTCAGAGCCCAGGAATATTATGCCAGTCAGAGCCCAGGAATATTATGCCAGTCAGATACCAGGAATATTATGCCAGTCAGAGCCCAGGAATATTGTGCCAGTCAGATACCAGTAATAGTGTGCCAGTCAGATACCAGTAATATAGTGCCAGTCAGAGCCCAGGAATATTATGCCAGTCAGAGCCCAGGAATATGATGCCAGTCAGAGCCCAGGAATATTATGCCAGTCAGATACCAGGAATAGTGCGCCAGTCAGAGCCCAGGAATATTATGCCAGTCAGAGCCCAGGAATATTATGCCAGTCAGAGCCAAGGAATAGTGTGCCAGTCAGATTCCAGTAATATTGTGCCAGTCAGATACCAGTAATATTGTGCCAGTCAGAGCCCAGGGATATTATGCCAGTCAGATACCAGGAATAGTGTGCCAGTCAGAGCCCAGGAATATTATGCCAGTCAGAGCCCAGGAATATTATGCCAGTCAGAGCCCAGTAATATAGTGCCAGCCAGAGCCCAGTAATATAGTGCCAGCCATATGCCCAGTAATATAGTGCCAGCCAGATGCCCAGTAATATAGTGCCACTCAGAGCCCAGGAATATTATGCCAGTCAGAGCCCAGTAATATAGTGCCAGCCAGAGCCCAGTAATATAGTGCCAGCCAGATGCCCAGTAATATAGTGCCAGTCAGAGCCCAGGAATATAATGCCAGTCAGAGCCCAGTAATATAGTGCCAGCCAGAGCCCAGTAATATAGTGCCAGCCAGATGCCCAGTAATATAGTGCCAGCCAGATGCCCAGTAATATAGTGCCACTCAGAGCCCAGGAATGTTATGCCAATCAGAGCCCAGTAATATAGTGCCACCCAGATCCCAGTAATATAGTGCCAGCCAGATGCCCAGTAATATAGTGCCACTCAGAGCCCAGGAATATTATGCCAGTCAGAGCCCAGTAATATAGTGCAAGCCAGAGCCCAGTAATATAGTGACAGCCAGAGCCCAGTAATATAGTGCCAGCCAGATGCCCAGTAATATAGTGCCAACCAGAGCCCAGTAATATTATGCCAGTCAGAGACCAGTAATAGTGTGCCAGTCAGAGCCCAGGAATATTATGCCAGTCAGAGCCCAGGAATATTATGCCAGTCAGATACCAGGAATATTATGCCAGTCAGAGCCCAGGAATATTGTGCCAGTCAGAGCCCAGGAATATTATGCCAGTCAGATACCAGGAATATAGTGCCAGTCAGAGCCCAGTAATAGTGTGCCAGTCAGAACCCAGGAATATTGTGCCAGTCAGAGCCCAGTAATATTGTGCCAGTCAGAACCCAGGAATATTGTGCCAGTCAGATACCAGGAATATTGTGCCAGTCAGAGCCCAGGAATATTGTGCCAGTCAGATACCAGTAATATAGTGCCAGTCAGAGCCCAGTAATAGTGTGCCAATCAGAGACCCAGTAATATTATGCCAGTCAGAGCCCAGTAATAGTGTGCCAATCAGAGCCCAGTAATATTATGCCAGTCAGAGCCCAGTAATAGTGTGCCAGTCAGAGCCCAGGAATATTATGCCAGTCAGATACCAGGAATATTATGCCAATCAGAGCCCAGGAATATTGTGCCAGTCAGATACCAGTAATATAGTGCCAGTCAGAGCCCAGGAATATTATGCCAGTCAGAGCCCAGGAATATTATGCCAGTCAGAGCCCAGGAATATTATGCCAGTCAGATACCAGGAATAGTGTACCAGTCAGAGCCCAGGAATATTATGCCAGTCAGAGCCCAGGAATATTATGCCAGTCAGAGCCCAGTAATATTGTGCCAGTCAGATACCAGTAATATAGTGCCAGTCAGAGCCCAGTAATAGTGTGCCAATCAGAGCCCAGTAATATTATGCCAGTCAGAGCCCAGGAATATTATGCCAGTCAGAGCCCAGTAATATTGTGCCAGTCAGATACCAGTAATATAGTGCCAGTCAGAGCCCAGTAATAGTGTGCCAATCAGAGCCCAGTAATATTATGCCAGTCAGAGCCCAGTAATAGTGTGCCAGTCAGAGCCCAGGAATATTATGCCAGTCAGATACCAGGAATATTATGCCAATCAGAGCCCAGGAATATTGTGCCAGTCAGATACCAGTAATATAGTGCCAGTCAGAGCCCAGGAATATTATGCCAGTCAGAGCCCAGGAATATTATGCCAGTCAGATACCAGGAATAGTGTACCAGTCAGAGCCCAGGAATATTATGCCAGTCAGAGCCCAGGAATATTATGCCAGTCAGAGCCGAGGAATATTGTGCCAGTCAGATACCAGTAATATAGTGCCAGTCAGAGCCCAGTAATATTATGCTAGTCAGAGCCCAGTAATATTATGCCTGTCAGAGCCCAGTAATATAGTGCCATTCAGAGCCCAGTAATATTATGCCAGTCAGAGCCCAGTAATATTGTGCCAGTCAGAAACCAGTAATATAGTGCCAGTCAGAGCCCAGTAATAGTGTGCCAATCAGAGCCCAGTAATATTATGCCAGTCAGAGCCCAGTAATATTATGCCAGTCAGAGCCCAGTAATAGTGTGCCAGTCAGAGCCCAGTAATATTATGCCAGTCAGAGTCCAGTAATAGTGTGCCAGTCAGAGCCCTCTAATATTATGCCAGTCAGAGTCCAGGAATATTATGCCAGTCAGATACCAGGAATATTATGCCAGTCAGAGCCCAGGAATATTGTGCCAGTCAGATACCAGTAATAGTGTGCCAGTCAGATACCAGTAATATAGTGCCAGTCAGAGCCCAGGAATATTATGCCAGTCAGATCCCAGGAATATGATGCCAGTCAGAGCCCAGTAATATTATGCCAATCAGAGCCCAGTAATAGTGTGCCAGTCAGAGCCCAGGAATATTATGCCAGTCAGATACCAGTAATATAGTGCCAGTCAGAGCCCAGGAATATTATGCCAGTCAGAGCCCAGGAATATTATGCCAGTCAGATACCAGGAATAGTGTACCAGTCAGAGCCCAGGAATATTATGCCAGTCAGAGCCCAGGAATATTATGCCAGTCAGATACCAGTAATATAGTGCCAGTCAGAGCCCAGTAATATTATGCTAGTCAGAGCCCAGTAATATTATGCCTGTCAGAGCCCAGTAATATAGTGCCATTCAGAGCCCAGTAATATTATGCCAGTCAGAGCCCAGTAATATTGTGCCAGTCAGAAACCAGTAATATAGTGCCAGTCAGAGCCCAGTAATAGTGTGCCAATCAGAGCCCAGTAATATTATGCCAGTCAGAGCCCAGTAATATTATGCCAGTCAGAGCCCAGTAATAGTGTGCCAGTCAGAGCCCAGTAATATTATGCCAGTCAGAGTCCAGTAATAGTGTGCCAGTCAGAGCACTGGAATATTGTGCCAGTCAGAGTCCAGGAATATTATGCCAGTCAGATACCAGGAATATTATGCCAGTCAGAGCCCAGTAATATTATGCCTGTCAGAGCCCAGTAATATAGTGCCATTCAGAGCCCAGTAATATTATGCCAGTCAGAGCCCAGTAATATTGTGCCAGTCAGAAACCAGTAATATAGTGCCAGTCAGAGCCCAGTAATAGTGTGCCAATCAGAGCCCAGTAATATTATGCCAGTCAGAGCCCAGTAATATTATGCCAGTCAGAGCCCAGTAATAGTGTGCCAGTCAGAGCCCAGTAATATTATGCCAGTCAGAGTCCAGTAATAGTGTGCCAGTCAGAGCCCTGGAATATTATGCCAGTCAGAGTCCAGGAATATTATGCCAGTCAGATACCAGGAATATTATGCCAGTCAGAGCCCAGGAATATTGTGCCAGTCAGATACCAGTAATAGTGTGCCAGTCAGATACCAGTAATATAGTGCCAGTCAGAGCCCAGGAATATTATGCCAGTCAGATCCCAGGAATATGATGCCAGTCAGAGCCCAGTAATATTATGCCAATCAGAGCCCAGTAATAGTGTGCCAGTCAGAGCCCAGGAATATTATGCCAGTCAGATACCAGTAATATAGTGCCAGTCAGAGCCCAGGAATATTATGCCAGTCAGAGCCCAGGAATATTATGCCAGTCAGATACCAGGAATAGTGTACCAGTCAGAGCCCAGGAATATTATGCCAGTCAGAGCCCAGGAATATTATGCCAGTCAGAGCCCAGGAATATTGTGCCAGTCAGATACCAGTAATATAGTGCCAGTCAGAGCCCAGTAATATTATGCTAGTCAGAGCCCAGTAATATTATGCCTGTCAGAGCCCAGTAATATAGTGCCATTCAGAGCCCAGTAATATTATGCCAGTCAGAGCCCAGTAATATTGTGCCAGTCAGAAACCAGTAATATAGTGCCAGTCAGAGCCCAGTAATAGTGTGCCAATCAGAGCCCAGTAATATTATGCCAGTCAGAGCCCAGTAATATTATGCCAGTCAGAGCCCAGTAATAGTGTGCCAGTCAGAGCCCAGTAATATTATGCCAGTCAGAGTCCAGTAATAGTGTGCCAGTCAGAGCACTGGAATATTATGCCAGTCAGAGTCCAGGAATATTATGCCAGTCAGATACCAGGAATATTATGCCAGTCAGAGCCCAGGAATATTGTGCCAGTCAGATACCAGTAATAGTGTGCCAGTCAGATACCAGTAATATAGTGCCAGTCAGAGCCCAGGAATATTATGCCAGTCAGATCCCAGGAATATGATGCCAGTCAGAGCCCAGTAATATTATGCCAATCAGAGCCCAGTAATAGTGTGCCAGTCAGAGCCCAGGAATATTATGCCAGTCAGATACCAGGAATATTATGCCAATCAGAGCCCAGGAATATTGTGCCAGTCAGATACCAGTAATAGTGTGCCAGTCAGAGCCCAGGAATATTATGCCAGTCAGAGCCCAGGATTATTATGCCAGTCAGAGCCCAGGAATATTGTGCTAGTCAGAGCCCAGTAATATTATGCCAGTCAGAGCCCAGTAATATTATGCCATTCAGAGCCCAGTAATATTATGCCAGTCAGAGCCCAGTAATATTGTGCCAGTCAGAGCCCAGTAATAGTGTGCCAATCAGAGCCCAGTAATATTATGCCAGTCAGAGCCCAGTATTAGTGTGCCAGTCAGAGCCCAGGAATATTATGCCAGTCAGATACCAGGAATATTATGCCAATCAGAGCCCAGGAATATTGTGCCAGTCAGATACCAGTAATATAATGCCAGTCAGAGCACAGGAGTATTATGCCAGTCAGAGCCCAGGAATATTATGCCAGTCAGAGCCCAGGAATATTATGCCAGTCAGATACCAGGAATAGTGTACCAGTCAGAGCCCAGTAATATAGTGCCAGTCAGAGCCCAGGAATATTATGCCAGTCAGAGCCCAGGAATATTATGCCAGTCAGAGCCCAGGAATAGTGTACCAGTAAGAGCCCAGGAATATTATGCCAGTCAGAGCCCAGGAATATTATGCCAGTCAGAGCCCAGGAATATTATGCCAGTCAGATACCCGTAATATAGTGCCAGTCAGAGCCCAGTAATATTATGCCAGTCAGAGCCCAGTAATATTATGCCTGTCAGAGCCCAATAATATAGTGCCATTCAGAGCCCAGTAATATTATGCCAGTCAGAGCCCAGTAATATTGTGCCAGTCAGATACCAGTAATATAGTGCCAGTCAGAGCCCAGTAATAGTGTGCCAATCAGAGCCCAGTAATATTATGCTATTATGCCAGTCAGAGCCCAGTAATATTATGCTATTATGCCAGTCAGAGCCCAGTAATATTATGCTATTATGCCAGTCAGAGCCCAGTAATATTATGCCAGTCAGAGCCCAGTAATATTATGCCAGTCAGAGCCCAGTAATATTATGCCATTCAGAGCCCAGTAATATTATGCCAGTCAGAGCCCAGTAATATTGTGCCAGTCAGAGCCCAGTAATAGTGTGCCAATCAGAGCCCAGTAATATTATGCCAGTCAGAGCCCAGTATTAGTGTGCCAGTCAGAGCCCAGGAATATTATGCCAGTCAGATACCAGGAATATTATGCCAATCAGAGCCCAGGAATATTGTGCCAGTCAGATACCAGTAATATAGTGCCAGTCAGAGCACAGGAGTATTATGCCAGTCAGAGCCCAGGAATATTATGCCAGTCAGAGCCCAGGAATATTATGCCAGTCAGATACCAGGAATAGTGTACCAGTCAGAGCCCAGTAATATAGTGCCAGTCAGAGCCCAGGAATATTATGCCAGTCAGAGCCCAGGAATATTATGCCAGTCAGAGCCCAGGAATATTATGCCAGTCAGATACCAGGAATATTATGCCAGTCAGAGCCCAGGAATATTGTGCCAGTCAGATACCAGTAATAGTGTGCCAGTCAGATACCAGTAATATAGTGCCAGTCAGAGCCCAGGAATATTATGCCAGTCAGAGCCCAGGAATATGATGCCAGTCAGAGCCCAGGAATATTATGCCAGTCAGATACCAGGAATAGTGCGCCAGTCAGAGCCTAGGAATATTATGCCAGTCAGAGCCCAGGAATATTATGCCAGTCAGAGCCAAGGAATAGTGTGCCAGTCAGATTCCAGTAATATTGTGCCAGTCAGATACCAGTAATATTGTGCCAGTCAGAGCCCAGGGATATTATGCCAGTCAGATACCAGGAATAGTGTGCCAGTCAGAGCCCAGGAATATTATGCCAGTCAGAGCCCAGGAATATTATGCCAGTCAGAGTCCAGTAATATAGTGCCAGCCAGAGCCCAGTAATATAGTGCCAGCCATATGCCCAGTAATATAGTGCCAGCCAGATGCCCAGTAATATAGTGCCACTCAGAGCCCAGGAATATTATGCCAGTCAGAGCCCAGTAATATAGTGCCAGCCAGAGCCCAGTAATATAGTGCCAGCCAGATGCCCAGTAATATAGTGCCAGTCAGAGCCCAGGAATATTATGCCAGTCAGAGCCCAGTAATATAGTGCCAGCCAGAGCCCAGTAATATAGTGCCAGCCAGATGCCCAGTAATATAGTGCCAGCCAGATGCCCAGTAATATAGTGCCACTAAGAGCAAAGGAATATTATGCCAATCAGAGCCCAGTAATATAGTGCCACCCAGATCTCAGTAATATAGTGCCAGCCAGATGCCCAGTAATATAGTGCCACTCAGAGCCCAGGAATATTATGCCAGTCAGAGCCCAGTAATATAGTGCAAGCCAGAGCCCAGTAATATAGTGCCAGCCAGAGCCCAGTAATATAGTGCCAGCCAGATGCCCAGTAATATAGTGCCAACCAGAGCCCAGTAATATAGTGCCAGCCATAGCCCAGTAATATAGTGCCAGCCAGATGCCCAGTAATAAAGTGCCAGCCATAGCCCAGTAATAGTGTTGCAGCCAGATGCCCAGTAATATAGTGCCAACCAGAGCCCAGTAATATAGTGCCAGCCAGAGCCCAGTAATATTGTGCCAGCCAGATGCCCAGTAATAAAGTGCCAGCCATAGCCCAGTAATAGTGTGCCAGCCAGAACCCAGTAATATTGTGCCAATCTGAGCCCTGTAATATGGTGCCAGTAAGAGCCCAGGAATATTGTGCCAGTCAGACACCAGTAATATAGTGCCAGTCAGATACCAGGAATATTGTGCCAGTCAGATACCAGGAATATTGTGCCAGTCAGATACCAGGAATATTGTGCCAGTCAGAGCCCAGGAATATTGTGCCAGTCAGATACCAGTAATATAGTGCCAGTCAGAGCCCAGTAATAGTATGCCAGTCAGAGCCCAGTAATATTGTGCCAGTCAGATACCAGAAATATAGTGCCAGTCAGAGCCCAGTAATAGTGTGCCAATCAGAGCCCAGTAATATTATGCTATTATGCCAGTCAGAGCCCAGTAATATTATGCCAGTCAGAGCCCAGTAATAGTGTGCCAGTCAGAGCCCAGGAATATTATGCCAGTCAGAGCCCAGGAATATTATGCCAGTCAGATACCAGGAATATTATGCCAGTCAGAGCCCAGGAATATTGTGCCAGTCAGATACCAGTAATAGTGTGCCAGTCAGATACCAGTAATATAGTGCCAGTCAGAGCCCAGGAATATTATGCCAGTCAGAGCCCAGGAATATGATGCCAGTCAGAGCCCAGGAATATTATGCCAGTCAGATACCAGGAATAGTGCGCCAGTCAGAGCCCAGGAATATTATGCCAGTCAGAGCCCAGGAATATTATGCCAGTCAGAGCCAAGGAATAGTGTGCCAGTCAGATTCCAGTAATATTGTGCCAGTCAGATACCAGTAATATTGTGCCAGTCAGAGCCCAGGGATATTATGCCAGTCAGATACCAGGAATAGTGTGCCAGTCAGAGCCCAGGAATATTATGCCAGTCAGAGCCCAGGAATATTATGCCAGTCAGAGCCCAGTAATATAGTGCCAGCCAGAGCCCAGTAATATAGTGCCAGCCATATGCCCAGTAATATAGTGCCAGCCAGATGCCCAGTAATATAGTGCCACTCAGAGCCCAGGAATATTATGCCAGTCAGAGCCCAGTAATATAGTGCCAGCCAGAGCCCAGTAATATAGTGCCAGCCAGATGCCCAGTAATATAGTGCCAGTCAGAGCCCAGGAATATAATGCCAGTCAGAGCCCAGTAATATAGTGCCAGCCAGAGCCCAGTAATATAGTGCCAGCCAGATGCCCAGTAATATAGTGCCAGCCAGATGCCCAGTAATATAGTGCCACTCAGAGCCCAGGAATGTTATGCCAATCAGAGCCCAGTAATATAGTGCCACCCAGATCCCAGTAATATAGTGCCAGCCAGATGCCCAGTAATATAGTGCCACTCAGAGCCCAGGAATATTATGCCAGTCAGAGCCCAGTAATATAGTGCAAGCCAGAGCCCAGTAATATAGTGACAGCCAGAGCCCAGTAATATAGTGCCAGCCAGATGCCCAGTAATATAGTGCCAACCAGAGCCCAGTAATATTATGCCAGTCAGAGACCAGTAATAGTGTGCCAGTCAGAGCCCAGGAATATTATGCCAGTCAGAGCCCAGGAATATTATGCCAGTCAGATACCAGGAATATTATGCCAGTCAGAGCCCAGGAATATTGTGCCAGTCAGAGCCCAGGAATATTATGCCAGTCAGATACCAGGAATATAGTGCCAGTCAGAGCCCAGTAATAGTGTGCCAGTCAGAACCCAGGAATATTGTGCCAGTCAGAGCCCAGTAATATTGTGCCAGTCAGAACCCAGGAATATTGTGCCAGTCAGATACCAGGAATATTGTGCCAGTCAGAGCCCAGGAATATTGTGCCAGTCAGATACCAGTAATATAGTGCCAGTCAGAGCCCAGTAATAGTGTGCCAATCAGAGACCCAGTAATATTATGCCAGTCAGAGCCCAGTAATAGTGTGCCAATCAGAGCCCAGTAATATTATGCCAGTCAGAGCCCAGTAATAGTGTGCCAGTCAGAGCCCAGGAATATTATGCCAGTCAGATACCAGGAATATTATGCCAATCAGAGCCCAGGAATATTGTGCCAGTCAGATACCAGTAATATAGTGCCAGTCAGAGCCCAGGAATATTATGCCAGTCAGAGCCCAGGAATATTATGCCAGTCAGAGCCCAGGAATATTATGCCAGTCAGATACCAGGAATAGTGTACCAGTCAGAGCCCAGGAATATTATGCCAGTCAGAGCCCAGGAATATTATGCCAGTCAGAGCCCAGTAATATTGTGCCAGTCAGATACCAGTAATATAGTGCCAGTCAGAGCCCAGTAATAGTGTGCCAATCAGAGCCCAGTAATATTATGCCAGTCAGAGCCCAGGAATATTATGCCAGTCAGAGCCCAGTAATATTGTGCCAGTCAGATACCAGTAATATAGTGCCAGTCAGAGCCCAGTAATAGTGTGCCAATCAGAGCCCAGTAATATTATGCCAGTCAGAGCCCAGTAATAGTGTGCCAGTCAGAGCCCAGGAATATTATGCCAGTCAGATACCAGGAATATTATGCCAATCAGAGCCCAGGAATATTGTGCCAGTCAGATACCAGTAATATAGTGCCAGTCAGAGCCCAGGAATATTATGCCAGTCAGAGCCCAGGAATATTATGCCAGTCAGATACCAGGAATAGTGTACCAGTCAGAGCCCAGGAATATTATGCCAGTCAGAGCCCAGGAATATTATGCCAGTCAGAGCCGAGGAATATTGTGCCAGTCAGATACCAGTAATATAGTGCCAGTCAGAGCCCAGTAATATTATGCTAGTCAGAGCCCAGTAATATTATGCCTGTCAGAGCCCAGTAATATAGTGCCATTCAGAGCCCAGTAATATTATGCCAGTCAGAGCCCAGTAATATTGTGCCAGTCAGAAACCAGTAATATAGTGCCAGTCAGAGCCCAGTAATAGTGTGCCAATCAGAGCCCAGTAATATTATGCCAGTCAGAGCCCAGTAATATTATGCCAGTCAGAGCCCAGTAATAGTGTGCCAGTCAGAGCCCAGTAATATTATGCCAGTCAGAGTCCAGTAATAGTGTGCCAGTCAGAGCCCTGGAATATTATGCCAGTCAGAGTCCAGGAATATTATGCCAGTCAGATACCAGGAATATTATGCCAGTCAGAGCCCAGGAATATTGTGCCAGTCAGATACCAGTAATAGTGTGCCAGTCAGATACCAGTAATATAGTGCCAGTCAGAGCCCAGGAATATTATGCCAGTCAGATCCCAGGAATATGATGCCAGTCAGAGCCCAGTAATATTATGCCAATCAGAGCCCAGTAATAGTGTGCCAGTCAGAGCCCAGGAATATTATGCCAGTCAGATACCAGTAATATAGTGCCAGTCAGAGCCCAGGAATATTATGCCAGTCAGAGCCCAGGAATATTATGCCAGTCAGATACCAGGAATAGTGTACCAGTCAGAGCCCAGGAATATTATGCCAGTCAGAGCCCAGGAATATTATGCCAGTCAGAGCCCAGGAATATTGTGCCAGTCAGATACCAGTAATATAGTGCCAGTCAGAGCCCAGTAATATTATGCTAGTCAGAGCCCAGTAATATTATGCCTGTCAGAGCCCAGTAATATAGTGCCATTCAGAGCCCAGTAATATTATGCCAGTCAGAGCCCAGTAATATTGTGCCAGTCAGAAACCAGTAATATAGTGCCAGTCAGAGCCCAGTAATAGTGTGCCAATCAGAGCCCAGTAATATTATGCCAGTCAGAGCCCAGTAATATTATGCCAGTCAGAGCCCAGTAATAGTGTGCCAGTCAGAGCCCAGTAATATTATGCCAGTCAGAGTCCAGTAATAGTGTGCCAGTCAGAGCACTGGAATATTGTGCCAGTCAGAGTCCAGGAATATTATGCCAGTCAGATACCAGGAATATTATGCCAGTCAGAGCCCAGTAATATTATGCCTGTCAGAGCCCAGTAATATAGTGCCATTCAGAGCCCAGTAATATTATGCCAGTCAGAGCCCAGTAATATTGTGCCAGTCAGAAACCAGTAATATAGTGCCAGTCAGAGACCAGTAATAGTGTGCCAATCAGAGCCCAGTAATATTATGCCAGTCAGAGCCCAGTAATATTATGCCAGTCAGAGCCCAGTAATAGTGTGCCAGTCAGAGCCCAGTAATATTATGCCAGTCAGAGTCCAGTAATAGTGTGCCAGTCAGAGCCCTGGAATATTATGCCAGTCAGAGTCCAGGAATATTATGCCAGTCAGATACCAGGAATATTATGCCAGTCAGAGCCCAGGAATATTGTGCCAGTCAGATACCAGTAATAGTGTGCCAGTCAGATACCAGTAATATAGTGCCAGTCAGAGCCCAGGAATATTATGCCAGTCAGATCCCAGGAATATGATGCCAGTCAGAGCCCAGTAATATTATGCCAATCAGAGCCCAGTAATAGTGTGCCAGTCAGAGCCCAGGAATATTATGCCAGTCAGATACCAGTAATATAGTGCCAGTCAGAGCCCAGGAATATTATGCCAGTCAGAGCCCAGGAATATTATGCCAGTCAGATACCAGGAATAGTGTACCAGTCAGAGCCCAGGAATATTATGCCAGTCAGAGCCCAGGAATATTATGCCAGTCAGAGCCCAGGAATATTGTGCCAGTCAGATACCAGTAATATAGTGCCAGTCAGAGCCCAGTAATATTATGCTAGTCAGAGCCCAGTAATATTATGCCTGTCAGAGCCCAGTAATATAGTGCCATTCAGAGCCCAGTAATATTATGCCAGTCAGAGCCCAGTAATATTGTGCCAGTCAGAAACCAGTAATATAGTGCCAGTCAGAGCCCAGTAATAGTGTGCCAATCAGAGCCCAGTAATATTATGCCAGTCAGAGCCCAGTAATATTATGCCAGTCAGAGCCCAGTAATAGTGTGCCAGTCAGAGCCCAGTAATATTATGCCAGTCAGAGTCCAGTAATAGTGTGCCAGTCAGAGCACTGGAATATTATGCCAGTCAGAGTCCAGGAATATTATGCCAGTCAGATACCAGGAATATTATGCCAGTCAGAGCCCAGGAATATTGTGCCAGTCAGATACCAGTAATAGTGTGCCAGTCAGATACCAGTAATATAGTGCCAGTCAGAGCCCAGGAATATTATGCCAGTCAGATCCCAGGAATATGATGCCAGTCAGAGCCCAGTAATATTATGCCAATCAGAGCCCAGTAATAGTGTGCCAGTCAGAGCCCAGGAATATTATGCCAGTCAGATACCAGGAATATTATGCCAATCAGAGCCCAGGAATATTGTGCCAGTCAGATACCAGTAATAGTGTGCCAGTCAGAGCCCAGGAATATTATGCCAGTCAGAGCCCAGGATTATTATGCCAGTCAGAGCCCAGGAATATTGTGCCAGTCAGAGCCCAGTAATATTATGCCAGTCAGAGCCCAGTAATATTATGCCATTCAGAGCCCAGTAATATTATGCCAGTCAGAGCCCAGTAATATTGTGCCAGTCAGAGCCCAGTAATAGTGTGCCAATCAGAGCCCAGTAATATTATGCCAGTCAGAGCCCAGTATTAGTGTGCCAGTCAGAGCCCAGGAATATTATGCCAGTCAGATACCAGGAATATTATGCCAATCAGAGCCCAGGAATATTGTGCCAGTCAGATACCAGTAATATAATGCCAGTCAGAGCACAGGAGTATTATGCCAGTCAGAGCCCAGGAATATTATGCCAGTCAGAGCCCAGGAATATTATGCCAGTCAGATACCAGGAATAGTGTACCAGTCAGAGCCCAGTAATATAGTGCCAGTCAGAGCCCAGGAATATTATGCCAGTCAGAGCCCAGGAATATTATGCCAGTCAGAGCCCAGGAATAGTGTACCAGTAAGAGCCCAGGAATATTATGCCAGTCAGAGCCCAGGAATATTATGCCAGTCAGAGCCCAGGAATATTATGCCAGTCAGATACCAGTAATATAGTGCCAGTCAGAGCCCAGTAATATTATGCCAGTCAGAGCCCAGTAATATTATGCCTGTCAGAGCCCAATAATATAGTGCCATTCAGAGCCCAGTAATATTATGCCAGTCAGAGCCCAGTAATATTGTGCCAGTCAGATACCAGTAATATAGTGCCAGTCAGAGCCCAGTAATAGTGTGCCAATCAGAGCCCAGTAATATTATGCTATTATGCCAGTCAGAGCCCAGTAATATTATGCTATTATGCCAGTCAGAGCCCAGTAATATTATGCTATTATGCCAGTCAGAGCCCAGTAATATTATGCCAGTCAGAGCCCAGTAATATTATGCCAGTCAGAGCCCAGTAATATTATGCCATTCAGAGCCCAGTAATATTATGCCAGTCAGAGCCCAGTAATATTGTGCCAGTCAGAGCCCAGTAATAGTGTGCCAATCAGAGCCCAGTAATATTATGCCAGTCAGAGCCCAGTATTAGTGTGCCAGTCAGAGCCCAGGAATATTATGCCAGTCAGATACCAGGAATATTATGCCAATCAGAGCCCAGGAATATTGTGCCAGTCAGATACCAGTAATATAGTGCCAGTCAGAGCACAGGAGTATTATGCCAGTCAGAGCCCAGGAATATTATGCCAGTCAGAGCCCAGGAATATTATGCCAGTCAGATACCAGGAATAGTGTACCAGTCAGAGCCCAGTAATATAGTGCCAGTCAGAGCCCAGGAATATTATGCCAGTCAGAGCCCAGGAATATTATGCCAGTCAGAGCCCAGGAATATTATGCCAGTCAGATACCAGGAATAGTGTACCAGTAAGAGCCCAGGAATATTATGCCAGTCAGAGCCCAGGAATATTATGCCAGTCAGAGCCCAGGAATATTATGCCAGTCAGATACCAGTAATATAGTGCCAGTCAGAGCCCAGTAATATTATGCCAGTCAGAGCCCAGTAATATTATGCCTGTCAGAGCCCAATAATATAGTGCCATTCAGAGCCCAGTAATATTATGCCAGTCAGAGCCCAGTAATATTGTGCCAGTCAGATACCAGTAATATAGTGCCAGTCAGAGCCCAGTAATAGTGTGCCAATCAGAGCCCAGTAATATTATGCTATTATGCCAGTCAGAGCCCAGTAATATTATGCTATTATGCCAGTCAGAGCCCAGTAATATTATGCCAGTCAGAGCCCAGGAATATTATGCCAGTCAGAGCCCAGGAATATTATGCCAGTCAGAGCCCAGGAATATTATGCCAGTCAGATACCAGGAATATTATGCCAGTCAGAGCCCAGGAATATTGTGCCAGTCAGATACCAGTAATAGTGTGCCAGTCAGATACCAGTAATATAGTGCCAGTCAGAGCCCAGGAATATTATGCCAGTCAGAGCCCAGGAATATGATGCCAGTCAGAGCCCAGTAATATTATGCCAGTCAGAGCCCAGTAATAGTGTGCCAGTCAGAGCCCAGGAATATTATGCCAGTCAGATACCAGGAATATTATGCCAATCAGAGCCCAGGAATATTGTGCCAGTCAGATACCAGTAATAGTGTGCCAGTCAGAGCCCAGGAATATTATGCCAGTCAGAGACCAGGAATATTATGCCAGTCAGAGCCCAGGAATATTGTGCCAGTCAGATACCATTAATATAGTGCCAGTCAGAGCCCAGTAATATTATGCCAGTCAGAGCCCAGTAATATTATGCCAGTCAGAGCCCAGTAATATTATGCCATTCAGAGCCCAGTAATATTATGCCAGTCAGAGCCCAGTAATATAGTGCCAGTCAGAGCCCAGTAATAGTGTGCCAATCAGAGCCCAGTAATATTATGCTATTATGCCAGTCAGAGCCCAGTAATATTATGCCAGTCAGAGCCCAGTAATAGTGTGCCAGTCAGAGCCCAGGAATATTATGCCAGTCAGAGCCCAGGAATATTATGCCAGTCAGATACCAGGAATATTATGCCAGTCAGAGCCCAGGAATATTGTGCCAGTCAGATACCAGTAATAGTGTGCCAGTCAGATACCAGTAATATAGTGCCAGTCAGAGCCCAGGAATATTATGCCAGTCAGAGCCCAGGAATATGATGCCAGTCAGAGCCCAGGAATATTATGCCAGTCAGAGCCCAGGAATATTATGCCAGTCAGATACCAGGAATATTATGCCAATCAGAGCCCAGGAATATTGTGCCAGTCAGAAACCAGTAATAGTGTGCCAGTCAGAGCCCAGGAATATTATGCCAGTCAGAGCCCAGGAATATTATGCCAGTCAGAGCCCAGGAATATTATGCCAGTCAGATACCAGGAATATTATGCCAATCAGAGCCCAGGAATATTGTGCCAGTCAGATACCAGTAATAGTGTGCCAGTCAGAGCCCAGGAATATTATGCCAGTCAGAGCCCAGGAATATTATGCCAGTCAGAGCCCAGGAATATTATGCCAGTCAGAGCCCAGGAATATTGTGCCAGTCAGATTCCAGTAATATAGTGCCAGTCAGAGCCCAGTAATATTATGCCAGTCAGAGCCCAGTAATATTATGCCAGTCAGAGCCCAGTAATATTATGCCATTCAGAGCCCAGTAATATTATGCCAGTCAGAGCCCAGTAATATAGTGCCAGTCAGAGCCCAGTAATAGTGTGCCAATCAGAGCCCAGTAATATTATGCTATTATGCCAGTCAGAGCCCAGTAATATTATGCCAGTCAGAGCCCAGTAATAGTGTGCCAGTCAGAGCCCAGGAATATTATGCCAGTCAGAGCCCAGGAATATTATGCCAGTCAGATACCAGGAATATTATGCCAGTCAGAGCCCAGGAATATTGTGCCAGTCAGATACCAGTAATAGTGTGCCAGTCAGATACCAGTAATATAGTGCCAGTCAGAGCCCAGGAATATTATGCCAGTCAGAGCCCAGGAATATGATGCCAGTCAGAGCCCAGGAATATTATGCCAGTCAGATACCAGGAATAGTGCGCCAGTCAGAGCCTAGGAATATTATGCCAGTCAGAGCCCAGGAATATTATGCCAGTCAGAGCCAAGGAATAGTGTGCCAGTCAGATTCCAGTAATATTGTGCCAGTCAGATACCAGTAATATTGTGCCAGTCAGAGCCCAGGGATATTATGCCAGTCAGATACCAGGAATAGTGTGCCAGTCAGAGCCCAGGAATATTATGCCAGTCAGAGCCCAGGAATATTATGCCAGTCAGAGTCCAGTAATATAGTGCCAGCCAGAGCCCAGTAATATAGTGCCAGCCATATGCCCAGTAATATAGTGCCAGCCAGATGCCCAGTAATATAGTGCCACTCAGAGCCCAGGAATATTATGCCAGTCAGAGCCCAGTAATATAGTGCCAGCCAGAGCCCAGTAATATAGTGCCAGCCAGATGCCCAGTAATATAGTGCCAGTCAGAGCCCAGGAATATTATGCCAGTCAGAGCCCAGTAATATAGTGCCAGCCAGAGCCCAGTAATATAGTGCCAGCCAGATGCCCAGTAATATAGTGCCAGCCAGATGCCCAGTAATATAGTGCCACTAAGAGCACAGGAATATTATGCCAATCAGAGCCCAGTAATATAGTGCCACCCAGATCTCAGTAATATAGTGCCAGCCAGATGCCCAGTAATATAGTGCCACTCAGAGCCCAGGAATATTATGCCAGTCAGAGCCCAGTAATATAGTGCAAGCCAGAGCCCAGTAATATAGTGCCAGCCAGAGCCCAGTAATATAGTGCCAGCCAGATGCCCAGTAATATAGTGCCAACCAGAGCCCAGTAATATAGTGCCAGCCATAGCCCAGTAATATAGTGCCAGCCAGATGCCCAGTAATAAAGTGCCAGCCATAGCCCAGTAATAGTGTTGCAGCCAGATGCCCAGTAATATAGTGCCAACCAGAGCCCAGTAATATAGTGCCAGCCAGAGCCCAGTAATATTGTGCCAGCCAGATGCCCAGTAATAAAGTGCCAGCCATAGCCCAGTAATAGTGTGCCAGCCAGAACCCAGTAATATTGTGCCAATCTGAGCCCTGTAATATGGTGCCAGTAAGAGCCCAGGAATATTGTGCCAGTCAGACACCAGTAATATAGTGCCAGTCAGATACCAGGAATATTGTGCCAGTCAGATACCAGGAATATTGTGCCAGTCAGATACCAGGAATATTGTGCCAGTCAGAGCCCAGGAATATTGTGCCAGTCAGATACCAGTAATATAGTGCCAGTCAGAGCCCAGTAATAGTATGCCAGTCAGAGCCCAGTAATATTGTGCCAGTCAGATACCAGAAATATAGTGCCAGTCAGAGCCCAGTAATAGTGTGCCAATCAGAGCCCAGTAATATTATGCTATTATGCCAGTCAGAGCCCAGTAATATTATGCCAGTCAGAGCCCAGTAATAGTGTGCCAGTCAGAGCCCAGGAATATTATGCCAGTCAGAGCCCAGGAATATTATGCCAGTCAGATACCAGGAATATTATGCCAGTCAGAGCCCAGGAATATTGTGCCAGTCAGATACCAGTAATAGTGTGCCAGTCAGATACCAGTAATATAGTGCCAGTCAGAGCCCAGGAATATTATGCCAGTCAGAGCCCAGGAATATGATGCCAGTCAGAGCCCAGGAATATTATGCCAGTCAGATACCAGGAATAGTGCGCCAGTCAGAGCCCAGGAATATTATGCCAGTCAGAGCCCAGGAATATTATGCCAGTCAGAGCCAAGGAATAGTGTGCCAGTCAGATTCCAGTAATATTGTGCCAGTCAGATACCAGTAATATTGTGCCAGTCAGAGCCCAGGGATATTATGCCAGTCAGATACCAGGAATAGTGTGCCAGTCAGAGCCCAGGAATATTATGCCAGTCAGAGCCCAGGAATATTATGCCAGTCAGAGCCCAGTAATATAGTGCCAGCCAGAGCCCAGTAATATAGTGCCAGCCATATGCCCAGTAATATAGTGCCAGCCAGATGCCCAGTAATATAGTGCCACTCAGAGCCCAGGAATATTATGCCAGTCAGAGCCCAGTAATATAGTGCCAGCCAGAGCCCAGTAATATAGTGCCAGCCAGATGCCCAGTAATATAGTGCCAGTCAGAGCCCAGGAATATAATGCCAGTCAGAGCCCAGTAATATAGTGCCAGCCAGAGCCCAGTAATATAGTGCCAGCCAGATGCCCAGTAATATAGTGCCAGCCAGATGCCCAGTAATATAGTGCCACTCAGAGCCCAGGAATGTTATGCCAATCAGAGCCCAGTAATATAGTGCCACCCAGATCCCAGTAATATAGTGCCAGCCAGATGCCCAGTAATATAGTGCCACTCAGAGCCCAGGAATATTATGCCAGTCAGAGCCCAGTAATATAGTGCAAGCCAGAGCCCAGTAATATAGTGACAGCCAGAGCCCAGTAATATAGTGCCAGCCAGATGCCCAGTAATATAGTGCCAACCAGAGCCCAGTAATATTATGCCAGTCAGAGACCAGTAATAGTGTGCCAGTCAGAGCCCAGGAATATTATGCCAGTCAGAGCCCAGGAATATTATGCCAGTCAGATACCAGGAATATTATGCCAGTCAGAGCCCAGGAATATTGTGCCAGTCAGAGCCCAGGAATATTATGCCAGTCAGATACCAGGAATATAGTGCCAGTCAGAGCCCAGTAATAGTGTGCCAGTCAGAACCCAGGAATATTGTGCCAGTCAGAGCCCAGTAATATTGTGCCAGTCAGAACCCAGGAATATTGTGCCAGTCAGATACCAGGAATATTGTGCCAGTCAGAGCCCAGGAATATTGTGCCAGTCAGATACCAGTAATATAGTGCCAGTCAGAGCCCAGTAATAGTGTGCCAATCAGAGACCCAGTAATATTATGCCAGTCAGAGCCCAGTAATAGTGTGCCAATCAGAGCCCAGTAATATTATGCCAGTCAGAGCCCAGTAATAGTGTGCCAGTCAGAGCCCAGGAATATTATGCCAGTCAGATACCAGGAATATTATGCCAATCAGAGCCCAGGAATATTGTGCCAGTCAGATACCAGTAATATAGTGCCAGTCAGAGCCCAGGAATATTATGCCAGTCAGAGCCCAGGAATATTATGCCAGTCAGAGCCCAGGAATATTATGCCAGTCAGATACCAGGAATAGTGTACCAGTCAGAGCCCAGGAATATTATGCCAGTCAGAGCCCAGGAATATTATGCCAGTCAGAGCCCAGGAATATTATGCCAGTCAGAGCCCAGTAATATTGTGCCAGTCAGATACCAGTAATATAGTGCCAGTCAGAGCCCAGTAATAGTGTGCCAATCAGAGCCCAGTAATATTATGCCAGTCAGAGCCCAGGAATATTATGCCAGTCAGAGCCCAGTAATATTGTGCCAGTCAGATACCAGTAATATAGTGCCAGTCAGAGCCCAGTAATAGTGTGCCAATCAGAGCCCAGTAATATTATGCCAGTCAGAGCCCAGTAATAGTGTGCCAGTCAGAGCCCAGGAATATTATGCCAGTCAGATACCAGGAATATTATGCCAATCAGAGCCCAGGAATATTGTGCCAGTCAGATACCAGTAATATAGTGCCAGTCAGAGCCCAGGAATATTATGCCAGTCAGAGCCCAGGAATATTATGCCAGTCAGATACCAGGAATAGTGTACCAGTCAGAGCCCAGGAATATTATGCCAGTCAGAGCCCAGGAATATTATGCCAGTCAGAGCCGAGGAATATTGTGCCAGTCAGATACCAGTAATATAGTGCCAGTCAGAGCCCAGTAATATTATGCTAGTCAGAGCCCAGTAATATTATGCCTGTCAGAGCCCAGTAATATAGTGCCATTCAGAGCCCAGTAATATTATGCCAGTCAGAGCCCAGTAATATTGTGCCAGTCAGAAACCAGTAATATAGTGCCAGTCAGAGCCCAGTAATAGTGTGCCAATCAGAGCCCAGTAATATTATGCCAGTCAGAGCCCAGTAATATTATGCCAGTCAGAGCCCAGTAATAGTGTGCCAGTCAGAGCCCAGTAATATTATGCCAGTCAGAGTCCAGTAATAGTGTGCCAGTCAGAGCCCTGGAATATTATGCCAGTCAGAGTCCAGGAATATTATGCCAGTCAGATACCAGGAATATTATGCCAGTCAGAGCCCAGGAATATTGTGCCAGTCAGATACCAGTAATAGTGTGCCAGTCAGATACCAGTAATATAGTGCCAGTCAGAGCCCAGGAATATTATGCCAGTCAGATCCCAGGAATATGATGCCAGTCAGAGCCCAGTAATATTATGCCAATCAGAGCCCAGTAATAGTGTGCCAGTCAGAGCCCAGGAATATTATGCCAGTCAGATACCAGTAATATAGTGCCAGTCAGAGCCCAGGAATATTATGCCAGTCAGAGCCCAGGAATATTATGCCAGTCAGATACCAGGAATAGTGTACCAGTCAGAGCCCAGGAATATTATGCCAGTCAGAGCCCAGGAATATTATGCCAGTCAGAGCCCAGGAATATTGTGCCAGTCAGATACCAGTAATATAGTGCCAGTCAGAGCCCAGTAATATTATGCTAGTCAGAGCCCAGTAATATTATGCCTGTCAGAGCCCAGTAATATAGTGCCATTCAGAGCCCAGTAATATTATGCCAGTCAGAGCCCAGTAATATTGTGCCAGTCAGAAACCAGTAATATAGTGCCAGTCAGAGCCCAGTAATAGTGTGCCAATCAGAGCCCAGTAATATTATGCCAGTCAGAGCCCAGTAATATTATGCCAGTCAGAGCCCAGTAATAGTGTGCCAGTCAGAGCCCAGTAATATTATGCCAGTCAGAGTCCAGTAATAGTGTGCCAGTCAGAGCACTGGAATATTATGCCAGTCAGAGTCCAGGAATATTATGCCAGTCAGATACCAGGAATATTATGCCAGTCAGAGCCCAGGAATATTGTGCCAGTCAGATACCAGTAATAGTGTGCCAGTCAGATACCAGTAATATAGTGCCAGTCAGAGCCCAGGAATATTATGCCAGTCAGATCCCAGGAATATGATGCCAGTCAGAGCCCAGTAATATTATGCCAATCAGAGCCCAGTAATAGTGTGCCAGTCAGAGCCCAGGAATATTATGCCAGTCAGATACCAGGAATATTATGCCAATCAGAGCCCAGGAATATTGTGCCAGTCAGATACCAGTAATAGTGTGCCAGTCAGAGCCCAGGAATATTATGCCAGTCAGAGCCCAGGATTATTATGCCAGTCAGAGCCCAGGAATATTGTGCCAGTCAGAGCCCAGTAATATTATGCCAGTCAGAGCCCAGTAATATTATGCCATTCAGAGCCCAGTAATATTATGCCAGTCAGAGCCCAGTAATATTGTGCCAGTCAGAGCCCAGTAATAGTGTGCCAATATGAGCCCAGTAATATTATGCCAGTCAGAGCCCAGTATTAGTGTGCCAGTCAGAGCCCAGGAATATTATGCCAGTCAGATACCAGGAATATTATGCCAATCAGAGCCCAGGAATATTGTGCCAGTCAGATACCAGTAATATAATGCCAGTCAGAGCACAGGAGTATTATGCCAGTCAGAGCCCAGGAATATTATGCCAGTCAGAGCCCAGGAATATTATGCCAGTCAGATACCAGGAATAGTGTACCAGTCAGAGCCCAGTAATATAGTGCCAGTCAGAGCCCAGGAATATTATGCCAGTCAGAGCCCAGGAATATTATGCCAGTCAGAGCCCAGGAATAGTGTACCAGTAAGAGCCCAGGAATATTATGCCAGTCAGAGCCCAGGAATATTATGCCAGTCAGAGCCCAGGAATATTATGCCAGTCAGATACCAGTAATATAGTGCCAGTCAGAGCCCAGTAATATTATGCCAGTCAGAGCCCAGTAATATTATGCCTGTCAGAGCCCAATAATATAGTGCCATTCAGAGCCCAGTAATATTATGCCAGTCAGAGCCCAGTAATATTGTGCCAGTCAGATACCAGTAATATAGTGCCAGTCAGAGCCCAGTAATAGTGTGCCAATCAGAGCCCAGTAATATTATGCTATTATGCCAGTCAGAGCCCAGTAATATTATGCTATTATGCCAGTCAGAGCCCAGTAATATTATGCTATTATGCCAGTCAGAGCCCAGTAATATTATGCCAGTCAGAGCCCAGTAATATTATGCCAGTCAGAGCCCAGTAATATTATGCCATTCAGAGCCCAGTAATATTATGCCAGTCAGAGCCCAGTAATATTGTGCCAGTCAGAGCCCAGTAATAGTGTGCCAGTCAGATACCAGTAATATAGTGCCAGTCAGAGCACAGGAGTATTATGCCAGTCAGAGCCCAGGAATATTATGCCAGTCAGAGCCCAGGAATATTATGCCAGTCAGATACCAGGAATAGTGTACCAGTCAGAGCCCAGTAATATAGTGCCAGTCAGAGCCCAGGAATATTATGCCAGTCAGAGCCCAGGAATATTATGCCAGTCAGAGCCCAGGAATATTATGCCAGTCAGATACCAGGAATAGTGTACCAGTAAGAGCCCAGGAATATTATGCCAGTCAGAGCCCAGGAATATTATGCCAGTCAGAGCCCAGGAATATTATGCCAGTCAGATACCAGTAATATAGTGCCAGTCAGAGCCCAGTAATATTATGCCAGTCAGAGCCCAGTAATATTATGCCTGTCAGAGCCCAATAATATAGTGCCATTCAGAGCCCAGTAATATTATGCCAGTCAGAGCCCAGTAATATTGTGCCAGTCAGATACCAGTAATATAGTGCCAGTCAGAGCCCAGTAATAGTGTGCCAATCAGAGCCCAGTAATATTATGCTATTATGCCAGTCAGAGCCCAGTAATATTATGCTATTATGCCAGTCAGAGCCCAGTAATATTATGCCAGTCAGAGACCAGTAATAGTGTGCCAGTCAGAGCCCAGGAATATTATGCCAGTCAGAGCCCAGGAATATTATGCCAGTCAGATACCAGGAATATTATGCCAGTCAGAGCCCAGGAATATTGTGCCAGTCAGATACCAGTAATAGTGTGCCAGTCAGATACCAGTAATATAGTGCCAGTCAGAGCCCAGGAATATTATGCCAGTCAGAGCCCAGGAATATGATGCCAGTCAGAGCCCAGTAATATTATGCCAGTCAGAGCCCATTAATAGTGTGCCAGTCAGAGCCCAGGAATATTATGCCAGTCAGATACCAGGAATATTATGCCAATCAGAGCCCAGGAATATTGTGCCAGTCAGATACCAGTAATAGTGTGCCAGTCAGAGCCCAGGAATATTATGCCAGTCAGAGACCAGGAATATTATGCCAGTCAGAGCCCAGGAATATTGTGCCAGTCAGATACCATTAATATAGTGCCAGTCAGAGCCCAGTAATATTATGCCAGTCAGAGCCCAGTAATATTATGCCAGTCAGAGCCCAGTAATATTATGCCATTCAGAGCCCAGTAATATTATGCCAGTCAGAGCCCAGTAATATAGTGCCAGTCAGAGCCCAGTAATAGTGTGCCAATCAGAGCCCAGTAATATTATGCTATTATGCCAGTCAGAGCCCAGTAATAGTGTGCCAGTCAGAGCCCAGGAATATTATGCCAGTCAGAGCCCAGGAATATTATGCCAGTCAGATACCAGGAATATTATGCCAGTCAGAGCCCAGGAATATTGTGCCAGTCAGATACCAGTAATAGTGTGCCAGTCAGATACCAGTAATATAGTGCCAGTCAGAGCCCAGGAATATTATGCCAGTCAGAGCCCAGGAATATGATGCCAGTCAGAGCCCAGGAATATTATGCCAGTCAGAGCCCAGGAATATTATGCCAGTCAGATACCAGGAATATTATGCCAATCAGAGCCCAGGAATATTGTGCCAGTCAGAAACCAGTAATAGTGTGCCAGTCAGAGCCCAGGAATATTATGCCAGTCAGAGCCCAGGAATATTATGCCAGTCAGAGCCCAGGAATATTATGCCAGTCAGATACCAGGAATATTATGCCAATCAGAGCCCAGGAATATTGTGCCAGTCAGATACCAGTAATAGTGTGCCAGTCAGAGCCCAGGAATATTATGCCAGTCAGAGCCCAGGAATATTATGCCAGTCAGAGCCCAGGAATATTGTGCCAGTCAGATTCCAGTAATATAGTGCCAGTCTGAGCCCAGTAATATTATGCCAGTCAGAGCCCAGTAATATTATGCCAGTCAGAGCCCAGTAATATTATGCCATTCAGAGCCCAGTAATATTATGCCAGTCAGAGCCCAGTAATATAGTGCCAGTCAGAGCCCAGTAATAGTGTGCCAATCAGAGCCCAGTAATATTATGCTATTATGCCAGTCAGAGCCCAGTAATATTATGCCAGTCAGAGCCCAGTAATAGTGTGCCAGTCAGAGCCCAGGAATATTATGCCAGTCAGAGCCCAGGAATATTATGCCAGTCAGATACCAGGAATATTATGCCAGTCAGAGCCCAGGAATATTGTGCCAGTCAGATACCAGTAATAGTGTGCCAGTCAGATACCAGTAATATAGTGCCAGTCAGAGCCCAGGAATATTATGCCAGTCAGAGCCCAGGAATATGATGCCAGTCAGAGCCCAGGAATATTATGCCAGTCAGATACCAGGAATAGTGCGCCAGTCAGAGCCTAGGAATATTATGCCAGTCAGAGCCCAGGAATATTATGCCAGTCAGAGCCAAGGAATAGTGTGCCAGTCAGATACCAGTAATATTGTGCCAGTCAGAGCCCAGGGATATTATGCCAGTCAGATACCAGGAATAGTGTGCCAGTCAGAGCCCAGGAATATTATGCCAGTCAGAGCCCAGGAATATAATGCCAGTCAGAGTCCAGTAATATAGTGCCAGCCAGAGCCCAGTAATATAGTGCCAGCCATATGCCCAGTAATATAGTGCCAGCCAGATGCCCAGTAATATAGTGCCACTCAGAGCCCAGGAATATTATGCCAGTCAGAGCCCAGTAATATAGTGCCAGCCAGAGCCCAGTAATATAGTGCCAGCCAGATGCCCAGTAATATAGTGCCAGTCAGAGCCCAGGAATATTATGCCAGTCAGAGCCCAGTAATATAGTGCCAGCCAGAGCCCAGTAATATAGTGCCAGCCAGATGCCCAGTAATATAGTGCCAGCCAGATGCCCAGTAATATAGTGCCACTAAGAGCACAGGAATATTATGCCAATCAGAGCCCAGTAATATAGTGCCACCCAGATCTCAGTAATATAGTGCCAGCCAGATGCCCAGTAATATAGTGCCACTCAGAGCCCAGGAATATTATGCCAGTCAGAGCCCAGTAATATAGTGCAAGCCAGAGCCCAGTAATATAGTGCCAGCCAGAGCCCAGTAATATAGTGCCAGCCAGATGCCCAGTAATATAGTGCCAACCAGAGCCCAGTAATATAGTGCCAGCCATAGCCCAGTAATATAGTGCCAGCCAGATGCCCAGTAATAAAGTGCCAGCCATAGCCCAGTAATAGTGTTGCAGCCAGATGCCCAGTAATATAGTGCCAACCAGAGCCCAGTAATATAGTGCCAGCCAGAGCCCAGTAATATTGTGCCAGCCAGATGCCCAGTAATAAAGTGCCAGCCATAGCCCAGTAATAGTGTGCCAGCCAGAACCCAGTAATATTGTGCCAATCTGAGCCCTGTAATATGGTGCCAGTAAGAGCCCAGGAATATTGTGCCAGTCAGACACCAGTAATATAGTGCCAGTCAGATACCAGGAATATTGTGCCAGTCAGATACCAGGAATATTGTGCCAGTCAGATACCAGGAATATTGTGCCAGTCAGAGCCCAGGAATATTGTGCCAGTCAGATACCAGTAATATAGTGCCAGTCAGAGCCCAGTAATAGTATGCCAGTCAGAGCCCAGTAATATTGTGCCAGTCAGATACCAGAAATATAGTGCCAGTCAGAGCCCAGTAATAGAGTGCCAATCAGAGCCCAGTAATATTATGCTATTATGCCAGTCAGAGCCCAGTAATATTATGCCAGTCAGAGCCCAGTAATAGTGTGCCAGTCAGAGCCCAGGAATATTATGCCAGTCAGAGCCCAGGAATATTATGCCAGTCAGATACCAGGAATATTATGCCAGTCAGAGCCCAGGAATATTGTGCCAGTCAGATACCAGTAATAGTGTGCCAGTCAGATACCAGTAATATAGTGCCAGTCAGAGCCCAGGAATATTATGCCAGTCAGAGCCCAGGAATATGATGCCAGTCAGAGCCCAGGAATATTATGCCAGTCAGATACCAGGAATAGTGCGCCAGTCAGAGCCCAGGAATATTATGCCAGTCAGAGCCCAGGAATATTATGCCAGTCAGAGCCAAGGAATAGTGTGCCAGTCAGATTCCAGTAATATTGTGCCAGTCAGATACCAGTAATATTGTGCCAGTCAGAGCCCAGGGATATTATGCCAGTCAGATACCAGGAATAGTGTGCCAGTCAGAGCCCAGGAATATTATGCCAGTCAGAGCCCAGGAATATTATGCCAGTCAGAGCCCAGTAATATAGTGCCAGCCAGAGCCCAGTAATATAGTGCCAGCCATATGCCCAGTAATATAGTGCCAGCCAGATGCCCAGTAATATAGTGCCACTCAGAGCCCAGGAATATTATGCCAGTCAGAGCCCAGTAATATAGTGCCAGCCAGAGCCCAGTAATATAGTGCCAGCCAGATGCCCAGTAATATAGTGCCAGTCAGAGCCCAGGAATATAATGCCAGTCAGAGCCCAGTAATATAGTGCCAGCCAGAGCCCAGTAATATAGTGCCAGCCAGATGCCCAGTAATATAGTGCCAGCCAGATGCCCAGTAATATAGTGCCACTCAGAGCCCAGGAATGTTATGCCAATCAGAGCCCAGTAATATAGTGCCACCCAGATCCCAGTAATATAGTGCCAGCCAGATGCCCAGTAATATAGTGCCACTCAGAGCCCAGGAATATTATGCCAGTCAGAGCCCAGTAATATAGTGCAAGCCAGAGCCCAGTAATATAGTGACAGCCAGAGCCCAGTAATATAGTGCCAGCCAGATGCCCAGTAATATAGTGCCAACCAGAGCCCAGTAATATTATGCCAGTCAGAGACCAGTAATAGTGTGCCAGTCAGAGCCCAGGAATATTATGCCAGTCAGAGCCCAGGAATATTATGCCAGTCAGATACCAGGAATATTATGCCAGTCAGAGCCCAGGAATATTGTGCCAGTCAGAGCCCAGGAATATTATGCCAGTCAGATACCAGGAATATAGTGCCAGTCAGAGCCCAGTAATAGTGTGCCAGTCAGAACCCAGGAATATTGTGCCAGTCAGAGCCCAGTAATATTGTGCCAGTCAGAACCCAGGAATATTGTGCCAGTCAGATACCAGGAATATTGTGCCAGTCAGAGCCCAGGAATATTGTGCCAGTCAGATACCAGTAATATAGTGCCAGTCAGAGCCCAGTAATAGTGTGCCAATCAGAGACCCAGTAATATTATGCCAGTCAGAGCCCAGTAATAGTGTGCCAATCAGAGCCCAGTAATATTATGCCAGTCAGAGCCCAGTAATAGTGTGCCAGTCAGAGCCCAGGAATATTATGCCAGTCAGATACCAGGAATATTATGCCAATCAGAGCCCAGGAATATTGTGCCAGTCAGATACCAGTAATATAGTGCCAGTCAGAGCCCAGGAATATTATGCCAGTCAGAGCCCAGGAATATTATGCCAGTCAGATACCAGGAATAGTGTACCAGTCAGAGCCCAGGAATATTATGCCAGTCAGAGCCCAGGAATATTATGCCAGTCAGAGCCCAGGAATATTATGCCAGTCAGAGCCCAGTAATATTGTGCCAGTCAGATACCAGTAATATAGTGCCAGTCAGAGCCCAGTAATAGTGTGCCAATCAGAGCCCAGTAATATTATGCCAGTCAGAGCCCAGGAATATTATGCCAGTCAGAGCCCAGTAATATTGTGCCAGTCAGATACCAGTAATATAGTGCCAGTCAGAGCCCAGTAATAGTGTGCCAATCAGAGCCCAGTAATATTATGCCAGTCAGAGCCCAGTAATAGTGTGCCAGTCAGAGCCCAGGAATATTATGCCAGTCAGATACCAGGAATATTATGCCAATCAGAGCCCAGGAATATTGTGCCAGTCAGATACCAGTAATATAGTGCCAGTCAGAGCCCAGGAATATTATGCCAGTCAGAGCCCAGGAATATTATGCCAGTCAGATACCAGGAATAGTGTACCAGTCAGAGCCCAGGAATATTATGCCAGTCAGAGCCCAGGAATATTATGCCAGTCAGAGCCGAGGAATATTGTGCCAGTCAGATACCAGTAATATAGTGCCAGTCAGAGCCCAGTAATATTATGCTAGTCAGAGCCCAGTAATATTATGCCTGTCAGAGCCCAGTAATATAGTGCCATTCAGAGCCCAGTAATATTATGCCAGTCAGAGCCCAGTAATATTGTGCCAGTCAGAAACCAGTAATATAGTGCCAGTCAGAGCCCAGTAATAGTGTGCCAATCAGAGCCCAGTAATATTATGCCAGTCAGAGCCCAGTAATATTATGCCAGTCAGAGCCCAGTAATAGTGTGCCAGTCAGAGCCCAGTAATATTATGCCAGTCAGAGTCCAGTAATAGTGTGCCAGTCAGAGCCCTGGAATATTATGCCAGTCAGAGTCCAGGAATATTATGCCAGTCAGATACCAGGAATATTATGCCAGTCAGAGCCCAGGAATATTGTGCCAGTCAGATACCAGTAATAGTGTGCCAGTCAGATACCAGTAATATAGTGCCAGTCAGAGCCCAGGAATATTATGCCAGTCAGATCCCAGGAATATGATGCCAGTCAGAGCCCAGTAATATTATGCCAATCAGAGCCCAGTAATAGTGTGCCAGTCAGAGCCCAGGAATATTATGCCAGTCAGATACCAGTAATATAGTGCCAGTCAGAGCCCAGGAATATTATGCCAGTCAGAGCCCAGGAATATTATGCCAGTCAGATACCAGGAATAGTGTACCAGTCAGAGCCCAGGAATATTATGCCAGTCAGAGCCCAGGAATATTATGCCAGTCAGAGCCCAGGAATATTGTGCCAGTCAGATACCAGTAATATAGTGCCAGTCAGAGCCCAGTAATATTATGCTAGTCAGAGCCCAGTAATATTATGCCTGTCAGAGCCCAGTAATATAGTGCCATTCAGAGCCCAGTAATATAGTGCCAGTCAGAGCCCAGTAATAGTGTGCCAATCAGAGCCCAGTAATATTATGCCAGTCAGAGCCCAGTAATATTATGCCAGTCAGAGCCCAGTAATAGTGTGCCAGTCAGAGCCCAGTAATATTATGCCAGTCAGAGTCCAGTAATAGTGTGCCAGTCAGAGCCCTGGAATATTATGCCAGTCAGAGTCCAGGAATATTATGCCAGTCAGATACCAGAAATATTATGCCACTCAGAGCCCAGGAATATTGTGCCAGTCAGATACCAGTAATAGTGTGCCAGTCAGATACCAGTAATAGTGTGCCAGTCAGAGCCCAGGAATATTATGCCAGTCAGAGCCCAGGAATATTATGCCAGTCAGATCCCAGGAATATGATGCCAGTCAGAGCCCAGTAATATTATGCCAATCAGAGCCCAGTAATAGTGTGCCAGTCAGAGCCCAGGAATATTATGCCAGTCAGATACCAGGAATATTATGCCAATCAGAGCCCAGGAATATTGTGCCAGTCAGATACCAGTAATAGTGTGCCAGTCAGAGCCCAGGAATATTATGCCAGTCAGAGCCCAGGATTATTATGCCAGTCAGAGCCCAGGAATATTGTGCCAGTCAGAGCCCAGTAATATTATGCCAGTCAGAGCCCAGTAATATTATGCCATTCAGAGCCCAGTAATATTATGCCAGTCAGAGCCCAGTAATATTGTGCCAGTCAGAGCCCAGTAATAGTGTGCCAATCAGAGCCCAGTAATATTATGCCAGTCAGAGCCCAGTATTAGTGTGCCAGTCAGAGCCCAGGAATATTATGCCAGTCAGATACCAGGAATATTATGCCAATCAGAGCCCAGGAATATTGTGCCAGTCAGATACCAGTAATATAATGCCAGTCAGAGCACAGGAGTATTATGCCAGTCAGAGCCCAGGAATATTATGCCAGTCAGAGCCCAGGAATATTATGCCAGTCAGATACCAGGAATAGTGTACCAGTCAGAGCCCAGTAATATAGTGCCAGTCAGAGCCCAGGAATATTATGCCAGTCAGAGCCCAGGAATATTATGCCAGTCAGAGCCCAGGAATAGTGTACCAGTAAGAGCCCAGGAATATTATGCCAGTCAGAGCCCAGGAATATTATGCCAGTCAGAGCCCAGGAATATTATGCCAGTCAGATACCAGTAATATAGTGCCAGTCAGAGCCCAGTAATATTATGCCAGTCAGAGCCCAGTAATATTATGCCTGTCAGAGCCCAATAATATAGTGCCATTCAGAGCCCAGTAATATTATGCCAGTCAGAGCCCAGTAATATTGTGCCAGTCAGATACCAGTAATATAGTGCCAGTCAGAGCCCAGTAATAGTGTGCCAATCAGAGCCCAGTAATATTATGCTATTATGCCAGTCAGAGCCCAGTAATATTATGCTATTATGCCAGTCAGAGCCCAGTAATATTATGCTATTATGCCAGTCAGAGCCCAGTAATATTATGCCAGTCAGAGCCCAGTAATATTATGCCAGTCAGAGCCCAGTAATATTATGCCATTCAGAGCCCAGTAATATTATGCCAGTCAGAGCCCAGTAATATTGTGCCAGTCAGAGCCCAGTAATAGTGTGCCAATCAGAGCCCAGTAATATTATGCCAGTCAGAGCCCAGTATTAGTGTGCCAGTCAGAGCCCAGGAATATTATGCCAGTCAGATACCAGGAATATTATGCCAATCAGAGCCCAGGAATATTGTGCCAGTCAGATACCAGTAATATAGTGCCAGTCAGAGCACAGGAGTATTATGCCAGTCAGAGCCCAGGAATATTATGCCAGTCAGAGCCCAGGAATATTATGCCAGTCAGATACCAGGAATAGTGTACCAGTCAGAGCCCAGTAATATAGTGCCAGTCAGAGCCCAGGAATATTATGCCAGTCAGAGCCCAGGAATATTATGCCAGTCAGAGCCCAGGAATATTATGCCAGTCAGATACCAGGAATAGTGTACCAGTAAGAGCCCAGGAATATTATGCCAGTCAGAGCCCAGGAATATTATGCCAGTCAGAGCCCAGGAATATTATGCCAGTCAGATACCAGTAATATAGTGCCAGTCAGAGCCCAGTAATATTATGCCAGTCAGAGCCCAGTAATATTATGCCTGTCAGAGCCCAATAATATAGTGCCATTCAGAGCCCAGTAATATTATGCCAGTCAGAGCCCAGTAATATTGTGCCAGTCAGATACCAGTAATATAGTGCCAGTCAGAGCCCAGTAATAGTGTGCCAATCAGAGCCCAGTAATATTATGCTATTATGCCAGTCAGAGCCCAGTAATATTATGCTATTATGCCAGTCAGAGCCCAGTAATATTATGCCAGTCAGAGACCAGTAATAGTGTGCCAGTCAGAGCCCAGGAATATTATGCCAGTCAGAGCCCAGGAATATTATGCCAGTCAGATACCAGGAATATTATGCCAGTCAGAGCCCAGGAATATTGTGCCAGTCAGATACCAGTAATAGTGTGCCAGTCAGATACCAGTAATATAGTGCCAGTCAGAGCCCAGGAATATTATGCCAGTCAGAGCCCAGGAATATGATGCCAGTCAGAGCCCAGTAATATTATGCCAGTCAGAGCCCAGTAATAGTGTGCCAGTCAGAGCCCAGGAATATTATGCCAGTCAGATACCAGGAATATTATGCCAATCAGAGCCCAGGAATATTGTGCCAGTCAGATACCAGTAATAGTGTGCCAGTCAGAGCCCAGGAATATTATGCCAGTCAGAGCCCAGGAATATTATGCCAGTCAGATACCAGGAATATTATGCCAATCAGAGCCCAGGAATATTGTGCCAGTCAGATACCAGTAATAGTGTGCCAGTCATAGCCCAGGAATATTATGCCAGTCAGAGCCCAGGATTATTATGCCAGTCAGAGCCCAGGAATATTGTGCCAGTCAGATACCAGTAATATAGTGCCAGTCAGAGCCCAGTAATATTATGCCAGTCAGAGCCCAGTAATATTATGCCATTCAGAGCCCAGTAATATTATGCCAGTCAGAGCCCAGTAATATTGTGCCAGTCAGAGCCCAGTAATATTGTGCCAATCAGAGCCCAGTAATATTATGCCAGTCAGTGCCCAGTATTAGTGTGCCAGTCAGAGCCCAGGAATATTATGCCAGTCAGAGCCCAGGAGTATTATGCCAGTCAGAGCCCAGGAATATTATGCCAGTCAGAGCCCAGGAATATTATGCCAGTCAGATACCAGGAATAGTGTACCAGTCAGAGCCTAGGAATATTATGCCAGTCCGAGCCCAGGAATATTATGCCAGTCAGAGCCCAGTAATATTGTGCCAGTCAGATACCAGTAATATAGTGCCAGTCAGAGCCCAGTAATAGTGTGCCAATCAGAGCCCAGTAATATTATGCCAGTCAGAGCCCAGTAATAGTGTGCCAGTCAGAGCCCAGGAATATTATGCCAGTCAGATACCAGTAATATAGTGCCAGTCAGAGCCCAGGAATATTATGCCAGTCAGAGCCCAGGAATATTATGCCAGTCAGATACCAGGAATAGTGTACCAGTAAGAGCCCAGGAATATTATGCCAGTCAGAGCCCAGGAATATTATGCCAGTCAGAGCCCAGGAATATTATGCCAGTCAGATACCAGGAATAGTGTACCAGTAAGAGACCAGGAATATTATGCCAGTCAGAGCCCAGGAATATTATGCCAGTCAGAGCCCAGGAATATTATGCCAGTCAGATACCAGTAATATAGTGCCAGTCAGAGCCCAGTAATATTATGCCAGTCAGAGCCCAGTAATATTATGCCTGTCAGAGCCCAGTAATATAGTGCCATTCAGAGCCCAGTAATATTATGCCAGTCAGAGCCCAGTAATATTGTGCCAGTCAGATACCAGTAATATAGTGCCAGTCAGAGCCCAGTAATAGTGTGCCAATCAGAGCCCAGTAATATTATGCTATTATGCCAGTCAGAGCCCAGTAATATTATGCTATTATGCCAGTCAGAGCCCAGTAATATTATGCCAGTCAGAGACCAGTAATAGTGTGCCAGTCAGAGCCCAGGAATATTATGCCAGTCAGAGCCCAGGAATATTATGCCAGTCAGATACCAGGAATATTATGCCAGTCAGAGCCCAGGAATATTGTGCCAGTCAGATACCAGTAATAGTGTGCCAGTCAGATACCAGTAATATAGTGCCAGTCAGAGCCCAGGAATATTATGCCAGTCAGAGCCCAGGAATATGATGCCAGTCAGAGCCCAGTAATATTATGCCAGTCAGAGCCCAGTAATAGTGTGCCAGTCAGAGCCCAGGAATATTATGCCAGTCAGATACCAGGAATATTATGCCAATCAGAACCCAGGAATATTGTGCCAGTCAGATACCAGTAATAGTGTGCCAGTCAGAGCCCAGGAATATTATGCCAGTCAGAGCCCAGGAATATTATGCCAGTCAGAGCCCAGGAATATTGTGCCAGTCAGATACCAGTAATATAGTGCCAGTCAGAGCCCAGTAATATTATGCCAGTCAGAGCCCAGTAATATTATGCCAGTCAGAGCCCAGTAATATTATGCCATTCAGAGCCCAGTAATATTATGCCAGTCAGAGCCCAGTAATATAGTGCCAGTCAGAGCCCAGTAATAGTGTGCCAATCAGAGCCCAGTAATATTATGCTATTATGCCAGTCAGAGCCCAGTAATATTATGCCAGTCAGAGCCCAGTAATAGTGTGCCAGTCAGAGCCCAGGAATATTATGCCAGTCAGAGCCCAGGAATATTATGCCAGTCAGATACCAGGAATATTATGCCAGTCAGAGCCCAGGAATACTGTGCCAGTCAGATACCAGTAATAGTGTGCCAGTCAGATACCAGTAATATAGTGCCAGTCAGAGCCCAGGAATATTATGCCAGTCAGAGCCCAGGAATATGATGCCAGTCAGAGCCCAGAAATATTATGCCAGTCAGATACCAGGAATAGTGCGCCAGTCAGAGCCCAGGAATATTATGCCAGTCAGAGCCCAGGAATATTATGCCAGTCAGAGCCAAGGAATAGTGTGCCAGTCAGATTCCAGTAATATTGTGCCAGTCAGATACCAGTAATATTGTGCCAGTCAGAGCCCAGGGATATTATGCCAGTCAGATACCAGAAATAGTGTGCCAGTCAGAGCCCAGGAATATTATGCCAGTCAGAGCCCAGGAATATTATGCCAGTCAGAGCCCAGTAATATAGTGCCAGCCAGAGCCCAGTAATATAGTGCCAGCCATATGCCCAGTAATATAGTGCCAGCCAGATGCCCAGTAATATAGTGCCACTCAGAGCCCAGGAATATTATGCCAGTCAGAGCCCAGTAATATAGTGCCAGCCAGAGCCCAGTAATATAGTGCCAGCCAGATGCCCAGTAATATAGTGCCAGTCAGAGCCCAGGAATATTATGCCAGTCAGAGCCCAGTAATATAGTGCCAGCCAGAGCCCAGTAATATAGTGCCAGCCAGATGCCCAGTAATATAGTGCCAGCCAGATGCCCAGTAATATAGTGCCACTCAGAGCCCAGGAATGTTATGCCAATCAGAGCCCAGTAATATAGTGCCACCCAGATCCCAGTAATATAGTGCCAGCCAGATGCCCAGTAATATAGTGCCACTCAGAGCCCAGGAATATTATGCCAGTCAGAGCCCAGTAATATAGTGCAAGCCAGAGCCCAGTAATATAGTGCCAGCCAGAGCCCAGTAATATAGTGCCAGCCAGATGCCCAGTAATATAGTGCCAACCAGAGCCCAGTAATATTATGCCAGTCAGAGACCAGTAATAGTGTGCCAGTCAGAGCCCAGGAATATTATGCCAGTCAGAGCCCAGGAATATTATGCCAGTCAGATACCAGGAATATTATGCCAGTCAGAGCCCAGGAATATTGTGCCAGTCAGAGCCCAGGAATATTATGCCAGTCAGATACCAGGAATATAGTGCCAGTCAGAGCCCAGTAATAGTGTGCCAGTCAGAACCCAGGAATATTGTGCCAGTCAGAGCCCAGTAATATTGTGCCAGTCAGAACCCAGGAATATTGTGCCAGTCAGATACCAGGAATATTGTGCCAGTCAGAGCCCAGGAATATTGTGCCAGTCAGATACCAGTAATATAGTGCCAGTCAGAGCCCAGTAATAGTGTGCCAATCAGAGACCCAGTAATATTATGATAGTCAGAGCCCAGTAATAGTGTGCCAATCAGAGCCCAGTAATATTATGCCAGTCAGAGCCCAGTAATAGTGTGCCAGTCAGAGCCCAGGAATATTATGCCAGTCAGATACCAGGAATATTATGCCAATCAGAGCCCAGGAATATTGTGCCAGTCAGATACCAGTAATATAGTGCCAGTCAGAGCCCAGGAATATTATGCCAGTCAGAGCCCAGGAATATTATGCCAGTCAGAGCCCAGGAATATTATGCCAGTCAGATACCAGGAATAGTGTACCAGTCAGAGCCCAGGAATATTATGCCAGTCAGAGCCCAGGAATATTATGCCAGTCAGAGCCCAGTAATATTGTGCCAGTCAGATACCAGTAATATAGTGCCAGTCAGAGCCCAGTAATAGTGTGCCAATCAGAGCCCAGTAATATTATGCCAGTCAGAGCCCAGGAATATTATGCCAGTCAGAGCCCAGTAATATTGTGCCAGTCAGATACCAGTAATATAGTGCCAGTCAGAGCCCAGTAATAGTGTGCCAATCAGAGCCCAGTAATATTATGCCAGTCAGAGCCCAGTAATAGTGTGCCAGTCAGAGCCCAGGAATATTATGCCAGTCAGATACCAGGAATAGTGTACCAGTCAGAGCCCAGGAATATTATGCCAGTCAGAGCCCAGGAATATTATGCCAGTCAGAGCCCAGTAATATTGTGCCAGTCAGATACCAGTAATATAGTGCCAGTCAGAGCCCAGTAATAGTGTGCCAATCAGAGCCCAGTAATATTATGCCAGTCAGAGCCCAGGAATATTATGCCAGTCAGAGCCCAGTAATATTGTGCCAGTCAGATACCAGTAATATAGTGCCAGTCAGAGCCCAGTAATAGTGTGCCAATCAGAGCCCAGTAATATTATGCCAGTCAGAGCCCAGTAATAGTGTGCCAGTCAGAGCCCAGGAATATTATGCCAGTCAGATACCAGGAATATTATGCCAATCAGAGCCCAGGAATATTGTGCCAGTCAGATACCAGTAATATAGTGCCAGTCAGAGCCCAGTAATAGTATGCCAGTCAGAGCCCAGTAATATTGTGCCAGTCAGATACCAGAAATATAGTGCCAGTCAGAGCCCAGTAATAGTGTGCCAATCAGAGCCCAGTAATATTATGCTATTATGCCAGTCAGAGCCCAGTAATATTATGCCAGTCAGAGCCCAGTAATAGTGTGCCAGTCAGAGCCCAGGAATATTATGCCAGTCAGAGCCCAGGAATATTATGCCAGTCAGATACCAGGAATATTATGCCAGTCAGAGCCCAGGAATATTGTGCCAGTCAGATACCAGTAATAGTGTGCCAGTCAGATACCAGTAATATAGTGCCAGTCAGAGCCCAGGAATATTATGCCAGTCAGAGCCCAGGAATATGATGCCAGTCAGAGCCCAGGAATATTATGCCAGTCAGATACCAGGAATAGTGCGCCAGTCAGAGCCCAGGAATATTATGCCAGTCAGAGCCCAGGAATATTATGCCAGTCAGAGCCAAGGAATAGTGTGCCAGTCAGATTCCAGTAATATTGTGCCAGTCAGATACCAGTAATATTGTGCCAGTCAGAGCCCAGGGATATTATGCCAGTCAGATACCAGGAATAGTGTGCCAGTCAGAGCCCAGGAATATTATGCCAGTCAGAGCCCAGGAATATTATGCCAGTCAGAGCCCAGTAATATAGTGCCAGCCAGAGCCCAGTAATATAGTGCCAGCCATATGCCCAGTAATATAGTGCCAGCCAGATGCCCAGTAATATAGTGCCACTCAGAGCCCAGGAATATTATGCCAGTCAGAGCCCAGTAATATAGTGCCAGCCAGAGCCCAGTAATATAGTGCCAGCCAGATGCCCAGTAATATAGTGCCAGTCAGAGCCCAGGAATATAATGCCAGTCAGAGCCCAGTAATATAGTGCCAGCCAGATGCCCAGTAATATAGTGCCAGCCAGATGCCCAGTAATATAGTGCCACTCAGAGCCCAGGAATGTTATGCCAATCAGAGCCCAGTAATATAGTGCCACCCAGATCCCAGTAATATAGTGCCAGCCAGATGCCCAGTAATATAGTGCCACTCAGAGCCCAGGAATATTATGCCAGTCAGAGCCCAGTAATATAGTGCAAGCCAGAGCCCAGTAATATAGTGACAGCCAGAGCCCAGTAATATAGTGCCAGCCAGATGCCCAGTAATATAGTGCCAACCAGAGCCCAGTAATATTATGCCAGTCAGAGACCAGTAATAGTGTGCCAGTCAGAGCCCAGGAATATTATGCCAGTCAGAGCCCAGGAATATTATGCCAGTCAGATACCAGGAATATTATGCCAGTCAGAGCCCAGGAATATTGTGCCAGTCAGAGCCCAGGAATATTATGCCAGTCAGATACCAGGAATATAGTGCCAGTCAGAGCCCAGTAATAGTGTGCCAGTCAGAACCCAGGAATATTGTGCCAGTCAGAGCCCAGTAATATTGTGCCAGTCAGAACCCAGGAATATTGTGCCAGTCAGATACCAGGAATATTGTGCCAGTCAGAGCCCAGGAATATTGTGCCAGTCAGATACCAGTAATATAGTGCCAGTCAGAGCCCAGTAATAGTGTGCCAATCAGAGACCCAGTAATATTATGCCAGTCAGAGCCCAGTAATAGTGTGCCAATCAGAGCCCAGTAATATTATGCCAGTCAGAGCCCAGTAATAGTGTGCCAGTCAGAGCCCAGGAATATTATGCCAGTCAGATACCAGGAATATTATGCCAATCAGAGCCCAGGAATATTGTGCCAGTCAGATACCAGTAATATAGTGCCAGTCAGAGCCCAGGAATATTATGCCAGTCAGAGCCCAGGAATATTATGCCAGTCAGAGCCCAGGAATATTATGCCAGTCAGATACCAGGAATAGTGTACCAGTCAGAGCCCAGGAATATTATGCCAGTCAGAGCCCAGGAATATTATGCCAGTCAGAGCCCAGGAATATTATGCCAGTCAGAGCCCAGTAATATTGTGCCAGTCAGATACCAGTAATATAGTGCCAGTCAGAGCCCAGTAATAGTGTGCCAATCAGAGCCCAGTAATATTATGCCAGTCAGAGCCCAGGAATATTATGCCAGTCAGAGCCCAGTAATATTGTGCCAGTCAGATACCAGTAATATAGTGCCAGTCAGAGCCCAGTAATAGTGTGCCAATCAGAGCCCAGTAATATTATGCCAGTCAGAGCCCAGTAATAGTGTGCCAGTCAGAGCCCAGGAATATTATGCCAGTCAGATACCAGGAATATTATGCCAATCAGAGCCCAGGAATATTGTGCCAGTCAGATACCAGTAATATAGTGCCAGTCAGAGCCCAGGAATATTATGCCAGTCAGAGCCCAGGAATATTATGCCAGTCAGATACCAGGAATAGTGTACCAGTCAGAGCCCAGGAATATTATGCCAGTCAGAGCCCAGGAATATTATGCCAGTCAGAGCCGAGGAATATTGTGCCAGTCAGATACCAGTAATATAGTGCCAGTCAGAGCCCAGTAATATTATGCTAGTCAGAGCCCAGTAATATTATGCCTGTCAGAGCCCAGTAATATAGTGCCATTCAGAGCCCAGTAATATTATGCCAGTCAGAGCCCAGTAATATTGTGCCAGTCAGAAACCAGTAATATAGTGCCAGTCAGAGCCCAGTAATAGTGTGCCAATCAGAGCCCAGTAATATTATGCCAGTCAGAGCCCAGTAATATTATGCCAGTCAGAGCCCAGTAATAGTGTGCCAGTCAGAGCCCAGTAATATTATGCCAGTCAGAGTCCAGTAATAGTGTGCCAGTCAGAGCCCTGGAATATTATGCCAGTCAGAGTCCAGGAATATTATGCCAGTCAGATACCAGGAATATTATGCCAGTCAGAGCCCAGGAATATTGTGCCAGTCAGATACCAGTAATAGTGTGCCAGTCAGATACCAGTAATATAGTGCCAGTCAGAGCCCAGGAATATTATGCCAGTCAGATCCCAGGAATATGATGCCAGTCAGAGCCCAGTAATATTATGCCAATCAGAGCCCAGTAATAGTGTGCCAGTCAGAGCCCAGGAATATTATGCCAGTCAGATACCAGTAATATAGTGCCAGTCAGAGCCCAGGAATATTATGCCAGTCAGAGCCCAGGAATATTATGCCAGTCAGATACCAGGAATAGTGTACCAGTCAGAGCCCAGGAATATTATGCCAGTCAGAGCCCAGGAATATTATGCCAGTCAGAGCCCAGGAATATTGTGCCAGTCAGATACCAGTAATATAGTGCCAGTCAGAGCCCAGTAATATTATGCTAGTCAGAGCCCAGTAATATTATGCCTGTCAGAGCCCAGTAATATAGTGCCATTCAGAGCCCAGTAATATAGTGCCAGTCAGAGCCCAGTAATAGTGTGCCAATCAGAGCCCAGTAATATTATGCCAGTCAGAGCCCAGTAATATTATGCCAGTCAGAGCCCAGTAATAGTGTGCCAGTCAGAGCCCAGTAATATTATGCCAGTCAGAGTCCAGTAATAGTGTGCCAGTCAGAGCCCTGGAATATTATGCCAGTCAGAGTCCAGGAATATTATGCCAGTCAGATACCAGGAATATTATGCCAGTCAGAGCCCAGGAATATTGTGCCAGTCAGATACCAGTAATAGTGTGCCAGTCAGATACCAGTAATAGTGTGCCAGTCAGAGCCCAGGAATATTATGCCAGTCAGAGCCCAGGAATATTATGCCAGTCAGATCCCAGGAATATGATGCCAGTCAGAGCCCAGTAATATTATGCCAATCAGAGCCCAGTAATAGTGTGCCAGTCAGAGCCCAGGAATATTATGCCAGTCAGATACCAGGAATATTATGCCAATCAGAGCCCAGGAATATTGTGCCAGTCAGATACCAGTAATAGTGTGCCAGTCAGAGCCCAGGAATATTATGCCAGTCAGAGCCCAGGATTATTATGCCAGTCAGAGCCCAGGAATATTGTGCCAGTCAGAGCCCAGTAATATTATGCCAGTCAGAGCCCAGTAATATTATGCCATTCAGAGCCCAGTAATATTATGCCAGTCAGAGCCCAGTAATATTGTGCCAGTCAGAGCCCAGTAATAGTGTGCCAATCAGAGCCCAGTAATATTATGCCAGTCAGAGCCCAGTATTAGTGTGCCAGTCAGAGCCCAGGAATATTATGCCAGTCAGATACCAGGAATATTATGCCAATCAGAGCCCAGGAATATTGTGCCAGTCAGATACCAGTAATATAATGCCAGTCAGAGCACAGGAGTATTATGCCAGTCAGAGCCCAGGAATATTATGCCAGTCAGAGCCCAGGAATATTATGCCAGTCAGATACCAGGAATAGTGTACCAGTCAGAGCCCAGTAATATAGTGCCAGTCAGAGCCCAGGAATATTATGCCAGTCAGAGCCCAGGAATATTATGCCAGTCAGAGCCCAGGAATAGTGTACCAGTAAGAGCCCAGGAATATTATGCCAGTCAGAGCCCAGGAATATTATGCCAGTCAGAGCCCAGGAATATTATGCCAGTCAGATACCAGTAATATAGTGCCAGTCAGAGCCCAGTAATATTATGCCAGTCAGAGCCCAGTAATATTATGCCTGTCAGAGCCCAATAATATAGTGCCATTCAGAGCCCAGTAATATTATGCCAGTCAGAGCCCAGTAATATTGTGCCAGTCAGATACCAGTAATATAGTGCCAGTCAGAGCCCAGTAATAGTGTGCCAATCAGAGCCCAGTAATATTATGCTATTATGCCAGTCAGAGCCCAGTAATATTATGCTATTATGCCAGTCAGAGCCCAGTAATATTATGCTATTATGCCAGTCAGAGCCCAGTAATATTATGCCAGTCAGAGCCCAGTAATATTATGCCAGTCAGAGCCCAGTAATATTATGCCATTCAGAGCCCAGTAATATTATGCCAGTCAGAGCCCAGTAATATTGTGCCAGTCAGAGCCCAGTAATAGTGTGCCAATCAGAGCCCAGTAATATTATGCCAGTCAGAGCCCAGTATTAGTGTGCCAGTCAGAGCCCAGGAATATTATGCCAGTCAGATACCAGGAATATTATGCCAATCAGAGCCCAGGAATATTGTGCCAGTCAGATACCAGTAATATAGTGCCAGTCAGAGCACAGGCGTATTATGCCAGTCAGAGCCCAGGAATATTATGCCAGTCAGAGCCCAGGAATATTATGCCAGTCAGATACCAGGAATAGTGTACCAGTCAGAGCCCAGTAATATAGTGCCAGTCAGAGCCCAGGAATATTATGCCAGTCAGAGCCCAGGAATATTATGCCAGTCAGAGCCCAGGAATATTATGCCAGTCAGATACCAGGAATAGTGTACCAGTAAGAGCCCAGGAATATTATGCCAGTCAGAGCCCAGGAATATTATGCCAGTCAGATACCAGTAATATAGTGCCAGTCAGAGCCCAGTAATATTATGCCAGTCAGAGCCCAGTAATATTATGCCTGTCAGAGCCCAATAATATAGTGCCATTCAGAGCCCAGTAATATTATGCCAGTCAGAGCCCAGTAATATTGTGCCAGTCAGATACCAGTAATATAGTGCCAGTCAGAGCCCAGTAATAGTGTGCCAATCAGAGCCCAGTAATATTATGCTATTATGCCAGTCAGAGCCCAGTAATATTATGCTATTATGCCAGTCAGAGCCCAGTAATATTATGCCAGTCAGAGACCAGTAATAGTGTGCCAGTCAGAGCCCAGGAATATTATGCCAGTCAGAGCCCAGGAATATTATGCCAGTCAGATACCAGGAATATTATGCCAGTCAGAGCCCAGGAATATTGTGCCAGTCAGATACCAGTAATAGTGTGCCAGTCAGATACCAGTAATATAGTGCCAGTCAGAGCCCAGGAATATTATGCCAGTCAGAGCCCAGGAATATGATGCCAGTCAGAGCCCAGTAATATTATGCCAGTCAGAGCCCAGTAATAGTGTGCCAGTCAGAGCCCAGGAATATTATGCCAGTCAGATACCAGGAATATTATGCCAATCAGAGCCCAGGAATATTGTGCCAGTCAGATACCAGTAATAGTGTGCCAGTCAGAGCCCAGGAATATTATGCCAGTCAGAGCCCAGGAATATTATGCCAGTCAGATACCAGGAATATTATGCCAATCAGAGCCCAGGAATATTGTGCCAGTCAGATACCAGTAATAGTGTGCCAGTCATAGCCCAGGAATATTATGCCAGTCAGAGCCCAGGATTATTATGCCAGTCAGAGCCCAGGAATATTGTGCCAGTCAGATACCAGTAATATAGTGCCAGTCAGAGCCCAGTAATATTATGCCAGTCAGAGCCCAGTAATATTATGCCATTCAGAGCCCAGTAATATTATGCCAGTCAGAGCCCAGTAATATTGTGCCAGTCAGAGCCCAGTAATATTGTGCCAATCAGAGCCCAGTAATATTATGCCAGTCAGTGCCCAGTATTAGTGTGCCAGTCAGAGCCCAGGAATATTATGCCAGTCAGAGCCCAGGAGTATTATGCCAGTCAGAGCCCAGGAATATTATGCCAGTCAGAGCCCAGGAATATTATGCCAGTCAGATACCAGGAATAGTGTACCAGTCAGAGCCCAGGAATATTATGCCAGTCCGAGCCCAGGAATATTATGCCAGTCAGAGCCCAGTAATATTGTGCCAGTCAGATACCAGTAATATAGTGCCAGTCAGAGCCCAGTAATAGTGTGCCAATCAGAGCCCAGTAATATTATGCCAGTCAGAGCCCAGTAATAGTGTGCCAGTCAGAGCCCAGGAATATTATGCCAGTCAGATACCAGTAATATAGTGCCAGTCAGAGCCCAGGAATATTATGCCAGTCAGAGCCCAGGAATATTATGCCAGTCAGATACCAGGAATAGTGTACCAGTAAGAGCCCAGGAATATTATGCCAGTCAGAGCCCAGGAATATTATGCCAGTCAGAGCCCAGGAATATTATGCCAGTCAGATACCAGGAATAGTGTACCAGTAAGAGACCAGGAATATTATGCCAGTCAGAGCCCAGGAATATTATGCCAGTCAGAGCCCAGGAATATTATGCCAGTCAGATACCAGTAATATAGTGCCAGTCAGAGCCCAGTAATATTATGCCAGTCAGAGCCCAGTAATATTATGCCTGTCAGAGCCCAGTAATATAGTGCCATTCAGAGCCCAGTAATATTATGCCAGTCAGAGCCCAGTAATATTGTGCCAGTCAGATACCAGTAATATAGTGCCAGTCAGAGCCCAGTAATAGTGTGCCAATCAGAGCCCAGTAATATTATGCTATTATGCCAGTCAGAGCCCAGTAATATTATGCTATTATGCCAGTCAGAGCCCAGTAATATTATGCCAGTCAGAGACCAGTAATAGTGTGCCAGTCAGAGCCCAGGAATATTATGCCAGTCAGAGCCCAGGAATATTATGCCAGTCAGATACCAGGAATATTATGCCAGTCAGAGCCCAGGAATATTGTGCCAGTCAGATACCAGTAATAGTGTGCCAGTCAGATACCAGTAATATAGTGCCAGTCAGAGCCCAGGAATATTATGCCAGTCAGAGCCCAGGAATATGATGCCAGTCAGAGCCCAGTAATATTATGCCAGTCAGAGCCCAGTAATAGTGTGCCAGTCAGAGCCCAGGAATATTATGCCAGTCAGATACCAGGAATATTATGCCAATCAGAACCCAGGAATATTGTGCCAGTCAGATACCAGTAATAGTGTGCCAGTCAGAGCCCAGGAATATTATGCCAGTCAGAGCCCAGGAATATTATGCCAGTCAGAGCCCAGGAATATTGTGCCAGTCAGATACCAGTAATATAGTGCCAGTCAGAGCCCAGTAATATTATGCCAGTCAGAGCCCAGTAATATTATGCCAGTCAGAGCCCAGTAATATTATGCCATTCAGAGCCCAGTAATATTATGCCAGTCAGAGCCCAGTAATATAGTGCCAGTCAGAGCCCAGTAATAGTGTGCCAATCAGAGCCCAGTAATATTATGCTATTATGCCAGTCAGAGCCCAGTAATATTATGCCAGTCAGAGCCCAGTAATAGTGTGCCAGTCAGAGCCCAGGAATATTATGCCAGTCAGAGCCCAGGAATATTATGCCAGTCAGATACCAGGAATATTATGCCAGTCAGAGCCCAGGAATACTGTGCCAGTCAGATACCAGTAATAGTGTGCCAGTCAGATACCAGTAATATAGTGCCAGTCAGAGCCCAGGAATATTATGCCAGTCAGAGCCCAGGAATATGATGCCAGTCAGAGCCCAGAAATATTATGCCAGTCAGATACCAGGAATAGTGCGCCAGTCAGAGCCCAGGAATATTATGCCAGTCAGAGCCCAGGAATATTATGCCAGTCAGAGCCAAGGAATAGTGTGCCAGTCAGATTCCAGTAATATTGTGCCAGTCAGATACCAGTAATATTGTGCCAGTCAGAGCCCAGGGATATTATGCCAGTCAGATACCAGAAATAGTGTGCCAGTCAGAGCCCAGGAATATTATGCCAGTCAGAGCCCAGGAATATTATGCCAGTCAGAGCCCAGTAATATAGTGCCAGCCAGAGCCCAGTAATATAGTGCCAGCCATATGCCCAGTAATATAGTGCCAGCCAGATGCCCAGTAATATAGTGCCACTCAGAGCCCAGGAATATTATGCCAGTCAGAGCCCAGTAATATAGTGCCAGCCAGAGCCCAGTAATATAGTGCCAGCCAGATGCCCAGTAATATAGTGCCAGTCAGAGCCCAGGAATATTATGCCAGTCAGAGCCCAGTAATATAGTGCCAGCCAGAGCCCAGTAATATAGTGCCAGCCAGATGCCCAGTAATATAGTGCCAGCCAGATGCCCAGTAATATAGTGCCACTCAGAGCCCAGGAATGTTATGCCAATCAGAGCCCAGTAATATAGTGCCACCCAGATCCCAGTAATATAGTGCCAGCCAGATGCCCAGTAATATAGTGCCACTCAGAGCCCAGGAATATTATGCCAGTCAGAGCCCAGTAATATAGTGCAAGCCAGAGCCCAGTAATATAGTGCCAGCCAGAGCCCAGTAATATAGTGCCAGCCAGATGCCCAGTAATATAGTGCCAACCAGAGCCCAGTAATATTATGCCAGTCAGAGACCAGTAATAGTGTGCCAGTCAGAGCCCAGGAATATTATGCCAGTCAGAGCCCAGGAATATTATGCCAGTCAGATACCAGGAATATTATGCCAGTCAGAGCCCAGGAATATTGTGCCAGTCAGAGCCCAGGAATATTATGCCAGTCAGATACCAGGAATATAGTGCCAGTCAGAGCCCAGTAATAGTGTGCCAGTCAGAACCCAGGAATATTGTGCCAGTCAGAGCCCAGTAATATTGTGCCAGTCAGAACCCAGGAATATTGTGCCAGTCAGATACCAGGAATATTGTGCCAGTCAGAGCCCAGGAATATTGTGCCAGTCAGATACCAGTAATATAGTGCCAGTCAGAGCCCAGTAATAGTGTGCCAATCAGAGACCCAGTAATATTATGATAGTCAGAGCCCAGTAATAGTGTGCCAATCAGAGCCCAGTAATATTATGCCAGTCAGAGCCCAGTAATAGTGTGCCAGTCAGAGCCCAGGAATATTATGCCAGTCAGATACCAGGAATATTATGCCAATCAGAGCCCAGGAATATTGTGCCAGTCAGATACCAGTAATATAGTGCCAGTCAGAGCCCAGGAATATTATGCCAGTCAGAGCCCAGGAATATTATGCCAGTCAGAGCCCAGGAATATTATGCCAGTCAGATACCAGGAATAGTGTACCAGTCAGAGCCCAGGAATATTATGCCAGTCAGAGCCCAGGAATATTATGCCAGTCAGAGCCCAGTAATATTGTGCCAGTCAGATACCAGTAATATAGTGCCAGTCAGAGCCCAGTAATAGTGTGCCAATCAGAGCCCAGTAATATTATGCCAGTCAGAGCCCAGGAATATTATGCCAGTCAGAGCCCAGTAATATTGTGCCAGTCAGATACCAGTAATATAGTGCCAGTCAGAGCCCAGTAATAGTGTGCCAATCAGAGCCCAGTAATATTATGCCAGTCAGAGCCCAGTAATAGTGTGCCAGTCAGAGCCCAGGAATATTATGCCAGTCAGATACCAGGAATATTATGCCAATCAGAGCCCAGGAATATTGTGCCAGTCAGATACCAGTAATATAGTGCCAGTCAGAGCCCAGGAATATTATGCCAGTCAGAGCCCAGGAATATTATGCCAGTCAGATACCAGGAATAGTGTACCAGTCAGAGCCCAGGAATATTATGCCAGTCAGAGCCCAGGAATATTATGCCAGTCAGAGCCCAGGAATATTGTGCCAGTCAGATACCAGTAATATAGTGCCAGTCAGAGCCCAGTAATATTATGCTAGTCAGAGCCCAGTAATATTATGCCTGTCAGAGCCCAGTAATATAGTGCCATTCAGAGCCCAGTAATATTATGCCAGTCAGAGCCCAGTAATATTGTGCCAGTCAGAAACCAGTAATATAGTGCCAGTCAGAGCCCAGTAATAGTGTGCCAATCAGAGCCCAGTAATATTATGCCAGTCAGAGCCCAGTAATATTATGCCAGTCAGAGCCCAGTAATAGTGTGCCAGTCAGAGCCCAGTAATATTATGCCAGTCAGAGTCCAGTAATAGTGTGCCAGTCAGAGCCCTGGAATATTATGCCAGTCAGAGTCCAGGAATATTATGCCAGTCAGATACCAGGAATATTATGCCAGTCAGAGCCCAGGAATATTGTGCCAGTCAGATACCAGTAATAGTGTGCCAGTCAGATACCAGTAATATAGTGCCAGTCAGAGCCCAGGAATATTATGCCAGTCAGAGCCCAGGAATATGATGCCAGTCAGAGCCCAGTAATATTATGCCAATCAGAACCCAGTAATAGTGTGCCAGTCAGAGCCCAGGAATATTATGCCAGTCAGATACCAGGAATATTATGCCAATCAGAGCCCAGGAATATTGTGCCAGTCAGATACCAGTAATAGTGTGCCAGTCAGAGCCCAGGAATATTATGCCAGTCAGAGCCCAGGATTATTATGCCAGTCAGAGCCCAGTAATATTATGCCAGTCAGAGCCCAGTAATATTATGCCAGTCAGAGCCCAGTAATATTATGCCATTCAGAGCCCAGTAATATTATGCCAGTCAGAGCCCAGTAATATTGTGCCAGTCAGAGCCCAGTAATAGTGTGCCAATCAGAGGCCAGTAATATTATGCCAGTCAGAGCCCAGTATTAGTGTGCCAGTCAGAGCCCAGGAATATTATGCCAGTCAGATACCAGGAATATTATGCCAATCAGAGCCCAGGAATATTGTGCCAGTCAGATACCAGTAATATAGTGCCAGTCAGAGCACAGGAGTATTATGCCAGTCAGAGCCCAGGAATATTATGCCAGTCAGATACCAGGAATAGTGTACCAGTCAGAGCCCAGGAATATTATGCCAGTCAGATACCAGGAATAGTGTACCAGTCAGAGCCCAGTAATATAGTGCCAGTCAGAGCCCAGGAATATTATGCCAGTCAGAGCCCAGGAATATTATGCCAGTCAGAGCCCAGGAATATTATGCCAGTCAGATACCAGGAATAGTGTACCAGTAAGAGCCCAGGAATATTATGCCAGTCAGAGCCCAGGAATATTATGCCAGTCAGAGCCCAGGAATATTATGCCAGTCAGATACCAGTAATATAGTGCCAGTCAGAGCCCAGTAATATTATGCCAGTCAGAGCCCAGTAATATTATGCCTGTCAGAGCCCAATAATATAGTGCCATTCAGAGCCCAGTAATATTATGCCAGTCAGAGCCCAGTAATATTGTGCCAGTCAGATACCAGTAATATAGTGCCAGTCAGAGCCCAGTAATAGTGTGCCAATCAGAGCCCAGTAATATTATGCTATTATGCCAGTCAGAGCCCAGTAATATTATGCTATTATGCCAGTCAGAGCCCAGTAATATTATGCCAGTCAGAGACCAGTAATAGTGTGCCAGTCAGAGCCCAGGAATATTATGCCAGTCAGAGCCCAGGAATATTATGCCAGTCAGATACCAGGAATATTATGCCAGTCAGAGCCCAGGAATATTGTGCCAGTCAGATACCAGTAATAGTGTGCCAGTCAGATACCAGTAATATAGTGCCAGTCAGAGCCCAGGAATATTATGCCAGTCAGAGCCCAGGAATATGATGCCAGTCAGAGCCCAGTAATATTATGCCAGTCAGAGCCCAGTAATAGTGTGCCAGTCAGAGCCCAGGAATATTATGCCAGTCAGATACCAGGAATATTATGCCAATCAGAGCCCAGGAATATTGTGCCAGTCAGATACCAGTAATAGTGTGCCAGTCAGAGCCCAGGAATATTATGCCAGTCAGAGCCCAGGAATATTATGCCAGTCAGAGCCCAGGAATATTGTGCCAGTCAGATACCATTAATATAGTGCCAGTCAGAGCCCAGTAATATTATGCCAGTCAGAGCCCAGTAATATTATGCCAGTCAGAGCCCAGTAATATTATGCCATTCAGAGCCCAGTAATATTATGCCAGTCAGAGCCCAGTAATATAGTGCCAGTCAGAGCCCAGTAATAGTGTGCCAATCAGAGCCCAGTAATATTATGCTATTATGCCAGTCAGAGCCCAGTAATATTATGCCAGTCAGAGCCCAGTAATAGTGTGCCAGTCAGAGCCCAGGAATATTATGCCAGTCAGAGCCCAGGAATATTATGCCAGTCAGATACCAGGAATATTATGCCAGTCAGAGCCCAGGAATATTGTGCCAGTCAGATACCAGTAATAGTGTGCCAGTCAGATACCAGTAATATAGTGCCAGTCAGAGCCCAGGAATATTATGCCAGTCAGAGCCCAGGAATATGATGCCAGTCAGAGCCCAGGAATATTATGCCAGTCAGAGCCCAGGAATATTATGCCAGTCAGATACCAGGAATATTATGCCAATCAGAGCCCAGGAATATTGTGCCAGTCAGATACCAGTAATAGTGTGCCAGTCAGAGCCCAGGAATATTATGCCAGTCAGAGCCCAGGAATATTATGCCAGTCAGAGCCCAGGAATATTATGCCAGTCAGATACCAGGAATATTATGCCAATCAGAGCCCAGGAATATTGTGCCAGTCAGATACCAGTAATAGTGTGCCAGTCAGAGCCCAGGAATATTATGCCAGTCAGAGCCCAGGAATATTATGCCAGTCAGAGCCCAGGAATATTATGCCAGTCAGAGCCCAGGAATATTGTGCCAGTCAGATTCCAGTAATATAGTGCCAGTCAGAGCCCAGTAATATTATGCCAGTCAGAGCCCAGTAATATTATGCCAGTCAGAGCCCAGTAATATTATGCCATTCAGAGCCCAGTAATATTATGCCAGTCAGAGCCCAGTAATATAGTGCCAGTCAGAGCCCAGTAATAGTGTGCCAATCAGAGCCCAGTAATATTATGCTATTATGCCAGTCAGAGCCCAGTAATATTATGCCAGTCAGAGCCCAGTAATAGTGTGCCAGTCAGAGCCCAGGAATATTATGCCAGTCAGAGCCCAGGAATATTATGCCAGTCAGATACCAGGAATATTATGCCAGTCAGAGCCCAGGAATATTGTGCCAGTCAGATACCAGTAATAGTGTGCCAGTCAGATACCAGTAATATAGTGCCAGTCAGAGCCCAGGAATATTATGCCAGTCAGAGCCCAGGAATATGATGCCAGTCAGAGCCCAGGAATATTATGCCAGTCAGATACCAGGAATAGTGCGCCAGTCAGAGCCCAGGAATATTATGCCAGTCAGAGCCCAGGAATATTATGCCAGTCAGAGCCAAGGAATAGTGTGCCAGTCAGATTCCAGTAATATTGTGCCAGTCAGATACCAGTAATATTGTGCCAGTCAGAGCCCAGGGATATTATGCCAGTCAGATACCAGGAATAGTGTGCCAGTCAGAGCCCAGGAATATTATGCCAGTCAGAGCCCAGGAATATTATGCCAGTCAGAGCCCAGTAATATAGTGCCAGCCAGAGCCCAGTAATATAGTGCCAGCCAGATGCCCAGTAATATAGTGCCAGCCAGATGCCCAGTAATATAGTGCCACTAAGAGCACAGGAATATTATGCCAATCAGAGCCCAGTAATATAGTGCCACCCAGATCTCAGTAATATAGTGCCAGCCAGATGCCCAGTAATATAGTGCCACTCAGAGCCCAGGAATATTATGCCAGTCAGAGCCCAGTAATATAGTGCAAGCCAGAGCCCAGTAATATAGTGCCAGCCAGAGCCCAGTAATATAGTGCCAGCCAGATGCCCAGTAATATAGTGCCAACCAGAGCCCAGTAATATAGTGCCAGCCATAGCCCAGTAATATAGTGCCAGCCAGATGCCCAGTAATAAAGTGCCAGCCATAGCCCAGTAATAGTGTTGCAGCCAGATGCCCAGTAATATAGTGCCAACCAGAGCCCAGTAATATAGTGCCAGCCAGAGCCCAGTAATATTGTGCCAGCCAGATGCCCAGTAATAAAGTGCCAGCCATAGCCCAGTAATAGTGTGCCAGTCAGAACCCAGTAATATTGTGCCAATCTGAGCCCTGTAATATGGTGCCAGTAAGAGCCCAGGAATATTGTGCCAGTCAGACACCAGTAATATAGTGCCAGTCAGATACCAGGAATATTGTGCCAGTCAGATACCAGGAATATTGTGCCAGTCAGATACCAGGAATATTGTGCCAGTCAGAGCCCAGGAATATTGTGCCAGTCAGATACCAGTAATATAGTGCCAGTCAGAGCCCAGTAATAGTATGCCAGTCAGAGCCCAGTAATATTGTGCCAGTCAGATACCAGAAATATAGTGCCAGTCAGAGCCCAGTAATAGTGTGCCAATCAGAGCCCAGTAATATTATGCTATTATGCCAGTCAGAGCCCAGTAATATTATGCCAGTCAGAGCCCAGTAATAGTGTGCCAGTCAGAGCCCAGGAATATTATGCCAGTCAGAGCCCAGGAATATTATGCCAGTCAGATACCAGGAATATTATGCCAGTCAGAGCCCAGGAATATTGTGCCAGTCAGATACCAGTAATAGTGTGCCAGTCAGATACCAGTAATATAGTGCCAGTCAGAGCCCAGGAATATTATGCCAGTCAGAGCCCAGGAATATGATGCCAGTCAGAGCCCAGGAATATTATGCCAGTCAGATACCAGGAATAGTGCGCCAGTCAGAGCCCAGGAATATTATGCCAGTCAGAGCCCAGGAATATTATGCCAGTCAGAGCCAAGGAATAGTGTGCCAGTCAGATTCCAGTAATATTGTGCCAGTCAGATACCAGTAATATTGTGCCAGTCAGAGCCCAGGGATATTATGCCAGTCAGATACCAGGAATAGTGTGCCAGTCAGAGCCCAGGAATATTATGCCAGTCAGAGCCCAGGAATATTATGCCAGTCAGAGCCCAGTAATATAGTGCCAGCCAGAGCCCAGTAATATAGTGCCAGCCATATGCCCAGTAATATAGTGCCAGCCAGATGCCCAGTAATATAGTGCCACTCAGAGCCCAGGAATATTATGCCAGTCAGAGCCCAGTAATATAGTGCCAGCCAGAGCCCAGTAATATAGTGCCAGCCAGATGCCCAGTAATATAGTGCCAGTCAGAGCCCAGGAATATAATGCCAGTCAGAGCCCAGTAATATAGTGCCAGCCAGAGCCCAGTAATATAGTGCCAGCCAGATGCCCAGTAATATAGTGCCAGCCAGATGCCCAGTAATATAGTGCCACTCAGAGCCCAGGAATGTTATGCCAATCAGAGCCCAGTAATATAGTGCCACCCAGATCCCAGTAATATAGTGCCAGCCAGATGCCCAGTAATATAGTGCCACTCAGAGCCCAGGAATATTATGCCAGTCAGAGCCCAGTAATATAGTGCAAGCCAGAGCCCAGTAATATAGTGCCAGCCAGAGCCCAGTAATATAGTGCCAGCCAGATGCCCAGTAATATAGTGCCAACCAGAGCCCAGTAATATTATGCCAGTCAGAGACCAGTAATAGTGTGCCAGTCAGAGCCCAGGAATATTATGCCAGTCAGAGCCCAGGAATATTATGCCAGTCAGATACCAGGAATATTATGCCAGTCAGAGCCCAGGAATATTGTGCCAGTCAGAGCCCAGGAATATTATGCCAGTCAGATACCAGGAATATAGTGCCAGTCAGAGCCCAGTAATAGTGTGCCAGTCAGAACCCAGGAATATTGTGCCAGTCAGAGCCCAGTAATATTGTGCCAGTCAGAACCCAGGAATATTGTGCCAGTCAGATACCAGGAATATTGTGCCAGTCAGAGCCCAGGAATATTGTGCCAGTCAGATACCAGTAATATAGTGCCAGTCAGAGCCCAGTAATAGTGTGCCAATCAGAGACCCAGTAATATTATGCCAGTCAGAGCCCAGTAATAGTGTGCCAATCAGAGCCCAGTAATATTATGCCAGTCAGAGCCCAGTAATAGTGTGCCAGTCAGAGCCCAGGAATATTATGCCAGTCAGATACCAGGAATATTATGCCAATCAGAGCCCAGGAATATTGTGCCAGTCAGATACCAGTAATATAGTGCCAGTCAGAGCCCAGGAATATTATGCCAGTCAGAGCCCAGGAATATTATGCCAGTCAGAGCCCAGGAATATTATGCCAGTCAGATACCAGGAATAGTGTACCAGTCAGAGCCCAGGAATATTATGCCAGTCAGAGCCCAGGAATATTATGCCAGTCAGAGCCCAGGAATATTATGCCAGTCAGAGCCCAGTAATATTGTGCCAGTCAGATACCAGTAATATAGTGCCAGTCAGAGCCCAGTAATAGTGTGCCAATCAGAGCCCAGTAATATTATGCCAGTCAGAGCCCAGGAATATTATGTCAGTCAGAGCCCAGTAATATTGTGCCAGTCAGATACCAGTAATATAGTGCCAGTCAGAGCCCAGTAATAGTGTGCCAATCAGAGCCCAGTAATATTATGCCAGTCAGAGCCCAGTAATAGTGTGCCAGTCAGAGCCCAGGAATATTATGCCAGTCAGATACCAGGAATATTATGCCAATCAGAGCCCAGGAATATTGTGCCAGTCAGATACCAGTAATATAGTGCCAGTCAGAGCCCAGGAATATTATGCCAGTCAGAGCCCAGGAATATTATGCCAGTCAGATACCAGGAATAGTGTACCAGTCAGAGCCCAGGAATATTATGCCAGTCAGAGCCCAGGAATATTATGCCAGTCAGAGCCGAGGAATATTGTGCCAGTCAGATACCAGTAATATAGTGCCAGTCAGAGCCCAGTAATATTATGCTAGTCAGAGCCCAGTAATATTATGCCTGTCAGAGCCCAGTAATATAGTGCCATTCAGAGCCCAGTAATATTATGCCAGTCAGAGCCCAGTAATATTGTGCCAGTCAGAAACCAGTAATATAGTGCCAGTCAGAGCCCAGTAATAGTGTGCCAATCAGAGCCCAGTAATATTATGCCAGTCAGAGCCCAGTAATATTATGCCAGTCAGAGCCCAGTAATAGTGTGCCAGTCAGAGCCCAGTAATATTATGCCAGTCAGAGTCCAGTAATAGTGTGCCAGTCAGAGCCCTGGAATATTATGCCAGTCAGAGTCCAGGAATATTATGCCAGTCAGATACCAGGAATATTATGCCAGTCAGAGCCCAGGAATATTGTGCCAGTCAGATACCAGTAATAGTGTGCCAGTCAGATACCAGTAATATAGTGCCAGTCAGAGCCCAGGAATATTATGCCAGTCAGATCCCAGGAATATGATGCCAGTCAGAGCCCAGTAATATTATGCCAATCAGAGCCCAGTAATAGTGTGCCAGTCAGAGCCCAGGAATATTATGCCAGTCAGATACCAGTAATATAGTGCCAGTCAGAGCCCAGGAATATTATGCCAGTCAGAGCCCAGGAATATTATGCCAGTCAGATACCAGGAATAGTGTACCAGTCAGAGCCCAGGAATATTATGCCAGTCAGAGCCCAGGAATATTATGCCAGTCAGAGCCCAGGAATATTGTGCCAGTCAGATACCAGTAATATAGTGCCAGTCAGAGCCCAGTAATATTATGCTAGTCAGAGCCCAGTAATATTATGCCTGTCAGAGCCCAGTAATATAGTGCCATTCAGAGCCCAGTAATATTATGCCAGTCAGAGCCCAGTAATATTGTGCCAGTCAGAAACCAGTAATATAGTGCCAGTCAGAGCCCAGTAATAGTGTGCCAATCAGAGCCCAGTAATATTATGCCAGTCAGAGCCCAGTAATATTATGCCAGTCAGAGCCCAGTAATAGTGTGCCAGTCAGAGCCCAGTAATATTATGCCAGTCAGAGTCCAGTAATAGTGTGCCAGTCAGAGCCCTGGAATATTATGCCAGTCAGAGTCCAGGAATATTATGCCAGTCAGATACCAGGAATATTATGCCAGTCAGAGCCCAGGAATATTGTGCCAGTCAGATACCAGTAATAGTGTGCCAGTCAGATACCAGTAATATAGTGCCAGTCAGAGCCCAGGAATATTATGCCAGTCAGATCCCAGGAATATGATGCCAGTCAGAGCCCAGTAATATTATGCCAATCAGAGCCCAGTAATAGTGTGCCAGTCAGAGCCCAGGAATATTATGCCAGTCAGATACCAGGAATATTATGCCAATCAGAGCCCAGGAATATTGTGCCAAGTCAGATACCAGTAATAGTGTGCCAGTCAGAGCCCAGGAATATTATGCCAGTCAGAGCCCAGGATTATTATGCCAGTCAGAGCCCAGGAATATTGTGCCAGTCAGAGCCCAGTAATATTATGCCAGTCAGAGCCCAGTAATATTATGCCATTCAGAGCCCAGTAATATTATGCCAGTCAGAGCCCAGTAATATTGTGCCAGTCAGAGCCCAGTAATAGTGTGCCAATCAGAGCCCAGTAATATTATGCCAGTCAGAGCCCAGTATTAGTGTGCCAGTCAGAGCCCAGGAATATTATGCCAGTCAGATACCAGGAATATTATGCCAATCAGAGCCCAGGAATATTGTGCCAGTCAGATACCAGTAATATAATGCCAGTCAGAGCACAGGAGTATTATGCCAGTCAGAGCCCAGGAATATTATGCCAGTCAGAGCCCAGGAATATTATGCCAGTCAGATACCAGGAATAGTGTACCAGTCAGAGCCCAGTAATATAGTGCCAGTCAGAGCCCAGGAATATTATGCCAGTCAGAGCCCAGGAATATTATGCCAGTCAGAGCCCAGGAATATTATGCCAGTCAGATACCAGGAATAGTGTACCAGTAAGAGCCCAGGAATATTATGCCAGTCAGAGCCCAGGAATATTATGCCAGTCAGAGCCCAGGAATATTATGCCAGTCAGATACCAGTAATATAGTGCCAGTCAGAGCCCAGTAATATTATGCCAGTCAGAGCCCAGTAATATTATGCCTGTCAGAGCCCAATAATATAGTGCCATTCAGAGCCCAGTAATATTATGCCAGTCAGAGCCCAGTAATATTGTGCCAGTCAGATACCAGTAATATAGTGCCAGTCAGAGCCCAGTAATAGTGTGCCAATCAGAGCCCAGTAATATTATGCTATTATGCCAGTCAGAGCCCAGTAATATTATGCTATTATGCCAGTCAGAGCCCAGTAATATTATGCCAGTCAGAGCCCAGTAATATTATGCCAGTCAGAGCCCAGTAATATTATGCCATTCAGAGCCCAGTAATATTATGCCAGTCAGAGCCCAGTAATATTGTGCCAGTCAGAGCCCAGTAATAGTGTGCCAATCAGAGCCCAGTAATATTATGCCAGTCAGAGCCCAGTATTAGTGTGCCAGTCAGAGCCCAGGAATATTATGCCAGTCAGATACCAGGAATATTATGCCAATCAGAGCCCAGGAATATTGTGCCAGTCAGATACCAGTAATATAGTGCCAGTCAGAGCACAGGAGTATTATGCCAGTCAGAGCCCAGGAATATTATGCCAGTCAGAGCCCAGGAATATTATGCCAGTCAGATACCAGGAATAGTGTACCAGTCAGAGCCCAGTAATATAGTGCCAGTCAGAGCCCAGGAATATTATGCCAGTCAGAGCCCAGGAATATTATGCCAGTCAGAGCCCAGGAATATTATGCCAGTCAGATACCAGGAATAGTGTACCAGTAAGAGCCCAGGAATATTATGCCAGTCAGAGCCCAGGAATATTATGCCAGTCAGAGCCCAGGAATATTATGCCAGTCAGATACCAGTAATATAGTGCCAGTCAGAGCCCAGTAATATTATGCCAGTCAGAGCCCAGTAATATTATGCCTGTCAGAGCCCAATAATATAGTGCCATTCAGAGCCCAGTAATATTATGCCAGTCAGAGCCCAGTAATATTGTGCCAGTCAGATACCAGTAATATAGTGCCAGTCAGAGCCCAGTAATAGTGTGCCAATCAGAGCCCAGTAATATTATGCTATTATGCCAGTCAGAGCCCAGTAATATTATGCTATTATGCCAGTCAGAGCCCAGTAATATTATGCTATTATGCCAGTCAGAGCCCAGTAATATTATGCCAGTCAGAGCCCAGTAATATTATGCCAGTCAGAGCCCAGTAATATTATGCCATTCAGAGCCCAGTAATATTATGCCAGTCAGAGCCCAGTAATATTGTGCCAGTCAGAGCCCAGTAATAGTGTGCCAATCAGAGCCCAGTAATATTATGCCAGTCAGAGCCCAGTATTAGTGTGCCAGTCAGAGCCCAGGAATATTATGCCAGTCAGATACCAGGAATATTATGCCAATCAGAGCCCAGGAATATTGTGCCAGTCAGATACCAGTAATATAGTGCCAGTCAGAGCACAGGAGTATTATGCCAGTCAGAGCCCAGGAATATTATGCCAGTCAGAGCCCAGGAATATTATGCCAGTCAGATACCAGGAATAGTGTACCAGTCAGAGCCCAGTAATATAGTGCCAGTCAGAGCCCAGGAATATTATGCCAGTCAGAGCCCAGGAATATTATGCCAGTCAGAGCCCAGGAATATTATGCCAGTCAGATACCAGGAATAGTGTACCAGTAAGAGCCCAGGAATATTATGCCAGTCAGAGCCCAGGAATATTATGCCAGTCAGAGCCCAGGAATATTATGCCAGTCAGATACCAGTAATATAGTGCCAGTCAGAGCCCAGTAATATTATGCCAGTCAGAGCCCAGTAATATTATGCCTGTCAGAGCCCAATAATATAGTGCCATTCAGAGCCCAGTAATATTATGCCAGTCAGAGCCCAGTAATATTGTGCCAGTCAGATACCAGTAATATAGTGCCAGTCAGAGCCCAGTAATAGTGTGCCAATCAGAGCCCAGTAATATTATGCTATTATGCCAGTCAGAGCCCAGTAATATTATGCTATTATGCCAGTCAGAGCCCAGTAATATTATGCCAGTCAGAGACCAGTAATAGTGTGCCAGTCAGAGCCCAGGAATATTATGCCAGTCAGAGCCCAGGAATATTATGCCAGTCAGATACCAGGAATATTATGCCAGTCAGAGCCCAGGAATATTGTGCCAGTCAGATACCAGTAATAGTGTGCCAGTCAGATACCAGTAATATAGTGCCAGTCAGAGCCCAGGAATATTATGCCAGTCAGAGCCCAGGAATATGATGCCAGTCAGAGCCCAGTAATATTATGCCAGTCAGAGCCCAGTAATAGTGTGCCAGTCAGAGCCCAGGAATATTATGCCAGTCAGATACCAGGAATATTATGCCAATCAGAGCCCAGGAATATTGTGCCAGTCAGATACCAGTAATAGTGTGCCAGTCAGAGCCCAGGAATATTATGCCAGTCAGAGCCCAGGAATATTATGCCAGTCAGAGCCCAGGAATATTGTGCCAGTCAGATACCAGTAATATAGTGCCAGTCAGAGCCCAGTAATATTATGCCAGTCAGAGCCCAGTAATATTATGCCAGTCAGAGCCCAGTAATATTATGCCATTCAGAGACCAGTAATATTATGCCAGTCAGAGCCCAGTAATATAGTGCCAGTCAGAGCCCAGTAATAGTGTGCCAATCAGAGCCCAGTAATATTATGCTATTATGCAAGTCAGAGCCCAGTAATATTATGCCAGTCAGAGCCCAGTAATAGTGTGCCAGTCAGAGCCCAGGAATATTATGCCAGTCAGAGCCCAGGAATATTATGCCAGTCAGATACCAGGAATATTATGCCAGTCAGAGCCCAGGAATATTGTGCCAGTCAGATACCAGTAATAGTGTGCCAGTCAGATACCAGTAATATAGTGCCAGTCAGAGCCCAGGAATATTATGCCAGTCAGAGCCCAGGAATATGATGCCAGTCAGAGCCCAGGAATATTATGCCAGTCAGAGCCCAGGAATATTATGCCAGTCAGATACCAGGAATATTATGCCAATCAGAGCCCAGGAATATTGTGCCAGTCAGATACCAGTAATAGTGTGCCAGTCAGAGCCCAGGAATATTATGCCAGTCAGAGCCCAGGAATATTATGCCAGTCAGAGCCCAGGAATATTATGCCAGTCAGATACCAGGAATATTATGCCAATCAGAGCCCAGGAATATTGTGCCAGTCAGATACCAGTAATAGTGTGCCAGTCAGAGCCCAGGAATATTATGCCAGTCAGAGCCCAGGAATATTATGCCAGTCAGAGCCCAGGAATATTGTGCCAGTCAGATTCCAGTAATATAGTGCCAGTCAGAGCCCAGTAATATTATGCCAGTCAGAGCCCAGTAATATTATGCCAGTCAGAGCCCAGTAATATTATGCCATTCAGAGCCCAGTAATATTATGCCAGTCAGAGCCCAGTAATATAGTGCCAGTCAGAGCCCAGTAATAGTGTGCCAATCAGAGCCCAGTAATATTATGCTATTATGCCAGTCAGAGCCCAGTAATAGTGTGCCAGTCAGAGCCCAGGAATATTATGCCAGTCAGAGCCCAGGAATATTATGCCAGTCAGATACCAGGAATATTATGCCAGTCAGAGCCCAGGAATATTGTGCCAGTCAGATACCAGTAATAGTGTGCCAGTCAGATACCAGTAATATAGTGCCAGTCAGAGCCCAGGAATATTATGCCAGTCAGAGCCCAGGAATATGATGCCAGTCAGAGCCCAGGAATATTATGCCAGTCAGATACCAGGAATAGTGCGCCAGTCAGAGCCCAGGAATATTATGCCAGTCAGAGCCCAGGAATATTATGCCAGTCAGAGCCAAGGAATAGTGTGCCAGTCAGATTCCAGTAATATTGTGCCAGTCAGATACCAGTAATATTGTGCCAGTCAGAGCCCATGGATATTATGCCAGTCAGATACCAGGAATAGTGTGCCAGTCAGAGCCCAGGAATATTATGCCAGTCAGAGCCCAGGAATATTATGCCAGTCAGAGCCCAGTAATATAGTGCCAGCCAGAGCCCAGTAATATAGTGCCAGCCATATGCCCAGTAATATAGTGCCAGCCAGATGCCCAGTAATATAGTGCCACTCAGAGCCCAGGAATATTATGCCAGTCAGAGCCCAGTAATATAGTGCCAGCCAGAGCCCAGTAATATAGTGCCAGCCAGATGCCCAGTAATATAGTGCCAGTCAGAGCCCAGGAATATTATGCCAGTCAGAGCCCAGTAATATAGTGCCAGCCAGAGCCCAGTAATATAGTGCCAGCCAGATGCCCAGTAATATAGTGCCAGCCAGATGCCCAGTAATATAGTGCCAGCCAGATGCCCAGTAATATAGTGCCACTAAGAGCACAGGAATATTATGCCAATCAGAGCCAAGTAATATAGTGCCACCCAGATCTCAGTAATATAGTGCCAGCCAGATGCCCAGTAATATAGTGCCACTCAGAGCCCAGGAATATTATGCCAGTCAGAGCCCAGTAATATAGTGCAAGCCAGAGCCCAGTAATATAGTGCCAGCCAGAGCCCAGTAATATAGTGCCAGCCAGATGCCCAGTAATATAGTGCCAACCAGAGCCCAGTAATATAGTGCCAGCCATAGCCCAGTAATATAGTGCCAGCCAGATGCCCAGTAATAAAGTGCCAGCCATAGCCCAGTAATAGTGTGCCAGCCAGATGCCCAGTAATATAGTGCCAACCAGAGCCCAGTAATATAGTGCCAGCCAGAGCCCAGTAATATTGTGCCAGCCAGATGCCCAGTAATAAAGTGCCAGCCATAGCCCAGTAATAGTGTGCCAGCCAGAACCCAGTAATATTGTGCCAATCTGAGCCCTGTAATATGGTGCCAGTAAGAGCCCAGGAATATTGTGCCAGTCAGATACCAGTAATATAGTGCCAGTCAGATACCAGGAATATTGTGCCAGTCAGATACCAGGAATATTGTGCCAGTCAGAGCCCAGGAATATTGTGCCAGTCAGATACCAGTAATATAGTGCCAGTCAGAGCCCAGTAATAGTATGCCAGTCAGAGCCCAGTAATATTGTGCCAGTCAGATACCAGAAATATAGTGCCAGTCAGAGCCCAGTAATAGTGTGCCAATCAGAGCCCAGTAATATTATGCTATTATGCCAGTCAGAGCCCAGTAATATTATGCCAGTCAGAGCCCAGTAATAGTGTGCCAGTCAGAGCCCAGGAATATTATGCCAGTCAGAGCCCAGGAATATTATGCCAGTCAGATACCAGGAATATTATGCCAGTCAGAGCCCAGGAATATTGTGCCAGTCAGATACCAGTAATAGTGTGCCAGTCAGATACCAGTAATATAGTGCCAGTCAGAGCCCAGGAATATTATGCCAGTCAGAGCCCAGGAATATGATGCCAGTCAGAGCCCAGGAATATTATGCCAGTCAGATACCAGGAATAGTGCGCCAGTCAGAGCCCAGGAATATTATGCCAGTCAGAGCCCAGGAATATTATGCCAGTCAGAGCCAAGGAATAGTGTGCCAGTCAGATTCCAGTAATATTGTGCCAGTCAGATACCAGTAATATTGTGCCAGTCAGAGCCCAGGGATATTATGCCAGTCAGATACCAGGAATAGTGTGCCAGTCAGAGCCCAGGAATATTATGCCAGTCAGAGCCCAGGAATATTATGCCAGTCAGAGCCCAGTAATATAGTGCCAGCCAGAGCCCAGTAATATAGTGCCAGCCATATGCCCAGTAATATAGTGCCAGCCAGATGCCCAGTAATATAGTGCCACTCAGAGCCCAGGAATATTATGCCAGTCAGAGCCCAGTAATATAGTGCCAGCCAGAGCCCAGTAATATAGTGCCAGCCAGATGCCCAGTAATATAGTGCCAGTCAGAGCCCAGGAATATTATGCCAGTCAGAGCCCAGTAATATAGTGCCAGCCAGAGCCCAGTAATATAGTGCCAGCCAGATGCCCAGTAATATAGTGCCAGCCAGATGCCCAGTAATATAGTGCCACTCAGAGCCCAGGAATATTATGCCAATCAGAGCCCAGTAATATAGTGCCACCCAGATCCCAGTAATATAGTGCCAGCCAGATGCCCAGTAATATAGTGCCACTCAGAGCCCAGGAATATTATGCCAGTCAGAGCCCAGTAATATAGTGCAAGCCAGAGCCCAGTAATATAGTGCCAGCCAGAGCCCAGTAATATAGTGCCAGCCAGATGCCCAGTAATATAGTGCCAACCAGAGCCCAGTAATATAGTGCCAGCCAGAGCCCAGTAATATAGTGCCAGCCAGATGCCCAGTAATAAAGTGCCAGCCATAGCCCAGTAATAGTGTGCCAGCCAGATGCCCAGTAATATAGTGCCAACCAGAGCCCAGTAATATAGTGCCAGCCAGAGCCCAGTAATAGTGTGCCAGCCAGAACCCAGTAATATTGTGCCAGTCTGAGCCCTGTAATATGGTGCCAGTAAGAGCCCAGGAATATTGTGCCAGTCAGATACCAGTTATATAGTGCCAGTCAGATACCAGGAATATTGTGCCAGTCAGATACCAGGAATATTGTGCCAGTCAGATACCAGGAATATTGTGCCAGTCAGAGCCTAGGAATATTGTTCCAGTCAGATACCAGTAATATAGTGCCAGTCAGAGCCCAGTAATAGTATGCCAGTCAGAGCCCAGTAATATTGTGCCACTCAGATACCAGAAATATAGTGCCAGTCAGAGCCCAGTAATAGTGTGCCAATCAGAGCCCAGTAATATTATGCCAGTCAGAGCCCAGTAATAGTGTGCCAGTCAGAGCCCAGGAATATTATGCCAGTCAGATACCAGGAATATTATGCCAATCAGAGCCCAGGAATATTGTGCCAGTCAGATACCAGTAATATAGTGCCAGTCAGAGCCCAGGAATATTATGCCAGTCAGAGCCCATGAATATTATGCCAGTCAGAGCCCAGGAATATTATGCCAGTCAGATACCAGGAATAGTGTACCAGTCAGAGCCCAGGAATATTATGCCAGTCAGAGCCCAGGAATATTATGCCAGTCAGAGCCAAGGAATAGTGTGCCAGTCAGATTCCAGGAATATTGTGCCAGTCAGATACCAGTAATATAGTGCCAGTCAGAGCCCAGTAATATTATGCCAGTCAGAGCCCAGTAATATGATGCCTGTCAGAGCCCAGTAATATTGTGCCAGTCAGATACCAGTAATATAGTGCCAGTCAGAGCCCAGTAATATTATGCCAGTCAGAGCCCAGTAATATGATGCCTGTCAGAGCCCAGTAATATAGTGCCAGTCAGAGCCCAGTAATATTATGCCAGTCAGAGCCCAGTAATATTGTGCCAGTCAGATACCAGTAATATAGTGCCAGTCAGAGCCCAGTAATAGTGTGCCAATCAGAGCCCAGTAATATTATGCCAGTCAGTGCCCAGTAATATTATGCCAGTCAGAGCCCAGTAATATTGTGCCAGTCTGAGCCCTGTAATATGGTGCCAGTAAGAGCCCAGGAATATTGTGCCAGTCAGATACCAGTTATATAGTGCCAGTCAGATACCAGGAATATTGTGCCAGTCAGATACCAGGAATATTGTGCCAGTCAGATACCAGGAATATTGTGCCAGTCAGAGCCCAGGAATATTGTTCCAGTCAGATACCAGTAATATAGTGCCAGTCAGAGCCCAGTAATAGTATGCCAGTCAGAGCCCAGTAATATTGTGCCACTCAGATACCAGAAATATAGTGCCAGTCAGAGCCCAGTAATAGTGTGCCAATCAGAGCCCAGTAATATTATGCCAGTCAGAGCCCAGTAATAGTGTGCCAGTCAGAGCCCAGGAATATTATGCCAGTCAGATACCAGGAATATTATGCCAATCAGAGCCCAGGAATATTGTGCCAGTCAGATACCAGTAATATAGTGCCAGTCAGAGCCCAGGAATATTATGCCAGTCAGAGCCCATGAATATTATGCCAGTCAGAGCCCAGGAATATTATGCCAGTCAGATACCAGGAATAGTGTACCAGTCAGAGCCCAGGAATATTATGCCAGTCAGAGCCCAGGAATATTATGCCAGTCAGAGCCAAGGAATAGTGTGCCAGTCAGATTCCAGGAATATTGTGCCAGTCAGATACCAGTAATATAGTGCCAGTCAGAGCCCAGTAATATTATGCCAGTCAGAGCCCAGTAATATGATGCCTGTCAGAGCCCAGTAATATTGTGCCAGTCAGATACCAGTAATATAGTGCCAGTCAGAGCCCAGTAATATTATGCCAGTCAGAGCCCAGTAATATGATGCCTGTCAGAGCCCAGTAATATAGTGCCAGTCAGAGCCCAGTAATATTATGCCAGTCAGAGCCCAGTAATATTGTGCCAGTCAGATACCAGTAATATAGTGCCAGTCAGAGCCCAGTAATAGTGTGCCAATCAGAGCCCAGTAATATTATGCCAGTCAGAGCCCAGTAATATTATGCCAGTCAGAGCCCAGTAATAGTGTGCCAGTCAGAGCCCAGGAATATTATGCCAGTCAGAGCCCAGGAATATTATGCCAGTCAGATACCAGGAATATTATGCCAGTCAGAGCCCAGGAATATTGTGCCAGTCAGATACCAGTAATAGTGTGCCAGTCAGATACCAGTAATATAGTGCCAGTCAGAGCCCAGGAATATTATGCCAGTCAGAGCCCAGGAATATTATGCCAGTCAGAGCCCAGGAATATGATGCCAGTCAGATCCCAGTTATATTATGCCAGTCAGAGCCCAGGAATATTATCCCAGTCAGATACCAGGAATAGTGTGCCAGTCAGATACCAGGAATAGTGTGCCAGTCAGAGCCCAGGAATATTATGCCAGTCAGAGCCCAGGAATATTATGCCAGTCAGAGCCAAGGAATAGTGTGCCAGTCAGATTCCAGTAATATTGTGCCAGTCAGATACCAGTAATATTGTGCCAGTCAGAGCCGAGGAATATTATGTCAGTCAGATACCAGGAATAGTGTAACAGTCAGAGCCCAGGAATATTATGCCAGTCAGAGCCCAGGAATATTATGCCAGTCAGAGCCCAGTAATATAGTGCCAGCCAGAGCCCAGTAATATAGTGCCAGCCAGATGCCCAGTAATATAGTGCCACTCAGAGCCCAGGAATATTATGCCAGTTAGAGCCCAGTAATATAATACCAGCCAGAGCCCAGTAATATAGTGCCACTCAGAGCCCAGGAATATTATGCCAGTCAGAGCCCAGTAATATAGTGCCAGCCAGAGCCCAGTATTATAGTGCCAGCCAGATGCCCAGTAATATAGTGCCAGCCAGAGCCCAGTAATATAGTGCAAGCCAGATGCCCAGTAATATAGTGCCACTCAGAGCCCAGGAATATTATGCCAATCAGAGCCCAGTAATATAGTGCCACCCAGAGCCCAGTAATATAGTGCCAGCCAGATGCCCAGTAATATAGTGCCACTCAGAGCCCAGGAATATTATGCCAGTCAGAGCCCAGTAATATAGTGCAAGCCAGAGCCCAGTAATATAGTGCCAGCCAGAGCCCAGTAATATAGTGCCAGCCAGATGCCCTGTAATATAGTGCCAACCAGAGCCCAGTAATATAGTGCCAGCCATAGCCCAGTAATATAGTGCCAGCCAGAGCCCAGTAATATAGTGCCAGCCAGATGCCCAGTAATATAGTGCCAGCCATAGCCCAGTAATAGTGTGCCAGTCAGAACCCAGTAATATTGTGCCAGTCTGAGCCCTGTAATATGGTGCCAGTAAGAGCCCAGGAATATTGTGCCAGTCAGATACCAGTAATAGAGTGCCAGTCAGATACCAGGAATATTGTGCCAGTCAGATACCAGGAATATTGTGCCAGTCAGATACCAGGAATATAGTTCCAGTCAGATACCAGTAATATTATGCCAGTCAGAGCCCAGTAATATAGTGCCAGTCAGAGCCCAGGAATATTGTGCCAGTCAGAGCCCAGGAATATTATGCCAGTCAGATACCAGGAATATAGTGCCAGTCAGAGCCCAGTAATAGTGTGCCAGTCAGAACCCAGGAATATTGTGCCAGTCAGAGCCCAGTAATATTGTGCCAGTCAGAACCCAGGAATATTGTGCCAGTCAGATACCAGGAATATTGTGCCAGTCAGAGCCCAGGAATATTGTGCCAGTCAGATACCAGTAATATAGTGCCAGTCAGAGCCCAGTAATATTATGCCAGTCAGAGCCCTGTAATATTGTGCCAGTCAGAGCCCAGGAATATTGTGCCAGTCAGATACCAGTAATATAGTGCCAGTCAGAGCCCAGTAATATAGTTCCAGTCAGATACCAGTAATATTATGCCAGTCAGAGCCCAGTAATATAGTGCCAGTCAGAGCCCAGGAATATTGTGCCAGTCAGAGCCCAGGAATATTGTGCCAGTCAGAGCCCAGGATTATTGTGCCAGTCAGAGCCCAGGAATATTATGCCAGTCAGATACCAGGAATATAGTGCCATTCAGAGCCCAGTAATAGTGTGCCAGTCAGAACCCAGGAATATTGTGCCAGTCAGAGCCCAGTAATATTGTGCCAGTCAGAACCCAGGAATATTGTGCCAGTCAGATACCAGGAATATTGTGCCAGTCAGAGCCCAGGAATATTGTGCCAGTCAGATACCAGTAATATAGTGCCAGTCAGAGCCCAGTAATATTATGCCAGTCAGAGCCCAGTAATATTGTGCCAGTCAGAGCCCAGGAATATTGTGCCAGTCAGATACCAGTAATATAGTGCCAGTCAGAGCCCAGTAATATAGTTCCAGTCAGATACCAGTAATATTATGCCAGTCAGAGCCCAGTAATATAGTGCCAGTCAGAGCCCAGGAATATTGTGCCAGTCAGAGCCCAGGAATATTGTGCCAGTCAGAGCCCAGGAATATTGTGCCAGTCAGAGCCCAGGAATATTGTGCCAGTCAGATACCAGGAATATAGTGCCATTCAGAGCCCAGTAATAGTGTGCCAGTCAGAACCCAGGAATATTGTGCCAGTCAGAGCCCAGTAATATTGTGCCAGTCAGAACCCAGGAATATTGTGCCAGTCAGATACCAGGAATATTGTGCCAGTCAGAGCCCAGGAATATTGTGCCAGTCAGATACCAGTAATATAGTGCCAGTCAGAGCCCAGTAATATTATGCCAGTCAGAGCCCAGTAATATTGTGCCAGTCAGATACCAGTAATATAGTGCCAGTCAGAGCCCAGTAATAGTGTGCCAATCAGAGCCCAGTAATATTATGCCTGTCAGAGCCCAGTAATAGTGTGCCAGTCAGAGCCCAGTAATAGTGTGCCAGTCAGAGCCCAGGAATATTATGCCAGTCAGAGCCCAGGAATATTATGCCAGTCAGATACCAGGAATATTATGCCAGTCAGAGCCCAGGAATATTGTGCCAGTCAGATACCAGTAATAGTGTGCCAATCAGATACCAGTAATATAGTGCCAGTCAGAGCCCAGGAATATTGTGCCAGTCAGATACCAGTAATATAGTGCCAGTCAGAGCCCAGTAATATAGTTCCAGTCAGATACCAGTAATATTATGCCAGTCAGAGCCCAGTAATATAGTGCCAGTCAGAGCCCAGGAATATTGTGCCAGTCAGAGCCCAGGAATATTGTGCCAGTCAGAGCCCAGGATTATTGTGCCAGTCAGAGCCCAGGAATATTATGCCAGTCAGATACCAGGAATATAGTGCCATTCAGAGCCCAGTAATAGTGTGCCAGTCAGAACCCAGGAATATTGTGCCAGTCAGAGCCCAGTAATATTGTGCCAGTCAGAACCCAGGAATATTGTGCCAGTCAGATACCAGGAATATTGTGCCAGTCAGAGCCCAGGAATATTGTGCCAATCAGAGCCCAGTAATATAGTGCCACCCAGAGCCCAGTAATATAGTGCCAGCCAGATGCCCAGTAATATAGTGCCACTCAGAGCCCAGGAATATTATGCCAGTCAGAGCCCAGTAATATAGTGCAAGCCAGAGCCCAGTAATATAGTGCCAGCCAGAGCCCAGTAATATAGTGCCAGCCAGATGCCCTGTAATATAGTGCCAACCAGAGCCCAGTAATATAGTGCCAGCCATAGCCCAGTAATATAGTGCCAGCCAGAGCCCAGTAATATAGTGCCAGCCAGATGCCCAGTAATATAGTGCCAGCCATAGCCCAGTAATAGTGTGCCAGTCAGAACCCAGTAATATTGTGCCAGTCTGAGCCCTGTAATATGGTGCCAGTAAGAGCCCAGGAATATTGTGCCAGTCAGATACCAGTAATAGAGTGCCAGTCAGATACCAGGAATATTGTGCCAGTCAGATACCAGGAATATTGTGCCAGTCAGATACCAGTAATATAGTTCCAGTCAGATACCAGTAATATTATGCCAGTCAGAGCCCAGTAATATAGTGCCAGTCAGAGCCCAGGAATATTGTGCCAGTCAGAGCCCAGGAATATTATGCCAGTCAGATACCAGGAATATAGTGCCAGTCAGAGCCCAGTAATAGTGTGCCAGTCAGAACCCAGGAATATTGTGCCAGTCAGAGCCCAGTAATATTGTGCCAGTCAGAACCCAGTAATATTATGCCAGTCAGAGCCCAGTAATATGATGCCTGTCAGAGCCCAGTAATATTGTGCCAGTCAGATACCAGTAATATAGTGCCAGTCAGAGCCCAGTAATATTATGCCAGTCAGAGCCCAGTAATATGATGCCTGTCAGAGCCCAGTAATATAGTGCCAGTCAGAGCCCAGTAATATTATGCCAGTCAGAGCCCAGTAATATTGTGCCAGTCAGATACCAGTAATATAGTGCCAGTCAGAGCCCAGTAATAGTGTGCCAATCAGAGCCCAGTAATATTATGCCAGTCAGAGCCCAGTAATATTATGCCAGTCAGAGCCCAGTAATAGTGTGCCAGTCAGAGCCCAGGAATATTATGCCAGTCAGAGCCCAGGAATATTATGCCAGTCAGATACCAGGAATATTATGCCAGTCAGAGCCCAGGAATATTGTGCCAGTCAGATACCAGTAATAGTGTGCCAGTCAGATACCAGTAATATAGTGCCAGTCAGAGCCCAGGAATATTATGCCAGTCAGAGCCCAGGAATATTATGCCAGTCAGAGCCCAGGAATATGATGCCAGTCAGATCCCAGGAATATTATGCCAGTCAGAGCCCAGGAATATTATCCCAGTCAGATACCAGGAATAGTGTGCCAGTCAGATACCAGGAATAGTGTGCCAGTCAGAGCCCAGGAATATTATGCCAGTCAGAGCCCAGGAATATTATGCCAGTCAGAGCCAAGGAATAGTGTGCCAGTCAGATTCCAGTAATATTGTGCCAGTCAGATACCAGTATTATTGTGCCAGTCAGAGCCGAGGAATATTATGTCAGTCAGATACCAGGAATAGTGTAACAGTCAGAGCCCAGGAATATTATGCCAGTCAGAGCCCAGGAATATTATGCCAGTCAGAGCCCAGTAATATAGTGCCTGCCAGAGCCCAGTAATATAGTGCCAGCCAGATGCCCAGTAATATAGTGCCAGCCAGATGCCCAGTAATATAGTGCCACTCAGAGCCCAGGAATATTATGCCAGTTAGAGCCCAGTAATATAATACCAGCCAGAGCCCAGTAATATAGTGCCACTCAGAGCCCAGGAATATTATGCCAGTCAGAGCCCAGTAATATAGTGCCAGCCAGAGCCCAGTATTATAGTGCCAGCCAGATGCCCAGTAATATAGTGCCAGCCAGAGCCCAGTAATATAGTGCAAGCCAGATGCCCAGTAATATAGTGCCACTCAGAGCCCAGGAATATTATGCCAATCAGAGCCCAGTAATATAGTGCCACCCAGAGCCCAGTAATATAGTGCCAGCCAGATGCCCAGTAATATAGTGCCACTCAGAGCCCAGGAATATTATGCCAGTCAGAGCCCAGTAATATAGTGCAAGCCAGAGCCCAGTAATATAGTGCCAGCCAGAGCCCAGTAATATAGTGCCAGCCAGATGCCCTGTAATATAGTGCCAACCAGAGCCCAGTAATATAGTGCCAGCCATAGCCCAGTAATATAGTGCCAGCCAGAGCCCAGTAATATAGTGCCAGCCAGATGCCCAGTAATATAGTGCCAGCCATAGCCCAGTAATAGTGTGCCAGTCAGAACCCAGTAATATTGTGCCAGTCTGAGCCCTGTAATATGGTGCCAGTAAGAGCCCAGGAATATTGTGCCAGTCAGATACCAGTAATAGAGTGCCAGTCAGATACCAGGAATATTGTGCCAGTCAGATACCAGGAATATTGTGCCAGTCAGATACCAGTAATATAGTTCCAGTCAGATACCAGTAATATTATGCCAGTCAGAGCCCAGTAATATAGTGCCAGTCAGAGCCCAGGAATATTGTGCCAGTCAGAGCCCAGGAATATTATGCCAGTCAGATACCAGGAATATAGTGCCAGTCAGAGCCCAGTAATAGTGTGCCAGTCAGAACCCAGGAATATTGTGCCAGTCAGAGCCCAGTAATATTGTGCCAGTCAGAACCCAGGAATATTGTGCCAGTCAGATACCAGGAATATTGTGCCAGTCAGAGCCCAGGAATATTGTGCCAGTCAGATACCAGTAATATAGTGCCAGTCAGAGCCCAGTAATATTATGCCAGTCAGAGCCCTGTAATATTGTGCCAGTCAGAGCCCAGGAATATTGTGCCAGTCAGATACCAGTAATATAGTGCCAGTCAGAGCCCAGTAATATAGTTCCAGTCAGATACCAGTAATATTATGCCAGTCAGAGCCCAGTAATATAGTGCCAGTCAGAGCCCAGGAATATTGTGCCAGTCAGAGCCCAGGAATATTGTGCCAGTCAGAGCCCAGGATTATTGTGCCAGTCAGAGCCCAGGAATATTATGCCAGTCAGATACCAGGAATATAGTGCCATTCAGAGCCCAGTAATAGTGTGCCAGTCAGAACCCAGGAATATTGTGCCAGTCAGAGCCCAGTAATATTGTGCCAGTCAGAACCCAGGAATATTGTGCCAGTCAGATACCAGGAATATTGTGCCAGTCAGAGCCCAGGAATATTGTGCCAGTCAGATACCAGTAATATAGTGCCAGTCAGAGCCCAGTAATATTATGCCAGTCAGAGCCCAGTAATATTGTGCCAGTCAGAGCCCAGGAATATTGTGCCAGTCAGATACCAGTAATATAGTGCCAGTCAGAGCCCAGTAATATAGTTCCAGTCAGATACCAGTAATATTATGCCAGTCAGAGCCCAGTAATATAGTGCCAGTCAGAGCCCAGGAATATTGTGCCAGTCAGAGCCCAGGAATATTGTGCCAGTCAGAGCCCAGGAATATTGTGCCAGTCAGAGCCCAGGAATATTGTGCCAGTCAGATACCAGGAATATAGTGCCATTCAGAGCCCAGTAATAGTGTGCCAGTCAGAACCCAGGAATATTGTGCCAGTCAGAGCCCAGTAATATTGTGCCAGTCAGAACCCAGGAATATTGTGCCAGTCAGATACCAGGAATATTGTGCCAGTCAGAGCCCAGGAATATTGTGCCAGTCAGATACCAGTAATATAGTGCCAGTCAGAGCCCAGTAATATTATGCCAGTCAGAGCCCAGTAATATTGTGCCAGTCAGATACCAGTAATATAGTGCCAGTCAGAGCCCAGTAATAGTGTGCCAATCAGAGCCCAGTAATATTATGCCTGTCAGAGCCCAGTAATAGTGTGCCAGTCAGAGCCCAGTAATAGTGTGCCAGTCAGAGCCCAGGAATATTATGCCAGTCAGAGCCCAGGAATATTATGCCAGTCAGATACCAGGAATATTATGCCAGTCAGAGCCCAGGAATATTGTGCCAGTCAGATACCAGTAATAGTGTGCCAATCAGATACCAATAATATAGTGCCAGTCAGAGCCCAGGAATATTGTGCCAGTCAGATACCAGTAATATAGTGCCAGTCAGAGCCCAGTAATATAGTTCCAGTCAGATACCAGTAATATTATGCCAGTCAGAGCCCAGTAATATAGTGCCAGTCAGAGCCCAGGAATATTGTGCCAGTCAGAGCCCAGGAATATTGTGCCAGTCAGAGCCCAGGATTATTGTGCCAGTCAGAGCCCAGGAATATTATGCCAGTCAGATACCAGGAATATAGTGCCATTCAGAGCCCAGTAATAGTGTGCCAGTCAGAACCCAGGAATATTGTGCCAGTCAGAGCCCAGTAATATTGTGCCAGTCAGAACCCAGGAATATTGTGCCAGTCAGATACCAGGAATATTGTGCCAGTCAGAGCCCAGGAATATTGTGCCAATCAGAGCCCAGTAATATAGTGCCACCCAGAGCCCAGTAATATAGTGCCAGCCAGATGCCCAGTAATATAGTGCCACTCAGAGCCCAGGAATATTATGCCAGTCAGAGCCCAGTAATATAGTGCAAGCCAGAGCCCAGTAATATAGTGCCAGCCAGAGCCCAGTAATATAGTGCCAGCCAGATGCCCTGTAATATAGTGCCAACCAGAGCCCAGTAATATAGTGCCAGCCATAGCCCAGTAATATAGTGCCAGCCAGAGCCCAGTAATATAGTGCCAGCCAGATGCCCAGTAATATAGTGCCAGCCATAGCCCAGTAATAGTGTGCCAGTCAGAACCCAGTAATATTGTGCCAGTCTGAGCCCTGTAATATGGTGCCAGTAAGAGCCCAGGAATATTGTGCCAGTCAGATACCAGTAATAGAGTGCCAGTCAGATACCAGGAATATTGTGCCAGTCAGATACCAGGAATATTGTGCCAGTCAGATACCAGTAATATAGTTCCAGTCAGATACCAGTAATATTATGCCAGTCAGAGCCCAGTAATATAGTGCCAGTCAGAGCCCAGGAATATTGTGCCAGTCAGAGCCCAGGAATATTATGCCAGTCAGATACCAGGAATATAGTGCCAGTCAGAGCCCAGTAATAGTGTGCCAGTCAGAACCCAGGAATATTGTGCCAGTCAGAGCCCAGTAATATTGTGCCAGTCAGAACCCAGGAATATTGTGCCAGTCAGATACCAGGAATATAGTGCCAGTCAGAGCCCAGGAATATTGTGCCAGTCAGAGCCCAGGAATATTGTGCCAGTCAGAGCCCAGGATTATTGTGCCAGTCAGATACCAGTAATATAGTGCCAGTCAGAGCCCAGTAATATAGTTCCAGTCAGATACCAGTAATATTATGCCAGTCAGAGCCCAGTAATATAGTGCCAGTCAGAGCCCAGGAATATTGTGCCAGTCAGAGCCCAGGAATATTGTGCCAGTCAGAGCCCAGGATTATTGTGCCAGTCAGAGCCCAGGAATATTATGCCAGTCAGATACCAGGAATATAGTGCCATTCAGAGCCCAGTAATAGTGTGCCAGTCAGAACCCAGGAATATTGTGCCAGTCAGAGCCCAGTAATATTGTGCCAGTCAGAACCCAGGAATATTGTGCCAGTCAGATACCAGGAATATTGTGCCAGTCAGAGCCCAGGAATATTGTGCCAGTCAGATACCAGTAATATAGTGCCAGTCAGAGCCCAGTAATATTATGCCAGTCAGAGCCCAGTAATATTGTGCCAGTCAGAGCCCAGGAATATTGTGCCAGTCAGATACCAGTAATATAGTGCCAGTCAGAGCCCAGTAATATAGTTCCAGTCAGATACCAGTAATATTATGCCAGTCAGAGCCCAGTAATATAGTGCCAGTCAGAGCCCAGGAATATTGTGCCAGTCAGAGCCCAGGAATATTGTGCCAGTCAGAGCCCAGGAATATTGTGCCAGTCAGAGCCCAGGAATATTGTGCCAGTCAGATACCAGGAATATAGTGCCATTCAGAGCCCAGTAATAGTGTGCCAGTCAGAACCCAGGAATATTGTGCCAGTCAGAGCCCAGTAATATTGTGCCAGTCAGAACCCAGGAATATTGTGCCAGTCAGATACCAGGAATATTGTGCCAGTCAGAGCCCAGGAATATTGTGCCAGTCAGATACCAGTAACATAGTGCCAGTCAGAGCCCAGTAATATTATGCCAGTCAGAGCCCAGTAATATTGTGCCAGTCAGATACCAGTAATATAGTGCCAGTCAGAGCCCAGTAATAGTGTGCCAATCAGAGCCCAGTAATATTATGCCTGTCAGAGCCCAGTAATAGTGTGCCAGTCAGAGCCCAGTAATAGTGTGCCAGTCAGAGCCCAGGAATATTATGCCAGTCAGAGCCCAGGAATATTATGCCAGTCAGATACCAGGAATATTATGCCAGTCAGAGCCCAGGAATATTGTGCCAGTCAGATACCAGTAATAGTGTGCCAATCAGATACCAGTAATATAGTGCCAGTCAGAGCCCAGGAATATTGTGCCAGTCAGATACCAGTAATATAGTGCCAGTCAGAGCCCAGTAATATAGTTCCAGTCAGATACCAGTAATATTATGCCAGTCAGAGCCCAGTAATATAGTGCCAGTCAGAGCCCAGGAATATTGTGCCAGTCAGAGCCCAGGAATATTGTGCCAGTCAGAGCCCAGGATTATTGTGCCAGTCAGAGCCCAGGAATATTATGCCAGTCAGATACCAGGAATATAGTGCCATTCAGAGCCCAGTAATAGTGTGCCAGTCAGAACCCAGGAATATTGTGCCAGTCAGAGCCCAGTAATATTGTGCCAGTCAGAACCCAGGAATATTGTGCCGGTCAGAGCCCAGTAATATTGTGCCAGTCAGAACCCAGGAATATTGTGCCAGTCAGATACCAGGAATATTGTGCCAGTCAGATACCAGTAATATAGTGCCAGTCAGAGCCCAGGAATATTGTGCCAGTCAGATACCAGTAATATAGTGCCAGTCAGAGCCCAGTAATATAGTTCCAGTCAGATACCAGTAATATTATGCCAGTCAGAGCCCAGTAATATAGTGCCAGTCAGAGCCCAGGAATATTGTGCCAGTCAGAGCCCAGGAATATTGTGCCAGTCAGAGCCCAGGAATATTGTGCCAGTCAGATACCAGGAATATAGTGCCATTCAGAGCCCAGTAATAGTGTGCCAGTCAGAACCCAGGAATATTGTGCCAGTCAGAGCCCAGTAATATTGTGCCAGTCAGAACCCAGGAATATTGTGCCAGTCAGATACCAGGAATATTGTGCCAGTCAGAGCCCAGGAATATTGTGCCAGTCAGATACCAGTAATATAGTGCCAGTCAGAGCCCAGTAATATTATGCCAGTCAGAGCCCAGTAATATTGTGCCAGTCAGATACCAGTAATATAGTGCCAGTCAGAGCCCAGTAATAGTGTGCCAATCAGAGCCCAGTAATATTATGCCTGTCAGAGCCCAGTAATAGTGTGCCAGTCAGAGCCCAGTAATAGTGTGCCAGTCAGAGCCCAGGAATATTATGCCAGTCAGAGCCCAGGAATATTATGCCAGTCAGATACCAGGAATATTATGCCAGTCAGAGCCCAGGAATATTGTGCCAGTCAGATACCAGTAATAGTGTGCCAATCAGATACCAGTAATATAGTGCCAGTCAGAGCCCAGGAATATTATGCCAGTCAGAGCCCAGGAATATTATGCCAGTCAGAGCCAAGGAATATTATGCCAGTCAGAGCCCAGGAATATTATGCCAGTCAGATACCAGGAATAGTGTGCCAGTCAGAGCCCAGGAATATTATGCCAGTCAGAGCCCAGGAATATTATGCCAGTCAGAGCCCAGGAATATTATGCCAGTCAGAGCCAAGGAATAGTGTGCCAGTCAGATACCAGTAATATAGTGCCATTCAGAGCCCAGTAATATTATGCCAGTCAGAGCCCAGTAATATTATGCCTGTCAGAGCCCAGTAATATAGTGCCAGTCAGAGCCCAGTAATATTATGCCAGTCAGAGCCCAGGAATATTATGCCAGTCAGAGCCCAGTAATATTATGCCAGTCAGAGCCCAGTAATAGTGTGCCAGTCAGAGCCCAGGAATATTATGCCAGTCAGAGCCCAGGAATATTATGCCAGTCAGATACCAGGAATATTATGCCAGTCAGAGCCCAGGAATATTGTGCCAGTCAGATACCAGTAATAGTGTGCTAGTCAGATACCAGTAATATAGTGCCAGTCAGAGCCCAGGAATATTATGCCAGTCAGAGCCCAGGAATATTATGCCAGTCAGAGCCCAGAAATACTATGCCAGTCAGAGCCCAGGAATATTATTCCAGTCAGAGCCCAGGAATATTATGCCAGTCAGATACCAGGAATAGTGTGCCAGTCAGTTACCAGGAATAGTGTGCCAGTCAGAGCCCAGGAATATTATGCCAGTCAGAGCCAAGGAATAGTGTGCCCGTCAGATTCCAGTAATATTGTGCCAGTCAGATACCAGTAATATTGTGCCAGTCAGAGCCCAGGAATATTATGCCAGTCAGATACCAGGAATAGTGTGCCAGTCAGAGCCCAGGAATGTTATGCCAGTCAGAGCCCAGTAATATAGTGCCAGTCAGATGCCCAGTAATATAGTGCCAGCTAGATGCCCAGTAATATAGTGCCACTCAGAACCCAGGAATATTATGCCAGTCAGAGCCCAGTAATATAGTGCCAGCCAGAGCCCAGTAATATAGTGCCAGCCAGATGCCCAGTAATATAGTGCCACTCAGAGCCCAGGAATATTATGCCAGTCAGAGCCCAGTAATATAGTGCCAGCCAGAGCCCAGTAATATAGTGCCAGCCAGATGCCCAGTAATATAGTGCCATCCAGAGCCCAGTAATATAGTGCCAGCCAAATGCCCAGTAATATAGTGCCACTCAGAGCCCAGGAATATTATGCCAATCAGAGCCCAGTAATATAGTGCCACCCAGAGCCCAGGAATATTATGCCAGTCAGAGCCCAGTAATATAGTGCAAGCCAGAGCCCAGTAATATAGTGCCAGCCAGAGCCCAGTAATATAGTTCCAGCCAGATGCCCAGTAATATAGTGCCAACCAGAGCCCAGTAATATAGTGCCAGCCAGATGCCCAGTAATATAGTGCAACTCAGAGCCCAGGAATATTATGCCAGTCAGAGCCCAGTAATATAGTGCAAGCCAGAGCCCAGTAATATAGTGCCAGCCAGAGCCCAGTAATATAGTGCCAGCCAGATGCCCAGTAATATAGTGCCAACCAGAGCCCAGTAATATAGTGCCAGCCAGAGCCCAGTAATATAGTGCCAGCCAGATGCCCAGTAATATAGTGCCAGCCATAGCCCAGTAATATAGTGCCAGCCAGAGCCCAGTAATATAGTGCCAGCCAGAGCCCAGTAATATAGTGTCAGCCAGATGCCAGAGCGTCCAGCGGATGCGGCTGCCAGAAAAAAGAAAAAAAGTTAAGCAGCGGGGGTGCCCGCAGCACTGGTGTCACCCCCGCTGGAGGTGTCACCCGGTGCGGTCCGCCACCCCCTCGGGACGCTACTGCTAGTGTCAATTGAGTTTTAATCTGTTTTCTCAGTTGTTCTTTCGAAAAGGGGACCCGATTGTTTCCAGGCTTTCGCTATCAAGATCTTAACCGCGACCATTACGTGGATTATCAGCGCCTGCCACTGACGGCTCACTTTAGGCCATTTCAAATGCAACGCTCCCACCTCTGGTTTACTCTCTAATTGCACACCTGTAATCTGTTGTATCATGTCAAAGGCTAAATCCCATATCGCCAAACCGCAGCCCCAGCATCATTCACCTCATTCATTAAGGCCAGTCTTTTGGTGTCATGTACCATCGATTTGATACTTTATATAAAATTTCTACTAACGACAGATTATGAACATTTTTCTTAACTAGGTTAAGAGCCTCATTCCATTCTCCAGTATCTATTAAGATATTAAGTTATTTTTCCCATTTTGTTATAGATTTCCTTCTTTCTCTTGTCTTGTGTATTATTATAAGATGTTTACACTTTGAGAGGGGATTGGCAATCTTATTATGTGAGAAAACTGCCTCTGTTGCCTTTATTTGATCTTCCTCTTCTATATATAGATGTTGCTGTAGAAAGCTTTTTATTCTAAAGTAGTTACAAATTTGATTTGTTGGGATTCCGAGTTGCTCCACTAAGTCTGAGTAGGGTTTTATGTTCCACCCATCTAATATATCCCTGATTCTACTGGAGCACAACTCCCCAGTTTGACAATGAAATGTCAGTTATACTATATTCTATGATGTCCAGTGGTTCTCCTTGTATTTTTTTCTTAATATCCATTTTTTAAATATTTTTTACCAACTAGGGACTAGGCTTTCCACTATCTTATCTTTCACGTTTTTTATCATCTGATCAATCTTTTCCAATTTTTTAAGCTTAACTGCTTCTTTTTCTAATTTATACCATGGTTCTATTTCTACTCCCTTGAGCTGCATAATATAAATATGTTGGATTATTGCTGCTTCTGCCTCTAATGATATAAGTGGGAAGCCCAGTCCCCTGTCTTTTACTTTTTTTGAGATTTGCTTCATACTTATACGAGGAGTTTTACCCTGCCAAATGAAATTTTTGAATCTGGTGTGGATCATCTGGAGCCAACTGGTGGGGACCTGCACTGGGACCATGCTTAGAAGATACGTCCATTTAGGCATTAAATATGATCTTACAATGTTTATTTTTCCCCACCATGATACAAAGTTATTCTGCCAGTTTTTCATATCTCTGTTGCTTGATCCCATTATCCTCAAACAGTTTATCTCCACCAATCTATCTATATTTGAGGATTCCCAAATATTCACAGTTTCTTGGTACAGTCAAAATGAAATTTTGATTGACTATATTGCTTGGTTTCATGATCGATATTTAAGGTTGAAGTTATTGTTTTCTGGGGGTTCAGTTTGTAATTAGATACTCTGCTGTAAGAGTCTAATTGTTCCATAAGGTGTGGTAATGTACTACGGGAACTAGACAGGGTTACCAAAATGTCATCAGCATATAATGACAATTTATAATCCTCTCCCCCACTGGAATATCCTTTTATTCAATGTTTTTTTCTAATATTTATAGCCAAAGGCTCCAAAGCCATGATGTATAGTATAAGGGAGAGGGGGCAACCCTGTCTAGTACCGTTCCTCAGACTGAACCATTTTGAGCATAACTCAACTCCTACCACCCTTTCTGACAAGTCTCCATGTAGGGCTCCTATAGCCTCCAACATCCATCCATCCAGACCAAATGAGCGCAATGTTTTGAACATATATCCCCATCCGACCCTGTTGAAGACCTTCTCTGCATCCTTCTCTGTCCAGTATGTCGATAATACGTCTGATGTTGTGCAAGGGCAAATGTCCCAGAACGCATTCTAACTAGTCAGGATGTATTACGGCAGGGATCAGTAGCTTCATTCTCTCAGCCAATATGGATGCAAATATTTTTAAGTCAGCATTTATAAGGGAAATTGGTCTATAATTAGTCACTTCCTTTGGATCTTTTTCCGGTTTTAATAAAGGAATAATATTTGCATTCAACATCTCCGCCGGGAATTAGCCATTTTGAACTGAGGTGTTGTATGTATTCAGTAAATGTTCTATTATGTTACTTGTGAATATCTTTAAAAAAAAGTGTGTAACCGTTAGGACCCAGCGTTTTTTTACCCCCATTTTATTTATTGCTTTTAAAATCTCATCTTTAGTTATCAGGAGGTTTATCTTCTTCAGATTATCTTTATGAACCTTGGGGATCTCTGTGTTGTCTAAGTAGTCACTGATTTCTAGTGGAGAGGCATTTGATGTCAAATTATATATAGTGAGGAGTAGTACTCCGCAAATGCCTCTGCTATTTCCTGTGGGGATCTGCACATAACCCCTCCTCTCTCAATCATCTTGATCTTATCTTTCATTCTTTTTTTCTTAAGTTTATTTGACAGCATTTTATCCGTTCTATTAGATTTATGACAATATTGTATTTTTAACTTCATCGGATTTCTATCTATTCTTTCTTGTTGTAAACAGATGATCTGTTTTTTAACGTGTTTAAGTTTTCCCAAATTTTCTATATTTGTGTTATTTTTCAGATCCAATGTTAGATTGTAGAAAAAGAATATGTGCAAATCCGCAAGGGAGGCACCACGCTCTCTTAATTTTCTTACTTTTAGCTTAATTAGAAGTCCTCTCAGGAATGATTTAAATGCACACCATAGTGTCGTGGAGAAGAATTCTTTGGTATTGTTTTCCAAAAAATACAGATTGTTTCGCTATGTACTCTACATCCTTCACCTCCCTTAACAGAAAATCATGTAATTTCCAGGTGGTCTTTTGACCTCTTTTCATATGACTAATATCAAACAAGAGCATACTATGGTCTGACCAAACATTTTCCTGTATTTGTATGTCCCCAATATTTTTAAGCAGATTCGGTTCTCCTACCACCATGTCTATACGTGAGAAAGAGAGGTGGACCCTAGAAAGGTAGGTGAATTCCCTCTCTTGAGGAAAATATCCAGCAGACCAGATTCCCCTAACACCTTTTTAAAGCGGCCGCTTGTTATTTGACAGTTTTGGGAAAAAAGGATCGCTGTCCCTCTCTTTTTTTTTTCCATTTGCAGGGCTGAATGGACTATTAATGAACATCTATTCTCCCACCATTTCAGATTCCCCTCTCTTTCCCAGTGAGTCTCTTGCAGGAAAGCAATGTTAATGTTTTTACTTTTCATAAGCTCATATAGGGACTGTCTTTTATATTGGGTATTTAATCCCTGCACATTTATTGATATACATCTAACCATATTTGTTTCTATAACTTTTTCGTCTCCCTTCCTCTGCCCGGCAGCTCCCCAGCCCCTTCACACATACACGCCAACACATATATATAAAAAAAAAACTTTATCCCACTGTGACAGAAATCCTGAACCCCTTCCAGGATAGTTCTGTTCTACGCACTAACTTCCCTGTTACTGCGGTCCTGGATTCTAATTAACCCATAGCGGGCTATACTAGCCGGTGTGAGATATTGGAAGCAGCCTAATTCGCAGTGGTGTATCTTGATTTTGTGCTGCCCTAGGCAGACAAAATCCGGGCACCCCCCTACTCAAGCTGCACACCCACGTTACACACCTAAGACATGCCCCATCATTCAGACTCACATCAAGCTCATACTCCCATCACACTCAGTCACACACTCCTACTCCCATCACACTCAGTCACACACTCCTACTCCCATCACACTCAGTCACACACTCCTACTCCCATCACGCACACTCTGACTCCCATCACACTCAGTCACACACACTGTCTCCTATCACACACACTCTGACTCCCATCACACTCAGTCACACACACTGTCTCCCATCACACACACTCTGACTCCCATCACACTCAGTCACACACAGTCTCCATCACACACACTCTGACTCCCATCACACTCAGTCACACACAGTCTCCCATCACACACTCTGACTCCCATCACACTCAGTCACACACAGTCTCCCATCACACACACTCTGACTCCCATCACACTCAGTCACACACACTGTCTCCCATCACACACACTCTGACTCCCATCACACTCAGTCACACACACTGTCTCCCATCACACACACTCTGACTCCCATCACACTCAGTCACACACAGTCTCCCATCACACACACTCTGACTCCCATCACACTCAGTCACACACAGTCTCCCATCACACACTCTGACTCCCATCACACTCAGTCTCCCATCACACACACTCTGACTCCCATCACACTCAGTCACACACACTGTCTCCCATCACACACACTCTGACTACCATCACACTCAGTCTCACACACACACACTCTCCCATCAGCACTTACCTTTCCCTGGCAGGCAGGCAGCATGGTCCCTCCATGCTGCCTGTTCGGCTTCCCGGCGATTGTGCCGACAGGTCACGTGACCGGGCGCGCGTATGACGTCAGCGCGCCCGTCACGTGACTGTCGGCACTTCCGTGTCGGCACACTGCACGGGGAGCCGAACAGGCAGCACGGAGGTTTCTCTGTGCTGCCTGTTCGGCTCCCCATGCAGCCTGGCAGGCAGAGCAATGGTGAGGGGGGATCTTCCGATCCCCTCTCACCTCTGTCTCTGCCTGCAAGAGCGGTGGGGTTTTTTTTTTTTTTTTTAAAGGGCCGGATTTTTTTTTTTTTTTAATTTTTTTTATTTTTAAATTTTTTCTTTTTCCAGTGCCGCCCCCCAAAATTTGCCGCCATAGGCATCCGCCTAGGATGCCTCGCGGTAAATACAGCACTGCTAATTCGCTTTATTAATTTTCCATAAACCCACTGTCTGTTGCTATCTTTTCCTAGCCTGTTTTTCTTGGGCAGAGGGAGCGAGAGAAGAAGAAAAGAAAAAAAAGAAAATAATGCCCTTTATTTCCACCACTACTTCAACTCTGTTTTTATTAATTCTTGTTAGCAAAAGGGTCACCTACTGTGTTAACTATTTAAACCTGCATTATTATGTGTTTCTAAGTAAAAAGAAAAATAGAGAAAAAAAAATCTCTTTTTACTTCATGTGATCATAGGTGTGCCACTGTTGGAATAGCTATTGAGAACACTTCTCAATATTTTTAATAAGATAGACAATGTGATAGATAACGTGAATTTGATTTAAAAAAAAAAAAACTACTCAGTTATATTGTAGTGCTATTCCATAGTGTTCTAAATATATATAATTTAAATCTTAAGTGTTGAACCTTCAGCTACCTCGTGATCTATATTCTAATAGGTAGTGTCCCACCTGTGTTGCTTCTGTTCTAGTTGTTCTCTGATGTTGAAATGGAAATGTGTTGGTAACATTGCAAGTAAATGCCAAAATTAGGAGAGAAATTTGTTTAAATGTGTCTGTTTGTTGATTGATGTGCTAATTACACATTTCCCATTGAATAACAGTTAATTAACATATCAAGCCACATGTGATGTCATGTACAGGAGACCACAGACACAGGTTTCTCCTAATTTATACATTTGCCTGCAATTCTGTTAACACAATAATTTTCACTCATGTTTAATTTGCTACATTAAAAACAAGGTTTAGGTGATATAGTCCCTTTAACCACACTTCTTATGGCAAAAACAATTAATTCTAGTTGTGTTAGCATAACTTTGAAGCACAATTTAGTTCTTTCACTGTTTGAACCGAAGGGCAAAGTCAGCCCTGAATAGCCAGTATCACAAGTCTATTGACATACAGTATAACGAAATGCAGACCCACTTCAGCAACATGTAGGGGATACTGTAGCTAACTAATGATGAGCAAATATAACTGCTACTCACAACAGCCAGCATAGCCTTAATATGTATTAACAGTCCTGATAACCTGATAAATAGCACCAGTAGGTGCAGAACAACTGTCCACTGGGAAAAAGACAACATAAGACAATAAAAGTGTGTGTAGCATTTATGTAAGCTGTAAATTAGAACAGAACATTCTTAAAACAAAGCAAAAAAATAACTTTCGAAAAAGATGAAAGAAGAATAATCAAAAAAATAAATACATTCTCTCCTTCTCTCAAGTCAGTGGCCAGGGGGAGCCCGGGGTGGAGAGACAAGGGGGATAAGTGTTTCTATATGTTGTGTCCAAGGTAGTCAGATGCTATGTTTCTCCTGAAGCCCTTTTGTCTCTTAAAGGCCCTGTTCCATCCTATGTTTAAAATCTATTTGATTATAGAATTCCATCCAATGGATGGGCCCTGTCTTTTTCCAGTTTCTTGCAATACATAACTTTATAGCCATCAATATATGGACCATCATTCTTTTTTGGGGTTTTGTAAGGAAAGGATGGTTTATATTAAAAATAAATACCTGGAGTGGGACCTCTTGGATAGATGAAAACAATTTATTAAGGTGCTTATTAGTATAGCATCAAACAAAGAAAAAAGTGTGCACACCGCTCTCCACAATGATCAATAAATATGTGCTTTAATTCAGTGCACCAGCAAACAGAAAAGATATCATCCAACAGACTTAAATTTAGGAGTGATAGAAGACACCTAACGTGTTTCACGTGTTGCTACGCTTAATCATAGGACCTATGCATAAGAAATCTACATTCCACAGACCCATGATAGCATATTGGTATAATTCTAATTTATTGGAAAACATTCTTTTCCAGATTATTCCAAGAAGGGTAGGGTAGACAAAAATGACATATTTGGCTATAATTTGTTTTAAACTGGGTGAGCAGTTAATCTGATTATACCATACTCCCCCTCATAAGAAACAACACAATTCCCAGTACTCAACTCATTAATTCCATTAAGAATGAAGGACCTCAAATCATGGACTCCTCTGTTTTACAATTGGAACAGACGTTTGGTCAGATAACCAAAACTCTTACAGTTGGAAAGCAGATAGATTCACGATTTGAGGCCTTTGGTAAACTGTTGTTCCTATTGCCAGTAGGAACTCAGTCTCTATTTTTCTATAAAGGTGATTAATCTGCATTTACCCTGGTCCCAAGAGTGCAATTTATACAGGACTATTTTACTGGTATAATATAATGGTATTAACAATATAATCTCCTATACATGGGAGAGTGTAATATGCATTTCATTTCATGTAATGAAATGGGACACCTACAATCTATTCTATAGTTTTCTTTCGATATTTTAAATCTATTTTGCTCCAAGTGGAAGCTGCTATTGTTTGTGGGTAATGGCTATAGAATATATAAGTGTTAGGTTTGCAATGGATATTTTGGAACACAACTGCAGGTGGCTAAATTGAGTATACCTCTTTAAGGATTAATAGGCAAATGTAACAGTTCTCAGCAAGCAGGTTTTGCAAGAGATTAGCATGCAGGTTTTGCAGGTAATTAGCAAGCAGGTGATGCAATAATGGTTTGATCAGAGTGAATACTATATGCAACAAATGGATAAATGGAAAGGATTACCTTAACATGCACAGGATGATTCTGTTGGTTGAAATATAAATATATAAAGATAAATGCTTTAGAGGTTGAGAAAAGTCCATAAGTAATCCAGATCAAAATGGGTTGGAGATTAAAGCAGAACTGTTTAAGGCAATTCCTGGTCCAAAGGAAAATAGAGGTCTGTAAGAATGGTGAAACAAATCCGGGTCCAAGGGCAAAAGAAGTCAGCAGTAACAGGTATCAGGCAGAAGTCGGTACACAGAAGATCTTTATAAGTAATAAACTAGAGCTAAGCAGGCACTTGTACTGTTCAGGACAAAATAACTCAGCAACTAACTTGTTGAGTGATTCTCTTATAAGGCGAGGGAAGATTGTGTCACAGAAAGAGGGCGGAGTCCTGACAGAACCCCCTCGTCAAAGAGCACACCCAGGGTGCTATGGATGTGGTTTCTCAGGATGACATCTGTGGAAAGAGGAGACAAGTCTAGTAGCATGAATATCAGTTGACAATTCCCAAGTGTCGTCTTCTGGTGTATAGCCCTTCCATCTAATGAGATATTGTAAGTTGCCCCTATGGAAACGAGAATCCAGAATCTTATCAATCTCATAGTCTTCATCACATTGAACAATAAGAGGATCAGGAGCAGTTTGAACAGTTCTTAGAAATGGGTCAGGGTTGTGAGGCTTGAGTAGCGAGACATGAAAAACTGGATGAAGTTTAAGGGATGGAGGTAAAGTCAGTTTAACAACAACATCATTGATGACTTTTTCAATGGGAAATGGTCCTATAAAAAGTTGATCCATTTTCTAAGATGGACGGTTAGTTTTTATATTTTTTGTAGAGAGTAGTACTAAATCTCCAATCACATAGGGCGGAGGAGGTGTCCGTTTAATGTCATAGAATTTCTTGTGACTGTGAAGGGACGTTTCAAGGTTTTCTTTAATTGTTTGGAAAAGAGAAGTCATCTCTGATATTTGGATTTTGACAGTAGGGTTACAACTGAGTGGAGGATCAATGGGAATTGAGGTAGGATGGAATCTGTAGTTGGAGAAGAAGGGTGACATTTTACTGCTGGAATTAAATTAATTATTGTAAGCATATTCTGCTAGGGGTAACCAGGTTGACCAGTCATCTTGAAGGTAAGTACAATAGGATCTCAGATATTGTTCTAAGCACTGGTTAACTCTCTCGGTTTGACCGTTTGTTTGTGGGTGATATGAAGAAGAGAATTTAGGAGATATATGCAGTGAGGTACATAATTCTTTCCAAAAGCGTGAGGTGAATTAAGTACCACGGTCAGAAATAATTTCATCTGGTAACCCGTGTAATCTGATGATGTTGGTGATAAAAATCATGGATAACTCCTTGGATGTGGGAATTTTTGGTAGAGGAATGAAATGAGACATTTTAGAGAATCTGTCAACAACAACTAATATAGTGGTTTGCTTTTTTGATGGAGTTAGTTCAACTATAAAATCCATTGAGATGGATTGCCAGGGTCTATCAGGAACTGGGAGATTCATGAGTAATCCGAAAGGATGAAATCGGTTAGGTTTAGCTTTTTGACAAACAGGACATGATGAGACATAACTGGAGATGGTTTATTTTTGACCAGGCCACTAGAAGTGTCTTCTTGATAAATTGAATGTTTTTTTTGTACCTGGATGATCTGCCAATGGAGAATCATGGATCATTTTCAATACTTCAATCCATAAAGATGGGGGGACATAAATCTTGTTATCCTTAAAGAATATACCATTTTCTTCATGTAGAATGGAATTAGGAGGAAGGTCTAATTCTTCAGGAGGAAGTAACATAGTAACATAGTAACACAGTAATTTAGGTTGAAAAAAGACACAAGTCCATCAAGTTCAACCCTTCTACCTATCATTACAGCTTTTGATCCAAAAGAAGGCAAAAAACCCCAGGGAAAAACCATTTAACGTATATGTTGCTTTGTTATTATTTTTCCCATAATGCATAACTTTACATTTGTCTAGATTGAACCTCATTTGCCACTTTACTGCCCAGTCCCCCACTCTATCCAAATCTTCCTGTAAAGAAAAAACATCAAGATTAGTCTTTATTGCCTTACCTAATTTAGTGTCGTCCGCAAACACGGAGACATGGCTCTCAGCACAATGTGGCAGATCATTAATAAACAAATTAAAAAGAAGAGGGCCCAAAACAGACCCCTGAGGTACTCCGCTTAATACCCTTGTCCAATTTGAGAATTTTCCATTTACAACAACCCTTTGTGTTCTATCTTTTAGCCAATTTTCAATCCACATACACACATTTGCCCCCACACCTATTTCTCTCAATTTGTAGAGTAACCTTTTGTGTGGAACTGTATCAAATGCTTTCGCAAAATCCAAATAGATCACATCAACTGCCACACCTAGATCTATATTTTTACTGACTTCTTCATAGAATGTTATTAAGTTTGCTTGACAAGACCTGTCTTTCACAAAACCATGTTGACTTTTACTAATTATATTCTGGTTCAAGATGTATTCTTGAGTGTATACCTTTAGCAATCCTTCAAATAGTTTCCCCACTACAGATGTCAAGCTCACTGGCCTATAATTACCTGGCAGAGATTTTGATCCCTTTTTAAATATTGGAATGACATCCGCCTTTCGCCAGTCTGTTGGCACTGTACCTGAACTGAATGAATCCCTAAAGATCATGAATAGTGGTCTGGCCAGAATTATGCTTAACTCTCTAAGTACCCTTGGGTGTATACCATCTGATCCTGGGGCCTTGTCTATCTTAACAGAGTGTAATTGCTTAAGCACTTTTTCCTGTGTCAGCCAATCCCATGTTTGCGGCGAATGTCCCATAACTTCCTGTAGCATAGTAACATAGTAACATAGTAATTTAGGTTGAAAAAAGACACAAGTCCATCAAGTTCAACCCTTCTACCTATCATTACAGCTTTTGATCCAAAAGAAGGCAAAAAACCCCTAAGGAAGCTATTTCGAATTTTGCCTCCTGGGGGAAAAATTCCTTCTTGACTCCAAGAGGCAATCAGATTTCTCCTTGGATCAATAAGCTCTTTTATTAATGCTCATTCTATTATTAATAGCCCTGTATGTTCTGCTTTCCTAAAAAAACATCCAAACCATTTTTAAATGCATCTATTGTGGTTGCTAGCACTACCTCTCTTGGCAGTGAGTTCCATAACTTTATTGTCCTAACCGTAAAGAATCCCTTCCTTTGCTGTCTATGAAATCTTTGCTCTTCCAGTCTGAGGGGGTGACCTCTTGTTCTTTGTACCTTTCTGTTAATGAACAGGTCACTGGAGAGCTCTTTATATTGGCCCTGCAAATATTTATATAATGTTATCATATCCCCTCTGAGACGCCTTTTTTCTAACGTATATAAATTCAATTTTTTAAGTCTCTCTTCATAACTAAGATCCTCCAAACCCCTTATTAATTTTGTAGCTCTCCTTTGCACTTTTTCTAGTTCCTTAAAATCCTTTTTAAGTACTGGTGCCCAGAACTGTACTGCATATTCAAGGTGAGGTCTTACCATTGATTTGTAAAGAGGCAAGATGACATCCTCCTCCCGTGAATCTATACCTCGTTTTATACATGCCAATATCTTATTGGCCCTTGCAGCTGCTGACTGGCATTGGGCACTGTTGCCAAGTTTGTTGTCTATAATTATTCCTAAATCCTTTTCATTAGTAGTTTTTCCCAGGGAAAAAACATTTAACGTATATGTTGCTTTGTTATTATTTTTCCCATAATGCATAACTTTACATTTGTCTATATTGAACCTCATTTGCCACTTTACTGCCCAGTCCCCCACTCTATCCAAATCTTCCTGTAAAGAAAAAACATCAAGATTAGTCTTTATTGCCTTACCTAATTTAGTGTCGTCCGCAAACACGGAGACATGGCTCTCAGCACAATGTGGCAGATCATTAATAAACAAATTAAAAAGAAGAGGGCCCAAAACTGACCCCTGAGGTACTCCGCTTAATACCCTTGTCCAATTTGAGAATTTTCCATTTACAACAACCCTTTGTGTTCTATCTTTTAGCCAATTTTCAATCCACATACACACATTTGCCCCCAAACCTATTTCTCTCAATTTGTAGAGTAACCTTTTGTGTGGAACTGTATCAAATGCTTTCGCAAAATCCAAATAGATCACATCAACTGCCACACCTAGATCTATATTTTTACTGACTTCTTCATAGAATGTTATTAAGTTTGTTTGACAAGACCTGTCTTTCACAAAACCATGTTGACTTTTACTAATTATATTCTGGTTCAAGATGTATTCTTGAGTGTATACCTTTAGCAATCCTTCAAATAGTTTCCCCACTACAGATGTCAAGCTCACTGGCCTATAATTACCTGGCAGAGATTTTGATCTCTTTTTAAATATTGGAATGACATCCGCCTTTCGCCAGTCTGTTGGCACTGTACCTGAACTGAATGAATCCCTAAAGATCATGAATAGTGGTCTGGCCAGAATTATGCTTAACTCTCTAAGTACCCTTGGGTGTATACCATCTGGTCCTGGGGCCTTGTCTATCTTAACAGAGTGTAATTGCTTAAGCACTTTTTCCTGTGTCAGCCAATCCCATGTTTGCGGCGAATGTCCCATAATTTCCTGTAGCAGGGGCTCGTCCATCTGCTCTTCCTTAGTATAAACAGAAGAAAAAAAAGTATTTAAAATGTCTGCTTTCTCTCTGTCCTCACTTACCAAATTTCCCATTTGGGATAACAAGGGCCCAACATTTTCCCTCTTTAGCTTTTTTCCATTTATATATTTATAAAACATTTTGGGGTTAGTTTTACTCTTCTTGGCAACCCTTTTCTCATTTTCCAATTTAGCCATTTTAATTGCCTTTTTGCAGGCTTTGTTGGCCTCTTTGTACTCTATAAATGATAATGCTGATCCCGTGTTTTTATAATGTTTGAATGCCATTTTCTTGTTTTGTACTTCCTGTTTCACGTTACCTGTAAGCCACATTGGTTTCGATTTGTGTCTTTTGCATTTGTTTCCCAAAGGTATATATTGGGATGTGTACTTTTGTAATGTGTGCTTAAAGGCATTCCACTTGTCTTCTGTGTTTAGTCCAGAAAACAATCGTTCCCAGTCTAAATGTTCAATCGATGCCCTTAGTCCATCAAAGTTAGCCCTTCTAAAATTAAGTGTTTTGGTGGCGTATTTACCAATTTGCTTTTTTGCATTAATCTCAAATGAGACCATATTATGGTCACTATTCCCCAAGTGTTCTCTTATTTGGATGTTTGAGATAAGCTCCTCATTGTTTGTTATTACCAAATCCAGACAGGCATCCATTCTAGTTGGGGTGTCTACTAATTGTGCCATAAATTTGTTATTAAGCAAGTCCAGAAACTTGCTGCCCCTAGCTGAACTAGTTGTGCCACACTTCCAATCTATATCTGGGTAATTAAAATCTCCCATGATTAGAACTTCATTCAGATTTGCAGCCTTTTCAATTTGTAATAAAAGCTGATCTTCTCCATCAATGCTAATATTTGGTGGCTTGTAGCATACACCTACAAGTAATGTGCGATTCTTTTTAGCGTCTAAGCTAATCTCCACCCACAGTGTCTCCACATCAGTTCCAGTTACATCATGTACACCTTCTTTAATACTGGGATTTAATTTAGGATTTACATACAGACAAATCCCTCCCCCTTTTCTATTTACTCTGTCCTTTCTAAAAAGTGAGTAACCTTGTAAATTAACTGACCAGTCGTGGGTCTCATCCCACCACGTTTCTGTGATTCTGTGATAGCAGGGGAGTGATTCAAGTGTTTCGGCAAAAGATGTGGTTATCCCAATAAATCGGGTTGGAGGAAGAATAAAAGAAGGTTTTTCAATGCTTAGACTTTTGTTTTGTATTTGGGATAGGGAATCAGCTTTTTTATTTCTAGAACCTGGTCTGTATACAATGTGGAAGTTGAAACGATCAAAGAAGAGACTCCATCTTACTTGCACGGCTGACAATGTTTTGCTGTTATGTAGAAATTCAAGATTTTTGTGATTGGTATAAACAACGATTGGTTTTTTATTACCTTCCAATAGATGTCTCCAGTTTTCAAAAGCAGCCTTGAGTGATAATAATTCTTTTTCACCAATGGGATGATTACATTCAGATGAATTTAAGGTTCGTGAATAGAAGGCAACAGGATGAATAGGATTTTGGGGTAATTCTTGTTGGGATAGAACAGCTCCTATTGTGGAGTCAGAGGCATCAACTTCCAAGATGTATGGTAGGGAAGGATTAGGCATTTTTAAGATGGGGATGATGTGAATTTTTGTTTAAGCAAGTCGAAAGCTTCTTGTGCTTCGTTGTTCCAAGTGAAAGGAATTTTGGTTCTTGTCAGGAGATTAAGTGGATGAACGATGCTAGAGACATTTTTTATGAATTTTCTATAAAAATTAGCGAATCCAAGGAAACTTTGTAGTTCTTTAATTGAAGCGGGGATGGGCCAGTTAAGGACACATTGAATTTTTGAATTGTTTATGTGAATTTCTTGTGGAGTTATTATGTATCCAAGGAACAACATTTTTGAAACTTAAAATACACATTTCTCAGGCTTGGCGAACAAATGATGTGTTCTAAGTCTTGACAAAACCCATCTCACATGTTTTCTGTGGTCTTCTAAACAGTCGGAATAGATTATAATATCATCTAAGTAAATTAAAACACAAATGTCCAATAAATCTCTGAAGATGTCGTTAATAAAATGCTGAAAAGTGGCAGGAGTGTTGCAGAGTCCGAAAGGCATTACGAGATATTCAAATAATCCATATCTGGTACGGAATGCAGTCTTCCACTCTTCCTTTTTTCATACGGATCAAATTATAAGCTCCTCTGAGATCAATTTTTGAATAGATTGTGGCTGATCGACAATTCATGTTTATTGTCCTTTTATTTAGTTCACGATAATCAATAATAGGACGTGAATGGGACCGAGTCTAGCTCAGGGGTCTTCTCAGCCACGTCTCTGCATACACGGCAATGTATCTTTAAGGGTTGACTTCTCGTGGTAGGAGTTGTTGTCAATAACACGCGTGGAGAGCCAAAGAAAGCAGACACAAGTTCTTTACCCTTTAACTCTGAGTCTTTATTGGTTTAACACTCAAATATATACCCCAAATTAAGGTGGTGGCTCCTACAATATAATTGGTTATACTGTTGTGCGTAAAGGAATATAGAGGCGTGAAAAAGGAGTGTGTGCTAGATAACTGTTACACACATATCTAAAAGAGTGGAAAGTACCAGTATTTGGAAAGGAATCTGCTGACAATAAGAAAAGATCTGTTGCTTACATCTTGGCCTTGGACAGTGATAAAAACAGTGGCCTAAACAACAAAAACTGTTGCAACAAACAATAATGTAATACATCATGCGGGTTATAAAAGAAATAGTGATACTATAATACTATTAACTTAGCGTTCCAGGCTTTCAGCCAACTTCTCTCCTCCTGGTCCTCCTAGTAATATTTCAAGGCTACGATAAGAAATGAATACATGTTTCTGATACAATTAAGCTGAACAGTGTAAAAGCAAAATCAGCTCTTTCAGTTATCCCTTGCGATCCCAGGTTAACCCCTCAGTTCAAATGGTTGTGTCTTTATTTCTCACAAAGCAGATCCCAGAGGCAGCAGGTGATGTGGATGGTCTGATAAAACCTTTTTCTTAAATTCTCTTCTAAGTACTCTTTTAGGATTTTTAGTTCCTTGTCAGATAGTGGATAAATATGACCAAAAGGAATTGATGAGCCAGGGAGAAGATCAATAGGACAATCATAAGTGGTGGTAATGTTTGAGCCTCTTTCTCGCTGAATACGTCATTGAAATCAGAATAATGTGGGGGAATAGTATGTTCTTCAGTGATTTGTAGTAGAGGAGAATGAATAAAATATGTATCCTGACAATAATTGGAATTAAACTTGATCTGTATGGGGAGACCATTGGATATAAGGATTATGTAATTGTAGCCAACTCATCCCGAGAATAACAGGAAATAGAGGAGATTTACTACATCAAAAGTAATGTGTTCCGAATGATCATGATTGATGGTCATTTTTAGGGGAATAGTTTCATTCTTTATAGGACCAGAGAAAATAAGTGAACCATCAACAACTCTTATTGACACAAATGTGCTTTTTTGAACACAAGGAATTTTATTTTTCTTTACAAGACTGGAGTCGACGAAGACACCAGCAGCCCCAGAGTCAATAATTGCTTCAGTAACAATCCTTTCTTGGTCCGACTGTAAGAGGATAGAGACAACACCGTGAGATGATGAAGAAATGTGGGATACATTCAGAATGGAGGAAATTGTTGTTTGTTTACAGCTTTTGTTGCATTTTAGGATTGGACAGTTGTCTAGTAAATGTTCAGTGGATGCACAGTAAATACATAAATTGAGATTTCTCCTTCTTGTTTTTTCTTCTGGAGTTAAAGTACCCCAAAGGATACCTCTCACCATTTGTTCAGGAGTGGAATATTTTTCAACTTGTTTAGAAGGAATAATTTGTTTTCCAGGTGGGAAAATGTGTAGCTTTTTCAGCCTTCCTTTCTCGAATTCGCCTGTCAATAGTAATGGAAAGTTGAATAAGAGCGTCTAGAGTTAATGGCAATTCTGTACAAGAGAGTTCATCTTTCACAGAGTCAGAAAGCCCTAGACGAAATTGACTTCTTAGGGTGATGTCATTCCATTGCATGTCTACAGCCCATCGTTTGAATTCTGCTATGTAGTCCTTTACAGGTATTTCTCTTTGGTAAAGGGCTCTGATAGCAGAATCAGCAGTAGATTGTTTTTTAGGGTCTTCATATAGGAGTGACATTTCTTTTAAAAATTCTTCTAGAGAATCGAGAATGGGATCATCATTTTCTAAGAAGGAGTGAGCCCAAGCCATGGGATTGCCTCTAAGAAAGGAAATGACTGTACATACTTTGATTCATTCAGTTGGGTATGATATAGGTCTCAAGGTAAATAGGAGGTGGCATGAATTAATGAATTCTCTATATTTTGAACGGTCTCCTGAAACTTTTTCAGGATTGCAAACTGCTGGTCCAGAATAATCAATAGGTCTGACTCCAGTGGCAAGGTTAGAAAAAGCTTTCATTTGTAATTCTTAAATCATGCATGCCTTGAGACAACATTTCCACCCTCTGGGTGAGTGAGGATATCTGTGAAGCCATTTCTGTTGGTTCCATATGGGGGCTGAGTTATTATGTTAGGTTTGAAATGGATATTTTGGAACACAACTTCAGGTGGCTAAATTGAGTATACCTCTTTAAGGATTTCCAGGCAAATGTAACAGTTTTCAGCAAGCAGGTTTTGTAAGAGATTAGCATGCAGGTTTTGCAGGTAATTAGCAAGCAGGTGATGCAATAGTGGTTTGATCAGAGTGAATACTTTATGCAATAAATGGAAAGGATTACCTTAACATGCACAGGATGATTCTGTTGGTTGAAATATAAATATATACAGATAATTGCTGTAGAGGTTGAGAAAAGTCCATAAGTAATTTTATTTTATTATTTTATTTTTATCTAGAAAGTGTTTTACCAGGAAGAATACATTGAGATTTCTCTCGTTTTTAAGTATGTCCTGGGGACCCAGTCCAGAATGGAGTTACACAGTTACACATTTAACAGTAGATAAAAAATACATACATTATTAAACAAGTTGGAAGGAATTTACGTAGCGCTTGGTACAGAGTATAAAGAGGGATTTACAAACACACAAAAACATATTCGCACTAAAACATGGAGGTAGAGGGCCCTGCTTGCAAGCTTGTGAGAACTGAGTGACAACAAATGTTACTTAATAGGTTACTAGTTGGGTACATTGTAAGTCTGCAAACTGCAGCCACTGGTTTGGAGACTGCAAGAGAGTAATGTGTGTGAGGTCCTTAAAATAATCCAGATCAAAATGGGTTGGAGATTTAAAGCAGAACTGTTTAAGGCAATTCCTGGTCCAAATGAAAATAGAGGTCTGTAAGAATGGTTAAACAAATCCGGGTCCAACGGCAATAGAAGTCAGCAGTAACAGGTATCAGGCAGAAGTCGGTACACAGAAGATCTTTATAAGTAATAAACTGGAGCTAAGCAGGCACTTGTACTGAGTGACTCCCCTATAAGTCGAGGGAAGATTGTGTCACAGAAAGAGAGCGGAGCCTGTGATGAGTGAAACCTGGAAGGAACTCTGAGGGAAAATGGATGGGTAAGTCCTGACACTGAGAATGTCTTTCACATGAGTGGGATTTAAAAGGGTTTTGGTAAGGGAGTGGTTGTACAAGTTGGAGAAATAAGTCCAGAATTCTTTGGCTATGTCCATTGGTTGAAACTACTCCGGATTTGGTTTGTATACTTTGGATCAGTTTGGAAATATTCTGGGATTTCAACATTGACACTAATAGACGATTTTTATTGTATTGCACTATTATTGTTTTTCTTTTTCTCCCTTGTACATGCGCCTCTGTTCTGGTTTGTTTTGGCTAACTGGACTTACTCTAGTGGCCAGTTAATTAGGATGGAGGTTAAACAAAGCGAAGTGGCATATATGACAATATATCAGCACATTAACTACCAACCTGAAACAGCTAATGTGAATAACAAATAAATCTATCACACTGTGACCGTAGAGAAACACACATAAACATTGCTGAGCATTAACATTGAACCATGAGGCTATAAAAAATAAGTCTTCATAAGTGCTAGGGTGGGTAAGTCCCTTCTTCTAGGGTGAGATCCACGTTACTGATGACCACCCTAATAGTTAAATGTACAGAGTATATCAGTTGGGGCACCCAGGCGTAAACTGATCTGCCAAATGACCGACAACTCTGCGGAGGCCGTAGAGAATGTTCACCAGGGACTCAAGATTAACTGTAAAAGGTAAATTGAGTGGCTATGGTTGGTGAGAGATTCTAAGAGCTAGTATTAAGATACCATCTTAAACTGTTGTCTAGTGACCCTAGTCAGGAGTTCCGCTGCCAGGGGGGCAAGAGTGAGACAGAGGGAGGGGGGAAGTGTGAGGCAGAGGGAGTGGGGCAGAGTGAGACAAGGGGAGGGGGGGAAGAGACAAGGGGAGGGGGGAGACACACAGGGTTGGAGAGAGGGAGAGAAAAAGTTGAGGGAGGGGGAGAGAGAGACAACGCTGGGGGGGAGAGAGGCAAAGCTGGGGGGAGGGGAAAGAGAGAGGTAGCATTGGCACATAAAAGGAAATAAAAACAAGAAATGCATTTTTTTATATCAACATTTTTATTAAAAAGCTATTTACATGTGAATATATACAAGTTGAAATTTTTTCCTATAGGATAGTCTTATATTCAGGCTTTTAGTTTTTTTCCTAAAGGAATATCCAAAGTTTGGGGGGTCGTCTTATAATCAGGGTCGTCTTATAATCGAGCAAATACAGTACTTATGAAGATCTTCTGTGGACTGACTTCTGCCTGATACCTGTTACTGCTGACTTCTATTGCCCTTGGACCCGGATTTGTTTCACCATTCTTACAGACCTCCCTTTGGACCAGGAATTGCCTTAAACAGTTCTGCTTTAATCTCCAACCCATTTTGATCTGGATTACTTATGGACTTTTCTCAACCTCTAAAGCAATTATCTTTATATATTTATATTTCAACCAACAGAATCATCCTGTGCATGTTAAGGTAATCCTTTCCATTTATCCATTTGTTGCATAAAGTATTCACTCTGATCAAACCATTATTGCATCACCTGCTTGCTAATTACCTGCAAAACCTGCATGCTAATCTCTTGCAAAACCTGTTTGCTGAGAACTGTTACATTTGCCTGGAAATCCTTAAAGAGGTATACTCAATTTAGCCACCTGCAGTTGTATTCCAAAATATCCATTGCAAACCTAACACTCAGTTATCTAAATAATATGACACTACCGACACTTTCGACATAAGAAGCGGACTTTATGGATAGCCTAATTTCAATCGACGAACTGGCCGACGCAATAAAAACCCTAAAAACCAATAAGATACCTGGCCCAGACGGGTTTTCTGGCCTCTATTACAAATCTTTCACAGACATCTTGGCCCCTGTTGCCTATGTACAACGCCATACTAGAAAGCTGCTACTTCACCACTGACATGCAAGTAGCAAACAGGCCCTTATCCACTAAACTGAAAAGCCAAAGGATATAACGTCAAACTATAGACCAATCTCATTACTGAATATTGATTACAAACTTTTCACTAAAATTCTAGCAACACGTCTGAACCGCTTCCTACCGAGATTGATCAATCCAAATCAAGTGGGATTTATCCCAAACAGGCAAGCTCTCGACAACACCAGGAGAAATGTAGCTTTGGTATGGATGGCCTCACAGAGGAAAAAGCCCACCCTGTTTCTTTCACTACACGCCAAAAAGGCGTTTGACCGCATGAACTGATCCTTCTTACGCCTTACTGTTGAGAATATGGGTTTTACGCAAAATTTTCAAAATTGCCTCTCAGCCTTATACCATACACCATTGTCCGCAATCTGCTTCACCCCTCACCTTCCAAAACTACATGGCACCAAACAGGGGTGCCCATTATCATCTCTAGTGTTGGCACTCTCTACAGAACCTCTGTTACACACAATAAGGAACAATCCAAACATAACCGGTATCCCATTGGCTGCTCACCAATACAAAATTGTGGCTTATGCTGACGACATCATGCTATCATTTTTACCTTTTCTATTTCAGGATCTACAGATCTTCTCCGATTTAGCCGGATTCAAAATCAATTCTGGGAAATCAGAAACTCTCCCCATTCACATTCCACCCCATGCCAAAAAACTGTTACAATTGAATTTTGACCTAGAATTCATAGACAAGCCCCTTTCGTATTTAGGTTTCGAAATCTCTGGTACATATTCTCAGCTGTATGACCTGAACTATCTGCCTTTATTACAATGGGTGAAACAAGATTTGCGTACATGGCAGGACCTACACATTTCCTGTGTCAACTAGCGACTGGCAAAATGAACATTTTACCCTGCCTCCTCTAGCTGTTTCAAGCTTTACCGATTTCAATCAAACTTGCGGATATTAAATCCCTACAAATACTCATTAACAACTTAATTTGGCAGGGCAGAAAAGCATGTCTAAATAGGAACACCATCTACAGATCTAAACAAGCAGATGGTCTGGGATTACCTGATTTGACTAAATACCATCTAGCAGTGCAAATCACCCAAATTGCAGCCTGGCACGCCCCCGTCTCTCAGATCAAATGGGTGGACATAGAAAATGTTTTGTTCCGCCGAGACGTACTATCACAATATACTTGGATCCCCAAAATGAACAGGCCAATGATAAGGACCCTGTGCCCCACCATATTAAACTCAATCCGGATCTGGGATAAATATGCTATCAAGCATACCTTGACCTCGAACCACTCTCCACTGACTCCACTGTACAAAAACAAAGACTTCCCTCCGGGCATGACCCCTTCCCTTTTTAAAACATTTGTTCAAAATTATATCTCCTGGGTCTACGACCTATTCTCGGCCGGGCAATTGAAATCATTTGATGAGCTGTCCACAACCATTTCACTCAAACCTTCCGAATTTTTCCGATATGTACAGTTGGGAGACTATGGATCATCCTCATCAGTCTGCCCTAACTAGGCCCTCCTGGTTTGAGAAAATATGTATGGACTCCCCCAGACAAAAGAAAATGATATCATATCTCTACACAGAAATCTCATTATCTGCATCGGACCCCCCTCTCTCATATATTGCAGCGTGGGAAAAAGATATCTGTCATACTATAGATAGAGAAGACTGGATAGATATATGGGAAGCAACCTCGGAAATCTCAATCTGTACCTCCCACAAAGAGCAGGCATATAAAACTCTTCTACGATGGTACATGACTCCGTCACAACTAGCCATGATACATGTGGGCCACTCCCCACTATGTTGGAAAGGATGTGGAGCATCGGGTACATATTTCCACACCTGGTGGTCCTGCCCGCACGTTCAAAAACTCTGGATCAGGTTCAGAGCCTAACCTCTTGCATATTTCACAAACCAATCCCGTTGGATCCCTGCATCTTCCTCGAATCTAAACGATAGACTCATGTACCACTAAAGAAAATCAGCTAATCTCTAGGATAGACCTAGTTACCTGGAGATCCATTGCGCAACTGTGGAAACAACCACAAATTCCTTTATTACCCACGGTGATCGGCCTGATCAATGACGTAATTGACATGGACCAACTGACCACTTATGTACACGACCCCTGCTAGATTTGAAAAAATATGGCTCCCCTGGAAGACTTACTTCCCGGCTTAGACGTACACGGACAAACCACACCCTCCCCTTTTCTTTTTCTTCTCTTCCCCTCGGACTTCCGTTGTGTATCGCCCCCCGGTCTATCCAATGTTTTGCTGAAACACAGATTGGCACTAGCTTTACCCGTAACCCAATTTCTTTTTGTATATCGATTACTTTATCTTAGGCTAACATCACTTTATACTGGAAGTACTGTAAAGCTCCAACTTAGAACTGTACCTGATCAACACCTTGCCCACACATATGTACTTTGTTCTTCTTCTGATGCTCTGATATGTTCCTATCTGGCACCATACGCGTTTACCAACTAGGCTGATGCTGCCCTACGTGTTCATATAGAAGGATAACAGTGGCATGTACTTTTGACAGTACATGCCAGTTTTTCCTCTTGACTGGAAGCAGACAGTCCAGTCTGGTCTCTGTTAGTGCAGAGAAACCCTTGTTTTTGCATGGGATGAGTAGAGGGAACCTTACCTAGGCACAATATAGATCCCAGTCAGACTGTGAGATACAGCAGAGAGCAAATCCCTGTGTATCTAATAATATTGGGTTTACTGAGGAGATGTAGGACATTTTTATTAACTTAACCGCTTTAATGGTGCTGGTCTATTGCCTCGATGTCGAGGCAATAGCCAGCACTGAAATTTCCTCTCTGGGGCACCCACGATTGCCCCACGGATCGATCGTGGGCACCATATTGACGGAGCAGCATGCTCCGTAAATATGGCTATGCCCTCTTGTGGTCTGAGCTTCAAAAGTGAAAGAAAATTCACTTCCGTTGCTCTGAATATGCTGCTTGAATAGCCCTAGAGGCAGCAAGTAACAGTGCAATGTTAAAAAAAAAAAAAGAATTAGCGAAAAACTGGTATTATAGTTAGATGAGCCTATAGTGTTAAAATGAAATCATTTTTAGCATAAGGGATAGGGTTAAAATTAAAATATATTTAGGAATAGCATAAGGGTTAGAGTTGGGGTTAAATTTAGTGTTAGGGTTAAATTTAGGGTTCGGATTGGGATCAAAAGGTCAATAAAGGAAAAAAACACTTTGTTTTTTGCACCATAACTCGCAAAAAATACCGTAAAAATATGGAAACATGCATGTTTCTGAACTTGGGACAACATTTAGAAACTATTTAGAAGGGGATCTTTTTTAATGATTGTATTTGTGTAAATTATGTTTTAGGTCATTAGAAAAAAAAAATTTTTTAAAAATTTTCCTCATATTTTATGATTTTTTTCGTAGTAAATTATAAGATATGATGAACATAATGGTACCTAATGAAAAAAGAAAAGATAGGAGACTCAGCACACCGTTTAAGGGAGTTTAATCCACCAAAAAATAACAACGTTTCAGCCCAGCACTGAGCTTTTTTCAAGACTTGAAAAAAGCTCAGTGCTGGGGTGAAACGTTGTTATTTTTTGGTGGATTAAACTCCCTTAAACGGAATGCTGAGTCTCCTATCTTTTCTTTTTGCTTTATGGGCGTGAATGACGCTCCCTCGTGGCACCCTATACTTGTAAGTGTGCAGACCCATTCATACTTTTTGGTATCTAATTAAAAAGCCCTTCTTATGACGATAAAAACAACATATAATTTGTGTGGCTACAGTATGTGAGAAAGAAGAAAATTACAGCTAAACACAAACACCCCAGAAATGTCAAAACAGCCTTTGTCACCAAGGGAAAGTCAAGGTAAAAATGTCACATGGACGTCCCTACATATATGACACAATATCATTTCTGATATCCTTCATTACAATATTTGCTCAAAAAGATAATATTTGGACATATATAATGCTGAATATAAAATGTTCACATTGTTGCAGTGTAACTTTTAATATATTAATTGTCTTTTCACACATTTACACAATATACCAAAGTCTGATTCTTACATTGTTGCATAGTTTTCCGTATCTCTCCTGTAATTTTTATATTATATGGTTGACAATAAATGATAACATTATTATGAACATACTCTTTATTCCACACATGTATTTAAATAATTCTAAAAATAGTAAATAGTACTCTTCAGCAAAGTACTGCACAGGATATTCAAAAATAACACAATGTAAAACCTTCTTAGAAAGGACAGGGGATTTTGCGCCTGCCACACACGGGTGTATTTAGATAAACAAACACTAAATTCCCAAGGTAAAACAAGAATACAATGAGTAGTTCGTATTTTGATGTGTGGAGAAGAGTCAGATCATTGTCAACATGGTGCTATGCATGTTTATGTTTCTCTGTCTGTGAGGCAATGCTTTTTCTCCAGGTGGGCAGTCACAAAGGGATCCCACTCTCTGTCTTCTGAGAGGCTGAAACCTGACCATTTTTCTCTAGACGGTAACCATGTAGAAGCTGGTTTAGAAGGGTCTTTTCACTGTCCTTCTTCCGCACAATCAGAGGGGGGAAAGGATTTCCTTTGTATTGAATCACTGCCATTTTGGCACGATCCAGTCTCTCTCTGTTGGGAATCTGATGCATGCTTGTATAGTTACTGCGATGTGCTTCAAAACGGGGCACCAAAGTCTTAAAAAGCTTATGAATAAGATCTTTTTCCTGAAAGAGAAAAAAAGGCTTTAAGTGAAAGTTTGCTCCAAAATATGTAATTTACACATTTTACATGCCACATATGATGGAAAAAAATTAACTTATACTTACTAGAAGTTAACCCAGTCTCTGCCCTTGACAGTTTTTTTTTGCTCCAAAAACAAGCCAGTCACATTTGTTGAAAGCGTTCCCATTCATTTGACTGGGAATGCTCATCTCATATGCACAAGTGAGTGCTGAACACCAACCCTCTAACTCATGTAGCTAAATAGTAGCAGAGAAGGAAGAGTGTGCCATCACAGCAGGTGCAAATAGGACTCCAATATCTATAAAAGTTGTAAGGTACGCATATTTTTTTTTTTTAAAGGTGTGTTTGTGCCGTTTTGTGTTTGTATGATTTATTTTAACTCATGACTATGCATGTTTAAAACTAGAAATATAGTAGGGGAGCCCCAAAAATATTTCTGTACTGTGCACAGAACCATTGGCTAACCCTGGAGTTGCATTTTCTGCGAAAGCTACGTAATGACACTGTCCTAGACATGTGCATATAGCTAGTGCTTTGTAAAGGAGATTAATACAAGAAGTCACATACCGTCAACCAAAAGTTAGCCATCTTCATAGCTTTCTCGTCAGTGTCCCCGCGCTTTCCATAATCAATTAGCTGCAAACGGAGATATTGGCATTAATCAATACACAAACAGAGCAACTGTATGTTGTAGAGCAAATTGGCCATTTTTAGCAATTATAAATTAGGTGCAATGTTCTAAAACAGGGCTTACAACTGCTCCTAACTTTTTTGATTGTTTCACAATGAACTCTATAGAAGAACCATTTCAATTTCCAATTGGTAACCATTTATGTAATGTAGAACAAGATAAATTACATTGCGTTATAATAATTGAAAGCCCGTGTCAGTGAATACCCATCTAGAGATTCTCTCACCTTTTCTGCATACACCCGCATCTCATCCGCCCGGGCCCATGTGGTCTCAATCCGCTCATGTCTCACCAAAGCTGTGACAAGGTTGCGCAGGAGGTCGAGTCTGTTGCGAGGTCCAAATCCGATCCGTCTGGCAACTCGACCGTGAGCAATCAGGAGTACTGGAAACAACCGCATGTTGACAGAAGGCAGGTAACCTAGCGCTTTCCGTAAGCCAAAACCGCAAGGACAATTTCTGGGCTTCCGTACCCAATGAAAATGTATCAGCTTGCGTACCCAATGACACCAAGGCAAACGTCTCGGCTTCCTTACCCTATGACACCAAAGCAGACGTCTCGGCTTCCGTACCCAATGACACCAAGGCAAACGTCTCGGCTTCCGTACCCAGTGACACCAAGGAAACGTCTCGGCTTCCGTACCCAGTAACACCAAGGAAAACGTCTCGGCTTCCGTACCCAGTGACGCCAATGGGAGAGTATCGGGTCCCTACCTATAACAGCAAGGACAACCTCTCTTCTAGAATGTGACACATTTTTTCCGTACATTGGCATATACTTGGTACATTTCCTGTGTCTGTCAACTCAAGTTGTATTTCCGGTTCCCGTGCCCCTAATAGTCTTGCTCTTCCGGATTCCGTACACTGGAACTCAACCGGCTTCCGTATACATGATTTACGAGCAGTAGCTGTCTGTTTTCCGTAGTCTAAATGTGTATGTGTCTGCACTGTATCAAGTGTTCGTGGTGAAGCAGAATCTTCCTGCAATAATATTGTCATAACAGGGATAGGATTTGTCAGAGAGCACCAGTAACCGGATAGATCAGAAATATGGGCACACTCACTACACATTGGGAGGTGAATTCAAGGGGCCAGGTAGGCGTCAGTCCCTCTGTATAATATCACTTGTCATTGCATACCTCCAAAGTGTCCCTATTTGGGAGGGGCAGTCCCTATTTTGCATCCATATCCACTTGTCCCCCCCTTTCCGCCTCTATTGCCCAGTCTTCTCTGGGAGCTCATAATTTTTGGTTTGCATTACTGTATCACGGCAATACAACACACAATGAAGTGAGTTTAAACTGCAGTAAATATATTTTTAGATTACTTTGTGTAAATAAAATATTTTATTCTTGTTCTAAATGCCCTATCAAATAATATACATAGTTGCTAAATGGCCAAACAGTTGCTGAAAAGTTCCAGTAAAGCCGCTCATAATCACGCCTTCAGCCACACCCACAAAATATGTGTCCTTTGGACATTTGAAATGTTGGGAGTTATATCGCTGCCAAGCGCCGCTAGAACAAGCTATAATACCATTGACCTGTTTGTGTTTTATTACTAGTGGTATGAAGCGGCTATGCGCTATATAAAATGATGTAGTAGGTCTACATTTTATATATCTCTATATATATATATATTGTGTAATACATTGGCCACACAAAATTAAGGTGACCCCATCACTATTTTATTCAGGGATACGTATAATAAAGGTATACATCAAGACGTTAATGAATAAAGTATAGATCAGTCTACAGTATTCATTTTAACCTGTTCTTCCCTGAAATCTGCATTTTTCATAAGCATTGCTGAATAAAATGGTGATATTTTACTTAAAGAGTTCAGACCTACTACAATAATAAACACTTTCCTTAAAGATTTGACATCAAATTAATACTGAACTCATTGGGCATTTTGGATGTAAATCAATTTATTTATGTTTTTTACTTTGGATCTGTGAAGTCACAAAAATCATGTTTACTTTTTTTTATTTTTTATAGCACAATGACCCTATTTTGGCAAATTCTCAAATAAATATCTGTAAGCATATTTGAACTAAGAGAATGACGTAATACACATAAATATTTTGTCAATTTTAATACCTGATTATTACTAATTTTGTTTTCCAGATCGGGGAGGACCTTTAAAGTGCCACTAAATGTAATTTTTTAAAACTTTTTTTTTAACATTATTTTTCCTAAGTAAATGACCACATTAAGATGAATTAATGCTTTTTTATTTATGCATTTATGTCACTCTGCTCCTTTTTTTAAAGAAAATAAGGGGGCCCGGAATAGTCACGTGTTCATAATATTTTTCTGACTTGTTTTCTCAAGAAAACACGTCAGAAAAATCGTAAAACATACATGGCCCTCTGGGCTTTCCTAATTCCCTAACCCTTCAATGAATCTTTACAAGGTTGCAATATTTAAAACTTCCGCTTATTGCAACTCAAATACCAATAAAACGTATTTTATTAAAAATGCAATCCAGTTAGGATGTTAAGGTACCTCCAGCTGAAGTTGTGAATTTTGATACAGTCAGAGAGTTAACAAACAATGTTGACTGACATAATCTATCCACACTGTCCAGCTGCCACATGGATGTTTCCTTGTGCTAGAAAGTTCTGTACTAACAGTTTAATAAACCAGCAATCATGAGTAATGAAAAGAAAATTCAAAAAGCAATTTACTCATCATAAGTGGTCTTTTATTTCATAAAAGAAAGCTTGACTCTCCTCCCTTGTTTACTAGAATTATGAATAAAATGTTACATACATTTAGAAATATGTGCAATATTGCCCCACACCATCACTCAGCATGAAGCCTCCAGGTTGATCTGATCACCAACTACCGTATTTGCTTGAATACAAGACAAGGCTTTTTTTTTCAGAGCAAATGCTCTGAAAAGGTCCCCTTGTCTTATATTTGAGGTTCGTCTTATAATCAGACCTGAAATCAAGGTCTAACTATAAGACTGGGATCCAGTAGGGGACTTGGATCCCCCCCCGTAAGCAGCCGGTAGATGGCTCTGCTGCTGCCGGCACGTCCGTGGGGACTTCTATGACGGAAGCCAGGAGGTCGTGTGACCTTCTGGCTTCCATCATAGAAGTCCTGGCGGAAGTGCTGGGCGGCAGCAGCAGAGGATGTCTGCATGTATCGTGCAGACATCCACCAGCTGACCCCACTACCCACCAGTGGTAGTGTTGAGCAGCATGGAGGATGTCTGCATGTATGTGCAGACATCCACTGGCTGCCCACACTAGCCACCAAGGAGATTGGCTATGTTTGGGGGAGGGAGGGGGCAGAACCAGCGTTGGGGGGGGGGGGGGGAGGCCGTATTGGGGGAGGTGGGACAGGCAGCATTGGGCAAGTCTGGGGGGTAGGGGCAGCATGGCTAAATCTGGTGACCAAATGGCAGGGGGGGGGGGGGATATGCAAATAAAAACAAGAAATGCATTTTTTATAGCATAATATTTATTTAATATGAAAAAGCAATTTACATATGAATATATACAAGTTAAACTCTTTTTTCCTATAGAATTGTCTTATATTCAGGCTTTTAGTTTTTTTTCGTAGAGTAATATCCAAAGTTTGGGGGGTCGTCTTATATTCGAGCAAATACAGTATTTATTACTTCACTGACCCTGAAGTAGTTACTCCCAATTTTAGGCTCAGCTGATAGATTGCATGAAAACCATGTCTCCTGTATGGAAATGACTAGAATTACTCTCTACAGCAGGGGTAAACCTGCGGCCGTAGAGATGTTGCAAGACTACATTTCCCATACTCCTTTGCCGATCTCTTAGATGAAGAGCATTATGGGAGATGTAGTTCATCAGCAGCTGGTGGGCCACAGGTTGCCTAACCCTGCTTTACAGGGTTTCACACTACAGTGGTATTGAATGTAAATCTGTTGTCTTAATTTTTTATCCATTAATGGATCGAGTACACAGTTAAAATCACCTGCAATAACCACCACTCCTTTTTTAATCCGTTCCATTCTCTTAATTATTTTTTCTAAATATTTAACTGGGCCCACATTTGGCAGGTAGACATTAACTAGTGTGTACACTTGTTCTTCAATTTTACACACCATTATAGTGTAGTGGCCTTCTTTGTCTCTTTCTAAGTATATTTGTTCTACTTTAGTAACTTGGCTTAAAAAAAAAAAAAATGAATATAAATCTGTTGTCAGTGTAAAAGTCGTTTATTTTTATTCAAGGGAGTTTGATTACACGCACTCGCCTGACTGTTGTGCTTTTTTTGTTTGTTTAATTACAGTAAAATGCTTCTAGCTTAGATAAAAACTACTTTTCTACAATATACTCGCAGTCGGTTATTTGATGGTGTGGGAACATGGGTTATTGGGTTGGATGGCCTGTAATTGATTGTGCCTTCTGGTTTAAGGTTGTTTCCTCTATGGACCTGTTAGATACTGGTGCTGTCCCAATCTTATCGGATGAACTGCAGTCCAAACCAGAAGTAAGTCTACTAATTTACTTTACTCCTATTCAAGTTATCCCACCCTTGCATTATCCAGTGTTGTTTTTCTGCCTAGGCCAGCAGTAGCAGCAGTAGAACCAGTGCTACCAAGATTGGTGGCAAAGAGTACTCAATAAGGCACTTTATTTGTAATCATTTTTATTTGAAATGCCTACACTATTTCAGTTCCACATAATTTAGGTTTTTGCAGACCATTGTTGTTTAAAACCAGTTTCCTTTTTAATCACAAGTTACAAATTAACTTTTTCAGCGACCATATGGACCCTCATTTTTGGCTTTCAAAGTGCATAACAATTGTGTTTGGTCTCTTACAGCTGCTGGTTGAATTTGTACAAAATGCTTCAATCCCTCTGGGAGAAGAGCTGACAGAAACTGAGTCCAAAGACCTGCCATGTTTGTCTCCCCTTCCTGAGTCTGAAACGTCACAATGTGGGTCTCTGCTTTTATCAGGTGATGTTCCACTTTAAGAAATGGATCTTTCAATCTGCATAAAGAATTTACATAGGGCTCTACCAGTGTTAATTTCGTCAACTAAACATGTTTGTCATAGTTTTAGTCAACTTCCTGTTTTCAGTGACTAAAGCTAAAAAATAACTAAAGAAAAGCTAAGTTAATAGGACTAAAACTATGACCAAAATCCATTGCAATTTTCGTTAACTGACTAAAATGTTAGGGAGCGTCTATTGTATTACCTATTTGGACGTGTGGTTCTGGTTCCTATGGATCTCTACCAAAGCCCTGTCCCCTGACTCTCTCTGATTGGTTGAGACAAAGGCTCCCTGTGCCTGTCTGTCCCCTGGAACAATGCCCTGCACACTGCAGATAAAGAGGACACTCCTCCATCTGATTTGACTGGTACTGGTCCCCTACCATCTCCCTAGCAAGTTAACTTAACACTATGTACCAGCCTTCTCAGACCTGTTCCCTACCTCTACTGGAGATTTAGTTGATTTAAACTTAGACTAAGACTAAAACAATTCTGATGATTAAAATAAGACTAAACTAAAATGGCATTTTAGTCAAAATACTATGACTAAAACTAAATCACAATTTGGGGTCAAAATTAACACTGGGGTCTACTCAATAAAGAGGGAATTGAGAAGGTCATTTCAAACTTATGTCCAAAGTAGCCGCGTTGGATATGTAGTTCCCAAACATAAAAGTGACAAATAAAGTCATCAGTTTAAACATGCAAAACATATATTCTACAAACTATGGAAGGAACACATATTTCATGAAATAAACTATCAGAATGATTGCATGGTCATTCAACGACATTATTAAAGGTGTAGAACTGTTTTGTGTAGAACTGTATAGATGTGCATGTTTGTTGGCTCCTGAACTCTACAAAGCTTTGTTTGACTGCTGAGTTCATATCCTTCAATGTCTGAAAAATGTTCCTGTGTAACCATAGAATGCCGAACATTAGATTCTATTTTGTGGGACATTTCTGATGTTTTAGAGCCAGGAAAGGAAGTGGACATAACTTTTTGCGTCTGTATAACGTTCTTATGTGTCTGACAGCCTTACCATAAACCAGCACAGCCTTCATTTATTGCAGATGCCCCGGTAGTTCAAGATATGCCAACAAAGAATGTTGGCTCCGTTATGTTAAACAGTCTTCAGGTGGACATTGACCATAGTGCAGATTCCAGAGTGGAGAAGAACCGTGCTCTTCTTTCACCCACGGAGCCCTCAACGCTGCTTCAAGACCTTCCTCCCAGTGATAATTCCTCCTTTATTCTCCTTAACCTTGCTAGAGCAGGTAACTGTTGTTTCTACGATCAGTTTAACATTCCTGTTGCTGGCTCTTAACTTTTTAAACAAGACTAGTTCCTGATTTGGTAGTCCAAGTAACAAATGTTAGTTCCTGGGCTGCAGCTACATACATTATAATTTAGCGCCAGATCCGCATCAGGCTGTTTTCCAAAGTTGTTTGTTGCCTCCAACACTGTTGCTATGCTGCACATTTCCTGTTACTCACAGATGTGTTATTTTGTAAAATAAAATATTTACTAGGAGACGCCTGAGTCTTAAATCTGTATATTTTTTTGGTCTGGTCCCTGAAATGGTCTGTTTGGCTCCTAAAGTCTACAAATATTTAGCCTTGGGCTATCATAAAAAGACAAACAGTAAGGAGTAAGGAATTCAGCAAGCAAGTATGCGCACCTTTTCAACTCTTTTTCAGTAAGTCCATGATTAAGCCATGTGGCGAAACGCGTGAGATTGTATCTCTCCAACTATGATTTTAATCTTCTATCAATAAACTTTGCTTTTTATGGCTTTATACAACACTCCGTTTTTAGACTTCTTTTGGACTTACTGAAAAAGGGTTGAAAAGGTGCGCATACATGCTTGCTGAATTCCTTACTCCTTACTATTTGTCTACAGCCGAGGATGCTGTTTGTGCTGCACGTCACCCTAAGCACTGTCAGGTATATTTACTTACTGGCTCTTGCACGATGTGACCTTCTACACAGTTTATACTTTTTTGTCTATCATAAAAAGACTATATTGTACATTGACATCTTCTATTGCTTTCATTTTCTAGGATTAGGATCTCCGTCAGAACACTTGGTGTTTGTTCATGACGAAGCAGAGGACTCAGGGAATGATTTTCTCTCCAGTGACTGCGCGGACAGTAGCACACCCTGGTTCCTGCGGGTTCAGGAGTTGGCCCATGATAGCCTACTTGCTGCCACTCGGGCACAGTTAGCAAAGAGTGCCAAGACAAACTGTAATGGTATGTAATATATTCACTAGTAGCTACATTTTTGGCTCCCTAATTGTGATCTACTTTAAAATGTACAGTTGGAGACTTTATTATTATGCATGCCTCAGTTAAGCAATACACTGATTTTTTTTTCTTAGACTATCATGCACTTCCTTGTTTAGCTTTTCCTTTTTATAGAATGGTAATTTTTAATTAACTTTGCGTATCCTAAAGGGGATAAATTGTAGCCAGTCATTGTGAGGCCATGATACACACATACTATATATATATGTGTGTGTGTATAATAAATATGTATACACTTTCTTGATGCTGGAATAAAACACAGAGACATATGGTGCTGTGGAGTCATTGTGTATTATTTTTGTTAGAACATCTGAATCTGTGTTACATAGGGCTTTATTGGAGGGAATTGCAAGCCTAAGGCCCAAGTAGCAGAGCTGGAAAGATTCTTCCATTTGGCTATACTTCAAACTTCAGCTTTTCCCCGTTTCATGAATAAAGACCATGGTTGGAGAAACATGGAATTATCTTGGCTAGGACGTATTAACATCATAAAGGCATATGTGGTCCCGAAACTCACATATTTATTCAGATCAATTCCCTTCAAGGTATCGGTAGGGACTTTGAAAGAGTTCGATAGAGAATTCTTAAAATTCATATGGAACTCTAAGAAGCCGAGAGTATCGGTTAAGGTCCTGAAAAATAGTATCTGTCAAGATGGTTTGGGCTATCCAGACCTGGCTAGACTACATAATGCCTGTCTTCTAGCTCAGGTTCTGGCCTGGAAATACAAAGGGAAAGAAAACCTAGGATGGGTACAAATAGAGAGGACTAAAAATAAGGGGTTTGACCCTTTTTTACTGCAATGGGTCAATAGGGACCGGTTTAAAAAAATGAATATATCGAATACCATAGTGAGAGGACTGATAGATAATGTAAAAAAAAAAAAGAGTGCACAGCGCTTAGATATAAAAAAGAAACAATGTGGAAATATGTGAAAGATGAAAGGGCAGTGATAATAAGTATATAATCAAAAAAAGAATAAAAAACTAACCCGTATTAGCTCCACACACAGAAAAACCTCACATTAGAACAAATATGGAGGAAAGGATATCTCTCAATTTGGAGAGGGGGGCAAACCACTAACAAATGTGGAAAAGGTATAGCAGCTAGTCTTAAACTGCAATGGACTGGACCACTGCAAAAAAGAAGCACAGGATTAATAAAAAGAGAGACAGCGCTAAAATATACCCCAAAAAGAACAAGACATAATTTATAAAAATAGAAAAGATTTATTGTCACAAAATATACATGTATATAAGGTAAAAAGACTACAACTAAGTCTAATACCACAATAATATAATAATAAGAAAACAAATGGAATAAAATATACACAAAAAGCAATATCAATATTCAGTAGAGTAGAATAAAATAATATATAAAATATATATATAGTACAACCTTACCCACTGCTAGTATAGTGTTGTTCACCTGGCCAGGTACAGAACATATGTATAAAATATACACTATAAGCACAGACACAAAAACAGGACACCCCTCAGGACGCGTTTCGTAAAAAACTTCTTCAGCTGGTGGGTGAGTGTGCATCCACTAGCAGTGGGTAAGGTTGTACTATATATATTTTATATATTATTTTATTCTACTCTACTGCATATTGATATTGCTTTTTGTGTATATTTTATTCCATTTGTTTTCTTATTATATTATTGTGGTATTAGACTTAGTTGTAGTCTTTTTACCTTATACACATGTATATTTTGTGACAATAAATGTTTTCTATTTTTATAAATTATGTCTTGTTCTTTTTGGGGTATATTTTAGCGCTGTCTCTCTTTTTATTAATCCTGTGATAGATAATGTTCATAAACTAAGAAAATCCCTAGGCTCCACAACATTTTTGACCAAAGATGCTTCATTAGAAGTATTATCGATATATATCCAAGATATTTACTTGGCTCACTGGGGGACCTGGAATATTCAATATATTGGAGATTTATATAGGGATACCCAACTCCTAAGTTTTCCTGAACTTCAAGAAAAATTTAACATACCAAGTTCAGAACTTTTTACTTACCATAGATTGAAAGGTTTTCTACTTAAGACCAAACCGGCATTTTGTTAAAACAGCTCCCAGAGAGAGATTTCTCTATAAAATAATGTTTTTTTTTTATCAGAGATCCCTGCCCCGACCAGATGTAGAGCCATATGTAAATGGGAATCGGATCTGGACATAGATCTCTCACTGGAAGTCTGGTATAAAGCATGGCAGGAAACAAGGAAGGCCACACATTGCATTAATCTGCAAGAGCAATATTTTAAACTCTTCCATCGTGGTATTTAGTACCAACCCGGCTGTTTAAGTTTCAAGCCACTATAGATGATCTCTGCTGGAGATGTATAAAAAGCAAGGGTTCATACATGCATGTTTGGTGGGATTGTCAGTTATTGAGAGACCTTAAAAGATTAATGATACAGAAATGCGAGGAAATCTTTGGCTTCCCCATTCAAGTAACCCCCCAGATGTTTCTACTCCATCTGAATATTCCAATTGGAAATAAATTCAATAGATCTCTGTTGATTAATATCTTCCTGGCAATTAAGATCTGCCTGGCACGTTACTGGAGGAAAACGGAGATTCCCTCATGGACTGAAGTGGAGGCCCAAATTGGCACCCAATCTTTAGCTGAAAGGTTTTATTTTCGAAGAGATAGATTCTCTAGAGAAACGTATTATAAGATCTGGTTCCTATGGAAGGAGATACATAACCCCTGCACATCAGATTGACTTCAACATGTCCGCCTTTACTCCCTCTCCCCCCCCTAGTGACGCCTGGAGGTTCCTAAGTGAATGGATTGGAAGTATGGGAATGAATGTGTTGGGATAGCTCGATTTTTTTTTTTGTTTGTTTTGTTTTGTTTTGTCTTTTCTCCGTTTGTATTTATTTTATACGTAATTACTGCTTGGTATTTCTGCCTATATATCATGTGGGTGGGATGTAAAAATAGATATTAACTTGATACAGAGGGGAATTAAAAGGGAAAATAAATAAATATAGATGGAAATGGTGATTGATTCATGTCGATACTTGCCCTCTGCTCTTTTTAAATTGTATGGTAGATATGATGCACTGATCTATAAAACAAAGTGTTTATTTACTCCCCCCCCCCCTCTATAATGGTTAAGGAATCTCTCCCCTGAGAAAATACTTGGAGTTTATGAATTCATGGGAAATTCCTATTCTATTTGTTTTGTATGTAAGATTTGGGGTTTTTGTTTTTTGTCTGTTTATTTATTTGTTTGTTTATTTATTTTATTTTTGTTGTTGTCTGTTCTGTTGTCTGTTCTGGAAAAATGTAATAAATATGAATAAATTATGAATAAAGACCATAGTGATTAGACATCTTGTAAAAAAGAAAGGTACAAAAAGTGCGCTAAAAGTAAACTGTGGTAAGTGAGCGAATAATAAAACACCTTATAGGTGAGTATATGGTGATGATATAATTGAAGAAATAGAAGCTGGGGGAGGCTGCAGCAACTCCCCTCTATTTATGCACTCACAGAACTCCCAAGGGAAAAACGACTTCTCACAGAGACACACTGTGTACACAGGGGATAATCTTTGATTCTTCCAGGTTCTCTATCCTCCACTCGTACAGCTCAAAGTGTAGGAAAAGAAATGCCCACAGATGGAGTTAGGGTAAGACGAGTACAAAATTTAATAAGAAAACAATATCTGCTTACACATAGGATCTCTAAGTTGCGCAGAATCAGTGGGCGCCACACAGTCTGGACATACCTGCATCCTTTTTTTTTTTGCTTGCCTTGGATTGTATCCCTGCTGCTGCTGAAAGGACTCTGTTTTCCCAGACTGTGTGGCGCACACTGATTCTGCGCAACTTAGAGATCCTATGTGTAAGGAGATATTGTTTTCTTATTAAATTTTGTACTTGTCTTACCCTAACTCCATCTGTGGGCATTTCTTTTCCTACACTTTGAGCTGTACGAGTGGAGGATAGAGAACCTGGAAGAATCAAAGATTATCCCCTGTGTACACAGTGTGTCTCTGTGAGAAGTCGTTTTTTCCTTGGGAGTTCTGTGAGTGCATAAATAGAGGGGAGTTGCTGCAGCCTCCCCCAGCTTCTATTTCTTCAATTATATCATCACCATATACTCACCCATAAGGTGTTTTATTATTCGCTCACTTACCACAGTTTACTTTTAGCGCAATTTTTGTACCTTTCTTTTTTTATATGTTTTTATTGTGTGTTAATTAGGGACACACTGCTTTTAGTGCAGCTTGGTTTTGTGAATTTAGCACTGTCATCACCATATTGTATCACTGATTAGGCATCTTGTATCTGATGTTTTCCAGGAGAGATCACACTGAGCACCACCTCAGACACAGAAGTCAGGCCTTCCCTGGCAGCCACACACATCACACGTTCAGAAAAGCGGCTCCACTGTTCGTTTCATGGCTGTGACCGATCCTTTGTGTGGGCAACACACTTGAAGTATCACCTGAAAACCCACAGGTATGTTTATGTGGAGACTGCAGATGATTGCACATCTATAACCACCCCCATTTAGGCAGAAGTCGCAAATATCTTTCTGAAGGCTTCCTGTTTCATTCAGGTGAGTTTATCCCCTGACCTACATATTCGCTGGCAGTTTTCACCAGCTGACATATAGCTACCTGAACAAGTTTTCTGCATGCCAGCTTCACTTTGAGTATCTTGGACACCGAACTCTAGCTAGTGTTCTGACTGAGAGCACCAAAACTCCAATGAGGACTGATATGTTTACAAACATTTTAGTTCTTTTCTCCTGTGTCTCTTCAGCCCCCATTAATCTGATTTTGAAACTACAGGACTTCATTCATTCTGTTGGGTTATCCTGACACCCTTACTATAAGTCAGTTCTCTGGTTTGCAGAAATGACCGTTCCTTCACCTGTCCCGCTGAAGGTTGTGGGAAAAGTTTCTATGTTCTCCAAAGGTTAAAGGTTCACATGCGTACCCACAATGGCGAGAGACCCTACCTCTGTCCACAGCATGGCTGCGGGAAGCAATTTACCACGGCTGGAAACCTGAAAAATCACATGAGGATCCACACTGGTACATATTTACCTCCATGGTACAATCCCATAATGCAGTATTCCAAAGTGTCATGGCTGAACCATGGCTCTCATCTGTCACAGACAGACACTCTTTACCCGTGTTTCTTCTGCAGGAGAGAAACCCTTCCTATGCGAGTCTGAAGGATGTGGGCGTTCATTTGCAGAATATTCAAGTCTTCGAAAACACATGGTTGTCCATTCAGGTAGTTTACCTTTTTTCCACTAAAAATGTTCATGGCGCGGTCAGTGAAGGTCCGTAAAACATTATTAAATTGTCCATCAAAAAGTCCAGTAAAGGGTCTACTCAGTAAAAAGAGAATTGCAGGGAATTGAGATTGGAATTTCAAACTTTAGGCCAAAGTAGCCAAGTTCGAAAAATGCAGCTGAATAGGAGAATTGTTCCAACTCCTTTGGCCTTAAGTTTGAAATTCCTATCTCAATTCCCTGCAATTCTCTCTTTATTAACCCCTTAACGCATATGGACGTGATGTAGATTAATTTAGAAATAAACAAAAATGTTTAAAAGTCTATCTGTTCCTGTCCAAATCTGAGATCAGTAAATTGCGTATACGCAGAAGTAAGTTCACACTGACACATGCAGTTCAGGTTAAAATAACTTCGAGGAAATTTATTAGCATCTGGCAAAATTCAGGCTTACAAGCCCTTATAAAGACAGAATGACATCATCATTGAATATCAGATAATAACAAATAAACATCATTAATTGGGTTAAATGTTAAGTGGCTGTGTCAATGTCCACCCATCAATATGATTAATTGGCCCAAAAACTAAGTGGTTAGCTAGGTGTCCTCCCACCGAGAGGTGGTATTGTTCTGGACACGGGTGTGGACGGATGGCTCAAGCACCATCTTTCCCAGCACGAGACTTACTCGGTGGAAGGGGGGGGCTTGGGCATCATTTTGCGTAGTTAGTGATGTCAGTCTCGTGGTCGGGTGCAAGGTTCTTTTATGAATAGAACATTTCATTTGGCCGGTGTTCTCATGGCCTTCATATTATACTATGTTGCAAATTACAGGAGATTCAGTAATTCCGGGGCTAGTTATGTCCTTAGAGAGAATACAGTCTCTATTCATTATACTAAATACTGTCAGGAAATTCTGTCATGTAATGTGAACAAAATGGAGGGTCTGTCATAATATGAGGTTAAAATGGAGTTAGTACAATAATTCAATACAGGTTTCAATAAAGATTTTTAATAATTCTACATCAGTCCCCCCTATGAAATGTTAGATTCTAAAAGATAATCTTTATTTGTTAGTATCAGAAGACGTGTTAGCCCAAAGGCACAGAAACCCCGTGGCCGCTAGCTTGGTGTTATTGCAAAGTGCAATCCTGTCCCTTCATCTGTCCCTAGTTGGCTAACTCATCCGTCTGCTGGGCACTCGAACGCTTCACTCCATGGGTATCCCGCAGTGGCTAGCCCACCACATCTCCACACGGTAGTCTTTCCCAAACAGACAGATGCTGTCCCTAAGCTGGTCCCTACCTAGAATTCTTACACTTTATCAATACAAAAGATAGTTTGTAGCGGTATACAGGGCGAGTTGATATCTTAGAAATCTTGGTCATCAACTGTGAGATGTGTGAAAGTGGGTGCCGCTTGGTCTACAGTCTTCAAGAGGAGTTTTCTCAGACAAAGGAGGACACAACAAACAAGAAGAGCAAAAATAAAAATAAAAATTAGTATTGCTATACCAATATGCATTAAAGCCTTTTGCCATCCTGTCATCCAACCAAACCATCTCTCCCAGGGATCCTTTATCCCAGAATTCCTTTTTAACTCTTCAGAGAGCTCATTCAACTTCTCTATGGCTAAGGTAACTTTACCATTAGGGCCTGTGTTTTCTGGAATGTAAGTACAACATGTCATGGTGTCGGGCAAAATTTTACATACCCCTCCTTTTTCGGCTAGAATCATGTCTAAAGCCATTCTATTCTGGAAGGACATTTGGGACGTAGCCTGCAGCTGTTCGGCTAAGCCCCGGAGGGCATCCCTGGTGTAATTAACAAAACCTTGTTGGTTATAATAAATGTCATTTATCCAATTTAAATTCTTGTTTGCAGTGACTATGGTAAAAAGTGATTCAAACCCTGCAGCATCTTCATCTCTTGCTTTAAACTCATTGGGCACCCCCCTAGGCACCCCAATGGCATCGATATAAACATGAGGGTCAAAACTGCCTTTAACTGGGGCTTCACGCTTTACTTTGGTTGGTGTGTGTTTGGACTCATGGGTGTCGGGGTGTGTGTCAGAGATAATGTGTATTGGCATGATGGCTTTGGCCAGAGTACACTCCCCCCACCATTCTTTGTCCATTCTGGATCTTAGCTGTAAATCCCCACACAACCAGTAAATATCCCCTAAAGATCTGGTATGGAATTGTAGAATGTTCATGGAGACAGTTCTGTAGGTGGTACAATACCCTTTAGAGAAGTTACCCACAAATTTACCAATCCCATCATAATTAGCATAACAGGTGTAATTACCTTTATAAACTGTAACACCATCTGGGGGTTTGCAATCCTTGGCTAGAAGGGGATATTCTACTGTCCATGCTTTACATATGGACCTGTTGAATTCGTAATGATAGGCAAAAAGACTCAAAACACATTCTTCTACATCTACTGGCAAGGTTAAAGGCACGGTGCCCAGGTGAGGCCGGGCACCACCACACACATAGCAGGCGGTTCTGTTATGCTTATTGGCATTATATTTCATCCATTCTAACCATAGATTAACATCGTTATAACCTGTTTCAGCGGCCATGGTATCTTCAAATGTGGGGTTTGCAATGGCCATCATGTCTTTAAAGGACTGGATGTGTGGTTTCAATGGATTTGAGACCATGTGGGTGGTCCCTTGCCACTCAGAAGAGTGGCACATATCTTTAAGGTAGAAATGCCCTAATTTGTTATAGGAACCCTTTTTCCAATACATTCCCATTACATACTGGTCTGCATCTGTTGGGCTAGGATGCTTCATAATACTTCTGTATGAGGGCAGCCATCAAGTCTTTTGACAGGTGTGCAGGTCCATGTGCCCATTGGACAACTGCTGGATATAAATTTTTAGGAAGGCAGAATTTAAAGTTGTTGTAGTATATTCCGTCCTTTAGGACAGCCCCTCTCTTCTTTCATTTCTGGATTTCTTCGGGGGTAATTGCGGCTTGCTGTTCCCGCAAAATTCTTAGATCAGTATGAAGGGTCTGTAGGGTAAAAATAGGAACTTCTTCTTGACCGGACACTTCTTCATCCACTTCCTGCAAATTTCTTGCTGCTTGCTTAGCAGCCTGATCAGCCAAATGGTTGCCCTTTGCTTCATCTGTATCCAACTTCCCATGTGCCTTGACTTTCAAGACGGCCACTTCTTCAGGGAGTAGGAGGGCATCCATTAGTTCCTTGATTGCAGAGCTGTGTTTGACTGGTGTACCGGCAGTGGTAAGAAATCCTCTCGTCTTCCAAATGAGGCCGAAGTCATGTGCCACACCCAGGGCATATCTTGAATCTGTATAGATGTTGGCACGTTTTCCTTCGGAGATTTTGCATGCTGAAGACAGGGCTTGTAATTCAGCTTCTTGTGCAGACATTTCTGGCGGTAGAGATGATGATTTGATAACTTCATCTGTTGTGGTCACGGCATATCCTGTGTGGTATTTTCCTTCTTCATCAGCATACCTTGAACCATCCACAAACAGATTGAAGTCAGGATTTGTTAATGGATTCTCATGTACAGTTGGCAGATGTATTGTTTCCATTTTAATTTGTTCAAAACAGTCATGAGGTGTCTCTGGGTCATAGTTATTCACTATGACCAGGTCTTGGAATTCATTTTCCAGGAAATGGCGTGGCCATGCTTCAAGAAGGTCAGTTGTTGGGTACTTGACAATGCCATTTTCCTGTAGCTTTGATTCATCCATGGTGGCCCATAATTTTGCCATGGGCCCAAGATCATTCCATGATTTTGTTTTCAACTTGGTAACAGGGACATGTGGAATAGCAGTATCCCAATGACGGTACAAGTAATTGAGTTCTGGGGGTAGTTGGATCAGGACCATGCTATTGCCTTCAGAATCACAATAGAAGTCTTGGGCAGTGAGTTTCACCTCCACCCAGTGGTAGAGTTCATCTTCATAGCAAGGTTCAGGAGTGATGTTTGGCTTGTACCATGTGGTACAGAAGGCATATCCTGGACCCTCACAGAGAGGTGTTTGTTCTTTATAAAAGGTTAAATCAGGATGCATTCTCTTGATGGTCCCAGTGAGAAGAAAAACATAGGTTTCATCCATGATAAACCCATAGTGGATACCCCCCTCAGGGAGTGGAAGAAGAGTGGATGGATTAAGAACTTGACATCTGTGTATGGTAATGTTGTCAGGCAGCAGGAGATGACACTGTAAACGTAGGTGTCTAGCGGGAGACACATGCTTGAGCTGAACTTGGTTGATGATGGCAGAGATGTCATGAGGGGCCAATACAACCAAGGGGTGGCCAAGGACCAGGTCTGCAGTTCTTTCAATAAGTTCCCTTGCAGCAAAAACAGCTCTAAGACATGAAGGGGTCCCTCTGGCCACGATATCCAGCTGGCAGGAGAAAAATCCAATAGGCCTCTGGCGGCCTCTTAAATCATTTGTTTGGGTAAGTACTCCTGTAGCATGGCCTTGTCTTTCAGAGACAAATAATTTGAAAGGCTTGGTATAGTCTGGCAGGCCCAGAGCAGGAGCAGATGCAATGGCACGTTTTAGAGTATGAAAATTGTCCAGTGCTTTATTGGTCAGGCAAAATGGGTCTGACTTGAGTGCATCATAGAGTGGTTGCATAAGCAGAGAGGCTTCTGGGATCCATGCTCTGCAATAGGAAATGAGGCCTAAGAAGGCATGTAGAGATTTTGAGGTCTTTGGAGGTGGAATATCCAGTACGGCTCTTACTCGGTCCCGAGTGAGATGTCTGGTACCTTGAGATAGGCAATGACCAAGGAAGAGTACTGTGGATTGACAGAATTGCAGCTTGAGACGTGAAGCTTTGCATCCTTGTTCTGCCAGATAGCAGAGGAGACTAATTGAACAGTCTTCAGTTGTAGGTATGTCATCTCCACAGAGTAATAAATCATCCACATACTGGAGGAGTACAAGCTCTGGATGGTCTGTTTGCCATGGGTCAAGGATGGAGCACATGGCTTTTGCAAATTGACTTGGAGAGTTTTGTGCCCCTTGAGACATGACAGTCCATGTATACTGTTGCATTTCATGAGTGAAGGCAAACAAATATTGGCAAATAGGATCCAGTGGAACACTGAAGAAGGCATTAGCCAGGTCAATGACTGTGAAGTATTTTGCAGATGGTGGGACGCCAGAGAGCAGAGTGCAATGATTCCCTTGCGTATAGAGTCTTTTACACCTTGGACAAATGCACCTGACAGCATTTGTGAATGAATCTTGTCAGTAAGGTCAAAACCCAAATCTGTAAACATTTGAAACAGTCTTGCATGAAACCTTTCCACTGATTCTCCTTTTTCTTGTATAATATCAGTAAGGAAGCGTGGAAAGGAGCTGCATTAGGGTTAAGGGAGTAAGTGGCGGCCATGTTGGATGTGGGCACATCCGGGGCAGACTGGGCCGGACTGGGCATGACCGGGGTCTGAGGAGTGGCTTGGAAAAAGGGGTAGGGGTAATTTGGATAGGGCAAGGACATGGGGTATGGTAAGGGGTATGGCCAGGCCAACTGGGTAGGGGCTAGGGCGGAAACAGGGGAGGGCAGGACAGCTGGGTAAGGATTAGGGGAGGAGGTGGGAACCTGGACTGTGGGAGGGGTGAGTAACGGAGAAGACAGAGAAGGATTAGTAAATATGGGTGTAGGAGGAGTTGCCGGAGCGGGTGTAGTAGGATTGGCAATAGCAAGGGAGGAGGGGTTAGTAAACTGGGTGGATGCAGATGGGATGGTAGAATTATCAACAGAGAGAGAGCGTAGAGAAGGAATGGTGGATGTAACATTTAGATTAGACACAGAAGGTAGTGCAGGGATGGATGAGGATGATGGGAATGTTAGGGATGATGAAGGGGAGAATAAAGAGCCATCAGAATTCAGGACAGGGCAAACAGGGGAAGTGACGGGATAGGTATTGGGAGGGTCGGGAGTGGGGAACATGGTCAGCTGGCTATCGCTTGTTGCTGACTGAACCTTGAGAATGGACATCCCCTGGGCATCATCTTGGGGCGTTGGCTGAGGGGATGCCCCAGTAACACAATTCTTGTGATATACATACAGTTTTACACCTTTATGATTTATCTCTTCTTCAACTCAACCTTCCTGCTGAATAGCCTTCGCTACTCTGTACCATGCTTCAGTAGTACGCAATAAATCATTATCTGTAAGCTTGCCTTTCTTCTCTGTCAGTAATCTACGCCAGCTTTCCGGTTGTAATCTACCACATGAAGGCACAGCAATTTTACACACTTTAGCAATCTTTTCAACATTTTTAACTATCTCTTTACCCTGTCTATCTTCAACTAAGTCACACGCGAGCCAGCCCCTACTGGGCTTACTCGCTTCCTGTCCCATATCCCCCTATACAAAGCGTCCCAAATATAGGTAAAGGAAAATGAAACAGAACGTCTACAGTGCTCGACTGCCACTAGGAAGGGTGGGTCCCTCCTAAGTGCGTCTTCCCAAAACGTAGACCAGTCACTGAATCCGTGTACCCTAGGTGGTAGCCACGGATTGGAGCGGGGTGAGAAGTGTGTGACCAATCACTTCTCTCACAAAGAGAAATAGAAATAAATAATATAAATAATACAGAAAATAGAATAAAGATAAAAAGTGAAAGTAGAGACAGACCCAGGAGTTTGAATGACTCCCAATTAAGACAACATTTAAGACAAAATTTCAATTGAAATACAGTGCATGCAACACAATTCAAATAAATTCAACAGTAATCCCTTTCCTTTACTCTTGTGGCCAAAGCCACCTCCCTCAACCTCGTAGTGTCCCCGCTCGGAGAACGATTTTCGTAAATCTCACTACCAGCGGCCGCGGAAAACAACTAACACCGGCCCGAGATCCGCCAGCCTCCCTCGTTACAGCAGTCCACTAAGTGTGGCCACCTCTATCCTCACTCCCGTAGTGCCCCTATGGACCCACCCATAAGTCTCACTACCCGTGGTGCAGGAAGACAGCAATGCCTGCTCGAATCCACCACCACCACAAAAATAAAATTCGGGAATGCCACCAGCTTCAGCGCTTCGAAACTGGAGGGTACCACCCTCTGCAAGCAGAGCAAGGTGCACAATGAGGCGGCTAGCTTGGCTATCAAAGTGACACCACGGGGGAATCCCCAGGAAGCAATGAGTCTACACCCCTCCACAGATTCCCCACCCTCTCTTTTTCCTTACTACTGTTAGCTAGACAGCACCTAAAAGAGAGAAAAAAGGCAACGAGGATCCCCCAGGACAACTTCCACAGGTCCACCCCCCTTTTTCCATACAGTCTGGGCCACGTGACTCCTAAAAGGGGTAAAACAGGCAACAGAAGACCCCCAGGCAACCTCCCACGGGTCCACCCCCCTTTTTCCAAAAAGAGGGAAAGAACAAAACTAACTAAACATAAACCACTAACATACCCAGGCAACAGATAGACTAAATGCAGGTAAACAAATGAGTAACAAGACACCGGGCAAGATATTACCTGTCTTTGATGCCCTCCCGGGAAGCAGTCACAGACACGTGGACGGGTCAATCAAAGGGGCTGGAACATACCGGTGGCTCCTGCAGAAGTCTCTACCGTGTAATCAGAGGTGATCAGTCTCCCTTCCTTCCCCCCCGATTCCTCCGTCCAACAGCGTCTTCCTTAGGACGGCTTACCGGCCAGAGACCATAGCCCGGTGCCCCACGTTGGGCGCCAAATTGATGTAGATTAATTTAGAAATAAACAAAAATGTTTAAAAGTCTATCTGTTCCTGTCCAAATCTGAGATGAATAAATTGCGTATACGCAGAAGTAAGTTCACACTGACACATGCAGTTCAGGTTAAAATAACTTCGAGGAAATTTATTAGCATCTGGCAAAATTCAGGCTTACAAGCCCTTATAAAGACAGAATGACATCATCATTGAATATCAGATAATAACAAATAAACATCATTAATTGGGTTAAATGTTAAGTGGCTGTGTCAATGTCCACCCATCAATATGATTAATTGGCCCAAAAACTAAGTGGTTAGCTAGGTGTCCTCCCACCGAGAGGTGGTATTGTTCTGGACACGGGTGTGGACGGATGGCTCAAGCACCATCTTTCCCAGCACGAGACTTACTCGGTGGAAGGGGGGGCTTGGGCATCATTTTGTGTAGTTAGTGATGTCAGTCTCGTGGTCGGGTGCAAGGTTCTTTTATGAATAGAACATTTCATTTGGCCGGTGTTCTCATGGCCTTCATATTATACTATGTTGCAAATTACAGGAGATTCAGTAATTCCGGGGCTAGTTATGTCCTTAGAGAGAATACAGTCTCTATTCATTATACTAAATACTGTCAGGAAATTCTGTCATGTAATGTGAACAAAATGGAGGGTCTGTCATAATATGAGGTTAAAATGGAGTTAGTACAATAATTCAATACAGGTTTCAATAAAGATTTTTAATAATTCTACATCAGACGTATATTTATGTCCTGCAAAGCATGGTCCTTGAGGACCATGAGGACGTATATATACGTCCTCCGTTCGCAACGCTACATGCCTGCAGTTACTTTCGCCCCACCCCCGTGCGCATACGATCACCGTGAATGTGATCGTATGCGCTTCAACACACATAGGCAGTGATGAGCTTTTACTGCCTATGTGGGTAAAGTGTTGCAATGATGCCTCGATCGAGGCATCATGCAACACATTTTCTGTGCCTCCTTGGCAACGCCATCACCCGGTGATCGTGGGTGTGTGCTGTATTGGAGGAGCATGCCCAGCAGAGAGCGACTGAAGAGAGAGAAAAAAAAATCTCTGCTGTCGCTCGGAAACCGTTGCATGACTGCCCCTAGAGGCAGTCAGCAACATTACAGTTAGAATAAATAAATAAAATAAATGGAAAAAGCTAACCCTTGATCTACTAAACCTAGATCTAGGGTTAGGGTCATATTTAGTGTTATAATTAGGGTTACAGGGGGGTTCGGTGAGTACAAGGGTTAGATTGGGGGGTGGGGGTAGATTTAGGTTGGGGTTAAAAGGTCACTGTAGAAGAAAATGGTTAGAAAACTAAAAAACACTAAAATTGTTTATTGCCCGATTACTTGAAATAAAACATAGACAAACGTGGAAACATTGGTATTTCTAAACTCAGGACAAATATTAGAAATATATATAGATGGGGTAGTTTTTTACCATTTGCAATTGTTAAAAAAAACAATTGTGTTTTTTTTATGGCTACTTTCATCATATTTTATATTTTTATTAATAGTAAATTTTTACATATGATGAAAATAATAGCATCAAATGAAAGCCCTATCCGTCCTTTAAAAAATTATATATAATTTGTGTGGGTGGATTGAACACAAAGAAAGAAATTCACAGTTCAGTAAACATGACAAAAATAATGGAAGTCTTCAAGGTAGATCAAATGCAACATAGCACTCTGTCACTAAGGGGTTAAGCAGACCCTTAAATGTCTACTATGAACAATGTTTTGTTTGTTTTTTCTTCTCGGATACATGTTTAGAGCTTACTATGTGCTTATTATTTTTGGTACATTCAGGTATAAAGTCCCATCAATGTCCTATTTGTGGGAAGACATTCTCTCAGAGCGGGAGTAGAAATGCACATGTTAGAAAACATCATCCAAGCAGCTCAACAGGTGAGTGGCCAATATCTGATTGCCTAACCCCCTGATAGACGCAAGCACCAAACACCATTTTTTAATCCTGGACCAGATCACAAGTTGATCGGTAGCCAGGACACAATTGCAGAGACCCGATCAAATTGCAAGACCTCTTGGTGTCACGGAGGTGTGCCCGAACTTCCGGATTAGTAAAAAGTAAACCGTGCTCACTTTGAGCATCGGCTTAATGTTTCCTGTCAGTGTGAGGCGACTCAAAGTGGTGACAGGTGAGATCCCACTGCAAGTTCCTGTAGCGGGATCCGAGCCCAGCTCATGACGGAGAGCTGTGATGAGCTGTTGAATGCAGGGCGTTCTGTGACATCCTAGCATCCTTTTGGACCAGAAAACTAGGACTGCATAGAGCTTAGAGAATGAAAAATGAACTAGACATTTAGTTAGCAATGCAAATGCATAACATAAGAGAAATGTGCTACTCACTCAATGGGGTCTATTCCATGACCTGAGTTAATTCATCTCATGTCATTGAATCCCATAGACTGCAAAAGAAAAAGCTGAGTTAAAAAAACAGTAATAAGTGCAATATTGCATCCTTGAATTGGATCCAATGTACAGATCATTTTTTTCTGTTCTTTACATTGACAGTATAAGTAATGTTTAGGTTGACTTAATCTGTATAATACTAATGAGAATGACCAATATGGTTGTTTTCCTCATTTTGTTGTTGTAAATATGTATGGAGCTTGGAACATACCAAATGAGTGTAACCCAGAGGGATCAATCTCTACAGTCCTCAAGAACAGGGCTTCTCAAACCAGTACTTAAAGGGACAGTCTAGTCACCAGTTTGACTTTGGTGCAACTTGTAGGCACCAAATGGTAAACTAGACTGTCACTGTTTTGTTTGTTTTTTCCTCCTACCAGTCTTCTTAAAATTCACTTATTCCCTAACTGGCTAAGTCCTCCCCCACTCTCAGACCTCCAGTTTACAGGAGGAGCGGACGCATTTGCACTTCGCATGCGCAGTGGAGTTCTGTCCTCCCAGTGTCCCTTGTATCTGCAGCCTACCATCCCGTGCACCTGCAACTGTGCCGATAGCCAAAGGTATTCTAATTATGTATGCATGCCTCCTCCGTATGACATCCAATGAGGAGGAGGATACAGGGGGCGTGCATACACAGACTGCCTACAGTGCTGGAGCAGTCCTGCTCCAAATGATTATATAAATCGTTGGGGTATAGTGCTGGAGCAGGGCTGCCTGTGTCTCCTCACACAGGCAGCCCTGCTCCAAATGATTTTCCATAGTATCGTTGGGGTATAGTGCTGGAGCAGGGCTGCCTGTGTCTCCTCACACAGGCAGCCCTGCTCCAAATGATTTTCCACAGTATCGTTGGGGTATAGTGCTGGAGCAGGGCTGCCTGTGTCTCCTCACACAGGCAGTCCTGCTCTAAATGATTTTCCATAGTATCGTTGGGGTATAGTGCTGGAGTAGGGCTGCCTGTGTCTCCTCACACAGGCAGTCCTGCTCCAAACGATTATATAAATTGTTGGGGTATAGTGCTGGAGCAGGGCTGCCTGTGTCTCCTCACACAGGCAGTCCTGCACCAAATGATTCGCCATAGTATCGTTGGGGTATAGTGCTGGAGCAGGGCTGCCTGTGTCTCCTCACACAGGCAGTCCTGCTCCAAATGATTTGCCATAGTATCGTTGGGGTATAGTGCTGGAGCAGGGCTGCCTGTGTCTCCTCACACAGGCAGTGCTGCTCCAAATGATTTGCCATAGTATCGTTGGGGTATAGTGCTGGAGCAGGGCTGCCTGTGTCTCCTCACACAGGTAGCCCTGCTCCAAATGTAATAACTGTAATTGTTGTGGGTTATTTTTTACGAGGAAGCCCTCCCCTCGAGCCCCCACCTCCTAGCCCTGCCCCCTGCCCTGCCCCCAACAAAGGGGCAGAGTCTTCAGCACCAGGTAGCAGCAGAGACTTCAACAGCAGGTAGGTGGATAAAAACCAACAACTGTGTGAGTGAGTATTGTGATGTGATTGTGACTGATGTGAGTGGAGGGTGTGATGTGAGTGGAGTGACTGGTGTGGAGTGTGTGTGTAATGTGAGTGGAGTGTGTGGTACTTATATGGGGGACTGCACTGCCAAGATGGCATTTATGGGGGGGCTGCACTGCCTATTATGATCAGCCAAGCTGGCATTTATGGGGGACGTCACTGCTTATCATGATCAGCCAAGTTGGGGGACTGCACTGCCCATCATGCTCAGCCGTGCTGGAATATATATAAAGGAGATGTCATGGGGGACTGCATGCCTATCATGCTCAGCCAAGCTGGCATTTATGGGGGAACTGTGTTGCCTATCATGCTCATCCAAGCTGGCAATCATGGGGGGACTGCATGCCTATCATGCTCAGCCAAGCTGGCATTTATGGGGTAACTGCACTGCCTATCATGCTCAGCCAAGCTGGCATTTATGGGGGAACTGCGCTACCCATCATGCTCATCCAAGCTGTCATTTATGTGGGGACTGTACTGCCCATCATGCTCAGCCATGTTGGCATTTATGTAAAGGAGATGTAATGCTTTGATGATGACTGAGATTATGATTTGACAGGGCACTAACTTATAATGCTCTTGTATATACTAGGATCTCTAATGCAACATATTATCTGATGACATCACTAAACAGGAAATAAAATTCCAATTCTTATTGGCTGCTACAGGGGAGAGGCGTTTTTTTTAGAAGGCTGAAAAAGATGAAGTGAAATTGGGCTGTCCTGAACCTCTGCATATGTGCAATTTCATCTAAGTGTAGCATCTTCATTTTTGAAGTAATGCCAAATATAAAATATGCATTTTAAAGTACTTTGAAAGTACTTTAATATGCATAAAAATTTGGAGGAGGCATTTTGGGCACTAGACAGTCCCTTTAAGTCCCCCAAGGATTTAGGGATTACTCAGTTGTGTTTAAATAAGAATATGTATAACACCTGGTGGGGGGGGGGGGGGGGGGTCGTGAGGACTGGTTTGAGAATGACTGCTAATACACTTTTAATTTTGAAATTATTTAATTGGAGGGGGAAGGGAACTTTTAAACTGCTATATCCTCAAAGCTCTATTGCTGTTTTATGGTTTAATGAACTACAACTATTCTCATTCTCTGTAATAGCTTAAGGCAATTAGGGGATTATGGAAATTGTAGTTCATCATCAGTTGTAGGAGGCTGTTGGGCGCGTAGGGTTAAGTCCCACAATACCTCAATTCCTGCCGTATGATGGGCGCTACTCGGAATACTCCAACTATATAGACTTGATGTCCAAATAATGACAATGTTTTTACATGGCCCTTAGCTAAAAATAGGCTTTATTAAATTACCTCATAAAACGAATGTCTGGCCCAGCAGTCCTAAGTCTCTGCATGGTATGTGGCCGTAGAGAGATGGTTAGAGCTAATCCATCCCTGGTGTAGCTTTGTTGCTGCCCTAGCAATACAGGATTATGTCTTGGTGTAAATTTGTAAGCATGGTAAAAGGCCAAGCCAGTTACAGTATATTCTGCTATGTTCCTAAACTGTATTACAATGCTCTGTAAATCTTAACCCCTTTATTTTATTGGTTTTACAGATGAAAGCACCTCATCTGACTTGGGCCAGGATCCTCTTCAACACACTCCATTAATTTCCGGGACAACAAGGACACGCACCTATGAAGAGGATGTTTCTATATTGCTTAACTAATATCGGCCCAGGCAGACTTTTCTCCATTCTGTTGCTGAATTTTGGCTTTACTTACACTGAACATAGTCGGCTGAAAGAATTTATTTCAGGAGCAAAAACTCCTAATTCCAGAAACATGGTCTGTTGCTTATTGTGGGAACCATGAGGATCACAGCCTAGCTTTCTGTAGGTCTCAAGTGTGTCCTTCAAGAGGGACTAAACCCTCTGCAGAAATGGTTAATCAGATTCTAATAATAGAGAGTGCTGGTCACAAACCCAGCTTTCTTTGCTGCCACAGAGTGCAACTTCATAAAAATGGGGCGCTCCTCTAGCCTTTGCTGAATAACTTTTGAATGGTGCACAATAAATCCGTTCTCATGCGGCAGAAGTTAAAATAACTTGTTTACGCCCTCTTTTAGTAAGAGTCACGCAATTGTGGCTAAGCTAAGAGAGGCCATGGTTGACAGGCATGGAGGCCCCTGTGCAGGGAAATTATTTCTCTGTATTCATTGTATACTGTGTTAACTGGTTGGTCCGTTACAAATAAAGTCTCACAGAGACATGTTTTTCTCTGTGTGTTACCAGAGTTGCTGGCCTACATGCTAAAGGAAAAACTAAAGTCCCTTCTATTTTATCTTTAAAGGACATTGGCCTCTGGGCGATAGGGATGCTCCAAAAATGAAAAAGTGGGGGTAACACTCCTCAAAAGGGGTATTTTTTAGTATTACTACTAGATTAACATAACTGAACCATAAAACTTGTCATGTGTCATAAGGCAGACCAATGCATGGAGAACACCTTGGATTATGAAACTGTCTCTGTGACCTGTCAGCACTCCCTGAGCATCTTTCTTTGGGGGAAACGAAGATTTATTTTAGGGTCTCAGATTCCCATTGAAACAGACCCACAGTACAGGGGTTGACCACTCTTGATGTTTGACCCCAAGTTTTTTTTAACACCAATGTATGGGTGAATGGGCAAATTCTTAAAGGGACTCAGTCAACATTATTTACACTGTGACTAGAGCATAAAAATAATTTTAAAAAATGATTCATATGTTCTATTGTTAGCAGAATTGCAAGAAAATGCATAAATTAAGAGAACATTGTGTTTTAAATGTGTTTTTGGTATCTCCTGCATATGTCATAACCTTGTGGCTTGATAAGCAGATTACACATTTTAATGAATATAGTTAATTTGCCTTTCAAGCCACAGGTGATGTCATAAATTTGACATTCCACAGACACATTTAAAACACAGTTTTCTCTTGATTTATGCATTTAAAATAAATTCTGCTAATGCAATGTATGGATAATCTTTCTGAATTTTAAAGAGCTATTAAACTTTTTTGTTTCACTTGTGCTACTAACACAGACCCTAATCAGACATGTGGGGCGAGGCCCTACTCTAGCTGGATGAGCACACACTGAGAGGGAGGCAGACTTCAGAGTAAATCCGCCTGTATCTGAAAAGTTACACGTCGGGTTTTCTGCAGAGTAGCGGCACTAAGTTTTTAACTTTTGCTTCTATTAATAAAGCAAATGTTAAAAACAAGGTTTGTAAAATGACAATATACAATTAATATACAATTCTTGTCTGGGTCAGGTACATAAAACAAGGAAAAAGAAGAAAAACACTTCTTAGTGTAGATGGTCGTGGTGAATGTTCTCATAACCTTCCTTGAAATTTATGTGATGTCAGTAGGGTTGCTACCTTTTCTACAAAACATAAATACCAGCCTTGTTGGTGCCTCCATAGACTTAACATTGGCATCAAGCCAATTTTTTACTGGCCTGCCGGTAAAATACCGTCTGGGTAGCAACCCTAGATGTCAGTGGTGCACATGTGCAGTGGGCACCCTCATGCATCTATAGGAGAAAACTTCAGCTGATGGGGATGTCCATTTTTTGGTTTCAGATCGTGATGTTGTGGGATGGATCAAAATATGTTTTCCAATTCAGTATTGCAAAAAAACAAAAAATTATTTTTAAAGTGTCATCTTTTAATACCGTAATATACATTTATTTGTACAAATTTTGCAGACTGGAATGATCCTTTAAGAAATTAATTCATTACATCCTAGCGCATTCATAGGATCATAGGTACTTTAGACAGATTGATCACATTAAATATTTATTCATGATTACAGTGTAATATTTGGTCATTGCATTAGATCTGCTATTATGGTTTATTCTGATGCAGTTAAACAGCATACACATTGGTGACTTACTTATATTGTCGGTAACAAAGCCAACAAGTTTGAACTGTACAGTAGGCTATACAGTATACTCAATATGCCCAGATGTGCTCTAAAAAGTTAAACTGCGGAGAAATCAACAGTTCAGCTACCCAATATTGCAGATTTCATGCCAAAAATAGTTTCCGACTATTTCATGCAGGGTTTCAGTCACATTAGGTTCAGGGGTGTCTGGACAGCGAAATCCTATATATTTCACTTACTCCTAAAATGAATGTGGCATTCAGATCACAGAAGTGATCCAATTGGGTCAAAAACTTGGGAATCGGTCCTAGTGTCTCAATGCAAACTTGAAAGGCTTTGCACCAAGAGAGGTTGTTTTGGCAGCTGTAACCGTGCAGTCATTAAGAAACTGCCCACAGGCTAAAGATAAATAGGACTTCTCTCATGTAATTCTCTGTACACCAGCAATGCAGTGACCACTGCAAGCTGAATCTTAAAGGAAAACTCTAGAATCTGTTCGATCCTCAGAATTGCAGGTTTGATTCCGAGTGAGGTTAATTCTGACTTTTATCCAATTGAGGTTTATTAAATGATTAGGCAATGATAACCTCTCCAAAGATGTACTTGAAAAACTCTGTGTATCTCAGTGTTAAGATCTATGTAGTTATTATAACCAATTCTCATATAATCCACTCATTAGATCCAGAAAGCTGTTGTGTAAGCCTGTCTATCATCAATTTGCTCTGTGAGACTGGCATGCAGTTCCAAGATGTTTTCCAAACCAGTATTCTTGATTGTTACATGGCATAACTGCTCTATAACAACGTGGTACTCTGCAGTGGACTTCACTCCTCTTCCTCCCACATTTCCTTTTCCTCATCTTCACTGCTTTTTGTGATGTAATTTTCTTGCTGAGCTTTTCCTTTAGTCTGAACAAACTCCTCTGTGAGCCCAGCCTGCTCTAGGGTACTAGTAAACTTGCGCTCTACCTCTTTAATAGCATTTCCCTAGGAGAAAATACACGGTCCATTAGAATGATGACATAATAGCTGAATATCATACAATACTAAATTCAGAGTATAGTGCAGCCGATTTTAGTGTTTGTACTTCTACCCGGGCGATGCTTGGATTGTGCACTTACACCAAGTGACTGTATCTAACAGACAAGCTGCATATACCAGTAGATTATTTATTGGTGGTTAGCAGGGCCGCCATCAGGTGCAGATGCTCCATATGTGCTAGATGTGCACCGCAGATATAGTTACACCATGGGCCACTAGATTGTTGTACGATGTTTCTGTTTTACATTTGACTGAAAGGATATGTTGCCTGAGCATCATGGGAAATGTAGTGCCTACAGCTAGGTTGCAAAACTGTTGGATGGTAGCCCAGAGAAAATGTCTGCACCAGTTTTGTTCTGCCACTTTCCTGCACAATATACGGTTTTAAGACACTAGCCAAGTCAGTGTGTGGAGAACCTTGGAACCGAATGTGAACATGTACATTTTCTTAAGAAAATTAAATAGTTATTTTGTGTTACCTACAATTAATTTTTCTGACTTGTTTTCTCACTATAACAAGTTGTTTTGAGTATTTGTAATGTTTGTAAATATGTGGGTATGATAGGAGCTGTGAGAGTGTGCAGTTTATTGGGGGGTTTTAATTATTTTGTTTAAGTTTTTATAACCCGCTTGTCTTTTACTGGTGGCCAGGCGAGGGGACACTACAATCCATGGTGGTCTGGTAGTACTGTTTTCTAGCTATTAGTGAAGATGGTGTGCAGGAGATGCACTTCCTACAGCCACTACACTTACTACAACCCCTATAGCACATTCACCCAGTGGAGTTCCTATGTTCCCTGTACACAGAAAAGTCCATATACTCCCTGCGCAGACTACTGTCTTGGCTAATGCAAGGAAATAAATTCCTAATGATCTACCTGGAAGCAGAGCCTAAATGAGTATAAACGTATTTACTCTGACTGCTGGTGAGCACACTGTTGGGGATACTACTGGTATATAGCCGTTTTCAAGCTCCTTTAGCTTAGTAGCTGCTTTCTCCTTCAATGTATGTGCTTCCTCATTATGTCACTTTCTGTCTGAAAGCAGTGGGGGGAAAAATCTTCTTAAAATAAATTTGTTTTCTTGAGAAAATAACTTGTGATAGTGAGAAAACAAGTCAGAAAAAATATATCATTACACGGCCTCTCTGTGCTTCAGTAATTACCACTTAGTTTTCAGTAATATTTATTATTTATTGTTTGTTTCAGGGGGTTTTTTTTGTTTATTTTTTTATGTGAAACGTTATCAAATTTATATTAAAAAACTGCTTATTTACCTTTGTGACATGCTCAAATAGGAATGGTCTATTTTTTACCCTGGTCTTCATCTGTTCCAGTTCTTCATTATATTCTTTCATTCTCCTCAGATCAGCTTGCCTACAGAGGACAGAAAGCCATAAAAGGTAATTCTTTAGTAACATAGTAACATAGTAATTTAGGTTGAAAAAAGACACAAGTCCATCAAGTTCAACCCTTCTACCTATCATTTCAGCGTTTTGATCCAAAAGAAGGCAAAAAAAACCCCTAAGGAAGCTTTTTCGAATGTTGCCTCCTAGGGGGAAAAAAATTCCTTCTTGACTCCAAAAGGGCAATCAGATTTCTCCTTGGATCAAAAAGCTCTATTATTAATGCTCATTCTATTATTAATACCCCTGTATGTTCTGCTTTTCTAAAAAAACATCCAGACCATTTTTAAATGCATCTATTGTGGTTGATAGCACTACCTCTCTTGGCAGTGAGTTCCATAATTTTATTGTCCTTACCGTAAAGAATCCCTTCCTTTGCTGCTTATGAAATCTTTGCTCTTCCAGTCTCAGGGGGTGACCTCTTGTTCTTTGTACATTTCTATTAATGAACAGGTCCCTGGAGAGCTCCTTATATTGGCCCTGCACATATTTATATAATGTTATCATATCCCCTCTAAGACGCCTTTTTTCTAAAGTAAATAAATGCAATTTTTTAAGTCTCTCTTCATAACTAAGATCCTCCAATCCCCTTATTAATTTTGTAGCTCTCCTTTGCACTTTTTCTAGTTCCTTAATATCCTTTTTAAGGACTGGTGCCCAGAATTGTACTGCATATTCAAGGTGAGGTCTTACCATTGATTTGTAAAGAGGCAAGATGATGTCCTCCTCCCGTGAATCTATACCTCGTTTTATACATGCCAATATCTTATTGGCCCTTGCAGCTGCTGACTGGCATTGGGCACTGTTGCCAAGTTTGTTATCTACAATGATTCCTAAATCCTTTTCGTTAGTAGTTTTTCCCAGGGAAATACCATTTAACGTATATGTTGCTTTGTTATTATTTTTCCCATAATGCATAACTTTACATTTGTCTATATTGAACCTCATTTGCCACTTTCTTTCCCAGTTCCCTACTCTGTCCAAATCTTCCTGTCAAGAAAAAACATCAAGATTAGTCTTTATTACCTTAGCTAATTTTGTGTCATCAGCAAACACTGAGACATGGCACTCAGCACAACGTGGGAGATCATTAATAAACAGATTAAAGGATTCCTTAGTTTCCATTTAGCAGATCCTTCTCGATCAGTGGACATTTCTCTGCCTTTAATAGTTAAGAGCTGCTCTCCCTGTAACTTTACTCAACTAATTATCGCAAATTAAGCTTGGAAATATTTGATGTAAGGAGATTTTAAGATTGAGACGTCAAGAACTGAATACAGATTAGAGGCTTTATTCATGAAAAAAGGGAACTGAGAAAGGAATTTCAAACTTAAGGTTAAAATAGCAGCGTTTGAAGTATTTCCCATTTCAGCTACTTTAGCCTTAAGTTTAAAGTTCTTGTAATCTATAGAGGGAAAAGAAAAATGGTAAGCATCATTTTTACATTTATATTATTTGAGCCTGTGACTAGCTTAAGCGCACCATAATTTTTCTTTTCCCTGCTTGCACATATTTGAGGTTGTTGGCACCTCATTGTCTGTTTGCAGCCTGCTGTTATAGGGTTAATTGGGAGGAGGTTTAATTGCACCTCTTCCAACACATTAATACGTTTTTGGTAGCAGTATAAACTGCTTTGTGTGCCCACTAGGTAGGAGGTAAGAGTAGGTTCTCACCCTATTGAGAGCATGCCTTAATGCGGTGGGTGAGCTTAATTATGCTTTGGCCAATTCATATAACCAAAACCTCTCATTTATATTTATATATTTGTTGCCAATTTTATTAGGGTGAGAAGCGCACACAGTTTTAGTTTTTTGTATAATCTATAGAGGGGTCAGCCAAAACTGTGTCCAAATAATATGACAATTTGTAATCCAAAATAGTAGTTTATTTAACAACTTTTCGGTCTGCTGTGTTGTTTAATTAATTATTTTGTATTGCAAATTGTCTTATAATTCTGGAAACGTTTTGGCTGACCATCTATGGATTACAAGAATTATTCATAGCAGGAACGCTGACCAGTCTCTACCAATCTGTGCTACCAAATGATTAGAGCACACAGTCTGGGACTCAACTGTGACTGTGCGTGCTCTTATCAGTTTGCTACCAGCATGTAGTTGGCTTGGAGATTTACAATGTAAAATTGAGAAAACATCTCATGAATTCATGTGTTACCGATTTTGGCTTGCACAGTGTGTAGGTGAAATGTTATTGGCTTTGTATCATTTTTGTTTGGCAGTCACACTTTAAATACATGGCAAAGTTCAAACAGTTACACACCGTATTTGCTTCAGCTTGTCCCCATGGACATCTGCGAGGGGTTGATGACGATCCAGTGCTTTTGCTCGTCTACATATCGACTTCTGCATTGCTTGAATTTTTTTGCTTTGTTTCCTTGTCCACCTTGTCATCTCAATCTCATGTTTATCTTTATCTTCCAGAGATGCTCTGTAACAAATATTACCCAACTGATTTAATGATATGCATCAGTTTTTTAAAACGTAGCTAGAATATTAATTTTCTTATTTTCAAGTCTATTGGCCATGTATATAATGCATTAAAGGGACACTCCTGGCACCAAATTAAATTTGGAAGTGTCTTCCCTGTACAATATACAGGTATTTTCTGCATAAAAAAAATTGATGCAGGAATTCAACAGGTCTATATTAAAAATGGATTAAGAGGCAAAGGGTGATCATTGTTAACTGGATTTGCATATGCCTACCCAGAATCCCTTGCAGTGGTGGTAGCACTGTGAATGTGATTTCTGTGGAAAAAATCATGCCTTCTGCCTTGTTTGGTGTGTGTGTGTGTGTGTGTAGATTTGTGTTTGATGATGCCTCTGCTACCCACTGTATTTCAGTTAGAGGGGCTTTTCCATCACCTTTACCCCACCATTACTTATAAGGTCTGAGATTCAAACGGAATCGCTTTTAAATGGTTGCATGCAGTGCCTCCCTGTATGGTTACATCGGTCCTATTACAGAGCATGTCTGCAAGTTTTTTTTCTGCCACTCGATCTGTGAAGTGAGAAGGCTTCACAGGCTAAGCCAGAGGAATGTGCAATCGGTGTTTCTCACAAAGTGTGGATCATGCACATCTATTAACCGATTTCCTGTTAAAGACACACCAAAATATTAAAAATCTGGTTGAGAAATGCTTTGTACATAACAGAACAGGCCTCACCTGATGGCAGAATCTCTTCTCTTGGTACTGTCCGTTATATACACAGGAAGTGTATTAGGTGACAAGCTTAACAAACCTTGAAGATATTTGCTGGGTGCCTCTGAATGATGGTCAATATCCTAAGGAAGCAGGATGAATTATACGCTAAGGATATCAGTTTATTTTCTTTTTTGTGTTAAAATGCAATGTACATAAGACAACATACAGGCCACTGATGCTGTCAAACAGAATGTACAACACACAAGATAAAAACAATTTCTAACATATAAACGGTCTAAACGAATGTCATCAGATCTCTAAAGCAGGGCTTGACAAACTTAACAGAGTTTTAGGATCAAGCAAAAAAAATCTAGGAGCCAGACAATGGCAAATACCCACATACATACAAACACACACACACACACACAATCACATACAGTCAGTCACATACATAGACACACATACAGTGCCACATACACAGACGCTTTTCATAATGTGTTTATTAGTATGTTTTTTTCCCTCTGTTTATAAATCAGTTCCCAATCCCGGTCATTTACTTTCAACTAAAATGTCCAAAAGTAACCATTAAAATAGCACCAGACAGACACACACACAGGTCAGCAGTATTTTTTTTTTTTACAGCTAAAAAAAAAGTTCATCAGTCAATATGTCCCACTCCCCTCCTATAACTCATTGCAGGGATGGGGGGAGCATTTCCGTTCCAGCTTGGTCTGTGTCTCTAACACAGGCACAGACTATTGTTGCGCTGAGCACGGCCAGCACTCAGGCATTATGCATTATATTGTGGTGCGCAAGGGGGTGGAGCAGGAAGTCTACTGCTCCCTTGTGTGCCGCTGTTTAAAGGTTAAAAAAAACAGCCCTGCTCTAAAGCAAAATCAGACTTTGTGAGAATCGATATGAGAAGACCAACTAGGAATCTCAGCTGCTGCATGTTACAGGGGATCTTTCACCTAGACCAGGGGCGTCCAACGTGTGGCCCGCGGGCCAAATGCGGCCCGCCTGGCATCGAGGTGCGGCCCGCATGAGCTCTGCTACGGTAGCCGCACCTCGAACTACACACCGCACGGGAAGCTGTGTGAGGGAACAAAGTTCCCTACACAGAGCGCTGCTGCTCTCATGAGTATATCCCCTCCTCTACCCTGCGCGTGAGGTCATGCGCAAGGGTCAGAGGGAGGGAAGAAGCACACCGGCAGCATGGCGATAACGGGGAACCCACAACCTCCACAGCCCCGTTTAAAAAAAAAAAGAAAACTGTTTTGTAAGTGTGTGTATGTGTGTGTGGGATAAGTGTATGTATGTGAGTGTGTATAAATGCGTATCTGGGGTAAGTGTATGTATGTATGTATGTGAGTGTGTGTGTGTATAAATGTGTATGTGTGTGGGGTTAAGTGTATGTATATATGTATGTATGTATGTGAGTGTGTGTATAAATGTGTATGTATGTGAGTGTGTATAAATGTGTATGTGTGTGGGGGTTAAGTGTATGTATGTATGTGTGTATGTATGTATGTATGTATGTGAGTGTGTGTGTGTGGTAAGTGTATGTATGTGAGTGTGTGTGGTAAGTGTATGTATGTGAGTGTGTGTGGATAAATGTGTATGTGGGGCAAGTGTATGTATGTGAGTGTGTATAAATGTGTATATGTGTGTGGGGTAAGTATGTATGTGAGTGTGTGTGTGGTAAGTGTATGTATGTATTTGAGTGTGTGTGTATAAATGTGTATGTGGGGTAAGTGTATGCATGTGAGTGTGTGTATAAATGTGTATGTATGTGAGTGTGTATAAATGTGTATATGTGTGTGGGGTAAGTGTATGTATGTAAGTGTGTGTGTGTGTATAAATGCGTATCTGGGGTAAGTGTATGTATGCGAGTGTGTATATATGTGTATATGTGTGTGGGGTAAGTGTATGTATGTGAGTGTGTGTGTATAAATGCGTATCTGGGGTAAGTGTATGTATGTATGTATGTATGTGAATGTGTATATGTGTGTGGGGTAAATGTATGTATGTGAGTGTGTGTGTATAAATGCGTATCTGGGGTAAGTGTATGTATGTATGTATGTATGTATGTGAGTGTGTATAAATGTGTATATGTGTGTGGGGTAAATGTATGTGAGTGTGTATGTGTATAAATGCGTATCTGGGGTAAGTGTATGTATGTATGTATGTATGTATGTGAGTGTGTTTAAATGTGTATGTGTGTGGGGGTTAAGTGTATGTATATATTAGTGAAATAAAACAATAAAATATGTGGATAAATGCAGTAAACACTAGTGTGACTTCCCCAAAAACAACACAGTATATACAATAGTAAAGTGGTGAAGTGTTGCGCAAAGTTAAACTGGGTAATGGTGAAAGTGAGAAACAATGAAAATGATGATACTTATCCTAAATAGCAGACAAACTCATAGACAGGAGATATGCAAAAGAAAAACAATGGTGTAGTATAAAAGACAGTAACGGATGTATCTGTAGCCATGACCCCCAATTGTATTAGACTCACGTGGTCTAGAGCCTACCAAAAATACATAAACATCTTACTAACCCCCCTGGTAGACCCATTGTAGCAGGAGTAGAATTACTTCTATCATGTCTGTCAGAGTATATTGACAGTCTATTACAACCTTATGTAGTACATACAAAATCATATCTCAAAGACTCCATCAGCCTTATTCGAGAAATAGACGGTCTTAAGTGGCAGGATGACTATCTGTTGGTAACATGTGACGTTAGCTCACTATATACCACTATCCAACATAATAGGGGATGTGAAGCAGTTCGCTTCTTTTTAAGCAATACATCTGACATGCTAGAGCCCCAAATTAACTACATCTTGGAAGGCATTCGCCTTATACTTGAGAATAACTTCTTCTGGTACGAGGACAAATTCTTCCTGCAGCTAACTGGTACGGCCATGGGCACGACATTTGCCCCCAGTTACGCCAATCTCTTCATGGCCTTCTGGGAAGAGACATTTATATATGGAGAACATATCTGGGCTGCTAATTTGATACTTTACAAAAGGTATATAGATGACCTTTTTTTCATCTGGAAGGGTGACTCTGTGTCCCTAGATTCCTTCCTTACATTCCTCAATTCTAATATTTGGGATATTAAGTTAACATAGTAACATAGTAATTTAGGTTGAAAAAAGACACAAGTCCATCAAGTTCAACCCTTCTACCTATCATTTCAGCGTTTTGATCCAAAAGAAGGCAAAAAAAAAAACCCTACGGAAGCTTTTTCGAATGTTGCCTCCTAGGGGGAAAAAAATTCCTTCTTGACTTCAAAAGGGCAATCAGATTTCTCCTTGGATCAAAAAGCTCTATTATTAATGCCTAACAGCAGAGTATAGTAGGGAAAGAGTAAATTTTCTAGATCTGGAACTCTACCACGACTCTAGCCATATTCAAACTCGCACTTTCTTTAAGAAAGTGGACACCAACAGTTTTATTGAGGCAGACAGCTGCCACTTTCTCCCTTGGCTCATGAATGTACCAAAGAGCCAACTCTTTAGATAGAAAAGAAATTGCAGTAACAACCAAGATTTTTTAATACAGGCAGATATCCTGAAGAATAAGTTTCCGAATAAAAACTACGATACACACCCTATCCAACAGGCCATCCAAGAAATTAGCCTTATAGATAGGAAAGATTGTTTGAGAACAAAATTGGAGACTCCACGAGAGAAACTGCAAGGAGTACCTTTAATTATGGATTATAGTGGCAATAATAAATATATGCGGAATATTATTTATAAATATTGGCCTATATTACGTCAAGATCCCAGTCTGCAATCTATATTAGGCCCAAGTCCCAGAATTATATACAGAGGTGTCCCGTCTTTAAAGAATCACTTAAGCAATAGTTTCTTGAAAACTGACAAAACCAAGCAGTCCAATAAAAACTTTTTTGGAGAACTTATCGGTTTCCACAGATGCAGGACATGTCAAGCATGTAAAGAAACTAATAATTTGCAAACCAAAATTCTATGTCATTTTAAAAATCCTCATTCTGCAAAAACCTATACAATTAGAGATAGTATTACTTGTGAGATTAGTGGGGTTATTTATATGCTATGGTGTCCTTGCGGACTGCACTATGTAGGCAGAACATCCAAAACCCTAAAAATCCGCATTGAAGAACACATCAGGAACATCAGAAACGGCTATGAGAAGCATAGTGTTTCCCATCATTTCACAGTTGCACATCAAAAAGATCCATCCAAATTATGTTTTATGGCCATAGATAAACCTCAAACATCTAGACGAGGAGGGGATAAAATCAAAACCCTCGGGCAGGCAGAAATGAGGTGGATTTTTGAATTAGATACTATGACACCAAGAGGTCTCGATGCAGACTTTGAACTACATCATTTTCTCTAATCCGCCCCTTTTTAGAAACATCCTGGTGTTTTTATGATTTCTAACTACTTATTTTACGTTATGTATGCGCTTATACCTGTCTGTATTATTTGAAAAACATTATATAATAATCATATTCATTGATATCTTTTCCTCCTTATACATTTTAAATCAGGTTCAGGTTTATTTAGTGTTAAGAATGACACTTAGATTTGTGAAAATATGCTTCCTTTTTTCTGCCGATCTCTGTGTGGATTTATTTGCAATATTGCCCATGCTGTTGTTTGTGCCACTGTATATTTATATGTTCTCATGTTTTTTGTATGCCTATTGCTTAAATGTTTTTTACTATCATGTTTTTATATTCATATATTTTCTGCGAATTTTATGAGCTATATATTTATTGTGTAAAACCTCTAAAGTTAGTTAACCATTGTTTTTATATCTGTATCTTTTATCCTTTGATTTGGAGTCATGTTTGCTATTTTTTATGATGTCTATACTATTTATCTGCTGTATTCCTGGGTTAGACTATTTTCCCCGTTATGCCTGTCTAATTAGAGCCACTCCCTTAACCAACGTTGTCATAACACATGCGACGCCCTGTTTACACACGTTGCCGTAGTAACTAATCACGTGGACTGCATATAAACGTTGACTTCTCGTGTGGGCGTTACTGCCTTGAAGAAGCCGATAGAGGCGAAACGCGTCACAGGAGTGATGCCACACGAGGCTACCTCACTTCACAGCTGCTATCTCCCGTCCTGAAGCTTTTCTGCTGTTGTTCTGCAGATTTTATCCACGTGGATTTCCCGTTTTTTTCTTCCCAAGCGGACCTACTATCTTGCACTTCAAGACTGGTGATTTTATATACCCTTGTTCTATTGTTTTAATGTAAGCCTCAAGATTACAGGGGGCCAATACATTTTTCCCTATTGTTATATACTTCACTATGTCTGGTTCCTATTTGTCTTCCCTTCTGAGATAAACTCCACATCTAAGATTCTACTGCTTATGGGAGAGTGATTTTTTGCCGCTGTGGATCATAGGACTTTTAGTCCTTCTGCGGATTATACCTAGAGCCGGTCCTGAGGCTCTAGACCACGTGAGTCTAATACCATTGGGGGTCACGACTACAGATACATCCGTTACTGTCTTTTATACTACACCATTGTTTTTCTTTTGTTTTTTTCTTTTGCATATATCCTGTCTATGAGTTTGTCTGCTATTTAGGATAAGTATCATCATTTTCATTGTTTCTCACTTTCACCATTACCCAGTTTAACTTTGCGCAACATTTCACCACTTTACTATGTATATATGTATGTATGTGAGTGTGTGTATAAATGTGTATGTGTGTGGGGGGTAAGTGTATGTATGTATGTATGTATGTGAGTGTGTGTGTAGTAAGTGTATGTATGTATTTGAGTGTGTGTGTATAAATGTGTATGTGGGGTAAGTGTATGCATGTGAGTGTGTGTATAAATGTGTATATATGTGAGTGTGTGTTAAATGGGTGTGGGGTAAGTGTATGTATGTGAGTGTGTGTGTATAAATGTGTGTGTGTGTGGGATAAGTGTATGTATGTGAGTATGTGTATAAATGTGTATCTGTGTGAGTGCGTGTTAAGTGGGTGTGGGGTAAGTGTATGTATGTGAGTGTGTGTGGGGTAAGTGTATGTATGTATACATGTGTATGTGTGTGTGTGGTGTAAGTGTGACTGTGTGGGAAGAGGGGGTAAGTGTGACTGTGTATGCATGTGTGAGTTTGTAGTTAATGTGACCACTGCAAATAAGTGTGAATGTTATATATATATATATATATATATATATATATATATATATATACACACACACACACACACACACACACACACACACACACACGTATATAATTATATATATTATTCTCTGAATGAATGAAAAAAATGCGGCCCACGCACGCAAACATTTCTGGTGAAGTGGCCCTTTGCAGAATAAACTTGGACACCCCTGACCTAGACGTTTCTTATCTTGTGAAAGTAGTGGGGAGAGGGAGGATCTATACATGATGGTAAGAGAATTGCATGCGAATGCATAAAATTAAGAAAAAATGTTTTAAACGTGTCTGTGGAGTCTTACATCTATGACATCACCTTGTGGCTTGAGATGCAATCGAACTACTTTCAATGGGAAATTTGTCTTTTGCATATTAAATACATTTGTAAAACATTTTCTTTTTTTTCCTTTTACACATTTGCCAAACAACTGAGTTTTAGGAGCTAGCAAAAAAATCTATGCAAGGTCTTTTTATTAGTGGGCTTTCTCTGATATTGCAGAAGGTCTTGTTGGCAAAGTATGTCTTTTTGCTGATGATACAAGGATTCACAGCAGGGTTGATGTTCCTGGAGGGATAAGCCAAATGGCAAACATTTAAAGGAAAGGGATTTAGGCAGAGGACTTAAAGGTAGGTGGGCAATGTAATAGAGCAGCAGGAAATTCTAGCAGAATGCTTGGTTGCATAGGGAGAGGTATTAGCAATAGAAAGAGGGAAGTGCTCATTCCATTGTACAGAGCACTGGTGAGACCTCACTTGGAGTATTGTACGGTTATCAATCACTTTGTGATAGGGGACAGGAACAAAAATAAAAACGGTCTTTTGGTGCTTGCATCTTTAAGGACGAAAGCACCATATGTCAAGAATGGGTTAATCTAGCCTTTTATAAGGACTCGTTTTAGCCAGATATTCTCTCACCTCTACACTTTCTGTGTTGCTTTGCTTCCTCACCCTCAGGTTTGACGTTTGTAGGCGAAATGGTTTATTCTGGGTTGGTGCTCTTTCTATTCGATTCTCCAGGGATTGCTTTTGAAATTTCCAGTACAGCTTTTGGAAGTCAGGCACCGTTGGGTTGGTATGTGGATGAAATGACAGGTTCTCCTGTAAGAAACTCAGGTATTCTTGTTGGGTTTTCTGTGATGTTCTAGAATTTGGATCCCTGGTTCCTCTGGTCAGAGGAATGGGTGCTGAAGAATTCTGCAGCATGTCTTTGGCTCTCATCTGACTTTTAATTTTCCGAACCACTTCAGCCTCTGATTACAGAAAAATATTAGTAGTTACGTTTTGTGCTGCCCTAGGCCTGACTAAACTCATGCACCTGCATACCTAATTTGTTGTACCCTAACCTTTCCACTATATTAGATTGAATCTGTCCACAGATTGCCCCCACATCCCTGTCCACAGAGCCAGATTTTCCCCGCATCCCTGTCCACAGAGCCACATTCTCCCCGCATCCCTGTCCACAGATTGCCCCCACATCCCTGTCCACAGAGCCAGATTTTCCCCGCATCCCTGTCCACAGAGCCACATTCTCCGCGCATCCCTGTCCACAGAGCCACATTCTCCCCGCATCCCTGTCCACAGAGCCACATTCTCCCCGCATCCCTGTCCACAGAGCCACATTCTCCCCGCATCCCTGTTCACAGAGCCACATTCTCCCCGCACCCCTGTCCACAGAGCCAGATTCCCCCCGCATCCCTGTCCACAGAGCCAGATTCCCCCCGCATCCCTGTCCACAGAGCCAGATCCCCCCCTGCATCCCTGTCCACAGAGCCAGATTCCCCCCCGCATCCCTGTCCACAGAGCCAGATTCCCCCCGCATCCCTGTCCACAGAGCCAGATTCCCCCCCGCATCCCTGTCCACAGAGCCAGATTCCCCGCCGCATCCCTGTCCACAGAGCCAGATTGCCCCCCGCATCCCTGTCAACAGAGCCAGATTGCCCCCCGCATCCCTGTCCACAGAGCCAGATCCCCCCCTGCATCCCTGTCCACAGAGCCAGATTCCCCCCCGCATCCCTGTCCACAGAGCCAGATTCCCCCCCGCATCCCTGTCCACAGAGCCAGATTCCCCCCCGCATCCCTGTCCACAGAGCCAGATTCCCCGCCGCATCCCTGTCCACAGAGCCAGATTGCCCCCCGCATCCCTGTCAACAGAGCCAGCTCCTTGGCGATCCAGTTTGTGCAGGCAACAGAAGACAGTGAGGAAGGATGTACCACCAGTAATTTCAGCAGTGGCTCCCCCTTCATTCTGCTGCTGCCCCACTCCAGTCTGCCACCCTGGGCCTAAGCATAAATAAATCACTGTTTAGATATAAATAAGATTATTATAATGGAAGATTGATACTTAAACACAGACCTGCACTGTCTAGTGTAGAGGGTATGACACATATTAACACTCTTTGCTGGATTGGTAAATTGCTTGACTGTAATCAAGGTATTAGCTGGATGTTAGTATCAGTTTTCATTGCCCTCATGTATGCCAAGCTTACACAAGAATAAATTCAACGTGTACAGTAGCAAAGCAATTAAAAGCACAGACGCATTGTAAATGTACAGGAACAGAAGCCTATCCCTTAATTTGCAGAAAAATACTGACCTGCAGTATGTGACATTGAACCCAAAAAAACACAGGTAATATAATCTTCAGATACTCCTACAATCCTAGTCCTACAATGCACAGGAATGTCTCTATCTCAAAATGTCCTGACATTTATGTACAATGGAGGTGGAGATGAAGAAAAGTCACCAAAAACAGATTTTGCGTGTTCGACATGTTTGGAGTATACAACCGATGTGCTCCCAAATTAAGATAAAAAGACATGTTACCTATTCCAAGTAATTTTCATGTAGGGCAGAATTGGTGATGTGCTGCCATCTAGTGTATAGAATTGCTAACCACAGACATTTTCATATTCATCATGTATATTACCTTTCAGTTTATCACTGAATTGAGGATCTAGGACACACTTAGGAATATCTCTTTTGATGATCTGTGCTTTCACTGAGGGGGCCGTCATTGGTCTTTGTGACATTCGCTTTCGTTTTTCTTCTTCCTTTGAAATAAACCGAAAAGGTTTTTGTGTAGACAGGAGAAACTCTTTCCTTTTCTCCATGGCAGATTTTCTCTTGGCCTCTTGCTGTTCTACCAAGTCATTGTACAAGGACAGGAAGACCTGGGCTGGAACTGGCTGAGCACGGAACTGCTTCAAACATTCAGGATCTTCCTGATCCCGGAGAGCGAGTGAATCTGAGAAATCGAGCTCCCTCCTCTTGTCTTGTCTTTCTGCTTCACGTAGACTCATTTGGAATGGCTGGGGAACGGTGGCTGAAAAATCATGGCGTGTGCTGCTTGTTTTTGGCCTTTGTGGAGTCCTGTAAAATATATAGTGAACCAATTGTCTCTATTAAAAACAGGTTTCTCTCAAGGGCAACAAATTGCTTTGTGGTTAAGATATATATGGACTGCAGGATAAAACTTATTAGGGAAGGTTAAAGGATCTTAACATGTATAGCTTGGAGGAAAGAAGAGACAGAGGGAATATGATAGAATCATCTAAATACATAAAGGGAATCAACACAGAAAAGGAGGAGAGGAGGTACATTTAAAAGAATAAAATTTACCACAACTACTCCACCAAAACACCTAATTTTAGAAGGGTCAACTTTCATGGACATAAACTCGCAAAAAATGGAGAAAAACATGGAAATATGCCTATTTCTGAACTCGGGACAACATTTAGAAACTATTTAGACAGCGTCTTTTTTAATGATTATATTTGTGTAAATTATATTTTAGGTCAAAAGGTAGAAAAAGTGTTGTTTTTTTCCCATCATATTTTATGATTTTTTTTTTGTAGTAAATTACTGTATAAGATTTGAACATAATGGTATCTAATGAAAGCCCTTCTTATGATGATAAAAAACATATAATTTGTGTGGGTACACTATGAGAGAGAAGAAAATTACAGCTAAGGATTACTAAGGAGAGTAAAACTAACCCCAACATTTTTTATAAGTATATAAATTGATAAAAGGTAAAGGCTGGAAATGTTGGGCCCTTGTTATTCCAAAGGGAAGATTTGGTTAGTGAGGACAGAGAGAAAGCAGACATTTTAAATACTTTTTTTTTCTTCTGAGCCCGTTATCGGAAGTTATAGAACATAACCTCAAACGTGTGATTGGCTGACACAGGAAAAAGTGCTTAAGCAATTAAACTCTGAAAAGATAACCAGGGCACCAGGGCCAGATGGTATTCACCGAAGGGTCCTTAGAGAGTGGCCAGACCACTATTTTTGATCTTTAGGGATTCTTTCAGTTCAGGTATAGTACCGGCGAAAGGCGGATGTCATTCCATTATCTAAAAAGGGATCAAATCTCAGCCGGGTTATGATAGGCCAGTGAGCTTGACATCTCTAGTGGGGAAATTATTTGAAGGAAATGTATACACTCTTGAATACATTTTGAATCAGAATATAATCAGTAAAAGTCAACATGGTTTTATAAAAGACAGGTATTGTCAAACAAACTCAATAACATTCTATGAAGAAGTCAGTAAAAATATAGGTGCTCTAGGTGTTGCAGTTCATGTGATCTATTTAGACTTTGCCAAAGCAAAGTTCCACAAAAAAGGTTATTCTACAAATTGAGAGAAATAGGTTTGGGGCAATTGGAAATTTTGGATTGAAAATTGGCTAAAAGATATAATGCAGAGGGTTTTGTTAATAGAAAATCCTCAAATTAGACCAGAGTATTAAGCAGAATACCTCAAGGGTCTGTTTTAGGCCCTCTTCTTTTTAATTTGTTTATTAATGATCCCCCAAGTTGTGTTGAGATCGATGTCTCAAAGTTTGCTGATGCCACAAAATTAGGGAAGGTAATACAGACTAACCTTGATGTTTTTTCTTTACAGGAAGATTTGGATATAGTGGGGGAGTGGGCAATTAAGTGGCAAATAAGGTTCAATATAGACAAATGTAAAGTTATGCATTATGGGGAAAATAATAACAAAGCAACATATGCTTTAAATGTTATTTCCCTGGAAAAAACTACTAATGAAAAGGATTTAGGAATAATTGTATATAACATACTTGGCAACAGTGCTCAATAAGATATTGTGTGAGGTTCAAGGATAAGGAGTGTAGCACAGGGTGGTGGGTAGGGAGACTGGATGACAAAAAAGGTAATTCCCAAAAGTGTCCAAAAGGTCCAGGTAGGCTGCAAAGGGTCAAAAAGCGGGTATACAAGTCCAGGTAGGGGTACAGAAATTTGAGTAGTCCAGGGGAAGAAGCCACGGTCGGTACACAGGAAGGCAGCAATGGATAGTATAAAAATCACAATGTAAAGAGACTGGGTCGAGCTAATGCGCGACGGCTGCAAACAGGGACAGAGGATGGATCTGGTTGTGAGGGTCCCCTGTGTAAGGTAAGTGATGGTCCTTGGACCTGACATATTGGCATGTATAAAACGAGGTATAGATTCACGGGAGGAGGATGTCATCTTGCCTCTTTACAAGTCAATGGATTGGAGGATCTTAGTTATGAAGAGAGACTTTAAAAACTGCATTTATATACGTTAGAAAAAAGGGATCTCAGAGGGGATATGATAACATTATGTAATATGTGCAGGGCCAATATAAAGAGCTCTCCAGTGACCTGTTCATTAACAGAAATGTACAAAGAACAAGAGGTCACCCCCTGAGACTGGAAGAGCAAAGATTTCATAGACAGCAAAGTAAGGGATTCTTTAGGGTAAGGACAATAAAGTTATGTAACTCACTGCCTAGAGAGAGGTAGTGCTATCAACTACAATAGATGCATTTAAAAATTGTCTTTTTTTTTTTTTTTTTTAGAAAAACAGAACATACAGGGCTTTTAATAATAGAATAAGCATTAATAATAAAGCTTCTTGATCCAAGGAGAAATCCGATTGCCCTTTTAGTCAAGAAGGAATTTTTCCGCCTAGGAGTCAAAATTACAAATAGCTTTCGTAGGGTTATTTTTCCTTTTTTTTTATCAAAAGCGGGAATATTAGGCTTTTGATGGACTTGTCTTTTTTCAACCTAAATTACTATGTTACAACAAGACGGCATGGTCTTAAATTAGAGGGGCAAAGTTTAAAAGGAGTATGATGAAGTATTACTTTACTGAGAAGGTAGTGGATGCAAGGAATAACCTTCCTGCATAAGTAATAGAGGTTAACACAGTGAAGAAGTTTAAGCAAGCATGACAGAGGCATAAAGTTATCCTATATATAAGAAAATATTCAGAAAATTGTGCAGATTAGATGGGTTGAATGGTCCTTATCTGCTGACACATTATATTTACATTTCCAGGACAGTCTAACTAGTAAAATCCAATATTGTTCAGTTTCCTTTGTTCAAAACTGAAATCAATGGAGATCCACTAAACCAAAGGTGTGTTTGTTGACCAACATTGTAAAATATACCATATATTTTGGTACCAAACTTTCAGTATGAATCTTACATTTGCAATCTAGACTTGCTTGAGAAAAATCATTGAAATAGTGAAACCATCTGTTAACCTTTCAATGTGTACTCAAGGTTAAAAGGTCATATCCCCAGCCACTTAAAAACATGCAGCACAGGGTATGCTCCCTAATTGGTTGTAGTTCAGCTAAGTCTGAAAAAAACAAAAAAGTTATCCACTATTTTAAGAAACAGAGACAGTTTTCACACAAGTTGTTGTTTGAATGGTAGGTCTCTCTTTAAGCAATAAACTTACATGCAAGGACTCAAATGGTCAAAGAGGGACACTTTTCAGCTCCTATAAAAACAGGGTACACTGAGCAATACAAAAGGGAAAGACGGATCTGGTTTTAAAAAAACGGTCCCTTCCAAGATGCATGTTTGGGAATTATGAGAGACCACCTATTAAGATTTGATATTCATTTAAACAGGAACATTCCTTAATCACACCCATAAATACATGTTAAATTCCCTGAGAAGAATGCAGGCAGACTGATTTGGTTGCACGACTGTGAGCACAATGTGAACATCCCGGTTTTACATGACATCTTACTGGGGCAGTACAAGCAGTGAGAGAGACAACCGAATCTGCGCGAGCACAATCAGACACGAGTGGTGAGCCCCGCTCTTATTAAATGTATGCAAGCTGAATCTCATCTAGGGTTGTCACCTTTCTACAAAAAAAAGACTTAACATTGGCATCAAGCCAATTTTTTACCGGCTGTGTGGCAACCCTAACCTCATCTGAAAGTAAACTTGTGTGTATATCTAACGTTACACATCGGATTTACTACATTTTTTAAACTCTTGCTTTTTCTAAGGAAGCAAGGTTCAAAAATGTTTTGTTTCCCTTTAAAACAAACACAGGCCTGCAACGATGGAATTAATTTAATATATTATAGCGTATATGTATTTCTATACTTTTTTCTCACACTTAGTCTTACTTTTTGAATCCTTTTTCTTGTCGAGGATTCTGGTTACAAACATGGCTGGTGAAAAACAAATCTTCCAACTCATGGTCCATGTGGGGCAGAGAACCGTTTTTGCAACTAGCTTGGTAAAGAGAACTTAGGTCCTGCAGATGAAGGCTATTTTTAAGTTTTAATTCCTGCAACTTAACATGTAAGTCATTGTCAGATTCAGCATCTTCCTGGTCCACAAAGTCCATTAACCTTCCAAAACGCATTTTAGGACCTTCATTTTGCCAATCCATGGTATCTACAACAACAAAGAAAAATGCAGTGCTATCAACAAAGTATACAGGGTTTTTAAATAAATTAGAGCAAATTGAAAAACTAAGTGCAAAAATCGAACCAAAATATCTAAGTTGGTAAAATTTCCCATCTTACTTAGTTTGCCAAATGGCAGTTTTGGCCTAATTTTTGAAGTTCAATGGTTAGTTCACCACAGTTAACTGTTTAGTGAATAGACACTATATATAGACACATCTACTTACTTGGAATCTTCACACCTTGACATTCTGATAGTCAACCCATCTCACTATCATGCAAACCAGTTCAAGTGTAGGCCACTAATCTCATTTTCACTTTTTTTCACGCCAGTCACCCAGCAATCCCCATCCTATCAACTCACTTCACTCCAATCTCTGGCCCCATCTTTACAAATTCATTTCAACCCAATAGTCACCTCCTCCTCTTCATCACTGTAAACAACCCCCACTATACATACCTCCCAACTGTCCTGTTTTGGGTGGGACAGTCCTGTTTTTTGGGACTGTCCCGTCCAGGATCAGCCCTGGGTGGGACACAATCCCAAAAAAGGGGTGCACAGCCCTAAACGGGACAGTTGGGAGGTATGTGATGATTGCTGTTTGAGGGAGCTCTCTCACTAACAGTGCGGAGACAGGAGGCAGACACGGTCTGAACGGTCCCCCTTCCTGCATATGAAGGTAAATAAGTAGGGAGGTGGTCCAAACAGCTTAATTATTTTTATTTTTTTGTTTAAAAAAAATAAATGTGTAAGTGTGTATATGTGTAAGTGTGACTGTGTGTCTAAATGTGTGACTGTCTAAGTGTGACTGTGTATGTGTAAGGGCGTCTAAGAGTGTGTGTGTGTTGTAAGGGTATCTAAGTGTCTGTGTGTAAGGGTACCTGTGCATTTTTGTGCTTATGTGTGTAACAGTATATATGTATGTGTGTATTTAAGGGTGACTGTGTGGTAGTGTGACTGTATGTAACGGCATCTGTAAGTGTATGTGTGTAAGGGTTTGTGTAAGTGTGACTGCGTGGTTATGTGTGTAGCTGTGTAAGTGTGGCTGTGTATGCACATTACTGTGAGTTTAATTACATGGCTGGGGCTCGGTCATACTGTATGACAAAGCCCCAGTCATGTAATAAAACTCACAGTAAAGGTGCAAAATCTTCTATTGGGTGAGTTGCACAAGTGCGATAAAAAAAATAAATAAAAATGTCACACTTTCACATTTTTAAATGTTGGGAGGTATGTGTCTATGTAGCACTGACCTGTATGACATCCTTTACCTGACTTTTTATTGATCTACAATATGAATATGTGCATTTTTTGTGTTCTGGAATAACAAGTGTGGAAGGGCAAGTTGATGGACAACATGTCCTTTTTTAAAAACAAATAAAATATGTTGTTGCGGTCCAAAAATCAGCCACGTTCTCCATGCTCTCCTCAATAGACCTTCAATTAGTGCCATCTCTAAGACACCCCTAGTGCCAGTCTCTGTAGAGGCACATGAACACTAGTCATCCCATCTCCAAGGCAATTATTATAGCAAGCTACCTTGTAGTCCAAAATTGGACAAGAAGATGTGGCCCTCCAACTGTTACTAATTTTGGCAACAGCTGCTGCAGCCCTGTCAGTAGCCCAACAGCTACTCCCCATATGCATCAGTAAATCTCAAATAACAATTGCTAGTTCCCGGTGAATGCTGGGGCTTGAATACTATGGGTAGTACTCGGTTACCACGATAACATAAACACACAAAAACAAACCGATTCAACATCAAGGCTTTATTTCAACCAGGCACACGTCATTGAGTAATAGTTAATATGCAGCACAGCAACATTGTGGGAGGCATTAAATCAATTTACAAAACAGCTGTACTACGTGTTTCACGCAACTGCCGATTAAGCCTAAAATAAAACTGCTGAAGCAACAGGTGCGTGAAAAGCGTAGAGCAGTTTAGGAGCGCCTAACGTGTAAAGCTGTTTAAGAGCCCGGAGCACAAAACACTTAAAACTGTTTAAGGGCAAGGTACGCGAAGCACGTATTTTGCAACACCTGAGTGCTAAATCCCTTTGCTTTTTGGTCTAAATCTCATCTCCCTCTATTTAGCTGTGATCTAGCACACGCATGCCAATACACTTACCACAATCAACATGGATTCCCCCAGTTAGTCTTATGTGACCTCTTTTTAATGCCTATCAGATCAGGTTTGTGCTGAGAACTGGTTGCTTAGGTACACTGGCCACGCCTATCCAGATATCAGGCTTCCGATAGGTTACCAGTCGCCATGGAAACAGAATATTGACTTCCGGCTATCAATAACTATGCGCCATGTTTGAATCGAGATAAAGACTGAATTCACCGACTCCGATTGGTTGGTTTGGATACCCCCTCATAATTGGACCTCGCTTCCACCAATCACTGCTTTTGGATACTAATGGACCAATCCGCGCCTTTTAGGTAAAACGTCATACCTTGTGCGACCAAACAACAGGTGCGACTTCTGTCACCCCTAGCGAGTTAGTTAACCAGCTTTTTTTTTGACACTTTGCCATCTACCTCCCGATATGTTCTCATCGCCCCGACCTTTTTCCGGTTATATATTTCAATTCACCGTCCCGAGCTGACTTAGTTAAATGTTGTGTAGAGCCAGACCACCGAGCATAATGCCATTTGTAATGTGTCCTTGATTAAAACTATGATATGGGAAGAATAATTGAGACACTGAGCCCTGCCATAGTCTCCTTCTCCTTATTGTGATTACCTTACCTAAAATTACTCTACATGTAGTACATACTGGTGTTACAATTACTTTCCTTTAAATTACACCCCATGTACTATATACTGGCACTACAATTGCTTTCCTTAAAATTACTTCCCATGTAGTAGATCTACTTCTACAATTACATTCCTTTAAATTACTCCCCATGTAGTACATACTGGCACTAATTACTTTCCTTTAAATTACTCCTCATGCCGTACATACTGGTACTACAATAACTTTCATTTAAACTCTCTTCTACTACCCATGACAATGTTAATGTGCTGGGATTCCCATCTACTCCAATGATATCAAAAAATGTTCTGTCTTTCCTCAGAGCTCCCTAATCATATTTGGCAGACTAATCTTTATCTTCTATTTCCTTTTTTTAAAACTCATGCAGAGTGATCGGGTTATAAAGGAATAATGCTACCACTTTCCTGCCAGTCTGTTCTTCCCATTCTGCCATGGATTCTCCTTCGACCTTCGAATAGAGCACTGAGTTCAAAAAGTCCCATGGTTTTTGATGCCGTAATATCTGGAGGTGGCATGGTCGGAACAGCAATGGCCTGTGCTTTGGGTAAGAATACTAACGTAAAGTGGAGCTGATAATGTAGTATAAACAAGGTTATGCCAGGGAACAAAAATAAGTATATAGAGGATTTTTTATTATAGGGACTGTCTAGTCCCCAAGCTCACTTTGGTGCCAATTGAAGATTACTGCTTGTTTAGTGCACATGATTTTTTTCCAGTGTGATTTGATGCAGGTATTCAGCATAAATCACATTTTTTATATTTTGCTCAAGCCCCCTTGATTACTCTGCATGTTTACTGCAGGTGCGGCAGCACTGATTATATTGACATTGATCCTATCAAGTTTTATTTAATTTAGTGACTTCCTGTGCTGGTGGAATTGAATACATTGGTTTTTTTTTCTTTTATTACTTTTTAATATTCAGACATTAAAACATTCATATTTCACATACATAATGGAATTCAATTTCAAAATGTAATAGTTATATTCATAAATTCAAGTGGTATATCCCACACATTTTATCAGACAGACATTTACACATTTTTCCCCAATGCCATAGAGGGCGTGGCGGGAGCACTTCCGGACTATCACTTGGTCAAACGCATCTAAGCATGGGCCTAAAAACCATGTCTGCGGGTGTGACTACCCATGGGTTTCAATCTGATTTTGCCACTTATCCCACAATTTATATTTTTTATAAGACTTTTTTGGAGACTTTAAAAAAGACCAGCTCAAGTCTCTTTCCATCCGATCAGTGAATGCAATTGGTTTCTAATTGAGTCCCAAGAGAGCTCATTAGATTGTTTCCAATTGCCGGCCAACAAAATCTTAAATGCTTCAAAGCGGTGGGTGATAACATTTGAGGTACTCCATTTTATCTTGGGCCAATGCATGTTTAATAATGCTACTTCCGGCATCCTATCTAAACTTATAATTGTTATTTCCTTAATATAATCAAATATTTTATCAACCACTTTCTTGATTTTTGTACAGCCCCACCAGACATGCAAATAAGTGCCCTCCCCTTGACTACATCGTCAGCATATTCGAGATTTTTCTGGGTACATCTTTGCCACCTTGTGCAGATCCAAGTAACATCTACAAATAACTTTTTAATATGTGTTTCAACCAGTGTAGCACATTACACTTGTTTACGAATGGTGCTTAGCGTTTTGCACCGCTCGTGTTGGTTTAATGTACGGTTTAAGTCTATTTCCCAACTCCTCAATGAATACATTGTGTGGTCTGTAATAGACTTGCTCATTTTCTGATGACACCACTAGAGAGACAGAAAATTCCATTAAAATGAATGAAATTATTCTCATTGGTTCCTGCAGCAAAAATGAAACTCAGCTAGTTTGGGCTGCCCTGGTTTCTTGCAAACTGCTGTAATTTCACAAATTCATTTAAGTATTTTATATGTTAAAAGGACAGTGTAGTCCCCAAACTCACTATGGTGCAAGATGAAGATTACTGCTTGTATTGGGCACAGGCCTTTTCCAGTGTGATTTGATGCAGGCATTCTGCATAAATCACATTTTTAATATTTTACTCAAGCCCTCCCCAGTGATTACTCTGCATGTCTACTACAGCTGCAGCAGCACTGATTATATGGACATTATATGAGGATATAAAGTTTTGTTTCATTTAGTGACTTCCTGTGCTCTTGGAATTGAATACATTGTATGGACCGTGATAAACCTGCTCTTGTACACAGTAGGATCTCTTAACAGTGCATCACATTGTCTGATGACATCGCTAGAGAGACAGGAAATGCCATTAATTTGAAGGAAATTATTCTCATTGGTTTCTGCAGCAAAAAAGAAAGGAAATTGCTTTTACTCAGCTAGTGTGGACAGTTCTGGTTTCTTGCAAACTGCTGTAATTTCACAATTTCATCTAGTTGTAAGTATTTTACATTTTAAGCAATGCAAAATGTAAAACATGCATTTTAAAGTACTTTGAAAGCACATTAATATGCATTAATACAGGGCTCGACAAACCCCAGGCGCCAGGTCGCCATGGCGACCAGGAAATGAGACCTGGCGCCTGGGTGAAGTTACCCTCCCTGTCCCCTTGCCGCTGCCATCCGATGTTTTTTTCTTTTTTCGGAGCGCGAGGGGGTAAAGTCTGTGCGTATAGCACAGACTGCAAGCTCCGCCCCCTCGCGCAACGCGTGTCTGAGTGCCGGATGTCGACACGTGACATCCGGGCACTCAGCAGGCCTATGAGTGAGGACATGCTGCAGCACGGACGTCCCCCTCCCCTGCAATGAGGTAAAGCAGCAGGGAGGGGGGACACATCAAGAAAAGACTGTGTGAGGTGGGTGTGTGTTTGTATATATGTGTATATGTAAAGTAGGTGTGTGTGTGAGGTGTTTGTATATATGTGTATATGTAAAGTAGGTGTGTGTGAGAGGTGTTTGTATATATGTGAATATGTAAAGTAGGTGTGTGTGTGAGGTGTTTGTATATATGTGTATGTGTAAAGTAGGTGTGTGTGAGGTGTTTGTATATATGTGTATATGTAAAGTAGGTGTGTGTGTGGTGTTTGTATATATGTGTATATGTAAAGTAGGTGTGTGTGAGAGGTGTTTGTATATATGTGAATATGTAAAGTAGGTGTGTGTGTGAGGTGTTTGTATATATGTGTATGTGTAAAGTAGGTGTGTGTGAGGTGTTTGTATATATGTGTATATGTAAAGTAGGTGTGTGTGTGGTGTTTGTATATATGTGTATATGTAAAGTAGGTGTGTGTGAGAGGTGTTTGTATATATGTGAATATGTAAAGTAGGTGTGTGTGAGGTGTTTGTATATATGTGAATATGTAAAGTAGGTGTGTGTGAGGTGTTTGTATATGTAAAGTAGGTATGTGTGAGGTGTTTGTATATATGTGTATATGTAAAGTAGGTGTGTGTGTGAGGTGTGTGTATATATGTGTATGTGTAAAGTAGGTGTGTGTGAGGTGTTTGTATATATGTGTATATGTAAAGTAGGTGTGTGTGTGGTGTTTGTATATATGTGTATATGTAAAGTAGGTGTGTGTGAGAGGTGTTTGTATATATGTGAATATGTAAAGTAGCTGTGTGTGAGGTGTTTGTATATATGGGTATATGTAAAGTAGGTGTGTGTGAGGTGTTTGTATATATGTGTATATGTAAAGTAGGTGTGTGTGAGGTGTTTGTATATATGTGTATATGTAAAGTAGGTGTGTGATGTGTTTGTGTATATGTGTATATGTAAAGTAGGTGTGTGAGGTGTTTGTATAAATGGGTATATGTAAAGTAGGTGTGTGAGGTGTTTGTATAAATGGGTATATGTAAAGTAGGTGTGTGTGAGGTGTTTGGATATATGTGTATATGTAAAGTAGGTGTGTGATGTGTTTGTGTATATGTGTATATGTAAAGTAGGTGTGTGTGAGGTGTTTGGATATATGTGTATATGTAAAGTAGGTGTGTGTGTGTATATATGTGAAGAAGCCGTGTGTGTTTATGAATTGCGTGTATGCTTGCGTGATTGTCTGGCTCCTAAATTTTTTGGCTGGCTCCTAAAATCTAATTAGATTTGTCAAGCCCTGCATTAATATTTGGAAGATGCATTCTAGGCACTAGACAGTCCCTTTAAATGGACTGCATCTTCTAAACATTGTTTTTACTGTGCATGTAAAGACTAAAAATAATTGAAAATGATCATTGTGTTAGAAAAATTGCAAGCACATGCCTATATTTGGAGAAAAATATGTTTTTAATTTATCTGTGGAGTCTGCTTTGTGACATCACCTGTGGCTTAATATGCAAATTACTCTTTTCCCATTGAAAACCAGTTAATTTTCATCTCGAGCCAAGATGATGTCATAAGCAGTTAAAACTGGTAATTTATCTTAACGCTTATCCCTATCCAGCTGCACTTAACCTGTGTGGTTCCCTGTACCCACACGCAAACAGCAAAACCACCTAAATGGTATTTATGGTTAATGCTCTTATGGACTCCACAACCCAAAATGGAATAAAATTCCTATAGATATGAATGAAGTATCTCAAAATACAGACGGCATATATGACATGAAAGATGTTGGAGTATTGCAGTCACTCACATACACCTTAGGTTCTCCACAGACACATTTGAAATATATTTTTCTCCTAATTCAGTCACTTACTTGCAATTTTGCTAGCATAACGTATAAGTAATGTTTAGGTGATACAGTCCCTTTAGATATTCCAGTGTGAGCTAACAGTAGAGGATGGCTATAAGGAGTGTGGTTGTTGGAATACAGAGTTAATTGTAGGAATCGTGGGGGTTATTGTTTAAAGGTCAATTGTGGGCAAAGTTCCAAAAGTGAACCCGTCACCATGGAAACCAATAAAAAAAAATGTAAACATAACCCCCGATATTAGTAATGCAATACAAACTAATGATGCAGTAAATACTTCAAGCAATGTTAATAATAGCTAGTCTGTTTATCCATGTGCTGTATAATGTAATCCTGGGCTAATTACTGTACTTGATTTATTCTTAAATTAGGTTCGGACCCTCACTTGCGCCACAAGAAAATACTTCTTCTAGAAGCTGGACAAAAAAAAGAGACTGAATCCTTACCAGTGCACTTCAGTAACAGAGTGAGCTCAATCACTCCTGGATCTGCCACTCTTCTGCAAAGTGAGTCTCTTTTACTGTTTAACAAAAGATTTAAGGGATACTAAACTTTATTTTTCACTTGTGCTTCTAATATAGAAGCAAAAGTGAAAAGTTATTTGTCCCTATTGTGAGGATAAACTGGCATGTAGTTGTGACAGTATACACCAGTTTATCCTCTGACCAGCAGTTGCCATGCTTCCATGGAAGCAGGCAGCTCGATTTTGTTGGCAATTACCCTCATTTTTGCATGGGATCAGCAGAGCGGATCTTAACTAGGTCCCCTCTGCTGATTCCATAGAAAACGAGGGTCTCTCTCTGCAGTAGACCCCGCTCTGATTGGCTGTGCGTGCATTGACACCGTCCGCTTGCGCTAGCTTCCAGACTTGCTGTGTCTCAGCTGTGAGACACACCAGAGAGTAAACATGTGTGTATCTTCACGAAAGCAAGGGTTACAAAAGTTTAGTTGTCCTTTGATGTATTTTTTGTTGTATAAACACATTTTGCCTATGACTATGTACCTATAGGGTGGAGTTTTTGTCTGCTCTGTGGAGTTTTACATTTTTTGCTGGTATGATGCACAATAAATCATTTTATATATGTAAAGCATCGTGAGTGGCCGTTTTGTTTTCAACAGGTTTTGGTGCCTGGGATCACATTTTAGCTATGAGGATGAAACCTTTCAAGAGAATGCAGGTATGTGTAGTGAAGACATGTCCTAGTGGTAAGCATTCTATGTCCCTCAGATTCTAATTTTGCTTTGGAATTGGCAAAGATTAGCATCACTGCTATATATTTGCAACTCTTGTATATCCTTGGTTTATGATGCTTTCTTAAAATTGTTATGGATTTTCGCTTGCTTTAATATCTATTATTCTCTCAGATATGTATAGCTATTTCTTATTGTTGCTCACACAGTAGTATGTTTCATCCTGTCTTCTATTTCACCTATATATTAATTTATTTGGATTGTGCACTCTTTATTGAAAGCAATAGGAAACAAGACAGACAAAAAGTATGTATTGTAGCAAAATAGATATCTGGAACAAAAGGAGAACCGTGATCAAATGGGCTTGGCTCGTTTATTAGTAACATGTAACAGATGTTAAAGTGTTGGAAAGTTTAAAAAAAGGCAAGTGCCCCTTTTATGTGTGGTATATTGCACCTCTGCCAAATAGGGTCCAACACTATCCAGTGCACCAGAGCAACCCAAACGTGCAGGACTGACCCACATAGCACAGACTCCCAACATTTGTTGAGTGCTATAATCATACTCTGTTGTCACACAAACTTAGCACCACTGGCAGGGCCGGACTGGCCTACCGGGATACCAGGAAAATTCCAGGTAGGCCGCTTACCCTGGGGCCGAATTTCTGTGGCTGGGCACTCCACTTTAAGTGGTGAGGGTGAGAGGGAGTGGAAGCTGAAGATGGGCTTCCGCTATGTGCAGCACCATGTTTTTTTGCAGCTTGAGAGGAAGAACAAGTGCAGGCTGAAAGGAACCTGCTGGATACTGGGTGCTAGAAAGAAGGCTAGGGTACTATTGTAGTATAAACGTATTATACAAGTTTGTGACCACTTCAAGAGGCAGACATGCTATGTTTCACCTGCTAATAAACATTGTCTTTTGCTGAAATAAAGTGTTTTCTTAACATCGTTCAAACCTGTGTTAAGCTACCCACATCAACTTCTTGTCTATTCTATTAAACTCATTTTCCACATGTTATGATATAAACATTGGAAGGGCTGGGAGATATTTACACCAGCTATTAAATTGGGAATTATTTGAATGTACTCAGCACAAGCCATTCCAGGTAAAAAAAAAAAAAAAAAAGTAATCTTAAGAAAGTATGATTTAATCTGAATGGCTAGACATTATGCAAAAATATTATTGAGCATATTAATTTTCATTTATTTTATATAGTGTGTGTGTGAGTGGCAGAGTGTGTGTGAGTGGAAAGGAAACTGCTGGACTCTGGGTGGTAGAAAGAAGGGTAAGGTACTATATGCACACTGTGGGTACTGGGGTAAATTTATTTTATATAAATTCAGTTTAAGTGTGTGAGTGAGTGGCAGAGTGTAAGTGCGTGTGTGAGTAAGTAGCAGAGTGTAAGTGCGTGTGTGAGTAAGTAGCAGAGTGTAAGTGCGTGTGTGAGTAAGTAGCAGAGTGTAAGTGCTTGTGTGAGTAAGTAGCAGAGTGTAAGTGCGTGTGTGAGTCAGTAGCAGAGTGTAAGTGCGTGTGTGAGTAAGTTGCAGAGTGTAAATGCGTGCTTGAGTGGCAGAGTGTAAGTGTGAGTGAGTGAGCGGCCGAGTGTATGTGTGTGTGTGAGCGAGCGACAGAGTGTGAGATTGTAAGTGTGCATCAGAGTATAATAAATGGGTGTATCACAGTGCTCCACAGCAATAGAAAGACCAGGATGCTGGGGGAAGTCCTGTGAGTGCAAGCTAAGTGCTGGGGAAAGTACTGTGAGTGCACTTCAACATGCTGGGAAAAGTCCTAGGTTGTGGGGTAAGTCATGTGAGTGCAATCTGCATGCTGGAGTAAGTCTATATATGCACCCATTATGTACACAAGGTTATACCTCACACAGTGCCCTGATTATATATACCCCTGCACAGGGCAATTCATATAACCTTTTGTACACTTGGCCTGTGCATGGGATATATATCAGGCCAGTTTTTAAGCTATAACCTTGTGTACATACTGGGGGCATATATTGCGCTGTGTAGGATTATCAGGCTTCTCTATAAATAATACATTATTTATATGTGCTTTAAAATGCATGATTTTCCCTTGTGAAAATGAACAAGAAAATAATGACACAATGCTATGGGGCTTCTATACTATTATTCCCAGCCTGGCCCTGACCACTGGTGGGCACAATCACTGTGCGTCCCTTTTATTCTCCCAGTTTAGTCTGTTAAATACTTTGTAAATGGTGCATAATTGTCAGAGGAGGAGTAAAAAAAATTTTTATTATTAATTTAATAATTAATAACAATATATATATATATATATATATATATATTTTTTTTTTTTTAATTTTTTTTTTTACTCCTCCTTTGCCAATTATGCACAATTTGCTATTTTATTAACAGCAGCATGACATGGTAAATATATGATGGTGCTGTTTATTTACAGGTTTGGGATGCTTGTTCAGATGCTTTGATCACATTTGATAAAGATGAGATGGAAGACATGGGCTTCGTTGTGGAAAATGACATTTTGATTGAAGCTCTTACTCGGCAGCTCCGTACAATGTCAGGTGAGCGTTTGGGGGCTCTGCTTTTAGTCACATTAAGAAGAATGCTAATGGTGCTTTGTTGTAGGTTTATGCTGTGTAGTCACAAGTTTTCTTTATGGTCACATTGTAGAAAACTGTCTAGACATTATTCAGATTATTTTTTATATTAAAATTGTACTGTTTTTTGTTTGTTTTAAATGCACAAATAAAACAGAATCACAGTGGGTGTTGTGCATCTTCAGGTACTTTTATGATTTTTATTCTCTTTCCCTACACAAGGAATGCTGAGAGCATTTTCTCTTAGTTTATGCATTTGCTTGCAATTTTGGTAATACAACTTATCAATTTTCATTAATTTATATATTCTTTACATTCACAGTATAAGCAATGTTTAGGTTAACAGAGTCCATTTAACTGCAGGGGTTTATAGTGAGATAGTCCTTTGCTCAAGTAAACCTCTTGTCCTATCCCAAGATGAAAATCTATTCCTCAAGACTGTTTAACTAATCCCTAAAAGAATGAGAAGTGTGTGTAGCTCTCCTGCTTCTTCCTAATTTTCAGAACGCATTGAGGTTCTCTACCGGAGCAAAGCATTGGGGTACACTTGGCCCGCACCTTACCACAATGGTGAAGCGAGCCCATGGGTGCAAATTGAACTGGCGGGTGGACGGAAAATCCATACAAGACTCCTGGTGAGAACTTTTTTCTTAGTTTTTTTAATTATGTATCCTGAATATCATTTAACGTAATTTTCCCATCTTCAGATTGGTGCTGATGGCCAGAACTCTATGGTCCGCAATGCGGCTGGAATGCGTAGTGTCCAGTGGAGTTATAACCATGTTGGTGTGGTTGCTACATTGCAGTTATCTGAGGTGAGATGTGTAGCACTCCATGTACCCACCTCCATGCACTGTGCCTGTGTGTGAATAACACACAACCTATTCCATGCTCACTTTAACAACATTGGTATACAATCTTCTGAAGCACAATGTTGCATTGCACAGCCTGGGGCACCTTTCTCCTTACAGGAAAATGACCTGCTCTAAAAAGGGTTTAATCTCTACTACTTGTTATATACCCAATGCCAAATGTAATATTTGCCTCTTGTTCTATTTTGCGCTTTCATAATTTATCATATTAATAATAATGATGATAATATTTCTTTGTGTGTTCATTTTATAGGCCACTGATAACAATGTAGCATGGCAGAGGTTCCTTCCCACTGGACCCATTGCTCTTTTGCCGGTAAGGGATTGCCTCCCATTGCTCTTTGCTTTTGATTTCTTCCATGTGATAAGTTCTATGCTCATATTCTGATTTATTAGAGTCCCACAATCTCCAGTTAGGAGCCTGTGTAATACCACTGTAATCAGTGAACCCTTCATTAGGCCTACAGAGAGACCTTGTTACATGATCTGTCTGTCCCACCACTCTGACACTACCATGAAGCCAGCACTCACCAACACAAAAGATATAATTCTGTGGGATAGCAAAGTATGGGATGGCATGACATATTGATTGCCCTGAAGTGAACTGCATTGTTCACAACAGCTTAAATGGCTACAGTTCCTCAGCCATGCTATAATGCTCAGCCAGAACTAATGTGGATGAGTATAATGAGAAATGTACTCCTCTAAGCTTTTAGTGTCAGAGGTTAGGTACAATTCCAATGAAACTCTGTACTGCTGTGCACCATAAGAGAGGACTGCTGGGTGTGATGGAGAGCAGGATGTAATTAATGGATGCTTTGGGGATTATAATTAAGGAGTAATAGAGGAGCACGAGAACTGATTGAGGGCCAGTGGATCAAGCATCTCTGCAGCGGGTCTTTTAAACAGTGAATTTTTTGCCCAATGTGTTTAAACCACTTGTTTTTCCGGTTTATTTGTTAACTGCATTCACTCCCTTGTGGGGAATTTATTTTGTTCCCCGTTATATAGCGGTTTACTGCATCTCCGCATGATATCATCTTTATATACATTTTTATTTGTGTATATTTTATTTGTGTTCAGTCTTATTTTATGATCCATATATTATTTATCCATATGATCTATTTTGTTTATTAAATATGTATATTTTTATGCACCTGGAAACATGACCAAATAGCTCACACTCTAAATCTATGGCTTTGTAATCCTCTAGAGCAGTGTTTCCCAACCCAGTCCTCAAGGCACACCTACCAGTCCAGGATTTAGGGATTACCTGGGTGTGTCTAAGGTGTTTTTACAAAGAAGAAAAAAAACACCTTAGACACAACTGGACTGGTAAATCCTGGACTGGTAGGTGTGCCTTGAGGACTGGGTTGGGAAACACTGCTCTAGAGTGTAAGTTTACGCGCAGGGCTCTATACTTCATGTACCAGTCTGTTCTAGTTTGTCTGACTTAGTATGTAGTTCAGACTGAAAGTGGTAACCCATTCACTGTATACAAATTCAGTGCTCAGCTCCCGTTCCCATTTCATAATCCCACAAAGCTTTGTACCCGTTTTGCTCGTATACAATAATTCTCTAATCTTAGAAGAAAAAATGGAGCTATTATCTAGGTCATAGAGTTTGTCCTGCTTATTACCGCTCTTAATTTCCCTATTTTTTAAAAAAAAGTTTTTTAATTTAAGGTAAGTAAGGTATTCTTTGCTGGAAATTCCATGATTTGTACATAGAGTAGTGATTGGTCTAAAAATCACTCTGTCAAATAAGTGTCCAATATATACAATGCCAGCATTTACCCAACTCCTTATATTTAGATTATATATCAAGATATAGGGACAAAGCTTCTATAGGGGCATCCAAGGCATGCTGCTCCATCAATATGGCTAAGCCCTCTGCCGGTCTGAGCTTCGGAAGTGAAAGTAACTTCACTTCCGTCGCTCTGAATATGCTACTTGACTGTGGTAGTGGACTAGTGGTAGTTTAGCAGCATTGCAATGGAAAATATTTAAAATACATATTTAATTAATTAAAAACAGGTTATTTAGCTATATTAGCCTATAGGGTTAAAATTAAATATTTTTTAGCATAAAGGATAGGGTTAAAATTAAATTAAAGTAAAAAAATATTAAGGGATATAATAAGGATCAGAGTTGGGGTTAAATTTAGTGTTCGGGTTGGGGTCAAAAGATCAATATAGGAAAAAAACAAAAAACACTATTTTTGGTTTTTGCCCCATAACTCGCAAAAAAATACCGAAAAATATGGAAACATGCATATTTTTGAACTCGGGAGAACATTTAGAAACTATTTAGACGGGGTCTTTTTTAATGATTTTATTTGTGTAAATTATATTTTAGGTCAAAGTTAGAAAAAGTGTTTTTTTTTTTAATTTTTCATCATATTTTATGATTTTTTTTGTAGTACATTATAAGATATGATGAACATAATGGTATCTAATGAAAGCCCTTCTTATGATGATAAAAACAACATATAATTTGTGTGGGTACTGTATGTGAGAGAAAAAAATTACAGCTAAACACAAACACCCTAGAAATGTCAAAACAGCCATTGTCACCAAGGGAAAGTCAAGGTGAAAATGTCTTGTCACTAAGGGGTTTACAAAGCCTGTTTGATCAGGATGAACTAATTTGGAAATGAAATCCTTTAATCTCGACTCCAGGATTCAAGAAGAATATGGGGTGATAGTGAAATTATGATCTTTGTCTGGTTTAGGAATTGGGGTTTTACAGGCTTGTAGCATCTCCAATGGGAATGGGCAACCCTTATCTATTTCTCCAAACACTTAGTAAAATTGGAGCTATGGTAGGCTCTATTATCTTATAGAAACGGGCTGTGTAACCATCCGGTCCTGGGGATTTTCCCTCCTTAAGGTCTTTAATAGATAGATCTCATCCAGGGTCAGAGGAGAACTCAATTTCTTCAAGTCTCCCTTGCCCAATCTTGGTCATTTTAATTTTTTGAGGAACTCGCGGCTTGCTTCTAAAGTTGCCCGTTCAGATGGGAGAATATACAGAGCCCTGTAATATGAGGCAAAAGCTTTACCTATATCTGATGGGGAGATTTAAATACGTGTTAAGTGCTGATTTGTTAATGAACACTTTTACAATAATTTCTTCTTAAGCAGTCCCTCATATTCTCTCACAAAATTTCCTATAAACAACCTTTTTTTCTTTTAACCTCTTTTTTCTTTAAATTATGTGCGATAAATTATTTTCCACATAAAGTGCATTCCAACTCTATCATTCTAAGTGCTAAATTTAAATGCGTGTTAAATGCTAATTTAGACATTATGCAAAAATATTTTAAGGTAGTTTTTCTGAGTAATAGGTTTGTATACCCATGCAAGGTGCTAGTTTTGTGTGCCACAAATTCACACAAGGGGGAAAAAAACAAAAATCCTCTGATGGATCATTTATTGACAGTTTTACCATTATAAAAAATCAACAACTTCTGTATGGTATTTCTTTGTTTCTTAAAGTTATAGTCATATCCTTAAATTTCCTTCTGTCCTTGTTGCCAGGGAAAGGTCGGGAAAGACAGAGAGGGTTAAAAATGTAGTCCCTTGGTTTAGCATACCGAGCCTTCCTTATGAAAGAGTATTTTAAGGCACAATTAAAAAAAAGGACAATTACGTCTCTTGGTTCGGTAGAACTAATATTTGCTGGCTTCCTTAATCTGTGGCATCTCTCATAAGCATGCAGCCAATTTCTTGCTCAGTTAAGAATTGCCCCAGATATTCTTTTAAGTAACCTTCCAAATTGTCTTGTGAGATATCTTCTGGTATCCATTTCACCTGCATATTGTTTCTCCAGGATCTATCATCAACGTCTGAAACGTTGTCTTCCAAATTCTTGACCTGTGATTTAAGCATAGCATTTTGTGTTTGTAGTAATTTTAATTCTAAGTGTACATTACTAATTTGCTTCTCCTGTTCCAAAAGCTTTTCTTTTAACACCCCTATTTCTTCCTTTACTTCCGAGATATGCGTCACATAATCATTCTTCATTTTGATGTACAAGTTGTCCAGAGCTGCCACTAAGCTCCTTTGTGAAACAGGTTTAACGGCTTCTGCGGTACCATTTTCACTGTGGGTAGTTAATAATGCACCAGTTAGAGTGACTGGGGATAATGAACCTCTTGGAGGTCTTGTGGCAAGAACAGAAGCTTTAGGGGAGTAAAAAGTATTTATGACCTTTATTTTTACTTGGTTTTCCCCGAGGATTTCTTTTTCTTAGGACCCATTTTGATTTTAGAGCCTCTTATTAAGCCTGAGCTTGGTGTTATACTGATTTTATCTGACTCCTTGTTTAACAATTTGCTGTTAAAATGACTCCTTTTCTTTATATACTACGGTTCTCGGGCAAACCATCTAAGGGTTAAATCTCAGAACACTTTAACCTGCAAATTGTACTCCGGGCAAGAGTGTTAAGTGGCTTCTTAGGGCGAGATCGACTAAACAGTACACTCTTTGCTATGAAATAAAATAGTTTGAAGCCAGTATTAAGTCTCAAAGCGTTTTAACCCACCCAAACATTTCAACCTACAGCTGTACTTCATGCAGGAATGTAAAGTAACTGCTTGGGATACTATTAACAAATCAGCATGCTTTTTGCCAAAAGAAAAGATTGGTTCGAGTTAGGATTAAACCTCAAAACGCAATTAGCTCCAGAAATATTCCAAACGCACCTCCAGAAATAATCCAAACACTTTTAACCTACTGCTATGTTCAGAACCGAAGTGCAAAATAACTGCTTAGGGTAGTATCAGCTGGGCAGTGTACTTTTTGTTATGGCAGAGGTTAATTAACATCAAAGTTAAATCGCACTACACTTTGACCTTTAGATATATTGCAAACACTGCAACCTGCAGCTATAATTCATGCTGAACGTCATATAGAAATGTTATATGACTGCTTAAAGTAAAATTGACAAATAAGTAACTCTTTGCTCAGAGTAATATTGACAAAACAATATGCTCCTTGTTGTTTAACACCTTTGCGACCATGGACGTGTCAGCCACGTCCTGCCGGGAACTCCGTTCCCCACAATGGACATGCCTGGCACGTCCTGCGGTGAATCAAGCGTTTTTTTTTCCCGATCATCAATCGCAAAAACTGCTTTAATGGTGCTGGTCTATTGCCTCGATGTCAAGGCAATAGCCAGCTCAAAAATCTATTTTCTTGGGCACCCACAATCGCCCCACGGAGCAATCGTGGGAGCCATATTGACGGAGCAGCATGCATAAGGGATAGGGTTACAATTAAGTTAAAATATATTAAGGGATAGCATAAGGGTTAGAGTTGGGGTTACATCTAGTGTTAGGGTTACATTTTGGGTTCAGGTTTGGGTCAAAAGCTCAATATAGGAAAAAAACACTTTTTTTGGTTTTTGCCCCATAACTTATGCATGGAAACATGCATATTTCTTTACTCGGGACAACATTTAGAAACTATTTAGACAGGGTCTTTTTTAATGATTGTCAAAGTTAGAAAAAGTTTTTGTTTTTTTTTAATATTTTTCATCATATTTTATGATTTTTTTTTGTAGTAAATTATAATATATGATGAACATAATGGTATCTAATGAAAGCCCTTCTTATGACGAAAAAAAACAACATATAATTTGTGTGGGTACAGTATGTGAGAAAAAAGAAAATTGCCGCTAAACACAAACACCCCAGAAATGTCAAAACGGCCATTCTCACCAAGGGAAAGTCAAGGTGAAAATGTCTTGTCACTAAGGGGTTAAGAGGTTTGTCAAAGTCAGGGTTAAATCTCCATACACTCTAACCACCAGATATTTTCCAGACAGCTTAACCTCCAGGTTTAGTCCAAACACGAGTGAGAAAAAAGCTGCTTAGGGTTGTATCTACTAAACAGTATACTATTTTTCTGTAAAAGAGTTTGATTAAAGCCAGGGTTAGATCACAGGAAACTTTGACCTCCAGTAATGTTCCAGCATTATGTTAACCAACAGCTATACTCCAAACAAGAATACAAAGTGGCTGCTTAAGGTGATACTGACCAAGCAGTATACTATTTACTATTAAGGAGGCTTGTGAAATCAGGGTTAGGTCTCACAGTAATTCAACCTCCAACTATTTTCCTGACAGGGGTGTAGAGTAACTATTTGTGGTAGATTTGACTAAGTGGTATTCATTTTGCTATTAGAAAACATTTTTGTTCGGTAAACCTCATTACTGTTTGTATATTTCTCCACCACTTCCACCTGGCAACATTATTCCCTTATTGTGCTTGAGAGAAAAAAAAAGTTTACAAACATAATCTTAAACTTATCTAAGCTGTCAGCAGTCTCAGGTGTAGTATCAGATAGATGCTCCAGATAGATCTCTCTTTTGCTAAGCTGGTGTTTCGCTGGAGGTTTAATATTTAAAGGACCTGCAGTCTGCTAGCAATATTCCTTAGCTGCCATGGTGTGCTCCGACAGCCAAAAAGTAGCGACCGGCTCCAGCCTTCAAATGGTTAAAACTCGTGAGTGCAGAGTATTCCCAGGAGCTGCAGCACAATGAGAGCCTACTCAGGGCTCGAACGAACAACAATACAAAGAAAGGTTGTGCCAGCAATAAATCATCTGGAAAACTCGTTGATTTAGTGAAAATTCAGTAGAAAAAATGTTATTGTTAGAATACAAAAATAAAACCAATACTGGAGTGGTGGAGACTGACAGAAAAAAAGACGCGTTTTGCACCGACAGGTGCTTTCTCAAAAGCAGTCTGGATACATTTAGCACGACACATACTTAAATACATAAACTAATTAGTGAATAAACAAAGCGTGATTAAAAACAGACTTGTTTTACCGGTGGCCGGGAGGCAGTGCTAGTCAGGACCCACCCCGAGGGACGTACCCCCGAGCAAACAGGAGAGTCCAGCCCCTAGCATTAGACGGTGCATGCAACGTCAGCACATCCTATGTCGACACCAAAGTAAAAAATGCATTTTAAAGTAATTTAAAAGCAAATTAATATTTGGACTATGCATTTTGGGCACCAGACAGTCCCTTTAATAGAATCCCACAGGAGTGTACAATGTACCAAGGGCCTAGTGTTTAATTGTAGCCACAACTACCTTAACCTATTGCCAGTATGGCCATTTGTCCACAGCCCACCATAAATGTCTTTCTCCAACTGGAAAACTAAAAGGACCAAACATTAGGGGATTGGAGAGTAGAAAAGGCAGCAGGGGATGAGGGGGCACAATTATTTCTTAACTAGGACCCCCCTGTTCTGCCACTGGTTAATCTTGGAACTAGGGAGAATGAAGAACACAGCTGGGCAGGGTTCAATTTAAAGGGAAATAGAAGGAATAGGAACAGAGGGAATAGTTTGTTACTTCTTTCAAAAGTTACTCTTAATTATGATAAGATATTTTTGTAAATCTGTTTGAGAGAATAGAGGGGGCCCACTAGTGAAAGATCTGCTCAGTGCCCACCAATACCTTAAAAGCAGCACAAGTAAGAACATGTAGCACAAAACACAGTATCAGAGAACACTGCCTCGTCTTCTTATGCCCTATGATTATGCACCAGTTGTTTTCTCCTTGGGCAGCTCTCAGACACCTTCAGTTCGTTGGTTTGGTCTACGTCTCCTGAGCACGCATCACAGCTTCTAAACATGGATGAAGAGACCTTTGTAGACACAGTCAATTCTGCCTTTGTAAGTGACCTATATAAAATGTAAATGTAATCCTGAACCCTAGATCTAGGTATAATTACTGCCTTTTTTCCCCCAGTGGAGCAATGAAAGTTATTCAGAATTTATTTCTTCTGCTGAATCAATATTACGCACAGCAGTGTCTTTCCTGATGCCAACTGGCACCCCAGCCCGCCAGCTGCCTCCAAGCGTGTCACACGTTGAAAGCAATAGCCGAGCTGCATTTCCTCTTGGGATGGCCCACGCCACTGAATACATCCGTCACCGTGTGGCACTAATTGGGTAAGACTTGTGTAACTTTTCCTGTTTAAGGATAATAGGGCCTCTAAACATTTCACTTGGGATTCTAGACTAGAAGAACAAGTGGGAAAACAAGTTTAATCCCCCTTTAATCCTTTCCCTGGGTACTTCATTCTGACTTCTTTTCTTTATAAAACCTTAGGGATGCTGCTCACCGAGTGCACCCGTTGGCTGGCCAGGGAGTTAACATGGGCTTTGGGGATGTCGCAAGCTTGGCTTATCACCTGAGCAAGGCAGCTTTCAATGGGCAAGACTTGGGTAACTATTCTAAAGCTTCATTACTAGGCCAAAGAAAATAATAGTGTTTTATTAAGGTGAAAATGCCCCTTGTTCATATATATTTATATTTGAGCAACTTCTGTGTCTTAGGATCAACAAGGCATCTACTTGAATATGAGACCCAGCGTCAACGACACAACCTGCCTTTAATGGCTGCCATTGACCTGCTAAAGAGATTGTACAACACAAAGCAGCCTCCGATTGTTCTTCTCAGGACTCTTGGCTTGCAAGCTACCAATGTCATTTCTCCTGTGAAGGTAATGAGTTTGTTTATAACCTGTACATTGCTACAGAACATATTGATATTTAAAGTATAAATGTTAGAGTAATTGAAACATAGAATGTTTTCAATGTTGGCAAATAAGAACCATTTGGTCCATCTAGTCTGCCCAATTTACTAAATGCTTTTATTAGTCCCCAGTTTTCTATCTTATATCTAGGATAGCTCTGTGCCTATCCCACGCAAGATTGTATCAAATGTAGACATTTTAAATAGAAATGCCTCCATGAAATACAAATAAAGTATCTTATTAAGCCCTCTTTTCTGTGTAATGCTCTATCGCGGGCAGACATGTTGTTTAAAATCTTTGGTCAGATGAAGGTAGATCCAAACAACATGTCAGCCCTCAGATACATCTATACAGAGCAAAGAGGACTGAATAAGGTATAATAATTGTTGGCGCTATATAAATAAATGTTAATGTATTGTGTGTGTGTTGCCTTTCATTCACCTTTTGTATTTTATTTTATGTTTAGGAACAAATCATGGCTTATGCAAGCAAATAACACCAGTATGCTGCTCCTGGAAAAAGATTTCTTCCATGCATTGTGACTTTAACTTATTCAATTTACATTTATTTTGATAATATCTATTGTTTTAAATAAATAAAATTATAGTTCCAATGGTAAATGTTTTTGTCTTTTGATAATGGCTTAAAATGTCAGAACATATAATCCTACCCACAGATTGTAGGATCAGAGCATCACATTAATCTGATCAGAAATTCCTGGAACTGAAGTTTGACATTATTCTTATCTGAAACCACTTTACACCCAGTATTTCTTTTTCAAATATTTGCTTTTCTGTTCTTTTAAAATTTTGTGGAAATGTTGTAGTGGAGACTTTTAGGCCAGTGACATGACTCAGTTTGCTAAAACCTCAACTGGAGAATCTGTTCAATTGTTAGGCTTGCAGGTTCATCTTGTGGCAGGGTGTACTCGTCATCTTTCAGAGGAAGGTAAAATTCACACTCTTAAATTGGGAAATGGCATCATCTAAATGTATCTTTACTGATCGAACCATTTATTATTATTATTAGACGTCCAGGAGCCTCTCATATAGTCTTAGCAGATGATACATCTACGAATCCACTCAGGTACATTAAAAAAAGCAGTATCCAACAAAACACTTGAAGACAGGGTTGACACTTGAAAAAGCTTCTGTGGAGGAGGCGAAACTTGTGCGGAGGGAGGATGCTTATGCAGGCACAGTGCACTTTAAAACATTGTCTTCAAGCATTTTGTCGGATACTGCTTTTTTTGATGTAAGATTATAAATTGTTTGCTGCACAATAAATGTGTTATGCCTATGTCTTGCTCCTTCTATCCTTGTCTCATGCTCCACATCTGTACCTGAGTGGATTTTAATTGAAGGAATTTGGAGGTGTATCATCTGCTACACTGAGCAGGTGAGTGGACTAGCTTACAGTTCTATTAAGTCACTCTGTTTCAAAAATACTACACTGTATTATATTTCTTCTGGGCTTTTTTTGTTCCCTTTGTATAATGCGGAGATTATTGCCTCGTTTTAAAGGGTAATTTGAGTGTGTGGGAGAAGAGCACTGATTCACTTTTTTCTATATTTTACACTATTTTATTAGAAGTGAAACACTAGTTGGTTTCGGTGCTGCTCTTTCGTTCACATAAAGGCGCAGTGTATTTTATCTATTATTGACACCATGAAACAATGCTGCGCAGGTCTATAAATAGCTAGGGAGTATAAAAAAAAATCACTTGGCCGAGCAAAAACAAATAATGTACTGCCACTTTAAAAAGCACCTGTAGAGACAGGTTACAAATGTGGAACCAACTGTACAACAAGCAAAGGAAGGATGGACCACGTGGACACTGTATAAAACAAATTAAACTTTTTTTTTTTTTTTAATTAAGATTAGAAGAAGATAAAAATATCTAATCCACAATCTTGATGGACTGACGTGTTGTTCTAGATGGTTCTAAAGCCTCCAGTCACTAGGCCAAACTCTGCAGAACATGAAAAATGGCACCCAATGTCCAGCTCATTTCCACATCGTCCATTTTCTTGGTTAACTGTTGGACAAAAAATAAATGTGAGATGTAAGACATTATCAAACACAACTACACACAACAAACAAGCCAGAAGGCCTGATTTTCTCACATACATCTCACATTCACAGTGCGGCCACCACTGCAAGGGATTCTGGTTAGACATGCAAATCTGGTCAACAATGATCAAATGATCACCTTTTGCCTCTAGGAACATTGTAGATGTTTTTGTGTGTGAACTCTTTTCTGGTAAATTTTGTTTTTTATGTTTTAAGTCATTTGTTACCTGCAGCAAAATTGTGTCCTCAAATCCAAAGCCTTCCCGGAGTAACACAGCAATGTATGTAAGGTCCATACACAAGAAGGGAGTCTGAGAGGAGTACTTGTCCATATTCTCACAAACTGCAGGAACAATGTTGTCTGTCATTAAACAATGCTTGCAGAAGCCTCTGTCCCTTTAACTCTAACAACATTTAGAACTTTATTTGCACAAAGGCCATCCTGAATTAACTTTACTAGGTATATCGATTCCAGACGCAAACTTGGCAGCACAGACATGCAGCTGAACCTGGCAGCTCCTCGTAGGGCTTTAGTCATTTCAAACTTTGAGGACAACTCAGCCAAGTTTGAGAAATTCAGCTGAATGGGAGAATATTTCCAATGGCTACTTTGGCCTTAAGTTTGAAATGCCCTACTCGTTTACATACAATTCTCTCTCCCATAAATAACGTCTTGGCAATGTTTGTGATTGGTGTGAGAATAGTAGTATCATGACAGCTGTCAATTTGGGATTGAAATCACCATGACTCTGGGTTTAGTGACCCCAACTCCCTTAATTTCAATACACACATTTTCAGAGGGTGAAAACATGATTTGAACATTGGCCACCAAACACCCACAAGATCCCCAAGAATTGGTACTATTTAAAGGACAGCTGTTAAATATATAATTTTATTTTTTCATTTAAGTTTTTCCATTTAAAATATCTACACTGGATGCACTCTTTCAATTAACAGAACTATTTTCTGACAGTTGCCCTTTAAATATTACTATATTCTATTTAAGACGGATTCCAATTTTACCTTCTAAAGCTTTGATTGCAAAGTCTCCGACTTGCAGAATTCCACCCGCTTCATAATCTGAAAGGATAGATTGAAATTTGATCGACAAATGTGTTAGGCGTGATCTTTTTGCCTACAATCACTGTATATTTATAAATTCTATTTGTAATGTATATTTAAGCAGCTGGCTTGAGAGCTAGTAAGGAGGACAGGGAGGCTCTTTAAGATGAAAGCACTTTTTTATAATCACTATAATATGGGCTGCTTGCCTATGCTAATGTAACCTGCTGTTTGTGCCTCCTCTCACTGCTAACACTACCATCATACATAAACATGACAAATATAAATTAATTGCAGCATAGTAGCACACTAGAGAAAAAAAAGATTTGACCATGTACCAGCCTCACAGCCACATTACATTGACTGACTGTATTTTTCTGAAATAGTTCTGTCTGGCAAACAAGACATTGTTGGCAAATAAGGACCACTCTTGACCAACCTGGGACGTGGTCACCCAACCTCAACATACCAATCAGTTCAGATTCCACAGCACGGTCATAAATATAGGAAAATGCGTAGAACTGAGTGCCTTGAATCTCGGCAACCTGATGAAGCTTCCCTTGGACTATCTGCTGCACTTCCAAATAACAGGCATTGAATCCAGTGATCCCTGAAGGGGAGATAGCAGACAAACATCAGACTCTGCACAGAAATGCCTGATCACAGGCACAGCCTGCTCTGTGTGCGTCACCTCTCCCTGCTGGCACAACCTGCTCACACTGCTGTGTGTCGCCTCTGCTCACACTGTCAATACAGCCTGCCATTCACGTTTGTGTCTCCTCGCCCTGCTGGTATAGACTGCTCTGTGTGTGTCTCCTCTTCCTGCTCACACTGCCGGCACAGACTGCTCTGTGTGTGTGTGACTCCTCTTCCTGCTCACACTGCCGGCACAGACTGCTCTGTGTGTGTGACTCCTCTTCCTACTCACACTGCCGGCACAGACTGCTCTGTGTGTGTGACTCCTCTTCCTGCTCACACTGCCGGCACAGACTGCTCTGTGTGTGTGTGTGACTCCTCTTCCTGCTCACACTGCCGGCACAGACTGCTCTGTGTGTGTGACTCCTCTTCCTGCTCACACTGCCGGCACAGACTGCTCTGTGTGTGTGACTCCTCTTCCTGCTCACACTGCCGGCACAGACTGCTCTGTGCGTCTCCTCTCCCTGCTCACACTGTCAGTACAGCCTGCTCAGTGAGTCTCCTCTTCCTTCTTACACTGCTCTGTGTATTTATAGTAAAAGTATTTACACACTCACCATGAGATTTTCCTCCATATCTATATGTGACTCCAGCAAAGTCCCACTCTGAAAGTAACGCTTGCGGAAGACAGTGACTGCGGAAAATCTGACCCTGTTGGGCTGAGACAGCATCTCATTACTTGGTGCTTTCAAAGGTAAAAATCATTGGTAAAACCTCCTCTATAATATGTTAGCTAAATGTTGGGCACAAGTCCACATGTTCAGAAACGGGGTACAAAACTGATTAAAGGGAATGGAAGACTTCAGTTATGAAGAGATTGATTTGTTTTGTAGAAAGCTATGAAGAGATTGATTTGTTTTTTATGTTCAGGGTCAATAAAAGGACCTTTTTGGGGAGATCATCATAAAGCCAACTTCCAAAAAGACACTGGAATATATTTTTTGATTAGAATCTGGCTTAACACTGAAAAGGATTTATCACAAAGTGAATCCTGACAGCCTGCATAACTGGGGTTCATGACTGGGCTATTAATGGAGACATCATCAGTGGGCTATTAATGGAGACATCATCAGTGGGCTATTAATGGAGACATCATCAGTGGGCTATTAATGGACACATCATCAGTGGGCTATTAATGGACACATCATCAGTGGGCTATTAATGGACACATCATCAGTGGGCTATTAATGGACACATCATCAGTGGGCTATTAATGGACACATCATCAGTGGGCTATTAATGGACACATCATCAGTGGGCTATTAATGGACACATCATCAGTGGGCTATTAATGGACACATCATCAGTGGGCTATTAATGGACACATCATCAGTGGGCTATTAATGGACACATCATCAGTGGGCTATTAATGGACACATCAGTGGGCTATTAATGGACACATCAGTGGGCTATTAATGGACACATCAGTGGGCTATTAATGGACACATCAGTGGGCTATTAAGGGACAAATTATCAGTGGGCTATTAAGGGACAAATTATCAGTGGCTGTTAATGATCAAATTATCAGTGGCTGTTAATGATCAAATTATCAGTGGGCTATTAATGGATAAACTATCGGGGGCGGGGAGGGTGGCAGCCCTGCGGGTAAGTGCTATTTTTGAACAAACAAAGTGCGGGGACTGCAAACTTGTGATTGACCATGGGGAGACAACCCCCTCTGGGGGCTCCTCCAGTGTTAGTCTGCCCCCCGAAAAAGGAGAAATGTCACGAAGTGAATCCTGACAGCCTGCATGACTGGGGTTCTTGGAGAGGCCTAAGGCCAAACACCTCCCTGTGAACTATGGACCCAGTCTGTGAATATGATAGGTTTGAGGGTACATACTTTGGGGGCATCAGTGACACCCTGCTTCAGTACAGCTGGACTTCAACACAGGCTCAGTCAGGATGTGTACCTTGGGATCCAAGCTTGTGCTCTATTCATTGTTTTTCCCCCACGTTAAGAAATATTATGTGTTAGTGTTGATATGTGTACTTATCTAATCATTGTGTTTACTGTCCTGTGAGCCATCTATTGTCCCTTGTAGTCTGGATCTAAAGATGGCATGTTTGTTTTATGTAATGTTGTACTGTGTTTAATTCACTGTTTCAGATAAGGTTTTCTATTGTTCGAGGCTTACATGTTATAATTTGTACCGTGCCTCGCCCTAGTTGATGTCATGTGTGTGTGTGTGTAAATCAGTACTGTTTCACAAATAAAGTTGTTGATGTTCCTAACTGCTAGTGGTCCTGTCTGCTGTTTGGGTACAAAGAGCAAGGCTCCAGGAAAGACTTGCTGGGTGAATGTTGAGCAGGGGCTAAGGAAGGGATTTCCTACAACGGACAGAGGTGCTACAGGCCTTGGGTAGCGCTCCGTTACAGGTTTATTTACTATAAGGGATGTTAAATAGTCCGAAAACCCCACCAAGTGAAGTTGTTGTGGCAGATCCAATTGATATGTTCACAAAATGCATGCCATAAAGTGCTATAACAATTAAAAGTTAGGTTAGGGAATGTCGATCCATGGAGAATTTTACTGTCTTCTGCAACAAGGTGTTTTTTTTTTGTTTTTTTTTTTAACATCCAGATGAAATTAGTATGTAAGACAGCGCACACGTACAAAAGGAAAATACTATTCCATAAGGAGCTTGTAATAGGCATTACACACACACACACAAGTGTATGAATCATAGGTACTGAGTTTCTTTATGCAGGCTTCTAGTATCAGTGAGTATACCCATATTTTATATTTTTGTGATCATGTATATTATTATATAATCAAAATGACTGAATTATATGGTCAAAATGACTGAAATAAGAGGAAAATGGAGACAAGATTTTACCTTCAGAATTGGACGCTCCAAGCACTGCAAGGCGTGCCGCCTTAAGACCAAGACCCAAATAACTGCACAAAAAAACACATTGTTATGTTAATGTTTGGGCAGTAGGGCAGATAGTTTTATCCATGGTTGAATAAAGATCCCAAGATAGCATTCATAATCATAGACCAACATCCCAATCTCATTATACAGGTTGAACATCCCTTATCCAAAATGCTTTGGACCAGAAGTAAGACATTTTAAAACCTTTCATTACTCATGAAATACAGTAGTATCATTGTATATACTGCAAACAACAAATAAATCACGTTTACTGTGATGTAGATGGGATGTGAGGCATCAATGGGAACCTGATGTTGTGCCATTGTATTACACGTGTCTGGTTACTGAATAAACTGTTGTGTGCTTTTGAATTCTAACAGCTGTATGTGGAATTTGCAGCTTGTAGGTTATTCCCCAAAAAAAATTTGTTTAGTGGATTTTTTTGGATAACAGATTCCTGGATAAGGGATACTCAACCTGTATATTTATGTGTAGACAAGCACTTTGTTAGTTTAGCCTTCACTGCTTCCACTTTGCCGCTAATTCAGGAATCTAATATATATATATATATTTTTTCCATTTAGCAGTACTTTACCATCTTGTCCTATTAGTGAGATATGGGGATTAGCAAGGATAGTGTAATGGAACTTGCTGCCTACAAAATGTGCAAACTATCCCAACAAATATTAGCTGGTGGCGCACTGCGTGACACGTGAAATCAGGGGCATGCGGCAACAATTTGATTATACACCAGGTACATTAGAGCATTTGTAGTTGGGGCTATTCAAATAAACACACAGGCTAAGTGAAGAGCTAGAGACATGATGGTGCTGCCAAACATGATTGTTATGCTGCTTTCGTTACCGTTCTTTCAGAGCCGTAGAATTGTTATCCTACGCCCAGAAAAGTGATAAAGGAGACAAGGTTACTAGTAAAGAAATTCACTTTGGAACCGGCAGAGATATACGAGCATGATTTCCTGGACAAACATAACTTTTACTTGCTGTTTTGCAGAAGTCCTAGGTGTCCAGAAGGAAATCAATTAATTAATAAAAGGTTGGGATCCTACAGAATCATGTAGATATATTAATTGGTTGCCTCTGGTCACATATGACTTCTGCACACTCAAGGGCACCATGGAAAAGTTATACGTGTACGGAAAAAAATGAGCGCAACCCTACAACAAATATCAAAAAAGAAATCCAGGTGATCATGTTCAGTGACGGGATATCTTATGCCATTTGCAAATAATTGCAAAAGATACATTATTTCCCCTGAGCTCTTTTATATTCATATTTATAAAACCATCTGTGTATCCTAAATCTGCAAACTTAAGATGCTTTATTGAACCATCCCAGTAATTTGGGAAATACTTCAGCCTGAGGAATTTGACCAACAAGGTCCACTAAGGGCCCAATGGTGCTCTATATAAGGATTCTGAGTTTGGGACCTGGACAAATATTACATAGCTAGTATCATGCTATGTTATAAGTGAAAACGCTTTATCAACTTACCTGTGGGTGTACAGCCGGTATGTGCTGTTAAATAGCTCAAAGGTAGAAATGAATTCCTTTGGTGTGTCATCCAAGGTAGCCTGTTGTGGATGGAAAGGGATGACAAACAAACATTTACTTGAAAAGACTGTCAACTTAAATATTGCTTAACCTGTGAATCTAGAGAATACAAAATAATGAAAAATTATCTATACATTGTGTTAGCTGAATTGCATGCAAATGCGTAAAATGAGAACATGTGATTTAAATGTGTCTGTCTTGTTTTTGACATCACCTGTGGCTTGATATGCAAATTAACTACTTTTCAGTGGAAAAGGTGGAACAAAATGTATAGATCATTTTTCAGCATTTTTAATTCTCCTCATTCACGGTATAGGAAATCTTCAGGCTCACAGAGTCCCTTTAACCTCCTTACACATATGTTCAATGCAGGCAGATATATCTTACCTTGGATAATGGCAGGAATGTGATCTGTGTTGAACCTCCCCCAAGATCTAGTATTCCCACAGTATGATGGCCATTCAGGCGACCTGTATATCAGATTATAACAAATTATGATATCTGGTCTGTGTGCAACAACTTGTATCATAAAATTCCCCCTGGTGTAATAAAGATACATTAGAACTAATAGAAAATATTGAATATAAAGATCCCTTAAAACGGGGCCAGGAATAAATTATTTAATTTGAATAATGTACCTGTTAGAAAGTTCACTCCAACCCACGCCAGAATCCCTAGTTGGGCGACAAAGAGAAAATATGGGGCATCAGTTAGCCGTTAACATGTACTATAACAAAAAACAGAGTTTGATAAGAAAAATAATAATGGTGAGATAAAGAAAGGGGCAAGAATCAGGAGAGGGTAGAGGAGGAGGAAAGAGAAAAATGAAGGGGCTATAAATGAAGAGGAAAGAAAAGACCTGAAGATAGAGTGAAGACTGTAATAATAGGCTGAAGTGACCACAAAATTTGGCCCTACTGCAAGTTCCATCCAATCTCCAGATGGGTTGGAGTGCCCTGGGGGTTAAAGGACAACTTTCTTTTTTTACTCAATAATTAACTTTATTAAACTTATTTGGGGGGGGAGGGGAGAATGACTTACTTTATACTTTATTTGCTTTATAGTGTCCCCAGACTCTCCTACTTTACCTTCATTTCTGACCAGCTGACTCAGTTGTATTGCTGACACAAATGTACCAAGGGGCCAAATGTGCCATCCGAATTGCATTTCTGACTCTGTGTGGGAAGTATAATTATGCAAGATGCCCAAACTGTGCGCGCACATAAGCGTTTTAAACAAACTCACTATCAATAGGAACTACAGTTCACCATTCGGTTATCTTTCAAATTCCATTGCCGACACAATTGTCAGAAATGCAATTCAAATGTAACAGTTGTAGCGGATGGCACCAGGCAACCCTACAAAAATACTGTATAAAGCTGCATCCGTGTATCTGTTGTATTTTCTGTGTATTAAAGCCTTCCATTGTTTAGTTATGTCAGCCACCCAGTCTGACTACCTTGCTTCTGGCTCCAGATTAAAGTGGCTAGATACTGCTTTACTGGTGATGTGTTTAAGGTTTCTATTGTTTAATCAAGTGTTATCTGATTGCAGTTTGGTGTATATAAGTCTGTGTTGTTTGTCAAATAAAGTAGTTCAATCTTGCTGTAAAAGGCTTGTCAGTTATGCTCCTGAAACTGTGTGTCGTCCAGTTATTGGGATTGCTGTTGGGATATTGCTGTATTTGACCTGCTGGAAACCCTGCCTTTGGATTTACTATTTACTTGTTCCTGAGTCTCACTTGGATTATAAGCGGAGATAACCTGGGTAATATTGCATCTCCGCTACATTGGTTGGCAGCGCTGGGATCCAGACTCACAGAGGAACAAGGCTAAATGGAGTACGGATGGAGATTGATTTTGCCACACTAAAACGCTCCACGCTAAAAGACCTTCTGGAGGCAAAGGGTATACAAGCCAGCAATAAGACAAAAGCGGCACTTATCACTGAACTGATGGCGGAGTACCAAATGGAAGGCGATTCGGTTCCCGAACAGGGGAATTCGGGAGAAACACCGGAACAAAGGGAGTTCCAGAGGCAGGTACAATTTCGGCTGTCTTTCTATGGGGAACACCCTCCAACAGAGATTGTTTCCAAAACAATAACGGAGGTCCAGGAATTTATACTGAGGAGTCAAACAGCGGCCCCGGAACGCAGCTCTGCAGTAAATATGCCACATGAAGGTAAGCCGAAAATACCGTACCAGGCTTTTAAAACATATGTGGAGGCAGAGGAAGATATAGACGCTTTCCTGCAAGATTTCGAGAGACTGTGTGCACTGCATAGAATCAGCACAGAGGACTGGGTACCTATTTTGGCAGGGAGGTTAACTGGGAGGGCAGCTGAGGCATATCGGACTGTACCGAATGATGAAATACGGAATTACCACAAAGTGAAAGAAATTATATTGGCCAGGTATGCTATAACACCAGAAGCATACCGGCGGAGATTCAGGGATTTAAAGAAGGTGGAGAAAGACTCACATGCTGAGTGGGCATGCAGACTGCAACGAGCAGTCTTGGGGTGGGTGCAAGCGAGCAAGGCACGGTCTATGGAGGATGTATTGCAAATGGTACTGCTGGAGCAATTTTATGAAGGAGTAACCAGCGAGGTACAGGAGTGGGTAAGAGACAGAAACCCTACCTCCCTTACCGAAGCAGCCAGGAAGGCGGACGAGTACCTGGATGCACGCAGGCAGCAAAAACCTGCAGCTCCAAAAGTACCTTTTAAAACCTTTGGGGGAAATAACTACACGCCAGCTCTACCAAGGTCACTGCCACCACCACCACCACCCGCTGCACAGCCACGTTTCCGCCAGCCCACGTCGGGCCCTTGCCACCACTGCCAGAAGTGGGGACATTATAAAAGGGAATGCCCCCAGCTGCGGGACCGTTCCACCTGGATTCGACCCGGTCCGCCACCACCACCGAGAGCCGCCGCAGCCCATCACTACCAGGACATCGTGGCCACACCGTATGGTTCAGCAGTTCCCATCACAACAGTAGAGCAGTGGGAGGTACTGCACGAGGCAGATCCCGTCCAGGCTAACGCAGACAACCGCCAGCATCACAGGCAGACCGTGTATCTGGAGGGTAAAGCGGTTCAGGGGCTACGTGACTCAGGAGCCACCATCACCCTGGTAAAAAGTCACCTGGTCTCAGACCAAGCTAAACTTAATAAGACTGTGGCCGTCAGGGTAGCCGGGGGAGCAGTATACCGGCTACCCACAGCAAGGGTACATTTGCATTGGGGAGCGGGGGCAGGGCATGTGGAGGTGGGGTTGATGCCGCAGTTACCGGCGGAGGTTTTATTGGGGAACGATCTGGGGAGGCTCACATCTGCTTTTGAGCCCCAGACACCCACCACAGGAGAAGCTCACCCTGTGGTCACTTGACAACAGGCCCGCACCCAGGACTACAACACACTCCCGGAGGTTCAGGTAAGAGATCCTTCCCCTTCCCCTGACTGTGTCCCCTGGGCCCCTCCTAACGAATTTGCAGCTGAGGTAGTGACTGACCCCACCTTGCAGGTGTATAGGGACAAGGTGACAGCAGACACGCCTGGGGGGGAGGGCGAAAGGTTTATTTGGGACAACCAGCTGTTATATCGGGAGACGGATAAGCAGGTATCCGGGTCAGACCCGATTGTGATGAGGCAGTTAGTGGTACCTCAGCGGTACCGGGCGGAGTTACTACGGATAGCCCATGACATTCCGCTATCTGGACATTTAGGGGTCAGCAGGACCCGATACAGGTTAACCCAAAGTTTCTTTTGGCCGGGAATTAGCCAGGAGGTGCGCAGGTATTGCAACACGTGCGATACCTGTCAAAGGGTGGGGAAAAGGGGGGACCGGCGCAAGGCCAAGTTACATCCCCTCCCCATAATCGAGGAACCCTTTAGCAGGGTAGCAGTTGACCTAATAGGACCCCTCAACAAAGCAAGCCCGTCAGGTAAAAGATTTATCCTGACAGTAGTAGATTATGCCACCAGATATCCAGAGGCGGTGGCCCTGACGAATATACAGGCTGAGACAGTAGCCGAAGCCCTGATGAAGATATTCTCCCGGGTGGGACTCCCCAGGGAGATTGTCTCCGATCAGGGCACCCAGTTCACCGCCGAAGTCACACAGCGCCTCTGGAAGTTTTGTGACATTAAGCCGGTCATTAGTTCCCCTTACCACCCCCAGACGAATGGGCTCTGCGAACGTTTCAACGGTACATTGAAACAAATGCTCCGAACCTTCGCAGAGACCCACAAGGACTGGGAGAAGTTCCTGCCACACCTCCTCTTTGCTTACCGGGAGGTGCCGCAGGAATCCACTGGGTTCTCCCCATTTGAACTATTGTTTGGCCGCAGGGTACGAGGGCCTTTAGATTTGATCAGAGAGCATTGGGAGGGAGAACGGAGCACTGACGGCACCCCCATCATACCCTATGTGTTGGCATTCCGAGACCGCCTTGAGGCCTTAACTCAGACGGTACGCGAGAATTTGCAGGCGGCTCAGACACGCCAACGCACATGGTATGATCGGGGCGCCAGGGACCGTAGCTTTCAGGTCGGGCAGAAGGTGTTAATCTTAAAACCTGTCCGACACGATAAGCTGCAGGCCGCCTGGCAGGGCCCTTATAAGGTGGTGGAACAACGGTGTGACACCACTTATATAATCGGCTCGTGCGTTGGTACTGGGGGGCGACGCATGCTCCATGTGAACATGATGAAGCCCTACCAGGAGCGCTCGGAGGAAGTGACCGCTATATGTGCGCCTAACTCCGAGGAGTTTGACAGTTTACCTCTCCCGGATCTGCTGGGAGAGGGTCAGTTATCCGGGGACTTAGGGGAGGTCACCCTGGGGGATCGGTTGAGCCCACAGGAGCGGAGCGAGGTACAACAGCTGTTGAGGGAGAAGCAGGATATCTTCTCTAATGTACCTGGTTACACTCCTCTGGCCACTCACCGAGTAGACACCCCAGGGCAACTTCCCATGCGTCAGACCCCGTACCGCATCCCAGAAGCGGTACGGGCGAACATGCGCAAGGAGATAGATGAGATGCTCCAGCTGGGGGTGATTGAGCCCTCTGACAGCCCCTGGGCATCTCCGGTAGTGCTAGTGCCAAAGCGGGACGGCACGACCCGGTTCTGTGTAGACTACCGGAGATTAAATGAGAAGACGGTATCGGACGCCTATCCTATCCCCAGGATAGACGAACTCCTGGATCGGATGGCGAGGGGGCACTATCTCACCACAATTGACTTGTGTAAAGGGTATTGGCAAATACCCTTGGCACAAGACGCCATCCCTAAGTTGGCCTTTGTCACCCCATTCGGCTTGTACCAATTTAAGGTCATGCCGTTTGGGATGAAAAACGCCCCGGCTACTTTTCAGCGGATGGTGGACCGCCTCCTAGATGGGTTCCAGGATTATACCTGCGCATACCTCGACGATATTGCCATTTTCAGCAATACCTGGCAGGAACACCTGACCCATATAGGAGCGGTCCTAGACAGGATTAGGGCCGCTGGTTTAACGCTGAAACCAGCCAAATGCAGCATAGGAATGGTTGAAGTACAGTACCTAGGTCATCGGGTAGGATGTGGCAAGCAAAAGCCGGAACCAGCCAAAGTAGAGGCTGTAGCTCAATGGCCCACCCCTAGGACTAAGACCCAAGTGTTAGCGTTCTTAGGAACGGCCGGATACTACCGGAAATTTGTCCCGAATTACAGTGCCCTGGCTAAACCTCTCACCGACTTGACACGTAAAAACCTACCCCGCCAAGTAACCTGGACCCCGGAGTGTGAACAGGCATTTCAGTTGTTAAAAGATGCATTGACAAATGCCCCTGTCTTGGCAGCTCCCAATCCAACTAAACGTTTTCTTGTCCACACAGACGCTTCTATGTTTGGATTGGGAGCAGTATTAAGCCAAGTCGGGGCCGATGGCGGAGAACATCCCGTGGCTTACATCAGCCGGAAACTGTTACCTCGAGAAGTAAGCTACGCCGCCATCGAGAAAGAATGCCTGGCTGTGGTGTGGGCCCTGAAGAAATTACAGCCATATTTGTACGGACAAGCTTTTTCCCTGCTCACGGATCACAACCCGTTAGTATGGCTAAACCGGGTGGCTGGGGACAATGCCCGGCTGCTGCGCTGGAATCTGGCGCTGCAGCCCTTTGACTTTAATATCCAGTACCGCCCGGGTAAACAGAATGGAAATGCGGATGGGTTGTCTCGGCAAACGGACCTAGAGAAATGATCCGTGAGCCTCCCCGGACATCCCCAAGCCGATCCGTGTTGGATCAGACTGTGTATGCCGGCTTGTGGGCAAGGGGGAGCAGTGTAGCGGATGGCACCAGGCAACCCTACAAAAATACTGTATAAAGCTGCATCCGTGTATCTGTTGTATTTTCTGTGTATTAAAGCCTTCCATTGTTTAGTTATGTCAGCCACCCAGTCTGACTACCTTGCTTCTGGCTCCAGATTAAAGTGGCTAGATACTGCTTTACTGGTGATGTGTTTAAGGTTTCTATTGTTTAATCAAGTGTTATCTGATTGCAGTTTGGTGTATATAAGTCTGTGTTGTTTGTCAAATAAAGTAGTTCAATCTTGCTGTAAAAGGCTTGTCAGTTATGCTCCTGAAACTGTGTGTCGTCCAGTTATTGGGATTGCTGTTGGGATATTGCTGTATTTGACCTGCTGGAAACCCTGCCTTTGGATTTACTATTTACTTGTTCCTGAGTCTCACTTGGATTATAAGCGGAGATAACCTGGGTAATATTGCATCTCCGCTACAACAGTCATAGAGTCACTAGCAGGGGCTGGGGTCTCTATGAATAATATAAAGTAAGTCCCCCCTCAACATAAAGAAATTCATTTAAGTTAATTATTGACTCACTGTTGAAAAACACTGAGTCAAAAAAAGTTTAGTTGTTTAACTTTAACAGGGACCTGGGCCACAATATTAGATTCATAATAAACATAAACTGGGTTGTAGCATTACATAACATATAAGCATTGAAGCTGGAGGGCTAACTCTGGGATTGGAAACCTCCAGGGGGACAATAGAAAAATATCAGAGGTAATGCACCCATTGCGTAAGGGGGAGAACCAGAATGAACATATCATGAGTATACATTTTGTCCTCCTATCTGTGCTTAATTGAGCGGTGTTAGGGTCTCATATTGTAATGATACTGATGTTAGCAGGTTTGGAGTCCAGCAGCCAGATCAGCAAAGTCTTCAGCCAGAAGTAGCCACTCGTTACCCAGGTGGTTGAGCCCCTGAGCTTTGAGTGACAATCTGGTCTTTAGCAGAGCTGTGAGGCTGGAACAAAAAGTATAAGCGTAGTCAGGCAAGCCAAGGTCAGTGGGTAGGAGAAAGCAAAGTAGTGAGATGGTCCAAATCAGTAACAGGTAAGTATAGATCAATAGAAAGCTTGATATACTGCAGGCAGGAACCACAATAATCTGGCAAAGGTATCATCACAGGAAGAGGCTTTTATAGGCTGAGAGTGAGCACATGACTAGACACAGCTGAGGAAAGTTGATTATAATAACAAGGCTTTGTATATTCATTGTTACTAGAACATAGGCTAAATTGTAAAAGACAGGCTGGCGAACCGGTAAAGAAGAGAGCTAGGAACATGGAAGTCAGAGTTCAAGTCCAGGCACGGTCAGTTCCTGACACATATCATGGTAGAACAGACAAAGAATCACAGGCTTTCATATGGCTTTAGGCTTGAGGAAAACTTGACCAGGGGGTTGAAATGTTGCCTTGTTTTGCAGAATAAAAGCGCACTATTTTAATTCTGTGTGCTGGTCATCGCTTCATATTACATAGTGTACAATAAGCTGAAACGTCTTAGCTCATATTAAATACACAATCACTTTCCAGAGACTTCAGATGGTCAATATAGTACAACTTACGCAAGAGAATAAGACAATTTAAGGAGAGCTGTCCAAGTCACAGCTGTTTACCTGGTTGTTGCGTTTGAGGCTATTCCTATTCCAGGGAATACATTTATTTGAGTGTCAATGTTCTCCGGTGCAGGTCTTAGGTGAGTAATTAAGTTGTGCACATAGGAGCAGCAGTGGGCCCAACTTCCTCTGGGATTCCTCTAATCTAAATATTTGCATGGCGTGGTCATACATCTAACAGCGAGACTTGTCTCTGGAGATCACAGACCTGTCTGGTTAGTAGCTCAGCTGTACTACTAAGTTGGGTTTGAGAGTTCGCTGTGGAGGTTTATAGCGTCATCACTCTACTCTGCAGCATCGTCACCTCAGTGTGGATACCCTGCTACGTCCAACCTCCAGATCTCCTGCAGGTCTCAGATGAGTTTTTTAAGGTCGCCTCGTCTGGTTGCCTTTGTTGCCTCGTCTGGGTCATTAGTCACCGCAGGAGCTCAAAACTAAAGTCCTCATGGAGGCTGAGGAATCTGAATCTCCTTTGGCGGGAGCACGTAATGTCGCATGTGGAGTACTTGAGACCAATGTACCCTATTAAGAAATGTTCTGAGATTGTGCAGGTTTTTGCTTGTCTCCCTTTTTGGACTTTCACCCCATGGTCCTACCTGACTTGAGTTATGGCTTTTTAAGCTGAGCTTGCCCTCAATAATCAGCTGTATAGAAGTTATTTCGAGGAGCTCTGTCACCATGCGACCGATCAGTTCAACAGCAAGCTCTGCTCTTTGTTGCTTTTAATTTAAACAAACAGTGATGTGACACATCAGGTCAGGGTCAAATTCTTTTTTTTTAATTATACATAATATATGTATAAAAAAAATATATAACAATATAAAAATAAATACATAACAAAAATTATGGCTACTTTTATATTCTAAATTTAAAAATACTCCAAACACAAGAATATTAAACATCTGTGGATCACAATGAGGTGATAACAAAACAGGGAAGTGAAAATAAAATGCAACTAACCCTCATCAGTACCATCCATAATACTGACACTGTTATCTGGGATGAGAAATGGGGACGCACGGAAAACATTTCTTATCTGCAAGAATATACAGTTAGACAAATCCTCAATGTATCCTTTAAATTACTGCTTTAAATGTACTGTACCAATAGCAGTCTGTCTCCTGCACTCCAGTCACAGGTAATCATGCAGTCTACTGAAATTACACTGAACATTGAACTGGGAAAGCTCAACACTCTACACGTACACCCACCCCTCTGTGTTACTCACACCTAAACATTCCATCACATGCGCTAACAGAGCCCTGTATTCATAGTTCAGAGTTTCTCTCCTGAACTCCATTCTTGATATTCTCCTGCACCCCATTTACGATGAGCACAACAGTATCACTCATGCATACCAAATTAAAGGGACTGTATCACCTAAACATTTTTTACTGGGAACATTTTTTACTATGTAGAACATAAAACATGAGTGAAATAGTGTTTACTGTGAATGTAGAGAATGAAAAATTCAAAAATTTCAAAAATGATCTACATCGTGTTAGCAAAATTGCATGTAAATGCCTAAATTAAGAGAAAAATGTGTTTTGTATGCGGCTGTGGAGTCTGCTTCTTATGAAATCACCTGTGGTCTAATATGCAAATTAATGGGTTATTATATGGTGCACACATATAATAATCAATTTATGCAAATTTCATAGTTGCCAACTGTCCGGTTTTTGCAGGCAAAACTAATATTGTCCCTGGGAATTCTCATCCGCTGGACAGTCCCAGCAATTTGCGCAGGAGAGTACTGGGGAAGGGGGCAGAGGGTGGTATATTTTATCGGGGGAACATGATAATGGGCAATTTGGCTGTGGCATATTAATGGGAAATTTGGCTGTGGCATATTAATAAGCAAATAGTGGCATTTTAATGGGCAATTTGGCTGTGGCATATTAATTGGCATTTTGGCTGTGGGCTATTAATGGGCAAACTAACACTGGCATATTAATGGGCAAATTGGCTGTTGCCTATCAATGGGCAAACTAACAGTGGCATAGTAATGGGCAAATTGGCTGTGGCATATTGGCAAGCTGGCTGTGGCATAATTCTGGGAAAACTGACTGTGGAATATTAATGGACAAGCTAACTGTGGCATATTAATGGGCAAACTGGCTGTGGCATATTAATGGGCAAACTAATAGTGGCATATTTTAATGGGTACCTGGCTGGGAGATATTTTAATCAGCAAACTGTGGCATATTTTAATAGGCAAACTGGCTGTTGCATATGTTAATGAAAAGGGACTATGGCATGTTAATTGGTACCTGACAGTGGCTTATTTTACTTTGAAAACTGATGCTGTGGCATGTTCAGTGGGCCAAAGTGACACTGGTATGTTCTGGGGACAAATTTACACTGTGGCATGCCACATTGTGTTGTAAGAAATATAGGGTGCCTTTATAAAAATGTTATTTTCTATTTAATACACAGATATATGCTTTTGGGTGGTTGTGTGTAATTAACTAAGATAATTATCTGGTTTCACAATGGAATGCAGGATGAATGTCACAAGAAGTGGACATCAAAAAGGTTTACAGCTGAGGTGACTTTTTAGATTGTGGGAACAAGCATTTCACTCACCTTTTCAGTCTTTATTTACTCACAGATATGTGAGAAGGGGGTTGCATTTATTACATAGACCATATGTCTCCAAAACTGGGTTGAACTGGTTCTTTAACTCTGGTAACTCTGGGAGGTAACTTTCTGGGAGGTGACTGAGGGATTTTGGGATACTTAGTTGAATGAACCACTTTTTGAGAGTTGTTAGTTTTTTTCTGTTCCTGGGTGAGGTGAGCACAGCAGAAGTGAAGACCCAAGATATTTGTATAAGTATAACCTTTTTCTGTTACCTGTTGATTATGAACCAGTTGTGTGTAACGTGTACAGTGTGTATTTCCTGTTGTTATAACCTATAACAGTATCTCAATTCAATACAATATACCTTTTTATATACACTTGTCTCTGTGCTTTATTCGTCACACAAAACAAGAAGTGCAGTGCTTCAATTCCATTTTTTATTTCTCCGGCAGGCTGGTAAAAATTGGCATCAGGCCAATGTTAGGTCAATGGAGACAATACCAAGGCCAGTATTTTTCTGAAGAAAAGGTGGCACCCATACTTCCATACAGTCAAGCATGCTTGGGATAGGCATAAAACTTTCCTAGATATCCAATAAGGCCAGGCACTAAAGAAACTATTCCTTTACTGAGAGGGTAGTGGATGCATGGAATAGTCTTCCAGCAGATGTGGTAGAGGTTAATACAGTGAATAAGTCAAGCACGCAAGGGATAAGCATAAAGCTATTCTTGATATAAGATAAGGCCAGGGACTAATGAAAATATTACTTTAATGAGAGGGTAGTGGGTGCATGGAATAACCTTCTAGCAGAAGAGGTAAACGCAATGAAGGACTTTAAGCATGCATGGGATAAGCATAAGGCTATCTTAGATATAAGATAAGACCAGGGATGAATGAAAGTATTACTTTTGGAGAGGGTAGTGAATGCATAGAATAGCCTTCCAGCATAAGTGGTAGAGGTTAATATAGTGAAGCCGGTCCGTCATAATAGATGGAAGTGTCGGGCAGCATGGAGGATGTCTGCACTATTGTGCAGACATCCCCTGGCTGCCCAAATCTCCTGGTGGCTAGCAGGGGCAGCTGGAGGATTTCTGCATGATACACGCAGACATTCTCCGCTGCTGCCCGGCACTTCCGCCGGGACTTTTATCATAGAAGACTTTATCATCGTAGAAGTCCCGGTGGTCGTGCCGGGTGGCAGCGGAGGATGTCTGCGCGCATTGCACAGACATCCACCGGCTGTTCGCGAGGGGGGATCCAGGTCCTCGATTTGAGGTCAGATTTTAAGACGACCTCGAATATAAGACGAGGGTGCTTTTTCAGAGCATTTGCTCTGAAAAAATCCTTGTCTTCTATTCGAGCAAATACGGTATATCTGTTGTATACCAAGGATGCATGGTAATGTTGGTGGGAACTTGGTAAAATAATCTACATTGTGACAAGAAGGTGGAGTTCCATTATGCTGGAGTGGGCGGAGCTTTGGACAGTGTGTGTGTGTGTGTGTGTGTGTGGTCAATTTTAACCCCTTAGTTACAAGTCCTTTTGACCTTGACTTTCCCTTGGTGACAAGGGCTGTTTTTACATTTCTGTGGTGTTTGTGTTTAGCTGTAATTTTCTTCTTTCTCACATACTGTACCCACACAAATTATATGTTGTTTTTATCGTCATAAGAAGGGCTTTCTTTAGATACCATTATGTTCATCATATCTTATAATTTACTACAACAAAATCATAAAATATGATGAAAAATTAAAAAAAAAACACTTTTTCTAACTTTGACCTAAAAAATTATTTACACAAATACAATTATTAAAAAAGACCCCATCAGAACCATATTGCAGGAGCATGTTGCTCCAGTAATATGGTGTCCACGATCGCTCTGTGGAGTGATCATGGGTGCCCCAGAGCCGGAATTTCGGTGCTGCCTATTGCCTCGACATCGAAAGTGTCCCTGGAAAAAAATTTCAAATGTTGGCAACTATGCGATTGTGCCTGTGGGGACGGGACTGAGGTGTGGCACCATACTACAGGTTATCCAGTTATAAGTGTTGCTACCATTCATTCAACTTCTAATATGAAAATTACACATTTTCCACTGAAAACCAATTCTTTCGCACATTATGCCACAGGTGATGTCATAAGCAGGAGACTCCACCGAGACATTTAAAACATTTTTCTCTTAATTTAGGCATTTTCTAGCAATTTTGCTAACACGATGTAGATTATTTTCAATCATTTTTCATCTTCTTTGTTTACAGTAGAAACTATTTACAGGTGTCACAGTCCGTTTAAACTCGAGTAATCCAGTCCTCACATCCCACACACACTGAACTAATCAGTTCATCTCTGTCACTCACAGCCAGCTGTGCATCCCTGCCACTCACAGTTAGTTGAAAATGACTATGCCTATACTACAATTGCAGATGGGTATTCCCTGCTCTGCTTCCCACGCACCTCTGTAAGAAGAGCTTCTGCCTTGTGATGAGGAAGAAGTCTGAGACCAGCTGTTGCTTTGAGGATTATAGGAGTGTGACTCCAGTGTGTGGTGGGGACAACATTTTTTGCTATGTCCAGCAATCTCTGCACTGTCTCTGCTCCCTGAGCAAACAGATAATAAACAACATACACAATATGTTAGCGTATTCTGACTGGTCAGCAGTAATATAACCTTCACAGAGCCAGGGCAAACTGACTGGGACTTTCAAATTGCTTATGTCTAACATGTGGGTGTGGAGAATAATATTGCAAATCAATATAAAGTGTACTACTTATAAATGCATAATATTTCATTGACCACTTATGAAGGATCTTGCTGTGAGGTCATGTCAGACTGGTCAGAAGGTGTTCCCCATGGCCATTGTCAGGACAATATATTTATATATACATATATATGGCAGTGGTGGCTACACTTTGCACTGCAGATGTCTGGGAACTACATATCCCATTATGCTTAGTCGGTCATATGGTAACTGGTGACATTCCCAAAAGAAACATGATTCCATGATTTTCTTAAAGCTATCTAAACATATGTGTCCATTATAAGGACCCAGAAAAAAGTCAGCATTTTTTCATAGTTGTCCTATATAGTCTTATAGCAGAATTGGGAAACTTAGGTTTGAAATTCCCTCCCATTCTCTCTTTCATGAATAAATCACAGAGTAGTGTAGTGTCTGCAGAGTGCTGTTAACAACCCATGAAACTTCTGAACCTATTTCTAGTAGAATATGCCAGGTGCCTGTCAAACTCTGTCATGGGTTGTAACTTATTTACCATTTCTTTTTTTGATGTGCACAGCGCTATATAAACAAAGTTAATTACCACCGTCAGGACCGGTCTTAAGTGTTACAGCCCCTGTTCGGGTCACCCCCGTGGTGCCCCCCCCCCCCTCCCTCTACCCTCATGTCTGTCTTCTCTCCCTCCTCATGCCTGTATCTATTCTCTCCCTAAATGTATATGTCTCTCCTTTCCTGTGTTTGTCCCTTTCCTCTTCATTGCCATGTCTGTCTCTCTACAACTCCCCCATTTCTGTTCTCTCTCTCCCCCTCCTCCCCCATGTATGTTCTCTCTCTCCAGTGGCGTCCAGCGGGGGTGACACCCCCACTGGACGCGGCCGCCGGAAAAAAGAAAGGAAAAAGAAAAAAAAATCACAGCAACTGACTGTGTTTCCCTCCTCCGTGCAGGAGGGCAGACTGCACGTAGGAGGCGTCCGTCCGGGAGCGCAGAGAAGTAGCGATTCGGTAAGTAATGGGGACGGGGGGGGGTTCACAACGAGCAGTTTATTGCTGGGCTCTGACTGGCACACTATTACTGGGCTCTGGCTGGCACTATATTACTGGGCTCTGACTGGCACACTATTACTGGGCTCTGGCTGGCACTATATTACTGGCTGGCACAATATTACTGGGCATCTGACTGGCACACTATTACTGGGCTCTGGCTGGCACTATATTACTGGGCATCTGGCTGTCACTATATTACTGGGCTCTGGCTGGCACTATATTACTGGGCATCTGGCTGGCACTATATTACTGGGCTCTGGCTGGCACTATATTACTGGGCATTTGGCTGGCACTATATTACTGGGCATCATGCTGGCACACTGTTACTGGGCTCTGGCTGGCACACTGTTACTGGGCTCTGGCTGGCACTATATTACTGGGCATCTGGCTGGCACTATATTACTGGGCTCTGGCTGGCACTATATTACTGGGCATCTGGCTGGCACTATATTACTGGGCTCTGGCTGGCACTATATTACTGGGCATCTGGCTGGCACTATATTACTGGGCTCTGGCTGGCACTATATTACTGGGCTCTGACTGGCATAATATTCCTGGGCTCTGAGTGGCACTATATTACTGGGGATATGGCTGGCACTATATTACTGGGCTCTGGCTGGCACTATATTACTGGGCTCTGGCTGGCATAATATTCCTGGGCTCTGACTGGCACACTATTCCTGGTATCTGACTGGCACACTATTCCTGGTATCTGACTGGCATAATATTCCTGGGCTCTGACTGGCATAATATTCCTGGGCTCTGACTGGCACACTATTCCTGGTATCTGACTGGCATAATATTCCTGGGCTCTGACTGGCACAATATTCCTGGGCTCTGACTGGCACAATATTCCTGGGCTCTGACTGGCCCTATATTACTGGGCTCTGACTGGCATAATATTCCTGGGCTCTGACTGGCATAATATTCCTGGGCTCTGAGTGGCACTATATTACTGGTATCTGACTGACACAATATCCCTGGGCTCTGACTGGCATAATATTCCTGGGCTCTGACTGGCATAATATTCCTGGGCTCTGACTGGCATAATATTCCTGGTATCTGACTGGCATAATATTCCTGGGCTCTGACTGGCATAATATTCCTGGGCTCTAATTGGAACACTATTACTGGGCTCTGACTGGCACTATATTACTGGTATCTGACTGGCAAAATATTCCTGGGCTCTGACTGGCACAATATTCCTGGGCTCTGACTGGCACAATATTCCTGGGCTCTGACTGGCATAATATTACTGGTATCTGACTGGCACTGTATTACTGGTATCTGACTGGCACAATATTCCTGGTATCTGACTGGCATAATATTCCTGGGCTCTGACTGGCATAATATTCCTGGGCTCTAATTGGCACACTATTACTGGGCTCTGACTGGCACTATATTACTGGTATCTGACTGGCACAATATTCCTGGGCTCTGACTGGCACAATATTCCTGGGCTCTGACTGGCACTATATTACTGGGCTCTGACTGGCATAATATTCTTGGTATCTGACTGGCACTGTATTACTGGTATCTGACTGGCACAATATTCCTGGGCTCTTACTGGCACAATATTACTGGGCTCTGACTGGCACACTATTACTGGGCTCTGACTGGCACTATATTCCTGGTATCTGACTGGCATAAAATTACTGGGCTCTGAGTGGCACAATATTTTTGGGCTCTGACTCGCACAATATTACTGGCATCTGACTGGCACAATATTACTGGGCTCTGAATGGCATAATATTCCTGGTATCTGACTGGCACAATATTACTGGGCTCTGAGTGGGACAATACTACTGGGCTCTGAATGGCACAATATTCCTGGTATCTGACTGGCACACTATTACTGGGCTCTGAGTGGCACAATATTACTGGGCTCTGAGTGGGACAATACTACTGGGATCTGAGTGGGACAATATTACTGGTATCTATAATTGTAAGATTGTCACCTCGTGGTGCTCCTGTGTGTTGCATAATTAATGGCGGTCCCATGTGTGCATAATTATGGGGCACTTGTGTGTGGCATATTTATTGGGCCCCATGTGTGGCATAATTAAGGGACTCTTTTGTGTGGCGTAATTAAGGGACTCTTTTGTGTGGCATAATTATGGGGCACCTGTGTGTGTGTGGCATAATTATGGGGCACCTGTGTGTGTGGCATAATTAATTGGGCAGAGGTGAGGCATAAATAGTGGGGCTCTGGTGTGGCATAATTTATGGGGCTCTGGTGCTGCATAAGTTATGGGGCTCTGGTGTTGAATAAGTTATGGGGCTCATGTGTGTGGCATAGTTATGGGGCTCCTGTGTGTGGCATAGTTAATAGGCCATCTAACTGGCATTACTAAGGAATCTGTTTGGCATTGTATGGAGGGAATCTAGGGGGGTGACACCATGAGTTTCCGCACCGGGTGACACCAACCCTAGTGACACCCCTGTCTCTCTCTCTCCCTCCTCCCCATATATGTTCTCTCTCTCTCCCCCATATCTGTTCTCACTCCTCCCCTGTATCTGTTCTCTCTCACTTTCCTCCCCCATATCTGTTCTCCCTCCTCCTCCTTCCCATATCTGCTCTCTCCCTTTCCTCCCCCATATCTGTTCTCTCTCCCCCTCCTCCCCATATTTGTTCTCTCTCTCCCTCCTTCCCATATCTGTTCTCTCTCCCCCTCCACCCGATATCTGTTTTCTCTCCCCATCTCTGTGCTCTCCCCCCCTTCACCCCATATCTGTTCTCTCTCTCTCTCCCCCTCCTTCTCATATCTGTTCTCTCTCACCCCCTCCTTCCCCATATATGTTCTCTCTCTCTCCCCCTCCTTCCCCATATATGTTCTCTCTCTGTCCCCCTCCTCCCCATATCTGTTCTCTGTCCCCCTCCTCCCCATTTCAGTTCTCTCCTCCCCTCCTCTGTTCTCTCCTCCCCTCTCCTCTGTTCTTTCTTCCCCTCGCCTCTGTGCTCTCCTCCCCCTCCTCAGTTCTCTTCCCATCTCCTCCCCCCTCCTCTGTTCTCTCCTCCTTTCTCCTCCCCCTCCTCTGTTCTCTCCTCCCCCTCCCATTGTTACTTACAGGGAGGGGGCAGAGCTAACCGGATGTGAGGTGAAGCTCCGCCCCCACGCTATGAAGTAGAGCCGAGTCTGCTTCACTGGGAGCTATGAGCAGCATAAGTAAGTGGAGGCCAGCACGGAGGATTAGGTCTCCACAACATCTGAGCCCTGGGGACACGGCGACTGAGAGGTTCTAATCTCATCAACGGATGGCCAGCGGTAAGAGTGGGGAGCAGCGTGGGAGGCTGGGAGTCGACTGACCCGTCGGCCATTTGGTGAGTCAACATCTGGTCCAAAGCAGGGAGCTGGAGGGGTCAGAGGTAGAGTGGAGAGTCCCGGGAAGCAGCCTTTGCAGTCTAAGGTTCAGGTTACGGCTAGGGGGAGTTTTCCCTGGCCAATTTATCCGGGAGTGATTAATCATTTGTGCCAAGTGAATCGGAGGATGGGGAGGCAGCAGAGGCATATCAATCCAGATCTCCTGACAGGCTGGGAGGACAGTCCATCAGGCCTGTGCAGGATAGAGCAGCTGCCCAGGGCAGTTCCAAGAGTTACTCCGGAGGACAGGTAACAGCTGGGCATGGCAGCAGCCACTACTGAGGGCATACTCATCCGCGGCCAAAAAAGAGGAAAGTGACCAGTGATCTGGCCGTCATGGGCAAGTGTCTCTAAAATCTAGGTCTAGAATTTCCCCTGATCCTCCTAATCTGTCTTCTCAGGGCCCCAGGTGTAGAGTTATTGCTTCCCGGCGTAAGGGGGTTCGTCCTTCATCAGGTTTGCAGAGACCAGGGTGTTCCCCTATGGTTGTAGCGCAGCAATCGCACATTACTTCTTCCCCTGCAGGTTATCGTAGGGGATCTGGTCCAGTAGCCAAGGATTCTTTTAGCCATAGCAGCTCCCGGGGGTCTGAGGTGTTGGGCGGGGGTTCTCCTAGTTTTGTTAGAGGGTAGAGTCATTAGGGGGGGGGTTTCCCAGTCGGGAATTGGCATGATTGGCAGCATGATGGGGAACTGGAAGGTCATACAGCACTCCCAAGTTTGCCTTCTTCTTCCAGGAGGGATTCCAGTGTCGGCCGGCATCCGGATTGTCACAGTGCACCGGGGACAGCAGCCAGACGGCTGGCTTCGACAACAAGGAATCGGGAGTCAGTTGAATCAAGGCATGGGACAGCAGCCGGAAGGTCAGCTTCAACAACAAGGAATCAGGAGGCGGGTGACTGAAGACATGCAGCATCTGAAAGATTGACTGGTGAGAAAAGCTTAAATACATCCCGTTCTGTCACCCTTAGGATTTCGGGTTCTGCAGGGGGGGAGGGGGGTCGATAGTTTGGTAGAAGGTTTACAGGATTTTTTGCAGTCCTGGGGTAGAGATTCCAAGGGAAAAGAAAGAATTTCATCGGAAGCTAGGGCTGGGGAAAAGGAGGTGTCAGACGACAAAGGGGCAGCCTTAACCAGCAATACACAGGAATTAGCCAGTAATATTGGATCCGCAGAGCCTAGATTGTCACTAGCAAGTGGGGTTTCAGTAAAATGGAGCAGTATTGCTTATACAGAGGAATTGATTGAGGGAGTTTCCGAGAGGGCTGGGCAGAATTATTACATGTCTTGTTCTGGACCCCTTGGGGTTCATTTGAAGATTGGGAAAGGAGATTTTGTTGAGATCTTTTCCTTACTTCCTATGGAAGAACCGGTAGATCTCATGGAAGAGGATAAGAAGGAGGATAAGGTCAAAAAAGAGGAAGAGGAGCATAAGAGACGGTACAGGAAGATTCCTAAGACATTTGGTAATCGGCTTAGGGGTTTTTGCATTTTAGCTAGTGTCATTGGGGAAAAAACCCTGTAAAAATGCTTTGCCCTTTTTTGTTATCTCGATGGTATTTGGGATGCTTATCGGGTGTATGGGGGCTTGCCTGGTGGAGATATGACGAGCAATTTCGTCAACGCCTGGCAGTTAACCATACATTACAATGGGATCAGATGGAGCTTACACTATGGCTTAAAATCATGATGGCCCAGAAGGCTTCGCCCTTTCCTGCGGAGTCCAGCGGGAGCTCCACAGCTTCTTTGTCGGCCACCGGCAAGAAGGGAGCTTGCTGGCTGTTTAATGTCCTGTAGATTCCGGCATGAGTTTAACGGTTGTGGGGGAGCCCACAGTTATGCAAAGTGTTTTAAAAGGGGGAAGTCAGGAAACGCTGGTAGTCAATTGGGAGGAAAGGGGGATAACTCCGGTGAGGCGAGATGCGATGCTGCTGTGGCTAAGACTTTACGGTAAGCGGGAGGTTGCATTCTTCCTAGATCAGGGGTTCTTGGAAGGGTTTAGGATACCATTTCTTCCCAGAGACCAGGTGGTGTCTCTTCGTAATCTCAAATCAGTCTTGGAATTTCCAGAAGTAGTGAGGGAAAAACTGGGAAAGGAAGTTATTCTGGACTGCATGGTGGGCCTTTGGATAATCTGGGGTGTCTCCTTTGGGGATTGTGCCAAAGTGGGAGGCGGGAAAATGTAGGTTAATTCATTACCTGTCCCACCCCAAAGGTTGGTAAGTCAATGATGATATAGATCGTGAACTGTGTTCAGTATCTTATACATCATTCCATAACGCGGTGGATATGGTTAGGGACGCAGGTTCAGGGGCACTTATGGCAAAAGTGGACATTGAGTCTGCTTTTTGCCTGCTACCAGTACCCCCTGAGTGCCATCATCTTTTGGGTTGTTGGTTCAAACGGGAATTTTATGTTAACCTTTGCCTACCACGGGGATGTTCCATCTCTTGCACTCATTTCGAGAAATTCAGATCTTTCTTGGAATCTTGGGTGGTAAAGATGGAGTCAAGTTGCACGTCTATCGTCCATTATTTGGACGATTTTCTGTGTGTGGGTCCCCAAGTGTCTGCATATTTTGCGTACTATGCAAATGATTGCAAGATCATTTGGTTTACCATCAGCTGTCGAAAAGACGCAGGGCCCAACCACTTGTCTCAGTTTCCTGGGTTTGGAGATTGATTCTGTAGCAAGTATTTGCAGGTTACTGGAGGACAAATTGGCCTCTCTGAGGGAAGCACTGTCAGGGGTAAAACAGGCAACAAAGGTTCCATTGCGCAAAATGCAATAGCTCATAGGGAAGTTAAACTTTGCTTGCTGGATCATTCTGGCAGGAAGGTTTTCATCAGGTCCCTCTCACAGTCTATCATCCAGGATTTCCTGAGGGTTACGCGGGCAATGAGAGCAGATCTCATGGTTTGGGAGGTTTTCCTTAAGAAATTCAATGGTCGGGCTGGGAATTCAGGAGGGTATAGAAAAGGCATTATTTTTGTTGGGTGGGGTAGTCTCGCACGAATAAGGGATTATCGGCCGTGCCTGTGGTGGTAGCTTTCTCCTGGGGGTGGTCTATGGCCTAATTTTCAGGTTGGTAGCCTTGGTATGGCTTGGCGTGAGGTTGGAGCGGAAGGGGCGCTCTTTACCTAAAACGGTGGGCTGGACAGATGGAGCTGTTCAGCCTTAGGGATCTGTTTGGCTGACAAACCCCTGGGAGCAAGCTCGGGTTTTAAAAATGTTAAAATGTTATAGTATATAGTTATCTTATGGTTATTAATTATGTAAATTAAGTATTAAAAGGTAATTGTGTTATGTATGTTAACATTTTATTTCATTTATGGTGGTCATTGTCAATGCCTTTTTATTGTGTTACAGTTATCAGAATGCAATGTTTATGGTCGAGTTGGCAATGACAATGTGTGTTTTATATGAATAAAATAATAAAATGACTGTGGCCTTTTCTATCCACTAAGTCTGCGCCATGTGTATGTTGTCAATGGTAAGATACAAGATACTTCAACTGTCATGTACATGCGCCCCATTTTTGGAGTACTAGGATCATTATGACGGCTGGTTTTCTCACCTTTTTTGGTTGGTCAGCAAATTCTGAAAGTCCAGGCTTCAGAGACTCAAATACTTCCCCCTGGAGCTGCAGTGGAGACCCTGATAGAACACCCCCCAAACAATTGATTTAGTAAAGTGTGTAATTCAGATCAATACACATCATTTCATATGAAAGTAACAGAGGAGCATCAAATAGTCTATTTAATCCTTCTCCACAGAGTGTTATTCTAATATGAAACTGTGTAAGATAGTGTGTTTCTTTTTCTTTTATACAACTCTGTTTGGGTTACATATAAAAGTTTCACTGTGGGAAAAATTATGAGATTCTAGCACATTTAGTAGCTTCCTATAAAATGGTTTCCATCAGAAAAAAATGCATTTGCCAGTTACATCGAAAAGTGTAATTTTATTATTATTATTACAGGTTGAGCATCCTTTATCCGAAATGCTTGAGACCAGATGTTTTTTGCATATCTGATCATTTCGGATAATGGATCGTTTTCGCCATAAGATATATTAAAGCCTCTCAGTACTTTTGAAATATAGTACTATCAATGCTGGCTAGATGGACCGAATGCCGACACATTCTATGTTTCTAATGCAAATGCTGGATAAAAAAAATAACTCAATTTTACTGTGATGTAGCTGTCACGTGAGGCCTCGTTGGGAACCTGCTGGTGGTGTGTCAGGCCTGCACATATTCTATTGTATTACCCTTTGTGGGCATGGGGGAATCTGAGCATGCACAGAAAAAGCTATATATTGCAATTCTTGTCATACATTCAAGTTACACCTTAATTTCTGTATCAAAGTACCTCCAAATCGCATTACAGTACCAGTGGATCCTTGTTTGAAGGTGTAAATGTGTATTCGGGTCCCAGTGCTACCTGCATCTAATACAATGCCATAGACTGTGTTAGTGGAATTCTTCACTCCAATAGACTTTAGATCATCAATGGGTTCTGCTTCCGACAAGCAGCAGCCATAACAAGAGATTGCCAGGATCACATAGATTACCCATGTTGTGGATAGCAGTGAGATCAAACAGCTCATCTTTTTACAAGATCTCCTGTAAGCCAAAGAGAAAACGGTCAATTTACCTACATTGAAACCAAAGACAGTCTCCACCACAGCTCTGACATAGTGTGGCCTGGTTCCATAGGCTTTGTCCAAAGTAGAATGTTCATGACAATTGAGAGACCGTCTACTGCACACAAAGAGGGAATCATAGCTCCACAACCCCTAACCCAAGGTTACATTAATTATGCTGATGTACCTTTAAGGGAAGATTAAATAGAAATTTGCTGATGTCTCTGTATTATCAGGGGAGAGTGAACCTTACACCTTGGGTGTAAAGGAAAGATTGAGTCCGAGGTCAAATTAAATTGTGTGTGTTGTTTTTTGCTGTATTGTATTTCTGTTGAGGTCACATTTTGTTAACAAAGATTTTCAGACAATGCTGTAAACCGGTTTAATAATCTTCAAAGCTTATTGTTTATTGTAAATCCTTATACGCCTGTTGAGGTAAGGTTCTCAGTTGAGAGCAAATGACACCTTAAAACATAGGTGAATCACAAAATCAAGTATTGGAGAGAACAAGTACTTCTTTAGATGTGTCCACTGTAATATTGCTTGGTTGTGTCGGGAGAGATATTAGCAGTAGAAAGAGGGAAGTGCTCATGCCATTGTACAGAGCACTGGTGAGACCTCACTTGGCATATTGTACGCAGCACTGGAGACTGTATCTCCAGAAGGATATTCGGCTTCCCTGCAGTGTGACACGGAAGTGCCTACAGGTCACGTGACCAGCGCGCTGACGTCATACGCGCGCCGGGTCACGTGACCTGTCGGCACAACCGCCTGGGAGCCAGACAGGCAGCATGGAGGAGACCATGCTGCCTGCCACTAACCACCAGGGAAAGGTAAGTGCTGGGGAGATGGGGGGGATGTACTGGGGAAATTGGCAGGGGCTTATTAATAACAAATAACACTGGCATATTATTGGGAAAATTGGCTGGGCATATTAAATGGCAAATAACACTGGCATATTATTAGGCAAATTGGCAGGGGCATGTTAAATGGCATATACCACTGGCATATTATTGGGCAAATTAGCAGGGGCATATTAAATGGCAAATAACACTGGCATATTATTGGGCAAATTGGCAGGGGCATATTAAATGGCAAATAACACTGGCATATTATTGGGCAAATTGGCTGGGGCATATTAAATGGCAACTAACAATGGCATGTTATTGGGCAAATTGGCTGGGGCATATTAAATTGCAAATAACACTGGCATATTATTGGGCAAATTGGCGGGGGCATATTAAATGGCAAATAACACTGGCATATTATTGGGCAAATTGGCTGGGGCATATTAAATGGCAACTAACAATGGCATATTATTGGGCAAATTGGCTGGGGCATATTAAATGGCAAATAACTGGCATATTATTGGGCAAATTAGCAGGGCATATTAAATGACAAATAACACTGGAATATTATTGGGCAAATTGCCTGGGACACATTAAATGGCAACACTGGCATATTATTGGGCAATTGCCTGGGGCATATTAAATGGCAACTAACACTGGCATATTATTGGGCAAATTGCCTGGGGCATATTAAATGGCAACTAACACTGGCATATTATTTGGCAAATTGGCTGGGGCATATTAAATGGCAACTAACACTGGCATATTATTGGGCAAATTGGCTGGGGCATATTAAATGGCAACTAACACTGGCATATTATTGGCCAAAATAATGGCAAATAATATTGGCAATGTGTATGTAATGGGGTGATGGAGGCATGTAAATGGGGTGATGGGGCATGTCCTTGGTGTGCAACGTGGGTTATGGGTCATGTTGTGGGTGTGCATCGTGGGTAGGGGGGGTGCCCAAATTTTGTCTGCCTAGGGCAGCACAAAACCAAGATACACCACTGGGGGGGAGATAGAGGAGAGAACACTGATGGGGGGGAAGAGGAGAGAACACTGATGGGGGGGAAGAGGAGAGAACACTGATGGGGGGGAGAGAGGAAAAAACACTGATGGGATGGGAGAGAGGAGAGAACACTGATGGGGGAGAGAGAGGAGAGAACACGTATTGGGGAGAAGAGAGAACACTGAAGGGAGGAGAAGAGAGAACACTGACGGTGGGGGAGAGAGGAGAGAACACAGACGAGGGAGAGGAGGAAAATAGACAGCTAATGGGAAGAGGAAAGACACATACATGTTTAGAGGGACAAAGAGACAGTCATAGGAGGTAGAGAATAGAGAGAGACATGGGAAGGGGAGAGGAGAGAGACATAAATGGGAATGGAGAAGAGAGAGACATAAATGGGATGGTAGAGGAGAGACAGACAGACATGGGTTGGCAGAGGAGAGATAGACAAAGATGGGATGGCAGAGGAGAGACAGACAGATATGGGATGGCAGAGAAGAGACAGACAGATATGGGAAGGGGAGAGGAGACAGACAGACATGGGAAGGGAGAGGAGAGAGACATAAATGGGAAGGGAGAAGAGAGAGACATAAATGGGATGGTAGAGGAGAGACAGACATACATGGGTTGGCAGAGGAGAGACAGACAAACATGGGACTGCAGAGGAGAAACAGACAGATATGGGATGGCAGGAGAGACAGACAGACATGGGAGAGGAGAGACAGACAGACATGGGATGGGAGAGACAGAGAGATGGGAAATGAGAGGAGAGACAGACGGACATGGGATAGAAGAGGATACATAGACGGACATGGGAAGGAAGAGGAGAGAAACGGACATGGAAGGAAGAGAGACAGAGGGACATGGGGAGTGAGAGGAGTGCGACAGACATGGGAAGGGAGAGGAGCGTGACAGAAGGACATGAGAGAGATGAAAAGACAGACGGACATGGGAGAGAGGATGAAATATGAGAAAGGCTGTAGGAGGAAATATGAGAAAGGGGGTAGATGATAGAAACATTTAAATACATAAAGGGATTTAATAAGCTAAAGGGGGAGAGTACATTTAAAAGTACATTTAAAATAATAAAAGCTACCGCAACAATAGGACATAGTCTTAAATTAGAGGGGCAAATGTTTAAAAGTAATATCAGGAAGTATTACTTTACTGAAAGGATAGTGGATGCATGGAATAGTCTTCCAGTGTAAGTGGTAGAGATAAACACAGGGAAGGAGATTAAGCATGCGTGGGATAAGCATAAGGTTATCCTAGATATAAGATATATACATACTTGAAAACAATAGAAATCTCAGTGTATCCTTCCTGGTAAATTACTTTATTTATAAATGAATAAGGACGGACTAATAAAAGTTTTCAGAAAATTACTTTTTACCAAACTAGGATTTCTACATAGCTGTTGGTATCAGATTAGCAAGCTTTTGGACGGGTTGTGGAATGCATGGTGCAAGCAAGAGACATAGTTACATGTTATGTAGAGGTGTTTGTTCCTCTAGTAGTGTCTCTGCAGTAAAATAATTGCACACTTAGGCACTTATACAAATTAATTTGATCTCAGATAGGAAAAGCATTACCATGCTAAATGGTAAACAAAGTGATACATTCTTAGTAAATGTCTGATAGATCACTTAGTTTCTCAGCTACAGCTATCAGGTAGAGTTTCCATGAAAGAGCTTATTGCTGCACTGTTTTTGCCTGTATTTATAACTATTCTAGAAATTTAACATTACCAGCAACAGTTAAAAGTTTGATTATCTATGCTATTACTAAGTGTGACCAGAATAACATGTGAACCTGTATAGCAAAGTATTAGGTAGGCTGAAGCTCAATTTCACCAGGTCACACAACATTGTATTACATCACTCAATGTACATCACATAACCTCATCCCCTACTGTCCCCACCCACAAATGAAAAATTAAATTGTCACTCAAAGCAAGATTTTAGTTGAGAGTCAAGTCAGATAAAAGTCTAAAATAAAGACACGCCAGGGTGATTGCCTGCTGAAACTTGTTAACTGAATGCCTCCGTTATATAATAATAATGAAACCTACTTCCCAGAAAGTGAATTGAGATCTTTGACTGACACTATATGTTGACTTTTGGTACAGTCATATGGAGGGTAACCTTATGATCCTGGGCTTGAGGAATGCTCATACAGCTGGTTGTAGAGACAGTTGGTTCCCTGGCTCCAAAAACTCCAGGGACCCCTCTAATAAGTTAATGCATCTTTGAAAATTACAATATTCACCACTGAGTGGGCCTGTATATCTTGGCTCATTGGTATCATTAGCAGGCTATTACCAGCCTATGGTTTGGTATTTTGGTAACCTCCATATCAAGGGGCCTAGTGGAAATGTCTCTAATCGTCACAAATTAGACACAATAAACACCTCTATATTTTCTCTTCGTGACCTGTTATGCTATCTCCACACTACTTACATCAAATGTCTCCTTGTCCCGGGGTATTTTTTCCACCAACCAGCAGTTCAAATGCCACACATTGTTAGTTACCTTCCTGCTGAGTTTCTTCAGTGACTGGGCAACACAAAATAACTCTATATGACAGTACTTTGGTCTTCTGGATAGCCCAATTCCTCCTCCGCCAAAATCTCTCTCCCCTCTTACACACACTGCCTTATTTCACACATGTTAAATGTAATTAGTTATTGCATAAAAGTACTATAATAATAGGCTACTAAGCTAGTAACTTCACACAGAGTTTGCCAATGTCATTGACAGTTAATATTTGTACAGAGAGATGCTGTCTAAAGTTCAGTGTGTCCACAGGTTAGGGGCACGGTTCAGGCTGGTTTATCTCCCTACACAGTGATACTTAATTACTTAGTGTATATTCACATTTAGAGTTACATGTTTAGCATTATTCTTAGACTTACCTGGTACATGTCAAGCATACAAGGAACCACATTCTGCAAATGATGCAGTATGTGGTTCCACAGTAAGAAAGATGCCACCACACACGCAATCATAAGGGAAACAATTCTATTATTTCTAAATGATTGCAGTTAATTATATCATCCATCAAATAAATAACTTTATTTGGACATAGAGAGGTCGACCCAATGTGCGCCAATTTTAGGATCCGAAATTGTGACTCCAAAGTCCGGGCATGTTTGTGTCACATCTGCAATAGGAAAAACAAAATCATGCTACTTAGATAGCTACAATGTGCATTCAATAAGTCTGCAATTCTGAAATCAAAGGCGATCCACACTGATAAATACCAACACGATTAGCCAAAATGCACTGAGACGTCTATGTGGAGGACTTTGGCTTTTTGGGGGGCATTTGTGAGGACTTTGGCTATAACGAATATAGCCAAATTCCTCCCATAGAAGTCAGTGGGAGGACTTGAGCTATAGCCGAAATAGCCAAAGGCCTCCAGAAATGACTCAAAGTGTAATACAAATCATTTAAAATAATAATTATTAAAAAATAACATGATACATTAATTGACTACATAAAAATAAAGTAAATACTAATATTGTCAGGGTTCTACCCTGACCTCTTAACTCATGCATTTAAAAATAACCATTGTTGTGCTTATATACCTCCTTCCTCCTCTAGAGGCCTCCCTACCTTTGTTTTCATGTATTACCTCCCCTCTGTTGGTGTTAAGCGGGCTCGTTAACTTTGTGCAACACACCCCAGTTAAATACCTGCAGTTTATTGCAAACAGTGCTTTTGCATTGAAGTTGGATGCCTGACTTCTGAGAGCTGCTTCTTTTGTTCCTGATCCTCTGTATAAAGCTCATTTTGAATTTCTACTTTGTGCAGGAACTGTGAAACTGAACCTGGAAGGCTCAACCAGCCGCAGGATGTTTTTCAGCATCTCCTGAGACCCTTTGACTCCAGCAATATTTCTTCAACTAAGTTGCTCCCTTAAAGGGCATACTCCCTGAAGCAGGGAGGCTTCAGTCACCCTCTCTAGGGTGTTACTGCTTAGTTACACTTCTCAGGCCTCACCCTTATCTATGGCCTCACCCCTTGTTTAACTCTCTCTTCCCCTCCCACTGCTTTGTCTACAGTCCCTGCAAGAGCTTAAATGGCAAAATACTGACTTATTGAGTGGCAAAATATTACTAGCATATTGACCAACTGCTTCCAACCACCCTCCATATTACATTAGACCAGGATATCATGCTTGTGAGGGTAGGTGGGGCGAGTGGGAGATATTGTCGGGGGGGGGGGGGGGGGGGCAGAAAGTTTGTTCAGTAAGGGGCTCTGAAATTCCTGGTGGCAGCCCTGGTTCCTACTCAAAGCCCTTTTCCAAATCCAAAGTTTCTTGCTAAAGTCCCCTTTTGTCTCTGCTTCAGTCCTTATTCCAATCCTTATTTCTTTGTTTCTAAAGCTGTTCTCACCCTGCACAATGAATAACAACATGCAACCAGCCACCTCCTCTATCCCTGCACTGAAACTCCTACCTGATCTGGTAAAGGCCCTGACAAATATAATATATTCATGTGAAAATTGTTGTGTTTTAAATATGTTTACTTTAATTCTACGCTTTTTTACTCAATTCTCCAACTAAAAAAGGGAGAATTGATGGGTGCGAATTAAGTGTATGTTTGGCATATATTCGGTAGCTGAAAATCAATGTTTTTCATAGCGAAACTGTCATGATCCGCATGCTTCCGATGCTTCGGTTTCTGAACGGCCTAAACAGACGATTCAGGAAATCCAGGAAATTTGGCTAACTTGCCCGATCCTAATCTATTTTGGACCAGACCAGTCTATATTTTGTAGACCCTTGAAAGAACAGGAATGCAGGTCTTGCCTGGTTCATCCCCAAATTGCCTCCATTTTTTCAATCATTATTCCTTTTATTTCACACCTTTTTCCCTCATGAGGAAAAAAGAGATATCTTTATAGGAAGAAAGAGGAGGGGTGGGGATGTCAAATGTAAGTGCTATGTATCAAATAAATATATGCAATATTTGTACTCACATATGTTTCATTAAACGTTATTGTGTACAGTTTTATTTTAAAAACAAATGTGGTGGCAGAATGGGCATTTAGCATACATATAAAAATATGTGGGGTGATGTCATTATATACTATGGAAATAAATATATATAATACGAATATGGTGCATTTGATGTATATAAAATACTGTTGTTTGTAAACACAATGCATATGACATTTTGGTTGAAGGTCTATATATATTATGCAGTAACATCATATAGGAGTAGTGCATGTATTTATCATGTATATATAGAGAAGTATATGTGTGGTGCCTAGTTATCATATATATAAACATGTAAAAAGGTTGCTGCATGTTTTATTATACATAATAATATATACAAAGTGTAGTCTGTGTCAGCTATATAAACATATATGGAGGTATGCTTACTAATGTGGGCAAATTAGCAATGGACGGGCAGAATATTTAAAATGGTGTTTAAGGTTTTCTGAAAAGGTAGTGGTGTAAGTAGTGTAAGTAACATATTAACATGTCTCAACCTGGCCAATCATTTACATGCAGATTCAAATAAGTGCAAAGTACAGCCTCACTTAATACTATGCACCAAGTTTTTTTGACCTGGGTTGGGGCATTGGTCCACGATTGGGCCCCTATTGCTGAGTGAGCAATCAGAATTTACTGAATACCTGTGATGATAATTATTAGTGTTTCACTTGATCATTATCATAATTTCCTGCATCATAAGGAATCATAATTCTTAATGGGCAAACATTCAAAGTCTAAAATAAAGTAGGGTTACAGCACCCAAGAGGTAAAATTGTAATATATTGAAGATGTCTGGTCACTAGAGTTGCCACCTCACCCATTTTTTACCTACCACATATAACTATTCTATACTGCTCTGTAATTTGAAGAAGTCATATGTTACCATAAGGAAATCAGTAAACTAATTAACATGGTTCTGAGGAATCTGATCCTTTATTCATTAATTAACTGTTTACTGCAGGGAGCCACAGTAATATTTACAACAGTAAATATTCAATTTGTTTGACTGAGCAGTTGGAAGGTGAGGTAGGGAGTGGATAGGAGTTTTATGTAAGGCAGGGTGGGAAACTTGATTAACATCATTATATAATGGGGTTTGTAGGGATTTGTTGGAAGGCCTGGAAAGTGAAGAGTTATGAGAGGCTTCAGTCAGGCCAGTTGTCAGGGCCGTCTTTAAGGCGGGCCAAACGGGGAAGCTGCCCCAGGCCCAGTTACTCCTGGGGGGGCCCAAGACAGTTGCCCCCTGCCCTCGCATGTCCTCTTCACAGCGCATCCCGCTGCTGAACTTTTTTTTCCGGCAAGCCGCATCTGCTGGATTCAGCTGCTTGAAAAAAAAAAGTAAAAAAAAAATAAGATCATTGCCACCGCATATGACAGTACATCATATCCGGTGGCTGTATTTCCCTCCTCGGTGCAGGAAGGAAGACTGCACAGAGGAGAAGTCCAGAGCAACCAGGAAGTGAGTACTGGGGAACGGGGGGAGGAGGGGATATATAATGAGCACATTAACATTGGCATATCATTAACCCCTTCGTGACAATGGACGTGTCAGGCACATCCTGTGGTGAAACAAGCGGTTCTCGCGATCAACGATAAAACCGCTTTAATGGTGCTGATCTATTGCCTCTCTGGGGCACCCACGGAGTGATCGTGGGCACCATACTGACGGAGCAGCATGTCCACTTGTGCCATACGTGCCCCTGAACCTGCATCTCTAACCATGTCCACCGCCTTATTGAACGATGTATAAGATACCTAACACAGTTCACGATCTATATCAACATTGACTGACCGGCCTTTGGGGTGGGCCAGGCGATGAACTAACCTAATCTTGCCTGCCTCCCGTTTTGGTACAACCCCCAAAGGAGACACCCGCAAATTATCCAAAGGCATGGATGGAAAGGGGCCCGCCATGTGGCCCAGACTAACCTCCTTCCCAAGTTTTTCCCTTACTACTCCCGGAAATTCCAAGGCTGATTTGAAATTACGAAGAGACACCACCGGGTCCCTGGGAAGAAATGGTATGCTAAACCCTTCCAAAAAACCCTGATCTAGGAAGGATGCAACCTCCCGCTTACCGTAAAGTCTTAGCCATGGCAGAATCGCGTCTCGCCTCACCGGAGTTATCCACCTTTCCTCCCAATTGGCTACCAGACTTCCCCTTTTTAAAACACTTTGCGTAACAGTGGGCTCCCCCACAACTGTTACGCTCATGCCTGAATCTACAGGACACCCCCCATTTGCATCGGCTGTCAATAAACAGCCAGCAAACTCCCTTCTTGCCGGCGGCGGACGAAGAAACTGTGGAGCTCCCGCTGGCCCCCGCAGGAAAGGTGCAAAGCCTTCTGGGCCATCATGATTTTAAGCCATAGCGTAAGCTCCATCTGATCCCACTGTAATGTATAGTTGACTGCCAGGCGTTGACGAAATTGCTCGTCGTATCTACACCATACAAGCCCCCCATACACCCAATAAGCGTCCCAAATACCATCAAGATAACAAAAAAGAGCAGATTATTTTTCCAGGGCATTTTCCCCAATGACACTAGCTAAAATGCAAAACCCCCTAAGCCATTAATGTCTTAGGAATCTTCCTGTACGTCTCTTACGCTCCTCCTCCTCTTTTTTGACCTTATCCTACTTTTTAGCCTCTTCCTTGCGATCTACCGGTTCTTCCATAGGAAGTAAGGAAAAGATCTCAACTAAAGCTCTTTTCCAAATCTTGTCTCTTACCTCGGTCTTCAAATGAACCATAATGGGTCCAGCAAAAGACATGTAATAGTTCTGCCTAGCCCTCTCGGAGACTCCCTCAATCAATTCCTCTGTATCGGCAATACTGCTCCCTTTTACTGAAACCCCACTTGCTAGCGACAAACTAGACTCAGCGGACCCAATGTTACTGGCTAATACCTGTGTATTGCTGGCTACAGCTGCCCTTTTGTCGTCTGACACCTCATTTTCCCAAGCCCTAGCTAATGATGAATTTTTTTTCCCTTCTCTTAGAATCTATACCCCAGGACTGCCTGTAAACCTTCTACCAAACTAGCGACCCCCCCCCCCCCTTCCCCCAGCAGAACCCGAAATCCTAGGGGAGACAGAGCGTGATGTATTTAAGCTTTTCTCACCAGTCAATCTCGTGGATGATGCATGCCTTCGGTCACCCCTGCCGCACTGCGATTATCCCAATGTCGGCCGACACTGGAATCTCTCCTGGAAGAAGAAGGCAAACTGGGGCGTGCTGTTTGAATTTCCGGTTCCCCATCATGACGCCTGTGCACTATTCCTGACTGGGAAATGCCTATCGCCCGATAAGGGCTTAGCAGTAGACCTTCTATCACGCCTAAGACTCGGAGTGGAAACTGACCGTGAATGAGTATGAGATGACCTGAGCCCCCTTAAATGACTACGCCCTCTAACAAAACTAGGAGAACCCCCGCTCAACACCTCAGACCCCCGGGAGCTGCTGCGGATAAAATAATCCCTGGCTACTGGACCAGACTCCCTATGATAAACTACAGGGGAAGAACTACGCCTGAGCTACACCCATAGAGGAACAAGGAACACCCTGGTCGCTGCAAACCTGATGATGCCAAACCCCCTTACGCCGGGATGCAATCTCTCTACACCTGGGGCCCTGAGGAGACAGATTAGGAGGATCAGGGGAAATTCTAGACCTAGATTTTGGAGACACTTGCCTATGAAGGGCCGGATGCCTGGTCACGTTCCTCTTATTTGGCTGCGGATGGGTACGCCCTCGGCCATGGCTGCCGCCTTGACCAGTTACCTGTCCTCCAGAGTAATTCTTGGAACTGCCCTGGGCACCTGATGGCCTGTCCTCCCAGCCTGTCAGAAGACCCGGATTGATATGCCTCTGCTGCCTCCCCATCTTCCGCTTCACTGGGCACAAATAATTGATCACTCCCAGATAAATTGGCCATTGCAAATTCCCCCCAAGCCGTAACCTGAACCTTAGACTGCAAAGGCTGCCTCCTGGGACCCGCCACTCTACCTCTGACCCCCTTCAGCTCCCTGCTTCGGCCCAGATGTGGACTCATCAAATGGCCGACATGCCAGTTGACTCCCAGCCTCTGCCTGATCCTCCAGGTGCCGCTCCAGGCTGCTCCGCCTCCCTGCAGCCGTAGTCTCCACACCTTGTATCCCTTCACGTCCTGAGGCCTGGTCCCCTGCAGCCTTCCCGGATCGTGGTGCTCTTCCAGGACCTCCGTCTGCACTCTGACGTGAATCTTGGCCTGGGGATTGGTCCCCTGTGGCCCTCCCTCTGCTTGATGTTCTGGCCTGTCCCCGCTGCTCCCCACTCCTACCGCTGGCCATCCGTTGATGAGATGAAGAAATCCTCTCAGTCGCCGTGTCCCCTGGGCTCAGACGTTGTGGAGGCCTAATCCTCCGTGCTGGTCTCATAGAAGCCCGGCCTGCATCACCTGCTCCAGCCACTAGACGGCTCAGCTCCCGCTGGGCCCACGCTACTCTATGTATCCTCGCTGCTTTCTGCACCTCTTCAATCAGCTTTTCAACCTCCGGATCCATCTGCAAAAGAAGAGAGCAAGCAGGAAGGAAGAAAGAAGTAGAGAGACAAAATCACTGGAAAATAAAACCAGAAGGAAGAAAGAAGAAGAGGTTGAAGCGCCATATATACCGTGGAGGAGGAGTAGCTCCTCGCCCAAAACAAACACTCCAATGGCCTGGCAGCCCTGCAAGGCCAGAGCTGTCAAGGCCCTCCTCCGTTTGAGAACTCCATGGGCTGCATTACCCAGAGTATTAAGCCATTACTTATCCCAGTACAGCCCTGATAGCCTGAACTGTCCACGGTTCTAAATATCTGCCCTCAAAGCTGCATTACCTTACGACACACAACAAGATAGAAAAAAGGGGGAGGGTGGGTGGGGCTGGCTCCTTTAAGTTATCCTGTCAAAGTGAGATGAGCTGAGAAGTACCTCAGCTATTTATTTAAAACTAAACTGTCACGTGCTATCCTAGAATGCTGCCCTACAATCACCGCCCTGCACTAACCTAGCACACGCTACTAAAACTGACTATTTTGCCGCTAAAACGAACTCAACCGAAGCCCCTCCCCCACAGCTTCCATAGTTGCCAACTGTCCCGTTTTTGCAGGGACAGTCCTGTGAAAACCAAGATTGTCCCGGGGAATTCTCATCCCTGGAACAATCCCTGCAATTTGCGCAGTTTTAGCACGATTGCAGGTCACGTGACATCATCGCACAATATCACGTGACCAGCACAGATCAGTCTGTGTGGCTGATGGCAATTTGAGCGCAATCGCAGGTCACGTCATCGCGCGATGTCACGTGACACGCGCAGTTCAGTCTGTGTGAGCTGACATCAGCCTGCTTTAGCAAGCCCTGTCAAAACGTGTGGGTGCCAAGTGCTGTGGGTGCTGTATAATGCTGTGTTAAGTTCTTTAGGCGCTATGTGGGTGCAGAGGAAAGGATAAAAATAAGAAATTAACAATTGTTCAATAACAGAGGTATCACATATTATTGGGGCCACCCATTCTGCCTAAACATCAGAAATGGTGACTCTCTCAATACACTACGTTATTTCCACGAGCTTCCAAACATCATCACAGACATGGATCTCCCTGACCTACAGATACCAGACTTGAGCCTTCCCGATCTGCCCATACCTGGAATTCAGCCTACCACGGCACGACGGCGCCCAGACCTCTTCTGCACCGACCACCAAATTACAACCAGGCACCCCGGCTGGTGGATAACCCTGGAGACCGGATTACCCGGAGAGAGGTACCGGTAGAGGAGTAATCATGCACAGTGAGTAGACATTACAAACACTGACATTCATTATGAGACACTGCCATGCCTCTCACGGTAAAAGTGGAGTCCCATTCACCCAGGCCGCTACCCGAGGGGCTGTAGACCCACACCTCCCAGGCGATTACATGGGATGCACACCTTTCGGGCCCTCATGCCATCATTTGGGCTCGCAAAACAACTTAATTCGAAGGTGTATCTATGTCAGCCTGTATGAACTGTCTGAGACAATCTGACCGCATACTTACGGGAGGTATATATTTGTCAAGGGCTCTATTGCTACCCACACATATACGTTTGCAAATATATATCTCCGACAGCAACACCTAAGTTTAGCCAGGATCCTAATAGCACTACGCAATTTTGCCGAAGGCTTAGTGATTTTGGGAGGAGATTTCAACGTAGCTTTGGAACCCACACTTGACACGTCTAATGGCCACACACGCACCCCAGTACATGTTCTTAAAAAGATCAAACATTTGTTACTGGATTTTCAGATGGTGGATTGCTCTAGAGCCCTCCACCCCACCAACCGAGACTACAGTTTTTTTTCTGCCCCTCACGTATCGACTACCTGTTTATACCACATTACCACCTACCCCTACTGAGGACAGCGACTTATGGTTCACTGACCTGGTCGGACCATGCCCCATTAATACTATCCCTCCAATCCCCACTATCCAGACCCGCAGGTAAATCATGGCAACTTAATGAATCACTCCTGACAGACGCTGAGACTATACAATATTCTAAAACCCTTCTGGTGGACTATTTTCGTGAAAATACCTGACATGACATGTCACCTCTCACTTTGTGGGAGGCACACAAATGTGTAGTTCGGGGTTATTTCATCAAGGTAGCCTCCAGCACACAGGGACCCTCAGCACCCTATATACCAAGATCTCTGCCCTGGAAAGGATACATAAAAAACTGCCTTGACGCTAAAGACTGGCAACAATTGACAATTTATAGAAAGGAACTCTCGACCATCCTAAACGCACAAGCACAGAAATCCTTTACCCGTTTCCGGGCATTGTTTTACGAGCACGGTAACAAGCCAGGAAAATACCTTGCCCGGGTAAAAAGCGGAAACCGTCATATATAGATAAGGTCCGAGATCACAGAGGGGCCCTACGTCGCCTCCCCTCCGAGATAACCAGGGAATTTGTTGACTATTACCAACAACTATATCACATCACACACCCACAATCTCCTGATTCGCTAGCCACCACTAAAGCCAAGATTTCCGATTATCTCTCTCAGCACGTGCGTCACAAACTTTCCCCAACAGAAGAAGACTCTTTAGAGAGACCTATCTCCTTGATAGAACTGTCATGGGCAATTAAGATGTCTAAGATGGGGAAATGCCCTGGTCCTGACGGCCTTTCCCTAATCTACTCTAAAAAGTTTCTCGATGTCTTGGGCCCGTATTTCACTCAAGCTTTCAATGCCCCTGTAGATGGGCACGAAATCCACCCCCATACACTTGCAGCTACCATATCCCTAATTCCTAAGGAAGATAAAGATCCAGAATTATGTACGAGCTACCGCCCAATATCCCTTTTAAACGCAGATTTAAAATTATTTTCCAAAATTTTGGCATTGAGGATAGGTAGATACCTGCCGAACCTAGTGTCCCCTGACCAGTCGGGGTTTGTGCCGGGACGGGAGTCCAGGTACTGCACCATTCGAGCGATCAATCTCATTCATCACACACGACAATCAGGGACGCATGCCATCTTTTTATCTACCGACGCCGAGAAGGCTTTTGATAGGCTAGATTGTGAATTTATGCTAGCCACTCTACAACATATGGGATTTGGTACTAATGTTTTGAAATGGATTGGGTCCCTGTACTCCCGCCCCTCAGCTCGGATACGGGTCAATGGAGCCCTATCGGACTCGTTTCCAATTTTCAATGGGACGACACAGGGCTGCCCCTTGTCACCCATGCTGTTTGTCCTCTCCTTGGAGCCTTTTCTGGAAGCGGTGCGATCACATCATGATATCACTGGAATTAAGGCAGGAGGGACGCAGCATAAGGTACTTGGGTAAGCAGACGACTTACTATTTAGTCTTACCAACCCACAGGTGTCCCTACCAGTTCTTCTAAAGGAATTTCAGACCTATGGCCAACTTACAAACTTTAAAATTAACCTTTAGTCAGAGATTTTAAACATAAATCTGCCACACAAAGAGGCGACTGCACTACAAGACGCCTTCCCTTTCTGCTAGTGCCAGACCAAGATTGGATACCTAGGAATCTTGCTGACCGCAGATACAGTGGACCTTTATACCCACAACTTCCCTCCTTTGTTGAATCAATTACAGAGAGATCTCTTGTCCTGGGCCCCACTACACATCTCATGGACAGGGAGAATTAATGCCCTGAAGATGAATATCCTACCCAGAATATTATACCTACTACAGACAATCCCTATACGAATCCCCCCCTGCGTTTTTTATATCCCTGAAAACTATGTTCACAAAGTTCACCTGGGCAGGGAAACAACCCAGAATTAAACTCGACCTCCTCACCCAACACAAATTCAAAGGGGGCTTGGGCATGCCTTGTATTCACACATAATACAGATCTTGCCATTTATTGAGAGTCCTGGAGTTGGTACACCACCCCGCACAGAAATTATGGATAGATTTGGAGGGCGAATGCCTAGCCTTCCCCCTCCAAAATATACCCTGGCTCTCTCCACCACAGGCTAAAAAGATCGCCAAGACTCACCCTCTGACGATGGCCACTATCTCAGTCCTCCATACCTCCTATCGCACTTTTAACCTAACCACGTATCCTTCCCCTCTCATCCCACTTCGCTGCAACCCTGATTTTCCCCCAGGTATGGGTCCTGGCCCGTTTTTGAACACGACACGGACTTCTCCTCAGCCGCTCTCTGACTTCATGAATGACGCGGCACTTAAGACACTAGCTAACATACTACCAGACAAGACCCCCACCCTTTTAGACAAGTTTCACTACATGCAATTGACAGATTACATAAAAAGTATTCCTATGTCCAGAACCCAGGCAGAGTTTGAAGAACTGGCCACCTGTGACTCATTGCCTCGTCATGGTATCTTAATTTTATACCAATTATTGCTACGATCAAAGTTCCCCATCCTCCCCAGTTTTGTTGGGAAGTGGGAGTCCGCACTACAGCTCAATCTCACTGCCCCACAATGGGAAAAGATCTTCCAGCTCACCCACAAATCCTCTATAAGTAACAAAATACAGGAAACATCCTACAAACTGCTGGCCCTCTGGTATAAAACCCCAGTTAGGTTGCAGAAAATATTCCCAAACCACTCAGCTTTGTGTTGGCGTTGTGGGTTAGCTCCAGGCACCACGCTCCACTTATGGTGGGAGTGCTCGCTTATCAAGCCATTCTGGCGGAAAATAGAATCCACATTACTTGAGTTCACAGACGACCTCCCACCATTCACCCCAGCGGCGGTCTACAAAAAATCGGTGGTGAAACACCTGCTTAACGCAGCAAAGGCTCTCTTACCCCTTCATTGGGGCGACCCAACACCGTTCTCTTTCCGAGAATGGATAACAAAGGTGGAAGATATTCGTGCATGGGAAGCGTTGCATTTTAATGTTTTTGGCAAATCAGACAAACACCTGCAAATGTGGTTCTATTGGTCCCAATTTCTGGAAAACCCCCAAATCAATGCATTAATCGGCCGGGCGTGATCCCCCCCCCCCCCCCCCCCCCATAGCGATCCCTCCTATATTAATAAAAAATAAAAAAAAGTTCATATAAGTATAAATGCAACTAGTTATATACATATATTTGGGGTCCACCTCAAGCTTTTCAAAAGGCTGGAAATATTTAATATTTTAACGTTTTTTTGTGGTCAGAAACGTAATATTACTTTGCTGAGAGGGTGGTTGGTGCATGGAATAGTCTTCCAGCATAAGTGGTAGAGGAGGAGTTAAAGCATGCATGGTATCTGAATAAGACTATCATAGATATAAGATAAGGCCAGGGATTAATGAAAGTATTACTTTACAGAGAGGGTAGTGGCTGCATGGAATAGTCTTCCGGCAGAAGTGGTAGAGGTTAATACAGTGAAGGAGTTTAAGCATGCGTGCGATAGGTATAAGGCTATCCTAGATATAAGATAAGGCCAGTAACTAATGAAAGTATTACTTTACTGAGAGGGTAGAGGATGCATGGAATAGTCTTCCAGTAGAAGTTGTAGAGGTTAATACAGTGAAGGAGTTTAAGCATGCATGTGATAGATATAAGGCTATCCTAGATATATTTATCTTATATATATATATTTTTGTGTGCAGTGTGAGGGCATCACCGATGTCAATCACATACACACACACACAGAGTCACTCACTCACATACACACACACACACACACACACAGTCACTTACATACACACACACAGAGTCAGTTACATACACAGACTTATTTTATTTTATTGTTATATGGATGGTGGATGTGGGCTGCTTCATCATGCAAGTAGTGGTTCCTTTTCTTTTTTTTAATCTTCCCTCCCTCTGACCCGTGCGCATGACGTCACGCGCAGGGCAGAGGAGGGATTTTGTGCTGGACATGAACTGCAGCATTCTGCCAGGGAACTTAGTTCCCCGACGCTGATTCTAGTAACGTGCGGTTGAAGGTGCGGTTACAGCTGTCACGCGGGCCGCACCTCGATGTCCCGCGGGCCGCACATTAGACGTCCTTGTGGTAGAGGTTAATACAGTAAAGGAGTCCGACGCCTCTGCAGGGCCTGGGAATGAAAACCAGCCCTGGAAATAATTGCATACCAGCCCCATAGCATTAATAATCATGGGTCGCACTTGGTAACTATTCATATTCAAATAATCACCCTAAAAACAACAATACATGTATAATATTACAATATATAATACCATCACCCTGGACTGCTTCCCTACCCAGCGAGCAAAAAAATTTAGGAACCAGACAATGGCACATACACGCAGTCAGTCTCACACACACACATACAGTCAGTCTCACACACACACAGTCAGTCAGTCTCACACAAATACAGTCAGTCAATCTCAAACACACAGTCAGTCTCACACACACACAGTCAGTCTCACACACACAAACATCCAGTCAGTCAATACACACAAATTAGCAGGATTGTTTTTTTTTGTTTGATTACCTTTTTTTATCTTAAAAAAACAAAACAATCAATATGTCCCCCCTCCCTACTGCCATACCTGTTTGGACACCATAGCGCGGTGCATGAGAGTGCGGAGCGGGAAGTTTATGCTGCCGGTGGATAAAAAAAATCCCAGCAGTGAGGGCACCATGGCGCCCGGGATTTGTTGGGCCCTGGCCTACCCTCATAAATATAATATTACAGCATATAATGCTGTCATCCCAATCCCCTTCCCTACACCGTTCCAAATATATTACAATATACAATTCCCTCATCACTCCAGCCCCCTCTATTTATAGTTCCTCCCCCAACACATAAATATAAATATTAAAATATCTAATCTACTCAGTCCAAGCCCTCTCAGCTCCACTTTCAAACCCCACATAAATATATTATTAAATTAAACCATTGCCTCTGTCCACCACCTGAGGTACAAAGATATATTTTAATATGGGTCACATGCATATAAATGTCACATAAATATAATCATTGCCTCATCCCAAGCCCTCATGACTCTCAGCCAGCTATAGGATCAGCATCAGAGTTATGAGTCACTCACAGAATCATTAACTTTCTGCATAGCTGTATTAAAGGATTTCCATTTTATCAAAAGATTATTGACCATTTTTATAACCGTAATCATGTAACAACTACCTATTCCTTAATTTTATTTTTTAAATATTTTTTAATATAGGGTTAGAAAATCAAATCCAATGATCATAGCTTAAATATAGTAATTTTCATGCTTGCCCTATTTCATTAGATTCTCTGTATGAGCAACTAATCTTATCCATATAGCCTTCTACTCCATACACTACTATTTCCCAGTATCCTGGTAGGCCAGTCCGCCCCTGCGCCTCTGCATGGGATAGATATAAAGCTATCCTAGATATAAGATAAGGCCAGGCAGTATTACTCTACTGATAGGGGAGTGGATAAATGGAATGGCCTTACAGCAGAAATGGTAGGTTCATACTAATGTATGTTTTATGGTGTACACTCTCTGACTGCAGCACATCTGCACAAGGTCTAACTATATTTCATGTAAAAGTGATAAAATTCACCTGCCTGATGTAGATGTTGTGCTGTGAATGTATCTGTTGTATACCAAGGATGCATGGTAATGGTGGGAACTTGGTGATATAATCGGTGGAAAGTAGGTGGAGTTACATTATGCTAATTATATTGAGTGGGCGGAGCTTTCAAAAAAGGGGTTGTCAATTGGAAGATAAGCTGCAAAGTGTTGGTTGGCAACTATGCGTTTTATGTCACTTGGGGCTAATGGCCCACACCATCAAAAGTACCGGTACATGCTAGTTTATCCTCATACTAGGGACAACTTTTCTATAGTGGAAGCGCAAGTGAAAAATAAAGAAATAAAGTTTAGTGTCCCTTTCATGTTCTCTAAGTTGGCATATATACTTTGTAAGGTGTATTGCCGACATCCATATCAGGAATCGGCCATGGTATTACATCCTAGACTTAACATTGACCCCAAGCCAATTTCATGGTGGACATTTGCTAAACTTTGTGACTGCAATTTAACAATATTCTATGGTCCTTCAGGGAACTTGTGTCTGGTTTTAAGTTGCTGTGGAGCGTTTACATATTAGTGTATGTCCCAGCATTATTTACTACTGATTTATAAAAAGTAAATGTTGGAGGGGGTGTTCGTTGTCCCCTCTTGTATGTATCTTCAGATAATAGTTACAAATGTCTGCTCTGGAGTAAGTGTGGTTAGATTAGGGTTAGACTATAGCAGTGTTGCTGTGTTGTTCATATTATCTATAAGGGACTTATGCAGCACTGTATTACAGAACTAGTCGCCTGGTATGTGGATGAATGAGATGTCACATGGGAATTAGGAAAGCCCTCTCCCTCATACTCACCTGCAAGTACCGCACACATCCCTCCTCCAGCTCCAAGACCCCTCCCTCCGGAGACGTCTTGCGTCTGCACCTGATCTGACCTCTGGGATGTGATGGTGCGTGGTAGCCATGGCAACTCTATAAACAAGTAACCCCTGCCAGGGAACGGAGTACTGAAGAAATGCCGAAAATAAGGGGAAAGGCTGCGAAGGGAAAGAAAGGGAAAAGGTACATCGGAAACGAAGCTTCTTCTAGCTGCCGCCTATAATAACTATCCACTCCGCTATATTACTTTCTAAATGCCCTCTACCCCATGCCAGCCACATTATCCCCATATCACATAATTTACTCCACATGCGTGCTCTCTACCCCTACGATACCCACACACCTTCTCCTTATCTGCCTCTACATTACTCGATACCACATTATTCAACTATAACTTATCTAACCCCCACATTACTCAGCTATAACTTATCTAACCCCCACATTACTCAGCTATAACTTATCTAACCCCCACATTACTCAGCTATAACTTATCTAACCCCCACATTACTCAGCTATAACTTATCTAACCCCACATTACTCAACTATACCTTATATGTCCTCACAATACCCACCTTTACCCTCTCTACCCCCACATTACTCACGTATAATGTGGGGCCTATCTTGCCTCAGGGCTTGACAAATGTAATTTACTTTTAGGACCCAGCAAAAAAAATCTATGAGCCAGACAATGGCACATTCACGCAAACACACACACACAGACAGTCAGTCAGTCGTATTCATACAGAGACAGTTAGACAGTCACATTCACACAGAGACAGTCAGACAGTCACATCCACACAGAGACAGTCAGTCACATACACACTTAGCCACACACACACACACACACACACACACACACATAAGCCATCAAATTGTTGTTGTTTTTTTAAAAGAAAAGAGAAAATAAAAGAATGACCCCCCCCCCCCCCCCCCCCTTGGTCCATGCCACAGGCTCAGACCGTCTGCACGCTACTGTTGAGCGGTGGGATGTCACGTGACACCAGGGCCGGCCTTAGGGGTCTGCGACCTGTGCACAGGGCACAACACCCCAGGGGGCGCCCGCCCGCAAAATAAAAAAGTTTGCCGGTAGAGGCACTGGGAGAGAGGAAGTGGGGAGAGACAGAACAGAGGAAGGGAGTGAAGGAGAGAGACAGAACAGAGGAAGGGGAGGGGGTAGAGAGACAGAACAGAGGGAGGGGAGGGAGAGAGAACAGAAGGAGGGGGAGAGGGACAAAACAGAGGGGGGGAGAGAGACAGAGCAGAGGGAGGGGGGAGAGAGACAGAACAAAGGGACGGGGGGAGAGAGACAGAACAGAGGGAGGGGGAGAGAGAGACAGAACAGAGGAGGGGGGAGGGACAGAACAGAGAGGGGGAGAGAGACAGAGCAGAGGAAGGGAGGGGGAGAGAGACAGAACAGGGGAGGGGGAGAGAGAATAGAAGGAGGGGGGGAGAGAGAGAACAGAGGAAGCGGAGGGGGAGAGAGACAGAACAGAGATAGAGAGGGGGAGAGAGAGACAAACATGGGAAGGGAGAGAGAAAGAGACGGGGGGGGGTGCCACTGGGGAGGCCCACACAGGGCACCAAAACACTTAAGGCTGGCCCTGCGTGACACACACTGATCCAACACTACAGTGCAAGGGGGCGGAGTGCTTACCTCACTCTGCTAAGGTAAAACACTTTTTTTAAAAAAAACTAAGGACGGGAAGCGCCATGTATTGATGATCCTACCCGGGCACCAGGTACAATTGCCATGGCGACCGGTCTTTGTCCTGTCTCACCTATACACTATCTTACCCCCCATCTTCCTCCTTACCCCCCCCCCCCACATCATGGTATCATCTACTTCCCATCCTCCTACATTATTACACACCTAATACCAACATAATGCCTCCCAGCACACACAGATCTATATCTTTGTATTTATTACCCATGTACAGGTTGAGAATCCCTATTATCCCCCCACAACGCCAGCACACAACAGTTTATTCAGTATCCAGCCCACTTAATCTGCGATATAGCCTTGCCATGCATGCTCAGATTCCCCCACGTTTACAAAGGTTAATACAATGGCACGTGTGCAAGCCTGACACGCCAACAGAATGTTCCCAACCAGGGTTGGTGCAAGACTTTTTGCCTCCCTAGGTGAACATATATTTTGCCACCCCTTGATGATCAAGGCATTTACCCCTCAGGCATTTACACACACCGTAACACAATGTCCCATACATATGCAGGCACATGTGCACAGACAGATGCCGCCACACATACACACACAGTAATACATGCAATGTCATATGCACATGCAGCCACAAATTCACAGTCACACATGCAATGTGATCCTATATTTGGCACCGCCCTTTCCATGCCATCCCTGTCTGTCTCGCTCTGCATCTACACCATCTCTGTCTGTCTTGCTCTCCCTCATGCCATTCATCTCTCTGTGTCCACCTTTTGTCTTTCTCCTCTCCCCCATTATCTTCTCCTCTTTTGTACCTCTCCCCCATGTTTATCTCTTTCTCTCCTCTCCTCCCATGTTTGGTGTCTCTCGCAGTCCACCAATCCATTGTCTGGTGTCTCTTTTTCTCCCTCGCCTAATGTCTGGTGTCTCTTTTTATCCCTCCCCCAATGCCTGGTGTCTCTTTTTTTCCCTTCTCCATGCCTTGTGTCTCTTTTTTTCACTCCCAATGACTGGTGTCACTTTTTTTTCTTCCCTCCCTCCCAATGCCTGGTGTCACTTCCATACTCTTCTATTTGAACAGTTCACTTTAAGTATAGGACTCTGCACAATTTGTTTGCTCTCTGTTCTTTACCAACCGAATAATGGAGATTTTAATCCAAGAAGACGCTTTTACAAAAGGTTAACTGCATACAATTTCTCAGTGGCAACCCATATTTGTGATGGTCCCTCCAGTCCAGTTGTAGGGTGTTGGGCTGGGAACCAGCACCTTCACTCTTACACATTCAACAACACATAATTACCACAAAAGCTGCAAGGATTTCTAGAAACCCCATAGTTTATGGGGGGGGGGGGGGGCATTAAATTGGCAACCTTCTCCTTTCCTTGTTTTCATGAGCATCATACATCGGGGTAGAGGAGAAACATTTGTACGAATTGTGGTTATAATAAAACTGTTAAGAAAGATAGGGTACCGGAAGGGAGGAAAAGTATGAAGAAAGAAAATAGAAGAGAGGGTGAGGGGAGGTATAAGTAGGGTGGGATGAGTTTAAGGTGTCGGCCATCATGGTGAACGGAGGATGGTTGGAGAAGGCAGAACCTGCTGGGTAGTAAGTCATCTGGAAAATTAAGTCTTCCATGGGAGCCACAGTTTCTCAAATTTAGTCGGCGTACAGTGTACATACGCTATCAATTGATTGATATCTTCTATCAAGACAATTACCGTGGACAAAGGACTGGTTTCAAACTTGGGCTAAGGTCCTTCTTGCATCTAGAGCTATCCTGGTGAGTAACAGGTTTTCTTTTTTAGTTAAAAAGTCTCAGGCGAGGGACAAAATAAATATACAAGGGTCTAGCGGTATCTGTTTAAGGAGAATTTGAGAAGCCCGGCTCTGGATTTGTTTCCAGAATGGCTGAAGATGTGGGCACAACCACCAGGTATGGAAGTAGGTGCCTTGTGCAACACAATCTTTCCAGCAGAGGGAGATGGGAATGGCATGCCTTTTTGAGTAACCTGAGGGTTTTATATGCTTGTTCCTTATAAGCAGTACATATAGAATTTTTATAAGTCGCCTCCCAAATGTCTACTCAGTCTAAAAACACAAACCTTGGCGAGAGCTGAAGGCTGGGTGAGAAAAGGAGCCTGCGGAGAACCGAAGCGTGAGATAAAAGACAGATTTGGAATACAGCTAACGATAAAGAAGAGAGAGACGGAGGAGAGCAGGGGCAACGGAGGAGACGAAGGAGAGTGGAGGAGACGATAGGAAGGAGGAAAGAAAAATTTAAAAAAACGTGAGGGGCTTTTCTCTTTCCCCTGTTTGTATAAACACTGATACACAGACATGAGTGGGCTGATAGACCAAACAAGAACTGAGCCGATAATTACCACCCTCCAAAGTAAAGTTATACATCCCATAAACTTCCACTGAACAAACAGGGTTGTGAATTAGCAAAGTTTTGATATATATATATATATATATATATATATATATATACCGGGTGTGAGAAAGGGAAGGGAAAAGGGAAGAAAATAAGGCAATAAAGACCCTTATCTAAGAAGTGAAGGGAAGGAAAAGGAGAAAGTAAGAAAATAAATGAGAAAAAAAAAAGGGAAAAACCCTCCGTCTCTCCAAAGAAACACAGCGAGGTTTCTAAATAGGCCCCAAAAAGGTTGGAAAGAAGATTCTGAGGTAGCAGCCGTAACTGAACATTATCCGTTGAGGTCTGTAACAAGGCTGTATCTTTACTGATGTACATATACATTTGGAACCAAAACACGGCAGAGAACTCGGTAATAATAAATATCTAAGATAAAAAAAGGTCTTCGCCTTTCCAGTGAAAACCAGAAAGGGCTAGTAAAACGGCCCCAAAAAAAAGGCTGGCAAGGAGAATTTAAGGCTGCTGCTGCAACCAATACCACCTGCGGAAGCCTCTAAAGTACTGTAGTTTATCCAAACCCTGGACTGTCAGTTGTTCGGGCTGCAGAGGAGAAAAAGATAAATAAATAAGGGGGCTATCACCATATTGGTCGATTCATATCTCTTGCCTGAAAAGAAGTGAACGTGCAGTAGCAGGCGACAATATACAGTTGTAAATATGGCCTCCAAAAGGGCTCAGAATCTAGAACACAAAATGTCCAAAAAGGACAAAAAACAAGAGGGGAAAGTGGAAAAGAATTAAAAAAAAAGGCTTTCAACCTTCTTCTCACCAAATACAGATAGAAATCTGCCAAAAAAGACATTGCAAACAGCAGAAAATGAGGAGGTGGATAATACTAGTGCTGAAGACATAGGAGACACAGACGATAGAAATGGGTATAAATTGCAAACTGGTTTGAACAACAATTCGGTCTTATAAGAAATGAAATCCAGCAAAATGCTAAAGATCTAAAAAACTACATCACTCTAATAAACAAAGGACTTGCAGAGAATAAAGAGAGGCTGGAGGATTTTACATTTACAATTGAAAACTCAACTAGAAGACAATATAAAACTGGAAAAAAGTACATGATCTAGAGGCAAAAATCAGTGATCTGGAAGATTGTGCTAGAAGAAATAATCTCAGAATAAGAGGAATACCTGAATATATCACACATAACAAACTGGAAGACTATTTGGAGGAATTTTTTTATATTCTTGGGGCTTATATTGGAAAAAAGAGGCCAGGTGATGGAAAGATTCCACAGAACTGCTAAAGCAGTAAATATACCGGAAAGGACTTCCAAGAGATGTTGTTATTTGCTTCGCCTCATATTGCTTTAAGAACTCTGTCTCAAGAGCCATGTCAGAAAAGGACCTAAAAGATTCAATTTATGGGAACCTCAAAATCTACGCCGATCTATCATTCCTCACCAGGAAATCAAGGAAAACTTTTTCAGAATAAACGGCAATATTAAGTGCGAGAGACATAAGATATTCATAGCCAAAGAAAAGTGTTTGAAGATCCTGACAGTCTTAAGTATTGGATTAAAGAGGATAATCTGCAGGGCTGAGAACGATACATATTAGAATAGGACAGGGGCGAAAGAGGTTGGAGTAGAGGTTGGTGAGAGGGGGAGGGTGGGTTGAGTTTATGAGGGGGAGGGGTTTTTTTGTTTTGTTTTTGGATAATGCTGTGAAATAGGCAAATAAATATTCACAGAGTTAGCCCAATACAATGCAAAAAGTGACACACAACCACATTACGATAACCTGGAGGCTGAGTGGGGAAAGGTGCACTGTCTTGGAAAACAAGTAGAGATATGGAACCTGGTGGGATAAGGGTATCATAAACACTAAGTGAGGAATTATAATTCGTCCAAAGGTGTTATTTACACTTTGACACTTTAGAATAATTGTAAGTTTTTACCACTGTTAAAGATTTTAAAGAGATGTACTTATTTATATACTAGGAATGCCTTGGAAAACAAGTGGAGATTTTTTTAACATAAAGGGATAATGGTATTATAAACACTAATAGAGGAATTAGAATTTGTCAAAAGAGTTATTTATATTTAGACACTTTGAATAAGTGAAGGTTTTCACCACTATTAAGGATCTAAAGAGATGTACTTATTTAAATATTATTTTTTAATAATAATATTATATTTTTGGTAACAATTTCTCACAGGGATGTTTAATAAGAATTTAATAGAGTTATAATAGAAACAAAAGAGGTTTTTTTTTTTTCTTCTCTTCTTTTTTGTTTGTGATCGCAGTAATTGGTTTTGCTTTGACATTCCATGAAAAAGGGCAAAAGAGCGTTCACATGGAAGGTGTGATATATTGTAATATGTGACACATAATTATAAGAGGATGTTTTGGAAGTTATGTAAATAATGGATATGAGTTCATCCGGAAAGCACTCAGGGAAAACGAATATAAAAGTTCAGTTTAGGATGCTAAGATGCATTTAGGTATTTAGGTATTTGATTTTTGTTGGTGTTTCTTCCTTTTTTTTTGTTTCTTCTGTCTCTCTCTCCTTCTCCCTCCTCTCGTCGACTGGCATTTCTTGTCTCCTACCTTCTCCCCCTTATAATAACTATGTCCTGAGGATGCTGCTCCAATTGGTCCCTCTGTACACACTCTAATGTCTTCCCTATTCGTCTGGGAGGACTCTTCAGCGGCCAGTGAGAGAATCCCCGCCTGGGAGGGTACAGCCCAGACCAGGGGAGAGAGAAGGAGCGCAGGGAACTCGTGTCCTGGGTTGTAAGGACACAAGATGCGCGGGATGGGATCTTATGGTTGTATTGTTTATATATGTGTTGAAATAAATGTTTGTGATGTAAAGAGAGGTAAGAGAGAGAACGGAAGAAAGCAGTCTTCAGGGCATAAGGGATTATTCTAGCATCTGTGAATATTCAGGGGCTGAACTCCCCAAAAAAGAGAAGCATACTTTATGGGTGACTAAGGAAACATTTGATTAAAATATGCGGGATACAGGAAACACACTGGCAAAAAGATGATAAGATGTTTTTGAAGTCTCCAGCTTTCCCAATCATAATTGCGTCCTCTATGGAAAAAAAGAGGGGTGGCAATAACTTTTTTTCATGTGATCTCACGGTGAGCATAAAACACAAGGAAATAGATCCAGAAGAAAGATACCTTATACTGATCTGTGAAATTAACAATAAGATATTCACACTAGTCAATCTATATGCGCCTAATAAGAACCCAATGAAGTTTATAGCGGGAATGGTTAAAAAACTAGAAAGGATTAAACAAGGAAACGTGGTAATGCTTGGAGATTTTAACTGTGCAATGGAACCATTAATGGATAAGACATCTTCCTTAACCCCTTAACGCATATGGACGTATATATACGTCCTGAAAAGCAGGGTCCTTGAGGACCATGAGGACGTATATATACGTCCTCCGTTTACATGTAGTGTTGCGCTGCTTAGCCATGTCTGTAGCTATTCCCAGAGGCTGCTTCGGATCCCCCCCCCCCCCTTGCCCTCCCGTGCGCATAAGATCACCGCGAATGTTGTTAAAGCGAGGCACTTAACAACACCATGCTGCTCCCCAGAGCCGATGGTGGTCGCTCTCCTGAGCGACCCCATCGGCTCAGTAGAAGGGAACGCTGCCTGTATAGGCAGCGCTTCCCTTCTAATGGCAAGAGCATCGGAAGTGAAAGTATTTCACTTCCGATGCTCTAGGGGGAGCCAATCGATGCCGGCACAACAGATCTATGTGATCTGTGTGCAGGCATGTATGGTAAGTGCTCTGATGAGCACTTACCATACAGTCAAAGGCAATATTAGTAAATATTGCCTTTGACAAGTATTGATCTGCCTCCCTCACCTTACTAGTTTTAGTAAGGGAGAGAGACAGATCAGATAAAGTAAAAAAATAATAAAAAAAAAATTTAATAAAATTTTAAACACCAAGGGCTTTTATAAAAGCCATTTAACCCCTTCCCTGCCATTGATCGCTGTGTACGCAGTGATCATACACAGCAGCACATTTTTTGCTGTCTGTGCATTTTTTAGGGGTTAATTTTTTTTACTGTAATTCATTACAGTATAAAAAAAGCTCTTTTAAGAGAGATTAACCCCTTGCTTGCTGTAGATCACTGCCTAAGCAGCGATCTGACGCAAATGCAGCAATCTTGCTGCAGAATTTTTAAAAAAAAATTTAAACTTTTTTATTACACCCGTCACGTGTTAATTATACCCGCTAGGGGACTACGTTTAACGTAAAAAAAATTTTTTTAGCTGTCTGACCGCATGTATAGCGATCAGTAACAGCTGATAAGTGACAAAGGCGGGTTGGCGTTTGCTCAGATGAGCATCACCATTCGTCTGGTTAGATCAATATTTGTAAATATTTGATCTGACCCTTGTAGATCTGCCTCCCTCTCACTTGAGTTTTAGTGAGGGAGGGAGACAGAGCTGTATAATGTAAGTTTTTAATTATAATATATTTAATAGAATTGAGACCCAAAGGCTTTTATAAAAGCCGTTTCCAGTATTTAACCCCTTCCCTGCAATTGATCGCTGTGTACGCAGTGATCTTACACAGCAGCACATTTTTTGCTGTCTGTGCATTTTTTTAGAGGTTATTTTTTTTTACTTTGATTTATTACAGTATATCAAAGGCTCTTTTAAGAGCTATTAACCCCTTCCTTGCCGTATATCACTTCCTAAGCAGCACATATGGTCACTGCCTAAGCAGTGCATATGGTCACTGCCTAAGCAGCGCATATGGAGCAATCTAGTCGCAGAAGGATTTTTTTTTGCTATCAGCATTTTTTTTGTCAGACTCGCTAGGGGTTAATTATACCCACTAGGGGATTACGTGTATTCCTTTTGAAGCTGTCTGAACGCGTGTATAGCAATCAGTAACAGCCGATCAGTGGCAAAGGTGGTTTGGTGATTTCTCAGATGAGCATCACCATTCGTCTGGTTCGTAAATATTGTTCTGACCCATATGGATCTGCCTCCCTCTCCTCACTTGAGTTTTAGTGAGGGAAAGAGACAGATCTGTATAACATATTTTTTTAATTGTAATAAATTAAATAAAATGTTAAAAAATTGTGAGTCCCAAGGGCTTTTATAAAAGCCATACCCTTTGTATAGTGTAGTGTATTAACCCCTTCCCTGCCACTGATCACTGCACAGCAGAACATTTTTTCTTGTCTGTGCATTTTTAGGGGTTAATTTTTTTGTACAGTACTACAAAGGCTCTTATAAGAGCTATTAACCCCTTCCTTGCTCTACATGTTCAAATCCCAAGTTTGAAAATCAAAAAGTGCTCCTCTCAAATGTAGCCTTTCAACACCCAACACAGCTGACAAAGCTATGCATGGGTGGTATCCCTGTGCTCGGGAGATGTTGTTGAACACATATTGGGTTATTGTTTGGCAGTGACACATACCAAAATCTGTGAATTTATGTCTAAAATACAATATTTGTGAAAAAAAAAACACACAAAAATTACTACCACAAACTTTGACAAAGGCTGGTGGTAGAATTAGTGCATGGAAAGTGTTAAAATACCACCATTTGAAATAGCGTAGGGTGTCTACTTTTAAAAAATATATGAGTTGATGGGGTAAAATACACTGGCTGGTTTCAAATATGTCCCAAATGGGACATGGGTGCAGGCGGTCTGCATGTCAAAATTTCAATTTGGAAAACCAAAAACTTCACCTCACAAATTTGGCCTTTTACCCCCCAAACAATCCAACAAACCTATGCATGGGGGGTATCCCTGTACTCAAGAGATGTTGCTGAACACTTATTGGGGTGTTATTTGGCAGTGACACATACCAAAATCTGTGAATTCATGTCTGAAGTACAAGGTTTGTGAAAAAAAACACAAAAAAAATTACTACCACAAACTTTGACAAAGGCTGGTGGTAGAATTAGTGCATGGAAAGTGTTAAAATACCACCATTTGAGATAGCCTAGGGTGTCTACTTTTAAAAAATATATGGGTTGATGGGGTAAAATACACTGGCTGGTTTCAAATATGTCCCAAATGGGACATGGGTGCAGGCTGTCTGCATGTAAAAATTTCAAGTTGGAAAACAAAAAACTGCACCTCACAAATTTGGCATTTTAGCCCCCAAACAACCCAACAAACCTATGCATGGGTGGTATCCCTGTACTCAGGAGAAATAGTAGAATCTATTTAGCATGTTTTTTCGTTCACTATTGTCGATGAGGAGAAGTTGTTTCAAATAAAAGTCAGGAAATTTGTATATATTTTTTTTTTTTTTACCATATTTTATTTTTTTTAATAATATGATAAGATATGATCAAAAATATGGCATCCATAGAAAGCCCTTCTTGTCCCGATAAAAACAATATATAATATGTGTGGGTACAGCAAATGACGAAGAAGAAAATTACTGCTAAACACAAACAGCACAGAAATGTTAAAATAGCCATTGTCCAGAAAGGACAAAAATGTTTCAAAGGCTCTGTCCTTAAGGGGTTAATGACTTTGCACAGTCTGCAGCGATGCCAGAAGAACTGTTAAAAGCCAATATTGTGCCAATCCCGAAAAATGATAAGGATATGTCCCAGGTCACAAACTTCAGACCAATATCATTATTGAACGTGGACACTAAGATTTATATGCAGCAGTTTTAGCTAACAGACTCAAGGAAATAATACCCTCAATTATAGACAACGACCAAGTGGGCTTCGTCCCCGGTAGAAACTCATACAATAATAACAGAAGGATGGTCAATATCCCCTTAGTGACATGACTTTTTTGGCTTGTCCGACGCTTGGTGACATGGGCTGTTTTAACATTTCTGAGGTGTTTGTGTTTTGCTGTAATTTATTTCTGTCTCATTTAGTGTACCCGCACAAACTATATATTGTTTTTATCGTTATAAGAAGGGCTTTCTTTTGATACCATTATTTTGATAATAGCATATAATTTGATGTAAAAAAAATAATAAAATATGGCAAAAAAATTGAAAAAATACTTTTTTTATGACTTTTATTTGAAAAATCGTATACTCATGTACAAGAGACAACAAAAAAACACTGCTAAAAAGTTTCTAATATATGTCCTGAGTTCAGAAATAGCCCATGTTTTTATGTTTTTGTGCTTTTTTATTCATGTTACAGGGCCAGAACTATAAGTGGTGCAAAGCTATTTTAAAATCCTTTCTTTCAAAATTAGCGATAGTGTTTTGGATCTGATCAAGGGTCAGTTATGTTGATGTGTTGGTCCAAATTAGTTAGATAGGATACGTGCACGGAGAGAAAAGACACTGACACGCTCTGTGGAGTCAACGCAAATCTCTACTTTATTGAGTGCGACACAGCTGATTATATACTTCAAGGATATAGGTGTGGAAAGCTATTATGTTACCAATTGATTGGTTATAAGGATGAATGATTGACAAGCTACGCCGTTATGCAAATGTAAAGGTTCTCTTAGCTAAGCTACGTAATAGGATGCAGCTGCATCCTGTGAAGCAACATCTCTTTCTGTTAAGCACAGCAATTTTCTGCATCATGTCAGTTTCTTAGCAAGCAAGTGTCCATTTTGTCTTATACTGCCATGACAGTCCCCCCTTGGATCACTTGATTGCAGACTATCCCTATTACCTAGCTCATCTGTCCCAATGTGCCTCGGAACTCTTTTCTTGCTGCACGTTAGACGAGTGATGGCTTGTCCATCACCCCCCTTGTTACAGACTTTGCACATAAGGAAGTCAGATGCTGTCCCTATCACAGAAACATTTCATGTTGGGAAGGGGGGGCTGTAAGGGATCTCGCATTCTCCACCAGGCCATCTTCTTCATACCCGTACATTAACATGATTGGTTTGTCATCGATTGGAAACAGGACTTTAACACACATTTTCTTAATACAAGGTATTAGACAACACGTGATAACACATAAATGGTCATTATTATAACAATCATGATACCCAACTGTACCAGGGCAGACTTCCATCCTTTGAACCACCCAAAATATTGGTCCCAGGGGTCAGGAATACCTGAGTTACGCTTCAATTCTTCAGATAAATCGGTCAACTTCTTAATAGCAAGGGTGACCTTACCATTTGGCCCAGTGTTACCAGGTATGTATGTGCAACAGGTTTCACCAATCATTTTACACACTCCTCCTTTCTCTGATAAAATCATATCTAAAGCTATTCGGTTTTGGAAAGTCATTAGAGGTAGCTTCTAATTGTTCTGCTACATCTTTTAGGGTGTCTCTTGTATAATTCACAAATCACTGTTGGTTATAATATATATAACTGATCCAGTCAACATTCTTGTTTACAGTGATTATCGGGGAGAAAAAAACTTTTGAATCCTGCTGCTACCTGGTCTCTAACTTTAATCTAATCTGGGATCCCCCTAGGAACTCCAATAACATCTATATACACATGGGGATCAAAACTGCCTATAACTACTATTATTAAAACAAAACACTTAACTATCTTCTAACCATGAGCATAAGTCCAATGAAAACCTGTGGCCTACTTGAGATCTGTGACCACTTATCTTATATTATTTAACTACTGTATGATAAAATTAGAATGGTCTGATAAAATAAAACAGCATATTCAATCAAAAATACCACATCCATAATAAAACTTATAATAACCGACTATGGCTGTCCTGTTTTACCGGACTGCCTCAGGACAATACTGACTAGGTTTAGACTTTTGGCGACTGAGCAGACCTTGGCTTCGTTACGCAGAGATATTGGACTTTTTCTCTTAAATATGGAAGGCCTGCCATAACTATCTAAATATGTTACATAATGTTACATAATGGCATTACCTGATGACCCAAAAACACATATGAGCACAAAACTAAATTAAATATCTATTGTTCATTGCTTCTCGTACCCTGCCTAATAAAACCCCTAAGGTTATTAGTTAGCAGTTCTCTAAAACCAATAAATGCATGTAAAAAAATAAATAAAACATATTATTCCGGAGTTTGCTATTCCCCAGGACTGTTGTTGACTAAATACTTTAACGTGACTTGGAGCAAAACTGAACATACATTCAGAACACACAAAATGGCATGCATTCAGACATAAAACGTGAGTCAGACGAAATGACAGCGGACAAAACAATATGGTCTCCCATCCACGACATGACTCCAGAGGCCCCTACAGTCCATATAATATTCATACTGTTCTCCCCTTTTATTCTTAGAAATTGACATTGTCTGTTTTTAAGGATAACCATCAGGAGTTGCCTGGTCAACATAATCATTGTATCCGAGGTGATAAGGCACACTTCCTCGATTTCACACATTGGTAGGTCATCCAGCTTAATTGCACTGTAAGCTTCCATAATGGGGAATATCTGAGCAGTGTCTTCCAGTCTTCACGTAGGGGCATGGTGTCAGTGGTCAGGATGCACTTGAGGATGAGACCCTTGAAACAAACAACATAAACACAGACAATTAGCAACACTGATCTCACACATGCCAAACCACTTACAAGTTTCGCTCCAAGTGATCTTAGCCAATTTCCCAGTCCCAGGGGATCTCACGGACTACCTGTGGACACTTTTTAACCTGCTCCTTAAATCCATAATCCTTCTTGATTAAACTTTTTTACAAAAACAAACTAACATATTCAAAATATCAGAGAAATTTCCTGAGATTTTATATACTGTCTATATAAAATCAAATTATCAAAATACAATTTCTTTATGGGTCGACCAAATCGTGTTTGTTAGAGTCAGCCAAATTGTTAAATTTCAAAAATTCACTATACTCTAAACATTCCCATAATAATACAATTAAACAAATCTTTACCATAAAAATTAAAAAATCATCAATAACAATTTTATACATCTATACTCAATGAAAATATACTTCCCAACAAAGATGATCCGTTGTATCTGTTGCAGACTCCTGGGTGATTTGTTTACGAGTTATCCTTAGGGTGAAGACTCAGTTTATGTTGGCTAATGATCAGGGTTTATTATGCCCATCAAAATACTAAATTGCTGCTCCTTTGTTGGCCTGTTTGTCAGTACAGGAATGTGCTTAACGTAAATAACGTGGATCCAGGAGTTGATTTGAACAACTTTCCCAACAATATTCCGATAAACTTTGTGAGAATCCTGTTACATGAGTTGGAAAACTTTTTCTTCTTTTAAAAATAAACCTTTTCTTTAGAAATAATTATGATCAGCATTAGATTCGTTGGTGCACTTTGAACTTGTCTTTTGTTGGCTGTACAGCTTTAATCTATATGAAAATAAAACTCAAAAAAATTCCAGTTAGTAACATGCAATATTTCACTAAACATCTTCAATTATTTGATTTGTGACTCGCATTTATTTTGCAGTCTCTAATCTTATTAATCTTCACATTAAAATATAATTAAAACATATTACTGCTAGTCTGTGTTGCAATATAATTATAAAAACTCGTCAAGCTGAACCATTCTTTTGTTCTTGAAATATTATTACTCTTTTTATAATCATAGTTCAATCAACTGATCATGTGAGAATATGTTCTCATACATAATAATCATGTATCTCTTTACCATTAGGACATATACTATCATGATTAGACTATATAACCATAGCACATAACACATAGAACTTCTCAATAACTAACAGTAACAGTAATTCTGGCCCGTTCTCCCCCTCCCTTCACAAAAAGAAGAAGTAATAATTTTGCAGCCGCTGCTACAATTCTCTTATCTGCAAATAGACTGTCAGAGAGAAGGGGGGCTTCTGGGGAAGCTTTCTCTCAACTTCACCATTAACTCCTACAACTCCAACAACACAATTTGTCTGTTTATAACACGACACTAAAAGCATGACATTAAAAACTTGTCTTGCATCTAAAACTTTAAACAACTTCTTAATATTCTCTCACCATGTATCACATGGGGTACTTTACCTTAATAATAACAATAATTAGAACACAACAAATTAAGATTTCATCTTTGCACGTTTGTGCATGTGTATTTACTGTATATAAATGTGATAGAATGCAAACACTATCTCTGTGTCTATTTAAATACGTATTGCTCTTTACCTAGCAATCTAACATCCCTATAGTGTGAATGTTATATTCATATAACACAAACAGTGTAAGTAGCGCTGCACACAAATTCTAGTCACACTAAAAAAATAAAACTATTACAGTGTATGCAAGTTACCACAGATTATATTGGATGGGCAGGGAGTTGCTTTAAACACTAATCAATACTTTTCAGCATAAACTAACAGTTCTGCCTCTTATTGCTATAAATACCGTTATTTCAAATTTTATCCGAAAGGCTAAAAATGCCGTATTTTGGTGACCACTCTGGTTTGAGTAATTTAGGAGATACGTACTCTCTACTCCACTAATTGTAAAACACTTTCTGTTCATCCATGTCTACTAGTATAGGGAATGGTTCCCTCATCCTCCTTCTCCTCCCCTTCATCATCCTCAGCCACCCTCAGCTGGGTTATAGGAGGTGTACAGAAAATACCATCTGGATTAATCATTGGATACAGGTGCTGTACCATTGGACAGGAGGGTAGGGGTTAAGGGGAATTACAGGTTCAGCCGTGGGAGTCAGCTGAGGATAGGATGGCACCGCTGCTAGGGCTTGGGGGACGTGTTGGGAAACTATATAAAGATGTGGCTATGTGGCGCACACGTAAAACGTCTCTCTGGAAGAGGGGTTTTTCCGATCACATACGGGGCAAGTCCATCTTCCTTCTTTTTTGGCGGCGCCATTTTAGGGCGGTGGCTGCCCACTACTTTGCTTGGTTTACAGTAAAATCTATTTGAATCTTTGTCAAATTTTTGTTTTCCTCCTGTCCTTTCAAATTCTTTACTACAGTCAAACCACACCTTGACTGCCTTGCAACAGATTGTCATCTGTTAATTTGCCTCTTTTGTCATTAAACAATTGTTTCCATGTAATACTACACAATTTACCACCTTTACATACACCATAACATTTTTCTAACCTCGGTAGGCACTTGGCAAACCGTTTTCCTCTTTTTGTCCACCACGTACTGCTCAGGCAAGCAGTAACCCTTCGGGACACTTATATTATTACCCATTTGCCTCCATCAATTCCTGGGACTTGTCCGCAACTTAGTCTTATGACCTCCTGACATATATTTCGTATATTTTGTTGAGTCAGAGCTGGACACGTATAATTCTCTGTGACTATACGCACGTGTAGTTCTCCGTGACTAGACGCAGCCCACTTGGGCTTACTCTGACCGCCTCCTCCCGTCTGTCCCCACGGGTAGACAACCAGGCTGACCCGTGGTACAGGAATTTTGAGGTGACTTATTATTATACGGAAATATATGTCAGTCACTCAATATGTTTAAAACATATGGGGGGTTCCGTAACTTAATCTTGTGATTCACCATATACTACGTATATTTTGTTGAGTCAGAGTTGGACACGTATAATTCTCTGTGACTATACGCACGTGTAGTTCTCTGTGACTAGACGCAGCCCACCTTGGCTTACTCTGACCGCCTCCTCCCGTCTGTCCCCACGGATAGACAACCGGGCTGAACCGTGGTACAGGAATTTTGAGGTGACTTATTATTATACGCAGATATAGGCTAGTCACTCAAAGTTCTCCTCAGAATATACAACACATCAAGATATTATCAACATATGGGGATTCTTACTGTCATGCCCACACGATGCCTCTGGCTGGCGTCACATCCTCCCTCGGACAGATATACGAAGACTACATCAAGTGACACATGTAGGTAAGATGATAAACTTCCTCACCTCAATCACGGGCTGCAGTCCCGGTGTCTGTTGATGTGTCTCGCCTCTGTCCGATGGTTTGGGGGGTGTCCCGCCAGGAGGTCTCTCGTGTGCCCCACGTTGGGCGCCAACTGTTTTGGATCTGATCAAGGGTCAGTTATGTTGATGTGTTGGTCCAAATTAGTTAGATAGGATACGTGCACGGAGAGAAAAGACACTGACACGCTCTGTGGAGTCAACGCAAATCTCTACTTTATTGAGTGCGACACAGCTGATTATATACTTCAAGGATATAGGTGTGGAAAGCTATTATGTTACCAATTGATTGGTTATAAGGATGAATGATTGACAAGCTACGCCGTTATGCAAATGTAAAGGTTCTCTTAGCTAAGCTACGTAATAGGATGCAGCTGCATCCTGTGAAGCAACATCTCTTTCTGTTAAGCACAGCAATTTTCTGCATCATGTCAGTTTCTTAGCAAGCAAGTGTCCATTTTGTCTTATACTGCCATGACAATAGTGACATTGTAACACTGATTTCTGTACTAAATCCATGAATGACCCCCAACATGTACATATTTTTGAAAACTAGACAACTCAGGGCATTTAACTTGGGGTATTTTGACACATTTCATGTAGCCATTTTACCACCAATCTATGCCAAAGTTTGCAGCAAAAAAACTTTTTTTTTAATTTTTCACATATATTGCAATTTAGGTAAACATTACCTTAAAATGTGAAGGGATATTTCCAAATAACACCTCAATATGTGTTCAGCAACATCTCCTGAGTACAGGGATACCACCCATGCATAGGTTTGTTGGTTTGTTTTGGGGCTAAAAGGCCACATTTAGGGGGTGCGCATTTTGGTTTTCCAACTTGGAATTCTGACATGCAGAAAACTTGTGCCCATGTCCCATTTGGGACATTTTTGAAGCCAGAAAGTGTATTCTACCCCACAAAACCATATATATTTTTAAACTAGACACCCTAGGGTATTTCAAATGGTAGTATTTTAACACTTTCCATGCACTAATTATACTACCAGCCTATGTCAATGTTTTGGGTAGTAATTTTTTTTCACATACATTGTACTTTGGGCATGAATTCACAGATCCTGTTATATGTCAGTGCCAAACAACACCTCAATATGTGTTCAGCAACATCTCCTGAGTACAGGGATACCCCCCATGTATAGGTTGGTTAGGTTATTTGGGGGTTAAAAGGCCACATTTGAGAGGTGCGCTTTTTGGTTTTCCAACTTGGAATTCTGACGTGCAGAAAACCTGCTCCCATGTCCCATTTGGGACATTTTTGAAGCCAAAAAGTGTATTCTATCCCACAAAACCATATATTTTTGAAAACTAGACACCCTAGGGTATTTCAAATGGTAGTATTTTAACACTTTCCATGCACTAATTATACTACCAGCCTATGTCAATGTTATGGATAGTAATTTTTTTTCACATACATAGTACTTTGGGCATGAATTCACAGATCCTGTTATATGTCAGTGCCAAACAACACCTCAATATGTGTTTAGCAACATCTCCTGAGTACAGGGATACCACCCATGTATAGGTTGGTTAGGTTATTTGGGGGTTAAAAGGCCACATTTGAGAGGTGCGCTTTTTGGTTTTCCAACTTGGAATTCTGACGTGCAGAAAACCTGCGCCGATGTCCCATTTGGGACATTTTTGAAGCCAAAAAGTGTATTCTATCCCACAAAACCATATATTTTTGAAAACTAGACACCCTAGGGTATTTCAAATGGTAGTATTTTAACACTTTCCATGCACTAATTCTACCACCAGCCTATGTCAATGTTATGGATAGTAATTTGTTTTTCACATTCATTGTACATCGGGCATGAATTCATAGATCCTATTATGTGTCAATGCCACAAAACACATTAATATGTGTTCAGCAACATCTCCTGAGTACAGGGATACCACCCATGTGTAGGTTAGTTAGATTATTTGGGGGCTAAAAGGCCATGTTTAGGGGGGGTGCATTTCCAACTTGGAATTTTGACATGTAGTCAGCCTGCGCCCATGTTCCATTTGGGACACTTTTGAAGCCTGTCAAAGTATTTTACCCCATAAAACCATATATTTTGGAAAACTAGACATCCTAGGGTTTTTAAAATTGTGGTATTTTAACACTTTCCAAGTGCTAATTCTACCACCAACCTATGTCAAAGGGTTGGGATGTCATTTTTTCCCCACACACATTGTAGTTCAGGCAGGAATTTTCAGATTCTGGTATTTGCCACTGCCAACCAACACCTCAATATGTGTTCAGCAACATCTCCTGAGTACAGGGATACCCCCCATGCATAGGTTTGTTGGTTTGTATTGGGTCTAAAATTCCACATTTAGGGGGTGCGCAATTCCAACCTGGAATTTTGACATGTAGTCAGCCTGCGCCCATGTTCCATTTGGAACATTTTTGAAGCCGTCCAATGAATTTTACCCCATCAAACCATATATTTTTGGAAAATAGACATCCTAAGGTATTTCAAATGGTGGTATTTTAATACTGTATAGGTACTAATTCTGCCACCAGCCTTTGTAAAAGTTTGTGGTAGTACTTTTTTGGGAGGTTTTTTTCCACATGCATTGTACTTCAGGCATGAATTCACAGATTCTGGTATATGTCACTGCCAAACAACAACCCAATATGTGTTCAGCAACATCTCCCGAGTACAGGGATAGCACCCATGCATAGGTTTGTTGGTTTGTTTTTGGCTAGAAGGCAACATTTGTGAGATGCGCATCTCAAAATTCCAACTTGGAATTTTGACATGTAGTCAACCTGCGTACGTGTCCTTTATGGGATATATCTTTGAAGCCAGCCAATGTAATTTACCCCCACCAAACCATATATTTTTTTATCGGTAGACCCCCATCACTACTTGTGGCAAGGGCTCAGCAGCCACCGATACATCGCTAGATGATGTATCAGAAAGCTGAATAGGGTCAAAATCGAACCCTGAGTCCGCGGCCTCAGAATCAGTGCGTAAGCAGTGATCTCGAGCAAAGAAGGGGTTAATACCTCTTAGAAGAGCCTATCTAGTACTGTAATACATTACAGTACAAAGAAATTAATCCATAAAACAGTGCAGACAGAAAAACATACTGTTGCTGTGCAAGATTACTGCTTACACAGTGATGAATGGCAGGGAAGGGGTTAATACACAGTGAAAGACTTTCATAAAACCTGACAATTTTATAAAATGTTATTTTATATCACTAATACTGATCTGTCTCTTTCCGTCACAAAAATGTAAGTGAGGAGAGGGAGGCAGATCAATATTTGTGAATATTGATCCGACCAATTTTGTCCTGACCAGGGCGAATGGTGAGCTTAATTGAGAAATCACCAAACCGCCTTTGCCACTAATTCGCTGTTACTGATCGCTATGCGCTCAGGCAGCTTAAAAAAAAAAAAACTCAAATATTTTTACTTTACATGTAATCCCCTAGCGGGTATGTGTAAAAAAAATAAAATAAAAATATGCAGACAGATAAAAATTGCTTTGGCGTCAATATCATTGCGTAAGCAGTGATCGACGGCAAAGAAGGGGTTAATAACTCTTAGAAGAGCCTTTTTAGTACTGTAATAAATTACAGTACAAAAAAAATTAACCCCTAAAAAATGCACAAACGGCAAAAATAAATGCGCTGATGTGCACGATCACTGCTTATGCAAGATCAGTGGCAGGGAAGGGGTTAAACGCAGGGAATTGCTTTAATACATTTTTTTTTATTGTTTTAATATTTGTGTGTTGTGTGTTTATTGTTTTTTTTTACTTTTACAACTTTGATCTGTCTCTCTCCCTCACTAAAAAAATGTGAGGAGAGGGAGGCAGATCATAACTGGTCAGATCAATATAGGGTTAATATTGATCTGACCAGTCAGTGGGGATGTTCAGCAGAACATCCCCACTGCCTGTCAGTGTGCCTGGCAGTCACTGATTGCCTCTGTGAAGAGGCAATCGTGTGACAGCCAGAGAGCACAGGAAGCAGGTACTTCCTGCCTCCTGTGCTCTTGCCCTTAGAAGGGCAGCGCCATCTTGGTCACTCAGTGACCAAGATCGTGCATTTTTTTTTAGTGTTTCTGATTGCCTCGACTTGCGAGGCAATCAGAAACACTTTCTGAGCATAGGAAGCGAAAAATTCGCTTCCTATGCTCGTTTTTTAATGCCCGTCGTTTTAAAGGCACTGTGCCTTTAAAACCGGCATTTCGATCGCTCTCCGGAGCGATCGAAATGCCGACGGGCATTTTTTTTTGTATTGTACGATGCTTCCACACGGAAGCATCGTTACAATACCATCAGAGCACTGAAAGCGGAAAAACTCCGCTTTCAGTGCTCGTTTTGACACAGGACGGACTAGGTCCGTCCTGTGTCACTAACGCTTCGCCACACAGGACGGACCTAGTCCGTCCTGTGTCGCGAAGGGGATATATTAGATATAAATAAAAAAGAAAAACATCTGATGGTGGTATTGGCGTTGGACGCAGAAAAAGCGTTCGACCGCGTAAACTGGGTATTTTTTATACAGACATTGAACGTATTTGGGATAGATGGGCATTTCCTTGACTCTGTGCAAGCATTATACACCACCCCCACGGCTAGAATAAAGGGGAAAGGATTCCACTCTGAAGAATTTAAAATCAATAACGGTACAAGACAAGGCTGCCCTTTATCCCCCTTGTTATATATCCTTACGAACCAAGAGCTATCAGACAAAATACCAAAATAAAATAAGTAGGCAAAGAAGAAGATATGGCCAAAATTAATTTATATGCTGACGATGTAGTAATAACAGCAGAAGATCCGGAGATATCCTTGGGAGAAATCATGAAAGAAATTGAAGCATGGCATTAAACAAGGCACCAGGGGATAAAAAAGAGATAGAAGACAATGTCCCTTTTAAGTGGGTAAAATAATTTTCATATTTAGGTATTAAAGTGTGTAAAGACCCTGCGAAGATGGTTGAGAAGAATGTGTTACCACTCTTAAAAAAGACAAATAAAGATCTCCAAGATTGGAAAAATAGGGAAATCTCCTGGTGGGGGAAAGTCAATGTAAGTAAATCATACGTAGTCCCAAAATGGACATATTTATTTAGAATGTTACTATTGAAAATTCCAAAATGGTTCAAAATTCATTCAGTAGATTCATTTGGGCCGGGAAAAAACCCAGGATAAACCAAAGATTATCATCACTCAAACTGGATTCAGGAGGGTTGGGGATACATTACATTACATTAACATTTATTTGTACAGCGCCACCAATTCTCGTAGCGCTTGGTACAGAGCATAGAAAGGAACTACATACTAAGTTAGACAAACTAGTGCAGACTAGTGCATGAGGTAGAGAACCCTGCTCGTAAGCTTACAATCTAGAGGGAATGGGGTCCATGAGACAATTAAGGGATTGAAGAGGTCAGAGGGATTGAAGTTGTAGTAACAGTAGAGTGGATGGGAGGCATTAGGTGGGATAGGTCAAAGAGGGAGTGTGTGTTCCAGCTAGGTGGGATCGGCTAGAGGCAAAGTGACTGGTAACTAGTGGATACCTAATATTGTGTGAGAATATGAAGCAAACATGTTTGCCCATGCAATAATCACCCAAAAAGAAAACTTAGAAACAGAGCTGCTAGAAAGACTCTTAGAAGAACACACCTCAAAATGTCTGGTATCTAAATGCCTAAAAGTGATTAACACAGCAAAATATAGCATGAGGCTCAAAGCTTTGGAAAAATGGAAAAGAGATCTGTTAATTCCTATTGATAAAAAAGAGTGGATCGAGGCCCTATGCAATACATACAAAAGCATACATAATTTAAATCTTCGAGAAAGCCAATACAAAATCAGTAACATATGCTATCTGGTACCTAGTGTATTAGCAAAGTTATCGACATACCAAATTGATAATTGTTGGAGATGTGGAAAACCAGGCGGGAATATGTTACATGTGTTCTGGCAATTCGAGGGGGTTAGAGTCCTATGGAAGAAGGTGTCAGAGCTGTTCGGGGAGATTCTAGGGGCAGAGTTTATAAATCAACCAAGTATGGCCCTGTTGCTAATAATTCATATATTACTGGAAGCTAAATTAACAATAACTAGAGCATGGAAAAGACCTTTGGTAGCAGCCCAGAACTATACACATAACTTAAAATATAACAACTGGAACGCCTGGACCCAGGAATTTGAAGCCCGCTGTGAAAAGGGACCTGGGATATTATAAGAATGATATAGAAACACCCTGAAGATTCTCTCTCTTGTCTTGTCGTGTGAAATATGCCTGATACAGAAATAATTGAGATACGTGTTTTATTTTTCTGTTCTCTCTTGCATATTTTTCTGTTGTATTAGTGTGGGATTAGATGTTTTAGGGGAGTAGTAGATGGAGTCTCTGTGTTTTTTGTGATTTTGTACTAAATGAAAGGAGGGGGGGAAAAGATTATGGCTGGTGTTAAGGCAAAGTCCCATAGCTAGATGTATGTTAAAAAAGTCAAAAGGGGTATGTTTTATGGTCTGGGCTAGGTCATGGAAGGATTTCAACTTCCCTTTGTGGAATAGGTCATAAACTTGTGAAATATCCGCCTGGTCAAATTGTTTGAAAAGTGAGGGGGTCACACCTGGGGGGAAACCCCTGTCCCTTTATATAGGGGTGAGCGGAGAGTGATCGGTAGTCAGGGAGTATTCAATTGCGGTCCCAAATAGAGAGTGAGTGGAGAATCGTGGGGCATAGGGTACGTGTCATAGGTCTGTGACATTTAGGAGTCCATATGTAGGACATCAGGTCTAAATATATCATTTTCCAGGTCCACACAGCGGATTTGTGAGATAGCCATGCAGAAATTTGGGCTGCTATATATATATATTGTACTTGGGGTTCAGCATCCCTAGCCCGCCTGCCCATTTTGGCTTGTACATCATGCCACAGCTCAACCTTGCTTTCTTATTTTGCCAGATAAATTTATGGACATACATATTAATAGTAGCCAAGCGGCCCAGCCAAGAAGCATTCAGGGTTTGCCATCATTGCAGATCGTTTTTGAGACGTTGAAGTAAGGGTGAATAGTTCAAGACGTATAGTTGCGAGTATGATGCCATTAATCAAAGTCCTAAATAAATAGGGGGTTTGTCCTGAATCGCAATTTCAAAGTTGATTTGGAGAAGTTTAATCTTTTGATGTGGCATGTTGACAGGGAGGGCTTCAGATTTTCCAGTGTTGACTTTAAAACCTGCTAAATCCGCAAAGATTTGTAGTTCTTGGAAAAGGTGTGGTAGGGAGGTCAACAGTTTGGAGAGTGAAAAAGTGTCATCAGCGTAAGCCGCAACTTTGTAGTTGTTGGCTGCCATTGTGAGGCCAGTAATATCTGGGTGATTTCTGATTTATTTGTAGGCGTGGCTCAATGGATATTGCGAACAGTAGAGGGAGTAGGGGACTATGGAGGGGGTCTTGTACCATTGTGTTTGTAAAATTTAAGGGGCATGGCTCCGGGAATGCAGATTCTAGATGATGGTTTGTGATATATTGCAGACAATTTGGGAAATTTTGTGAAAAACCCATCCGTTCCAATGTCAAACGGACATTCGGCATCTAAGGATAAAAACAGAGTGGATGTTTTACTTCGAGAGGCGAGCCAGACATTACATTGTCTAGTATTATCAAGGGCCTGTCTGCCCAGGATGAAGCCCACTTGATCTAGGTGGATTAGTCGTGGGAGAAACTGGTTCAGTTGGTTGGCTAGTATTTTCGTGAAGATCTTATAATCAGCATTTAGGAGGGAGATAGGTCTGTAATTTGTCGTCAAGTCCATTGGTTTACCGGTTTTGTGTATGAGAGTCATGTCTTGCATGTCTTTGGTGAAGTAGCAGCCCCCTAATATGGCGTTAAATAATAGAAGTAGATGTGGGACCAGGTCCTCTGCAAACAGTTTATAGTAGGGAGCCGAGAACCCATCCGGGCCTGCATTATGTTTGTCTTAAGGGTTTTTATTGCCGCTGTGCTTTCTTCTTCAGTGATGGGATCATCCAATAAGGCACTGTCGGATTTGAATAGTTAGGAGTGTTTTGTCTGGGGAGTGATTATATAAGGCTGAGTAATACTGTAAAAATTCATGAGCAATGTCTTGTGGAATAGTGGTGGTGGTGCCTTTTTTAGTGCGGATGCCTAGGATCAGTCTGGAGGCAACTTGTGATTTTAATATTGACGCCAAGAAACAGTCAGCCTTGTTAGCTTTTTCATAATAAGTCAGTTTCGTGTACTTTAAAGATTTTGCAGTGTCAGAGAGAATAAGGCATCTAAGTTCTGAGCATTTTGTTCGTGGTAGTAGTTGTTGGGTTCACTTTGTTCTGTGCTTCGAGTGTAAAGAGTTTGGTTTTCGAGGCGCAGAGAGTCTTCGGCTTTTGCTTTTTTAAGTCTGGAGCTCATGCTCATCACAAATATTCCGAGAACTTATTTGTGGGCTGCCCATAATGTAGCCAGGGCGTCCACCGAGCCTGTATTAAGAGCGAAATATTATGCTATCTGTGTTTTCAGGGAGGATACTATTTTAGGATTGTGGAGTAGAGAGTTGTTCAGTTTCCATGACCAAGATTTGGAGAATTCTTGTATAGTGAGGGTTAGTGTAATGTCAGCGAGCTCTGACCATGTGTCTGATGATGAGGCTAAGGGGAGACAGGATTTGGACACCAGAAACATATCTATTGAGTAGCTGAGGTTTGGATGTGAGAAAAAGGTGTAGTCCCTGGTGGTCGGATGTTGCAGTCTCCATATGTCTAGCAAGTCGTGGTCAGTCATAAACATGGGTAGGTGTTTATCAGAGTGGTGAACGTTGGTTTGGGTTGGTGGGGATGACTCGGGGAACTAGTAGCATTTAGGTCTCTTCCTATGACAGTGCTGACCAGAAGGATACGTCGGGGGTTGTGGGGGCATAAACGTTCAGAATTGCTAAGGTGTGGGAGCTTGTTTTACCAGTTATAAAAATAAATCAGCCAGTTGGGTCCGAGAATATGTATTTGACCGCTAGGGGACAGGGTTTGCATATCAAAAATGCTACTCCCATTTTTTTTATGGGCATTGTTAGCCATGTTGCATGTAGTATAGGTCTGGTCTCAGGGAGGGCAGATTAGATTTGGAGAAATGGGTTTCTTGTATAAGCGCAATATCAGCACCTTTTCAGAGATCAGAGGAGAGATCTGCGTTTCTGGGGGAATTAAGACCGTGAGCATTGATAGAGAGGAGAGTGAATGTCAATTGCATTGTTTGGATGTGTATAGTGATATCTGGTGTGTGATTTAGGGGTAAACCACTGGGGATAGTGGGGTCAGGACAGGAAACCAGGCAGTGAAGGAAGAGAAGGTAGAAATCAAAGAAGTGAGGTGAAAGAGAAGATGAAGGCTTAGAATTGGTGCACAATTCTGGGCCAGTGATCATCTGACCGGCGAAAAGTGCACCAGACTGGGCTTACTCCAGGGGCCAGTCAGTAAATCAGAGGGGTAAACTGAGCTATGTTAGATGAATCAAGGTTAACGATATTCAAACAATATATACAGTTAAAGTTTGGTGAGTTGGTGAAGCCTGTGTGAATTAAAGGTCTGATAGTGGGTGGATAATATGTATGTGGCAGGGTCCTGATCACGGGTAGCGGGACGGGGCAGCATCAGCGGGTGCTTGTGGTTATGGATAGCTGACTGTTTATTACAGGGTCACATCAAAATTTAAACAAGTCTCAGGTCACATGTAATGGAGCACACCGCCATGGCTTGTGTTAAGTATCAACGTATCTGCGAGTGGGTTATGCTACGTGTGTTACTTGAGCGTATGAGTAATTCGACCCTCATGGTTAAAGCCGATAAGCAGCTGGCGGGTCACTGGTTCAGTAGGGAGTGGAGGGTTTGAGAAAGAGGACTTTAATACTCTAAGGCCCAGTAGGGGTATGTTAGAAAGACCTGTCACGTCATCAGTAGGGGCCGTTTTGGGTTCGGGGTTGCAACAATAGTGACGGATTATCCCATATTTGTGTTTAGGCACAGTGGAAAGGTTGAGGACATAATGTGGTAAAAAGTATAGGCCCGTAAGTTATATTGACCAGTGTGGCCCATGGTGACAAACAAAACACTGACATTAATCCAATAGTGAAGGCCATATACTTAGGACTTAATGTCCCTCTCTTAGACAGATGTGTCTGTTGGTCAGGTCGTCCAGTCAAGGAGGTCGAACAATCTCAGGATTTTCCAAAATACACATCGTGGCTGGGAATGACGGGTGCCAGGTCATTCCAGTCGAGCTTTTATTGTGCGTTCCCGGGACGTACCATGTTTGGTTCTCCAGTTTGTATGATCAATTTTAAGGGAGTCCGTAAAAGCTTGCAAGTCCTCGTAGGGGGAAAAGATTTAAAATCTTGAATGGGAAGCCCCATGCGTACTTGAGGCCTGCGGTGCGTAAAATGTTGGTGACAGGCTTCCATTGCTTGCGCTTATACAGTGTCAACGACTCCAAGTCTTGGAAGATCTGTATCAGGATCCCCTCATATCTTAAGGGTGTGCGATGAGCTGCCCTCGTCACCACTTCTTTGATTTGGTTATAGTGGAAGCGGAGGATTACATCTCTCGGTTGGGAGTCTGACAGGCCTGGGGCATCGAGCAGCAGTCTATCCGGAGGTATATCAGAGAGTAGCTCATGGAGCATCTGGTGTAGCTTCCACTACCACATTGTTGCTCCTGGAGCAATTGCCTAAGTTCTCCGTCATGAGCTCCAGTGTGGTAAGTCTGTGATGCAAATCAACGATATCATTCGCCAGGTGATCGTAAGCGGAGGAAAGAGCATTGATCTGCTCCGTGTGCGTGGCCACAGAAGTTTAAAGCCCTTTTATGTCTTAGTAGAATGAGGTCAGCACCATGCTTATTTCTTCCCATATGCAGGTTTGCATTCTAGTAAAGATATCTCCTAGGTCCTGCTTGGGGGAGGGAGACTGCTTCACCTATTTTCCCGCCATATCATGGAGTGATCGGCCCCAGGGTTAGGCTTTTTAACCATTTAGTGACAAGACATTTTCACCTTGACTTTCCCTTGGTGACAATGGCCATTTTGACATTTCTGGGATGTTTGTGTTTAGCTGTAATTTTCTTCTCTCTCACATACTGTACCCACACAAATTATATGTTGTTTTTATCATCATAAGAAGGGCTTTCATTAGATACCATTATGTTCATCATATCTTATAATTTACTACAAAAAGAATCATAAAATATGATGAAAAATTTAAAAAAAAAACCTTTTTCTAACTTTGACCTAAAATATAATTTACACAAATAGTTTCTTAATGTTGTCCCAAGTTCATAAATATTCTTGTTCCATGTTTTTCTGCAGTTTTTTGAGAGTTGTGGGGCAAAAAGCAAAAATAGTGTTTTTTCCTATATTGACCTTCTGATCCCAACCCGAACCCTAAATTTACCCCTAACCCTAAATTTACCCCAACTCTAACCCTTATGATAACCCTTAATATATTTGAATAAAATTTGAACCCTAACAGCTAATATAACCCTAATCCTAGATTTAAGATAATTAAGTCTTCTTTTTTTTTAGTTGCTGACTGCCTCTAGGGGCAGTCAAGCAACATATTCAGGGCGACGGAAGTCAAGAGGGTACAGCCATATTGCAGGAGCATGCTGCTCCACGGAGCGATCGTGGGCGCCCCAGAGCCTGAATTTCGGTGCACGCTATTGCCTCGAGGCAATAGACCAGCACGTTTCACCACAGGACGTGTCAGGCATGTCCATTGTCGGGAACGGAGTTCAATGTCTATAATCCTTAAAGAGCCACTATCGTCAAAATATATATACCGGGGAGGAGGGGATTGTCCAGCAAGCGCAGATGACAGACGCACTTTGAAAGCACTCCACTATAGCAGCCAGCAACCAGCAAATAAACTAACTTTCCTGGCATAAATGGGTCACCGAAAGATAGCTGCCCGCTCTAAAACTGACATGGCCCACAGGGCCTTACAACACGCCCTTCTGCCTCAAGGGCTCCCACCAGAGAACTGGTGGCAGACATAATTGACAAGGCTATACAGGGCTCGACAAACCCCGGGCGCCAGGTCGCCATGGTGACCAGAAAGTCAGACCTGGTGCCGGGGTATTGTAAGCCCGCATGGTGCCATTGTTGCTGAGGTCATTTATTTATCATTATTTTTTTTACTTTTAAAAAGTGGTGTGTGAGGGAGCAAAGTTAATGCACCGGCTGCACATGCTTCCTGCACCACCCCCTCGCGCACCGCAATCTAATGCTTGAGTGCAGGGCTAGAAGCAACGATGGTATGTGCCTTTTTAAAGAGGCACTGACAAACCTGGACGGGAAAAGGGGGGACATATTGGTTGATCAGCAGTTTGTTTTTTTGCTGTTTTTTTTTTTTTTAAGATTAAAAAACCCCCACATGTGTTATGTACTGACTAGATATGCGTGTGTATGTGTGATTGACTGACTGTATATGTGTGTATGTGTATGCCGTTAATCAAAGTCCTAAATAAATAAGGGGTTTGTCCTGAATCGCAATTTAAAAGTTGATTTGGAGAAGTTTAATCATTTGTTGTGGCATATTGATGGGGAGGGCTTCAGATTTTAAGACGACTTTTTTTAAAACCTGCTAAATCCGCAAAGATGTCTAGTTCTTGGAAAAGGTGTGGTTGGAAGGTCAACGGTTTTGAGAGTGAAAGCATAATGTCATCAATGTAAGCCACGACTTTATCTGTGTGTATGTGTGATTGACAGCATATGTGTGTATGGATGATTGACTGACTGTGTATGTGTGTGTGTATGTATGATTGACTAACTGTATATGTGTGTGTGTGTGTGTGACTGACTAACTGACTGTGTGTGTGACTGACTGTGTGTATGTGGCTGACTGACTGTATGTGTATGTGCCATTGTCTGGCTCCTAGATTTTTTTGCTGGCTCCTAAAACTCTGTTAAGTTTGTCAAGTCCTGCTATATAGCCGCTTAGGGCTGGTGTAACTGACCTTAGACGAGCCATCAGGCACATTTGGACAGTGCTCACTTTGGTAGAATCACAGTGACACAAGACACTATAGATACCCTGAATCAATGTGTCCAAAAGCAGGAAAACATGATCTACACCCTGCAACAACAGGTTGAAACTTTGGTCTATCAAAGCCACAGAGGCAGCATTAGGGTCTGAGGGGTCCCTGGAGACACAACGATTGAGTAGTTAGGGCCTAGTATTCAAAATTTATTTGACACCATCTTGCAAAGAGACACCCCTGGGACAATCGGCAGTGGAGACTGATAATGTGGCCAAAAGAGCTAAAGGTGCTGCACTAATACACGAACCTCTTCTCCCAGACGCGTTGTGCTCTCTACATTACCCAGCAGACAGTGACACTATACTAAAGGCATACTTTGATATGGTATCAATCAGGATCCGAGACTACCCATACATCTTATGCTGTCCGAACTGGACCTGAACTCTTTAGAGCCTTTTCCTTTTGCCATATGCAGACCCACCTACGGTATTGTTCAAGGTCAGAGGACTACGTGTATCAGTGATACCCACTGCAATACCTCCCCTGCTATTTCTTGTCCTGAATAACAACCCCGTGACTTCTGGACATTAGCTATTCTTGCCAAATTTAGCTGTATAACAGTTTTTCGGAACACCCATGACATGCCTGTTATAATGTTATGCTATGTTATGCCCTAACTCTTTTCCTCTTCTTTCAGAATACTGTATGGCCTGGTTTCATCCAATGCCACTTTTGTTGCATTTTAAATTGTCATGTTTTTCTTGACCATGTATAACCTTTCTGCTTTTTATATTGTAAAATATAACAAAAAGTAATTTACAAAAAAAATAATAATATATATATTATTATATCAGGACTCGACAAAGCCCGGGCGCCAGGTCGCCATGGCGACTAGAAAATTGTACCTGGCGCCCGGGTAGGATCAGCAGTACATGGCGCTCCACCATCCTGAGGTTAGATTAAAATAAAAGTACCGGTATTATTCTTTCGCAGCGCGAGGGTAAGCAGAGTGTGCGCTTCCTGCTCTGGCCCCTCGCGCTGTAGTGTCGGATCGGCGGGTGTCACGTGACATCCCACCGATTAGCAGTAGCGTGCAGACGCTCTGTGCCATGGTCCAAGCTGCAGTAGAAATCCCCCTCCCGTGCAATAAGTTAAAACAGCAGGGAGGGGGAGTCATTCTCTTTTTTTTTTTCTTTCTCTTTTCTTTTAAGCGTGTGTGTGCCTGGCTAAGTGTGGATGTGGGTGTGTGCCTGGCTAAGTGTGGATGTGGGTGTGTGCCTGGCTAAGTGTGGATGTGGGTCTGGCTAAGTGTGGATGTGGGTCTGGCTAAGTGTGGATCTGACTGTCTCTGGATGTGTGTGGATCTGACTGACTGTCTCTGGATGTGTGTGGATCTGACTGACTGTCTTTGTATGAATGCGACTGACTGAATGTCTTTGTATGAATGCGACTGACTGTCTTTGTATGAATGCGACTGACTGAATGTCTTTGTATGAATGTGACTGACTGTCTTTGTATGAATGCGACTGACTGTCTTTGTATTAATGTGACTGACTGAATGTCTTTGTATGAATGCGACGGACGACTGTCTTTGTATGAATGCGACGGACGACTGTCTTTGTATGAATGTGACTGATTACTGTCTTTGTATGAATGCGACTGGCTGACTGTCTTTGTATGAATGCGACTGGCTGACTGTCTTTGTATGAATGCGACTGGCTGACTGTCTTTGTATGAATGCGACTGGCTGTCTTTGTATGAATGCGACTGGCTGACTGTCTTTGTATGAATGCGACTGGCTGACTGTCTCTGTGTGTGGTTTTGTGAATGTGCTGTTGTCTGGCTCCTAGATTTTTTTTCTGGCTCCTAAAAGTAAATTAAATTTGTCAAGCCCTGTATTATATATATATTTTTTTTTGAAAATTATATTTTTTTTCTGCAGGTAGTTGAACATGTGTCATAGAAGCAACAATGATACACAAATAATAATAATTCTATATGCACATTTTCTCAAAACAAGTTAGATACATTATAGCAATTTCACGTTATGTTTTTATGGACTGTAGGCATAACATAGAGGACAAGACTATGGACCAGATCAGCTTACATGTAGGACTGACTGAATAGGTAGAACTTAACTAAGATCATTCAGATCCTTGGGGAAATAGAGCATATCAACTGTATATTAATGGTAAGTACAGGGTCTAAAAGAATAAACAAGTAAGTACTATTAATTATGGTAATATGACCATAGGACCTTACTTATTTAACTCATAGACGGACTGTATGCAACCAAACAGCTGCTGCATGCCCTACATTTAGGGGATGCAGTACGAGACATATATATAACGTTCGACAGCTCAGCAGGATCTATAACGAATGTGAAGCATCACATATCAAAGAGTGAATAGGAAGAAATGTAGTCAGACGTGGTATAAGAGAAGAGGGAAGTAGATTAGACCAGAAAAGACATAGTGGGGAAGAAATAAGGAAGAAAAATAACGATGTCTGCACTCCTTATTCAGTGAGATGTGAACAATTTATTCAGGATCCGATAAAAAACCCGAAGAAATAACCCAAGAGAGGGGTACTGGCAGCATAAGGGAATGTTGCTTAAAAAGAGACGGGCTGCCGTGCCACCATTTTAGCGACCGGCTTGTACATATACAACTAAAAAAAAAAAAGGATGAGTGTACATTATGCCCTTTGGGGGGGGGGGAACAGTAGAGAGTGCAAACCACATGGGGCAAAACAAAAAAGCAAGTAAGACATTTTGAAATAAATTTCAAATATGTTGAACCCGAGGGGGTCACACCAACTGTTGTAGGCAACTAATATATAACTATAAAGAAATATTTTCGAGAACCATAAATAACGTGGTACCCCATCAAAAATGTCCAGGTTTGACAAAGTTCCAGGCAATGGTTCAACGGGGGTGCGTTGAGGTTTAGCCGCAGGCTAGTGGCTTGTTCATTGCTGAGAGGAGCAATCTGTTCTATGGAGACGGTTTTCCCATCCCTTGTAACCGTCAGGCCATGTGGTAGGGTCTATCTATATTTTACTCCAAGTGTGTGGAGGTGCAATGTTAGGGGAGACATCGATCTTCTCCATGCCATAACTGCTGGTGAGAGATCATCAAATACCGATAGGGAGGCCCCTTCATGTGTACAGGTACCTTGCTTTCGGCTTCTGGTCAGAATAGTAGGCATGGGATTGTAGCCGCATCACCACGTCTCGCGGTGCGTCGGTGGGAGCTCTCTGAGCCTTGCGGATGTGAAAAAAATCGAGTACACCACTCTGGTCAATGTCCTGTTCTGAAATTAAATTTTTGAGGAAGCTTTGCAGGTATGGTAGGAGGGCGGCGGGCCCAACCGCCTCCGGGATACCGCTTAGTGGATATTGGCATGGCGGGCTTTAGCATCTAGGATAGCAACTGTTTAGCGAGGGTGTCCACACGCTGAATAAGTGATACCGATACGTTATGTGAACAACTCTGTCTCTCCTCCTGCTGTTCCGTTTCCAGCACGGTGACTTTGGCATGTAAGTCATCAATTGCGATCTTAAAAGCAGTTAGGTCACCTTTCCACATTGTATGGAAATCACTGAATAGTTTCTTTATATCGCCCTTTGTCGAGGGTTCCTCATCCTTTGATGGCGGAGTTTTCACTTCCGGGATGCGGGATGGATTAGCCGTCTCAGAATCCTCTGAAGAGGTAGAATTATCCTCCCTTTTGTAGGATTGTAGAGTTGCAGCTGGCGTCGGCTGCTGCCTAACCAGATACTCAGTAAAACCTAACTTAACTGCCGCCGTATTTGAAACAGGTTTCTTTGTTTTCCGACCCATGCTATCAATCAGGTCTTTTTTAAAAATGTTTTATGTAGGATGTCCATCGAAAAAGGACTATATTAACCAACTACTTGAGGTGTTCATGCGGCATGCGACCATTCTCGTTACCAGTTGGCTCCGCCCCTATGTATAAATATATATATATATATATATATATATATATAGCAGTTATGTGCAGTTTGCATTACTGCAGTAGGGTTTTTAGGACACTATAGATTCCAGAGGACGTTGTTATTTTATGGCTTTTATTCATCAGAGGCTTTAAAAAGAGGTCTTCCAGTTAAGTTAAAGAGGTGGATAAGCCGACATATTATGCCTTAAGAAAAAGTTTTTCTTGATTAAGCTGTTGTTCATAGCAAAGTTGCAAGATACTATTTGGAAGAAAATACAATAAGTACATTGAATTATCTTTAAAATTTAAGAAAACTGACATCTATATTTTTCTAATAACTATTTTTTAATAATTTGCTGAATTAAGATATTATTGTATTACACTAGTGAAATACAAACATCATGCATTAAAGGTTTACACGACACATTAACCTTTCATGCATTTGGTAGAGTTTAACCTGCACAATGCATGAAGGAAATCTTTTAGAATGTCTTTAAAAGTTTTCTTTTATCGACCTTATTTGTTTACATTTGCTTTTGTTTACATTGCAAGATCAGTGTCACTGGTGGCATCACTGACATTCTGCACAAGAGGAAAAGGCATTTTCATTCATCTCACAGATGACCCATGATTGGTTCCCAGGAGATGCTGGGGGGCATTCATTTATTTGTTCCAATTGAATGGTAGATCCTCCTCCAGGAAAAGTCTGAAACATAAAGAATTTGAAGAATTCATGTAACTTAACTATTAAATTGAATAAACTCCAATAAATAAAGGCAGACTGAACAGAAGGAAATGCATTTTTTTTTTATGTGATTTCTCTCTGAAATGTATGGTTCTCGAATGCATGGATTGATCTATTATCAATATTTCTAATGTAGGAAGAAGAAGTTTGGTAAAGGAGACCGAGTTGACAGGGAGTCTGAAGTAGAGAGGGCCAAGGCGAATGCTGCACTATGGGAGGCACGACTTAAAGTCACAGAGTTCTCTCGTGTGGAGTATCGAGAAGCTGTCCGGAGTCTCGCACAGAACAATGAGGAGCTCACTAAGAATCAATACCAACTGGAAAAGGACATGGTGGACGTCATCGGGTTCCTGAAGAAACAAGATCTGGAGAAGGATGATCTGGTATAGTGCAGAATTCAAAGACATACATTAAGAGGTTTTCCTAACACTTGGTTTTAATATATATATATACATAATAGCCAGGGTACTACTACAGTTTACTCACAGTGCTCACAGTGGACATTTACTGGACTTTAAAGACAATTTAATGGGACATGGCATGAATTGAGGCATTCATTATATAGTCCAACAAATAGTTGTTTATCATTGGCATTCTAAGCAGGGGTAAATCTGTAGGCGATGTAGCAGGTGCAATGCACCTTGGGAAACACTGCTCTATGGCTAGTAGACAGGATGGAAGATGTAGTCCACCAAAAGCTAGAGGGCCACAACCATAGAAAAATTCCTGCTACACAATGTGTTTTTATTGAACAATGTCCAAATATAAAGTTTACGTTTGAATATACTGATATGCTAAAAATATCTGTTTATAGAACATGAAAAAGGAATAATGTGCTTTGTAGTGACTTTCCACACTGATTCTGATGTTTCTATTTCTTTCTATGAAGATTGAGAATTTAAAGCAAGAACTCCTGGCACAGAGGAAATGTGCTGAAGATGAAAGAGAGAGATTAGTATGTACATCAATGTGTTTTTCAGCCTGCACTGTGTTAATGTTAATCATAGAAGTAGCAGAGTATAATGCTATTACAATCTGCAATAATGAGTCACAGCATCTATACTTTATATACTATTGTCCATAGCAGTAGATTTCAAGATCATTAAAATTATGTAAAAGCGCCGTGCTGTGTGAGCCATTCAGTGGTGTACCAACATGGGGGCTAAGTGAGTCATGGATGCCTAAGGGGCTAGAGTTAAGGCAAGCAGCACAGACTTGGAGTCCAATAAGTCAAAAGCCAGAAAATCCAACACAAGAGGCATGAAGAGTCCAGAATCCACAAAACACTGGAGCAAGTAACCACAGATAAGGCAGGTGTTTATTCACTATTAATAAGGGAGCAGGTTATAATGCTTGTAGGTCCACACAGTTCTAGGAAAAGGCTGCAGCGCCTTCAAGGCCAGTGAGGACCAGAATACACACAACTCCTCCTTGCAATATATGACATGCAGGGGCACAGGCTTGATATATACATAGGAAACCGTGATTTTGTCTTTTTGTTACTCTCCCAACAATTTTGAGCCCAGGAAATTTTATACATAACCAAGAATGTACCAAAAATACCTTTACTCATGCCTTGGGTTTGGTAAATATTTTTTTTTTTTAGATGGAAATACATAACCGACAAATAACAGAACTTGAAGAGCGATATTCTCAGAAAGTCAGTGAAATACGCATCATACAAGAAGAATACAAAATGATGAGAGAATTTCGAAGACAAAAGATGGAGATGGAAAATGAGTTGGAGGAGGTGAGGCGTTACCTCTTGTGGTTAGAAATAAAAATTCTATATTAATCTGGTCCGAGTAGTAACACTATATTCATTGACAGCTCACCAGCACTAGCTTCTAGAGTAGCATGGGATATAATAGTATTATAGAGAGAAAGCGCTACAAAGAATTCAAAGAAAGGAGGAGACAAGGTGTTTATAAAATATAAAATAGATTTATTATTATCAATTAATACTTGATAATAATAAATCTATTATATATTCTTTAAACACCTTGTCTCCTCCTTTCTTTGAATTCTGTTCAGCTCTGTCTCTCTATAATAATATTGTGTTCTTCTTTTGCAGTGGCGCAGATCACTGCATTTCTTTTAAGACCTAGCAGCTACTTTGATTAAGTGGACCACTTCCATCTCTAAGATTGGGAGTCATCGTTGTGTCCTCCCCTCTTTTTTGATTGTCTACTTTTTGTGGTGAAGGGTTTATTCACACTACTGATTATATTAACATGATATTTATTCTATATATTTCTGTATTTCCATTTTTTTAGGTGAAAATATATCTATAAAAGCTGTGCCCCACTTTTTTTCTCTTTACTGCATGGAATATGTAGTTCCCAAACCTCTCCAGTGCCAAGGTTAGCCATCATTGCCCTATACCAATAACATATCTGTCCTGTGGAGTAACATAGTATTCATTGCATAGCTCACTGATGCTGGCCTGTAAAGAAAAGCTGTATTTCCTGTGACTGACTGTAGAGCCAATGTGGGTTTGTATAGTAATTGTATTTTCTGTACTGCTGACTAAGCCTCAGTTTTTGGAATAATTGTAATACAGTTGAAGTAATACAGTTGATTAACATCTAGAGTGAAATTACATTTCTGTAATATTTTCCAATAGCTTAAGGAAAGCCTGCGAAAAAACAGTCAGAATCATAAACAAGCTGTGAGCAAGTTGGAGAGACGATTCTTCGAAGAAAAGGTAAATCGGGCCTAAGTGACTGTTGTTTCTTATTGGACAGAAAGAAAGGAAAGCAGATTTCTCCTCTTTAATGGCCCCAGCATAGATGCATATGCATCATCTAGGCGATATGGATACTGGAATGTCGTGTTTCACCTCTTCCTACCGTAGGACATTCTATGCCATCCTAAAATACAGGGCTCAAATGTCCTCTGGACGGCATAGAATTGGGGTGTCCAAGTTTATTCTGCAAAGAGCCACTTCGCTAGAAATGTATGTGTGTGTGGGCTGCATTCATTTTACATTCATTCAGACAATAATACATATAATTATATACATGTGTGTGATATATAATTCACACTAATGTGCAGTGGTCACATTAACTACAAACACACACATGCATACACAGTCACACTTACCCCCCCTTCCCACACACAGTCACACTTACCTCACACACACATACACATCTATACACACAAACATACACTTACCACACATACACATTTATACACACACACTCACATACATACACTTACCCCCATATGTGCATGAGAGCAGCAGCGCTCTGTGTAGGGAACTTTGTTCCCACACACAGCTTCCTGTGCGGTGTGCATTTCGAGGTGGGGCTACCAAAACAGAGCTCAGGCCGCATTTGGCCCGCGGGCTGCACGTTGGAAACCCGTGGCATAGAACATCCTCTCTTTAACAGGTCATTGTGGCCCCCGTGATGATGAGCTGTGCTGTGGATTCCACTACAGTGGAATCCCACCTGTCAGATGAGGCCAATAGGTGCAAAGGGCTTAATTAAGCTCAAGAACATAGAGGTTATGTTTAAAGGTGATTTCTATGTCACAGTTCTAAAAATGATCTAATCTAGTGCTTCTCAAACCTGCCCTCAAGTACCCCCAACTGTCCAGGATTTAGGGATTACCTAGTTGTGTTTAAGTAAGAATATGTATAATAGAACATGGTGGTGGGAGCTCTAGGAAATATATAAATAGGGCTAATCAGGTTTATAAGTGGCAGAGACGCTGTGTATATTTTCACAAAATGAAAGCACCGTTTCATGTACAAAAGGTAAATAAAAATAACAACACACAATGTTGATGTGAATATAATTTAAAAAAAACGCCACAGCATTATTTGTATATGTAGTTACCATCCAGGAAAAAAAGCAAAGGAAAGTAAGGCACAAGACAACTTGCTATCATATATACATACAGAACTTGACTTGCTGCTCACTTATAAATGCACCACCCAAAAATGCACAACAAATAACAATAAAAACAAATTCCAATACAAGGAGCGCTTTTGTGAGTCACCAGCTGTGTAAGTAAAATTTTACTTATATTTCTGTAGCTTGAGGTCACAGGACTCTTTTCTGTAGCCTATATTCAAAGATGTAACTTTCTAGAGGTTAGTGTATAACACACTCACATGGACAAATGGACTGAAGTTTTGGAATCACTAGAAAAGAATAGTATATCCTCCCCATAGAGTGGGAAACAGATTGTGTGGACTCTCTGTTACCTTAGTGGTATTTTAGCAGTAAATGTGTATAAAAGTGTGTAGATTTTGTGATGTACAATTTGTGATGTGTATTTATTTGTCTGCTGTTATATCCCTGTGACCCCATTACATGCCTCCATCACACCAATTACATGCCATCCATCACTTGTCTGAGCAAGGCCTTGAAAAAGTGTACCGCCATTTTTACATGAAGTTGACCCCTGTTCTGTCGTCACTTTGCAGACCAGGAAGACGGAAACCTTGGATACTCTTGTAGCATCTATACAGCCACTTACTGATATATTCTCTTTTGGATGCCTACACCTTCACCCAGCACAGTATTTCACCAAGTGACGATTGGGCTGCCCCTAGGGCGGCAGTACGCTCCCAACACTGCAGTGAGAAAAAAAGCACTGGCAGCCCAATCGTTGCGATCAGGCTGCCCGTGTGTTTTTTTCTTAAGTCAGACATGCACCGGGTCACGTGACCTATCTACACTCACCCTAGGGAGCCGAACAGGCAGCATGGTAGGACACCATGCTGCCTGCCACTAGCCACCAGGGATCAGGATAAGTCCTGGTGTGAGGAACATGTAATAGGGGTAATGAAGGCAAATAATGGGGGTGATGGAGGCATGTAATGGGGGTAATGGAGGCATATAATGGGGGTGATGGGGCATGTTATGGAGATGTTGGGGCATATAATTTGGGTGATGGAGGCATGTAATGGGGAAGATGGAGGCAAGTAATGGAGGAGGCATGTAATTGGGGTAAAGGAGCAGGCCTTCACTCTAGGTTTTGATATAGCTGTGTCTTTGCAAGACACCTTTCCAGTTTGGATTTTAGTTGTATTTCAATATACATAAAAAAGAAAGGAATTGTTTTCCTGTTGAGGAGTTAGTTGCATGATGACGTGAGCCGCACGCATCCGGAGGCGGAGTGAAGGAGGCCTGGCAGGCTGGAATTAAGAAGCTATACATGGAAAAACCTCCCATACCCAGTGAGGACCGAGGATGCGTTTGAAGAGATCCCACCAAGCAGGAGTCCGACGAGCCCTTCCGACGAGAAAAGACTCATACGGAGTATTCACGTAAAAATGGCGGTCCACCGCTTTTCGACCTTTAGGCTTTATCAAGCACTTTTTCAAGCCCTTGCTCAGACAAGTGATGGGTGGCATGCAATTGGGGTGATGGAGGCATGTAATGGGGTCACAGGGATATAACAGCAGACAAATAAATACACATCACAAATTGTACATCACAAAATCTACACACTTTTATACACATTTACTGCTTAATTACCACTAAGGTAACAGAGAGTCCACATAATCTGTTTCCCACTCTATGGAGAGGACATACTATTCTTTTCTAGTGATTCCAAAACGTCAATCCATTTGTCCATGTGTGTGTTATACACTAACCACCAGAAAGTTTTATATTTGAATATTGGCTAAAGAAAAGTACTATGTCTCTTTATTTTGTCTCCTTCTATGTGCATATATGCTGTTCTGTGACCTCAAGCTACAGAAATATAAGTAAAGCACTCCTTGTATTGGAATTTGTTTTTATTAGTTACCATCCAGTGATTTTGCAATATTGCCTTAGTTTTAAAAAAAACTGCATCCGAGTTCAGAAAGGTGTAATCAAGAAGAAAAATGAGGGACCTGACACGTTTCACTGCTTCTTCAGAGGTAAGGAAATGAAGTTCTGCCACATTTAAAATAAATATAATTAGCCATTAGGAAGGGAAAGAGACTCATAAAGTTGGTCTGTATAATACAGAACACAACATGAGAAGCGAGGTCATACAAATAAAAATACATTTTCCATAGTATCATTTTACATATGCAAACATTTTTCCTGCTACCAAATATACCACACCAGTGCAATCATTTTATGCATTGTTGGAACGTACTTGTAATACACATTAGAGAAAAACCTATAATTAAGTACGTATAGATTTCTACAATCTTAATTATATGTTTTTTTATGAATGGGTGTGTGAACCCACTCTTTGGTCTTTTTTGGTAGTTGCTTTCTTATACCTTTTTATTTGTCGTTCCCTTCCAAGAATATGTATAATGCCTGGTGTGGTGTTGGTCCTTGAGGACTGGTTAGAGAATATTATACATATTCTTATTTAACCACAACTGGGTAATCGCTAAATCCTGAAGCGTTGGGGTTACTAGAGGACAGGTTTGAGATGCACTAATCAGCAGGAACATTCCATTGACGATGGTGTTAAGCATGAAGCATCCTTTGCATCATCGTTAAAGGAAAACTCAGCATAACTGCTGGTGATTATTGCTATGTTAGAAGAGAACCTTAATGATTTTGAAAGTAAACTCTGTCACGATGTATGCAGGCTGTACAATACTCTTATGGTGGTCCTCACTGATTTCACATTGCCGTGTATATTTTATTGGCTGTTACACGGAGCTGCAAAATTGAAGTTGTGTTAGTGGCAATTAAACAATGCAGACAACTATATTCAGTTAATGTTCTTTATTTATTGCATGATTGGTTCATAACTGCACATCTGATTTGTAAGCACAGAGCTGTTATATCTAGTTACATCTAAATTTAGTTGGTCGTGCAAATAGTAGGTGCCTAAAATATTTGATGAGTATCCCATCGACGTTTCAGTTCGCACCGCGATAAAGGTTTGCTGTTCAAACCGAAAAATTTATAGGATGCTCATGTAAGAGTTATTTCTATGGAGTAATTGAAAAGACATGTGTTTTTAAGTAGCTTTAATGAAACCTATAGCTCTAAGAGTTTTTCTCCTACCTGCTTTGAGGTCAGTGCGCTGATCTTTGGGTTTTGTATAACTATTTGGTCTCAGCAGCACCCCTTATAATATATGCTAGTTTAGGAGTGCATTCCTTTTGGATTTGTTTTTATATATATATATATATATATATATATATATATATATATATATATATATATATATAAAAATGTGAATTTCTTTTTTAGCAACGTCTGGAGGCAGAAGCAGAGAAGAAGATCATGAAATTGGCACATCAAGCTCACTCCGAGGCTGTCATGTAAGAAATATCTCAGTATATTGCAGTTAAATTGGATTCAATCTATTATTAAGGTTACAATTAATGTATTCTTAATCAACCGGTGCTCATACAGTTACTCTGGACATCATGTATCTTGAAGCTGGGTGTTGTATGGTTATATTCTGTTAAGAGTCTCTGCTTTCTGGTCCTTCTGGCAGGCAGTTAGATGAAGCTGGAAGAGCAGTGTTTAAGGAAAACGTTCGTCTGAAGGAGGCTTTTTCATATCACCTAACTGAAATGGAGGAGTCGAAGAAAACAAAAGAAAAGCTGGAGAGCAGGAAGTCACAGCTGCTGCAGGAAAAGGTATTAAATGTTGCTCACTGTACACTCATAACCTCTCCTTAAGATCTCATACCTGTCACCAGCACCATTATCTGTCACCCCATATGTCCATCTGTCCATCATCGCGTTATCAAAACTGATGTATCACTCACAGCCTTATTTGTCCCAGAGAGCTTTTGACTAGTACTCTAAATGGCTTTGTTTGTGTCCAATGATCCAGCCGTATATTTCTGAAGCAGAAACTAATAGTCCTACCCCATCACCATTATCCCTTACCAGTCATTGATAGCCTAAACCTGTTGATGAAATCCTCTACTGTCACTGAGTCACCACTGAGATCATTCACTTGTCAGCAATACTCCTAACCTGTCACCAAGATAAATTAACTGTGAATGATACACCTTACCTGTCACTGACGGCCTTTACTTCTTATATCACTTATTTGTCACCAAGATTCTCTGCTTGTCACCAAGACCCTGACCCATCATTGATACCACCTGTCTGTTGATAAAGGGCATGATTGAGTCAAGGACTTAGTGTGTGGAAGGAAGAAAAGCAGTGGGCTTGTTAGTGTGTGGAACAAAGAAAAGCAGTGGGCTTGTTAGAGGGCTGGAAAGTTAGCCTATAGTGGTACTATACATTTTCAAGATACTCTTCTTCAGCAGATAGTAAGTTTTCTTCCTTGCCTTCCCATGTAAAAAGCCCAGAAATATATGCGGTTTTGTCTTATTTTAATTAGCATTGGCAGGAAAACCAAGCTATTTACTACCTCTCCTGACCTATCAAAATCACAATGTAGGTTTAGAAAAGTTAAGCAGCTCTTTTTCAGTTCTAAATGTCTTCTTTCTATTTGCACCTAGATTGTTTCTATTATCAAAGTAAGACCATGGTTCTGGGTGACTGGCTGACCGCTGCCATTCTCTTCTCTATTCTTTTAGACTCCATCCATTGACAAGGCTGTACGCTCTGCTGTATACTGATCAGTAGTTTTATGGTCTAGTACCTTTTACTGCAAAGATGCGCAAGCATAATACAAAAGCTCTTCTTATTAACCAGTAGCATGGCCTCTAGTGCCCCTAAATGTAATACATTTGAAGCCCAGGGACATTGCAGATAGTGGAAGACGACCAATCTATTGCTTACGGTTTTAAAGGTATAGCATTGTTTATAGATTGTTTTGGACAGCACCTCATTGGTGCATCTCATTTATCTGCATATGTTAATTACGAACTGTATTCCTTCAGACCTGTGTCACCTTTTCACCCCAAACCAGTATTTGACTGGTCAAAGCCTCAGACACCAATATCTGGGATCTCAAACCAAATTCTTGAATAACAAATTCCAAGATATATTACTGCTTTCAAAAACTGATTAACTAGATTCTCCAACTAATTACTGCAAACCCTAACATAAAAAACTTAACCCAACACAGCAATTCCAAATACCTGTGGCACACCCAACACTTGTCTGTCTCTGTCAAATAACCTCCCAGACTCATTAACCAACCTAAAATTCACTGCCCCTAAACACTAAGTGATAAAGAACGTATTTAACACATCATTGCATTGGACAGGAAACTAATGAGTTACTGGTTAAGGAAAAGGTTTTGCAAGCAGCCCAGAAGAATGCACAGATACGCGAATTGCAGAAGAACGTCAAGATGTTGGAAGGTGCTCTAGAACAAATGACTCTGGATGTGGAGAGCAGAGTGCAAAGGAAAGAGCATGACCTAGAAGCTCAAGAAGGAAATATGGAACTGAAGAAGCTGCAGAAGGTACTGCAGGTGAAAGAACAGGAGATGAACCGAGTGAAGAAGCTTGCCCGTAATATTCTAGACGAACGCACCGATGTAGAACGTTTTTTCTTGGAGGCTCTCACACAAGTCAAGGAAGAGATCATGTCCAGCAGGAGCTATTACCGCAAAGTGTCCCAGACAGCTTATAACAGCAAGATGAAACTGGCAGTATCACAACCAGATCAATATCCGAAGATCAGAACCTTTCATAACAAGGAACACAGTACAAATGATGTGGACCAGGATCTCCTGGAGGCAGAAAAATGGTAACCTCTTTAGATATTGCACAAACACTGTATGACACGTGGGCTGATCGCAACTGAATCCAAAATCTATGGAGATTTATTTTATAAAAGATACTCATTGCAAACTCGCATATTATTATACTGATACATCAGTATGCATCTGGGCCACTGTCATAATTAAATGGACTGTATCACCTGAAAATTGTTTTTACCGTGCATGTAGAGCATCCAAAATTTATCTACACATTGTGTTAGCAAAATTGCCAGCAAATGCCTAAATTAGGAAAAATGTGTTTTAAATGTGTCTGTGGAGTCTCCTGCGGCATGGTATGCAAATTACACGTTTCCCATTGAAAAGCAGTTAATTTGCATATCATGCCACAGGTGATGTCATAAGCAGGAGACTCCACAGACATTTAAAACACATTTTTCTCCTAATATATGCATTTGCTTGTAATTTTGCTAACACAATGTGTAGATCATTTTCAATATTTTTTTATGCTCTATATGTTTCGGTAATACAGTGCCTTTAATATACAATCACAACATCCACCTAAAGTTGGCACTTTGGATACTTTTTTTTTACCGGCCACATATAATTTTTGCATGCCGCTTTGCAATATGTAGAAGTTATACACTCAGTTCAAAAATCAGGGAGAGAATCCCACAGAACCTTTTTGACTTCTACAAACAAGGCAGCATGCAAGGCAGCATGGGAAACCTTATGTCACCGGTAAAAAAATGTTTGAGGTGACAACCCTACATCCAACTCATGATCGAGTTTGCGTTTGATAGTACATCTAAAAAAACAGCCTTGGTTTTGAAGATACATTAAGATAGACCGATCAAGTAATTGATCTTAGAGCAAGTATAATGCTTTAAAGACTGCGTTCATCACAGATACAACTCTTTTACAGTGCTATGGTCTTGCTATTGACATAACATTATGTGACAGGATCCAACCTTCTCATTCTTGCCAGTCATAATAGTGATCTGTGAATGGTGTCATTATCTGCAAGTTCTCTAGGTTAGCTCAGGCCGCACTGCTTTGTTTTAACACAGCTTCTTCTCATGGTAGGAGTCATGTACGTACTGGCAAAGTAGACATGGGGGACCTGACCTGGGAACAGAAGGAACAGGTTCTTAGGCTGCTGTTTGCAAAGATGAATGGTTTCCAACCCAGGTAAATACCAAAAGCAGAAACACTGTCAGGGATGATTGTATAGTTACATTTTAAGACTATTATAAAGCAAGATGGTCACTCAATCAGCTACCTGCAATCCCCAACAATTCAGTGCCCAACGATCTATGAAAACCTATCCAATTCAAGAAGCTTACCACCTACCCCTTACAATCCTCTGATGCAGGGGTCCTCAAACTTTTTAAACAGGGGGCCAGTTCACTGTCCCTCAGACCGTTGGAGGACTGGACTATAGTAAAAACAAAAACTATGAACAAATTCCTATGCACACTGCATATATCTTATTTTGCAGTGAAGAAACAAAACGGGAACAAATACAATATTTAAAATGAATTAAGTTAAATCAACAAACTTACCAGTATTTCAATGGGAATATTATGCCATTCAGATGCCCAGGAATATTATGCCATTCAGATGCCCAGGAATATTATGCCAGTCAGATGCCCAGGAATATTATGCCAGTCAGATGCCCAGGAATATTATGCCATTCAGATGCCCAGGAATATTATGCCAGTCAGATGCCCAGGAATATTATGCCAGTCAGAGCCCAAGAATATTATGCCAGTCAGATGCCCAGGAATATTATGCCATTCAGATGCCCAGGAATATTATGCCAGTCAGATGCCCAGGAATATTATGCCATTCAGATGCCCAGGAATATTATGCCAGTCAGATGCCCAGGAATATTATGCCAGTCAGAGCCCAAGAATATTATGCCAGTCAGATGCCCAGGAATATTATGCCAGTCAGAGCCCAAGAATATTATGCCAGTCATATGCCCAGGAATTTTATGCCTTTCAGATGCCCAAGAATATTATGCCAGTCAGAGCCAAAGAATATTATGCCAGTCAGATGCCCAGGAATATTATGCCAGTCAGATGCCCAGGAATATAATGCCAGTCAGATGCCCAGGAATATTATGCCAGTCAGAGCCCAGGAATATTATGCCAGTCAGATGCCCAGGAATATTATGCCAGTCAGATGCCCAGGAATATTATGCCAGTCAGAGCCCAGGAATATTGTGCCAGTCAGATGCCCAGGAATATTGTGCCAGTCAGAGCCCAGGAATATTATGCCAGTCAGATGCCCAGGAATATTGTGCCAGTCAGATGCCCAGGAATATTATGCCAGTCAGATGCCCAGGAATATTATGCCAGTCAGAGCCCAGGAATATTATGCCAGTCAGATGCCCAGGAATATTATGCCAGTCAGATGCCCAGCAATATTATGCCAGTCAGAGCCCAGGAATATTATGCCAGTCAGATGCCCAGGAATATTATGCCAGTCAGATGCCCAGGAATATTATGCCAGTCAGAGCCCAGGAATATTATGCCAGTCAGATGCTTGTTATACCTCCCTCCTCCCCCCGGCAGCACCCCCCGCGGGCCGGATAAATGTGCTCGGCGGGCCGCATGTGGCCTGCGGGCCGTAGTTTGAGGCAACTTCTAGCTTCCACACATATCACCTCACTTATATATCTGACCTTCTATCACCTTGTCTGTCCACTTATGTTCTGTCTCTACTCCCAATGTCACACTCTAAAGCTTAGAACAGCATTGCTTGTTAATCCTTCTGTACCAGTCTGGACTAACCCTTATGTTAGGTCATGTAATGCTTGTATCAGGTCAGGTAATATGGTTACAAATTGAGGACACATTCAGTATTTATAGAGTAAGGATAACGAAGATGCAGAGGTTTTTATATATATATATATATATCTCCAGAAAGAAAAGTCCATCATCTTTGGGGAGCTTGCTCAAGGCTGAAAGAGAAGAGCGATGCAGGTGAGTCTGTTAATGGGTTTATGTCTTTATTAATAAACATCATCATGGACAGCTTAGAGGAAATATGAGATGTGGGATATGATAGAAACATTTCAGTACATACATGGAATCAACACAGTAAAGAAGTTGAGTATATTTAAAAGAAGAAAAAGAGGACATAGTCTTAAATTAGAGGGGCACAGATTTAAACAGAATATCGGGAAGTATTACTTTACTAAGAGGGTATTGGATGCATGAATAGCCTTCTAGCAGACATGGTAGAGGTTAACACAGTGAAGGAATTGAAGCATGTGTGGGATTTGCATAAGGCTATCCTAAATATAAGATAAGGCCAGGAACTACTAAAAGTATTTAGAAAATTGGGCAGACTAGATAAGCTGAATGGTTATCTGCAGACACATTCAATGTGTCTATTCTACTAAGTGGCATTTGGTTATCTGCAGTATGAATTATCTTTTTTTTCTATTTCATTCAAAGAGAATCTGAGAAACCAGAGGGCTCATGCACCATCTTTATCACCCAGCAAGACCCAGAGCTTCCTGTTCCCACTCTGGTCCTACCAGGTATCCACACAGGAAGATGTCAAGTGATGGGCTAAGACTTGGCACACTAGAAAAATGTAACCCATGTGGTTCAAACATGGAGAAGCTCATGGAGATCAGGGTTATGCATTTGTGGGTCCTTTGCTGCCCTCATAGTGTGTGAATATAGAATAGCTGTCTGAAGTTTTTAACCATTGCAGAGTTAAGTAGTCATTTGGTATGGGAACTGCAATATTGTATATATCACTGAACATGTGTTGATTCTCATTATATAATGTAATAATTAAAATGTTTCATTTCATGAATCCAAGTGGAGCAGTACCGTTTATCTTTGAGTGTTATTATTCAAGTGCTTGTTGTTCAAGGGCCTTCTTCTTTACATAATGTTTTAATACAGCCCTAAACCATATTAAAATCTCAGAAGGCCTGTCCTGTACTAGTTAGCAGTGTTTTGTACAGAGCCTATGTAATCAAAATAAAACTGCTTTTTCTCTGACAAATTGTGTCCTAAGAAGTGGAAATTGAGCCTTTCCCATATTCCTGAAGAATAATTTCCTTGTACGAACTAAACTCTGTTTTAAAAAGGTTATACTTGGAAGGCTATACAAAAGTGACCTTTGGGAGGAGAATTATGACATCTTATAAGGAAATGGTTGATGCCTCTGGGTTGTGATTAACCTGTACATTGTGTACATATATGTAAACTTAAGGGATCCTTAAAAACCTCTTTCAAAGTTTCCTGCTATACCCTTCTACACATATTTAGCTTACAATGCTAAAGGCTTAGTTTCCTGAACAGATTCTCTAGTACAGGGGTAGGCAACCTGCGACCCCCCCCCCCCCCCCCCCCCAGATGTTGCAGTACTACTTTCCCCATACTCCTCTGCCATCCCAATGCATCTCTGAGATCCCTCTGATTGGCTCCAAGAAAATACACAGGATGCCAGTTATTTTTTGTTTGTTTTTGCACATGCAGACGATTGCATCAGTTTACAAGCAGGCTGCTGCAAAAAGTAACTAACATTTTCAAGTTGGATTTTGGGAGAAACCCAAAATGCATATTGTGCATTTATATGTATTTTTAAAGCATAAGCATTAATATGCATTTATTTGTCCAGTTTGGTTTTAGAATGGCGTGAACCTTCAACTACCTGTTATACACAAAGGCTAGATGACAAGGTCCAGGACAAACGATTAATAGACTATGCTCATGAGATCACCAGCATGGGCTACAAAGATGGGTCACTCAACTATGCACATTGCATTATGGGAGTGCATATCACAATGCCCATCTATGAGATCACACACCCCTCCCCAAGCACATATTTCTAAAAGTATCTTTCATTTGTTACAATGATTTTCCCTTCTTTTTGTGTAGTTCTGTAACAGCTTTTTAACCTAAATGCTAGTTCGCATTTCATAGAGCACCAAGACCACTCATAAATGACTGTAGGCTCTACTCAATAAGGAGATAGTTGCAAGAAAGCTGGAAAATTTTGCATAATTTGGGGAGTTGGCAAGTCTGAGCATCACCAAGCACCCTACCCCCCTCCACGCAATCAGTGTGTGGGGCTTCCAGACCCCGTCTCCAACAGGCTAGGGGTCCCTTACCTGCATCCACTCCCGTTGCTGCCCGACGGAGGGGAAGGCCGCCGCGTGGTAGGCCGCATCCCCGGACTCCAGTAACTCGCGTCCCGCGAGTTGCTGGTGCTACTGTTATTTCGGATGGCAGAGGGGCGTGGCCTATTGCGCGATGGTGCCGATCCATTGGTGGAGACAGCGGGGGTGTGGCCAGAGGCTGCCACTCACCCCAGTGAGTGTCAGGCTTTCCTATGTGAGTGGGTGGACTTCCCTGATTGGAGGAGGCGGGGAGGTACACTTGACAGCCCATAAATACCAAGCACTGACTTCAATCAGTGCTTGTGTATTGAGCTGCTAAGTGGTGTATACCCTTGGTTCCTTCCCAGAGTTCTTGTCCCTTGTCTTACCTCCTGTTCTCATTGATTCCCCGGATTTTGACCTTGGCTTTCCTCCTGGACATTCTGATTTCTCCTGCCCTTTGATCCTGGATTGTATTGTTTATTCTCTGGTTACTCCAACCAAGATCCTGCTCTCTGCTGCTCCCCTGTGGCCACTCACGACCCTCCTGCCATAGGCTCCCAACCCCAAACCTGACACAGTGTTAGAAGATATTGTAGAACTTCTATTTTCCTTCTGGAAAATCAGATGTCAACTGTTTTCCAGTTTTAGGGTCATGCTATGGACATTATTAGAGATTATGTGGACAGAATCTAACCTTCTCATACAGAGATCTGTCAATGATGCTCTATTACAAACTCATATTACAGCTGTGCCATTATCTGCAAATTATCAAAGTATTGTAACTGCACATATTATATATGGTTTTTATCACCATAAGAAGGGTTTTCTTAAGATACCACTATTTATTTTTACATTTGTGTTTACTGATTTTGTAATTTTCAAGAAAAAAATATCCTGCAATAAATGGTTATTGGGTAACAATACACAGAGATTTCGATGTATCATCAAAATTAGGTAAATTCCTGATGTGCAGGAAGGCATAAACAAGTTGGTGTGTGTGTAGGCCAGTCCGACCAATGTGGGTAAGACATACGTGAGGTATAACCCAACAAAACTCTCTGGGGAACATGGTCTAGCTTGTATGGCAGGCCAACCCACTTGAATGGTACAGCAATAAAAATTAAGCCAAATGCTAAATGCCACGGTATGTACCTATAAACGTTAACGTATCAACAGGAGGCCGAAAACAGCACATCAATAGGTATAACTCGAAACTAGTAAGAAATCAAAGTTAAAACCAGGAAAGATCATGTTCAAGAATAAAAATAAAGGGAGAGTGAGAAAGGAGAAGGTAAGTGAAAGACTTGAGAAGATTAAGAGTGGAGGGAGGGAAGGAAGAATAGTAAGGGTTGTAGAGTGAGTAAGGGGTGGAAAAGCTGTGGGCGTAGGATCCTAAACAACATTTACTAAAGGATACTAAACAAAGCATAGGGGGTGTTGCCAGTCTGCCTGGGGTGACCCATGTGTCGTGCTACCTGGGGGGTGAACACGCAGCTGGAAAATAGTATCCTTACTCAAAGGGAGTCATCGGAACAGGTTGGTTGTTTCCCTACACAGCAAAAGAAGCACCAAGAGCTATCAGATCTCTGGAGTACAGTAAGAGGTCCAGGGACTAAATTGTAGCGATAGAATAACATCCATAATGGTGCATGAGTGCTATGACGTATCTTTTAAAAAGTGTCATCACACAGGAGATGTGTCAAATGACAGAGGACTTTGTCATTGGGACCATGTGCCGTGTGTACTGAAGATAGAAGAGGCAGTCCACCCCCATCAGGTACCTGGTAGATCTTAAAATATCTGAATGGGTACATCATTGATGATTAGACGTTTCATCTTGTAGGCTGCCGTGATGTATAGTATCTTTTCCCCCACGGTGGCAAAAGTACATGGAACAGATCCATAGCAGCCTGTGTCAAGGCATGACGTATGCCTGGAGTTCAAAGGGCCCGACTGACTCCGGGAATGTTATTTTGCTGCACCCTGACCATTTGTTTTGATGTAAGGGATGTCTGATGCGTCAATTGGTCTATTTGTGATCGTAGCTCCGTGTGTGCTGCAGTTGAGGCTACCCCTGCACTTTCAAAGTCTAAAACCTTAATCTGGAGTTTGCGATGTCGAATTTGACAGAGGCCAATTTCGCTTGAAAGATAACACGTGTATCTTGCAGCATCGTTTTGAGGTCGCCTTTGGTAGCTGGGGCCCCATCGCCTCCTGTTTCCAGCTTAGCCGTCTGAGGTCTCCATCCTTCCACCTCCTCCGAATTACCCGAGGAGTCCACAGACCTATGGACGCAGGTGGCTGCTGGTGTGGGTCGGGTAGGCCGCAGCATAAACTAACCAATGTCCAATGCCCACATGATTGCCTCTTTTATATTTTCCCCTTCTTCTCCATGCCAGAGGTATTCCCCAGTAGTTTATTGCTCGAACTTGATGTTTTAAGCCGATGTGGCCATCAAATCAGTTGGTTTTCAGCTATGTTAGGCGGGAGCTCATACACGGCACGTCCGCTCAGATGCTCGGCTCAGCTTCCTCTCAAGATTCCATTATTTTAATCATATTGTAATATACTATATACACCCTGTTCCAAATTATTATGCAAATTATATTTTTCTCATTTACCTAAATAATTGATGTAAATAACAGTCAACATAGTTCTCATGTTATCAACTATTAAGAGTACAATTCTAATTTTATTGAACAAACCTCCTAATGATAACAGTATTTTTTTTAAACATAAAAAGCTTACAATGCACTGTTCCAAATTATTACGCACAGTAAGTTTCAAAACACTTTGTAGGTTGTAAAGAACTGAAAATTGTCATTTATTGTGTTTGCAGCATATGTACTGAAATAATTGCTATTTCAATCAAACTTATAACAACATTTTAACTTTTTTTTTAATTTTTTTCCTTTTTTAAATTTTTTTCTAAAAAAATACAAAATTACAGACATACAAACAGTTGTGCTCGAAAAATCAAATAAACAAGCTACATTATAACATAATTCTCAATTTCTTCATTCCGAGAACTATCTGCTGCGCGTGTTTCGCCCGACACCTATCGCGGACAGGACAATATACAAAACACACACATTTGTGGACTCCGTGGCCTGACAGTATTCTCCGCATTCGGCATTTATCCCTTGGGGCTATTTTAACCCAATAATCCGGTCGCCTCTTTTATTTCATCAGTGAGTTAATCCAACTCTTTACCTTGAAGGGTTTGGTACCATTTATTCCAAAAATCTACTACTTTCTGATTATATTTATCTTGTGTACCAATTCCTCTCCCCATGGCACATTGGTGGGACAATTGGGCTTTGATCATAGGCCATGTGATACTCTACGATGACTTCCATCTCCTTGCAATGAGCAATTTTACCGTCGTCAGCAAGTGGATCAGAAAAGGTAGATCCTGTTTGCTCGACTTTGGCAAGTTCAGGTGTAGTAATGCTCTTTCAGGTGTCAGCATCCAGTCCGGACCAAATCTCCTCACCAATTTAAGGGATACCATTGACCAGACTCTAGTTATCTGTGGGCATCCCCGCCAGATATGTGACATATCCCCCTTCCCTTGTCCGCACCTCCAGCACGCCATGGATACTGAGGGGTACATTTTGGCCAAGGTAGAGGGGACAAGATACCACCGGTTGGCTACCTTATATTGGAACTCATTGAGGTTTAGACAGTGTACCTGTTCATAGGTCACTTTCAGGGCATGATTCCATTTCTCCTTTGTGATAGTGATAGATAGGTCCTGCTCCTATTTTGTAATTGCCGGGGGTATAATTTTTTGGGCCGTTGCCCTAATTATATCAAGGATTTTGGACAGCAACTGTTTATTACTTTGCCTTTCCAGTATATCCATTAGAATGCCCGGGCCAGGTCCCGACTTATCCCTTATGAGGTATCTCCCCATGACATTTTTAACTCTGAGGTAGCTGAAGCATTCCTGTATCGGGAGGTCAAATTCTTCCTGAAGTTTACAGAATGACTTGATATTCTGTCCTTATAAAATGTCTTTGAGGCAACTCATGCCCCTTTTTTTCCAATTTTCCAAATTCAGGTCCTCCACTTCTGCCTCTAAGAGTGAAATTGGGAGACAAGGGAGCAGTTTATTACTAATACCTAGATCCTTTTTAAATTTAATCTAACCTTTAAGTATTTGCTCTAGGGTTGTATTCTTATTAGATTTAACCAAACTCGTTAGCCTAGCTTCAGAGAGCCATGGGGTAGATCTCAATTCCATCTTGAACAACATTTTAACTTTTTAAACATTTTAACAGGTCATGTTACATTTTAACACAGGACCCCTTATTTGATAGCAGCTTCACAAGTCTTGCATCCATTGAACTTGTGAGATTTTGGACAGTTTCTGCTTGAATTTGTTTGCAAGATGTCAGAATAGCCTCCCAGAGCTGCTGTTTGGATGTAAACTGCCTCCCACCCTCACAAATCTTTTGCTTGAGGATGCTCCAAAGGTTCTCAATAGGATTGAGGTCAGGGGAGGGGGGATGGGACACTTCATCGCGGCTGCTTCCGCGCAGCCGCTTCACCGCCGACTCTACAGCACAAGAAAGATCGTCACTGGAGATTTCATTGCGGACATTTCATCACTAAAGGTAAGTATTTTACCGATTTTAGTTTGTTTAGAATTAGGGTTTAGGGGGTTAGAATTAGGTTTAGTGTTTAGTGTTAGGGGTTAATGTTACTATTAGGGGTCGGGGGTTAATATTAGGGTTAGTAGTAGGGTTTAGGGGGTTAATATTAGTATTAGGGGTCGGGGGTTAGTATTAGGGTTAGTATTAGGGTTTAGGGGGTTAACTTTAGTATTAGGGGTCGGGGGTTAGTATTAGGGTTAGTATTAGGGTTAGTATTGGGGTTTAGGGGGTTAACTTTAGTATTAGGGGTCGGGGGTTAGTATTAGGGTTAGTATTAGGGTTAGTATTGGGGTTTAGGGGGTTAACTTTAGTATTAGGGGTCGGGGGTTAGTATTAGGGTTAGAATTAGGGGTCGGGGGTTAGCATTAGAGTTTAGGGGGTTAATTTTAGTATTGGGGTTAATTTTAGTGTTAGTATTGGGGTTTAGTGTTACTATTGGGGGGGGTCATTTATTAGGGGGGTTATTTTAGTTTTACTTTTAGATTTGTAAGAGCTGACAGTTCAGCGCTGAACTTTCAGCTCTTACATAGCTGCAGCCGCGGTGAAACGGCCGCGTTATACTTCATTGCTGACAGTTCAGCGTTCTAACTGCCGCGCTGAACTGTCAGCGATGAAGATGCGGCGAAGAAGTGTCCTAGACCCAGGGGAGGATGGAGGCCACCAACAAAAAAAAAGGGAAAGAAGAAGGGGGAAAAAATCCAACTGGGTAGAGTTAAGTACCGTATTTATCGGCGTATAACACGCGCCGGCGTATAACACGCACCTCATTTTAAGAAGGAAATTTTAGGGGAAAAAAATTACATTTCAAATAAAGAACTTTGAAGCCCAATATGCCATTTTAATATGCCAGGATATTGCCCCCAATATGCCATTTAATATGCAGGATATTGCCCCCAATATGCCATTTAATATGCAGGATATTGCCCCCAATATACCATTTAATATGCAGGATATTTCCCCCAATATGCCATTTAATATGCAGGATATTGCCCCCATTATGCCATTTTAATATGCCAGATATTGCCCCCAATATGCCATTTAATATGCAGGATATTGCCCCCAATATGCCATTTAATATGCAGGATATTGCCCCCAATATGCCATTTAATATGCAGGATATTGCCCCCAATATGCCATTTTAATATGCCAGATATTGCCCCCAATATGCAATTTTAATATGCCAGATATTGCCCCCAATATGCCATTTAATATGGCAGGATATTGCCCCCAATATGCCAGGATATTGCCCCCAATATGCCATTTTAATATGCCAGGATATTGCCCCCAATATGCCATTTAATATGCAGGATATTGCCCCCAATATGCCATTTAATATGCAGGATATTGCCCCCAATATGCCATTTTAATATGCCAGATATTGCCCCCAATATGCAATTTTAATATGCCAGATATTGCCCCCAATATGCCATTTAATATGCCAGGATATTGCCCCCAATATGCCATTTTAATATGCCAGATATTGCCCCCAATATGCCATTTTAATATGCCAGGATATTGCCCCCAATATGCCATTTAATATGCAGGATATTGCCCCCAATATGCCATTTTAATATGCCAGATATTGCCCCCAATATGCAATTTTAATATGCCAGATATTGCCCCCAATATGCCATTTAATATGCCAGGATATTGCCCCCAATATGCCATTTAATATGCCAGATATTGCCCCCAATATGCCATTTAATATGCCAGGATATTGCCCCCAATATGCCATTAAATATGCAGGATATTGCCCCCAATATGCCATTTAATATGCAGGATATTGCCCCCAATATGCCATTTTAATATGCCAGATATTGCCCCCAATATGCAATTTTAATATGCCAGATATTGCCCCCAATATGCCATTTAATATGCCAGGATATTGCCCCCAATATGCCAGGATATTGTCCCCAATATGCCATTTTAATATGCCAGGATATTGCCCCCAATATGCCATTTAATATGCAGGATATTGCCCCCAATATGCCATTTAATATGCAGGATATTGCCCCCAATATGCCATTTTAATATGCCAGATATTGCCCCCAATATGCAATTTTAATATGCCAGATATTGCCCCCAATATGCCATTTAATATGCCAGGATATTGCCCCCAATATGCCATTTTAATATGCCAGATATTTCCCCCAATTTGCCATTTTAATATGCCAGATATTGCCCCCAATATGCCATGATATTGCCCCCTATATGCCATTTAATATGTCATGATATTGCCCCCAATATGCCAGGATATTGCCCCTTAGTATGCTCGTTATGCCACCCTCCTCCCCCAGACCCCAGTGCTTCCCTCACAGTCACGCAGCTTCAGAGCACCGGGGGACAGAGCAGGAACGAGGTAAGTTTTAGATTATTTTTTTTTTCGGCGTATAACACGCACACACCATTTTCCCCCTATTTGGAACAGGGTGTAAAAAAATAAACAAAAAAAATATGAACAATTAAAAGAAAAGTTTCTAACTTTGACCTGCTAAATATTTTATACAAACAGTAAAAAAAATACCCCATCTATATAGTTTGTAATATTTGTCCTGAGTTTAGCAATAGCAGTGTTTACAGTATTGGAGGAGTGCAGCCTGGGAAGGGATATGGAGATACCAAGTTACACAATGATACTGGGCCCAACATTTTGCTGGCAGGAGGTTCTATGCCACTTGGCCCGGTATGGGTCCCATCCTCCGGCCGAGGTGATTACTGCCGTGCTGACCGAAGTGTATCAGCTTGTAGAAGGGTTTATCTTTTTATATAACACATCCCATGCCTTAATAGTGGATTTGGTAGATGGAAACATATTCGCTACCCGTGGTCGCGGTTCAGGAGGCAACCATAACACATTTTTGATGAAAGTAGGTAACATTTTTAGAGCCTACATCTCGAGCCACACAGGATGACAATGCTCCAAGTTGAATTTAAGTGCCATAGCAGCATTAGTTGCAGAATAATAATGGATAAAGTTTGGCAAACCCATTCTTCCACTGGTTCTGAGCTTTTGTAAAATGGCAAATTTAATCCTGCTCGGTTTCTTATTCCAAATGAATGTCAGTAAGGCAGAATGAACTTTTTAAAAAAAAGGAGGCGGAAGGAAATAAGGGAATGGCTATTAAAAAATATAACATTTTGGGAAGGAGAGTAATCTTGACCTAATTAACCCTTCCTAACCATGACATTTCAAGACTACACCACCTCTCAATATTGTCCCTAAGAGCGGGCCAGATTTTAGCTAGGTTATATGTATCCATCTTTGACAGGCTCTTGCACAGATTAATGCCCAAATAAGAAATATATGAATCTCTTCAAAATTAAAAGCAGCTTTTAACCCCTTAGAGAAAAAGCACGTCAGGCATGTCCAGCTGGGAACTCTGTTCCCGATAATGGACGTGCCTGACATGTCCTGTGGTGAAATAAGCGGTTTTCGCAATCAACGATCGTGAAAACCGCTCTGATGGTGCTGGTCTATTGCCTCGAACAGCCCCGAAACTTGGTCTCTGGGGCAATCCTTGGCGCCATATTGACGGAGCAGCATGCTGTGCCCTCTTGTGGTCAGAGCTTCGGAAGTGAAAAAAAAATTCACTTCCTTCGCACTGAATATGTTGCTTGACTGCCCCTAGAGGCAGTCAGCAACATTGCAATGAGAAATAAAAAAAAAAGACAATTATGTTAAAATTTAATTAGGGTTAGCATAAGGGATAGGGTTAAAATTAAATTAAAATATATTAAGGGATAGCATGGGGTTGGGGTTAATTTTAGGGTTCAGGTTGGGGTCAGAAGGTAAAAAAAAATAAAAACACTATTTTTGGTTTTTGCCCCATAACTCACATGTAATGCTATTGCTATTCTATAAACCGAAAGTCTATAAACCGAATGTCTTTTGGTTTATAGACTTTCGGTTTATAGAATAGCAATAGCATTACATGTATTCCATAAACCGAAAGTCTATAAACCGAATGTCTTTCGGTTTATAGACTTTTGGTTTATGGAATACATGTAATGCTATTGGCTTTCTATAAACAGAAATAGAGTCCCCATTCATAAGAAATTCTTATGAATGGGGACTCTATTTCGGTTTAGAGAAAGCCAATAGCATTTCATACAAAGTAATCGCCGAACCCCAAACTCCAACATGAACATACAGTGGAATGTCCGTGTTCGGGTACGGGGTCCAAAAATCGTAATGTTCGGTACGAACCCGAACAGTGCGGTTCGGGTTCGCTCAACACTAGAAACAAACCAAATTGCAGATACCTGAGCTGTTGGGTTAGAGTATAAAGCAAACACAGCAGAGCTACCCCCTTATCGGTGTTGCAACATGATCTGGACGTGGAATATTGGCTTTCTCTTTCTGTAATATGTATTAATGATTTATTTCTGTCTAATTCTTTTTTATCTTTTGACCAGTTACAGACCAAATTTGGTCTGGACGCCTCTGTGGCCCCTGTACATGAAATGATGGTTGATTTAACTAGTGAACAATTTTAATGTTTGTGATCGGATCCTGGAGGAGTTCAAAATTGACATGTCTACTCTAGAAAAGATTTATCTCTCGGATCCTGATCGGAAATGCACTCGCTCTATGTGCTACGCCTATTTTGCTGGGGAAATTGGTCCAAAATTAGACTATATGACAGGATGGGAAAGGGAATAAACAAGGATCATATTTTCGAGGAGTGGCATGGGATTCTATCGGCGCTACGGGGAATAACACAGTCTGTGGCGCTTTTGGAATCTCATTATAAATTTCTCTACAGATGGTACCTGACTCCCTTCAGGCTCTTTAACCCCTTAACGCATTTGGACGTATATATACGTCCTGAAAAGCATGGTCCTTAGTGTTGCGCTTCTTAGCGCAACACTACATGCCTGCAGCTACTCTCAGAGGCTGCTTCGGATCTGCATTGACAGACTTAAAGTTTTTCACCCTGAATACGAAAGGCCTCAATATTCCTGAAAAACGGTCACATCTGATGAGAGACCTTAAGTTTCATAGGATATTGATAGCATTCATACAGGAGACCCATTTTAGAGGTATGGTTTTTCCCAAACTGACCACTAAAGATTACCCACTGGGTTTTTTCAGCAACGACCCCAAACTAAAACCAAAGGAGTATCAATTTGGTGTCTAAACACATTACGTTCCAAGAAACAGCTCGACTATCAGACCCAGAAGGCAGGTTTGTTTTTGTTAAGGGCACTATTGCAGATCAAATGTATACACTGGCCAACGTGTATTTGCCCAACAGTAACCAACATGTCTGTTTTTCTAAGATTGTATCCCAGCCCCAAGGTTTCCAAGAGGGCCTCATAATCCTGGGGGGGGGGACTTTAACATAGCACTAGAACCCCACATTGACACATCCACCTCGTCCACACACACACCAACACGCATAACAAAAAAGATCACAAAGTTACTTAAGGACAACCAATTTGTGGACTGTTGGCGTTGATTACACCCGACTACAAGGGACTATAGCTTTTATTCCTCCCCTCACAACAGATACACTAGAATAGATTATTTTTTCCTGACTCACTACCATCTACCCCTCATACGCACGGCCCGATACGAACCCATGACGTGGTTGGATCACACTCCGCTTTCTCTATCAATAGCTGGCCCGCTGACACGTCCAACACAGTGGACATGGAGACTGAATGAGTCTATTTTGAGTGATGAAACAACTACCAAGTTGACTACGTCAGCCCTGGCTGACTATTTTACTGACAATACGACATTGGATGTCACTCCCCTGGTGGTGTGGGAAGCACACAAAGCAGTCCTTAGAGGCCACTATATAAAGATAGCATCTGAGAAAAAGAAGCTGCATGCAGCGAAACTCAGTGACCTATATAGCCAAATCACGACACTTCAAGCTTCACACAAAGAAACTCTGAACGGAATAGACCTCCAAGAAAGGGGGTGACACAGCTCCTACCCAAAAACATAGCTAAGGAATTTGTTGATTTTTACACAGGTCTCTATAATTCTTCCCCAGACACGCTTGACCCCGCAGTAGCAGAAAAACATAGACAAGAGATTAAACTGTATTTGGATAAACACGCCTCCCTTAAACTCACCCCTGAAGATGCGGGAAATTTCGATCGACCCATATCATTAATAGAACTACACTTGGCAATCAAAAATTCAAAGACTGGTAAATGCCCAGGGCCGGATGGTTTCCCCCTACAATACTACAAGACCCATAAAGAGACATTGGGCACACACCTGATCCGAGCCCTGAACTCAATCCTGGAAGGAGGGGTAATACACCCCCACACTTTAGCAGCTAATATTTCATTGATTCCCAAGGAAGGTAGGGACCCAGATCTTTGCAGTAATTATAGGCCAATATTCCTTCTTAACACGGACCTAAAACTCTTTTCCAAAATTCTTTCGTCACATATCCAATTGCTAATGCCATCCCTGATCCACCCAGATCAGACTGGGTTCATACCGGGGAGAGAAGCCAGAGACTGCACTATCAGGATGATAAACTTAATTCATTATGTTAGAGAAAGGGTCCCAGGGACTATTTTTTTCTCCACAGAAGCCGAAAAGGCGTTTGACCGCCTAGACTGGGTATACCTTTTAGAGGCATTGAAACACGTTGGTTTTGGCCCTCATATGCTGAACTGGATCTCTTCCCTATATACATGCCCGTCGGCACAGATACGAGTAAACGGCGCATTATTGTACAGATTTATAATGGCACTAGGCAAGGGTGTCCACTCTCCCCATTACTGTTTATACTGTCCTTAGAGCCCTTTCTAGCAGCGGTCCATAAGAACCCTGATATCCAAGGTCTGCAAGTAGGGAAGACTCAACATAAAGTTTGGGGTTTTGAAGATGATTTGATGTTTACACTTACCTCCCCCACGGTTTCCTTACCAGTATTGATGGCAGAATTCAAGGAATATGGTACACTGGCAAACTTAAAAATCAACTACAACAAATCGGAAATCTTAAATGTCTCGCTACCCGGTTTAACTGCCTCGAGACTAGAGCAGTCCTTTTCATTTAAATGGTGCAAAGACAAGATTAATATCTGGGGATCTGGCTGTCCGCAGACCCTTCTAATCTATACCAACATAATTTCCCCCTGCTACAATTAGACCTTCAGAAAGACTGTTATGCTTGGGGGCCTCAGCACATAACATGGACAGGTAGAGTCAACACTCTAAAGATGACTATCCTCCCACGCTTATTATATATATTTCAGACCATCCCGATTACCCTTCCACAGGCCTTTTTTACCTCAATAAAAACAATGTTTATTAAATTTATTTGGGCGCAAAAGAGATCTAGGATCCAGTTCAACACTCTTGTCCGGATGAAGGGCAGGGGGGGACTGGGTCTCCCATCACCGGCCCTTTACTACCAGGCATGTCATTGTTTGAGATTGTTGGAATGGGTTCACCATCCACCTCACAATGGATTCAGGCAGAGGAGGCCTTTCTGGACCTCCCTATCGGACTACTGCCTTGGATAACCCCTTCTACAATCAGACCCCTGATATCAGCCACCCTGACGACTATACACAACATGCACCGTAAATTTTCACTGACTACCTACCCGTCCCCTCTCACACCTGTGAGAAATAACCCAGATTTTCGCCCTGGAGTGTCGAAGGGAATTTTCCTACAAAGGCCACAAAGTGACATGGGACGGTTAGGGGAGATGGTCTTTAATAGCAAGCTGAAACCGTTAGGAGATATCCTGACGGACAAGACCCCCACAGCCCTAGACAGGTTCCACTACTGCAGCATTTTTACCAATCTCTACCAGGCAAACATAATCTTACCAGAGAGCTAACAGGTTTTGAGGGGCTATGCCAGGAGGAGAGGTTGCCCCCCATGGCATATCCCTGCTGTACCAATTGCTTTTGAACGCTACAAACAGAGCCCTCCCGAGCTTCGTAGGCAAATGGGAAAACGCCTTACGATTAACGTTAAGTGAACAACAATGGGAAAAAATATTCCGACTAACCCACATAAGCTCGGTTAGCAATAAAACACAAGAAATGTCTTATAAATTACTATCCTTCTGGTATCGCACCCCCACACTCCTACGCGCAATTTTCCCGGAGCGCCCTGACACATGCTGGAGATGTGGAGAGGCCTCGGGCTCACTACTCCACATCTGGTGGGAATGTCCGCGCATCATTGAATTCTGGGCTGAGGTCCACTCGGTCCTCCACAAGCTTACGGATATCCCGCCTCCGCTGGAGCCGGCCCCATGCCTGCTTCATCACACTACCCTCCCAATCTCAAAGTATAAAAAAAATCAGTGGTGCGACACGCTCTAAATGCGGCTAAATCCTTCATTCCCCTGCACTGGGGTGAACCCAACCCCCCCTCTCTTAGAGAGTGGATCACAAAAGTGGAACACACTAGACAAATGGAGGGGTTGATAAGACGGGTGGAGAATGCCCATATAAAATACACAGAGACGTGGTTCTACTGGATGGAGTTCATTGAAACCCAGATATACAAGCCCTTCTACATCCGAACAAAACATAAGGTTTAAATAGTGAGGTCATTGTTGTCAGACTACCCTGCCTTCTTGGGCGAGTTAGCGTATTTCTCTGAAAAAGGCCAAATGGTTGGTTAATGTGTGTAATAATAGTCTGTTACCGTATTAGTTATTTATGGTCTGTGAAGGAATATTTATTATGCATCAATGGTTCACGCTGCTGTGTAATCCCCACCCACCCTGTTCCTCCCAACCCTCCCCTCCCAGCCCTACCTATTTCGATTGTAACAAAAAATGTTTCTGATCAAAATAAAAAAACTGATTTACAAAAAAATATACATATTTGAAAGAAGTGCATGAGCTCCAGATGGCGGGCACCACAACTGTTAGACCCTGTGTTTCTGCAAGTTATAGGGCAATAACCGATAGTGTTTTTTGGTTTCCTAACTATTTTCACCTACATTGAGTGTGATGGAACCCTCCGTCACTGGGGTTCTTGGAAAGAAATAATGGCCCACCTCCTCCCTATAGATTATGGGCCCTGGCACTGAAAAAGGGTTCTGTTTTTGGGGTTGTGGGTAAGTTTTCACTTTGCATTGACTTTAAAATATATATATATGCTGCTGTTACGCCTTTACACTTGCTCCCAGACTGTGCGCTCTGTAATCCTGACACCCTGGCTTATGTGATAAAAAAAAAAAACACATTAAACATAGTTTTAAGTCAGATTCGGTTTTATGTATTGTACATAAACCAATATACAATTCTAAGAGGAGAGCACTCTGATTGATTAAAATGTATCACTGGGGAGTAAGGGACAATGGTTGATGGTTTACCCCCTGTAGTGCAGCCTGTTTGATGCTTAGGAGTGATTTCACATCTTAAACTGATGCCGATATACATACTTCTACTATGTGACTGATCCATTGTTCTGTGCAAATTGAATGTACTGTTAATTATGATACGTTTTGTATATCTGTAGTAAGTCTGGTTAATTGCATGTTAATATGTGGGTTGAGTTATGTTAACTTGAGTATGTCTGCATATAAGACTCTGTTGCTGTTCAAATGCATGTTCATTCCTGTTCTACTCCTATACTGGTGTTGTCTGGTACTTTAAATAAATGGATGAGGGTCCTGTCTGGTGAATTGGAGCATCTACCTACAACACTGGTTCTGTCTGGAGGTACCCAGTCGGGGTACAGAGGGGTCCATCACAGTGCGTTTTTGAACCCAACCCTAAATCTAGCCCTAAGCCCTGCGTATCCCTAACCCTAGATCTAGCCGGCTACAGGCCAGCACCATATTGGAGGGGCATGCTGCTATCCAATGTGGCGCCCATCATTCTGTGGAATGATCACAGTGCCCTGGGGGACAATTGACATTAGGTATTACAGCAACACCGTTTGAGTGGTGAAAGCAATCATTGATTACTTCCACCACTCGTTTTAACACAGGATGTATATAAACACACACACATCCTGTGTCACCAACAGCAGAGACAGGAGGTGTATATATACGTCCTATTGCACCAAGGGGTAAGGTCAAGTTAGCAGAGTTGGAATGATTCTCCAATTACACTACTTTGGCCTTAAAGCTTGATACTCCCTTCTCATATCTCTCTTTCCATGAATAAAGCCTATGGTCCCCCCCCCCCCCCCCCCCCCCGCCCGAAATGAGCAATAACGATAGAAAGTTTAAGAGTTTAATGTTACAGTAGTGTTCCATTGATGAGACAACTGTTTGGTTGTACAATTTAGCTTTAGGAGCATCTGTCAAAAAATGCCCTTATGATTAGAGACAAGTTTTACTGCAAAATAAAGTCATAGGAGTGCATGTGGCAGGTGGGGTGGCATTGTATGAACCATGATTAAAAGGACAATTAAACCTTAGATTCAATATACCTGTATGTAAATACAGTTCTTTAACAGAATGCATTTAGCAGGATAATGTTAATGTATCTTACAATTAGCAAACACAGCCATCATCTTCTGCCATCTACCTTTGATATATGGCGCTGAACATTGTGGCCACCCATAAGAGGGATGATTGGGTCCCAAATCTGACTTGGTCTCCATTTAGACCAAGTCAAAAATAAAAAGTTTTGGTGTCCTTTAAGCAATGCTTTGTTACTGGAATTTTAAATACTGCGCAAGAGACAGAAACCTATAATAACCTGTACCGTGGCATCCAATGGTCAGAACAATGTAGCACAACGGATTTAATTATCCCTATTTTCATCAGCCCTATAAATGTGTAGGTTTTATTAAAAAAGTTTTGGACTGCTTATATATTACTGATAGGCACAGAAAAATGTTTGGTTTTGTAACAAGCTATTTTTCACCTTTACTGTAAATAAAAAAATGTTTAAAAACCCCCACAAATTTAGGCATTTCTGCATCATCAGATGGCCCACTAACAAAAAACAAAACAAAAAATGTCATATCCCGAACTTTAGCACCATCCAGCTGTAGGATGGACAGCGGACCTAGGTCATGTAACAATGTTTAGTCCGATCACACCATTAAGGTTCTGTTCTTGAAAGAGTTTCATAAATCTTGGTAGGGAAACTAGGACAAAATTAACGACCCATGGTTGGCATCACCACTGCTGGACTAGTCAAAGTGGCATCTTCTTCCTTCCACTGAGAGGTCACCGTCTTTAGCTGAGTGTAAAAGTATACGCCCTGGAAACAGAAAATAAAAGCTGATGAGGAATGGTTACCATGGATGTCCAATTGCCAACAAATCTTCAGAGCCATTTTATCTGTAATCATGAAACTCAGTTTCACTGTAGCAGTCATTGTCATAGCTAATGGATACATACCTGTTTACCGTAGAAGTTGGTGTCACCACGGAAGGAAGCCCGAGATCCAGTGAACGAGAACATTGGAAGGGGTACTGGGATTGGTACATTCACTCCCACCTAAAAAAGAAAAAAATTACACGAATATAGAAGACTTACATCTCACCAGAGCAGCACAGCCATCTTTTCTATGGCACCGATCAAGGCTTAAATCGTAAGCTCCACTACGCAATTTTCTATTTGTCGAGGAACACAACAAACATACTAGCCCTTGTATTACTGTAATTCCACTTACACAATGCCAGATCGGGTAGATGATTTGATCCTAGCAGGCTTAAAAGACAACTGTCAGAAACAAATTATGTGCAACTGAAACATTGCACCAAGTGTACGCATTTTAAAAAGAAATACTTTAATGAGAGAATATAAATAAAGCACCTTATTGAGCCTCTTTGCTTCTATCGCTCTATCAGGGACAGACATTGTCATTCTGAAGAATATTTACACCCCCTGATGGAGCTATACAGAGCAAAGAGGGCTCAATAAGAATGTTTTGTACTCTTTCATTAAAAGTTATTTATTTTTTTGCCACAGTTAACATCATTAGTATCCTATAAGCTTATACAACTACCATTCAAAAATTACATATACAAGATACAGGTATGCAGAGACCACAGAAGATATATGCTATAAAATTTAAATCCCATCAGATGGAAGGGGGGGACGGGACGGGAGACAAGCTCAATACTTCTAGTATTGTTTAAGATGTTTCGTACCCCTTCCCATTTCTCAGAATCCCACCATATATGTTGAATACTGCCCCTTTCTCAATCGCCAGCATAATAGTGACTTATTGGATTGGTATTTAGCCAACCTTAAAAGGAACCAAATACCATCTATGTAAACATTTGGAAATACAATTCCTGCAGCCCTAAGCAGTAGGATAGATATTCTAACAAAATTCACAAGAATTCTGCCAAGCATTCATGAAAAAGTTTTTCCCATTTAGTCACGGTTTCTAAATTCTCCTCCCTTTGGTCTAACTCTTGGAGTGCTTTAGCAATTCGGGAGGTAATCTTTAGGTGAGTGCCAAACATAAATTTTATCTAGTGGAGAATTGCATTTTATTTGAAGGTTTCGAAGAAAACCCATGATACCAATATATGTAAACATTTCCTTGGGTGATAAATCAAAACAAAGTTGTAACTCCGGAAATGGTAGAATATGAGATCCACTAAATAAATCCTATCGTTTCAATCCCAGCTGTAAGCCAGTTATCTAACTTTAGATCCTCTATAAAAGAGTTTCAAAGTTATTATGGAAGCCTGAGGAGTTATTTTTGAGTCTACATAAAATGTATTTTTAATTGGTCCAATAGATTGAAAGACATTCTTGATAACATGGTTCTTAATGTTTAAGCTTTTAAACTTATGTGGTTATATAGATCCTATCTTACTTTTCTGGTTAGGTAGGCATCATTTTATTTTCATATTGATACCAGCTTTTACTTCTAGATTTACTGTTTCCCCATGCAGAGAAATGTGAAAACATTATGGAATCATGTATGTGATATATAGGTTAGGGAAGGATAATACTCAGTCAGAAATATCTTGACATCATACAAAATTGTATTCTGGGTTTCTTATGACCTCATAAAAAAAGATTTAAAAAGCAGAAGGAAAATCTGTAGGGTTTTCCCTCAGAATGCTCAATGGAAAGCACATAGGCACTAACCTAATTGATCTTGCCAAGCCAGGAGGGTTGAATTTTATTCCAAAACATGACGGTCTCTAAACTCTGAGAAGTTTGAGATAGTTGTAATACTACTATGGAATTTATGTCAAACTGAATACCTGTACCAAGGTATTGGATTATCTTGTTTACCCAATTAAATTGGTAAATCCGTTTGAGGGTAACTTCCGGAGCCTGAGACAGGTTTCTATGAATAATCAGAGTCTTTTTTGTTCTCGGTCACCTAAATTTATACCAGAAATGGATAGTTTTTGCCCAATATAGGCAGCTAAAAGGTTCCATAATGAGATTATAAAGCAATGGCGCCAACAGGCAGCGCTGCCTGGTCCCGTTATTGATTGGGAACCATCTTGAATTCAGCCTCTTACCTTGGATTTTTGCTGAAGTTTACGAATATAGAGACATACAGTGGTCCTTTTATTGCCATTGTGGACTAGCTGGTAATCAGTGGTTTCCTTTATATAAGAAGTTCTTCATCTACATTAATTACATTGTACTAGAACAAGGAATTTCAATAGAGCAGGTTGTGATAGCCTTGCCCATAACTTGCTTACCTGTGTAAAGCAAACCCAGAACCCTTAGCCAACAAATTCACCATTTGCACAGCAGTCAGCATAGCTGGGATATTGAATCAGCCACACAGACCATACAGGCATTTGCCTCCTGTACCTTTTAAAACAGGTACGTACCAGTAAGACATCCACCTGTCCCAAGACAGCACATACCTGTCCCACGTCCACTAGGTGAGTGTATTTCCGTGCAGTTGCACCATTAGTGGTGAATATGGCTGTGCCATTTCCATATGGATTACTATTCACTACCCCGATGGCTTCATCCAGAGTATCTGCTTCTAAGACCACCAGAACTGGTCCAAATATTTCCTCCTTATAGCAGGTCATATCAGGCTGTAAGAACAAACAAAACAAAAATAATACATTGATGACCCAAAATATATCTCCCTTGTTACCTAGAATACCATAATCACTGAAATAGGATTTGGTCTATTTTGGATTTTTTTTTTGCAATTTTGTCCCCAATGCCCCTCTGTATGTAGACAGATACACATTGCCTGATCCGCTCCGTGTTGCTTCCTTCTCCCCCCCCCCCCCCCATTATCCCTCTCCCAACAGACACGTACCGTCACATTTCCCAAGATCGTTGGCCCCACAAAGTTGCCACGCTCAAATCCCTTAACGTTTATGTTTCTGCCATCCAGTAGCAAATGAGCTCCTTCTTTAACCCCACTCTCGACCAAGTTGCACACACGCTGTTTGGCTGCCGGACTGATGAGAGGGCCCACATCTGCTCCTGGCTGATCCCCTGATATGGAACACAACAATGTACTCATTAAAGGGTAGTCACTTTATAAATTGCTCTCCTGCTTGGGCTAGCTTATGTTTCCATTTTTTATATACACATTTATGAAAATATTCACATAGTACACAAAAGATTTGCAGGTCTTACCAGCATTGACTCGTAGCTTCTTTGCTTTTTCCACCAACTCTGGCAGCCATTTTTTTGCTTCTCCCACCAAAACAGCAGTTGATAATGCCATACAGCGTTGTCCTGCTGCTCCAAACGCTGCCCCCACAAGCTGGTTCAATGTGTTCTCTTTGTTGGCATCTGGCATGACAACCCCATGATTCTTGGCCCCCTGCAGGAGGCAACAAACACTGCAACTTGTGCTACACTTTCTGACAAAGCTGTATCAACACCCTCCCTCACTACTTTAACTCCCAGTCATGTTGTACCATGTTAGATTGCACTCTCTTTCCGTTCCGTGATCCCCTCTCGTAGATGTATTCTCCTGCCTGGTTGGAGCCAACAAAGCTGATTGCTCGGATGGCTGGATGATCACAAATAAAGTTCACAGCTGCAGCAGAAAAAAAAAAAAAAATATATATATATATATATATATATATATATATACACGTGTCAAACCTACTCTGGGATCAGGCCACACTATTTACCCATTTTTTTTCTTTAAAGGCAACAAGAGCCAGCCTACTTTAGAGAGAGTCTGGAAAAGGATTTGAGTACCAAATTAAATTTGGTAACAGTAACAACTGAATGTTGGCAAAAAGTAACTCTAGGCATTTGGACTCAGCAGGTGTGGTGGTCAAGTCAGGCTTTGTAGGCTGCCTTATAAAGACATAGCCCGTCCCACAAAGCCCACCTTCCCTGAAACAGCATGTGCCTGGTTAAACATTCCCTCTCCTCATACCCAGTATGTATCACCATAAATACTAAACACTTTCTATCACCCAACATTTACCACCTTAAATACACAGCCCCTCCTTCCTTTACTTACCAAGTGTACCACCCATGAGCACTTAGCCGCTCCCACCAGAGTGTTTTCAAAAGCTTAGATTACTACTTTAGCCATTTACCTGCATGCTGGCCATGGATAATGTTCAGTGTACCATCTGGAGCCCCAGCATCCTGTAAAAGATGGGCAAGCAACATGGTGGCCCCTGGAACTCTCTCGGAGGGCTTCATCAGGTATGTATTCCCACAAACCAGGGCCATAGGAAACATCCAGAGTGGGATCATGGCAGGAAAATTAAATGGTGCAATACCAGCACAAACACCCAGGGGCAAACGGTAAGTGTAGGTGTCCATGTCCTTTGTGAGGGATGGTAAAGTTTCACCCAGCATTAGGGATGTCACACTGCATGCATGTTCCACAACCTCTGCAAAAGGGGTACAGCAAAGGTTACAGCTTAGTCTCCCATATACACCATTCTCTCGAATAGACCACGCATTCTAAACCTATTGGTCTTACGTAGTCCACGGAAGACGTCTCCTTCGGCGTCAGCCAGAGTTTTCCCCTGTTCCAAGGTGATCAGGCCTGCCAGCTCTTTCTGTAAAAAACATTGTATAGTAAGACAAATAAAATATTACACACTATATAAAAATTATTAACGAAAAGGATTTAGGAATCATTGTAGATAAACTTGGCAACAGTGCCCAATGCCAGTCAGCAGCTGCAAGGGCCAATAAGATATTGGCATGTATAAAACGAGGTATAGATTCACGGGAGGAGGACATCATCTTGCCTCTTTACAAATCAATGGTAAGACCTCACCTTGAATATGCAGTACAATTCTGGGCACCAGTCCTTAAAAAGGATATTAAGGAACTAGAAAAAGTGCAAAGGAGAGCTACAAAATGAATAAGGGGATTGGAGGATCTTCGTTATGAAGAGAGACTTAAAAAATGTATTTACTTTAGAAAAAAGGCGTCTTAGAGGGGATATGATAACATTATATAAATATGTGCAGGGCCAATATAAGGAGCTCTCCAGGGACCTGTTCATTAATAGAAATGTACAAAGAACAAGAGGTCACCCCCTGAGACTGGAAGAGCAAAGATTTCATAGGCAGCAAAGGAAGGGATTCTTTACGGTAAGGACAATAAAATTTATGGAACTCACTGCCAAGAGAGGTAGTGCTATCAACCACAATAGATGCATTTAAAAATGGTCTGGATGATTTTTTTGGAAAAGCAGAACATACAGGGGTATTAATAATAGAATGAGCATTAATAGAGCTTTTTGATCCAAGGAGAAATCTGATTGCCCTTTTGGAGTCAAGAAGGAACAGGAGACTGAGAAAGCCTCAGATGTTTTGCTCAGGAAGGTGGTCAGTCACAGGTGTAAATATAAAATACATTTATAGTTCTAAATAAATAAAAGTTTCTTGTAAAACAGTCATACAACCATCCAGTAACTAAACAAATGAGAAAGAGAGAGAGCACACCTTATTTTCACACTGTAAAATTGCCAAGAACTCCTTCATGACAAGTTACACTTTCATCCTTGGAGACTGTGCTCCTGAATTTACTTTTATAATTCCACACTTTCTTCGTGTAAGCTGCAGCCCCCCTGCCACACTGTCCATAACTGCACCACTTCTACCCATTAAAGCTTACCAGGTTATCCTTAATGAGCTGCTGGTAACGGAGGAAGATTTGCTGCCGATTTAGAATAGACGTCTCGGACCAGCTTGGAAATGTGCGATGGCAGGCATTCACCGCTGCCTCCATCTCACTCTGCGTGGCCTGAGGCACCCGACCAATCACCTCATTAGTGGCCTGAGATAATACAGAAAAAGTGAGGATAAAAAAAAAATTAAACATAGATGAACAACATTTTGTTAATCTGAATGTAAGAGTTAATTGGACAGTTCCACCTGCAGTGTACAAAAAAAAAAAAAAAACTTTGGAAATTTGTCTTATTTGTAGACCGAACATCATAACAGAATCTTATTAGGTGCTCAGTTAAAAGAAAAACAGGGAGGACTCCAAATCCATTCACTCTCAGCCAGTCAACAAATTCCAGAGATTACTTTTTTTAGTAATTTTTTTTTTCAAACGCTTTATTCAATAAAGAGAAAAACACATACATTACATCGGTACATAAAATATACATGGGGGTACATCAATCAGGGGACGGGATATGGGACTGGAGCCCTTTCATGTGTTCGGGAGACATTCGCGTCCAGTTGCCAAGAAAATAGAAACGGAAGGACGGTGAGGGGTTAGGATGGAGCTATCAAATATAAATTTAAAACAGAAGTTGTCAATTCACAATGTATATACAATTTCTCGATCTATATACAAGCTTGCCTCATATCTGTGTGATACATTAATATACATACATTATATATATATATATATATATACATACATATATACACACACACACACACACACACACCTATTTTATTATTTATACACTTTTTTTATTTATTTCAAATTGTTGCTTTTTATAGTTATGATTCATATCTTATACCTCAATACAGTATCGCTGAGGATATCACCCCTGACTAGGGAAGACTTGAGAATCAAGATGTGGAACTGCGTATAGTAACCACCTATCCCATATTTCAGCATTCTGCTTAATACGTTGAAGTCGGAAGGCCGCTTTAGTTTCCATGCTTTGGACAAATTCAATTTCTTCTTTAAGTTGAGCGATTGTGGGAGGGTGGGTAGATTTCCACGACCTTGCTAAAAGTCGTTTAGCTGCCCCTAGAATATGTAGTATGAGTTTTCACGTGGGGGGGGATAATCTTGGTGGGTAACATGTCTAATTGTGCGATTTGAAGGGATGGAAGCCAGGGTATGTCTAGTAGCGAGTTAATAAGGTGAAATACAGATGACCAGTAACGCCTAATATGTGTACAATTACACCATACGTGACTCATGGTGCCCCTATCTGTGAGGCATCTCCAACATTTATCACTACTAGTCGGGAAGATAGATGCAATTCTAGTGGGTACCAAATACCATCCGAATAGAACCTTTCGGTCTACCTCAAAATGGTTACTACATCTGGAGAAGCCCATCATAGCCCCAATAGCTTTGTTCCATTGGTGTGGGGTAAACGACTTACACAAATTCCTTTTCCCATTGGAGCATATAAGGCAGCTTCGCTGGAGCTGAAGCCAAGATCAGGGCTTCATATACAGCAGATATGGCTCCCTTAGTTGCCTTGGGGGAAATCCTTAATTTGTTTAATTTAGGGTGTCTATTTTGGGGCGGTTGTATCTTCAAGTCTCTGATAATGTCCCTTACTCGGATATAAGTGAAATGCTCTTGATCAGGCAGGGAGAATTCGGATTGTAAATATTGAAACGAAACCATGGAGGAGTTCGTGAGGAGTTGTGACACTAATGTGATTCCTTTCTTGCTCCATGAGAAGAGTGACAAATCAGTAGTGAGTCGGGAAAGCATAGTGATAGGGGCAAAATTCAACGCTTCATGGCTAGGGAATGGGGATCCTATACGTTTTTTCCAGACAAACAACGTACATTTAGTGCTGGGAAGGGACCGGGTCAATTTTGGCCACACCAGACTTGGGAGCCAGAGGAGGTCACGTACATGATACGATTTAATGAACTGTGATTCCAAGTCCAGCCAGAGAGGTGGTCCTGGAGATTTGTACGCGGTTAGTAATTGTGCCAGTACCGAGGCTGTGTAATAGCTTTGTAGGTCAGGGACCCCCAGGCATCCGGATTGTTTTGGTAAGCGCAGCGTTGTACTTGCTATTCTAGGGTTCTTGTGGTTCCATATGAACCTGGTAAAGTCAGCTTGGTAGCGTCGGATAGTGGAGGCTGGGACGGGGACAGGAAGCGTGCGGAATAGGTACATTAGTTTGGGCAGCGACCCAGCCAGGAAATTTCGAATTTGAGTAATTTTTTTTTTTAAACTCACTTTTATTAATGTCGTTTCTCCTTGTTAGTAGAAAATGTATTTTATAAAATCAGCATTGAAATGGAGACATATCCACAAGGTACAAAATGTGAAGAAAAATATAGTTAACGCTTTACATATTTCGCACCCAACCTTGAGAGTGAGTTTATTTTGATTTTGCGTAATAAAAAATAAAAAAAACTGTCATCTCTGGGGTGCCACCAGACTCAGCTGAATGCAGCTCTGCTACAGATCACTTTCCGAAAAAATATTGCATCATGTAAAGGTCTGTTAGTCTTTATTCCTCAACTCTCCCCATCTTTTAAAAACTGCATTTAAAAAAAAACTGTGGATAAAGGGAGCACAATATACTAGATCTTATCAGAATGTAACCATATACACACACAATCAAATATATGTGCAAACAAGAAGAAATATCTTGATATTTATATGTGCAGATAAGTGCAAAACAATTAAAAAGATAATTTGATACTTAATAAACCCAATTTTTTCATGGATTTATATTTGATTGAGGGTCTCAGATACAGTACTGATGCACACAATTCTTTTTTTTCCCCCAAGCTAAACTACTATACAACGATGTATGTAACCAGCCCTCTGCAAAATACTGCCCTGCCCCCAGCAAAAGGATCATTCCTTACCGGGTTGTGAATGTCAATCCAGTCTGATGTCTGTGAATCAATAAATTGTCCATTGATGAAGAGTTTGGTCCGAGGCTGAAAAGAAAAATTATATATATTTAAGAACCAAACCCATTAAGCGATTTAGACAAGAACCATGTAACTTGTTTTACATTTTTAGGCAAGCAAGAATCTGCTATAGTTGCCAATAGTACGTTTTTTTGGGCCTCCTATATAGTCATAATTTACATCTTCTGCCGGTGCACAATGCCTTGTCGGGTGGGCTGACGCTTAATCACAATGTCTCATAAGCCCACCCAGTTTAGACTCCGTCCCCATCACATCTAAGGAGACGGCCTTGAAAAGTTGGAGGGTATGGCATGCACAGGTCTTTACCCCACCTACACATCTTTCTCTATAGTATAGTACCTCTCGGAAGACATTCCAGCTTAGCATTTTAGCTGGTCCACCTCCCCGTAATCCACATGCTGACAGGCACTAGGTATACTTTGTATACTTTAAACTTACCACAGCAGCAGCTGAAGAGAAATTTGCCTGTCTGAATCGGGCTGAGGCCTGTGGAAAGAAAAGTGATACCCTAAAGATGCATGCCACAAAAAGGTGAACACAGGATAGGTTTAGTCATCAATTCAGGGTAATTAACAGATTAGATAAGCGTGTGTGTTTTGATTTTTCCCTGAAAGCTGTCGGAAGCCCACTAAAGGTAGATGTTTTTGATGGGCTTCGTTTTATACGTTTACATTATTTGAGCCTGTGGCTAGCTTAGAGCACCAACATTTTTATTTGCTCGCCTTGAACATAGTTGAAGTTGTGTGGCTCCTCAGTCTCGTTGCAGCTTGCTGTCCAGGGGTTAATTGGGAGTCTTAATTGCACCTCCTCCAACACATAAAAATATAAAAAAAATTAATAAAAATAAATAAATAAATAAAAAGATTTTGGTAGCACTATAGACCGTTTTCTGAGGCCACTATTTAGTAGGTGAGGTTAGGTTCTTAACCTATTGAGAGTGTGCCTTGACATGGTGGATGAGCTTATTTATTATGCGCTGGCCAATTCATTCAACCAAAACCTCATTTAAATTAGGTTTATACAATTGTTGCCAACTTTATTAGGGTGAGAAGCGTAGATCCACGAAGCGAATGCGGGTGCCATAATGGATTGGCAGCAAGGCATTCCGTTATGTCATTGCCCTGTCATGTGCCAGTGTGTTGGAAATTAACAATGTTCACTTCCATCGCTCTGTTACTAGACTGCTCTACACCCAAGAAAGAAAAGAAAAAAAAAGTATTAAATAACTGTAAATCTATGGTTAGAGTTCTGTTACGGTTAGTGTGATGATTAGGGTTGGGGTCAAAAGGTCACTGTAGGAGAAAATGGTTAGGATATAGCAATCCGCTACTTTCAATTATTGCCCTTTGACTTCCACAAAAAAAAACATAAAAGTATGTAAACATTGACTATTTCTAAACTCAGAACACATATTAGAATCTATTTAGCAGTTTGTTTCATTGGCTTTTGTAGATTATTATTTTTCAAGCAAAAGTCAGCATTTAAAAAAAATAAAAAAAAATTTTTTGGAATGGTATTTTCCTCTCCAAAACTTTCCTGTGCACATAAGCACATTGGAGCTTTTGTGCATGCATTTATAGAATGTCATCCTCACCAAGAATCTCAGCGGTTCCAAGCCACTTTCACTATCCTTCAAAAGCCCAAAGTGCAGTTTCCAACATTAGCAGTGCCATAGGTTGCACTCTCGGTAATAGACTGTGCACGACATTAAGGGCTTTATTCATGAAAGAGAGAATCACAGGAAATTTCAAATTTAAGGCCAACGTAGCAGAGCTGGAAAAATTCTCCCATTCAACTGAACTGGAGAATTTTTCCAACAAGGGAGGGTTGTGAAGATGTAATTGGTCTATAATAATAATTGTGTGTGACCTTGAGATAGAGTGTAGACGTTGTCAATGAGTTGGCATGAAGTAATACATGGAAAGGGGGTGACCCTATAAATTGACACCGGAGTTGGGCCTGGGGATAGTGGGGTCTATTTTTGGTGCTGAGAACAGATGGTGTCCCGTCTGTTATTAAAACCTTCGCGACAATGGATGTGCCCGGCACATCCAGCCAGCGACTCTGTTGCAGACAATGGACGTGTCTGGTACATCCTGTGGTGAAACTAAAGGTTGTCGCGATTTACGATCGCGAAAACCACTCTATTGCCTCAATGTCGAGGCATTAGGCACCACCGAAATTTTCAATATGGGCCCCGCAAGATCGTTCCACAAAGCGATCGTGGGTGTCATGTTTGAGGAGCAGCATGCTCCCCCAATATGGCTGCTGCCCTCTTGTTGGTAGAGCATTTCAGTCACTCTGATGCTGTTGCTTGACTAGAGGCAGACAGCAACACTGCAATAAAAAACAACAAACACCTAATTAGCTAAAATCTAGGGTTATGGTTAGAATAGTTGTTAGGGTTACAATGAAATTAAGTGTTGGCATAAGGGTTAGAGTTGGGGTTAAATTTAGGGTTCAGGTTGGGGTCAAAAGGTCACTGTAGAAAAACCCACCCACTATTTTTGGTTTGTGCCCCATAACTGCCAAAAAACTGCAGAAAAACATGGAAACAAGTATATGTCTGAACTTGTTACAAAATGTAGAAAATTTTTAGACAGGGTCTTTTTTAATGGATGTGTAAATTATTTTTTAGGCTATAAAAAGTGTTTTTCCATCATTATGATTTTTTTTGTAGTAAATTATAAGATATGATAACAAAATCATATCTAATGAAAGCCCTTCTTATGATGATAAAAACAAACATATAATTTGTGTAGTTACAGTATGTGAGAAAGAAGAAAATTACAGCTGAACACAAACAACCCAGAAATGTCAAAACAGCCCTTGGCACTAAGTCAGAGACAAGGTCAAAAGGTCTCGTTACTAAGGGGTTAAACCAGAACTACATTTTGTTGATGCGCCTATCGCATACTAGCTGGGGATTATGGGAGTTGCAGTTTAAAAACAGCTGACAGCTGGCTAATTCTACACTAGATTGCACTGCTTAACTCACCAACTGACGTGACACCCATGAAAGTTCCCAGACAGCTCATTGAAGAAGGCATATATCACTGATCTATCTAACGATATTCCCCAACCAAATATACTCAGTACTGCTATAGAAAAGCGTACACTGACCGTCACAATCCGTCCGAAGCGCATCATGTCTCACCCAGACTTTAATCAGGACTGAGCCAAAGACATAGATTCTCCACCTTCCCCCAATCCTATTGGCTGACCCAGACACGGCCCTCTCTAAATTCACTCTTATTGGGCGTAGACTGAGCAAGAGACCTTGAGCCTCGCCCATCCCCACCCCCATTATATTTCCTTCGCCGCCATGCTTGTTTGGGGCAAGTCAAAACGTTACATAATGCGACCATTATGCTTTATTGTGGGGACTTTTGTGTAGATTCCCAGGTTTTGGGTGTACAAATATGGCTGACCTACTGGTTCTTTTTAAAAAAATGTTTTTAACCAGGGTCACATTAATACCACTTTCTCGAGTGTTGGAACATGGTTATACAAAACTTCACAATTGCCAGAATGTACCAATATGGCTAACCGTTTAGTTTTCCTTGATAAGGTGTATAAACGACGCTCGTTTGTTTCGTATGTTTCATCGGAGAGAAATATGTAAAATTCCTATTATTGTGCAGGTAATTGCAGCGTAAAATTATCCGTTTAAGGGATGACTTTAATTCATTAATGCACATAGGCGCGCAATCCTTGTCACGTGACTCGCTGCTGGGAAGATGGCGCTTGCAGAAGGTAAACATGTAGGGGATTTGGTTAGTCTAGTGTTGGGTGTCTTTGCTACGTTATCTTTTGTAGATCCTGGAGTAATCCTACTAAACTAACGGATGTGTTTATTTAATCCAGTTTAAAGCCGCACGGCCCGCACCCTGTTGTGAGTTTTGTTGCTGTGGAGCTCTTCTATAAATCCATACCAAACAGCCCCAGCTCCTAAAATTGGTCCGATCCTGATTCCAAAGAGGGGCTAATAGGTATTAGGATCAGCTGCAAACAATTTTAAAGGGGTTCTACCTAGAGTGTTTTAAAAGGAATTTTAAGTACTGCAAAAAGAAAGAGTTTGATGAGTTACCCCTAACAGAGTTATCATTTTTTATTTGAACTTTTCCCTCAACTAGTATAATGGTTCTTGTTGTTGCTATAGCAGCAGTCCTGCCTACTGTTCCAATCCTTCTTATTGGATGTCACTGAATTTATATGCCCCGCTGAAATAAATTCCAATGCAATGCTACATGTAGGGTTGACACCTCTGCCATATATTTTTATTTTTTTAACCAAACATGTATAACTTTTGCAGGCTGCCTTGCAGTATGTAGAAGTCATATGTGACCAGAAGGAAATCTATTAACGAATCGGCATTGTTTCGGTGGGATCCACTACTTGATTAGGTAATTGATTTCCTTCTGATCACATCTGACATCTACATGCTGAAAAACTGTGCATTTGCTTGCAATTCTGCTAAACACAATGTATAGATCATTTTTAATTTATTTTCTACATTCACAGTAAAAATGTTTAGTCTATGGAGGCATCAAGGCCATTAGTTTTTTTTTTTTTTTTTTTAAATTTGTAGGCTCCATGTTTACCTACATAATAATGATTGATTATTTGGCGCATTAAAAATAAACTACTCACAACATTGGCACCAGCGGCAATCTTTTTAGATGGCTTAGCACAATAGCATAAAGAACTACATTGAATTCTACTTAATTTGCTTCTATTTTTGAAGCCTTGCCTCTGCTTATGGCAGAGACTATTATTATTTGAGGTATGTAGTATTTTATGCCTTACTTACCTTTGTTGGTATATTTGTGCGCAGTTTATTTAGTAGAAGAAAAGAAATGTGCTCTTGAAATAATATTTCCAGAATACAACAGTCATGAACGGCCCTTCTTTTAATGCTTCTATAAGATTTAAGGCTGTGTTTTAAAGGTATTACTCTCACTGATGATTTTACCACCATTAAATACTGAAGAGAGAATTGTGCAATGGTTTTAAGAATGTAAGATGTGTTTAATTATAGGATGCAATCAAAATGTTGTGGAAAAAAAAATCTTTTTTTTTTTTTGCTGCAGAAAGCAATATAAATAATTTCATTTAAATAAATGGAATTTCCTGTCTCTCTGGGATGTCATCAGACAATGTGTATGTTAAGAGACCCTTCTGTGCACAAGAGCACGTTTATAACATTCCACGCAATGTATTCTATTCCAGGAGCACAGGAAGTGACCAACTGAAACAAAACTTTATATGCTCAGTGTTGCCGCACCTGCAGTAAGCAGTTGGGGAGGGCTTGAGTCAAATATTAAAAATGTGATTTATGCAGAATGCCTACATCAAATCACACTGGAAAAAAAAAGCCTGAACACTATACAAGCAGTAATCTTCATCTTGCACCAAAGTGAGTTTGGGGACTAGACTGTGCTTTTAACCTGGTAGCCATCCCTATTAATTTTAAATGCCCACAACAAACATTCTTATTCATGACATCAAACTTTGTCATGTTTATATTTTCTCCCAGACTTATTAATGTGTGTCTGTAGTCATGTGATAAAAATACACGGATAATTGAAAGGTTAGTTAGTATAGATCCTGTGTTTTTGACTTGGCCTCAAAATGTTGACGACCTAGATCTATTTTCGAATTTTAGTCAAAAGACCCATTAGAGTTGTGGATAAAAGGCACATCATACAGATAATTCAAGTTCATCACTTTCAGAATGCAGTGGAGTTGTAGAGACAGGCTTGGACATTGAGTTTGAGGAACCACCAATAGTGGCTTTGTTAGATGCCTTCTTGAAACTACTGCTCACAGAGACAGGAGATGTATTTTTAGTATTGTTAAGCAAGCAAAGCAGGAAAGGTAATTAGATGTACTTGTCCATCTAGGGACAAATTACTTGGCTTGCAACAAGGTTTCAGAGCTGAAGGAAGTTTTGTTGTGTTGTTGCCGATGATATTCAGATGGTTGTCCACACAGTCATGTTCTGAAGTTGTGCCTGTGTATAACATTCAGAATGATAGGCGGATGCATATCAGGAACTTTAACTTGTGGCTTGGTGAGTGGTGACAGGAGCAAGACGGTTATGCACTGGGAATAAAAACAACCCTGGAAAAAATTGTATACCACCCCATGGCATTGTGTCATTATACCAGCCCCATTGCATAACAATATTTTTTTGATCATAAAAGGGAAAACTTTGCATTTTAAAGCACGTTTTGTAGAATGTATTACTTACAGATAAAACGGATATATAACCATGCACAGGGCAATATATACCCACATTATGTACAGAAAGTTATAAACTTTTTTTTTTCTTACAACCAGATATATCTCACACCCTGCACTGATATATACCTCATGCAAAGAGCAATACATAGGCCTCAGTATGTACACAAAGTTACATTAATTTCTCTGTGCAGGGGTATATACCAGGGCAGGGTGTGAGATATAACATTGTATACATACTGACTTACCCCAACAACCAGAATGCATTCACAGAACTTCCCCCAGAACCCAGGATTTACCCCAGCATTTAGATTGCACTCCTGGGTCTTGTCCCAGCACCCATGGCTTACCCTAGCATGCAGATTGCACTCATAGGACTTAGCCCAGGAGCCAGGCCTTACCCCAGAATGCACACGCATGACTTGCCCCAGCACTTAGATGGCACTCACAAGCCTTGCCTAAGCACCCAGCCAGCCCATCACTTAGATTGCACTCAGGAGTTGCACCAGCCAAGACTTACCTCAGCACTTAGATTGCATTCACAGGACATGCCCCAGCACCTAGAACTTACTCCAACGCTTAGAATGTACTCGCAGGACTTGCACCCAGGACTTACCCCACCACTTAGACTGTACTCACAGGATTTGCCCCAGCACCCAGGACCTACCCCAGCACTTAGACTGTACTCACAGGACTTGCCCCAGGACTTCTTTCAGCCTCCTGCACCGAGCACAAGGGAAAAGGCAGCAACATCCCATTGACAACAACTTGCGAGAGTGCTCTGGCAGGGATGCTCTTGAGTATTTGGACAAATTATTAAAGCGGCTGCGTCTGCTGAATACTTCAGAAGTCCACATCCAGCAGCCTACCGTGATTTTTCCCGGTAGGCCAGTCTGGTTTCTCATGGTAGCTCTAGTTGGAATAGAAATGAAACGGGACAAAAAAGATGGTTTGCATCTTTCTCAAAAGGGAATGAATGTTCTCAATGGGCAAGGAAGCAAAAGGGTGTTAAAACATCAGTCCAATTGCACCCCAAAACAGGGACAGAAGACGTCATGTCTACAATTATCACAGTTTCGGGAGTAAGATCCAAAGAACTTGTGGCAATAATGGAAACAATGTAGATGTAGTGGCTGTTACTGAGACATGATATAATGAGAAAAATGATAGGGGCGTATTTATACCAGGGTACCCATTATATACAAAAGACAGAGAAGACGAGAAAGGGGGCTGTCTGTGAAGGATAGCAGTACGTGTGGGTTATGTTAGAATTTGGTAATTGTACCGTAACTGGTGTAGGTGTGATTTTACAGGTTCCCAGACAAATAGAAAAGTTAGATAATCTGCTAGTTGAGGAAATGGGTAAAATGACATTAAAGGGGGGAAGTTATCATCATGGTTGACTTTAATCTTCGTGATGTTAATTGGAAATACAAACTAGCTGCTTGCACCAGGAGTAAACATATTCTAAAGTTCCCTACTGGGATTATCTCTAAAACAAGTAGTTGATGAGCCAACTCGAAAGGATGCGATATTATATAGTGTTCAGATATTACTGTAGGTAAAAGTTTGGGATCTAGTGATCACCAGTCAGTGTGGTTTAATAAGAGTCACACCACACAAATACAAAGATTTTAGATTTGTATTTGTGTGTGTGACTTTTCTAAAATTAGATTATGTGTTAATGAGTCAATATCAGACTGGAGCTGTTTAAATGGAGTCCAGGACAAATGGGATTATTTAAAAGTTGCACTACTGAAGGCAACAGAAATTTTGTGTTAGGCTTGTCAGTAAGCGCAAAAGTGGCCAAAATAGTAAAAAAAAAAAAACTAGTTAGCATTTAGTCCTTATAAAAAAAAATGCAAAGTGAGGAAGATTGACAGATCTATAAGAATAGGCTGGAAAGTGGCAAAGCAAGCTATAAGAGCATCTAAAGCACACGCAGAAGAGAAAAAAGCCCAGTCAGTAAAATAGGGGAGTAATACAATTTTTACATACATAAATGAGAAAAGGAAAGTAAAATAAGAAAATGTTGGGGAAAAAAGGATAATGAGTAATTTGATACATACAGTTTCAGAGAATGTGTTCCACCTTTAGCTGTCTAAAGTAAAGACAAATAAGTTGATGGGGCCTGATGGGATACACCCAAAGTTATTAAAATCATTTAGTGGTACACTAGCAATTTAACCAATCATTGTTAACAGGAGTAATCCCAGTGGATTGGAAACTAACGAATGTTGTGCCCATTCACAAGAAAAGGAGGAGTCGGGCAACTATAGGCCAGTAAGACATACTTTAGTGGTGGGTAAAATAATGGAAACCAAGGAAAAGATTCATGAAAACCAAGGAAAAGATTCATGAAAATCAAAAATCACATGTATTTCGAGATCAGAGATAACACGAGTTTCTTTCAGGGACATAATGCTTAACTTTTTTTTTTGATTGGGTAACTAAAATAACAGTTCAGGGTGGTGCAGTAAACATTGCTTAGCTAGATTTCAGTAAGACTTTTGACACTGTCGCACATAGAAGGCTTGACGTGCAACAAGGGTTGTAGACATTGGAGTATGTTCAAAGCAAGGTCTTGTTATCAGTGGGGTACCTCAGAGATCTGTAATTGGACCCATTATTTTTTTTTAGTGATATTGCAGAAGGTCTTGTTGGTAAGATATGTTGATACAAAGATTTACAACAGGGATAAGCCAAATTTAAAATTATTTCGGAAAACTAGAAAAATGGTCAGTGCTGTGACAACTGACATTTAATCTGGATAAGTGCAAAAGTGCATGTATAAAACCAAGGGAAGAGTATAGAATATTGGATACAGTAGTGCGTGCGGTAATGATATTACTGCACATGCTACCGGTGTGTATTGAATCAGAAATGTCCGTTAATTTTCCGCTAACGCCGCTTTTCTATTCATTCTCTCTCTCTCTCTCTCTCTCTCTCTCTTTTTTTTTGTTTTTTAAAATAAAATTTACGTGGTAGGTATTTTCACTGTGTGTATCTGACAGTTGTTTCACAATTTACAGTTTGAAGATTACATTTCATCTTTTTAAATCTCTTGAATAAAACATTTATTTTTGTTTAAGGTCTTGCCACCTTGGTGAGAATTAATTTTCCCTTCCAACCAGTACAAGATCCCTAATCAAAAATAGTTCTCCTTTTTTTTCCAACACATGCAGAGTTTAAGTATAGTTAAAACCACGGGCAGTATAAATTATACCTTTTAAATTCTCGCCATTATATATTTTAAATTGGGTCTTACCAGTGACCCAAAATATCCTGCTATGTCATATCTTTTTTTTTTTAATAAACCTAAATCTAGTACAAAATACAAAAAGGGTGGGGAGGACAATGCCAGTGCATTCTATTTAGAAAATTGGGCCGACTAGATGGACCGAATGGTTCTTATCTGCCGACACAGTCTATGTTTCTATGGACATTTAAGCTTGTGGAAGGCATTGCCTGGTGCTGGGAACCAACATAAACAGTGTGATAATGCTTCACAAATCCACCTAACGTGGAAGGTCTGCTTTTCAGAATCCACATCAGGTCAGAGAAGCAGTCAACTTTTGGGGCTTTAGGAAAATTCATGAGTGAAAGTAAATCAGTAAATATATGTGGTGTATAGATGGAAAGAGTTTGTCTAGCCAAATGAGGTAAAAGGAGTGGTTTTGTTTCAGTAAATCAAATTAAGTGGCAGAGGTGGCCACAAAAGGTGGTAGGAATATGTCTTTATACCCAAAAAAAACACAAAAGTGTGGGCACTAGAGACTTGGAGTATTCATAAGCATGTTAATAACGGTGTGTAAATGTTGTGGGTGGGAACAGCTGAGCCTAGTTATTTGTGTGCAGCATTTATGCCATTTTGTGTGAATATAAAGTTCTCTTATCTTGGCTTCAGCGATGGTGACCGAGCTTGTGATTACACAGGGAATTCCAATTTCTCTTGTTTTAGGTTCAGATTTGGAGGACTCCTTATTGAGCTTTGAGAAGTTGGATCGGGCATCACCAGACCTGTGGCCTGAACAACGTAAGTCTTATCTTTTAAATGTTTTATGGTCCATGTCACCTTTTACTAGAAGAGACGGAACATGACACTAAAGTTTTTTTGTTGTTTTTTAAATTACTTTCAGTAAAATGGTCACTAAAATTGCAGCTCAAACGCAGCCTTTTAATATAAGAGTTAATTTCATAGGTGCCAGTTTGCTTATGATGATGGGTCTCTGACTGTTGTATTGTTGCATTAGTCTTCTATGTGACAGTTAACAGTACCCAGCACCTTAAACCCCGTAAGAGCCAGTACTGTATTTGCTCAAATATAAGACAAGGTTTTGGCACAAAACTCTGAAAAATGCTCTGAAAAAGACCCCTCGTCTTACATTCAAGGTCGTCTTATAATCTAACCTCAAATCGAGGTCAGACTATAAGACAGGGATCCAGGTCCCCAGCAGAGCTGCAGGGGACCTGGATCCCCCTCTCAAGCAGCCAGGGGATGTGCGCAGACATCCTCCCCTTCTGCCGCACGGCACGACCGCTGGGACTTCTATGAAGCCGGGTCCTTCCGGCTTCTTCATAAAAGTCCCGGTGGAAGTGCCAGGCAGCAGCGGAGGATGTCTGCACGTATCGTGCAGACATCCTCCACTGACCACCAGGAGATCTGGGCAGCCGGGGGATGACTGCACGATAGTTTATTATGACGGACAGTTTTTTTCCTTAAAGAATATCCAAAGTTTTATTTATTTATTTATTTATTTTTATCAAAGTATTTGTCGGTAAGGCATAAAAAAAGGGTCTTCTTATTAATGAGTCAATTTGCTCATACGTGCAATTATTTTGGCTGAATAAACCTTTTACAGGGCTTAACATATATTTGTAGAGTTTAGGATAGATTCCCCCCAATGGCCAATTCAGGACTAAGCCAAGTTATGTGTAGGAGCCAGGCAACTGTTCCTTCCATGGAGTTTTATGTATAGCAAAACAAAAAATTAGAAGCCAAAAAAAAGTAAATAAAAAAACGATTTACGTAATTTATGGTGAAAAAAAGAATTACATCCATCAAGTTCAAACCTTTCTTGTAAGCGAATGGATCAAATGTGTGTAAAACTGTATAAATTAATACACAGCGAGAAAAAAACAGATACCCCCCCAAAGAAATGGACTCGTATATACCAGAGCTTAAGTAACCGGCTCTTGTTTGAACTATAGTATGGGACTAAGGTCCCCACCATCCAGTCTGTGGCAATAGATGTAGCGAGGCAGGAGTCGGTAGACTTCAGATATGCAAACAAAGAGAGAGAGGCAGAGAGAGTGCAGTATGTCAATGTAATATATTTTTAATGATCCCCATATGTTAGGCTTACTTAAAAAAAGAATAAGAAATGTGCTTATAACATGGGTAAAAACACCTGGTATGGTGATCGCGAAGTCCATCCCAACTCCTTGAGTGATCTAGGCAGTACTAAGCAGGGACTTTGGTCAGATCCCAAGTTTGCTCCACGGCAGAAAGGACATTCCCACTTCGCATTGTGCATGCAGATGTGTCGTACGCAAGTGCTTTCTGTCATTAAACAACTCGGCGATCTGCCAAATGGAGTCCCTGCATAGTACTGCCAAGATCAAGGAGTTGAGACAGACTTTATAGGACTTCCATATTACCAGCGCAAGTGTTTTTATCCATGCTAAATGCACATTTCTTATTCACATTTGTGCCTTTTTTCTGTTTTATGTATCCATTGAGACCACACTGAGTATTTTGCTAAGTGTATTCACACTATTTTATTTTTTTATTTCTTGTACTATTTGTATTTGGGATTACACTAGTGTTTTGCTGCACCTACCTATCAGTAGTACCACTGTATACCTTTTTTCTTTGTCTCCAAATGGCAAATAAGATTTCTCCTTGAAACAAACACTAAATAAATATTAATTCCAATACAAACATGCATAGCCCTCTATTGTTCTGATTCATTGAAAAAGTATCCAGGCCACTTTTAAAGGCACTTAATGTATCTTCAGTCAGTGAATGCCATACCTTTATTGTCCTTACTGTACAGAATCCCTTTTTCTGTTCCTTATCTTTATTTTCCTTACTGTAAAGAATCCCTTTCACTGTTCCATACCTTTATTGTGCTTACTGTAAAGAATCCCTTTCGCTGTCGTATACTAAATCTCCTTTCCTCAAACAGTGGGTGACCTCTTGTCCTTTGTACTGTTCTGTTAATGAACAGTCTTTAGAAAGCCCTTTGTATACATTGTACATATTTATATAACATTATCATATGCCCTCTAGGGTGCCACACTCTAGTGTGTACAAATTTAAATTTTCTAGCCTTTCTTCATAACTAAAACTTTACTCTCCCCTTATTAGTTTTGTTGATTTCTGCGTTTTCTCAAATTCTATAATGTGTTATTGGCCTATTATTCACAAATATTTTTCATTATTAGATTTCCCCAAACAAACACAATTTAAACAGTATGTTGCATTTTTATTATTATACCCAAAATGCAAAATATTAAATTTGACTACATTAAATCTCATTTGCCATTTTTCTGACCAGTTTGTCCAAATTCTCTTGCAGTGAACATACATCTAGTTCAGACTGTATTACCCTACTTTATTTTGTGTCATCTGCAAACAATGAGACCCTATCCCACTGGGAGATCATTAATAAACAAATTAAAAAGAAGCGGACCCAGGACAGATGCCTTAGGTACTCCACTTATCACATCGGTCCAATTTGAGAACTTTCAATTTACCACCATTTGTTATATAGACCATTCAAATATGTTTAATATCTATCTGATGAAGGGAAATCTTTCATCAGTCCAAAGTACAAGGGAACAACAAGTACAATACATCTATATTTCCTCTTACACGTCAATTGACGGTCACCAAGTCTCAAAGTGGACACTACGGCTGGCACAAAATGGAAGAAGTCTCCTTACTAATCAAGTTTCCCAGGACCACTTCTCTGTAATGCTCCGTATCAGGCTGTATTACTGCGCACAGGTTCTAGGTGAATTATTGTGCCATCCGTGGTCTGACTACAGGGGATGGATATCATCTTCTGACTGGTAACTTCTTTATGGTTCTCCTACATTATTTCCCCCTGTATCTGTTGAGATCTGACCAACACTCGCATTTTGGCTTCATAATAGAGGACACTTTCCCCTAATAGTGATGTGCAGGTGAGATGAAAGATCCAAACCTGGTATGTTCTTCTGGCAAAATAGCTCAGTTATACCAGTAGGGTACATTTTTAAATCCTGAAATTGTTAACTCCACTACATCTCACTCATGGTGAATAACTCCATTTGTGACCTTCTTTACATTTTTTTTTTTTTTTGAATGGCGCATGTAATAAATGATTATGTATAGACATATGGTAGTGAATGTTTAACTAGTTCTATTTGATCTTTTCTTTATTAGTGTTTATCTGGGGCATACTGGGTACATACTGAATGGGATGTCTGTTTCACTTCTGAGGGACTTTTTTTGTGATTTTATGAAACTTTTTTGTTTGAATAAATCCTACACTTTCAATAAAATAACATGACACCATTGCCTTTATGTTTTGTACTTTTAAAACATGCAGTGTGCTCTTGCATGATCATCGGAGTACAAATAATGCCGTATTTCTGCCGTGTTATGATGTAATGCTATTTTCTTTCCTTCCCTGCAGTTCCAGGTGTTTCAGAGTTTGCGGCTTCTCTCAAAAGTGTATGTATAACTTATTTGTGTTACTGTTGCTTTGTGTCCAACATATCCAGCTTCAAGCTATGTCATAATACCTCATCATTAAACGCTACACTCCACTATCCTTAATTCCAACAAACATTACATTCAGTAAAGTAGTTTTGCATTCTCAGACAGAATATTTGTGGGGAATATTTGTGGAGTATGTTACAAAGAAGTTGCCCAATAAAGAAAAAAGTTACATTTTACGCCATAGCTGAAGTTTGATAATACATACCGCTGTACACCATCCCTCTGAACATTTCCAATGGCGAAAGAGGGACACTTGTTTTCATGGGGAGTGGCTGAAGGTACAGCTAGGGGCAGGGCATTTTCCTTTATGTGTTTATTGGTCAATGTAAAGCCAGAGATATAAAGTAAAAAGTGTACACAGCGAAAGCTGAAAAACACAGATATAAAATGACAGGACAATTGGAATGCACCAAGGGATCCATTAATGAAAAATATTTTGACATGTTAGTTTGGTCTGCTGTGTATTATTCTAAACGTAAATATCATATAAACCAAACTGAAGTGGTACATGGGTATGTGAGGGGTGTAAGGTTTTTGGAGGGAAAAAAAATATACAGGAGGTTTATATTTGAGGACAGGATGGGGCATTTTTAGGTGACATTTTGATAAATATGTATAGCTTGAGGAAAGACGAGATGGGGGGGGATATGATAAAAAATATTTAAATACATAAAGGGGATCAACACAGTAAAGGCGGGGAGTATATTTAAAAAAAGAAAACTACCACAACAAGAAGGCATAGATGTAAATTAGAGGGGAAAATTGTTTAAAAATAGTATCAGTATTACAGATATTAATGGGCACAAAAATAGTGTTATCGAGGAACTGGCTACAACAGGTTTCCCTAAGTTGGCCGCAAGTCCATATACAATTAATATACCAATATAATATGGAGAGAGGTTTTTCGTTCGTCGGGGAACAACCAAGGATTTGAGGCCAAATGGTCCCCAATGCAGGACTGGTTACTAGGAAAAGGATGCCAACCTCTGTTTAACAGAAATGGGCCTTGGTGAAACAAATTTTCCTCTGGGAGGAATTCCCACCTGGACGTTCTTACCCGTGACTCTCTGACTCTGTAAAATTTTTTTATAAATTCAATAAAAAAAAAAAAGAGTCCTCTCTCCCCCCACCCCTAGCTCACCCAAGGCCATCCTAGCTTAACCATTAATGCAAAAAATTAACAAGTCAGGTTGGAAAGGTCACTTCTCAGATGTTATTAAATGTCTATGTGAGTATATTTGATGGAAGTATCGGATATTTAAAGGCAAAAGAAAATGGCATAAGTCAGGGGTGTCCAAGTGTTTTTAAAGAGGGCCACTTCACCAGAAATGTATGTGTGCGTGGGCCACATTCATTTTTCGATGTGGGGAAATATATATATATATATATATATATATATATATATATATATATATATATATATATATCTCATCGTAATGTGCAGGGTGAGTGAATCACAGCAATACAACCCATACATACACAAATGCACACTCCAAGTCGCACACAAAAACAGAGTAAAACTTCCACAGACACCAGTTTCCTGGTGTTTTAACAATGGCGCAGGGTCAAATTCAACATGTAGTTGGAGGTGTGGTTACCGCTGCAATTTTGTGTAATAAAAAAAATAAAAGTAGTATCTAGTGACACCAGAGGGGAAAAGAGGGACATGGAGATTGCGGGCAAAAATAGGGAATGCCCCTTCTAAATAGGGACATTTGGGGAAGGGATGAATACACCAGCATATTCTTTATTGTTGCTATGATGGCCAAGCATACAAAGAAACACAGGGGCTAAATAGGTGAAACAACAGAATCGCCTAGCATTTGATGGAGAGTATCTATTTTTAATGCATGCCATTTGATAACTCAGCACCAGTAGGGCTCTAAAAGCCAAGTGGGAATGGTAGACTTTTATGAGAATTGAATGGTGGGCATGATCTCAAAATGTTGGCAACCTCCATAGTTAAAATCTAAAGTTGTTGTTTTTTTTCTTCTCCCAGCCAATCACCAGTTCTCCTGCTAAATGGATGGCTGAATTAGAACATGATGATATGGAGATGCTGAAAGGTAAGAAATGTAGACCATGCAGTGTATTACAAAATGGCATTAATTAGAGCTATATTTTACAGTAAATAGGCTATTTTTCTAAAGGGAGTAGCAGTGGAAGGTGGACTAGATGAGGTGGGAAGAGGTGGTGAATTGGGGGATATAATTGCCGAGAATTAGAAGACCGTTTACATATAAATAAATATTTACTTGTTTTTAAAACTATTCAATGATTTACACGTCTAAGGACGCTCTGGGCTCAATAAATATTAATACATATTTAAACTTTACAAGGAGCGCCCATTTTTATCAGTGCAGCTGCCACAACAAAAAGGTTTCAACTCAAAAATGGTATTTGTTTACCAAAACAATTGGCTTGAAGCCATTGTTACGTGTATGGACTCTTCATTTTTTCACTTCTTTGCTTCAAGAGGAATCCTCTCCTTGTCTATTGTATGTATAACACATCTGCTTGTTTATACACAGAACTGGGAAGCCTTACCACCGCTAATCTAATGGAGAAAGTGCGAGGCCTTCAGAACCTTGCCTATCAGCTTGGCCTAGACGAATGTAAGTACCTACCTATTTATTTGACTGCAACATGGGTGCTTGGCTGTTTGAAATCTCCAATCCTCTCCTTCAAATTACATCCCTAGCTCTTTAGTCTTTGTGTAAATTTTGTGTACGTGAACCATCATGGTAAAGACTTTTGCACCTTTTACTACTTCTATCATAATAGAAAAGTGCTCTTTAAAAATGTGGTCAGATATATAGGTACAAGGCCATGCTGCATTAAAAGTATCCCTCTGCACAAGCATGCTTTGCTTTGTATAATACTGTATGAAAGGGGAGGGAGCTATAGAGTTAACAGCTGTAATTAAAGCAACATGGCCACATAGTGCACATGTAATAATCTAATTGTTAAAACAATGGAGTCCTTCACTAGTTGATGTGAATTAGGAAGAAGGTAAAGGTATAATGTAACCAAGTGATTGTTGTGGGATTATTTGTTAAATATTTTACAAGAAGGATACATTGAGATTTCTCTCATTTTCAAGGATGTCCTGGGTCCATGAGCATTGCATTGTTACAATACAATATTAAAATACAAATAAATTTAACACTAACAAGAAATGTAGTTGCCAATGATTACAGGTGCATTCTGTATTGAGGTATGTTGACAGAGACCTTAAGGGGACTGTTTGGTGTCCAAAATGCATCTTCCAAATGTTAATGCATATTAAAATACTGAAAAAGTAATTTCCATATCTTAAAAAAATGATAAACTTACCTTTGGAAGTAGTTAACAGATCTTGATGCTTTTGAAGCAATCAGGAACGCCCACCTTCTCATTCCAAAAGTATGACGATTTTCTCTCTCTTTTTCTGCTTCAGCCAATCTGATCCATCCCCATTCAAGTGAATGGAAATGAATACTGAGCATGCTCCATTCACTGAGATCTCCCAAGCTCCCACTTGCTCTGAATACCAGGCATGCTCCCGATGTGGGTGACATCATCAATGACGTCACCAAGCTCTGCCCACCCATTCAACACAGCCAATAACAGATTTTGACTGACAGGCAGACAAGGAAGAAGGTTTGTTGCTTTCTTCCTTGTTGCTAAGCAGCCAGCCTAGGTATAACATGATGTATAATCTTAAAATAAATTAAAAAAAGCACCAGTATCTACATTTAATAATTAAATTCCCATCACACTATGACTATAATTCCTATCATGCTCATACAGGCTCTGCTATTCCCATCATAATCATATTGGTATTAGATAAACAGCAACTCCCATCACACTTAATTTTTAGACAGTTGAGCACTAAATAAAATATATCTTTGTATATACATTCTTGTATATAAACTATTCACAAAAATACATTTTATACAGTGCTCAACTTATAAGTATGATGGGAGTTGCTGTTTATTTAATAACAATAGGATTATGATGGGAAGTTCAGAGCCTGTGTGGGTATTATAGCAATTACAGTCTTAGTATGATGGGTATTTAATTATTAAATGTAGATACTGGTGCTTTTTTATTTATTTTAATATTATACATCATGTCCCCCAAGTCCCAGGACACTCGGCGGAGTAAACAGAAAGGAACTTTTATTATCAGAAAAAGGACTTATTCTCTGTGACTAGCACAATAAATCAAGGCTTGGTGTCAGCCAGGAAGATTTAGCAAGTCAGTGTGTAAATACAATATAATACTTACTTCCTTGCTGACACCAAGCCTTTATTTATTGTGCTAGCCACGGAAAATAAGTCCTTTTTGTGATAATAAAAGTTCCTCTGTAAGACTCCCCCCCCCCCCCCCCCCCCCCCCCCCCGTCCTGCTCATTCTGCTGATATCCTGATAAAAGCAGGAAGCAGAGTGTATACAGAGTAGCAAGTACGGGTGCACCGATGTAGTACAGAAAACGGACACTAGGCGGCGCACTCTCAAAGGTAAGTATAATCTCTTTTTTACAGAGAACTAAAAAAAAAAAGTGACAGTCTAGTCTACCCTGTGGTGCCTACAAGTTGCACCAAACTTAAAAGGGTGACTAGACTGTCCCTTTAAGGGATTTTAGATTGGGGGAAGATTTGATGCTGTCAGTGAGGTTATTCAATAGTTGCAATACTATTGGAGGCTCGTGCCATTTTCTTTTTGTATAATTATATAATAAATAAAGTTCTAGCACTGGGTAAGATGTTATGGGAGGAGGGACAGCTGGGCAGAGCATTCTACTCCGTAAGGTGGGGCTTCCTAGAAAAGTTCTTAAACACATGGCTGGAAAGGTGAATGGTGCGTCACTATATCCCCATATTCAGTAACTGGCATCAGTATTTGTTGTATGATCTGTTTCCTAACTGCGGGGCTTAGGCAGTTGTAAGCAGGATACCTTAACGAGATTCATGCCATATAAAGTGTTATTAAATGAACTTTCAAAGAGACTGAATCGTTATTACTTGTCTGTTTTAATTTCACTGTGTTGCAATCCTGCAGCAATATTTCCACCCATGTACTGTACCTTATACGTCCATTTATTTTGCATTAACTGCAGTTTTTAAAATTCACCACACAATGGCAGCAGAGTAGCATCCCCCCCCCCCCCCCCCCCAATTGGTTGAGTGTAGTTAATCAAGATTTTATGTGAGTAGGCACATTTGCAGCAATAAAATATAACGTTTTTTTTCTCCAAATCTATTCTGCATTGTTAAGTCACTAAAAATAATTAGTAGCTACGAGTGATATTCTTGGAGCCTGATTTTATAACCCAGCCAATAGCATTTCCTTATGTGGCTTTGCCAGTCCTGGTTTTTGAATATTGTGGGGCATTCACCATGTTCCAGACTTCCAGTGAATCGCCTGCTTCTCTCTGTCATGGAATATGCCGGGATCTTTCTTATGTACAGCCAGAAGTAGTACAGACTGCACAGTGTATTTACCATACCAGTGTCTGATGATGCAATGACTGTTATACCCTGGCCAGAAGTATATTATAGCTTGTATAACAGCTGCTGTGTGCAAGAACACTAAATCCTATCCTGGAGGTTTATGATTTTATGAACTCCCAAGATTTATTTGTCCTTCCTGAGAAATATTTGGCAATCTGTATACTCTGTAATAATTTGTGGCCATTGTCGGTCCGTCCCAAAATGCACAACTTGGCTTTACTGGCTGTCACAGGACTGATTATTCCCCTTAATAAAGACAAGTTTTGGTTGTTTTCCTTTTTATTTTCTAATTGCTCATACATGAGAATACCAGTAAGACATGTGCTGTGACCCACTTCCCAGTATCCCCCAGTTGGCTAATTTCCCCTGTTACAGAGCTGTAAATATGTGACCTCCACATTTCATCCGTGGGTTGTAGAAGAAAGGCTAGGACTCCTAATTGTCCCATGATGATTTATTTCTCAGCAGTTCTTTAATTTTGTCTGGCTCTCTACGGTTTCCGACACACTGTAAATTTTCTGAACTTTTTCATTATCTGCAATTTCATTCTGAGCCGTGGATGGGATTGGAGAGAGAATTTGGATTTACAGCAGAAATAAACATGAAGCCCATAAAGTGTGTATGTGGGTGAGCGATTGTTCTGCTGTCATAGGCCTCAGTGTTTACAGGTACCTTCGGGGAAAGCAAGGGACCGCTGAAATATCCAAACTCGCTTTAACAGGGTCCTCCAGATCAATGTCCCCTATCTTAGAGATAAAAGGGGGACAGAACCAACCATAAATGTATTTGTAAAATATTTCATTGACTCCCCAGAAGAAAGGCTGCAGCAGAACCCTGAAAGGTGGAACAGCTGGGGGGGTAGATTAGCTGACTACTGTATGGGTCTGGATGTGTACAAAAAGGTGGAAGATTGACAAATAACTGTAGAGTTAGGAGTCTGACAGGCCAATTCAGGAGCTAGGAAACTGTACTTCCAAACAGTTCTAAACAAAACAGGAGCCCTTGCTCCTGGGTTTTGTCCAGACTTCGTTTAATAGACCCCCAGATTTGTGTTATGGTTTAATACAGTGCTTCTTAAACCTGCCCTCAAGGACCCACGATGGTCCAGTATTTAGGGATTACCCAGTGGTGTTTAAATGGGAAACCATACCGGGTGTTATACATATTCTTATTTAAACACAACTGGATAATCTTTAAATCCTGAACCGTTGGGGGAAACCTTGAGGACAGGTTTAAGAAGCACTGGTTTAATGCATAACTGTGCTTTAGTAGACCATAGGAGTCACACTTTTGATACCAAACTGGTATCACTTGATAGATCTCATAAGCCAGGGCTCGACAAAAGCAGGTCGCCATGGCTCGACACAAGCCGGGTAGGGTCATCCCCACATGGCACCCCTTGCCCTGGGATTTAAAAAAATATATATATATATTTTTTTTTTATGTGGCTGACTGTGTGTGTATGTATGTATGTGACTGACTGTCTCTGTGTGTTTGTGACTGTGTCTCTTTCTGTGTGCGAGACTGTCTCCCTGTGTGTATGTGTGTGACTGACTGGTTCTCTGTGCAAGTGTGTGTGCGTGTGTATGGTTGTGTGAATGTGCCATTGTCTGGATCCTAGATTTTTGCTGGCTCCTAAAACTAAATTCAATTTGCCAAGCCCTGTCATAAGCGTGTGCTCAACGCAGTTATTAAAAGTATTTTATAATAAATTTTTGTTAAATATGCATTGTATCTGGGTATTTTTTGTAAAGGGATGGATGCATTACTTGCTACAGCCTTTCTACTTTTTGGAGGAGGGTGTCCTCTTTTACTGACTGAATCCTTCATTAGAGTGCCAGCGGATATTCTGCACTCCCAACATGTCTCCTTCCCACAGAACTCAACTAAAATAGAAAGCCTGTGTTGTGTCTCGCTCCAGTTATGTGTAAATAAATGTTTGTGATTTATTGCCTGTTTGTATTTGGTACAAGCCTTTTTACTTTGTATACAGATCATGCAAGAAATGCTTGAGGACTGGGAAGTGCAGAGGAGCAGGCGTTTAGTCTGGATCTCATCTAATGTGTGATAAATAGACAAGGCCATTTATATGCTGATGAGATTGCTCCTCAGGTCCAGAGCATCAAGTGAATGTTTGGGGTCTTGTCACAAGCTCACCTGCTGCATCATTTGTTGGCAATCAAGAAGGGGAGAGTAGGAAGTGCTGATTAGAGCTGGCTCTCCTGGGGGTCGTCCAGCTGTCATGTGTGGGGTGGCATCTCTTTTCACTGGGAATAGGAAATGAGGGCCAGAGGTCCTGGCAGGGCGGGGGGAGATGTCCTCTTGCACGTGGATGCCTCAGCTGCTCACGCTTGCCTAATGAATTGTACAAGTGCAGGCTGCTTATTGTCATCAAACACTCCTCTCAGGGGACAGCTTGTGTCACTAATGTTGAGTGATCTGTCCTGGGGGGGGGGGGGTAGAGTAGCAGCACGTGCCATGTTCCTGCTTCAAATGTTCCTGCTTCAATATGTGAAACTAGTTTAACATGATGTTTTTATAACGCATATTATGCACAGCAGATATTTGATCAGCTTTTGAGTTGCTAATCTAAGAATTTGTTTGAAAACTTGCTTGCATATTACTGCATGATACCATCCCATTTCTGTTGTATCTTGCTGTTGCTCATGTTTGGATCTTGATTTTGTAGACTTTAGAAGCCAAACAATAGAATTGAGGAGCAAGGGGAGTTTGTACCCCCGTAGTAAAAGAGAAGTAGGAGTCAGCAGTAGGGATTTTGGTAAGCTCCATATCTGTATCACATTTGCCAGATCATTGTGTCAGCGATGTGATAAATATACAAAATAACAATGCAAACAAATATTATAGTGCAGACAGTAGGATATCATGTACACATCATATTTCACCTATTCCCAGACTTCAGGCAGGTCTTCAAACCAACACATTTTATTCCTGCATAAGCCATCTCTGCCTGCACCTGCTTTATTTAGACTTTTAGAGTCCTCTACTTTGCTATCTGACATTCTTGCCCCAGCGACGGATACCATTGGACTGACTTGTGTACATAATGTAATAACATTATGTACACATATCAGTCCCATGGTATCTGTCGCTGTTGTCGTATAGTCATTTTGCATACATTTTCTTGTATGGCTCTGTTACCTCTATCTGTATCCTGCTGGGCAGCACTTTACCCTGTGTCACTATCCTTCTGGGTGGCACAGTCATCTCCACCAGTATCCTGCTGTCCCTTGTATATTAATATGGATTATCATCCATTCTGGTATGTGCAACTTTCTCTCATTCAACTTCGTTACAGGGTTAATAGTTTGGGATTCAATAGGGCCACTTGATCCATTCTGGTCCCAAACCGGATTCAGAGTCACAAACATTTCCATAAGTAAATTAAGAATTCATTGGCTTTTTCTGGCTAATCAAAGGCATCTGATAAAGCATTCTGGCTGTTTAATAAATGAATTGTGACTGATTACCTATTAATATGGACGCCTCAGGAATTCACCCAGGGGGAAGCAGAGCAGTGAAATAGAGAGGGTCTTGTTCCCTTGGGAAATCAGAGCTTCATGTCTGCAGCTTAAATATCTCACTCAAGTATCAATAAGGAGGTAATTGAATTTTGAGCACAAACATGATGCCCGGTGGATGACAGAGAAGTGTGTGTGGGGCGGGGGGGTTTGTTGCCCCTTAACACCCTTCTCCTGTTCCTCAGTAGAAGATAGATGCTAAATCCATTACATAAAGATTAGACTGGAAGCAGTAAAGATGCTTGTGTTTGTTAGGGAGGGGGCAGGGGGAGGTGTTATCTCCTCTGGGCTCCTCCCTTCAGCTGCCCAATCACTCCCAGTAGAGCCAGCAATGAACAGTTTAAGTAACAAACAATGGATTATTTGTTATCGGCAGCACTGTGAGGATAATCCACCACTGGATATCTGCTTGTATCTTCCCTGTTAGCCATGTTATCTGTGTCATAATGGGAGTTTGTTTTTTATTAACAGATATGCAAGGGTCTTTTAAGTTTTTTGATCCTATGTAAAAGGGTGTAATTTGTGCTCCCTTACTGGTGATGCAGAATTATTGCTGTGTGACCACAAATGATGCCTTCCCAGTGAAAAGCTCTGCACACTTGGATATTGTATCAACACAAAGTACACAATAATTATAAATCATAAGCAAACTTATATATATATATATATATATATATATATATATATAATTTATTTTTTTGGGATAGTGCTGGTTTATTTTTCTCACTTGGTGTCTTACAAAAATAATGACAGATCTCTGTAGCCTTTAGGAGTCAGCCAGACCAATGAAGGAGCCAGCCTGGTTATGTATAGAAGCCAGGGAAATAGAACTTCCATAGCATTTTATGCACAACAATCAAAAGAGTTTAGGAGCCAGCAGTAGGGATTTTAGGATTTATCAAGTCCTTTCTTAAAGTGACATTCCAACTTGTTTAAACCTTGCTTCCTTCAAGGAAGCAAGGGTTAGACAAAACATGTCCCGCACTTTGAAAGTATCCCCGATGTGTATTTTAATAGGGTTTACTATCTGCTGTGTCTCACACGTGAGACACCGCAGTTCCTGGATGTCGCGTGCTGACAAACATCAGCACACGCACAGCCAATCAGAGCAGGGGCTCACCCCGCTCTGACAGCCGAATGCGAAGGTCTCTCGCTACTAGAGCAGAGAGACTCTCTTGTTTTTGCATGGAATCAGGTCCCCCTGCTGATCCCATGCAAAACAGAGGGTCTCTGCGCTAGCAGAGAGAGCCAGTCGCCGACTAGGAAGTATGGCAGCTGTCAGTCAGAGGATAAACTGGCGTGTGCTATCAGAAGTACAACTAAAATTTCACTTGTGTATTATTAGAAGCACAAGTGAAAAAAAAACTTTAGTGTACCTAACGTAAACTAACACTTTCAAAATAAGTACGCATTAATAAATTATTTTGTTTCGTTTTTGACAATCTTTGTCTACGTTTTATGATTGTTTTTCCCAGGGTTCCTATTCTTCTTATGAAAATTGGGCATCAGAGGGCTATTCTGTTGCATACGTGTGCTTTGAGAATCCCCATGAGTATGCATTATACACGGGTGTGTGCTATATTTCCTCTATTAAATTCAATGCGAGCAGTACTGGTCATTCTCAGAGCTGTACACTTTAAAATTTCTGATTTGGACCAGGAGGAGGAGCATGGTTAATTTATAAATGCTCACTTATGCTAAAACTGCACGCGGATATAAGCTCACCTAGAAGCCATATCTGTTCTGCTTCTGAGTCATTCATAAAGGTTAACACCATGTTTATACCTGGACAGTGGTACTTTATTTATTTATTTTTGTTTCAATCATAAATGCAATGTTTTTGAAATCTTCCAGCAGGAATACTTGATAAGAATCGTTTGTTTTAGGCATACCAGACAGTAGCTGTCCCTTTAATTTTAGGTGGCCGGAAAGGACTCCTAAATATTGTTTATAATGTGAATAGAGAAAATGAAATTGATTTATGCATTGTGTTAGAAGAATTGCCAGCAAATTCCTAAATTATAAGAAAAATGTGTTTTTAAACAAATCTTTGGTGTCTTCTCTTTATGACATCACCTATGGCTTAACATGCATATATATTATGATGTCAAAAGCAGGAGACCTCACAGACATAAAACATATTTTTTTCTGATGCATTTGCTTGCAAATCTGCTGACACAATACATAGGTACTTTTTTGATTTATTTCTCTTTATAACAAATCTTTACCAATTTTGTTTGTATTTCTCCAAAGTTAAACCCACAGGCCTCCACATTGTAAATTAACCATTCATAAAATATGCCTTTAATATAGGTAACAAGAGAAGTTGCACTTGTAGAACAGCCCTTTTTATTAATCATACCCTTACACATAAACAGTTCAGTAATGTATATTATATGCCTCGCTCCTTCCTTTTCATCTTACTCCCCTTTCTGTGCTTCCTCTCTTTCTCCCTCTGCATAATCATCCTGCCCTGTCTGTGCCTAAATATCTTTCTATCTAATTTTCACTTTACTCCCACCTGTCGCTGTTTTAGGCTCATTTGGTCCTCTTTGCGCTATAATGACCCCGTATTACCAATAGCTCATGTCCATTTTTTTTCTTCTACTCGGTTTCTACTACGGTTTCTGCCTCTTTGTCTTCCTTTCCTTTTCTCTGTATTTCTCTCTCTCTCTCTCCTGCTCTGTTCCCTCTCCCCTGTCACTGGGTTTGGTCGCTCTCCTCTTCCTCTTCCCTCTCTAGTCTCATAGTAATATTGCTAGTGCAATAATTACCAGCTCCCCCTCTGTACAGAGCTATGCTGTATACAGTTTGGCTTCTGGGTCCTCTGATTATTTTGTTAAGTGTTATTTGAATAGACAGGACAGAGTGAAATTAATCAATCCAAATGCAATTAGCATCATGTTTAACCCAGTGATGGACGTCTCAAGGTGAAGCCACCACCGATGCCTCATACATTAGTATTCAGTCCATGGACTTCCTACTAAATTACAATCCACGCTGCTCGTTTTATAGCCACCTTACAGAGCATTATTTCTCACTGCCACACTTTCAAATGGTGGGGGCACAGGAGTGAACATATCCGCCCCATACTGACTGTATGGTGCTGAGCATACTTTAGTATTGATTGTACAGTCATGAGTATACAGTTTCCCTCCATATCTGTGTTTTATAGAGCAGCACTTTTTTTTAAAGATAGATAGCATTGCATCACACTGTACTGATTATAGAGCATGTCACCTGCCCCGTGTACATCCCCTCCTATTGGTGGCACCAGATATAGTGATATTGCATCCTCATGCTGGTTACAAAGCAGTTGTATATCTTCCCCATGCTGAACATCCTGTGTATTTTGTCAATGTCCCCGGGTTGTGCATGGTTTCCATTCCCTTGCATGCTGGCCACAAAGTCTGTATATTCCACTTTTCCCTATACTGAATGCGCACGTGCATTCCTCGCCTCCCCACTTTGTGCCATGTGGCAGGCAATTCACATTAGAACAGGAAGAGATATCTTCCACCCTCATCACACAGCCTTGTGTACATTCTTCCCTATGTTAGTCATGCGGTGCTGCCTTGTCACTTCATCTCCTGGTACTTGTACTATCGCTTTAAACAGATCCTTCTTTTAAAATAGCGTAGACTTGTGTGCTTTCCCCATCTAATGCAGTGTGTGGTGTACGGTCTTATATCTGCCCACCAAGAGCTGGTCCCCGGACCTGCGCTTATCCCTCAGAGCCAGCCGCCCTGCCTCATGCCATTCCCCCTTGGAGCTGGTTACCTGGCACAATGTCTTCCTCACCCCCAGCTTGATTGCCTGGCCCCATAGACCCGTTCCGCAGCCTGGCCCCATTCGACATGTATTCCCTCACGAAATCACCTGACCTTAATACTGAGTCCGCCTTGACTTGGTTGCCCAACCCGGCACCTGTCCCTGTTCGCAAGACCACTGATCCTGTCTCCAAGCCCTGCGCCTTTCCCTCAAGCTGGTTGCCTAGCCTTACTCCTGTCCCCCATGCTAGTAACATGTTACGGAAAGTGTGTCTTCAGAGCAGTATATTGCTCTGTCCTTCTGGCTATTGAGCAGGTACTGTGACATTAGCTTGGTTCAGTACTTGGTGGTGAGCAGCAGAGAGAATATAATTAGACCCCAGTCTAATCTGTACTTGAATGGGCAGTGGGCAGAGCTGGAGGCGGTGCCAGATCAACCACTGAGCGGTGCAGACTGGACTTGCTGTCATATTTCATCCTCTGAGCTTTGTGCTTCTGCCGGAGGAATACACAACGCGGCCTGCATCCTCTAATGGGATTTGGGAGCAGCATGTGTGAATTTGTTTCAGAAGTCTGAAATGAACAGATGTTGGTATAAATTACCTCTGTGTCTGATGTCTTGCAAATTAAAAGCGCGCTTGGCATTACTAAATAATCTCACTGGGTTGGGGAGGGGGGAGAGAGGACAGGGTGGTGACCGTGAGCCTGTTCTGTAATTCTCCCTAACTTGAAGATGAGTGGGGAAGAAATAGACCTGGAATTTAAATACATTTGTGTCCTCTTACAAAATGAATATTCAGTGCATGTGCAAACCTCACTGACCACTCATAATACACAAAGGGCTTTAATGGGAATAGTACAAGGCTTAGGTTCTCCTGCCAACATTTTGAGGGTACCATTGAATGCCATAAAAAGTAGGCTGTGGTGAGAAGGTTGTTTGCAGAACAGATACTACTACAGAGAGCTACTGAGACTGAGCGGACTACTTCAGCCAATAGGTGGTTGGATCACCTAAAATGGTATGGACTATGAGTGGATAAAATATTCAGGGCAACGGAACAGGCCAAAGCAGATGAAGGTGCAAGCAATCAGAGGGTGTGATTACTGGAAGGGTTATGGAGGCAAGCGATGTGATCACCTACAAACACATTTAAGGGAGCAGCATGGGCTACAAGGAAGCACCCTTCTGAGAACACCCTTGAGAGAGTGGTGCAGCCCATGACATGATGGTCCCCTTGGCAACACATTCATTGTAGCAATAAGGGCTATAGCAGTGTTGCTCCCCCTGAGAGGGCACTAGGATTAAAATCACTATTTTTTTCTAGGTGGGATGCCTAACAGGCCATGACTGGGAACCTTTCCATCCTTGCAAGATGGAATCCCAGGAGTGCACAATGTTAATATAGGTTTAGTATCCTTAGTGGGTAATGGACTGTGATTTACACATGCTACTGTCTGCACTTGATTAGAGCGTCTAGTCTGCTGGTCTTTAAACTGGTGCTGGTGGGTGCTGTCTAATGTGACCATCTTAACATCTTGGAAGAAACACAATGGGAGGTATTAATTTAAACTGAACTGTAGGTGTACCACAGAACTCTCCCTTTAATGCCCAGTTGTTGCAGTGCAGCCTCTGTGAATAGTCCTGGTACTATTGAGAAGTTGGATCTCAATGATCAGCCTGTACTATCTTTGTCAGAGGGGCCAATGCAGTGTTGTGTTTGTTTAGAGAAATTTGTATCAGTCTATTGTTCTTAGCTTAAGTTTATTATGTATATCCACACATGACCACTTTTGTGAGTTAAAGATTAAGTATTTATTTCTATATTACTATTCAGTAACATTTACTTTACTGCTCAGTCTACTTTCCTTGTCTTTTACTTATTTTGTCCATTGTCCTATTTATTTCTCTAATTCCAATTATTACTTTTTTTTTCTCTTCCAGCTCGAGAAATGACTCGTGGAAAGTTCCTCAATATCTTGGAAAAAGTGAAGAAATAGCATATTGTTACTTTATCATCTTCGTTTAAGAGGATTTAATTAACACAGACACATTAGGGGTTATTTCTAAAGATGGTGCACACGGTGATAGCGCCACATAGTGGTGCTATCTGCATGTGCACCCATGAAAAAAGCAAATTTTGCGAGTCTGCACCACAAACGCACTTCTGGGTTGTGACTATGCTCCGTGTGCCATCGCAGCCGATATAAAAAGAATCGGGCACTTAAAAGTGCATGATTAGAGAACTTCAAAGTGTCAGACGTTATTAGAAAGGTGCAATCGCCTTTATACATAACAACTCGCGTTTGCGCCTTTTTATATAACTCCCAACACTTTTCAGTGTGATTTTTTTTTTTTTTTTTTTTTTTTTTTATATACATGTCCCCCATTGTGTTCAGTTTAGAATATTCACTTTTTTTTTTTTTTTTTAATTCTTTATTTATTGGTTTTTCAGATTTTATACACAAATATTTGTATAACAAGAATATTGAGTAGCATATACATGTGGGAACATCAGATTGTCAGGCTGTCGTAATCTTGTGGAATGAAGCGATACATTCAATTGTCTTAACTGATATCATCATACATAAAATTAAGAACCAACATGTGTCCATTACTTTAACCTTAGCCATAGTAATATCTCAAAAACGTTATTTCGTTGGTGAATACAAAATAATAGATCATTAGAACATTTTTCTCGAGAGTTACTCTGTTTGTATTGCTCGTACCGGCAATTTGTTTTTTATTCATGAAGAAGAAAAACATCAAACAGCAAATGATAAAATAGAAATGGAAAAGAAGAAGAAAAAAAAAAAAAAAAAGGGAGGGAGGGAGAAGGAAAAGAAGAGAAGAGGAGACTAGAAGGAAGAACAGCAGGGGGGGAGGGGGAACACGGGTGCCTTAGTGTAAGATTGTGGGGCCTGCTCTATTTGATTTATAGGGATCAATTGGGGAAATTGGAGCTAATGTGTGCTAGCTTATATTGTTGGGGAATCTCAATCCGGGAATAAAGATTTCCAGGGGAGCCAAAGCTTTTCATATTTGGAGGGAGTTTCGTGTAGATATGCCGTGAGTTGGTCCATGTCTCTAGCTTCCTCTATCAGGGCAATGACTTTGGGCAAGGAGGGAATATTAGGTTGTTTCCAGACTTGAGCCAGGGCTCGTCTGGCTCCCAATGCGATTTTACTCAGTAATTGATTTTCTAGTTTGGTGAACACGTCCCGTGCTAGGGAGAGAAGAAATATACTTGGATCCAGTGGAACGGGTTTTTGTAGAACTTGGGTTGCAAGGTGTTTGATCTGTGTCCAAAATTTTTGGAGCTGTGGACATGTCCACCAAACATGAAAATAGGAGCCCTGGGCGCCACATTCCTTCCAGCAGAGGGAGTTGGGGGTGATCTGCATTTTCGCTAATTTGGAGGGGGTGACATACCACCTCATGAGGGTTTTATATGCCTGTTCTTTGTGGGTGGTGCATATGGATAATTTTGAAGTTGCTTCCCAAATGTCCACCCATTCTTCCCTGTCCAAGGGCGCTCCCAAATCCTTTTCCCATGCCGCTATGTATGTTGGGGGGGGGGTTGGTCGGAAGATGTGGATATTTCAGTGTACAATAGTGAGATAAGACGTTTTTGACGTGGGGAATTCATACACAATACCTCAAACCAGTTGGGTTTGGTGGTGGCGGCTAATGTTACCGTAGGTTTGGTGGCGAATTCCCGTAGCTGAATGTAGCGGAAGAAATCAAAAGTGGTACGGTTTATGGACTGGGCTATAACATGAAAGGGCTTCACTTTCCCACCCTGGAACAAGTCACACACTCTAGAGATGTGTCCTTGATCAAATGTTTTGAAGAGTGTGGGAGTCATGCCTGGTGGAAAACTTTTATTCCTATAGATCGGTGTAAGTGGGGAGTGGTCTGTGGTCAAAGTACATTTAATGGCGTGTCGGTCCCAAATGTTCAGAGAATTGAGAATTGTGGGGCATAGAGTCTTTGTCATAGGTCTGTCCCGTTTTGGGGTCCATATATATTGTGGAAGGACGTCAGGTCTGAATAGGTCATTTTCCAAGTCTACCCATCGAATTTGGGCTATTGGGGCATGCCATGCTGCAATCTGAGCCATTTGAGCTGCAATGTAGTATTTGGTGAGGTTCGGTAGGCCAAGTCCCCCTGCTCTTTTTGGTAGGTACATGGTATTTCTGCTTAGTCTTGCCCTTTTCCCTTGCCAAATGAAAGTATCGATAGACTGTTGTAGTGTTTTGAGATCAGAGTGTTGTAGTGGGATGGGCAGAGCTTGGAAAAGGTATCCAATTCTTGGGAGGATGTTCATGTTTATGGTGGTGAGACGTCCCAGCCATGATATGTTCAAGGATTGCCAGCGTTTTAGGTCAGTCTTGAGACGTTGAAGCAGTGGCGAATAGTTCAGGGCGTATAGGTCTGTATATGTAGCTGTCAATCTGAGGCCTAAATATGTCAGGGGTTTGTTTTGTATAAGAAAGTCAAAATTAAGCTGTAGGAGTTTAATCGTGTGTGATGGAATCTTGATTGGCAAGGCTTCGGATTTATTTGTATTGATTTTGAACCCTGCTAGATTAACAAAAATTTGCAGTTCTTTGAAAAGATGTGGTAGTGAGGATAGTGGTTTGGAGAGAGATAACATGATATCGTCTGCGTAAGCCGCTATTTTATAGTGGTTATTGGCCCAGGAGAGGCCTGTGATGTTTGGGTGATCCCTAATTGATTGTAAGAGTGGTTCGAGTGAGATGGCAAACAGTAGTGGGGAGAGTGGGCAGCCTTGTCTAGTGCCATTATGATTGTAAAATTTCAGTGGCTTTGCTCCTGGGATTCTAATTGTATGAATTGGATGAAGGTTTGTGATAGAGTGCTGATAGGCAGTTTTGGAAGGTTTGTGAAAAGCCCATTCGTTCTAGTGTGAGGCGTAAAAAAGACCAGTTCATACGGTCGAAGGCCTTCTCGGCGTCTAAGGCTAGAAATAGAGTGGGTTTTGAACTTCGGGAGGCAAGCCACAGTAAGTCCACGCATCTTCTGGTGTTATCAAGAGCTTGTCTGTTTGGTATGAAACCAACCTGGTCCGGGTGAATCAATCGTGGGAGGAAGAGATTCAACCTGGTAGCTAAAATCTTGGTGAAAATCTTGTAATCTACATTGAGGAGTGATATGGGTCTGTAGTTAGCTGTTTGGTCCTTTGGTTTATTCGGTTTATGTATTAGAGTTAAGTTTGCCTCTTGCATGTCCTCTGTGAAGTAGCAGCCGTCCATTATGTTATTGAACAGTGGGAGTAATTGTGGGATGAGTTCCTCCCCAAAGTTCTTATAATATAAGGCTGAAAATCCATCTGGACCTGGGGTTTTGTTTATCTTTAGGGATTGGATTGCCAGTTTGATTTCTTCTTCTGTAATTGGGTTGTCTAGAATGGCATTTTCAGCGTCGGACAATTTCGGTAGGTTTACATCTTCTAGGTAGGTTTGAACATCTGTAACGTGGTCTGGGTTCAGGAGTGTCTTGTCTGGAGAATGGTTATAGAGGTTTGAATAAAATTGCTGAAATTCCTGGGCGATATCTTGTGGGTTTGTGGTGATCGTGCCTTTGTTGGTGCTGAGACTCTGGATCACTTTGTCAGCTGCTTGTGATTTTAACATGGAAACTAGTAAACGATCGGCTTTGTTTGCCTTCTCATAATAGGTGCGTTTTGTGTATTTGAGAGATTTCGCGGTGTCCACCGAGATAAGGCGCCTAATCTCCGTTCGGATCTTTGTTATTTCTTCCGTGGTTTCTTTCGTCGGATTGGCCTTGTTTTTGGCTTCTAGTTTGAAGAGCTGCGATTGGAGTCTTAAGAGATCTTCAGCTTTTGTTTTCTTCAGTCTTGAGCTTGTATTTATTAGGGAGCCTCTTATGACCGCTTTATGGGCAGACCATAGTACTGCTTGATCCTCCACCGAGCCTGTGTTGAGGGAGAAGTATTCCCCTAGTTGTTTTTTCACAGAGGATACCACCTTCGGAATATGTAATAGGGAGTCGTTTAACTTCCACGTCCATGGTTTAGAATATTCTTGGAAAATTAGGTCCAGAGTGATGTCTGCGTGATCGGACCAGGTAATTGAGTTGATGTTGGAGGACGAAACTAGGGATAGACATGACTTGGATATTAAGAACATATCTATCCTTGAGTAGCTAAGATGTGGGTGTGAGAAGAAAGTGTAGTCTCTGGTGGACGGGTGTTGTATCCTCCAGATGTCTAGTAGTCCGTGTCTGAGCATGAATTGTAGGAGATGTTTGTCGGATTGATGGGGGTGGGAATGGGTGGGGTGGGATGATCTGTCCAGGGCTGGTGAACAGGTGGCATTGAAGTCCCCCCCTATGAAAAGTTTGTCCGTTGGGTGATAGGTAAGAAAAGCGGTCCAGAAAAAAGCAGTCCAGAAGGTGGCGTCCGGGATGGCTGGGGCATATATATTAAGTATGGCTATGGTATGGGCGCCAATCTGGCCAGAAATGAAGAGAAATCGTCCCGAGGGGTCTGGATATGTGTATGTGATTGACAGGGGGCATACTTTTCGGATTAAGATTGCTACTCCCAGTTTTTTAAGATTATTGTTTGCTGTGTAGCATTTGGTGTATATCTTGTCTCTGAGGGACGGTGGGTTGGATTTGGCAAAGTGTGTCTCCTGTATTAAGGCTATATCTGCTCCCTTGCTTTTCAGGATGCGGAGAAGGGATCTGCATTTTTGGGGGGTGTTGAGGCCGTGTGCATTTAGTGAAAGGAGCTTAAATGTTAGTGGCATCTTGGGTAGTGGTTTCTGTGGGGGGAAGTATGGGGGTTGGGGGTAGTGTTTGGGTTACGTGGGTGTGAAGTATAGAAGACAAATAAATTGAGGGAGAAAGAAAACTTAAAAAAAAAAAAGACGTAGATTGCTAAGTATAAAACTTATAGATAACAGTATTTACAATTAGGGGTGCAAAAAGGCTTGACTGGGCTTACTTAAGTTGCCAGTCAGTGTTTGTAGAGGGGTACTTATTGTACACTTTTCGGGTCACTTGCGGCGATGTTCCTTTAGTTAAACTAAGTGGGATATGAACCTAAAAACGTGGAGAAGTAGGGGTAGACTTCGCTGCAGCATATTGCAAGCCTGTGTTGGGTTATCCCCTGGGGGTCCACTCCTTGGGATACGAGCCTGGCCATTTAAGATTACTAGAAAGTGAGGTGGCTGGGTGCTTTTGAGAACTTTTGGGTGGGGCAGCATCGTGTTAGATTTCAGTTAGGATATGGGGGAGGGTGGAGTAGCTTTTATTTGCTAAGTGTGGAGGTATCTCATGGCACTGAGGGAATTAAATGGTTGGATGAGGTGTTACTTGCCCCCCAATCGTTGTCTAGATGGCAATTTACTATTGTGGCGGAGAGTGGGTTTTTGAGAGCGGTTGGTCACATTGGCTTTATCCCTTTACCTCTTGGGATGTGATTCAGAATTTAACAGATTACATTGGCATACATGTATATAACATTCAACATAGTGCAATGATAGCATAAAAAGAACATGAGCATACATATATATGTTCATATTTACATCCCTTGTGCTTCAAGCCTTGTGAGAATAATCGGTCCCTTCTGGCTATTAGTCTAGACATAAAACCTGAGTGGGGGGGGCAGAGGGTATAACTTTATCTTGGTGTTTATGGGGCAGCCTCCCATCCTATATACTAGGTTATCTTCAGTGTGGCTCGGTTTGTTCAGGAGGGGGCCCTTCAGATCCCCTGGGCTGATTCTCATCCTCTAGGGTACTTTGGAGTATTTTATGCCTTGGCCTTTTATCTACCACTCATCTCAACCCCAGTATCCCTCACTGCCCCTTCGTGCTACCCCGGCTTCCCCTTATCACCCTTTACACTTTAGTTAGCTTGATCTTTCCCTGACGTTTCCCTTATAGTGGAGAGACCTCTTTAAACCCAAAGATAGGTAATACTTAAGGTAGTGTCCATTGATGACCGGAGTGATGTGAGTCGTCATGTGGCCCTGGGATTGTCTTTGTTCGCCGCTGGTGTCCTACATGGTCCAGAAAGCCCGTTAACGGCAAGATGTGTGCCCAAATGTCAGGCTGGTAGAAGGGGTCACTTTCAGGGAATGGTGATTTAGCTGTGGAGCTAATTTTCTGTTTGGTCTTCCTTTGTAGAGGGGATTTCTTTTAGGGCAAGAATTAGTTGACAACTTGTGCGCTTGATTCTCCTGGGGGAAGGCCTAATCCTGGTGGGGAGAGCGGCGGTTATGTCCTGGTCTTTCGGGTAACTCTGGGGTTTGTTCTCGGCGTTGGGGCCTGTCTCTGCTCGGCGAGTCTCCAAAGTGGAGTGCGTCTGTGTAGGCCTGTAGGTCCTCATATGATGAGAAAACTTTAGTAGTCCCATTGGCTGAGAGAATTAATTTGAAAGGAAAACCCCAGGCGTATTTTAGGCCTGCGTTGCGGAGTATGTCCGTGAGCGGTTTCCATTGCCTCCTTTTGTACAGGGTCACTGGTTCTAGGTCCTGGTAGATTTGTATCGGGACTCCTTCATGGCGTAGAGGTGAGCGTCTGGCTATTCTCATCACCGATTCCTTGGTGTGGTGATAGTGAAAGCGTATGATGATGTCTCTCGGTTTTGAGCCGGGAGGGCCAGGGGCCCGGAGAGCTCTGTGCGCTCTGTCCAGCAATAACCGTTCTGCGGGCAAGTCTGGTAGGAGATCGATCAGCATTTGGTGTAACGTGGCCAGGAGCGCATCTGCCGTCACCGCTTCAGTCAGGCCTCGAATGCGCACGTTATTGCGCCTGGACCGATTGCCGAGATCTTCCGTGATTAGTTCTAGAGTGGTGACTCTATTGTGCAGATCGAATGCATCATTTGCTAGATGATCGTAGTCGGTTGCGATTGCGGTGATCTGCTCTGTGTTGGTCTTCACCTTCACTTGGAGCTCTTGAAGATCTTTTTTGACGGTGGTAAGTGCAGTACTTATCTCGGTTTGTATGCAGGACTGCATTCTCTTGAAGAGCTCTTCGAGGTCTTGTTTTGTCAGGGGAGATTGTGCTGATACTTTTCCCGCCATTTCTTCCGATGATACTTGGTCGGCGTTAGCGGCCGATTTCCGAAAGATTGGGGCTACTTCTGGAGGGTCTTTCTTGGAATTGCTCCTGGTGTTTGATGGGGGACCCATTTAGACCTCAATGGGTATGATTGGGCAAGGAGTGGACCCGAACAGGGTGCAAATGTGGGCTTTGTAGGCTCGAACGCTGCGGAGCTCCCTGATCAAGCAGCCATCTTGGTTCGGCGCCACGCCCCCTCTCCAGAATATTCACTTTTAAACTAACTTTTTAGACTAAACTACCGCCACTTACAGAGGAACTCATCAAGGAAATGGTCTCTCTTGCTTAAGATCACCCACTCTTTCAGACAGTCCAATCTCTAATTACTTTGAAAGCTAAAACCCTTTTTTTCCCTTCTGATTTTGTAGAGCAGCTTTTCTAAAATAGAACGGATTGATTTATCTGTTTTCTAGAGATCTTGAAGCACATTTTTGTATAAAAGTTGTATTTCGTTACAGTATCGTCTAGATTTATTTGATGCCATGAATTGATGCAAATTACCTGAAAATCTCCTCAAAAAGGATATAGACTTACACAGACTAAAACTGATTTAAATTATTGCTTACATTACAAACCTTTTACTGGTGTCAGACTTACAGGCTCAGAATTAGCAGGTGTTTTGAGTTTAAATCGATACGTGCAGACATCCTCCATGCTTCCCGACACCTCCTTCTATTATGACGGACAGCCGGTCAGGTAAGACATCCCCCGGCTGCCCCCACTAGGGACCAGGGATCAAGTTACAGGTGAGGGGGAGGGAGGGGGCAGAGACAGGGGGATGGAGGGGCAGAGAGACAGGGGGGACAGAGCAACAAGGGGAGGGAGGGGGGTAGAGACAGAGACAAGGGGAGGGGGGGCAGAGAGAAACAAGGGGGGGAAGAGACAGAGGCAGGGGGGAACAAAGGGAGGGGGAGAGAGAGACAATACATTTTGATGTAAATGTATTAATCTAGAGGTTCTGACCTATCCCTGGCTGTCGCTATTTATAAGTGTGTAAAAATGTGTGTGAATAAAATTTAAAAAAAAAAAGGGGGGGGGGAGAGAGACAAAGCTGGGGGCAAGGGAAAGAAAGGCAGCATTGGCACATTAAAGGAAATAAAAACAAGAAATGCATTTTGTTTATATAATTTTTTTATTAAAAAAGCAATTTACATGTGAATATGTACAAGTTGAACTTTTTTCCTATAGGGTAGTCTTATATTCAGACTTTTAGTTTTTTTCCTAAAGGAATATCCAAAGTTTGGGGGGTCGTCTTATAATCGAGCAAATACGGTGTATATATATATATACACACACACACAGATGGATACATATAAACATACAAACACAGATTCCCTTCAAAAGCCTCATCATTAGTGGAATAGCAGGATGACTCAAACCTCAGTCAGATGTCCTTCCATGTGCAGCACTCCATGTCAGTGGGGCACAGTGCACTGGAGAGGATTACATTTCAGTGCTGGTGCAATGGGAAGAGGCTCTGTTCTTTTGGACTCTGGCTCTGATTTAACTGCTTCCCAACCAGAAGCGCATGGAAATGGACACTTGTGGCATGGAGTTACCTTTGCCACCATGTCTCACTGTGGAAGTCTTTGTGCCCACTGTGGCATGCATGCCATGGATTTGCCATCACTGAGCTAGATGGACCTTACTGTTCTTGTTGTCAAAATCTATATGAATGATCTGGAGTTGAGTATAATGATTTCTACTGCATGTTGACAAGCAAATACTATGAAAAAATAGAGTGTGTTTAATGCAGCATTCAGTTACATCACTGCCAGAGAAGAAATACTAAGCAGCTCAGTGCATCCTAACAATTCAGCAATGTCCCCCAAAACAGTTTGACTACTATTAATCTTGCAGTGTACCTCAACACCGAATTGTGGCAATTTCATAGAGACGTTTTAAAAAGTGCCCAGTAGTTCCATGACATGGAAATAATCAGTCTCACTAGCCATGGTGTGCACTGCATTTATGTGTACTGCACTTTCATAGACTATCCAGTATCACTGCATCGTTTATACTGCACTGTGAAATACAGTATTGCTGCATCTGTTTATACTGTAGTATTCAGTATCACTGAACCCAATTATATTGTAATATCCTGAATCATTATCTACACTGCATTTTCTTAGTGTATTATAAAACTATCTGTACTGACATTCTGTATCACTGCTCACACTATTTATATGGTAATATCCACATTGCATTTCCTTCAGGGTTTGTTCAGGTAGTTCCAGTGTTCAAATCAGAGCTCCGAATTTGGCCCATTTCGGTTACTAATTAAGTAGGGGAATCCATTTTCCCCAACCAAACATGGCTGGAGATTGGCTTGAAATCAACGTAAATTGAAATTCTGGGCAGAAATCAGCTATATTGAGTAGCTGAATAAATGATAATTCCACCATTCTGCTAGAAGCTCTGACATGGCCCCATTTTGGGAAAGATCCGCCTATATTGAGTAGACCCCTTATTTTTATTATGCAACTAATTTTACTGACATTCTGTATCATGTTGCAGCTATTTATTCTGTAACACCTAGTATACACGTTCTCACTGCCTCTATTCATTCTGTAATATCCAGTATCACTGCTCACACTGCAATCCATGATTTCACTGCAACTATTTGTGTTATCCAGTATTGCTGCATCAATTTATACTGTACTATCCAGTGTCACTGCTCATGCTGCATCTATTTTAACATCCAGTATCATTGGTCACGCTACCCTTGTTTATACTGTGTCATCCATTTTCTGGATTCACACTGCACATATTTGTGCAGTATACAATACTCATATATATATTTGTTACGTCCCCTTTTACAATGGAAGTTGAGTTAGCTGTTTACAGAGGGGGTTTGGCATCCAAGTAGTGGGTAACGTGTTTCCTTGCTTTGTTTTAATTGAATCTCTTAAATCTTTATCTCTCAGATTTGGGCCACCCATCCTAAACCCTGTAATATTCAGAGAGGGCTTAGCGAGATATTGCAGACATGCTAATGAGTACTGGGGAACCATAAACTAACAAATAGAGCAGGTCCAACAGCAGCTGTCTGCCCTAATCTGCACTGTTACCGAGCTAAATCTATGCAGCAATTGGGTTAAACCTTCTAATGTAGCCCTCATTATTAAATCCTTCTTAGGCATTGAAATCACAGGCAACTCATTTTAATATGCAGATAGATTATGAAGTCAAAATGGAGGGACATTTTTAATGACCGCAGAGATCCTTCTAAAAACTAGAACACACACCTGCATCGAGGCTGATCATCACTTATTAAAATATGTACACTTAAGGGCTACAATCCATAACCTATAGACTAGCCAGCAGTCTATATACTCTCCAGTGCAACCTAAAGTGTTTTTTTTCTATGTCTTCCTGAATTAATGACCGACTCCAATGCAAACAAAACAAGCAAACATTTCCCACTGTTTTGTTATTTTTATAGCCTAAACAGCTATCGCTCTCAATCACACTTTCTGAATTGCTAGAGCAGTGGTAGGCAACTTACGTTACTCAAGCTGCTGATGAACTATATCTCACATAATGCTCTTATAGCTAAGCAGAGGAGTATGGGGAATGTAGTCCTGCAACATCTGGAGGGCTGCAGGTTGCCTTCCCCTGTGCTAGAGTTTTCTTGCTATTAACTAGAACATACTTTATGTTTACTCCACCTATGTCTGATTCTATGCATACATGTGTATTTTCAGTAATTTTTTAAGGGACATATATAACTTTTACTTGCTCCTCTGCAGAATGTATAATTCAAATGTGTTCAGTGGGAAATCAAACAGTTAATCAAGGTAGGTCTTATGCGACCCATTCCATAATGAAAGGATTTCCTTCCCCTAAATATTGTTTATAGTTTCTGTGTAGAGAATAAAAGATGATCTATGAATTGTGTTGCCAGAATTAAAAGTACATGGATGTCTCCTGATTATGACAAAGAAACATAGAATGTGTTGGCAGATAAGAACCATTCGGCCCATCTAGTCTGCCCAATTTTCTAAATACTTTTATTAGTCCCCAGTTCCCCAGCTTATTTCTAGGATAGCCTTGTGCCTATCCCACGCATGCTTAAAATCCTTGACTGTTACCTCTACCACTTCCACTGGAAAGCCATTCCATACATCCACTACCCTCTCAGTAAAGTAATACTTCCTGATATTACGTATAAATCGTTGCCCCTGTACTTTAAGACTATGTCTTCTAGTTGTGGTAGTTTTTCTTTTAAATATACTCTCTTGCTTTATTGTGTTGATTCCCTTTATGTATTTAAATGTTTCTATCATATCCCCCTGTTAAATCTTTCCTCCAAGCTATACATGTTAAGATGCTTCAACCTTTCCTAGTAAGTTTTATCCTTCATCCCATGAACCAGTTTAGTGGCTCTTTTCTGAACTCTCTCGGAAGGATCAATATCCTTCTGGAGATACAGTCTCCAGTACTGGTACAATACTCCAAGTGAGGTCTCACCAGTGCTCTGTACAATGGCATGAGAACTTCCCTCTTTCTACTGCTAATACCTCTCCCTATGCACCAAGCATTCTGCTAGCATTTCCTGCTGCTCTATTGCATTGCATACCTACCTTTAAGTCCTCTGAAATTATTACTCCTAAATACCTTTCCTCAGATGTTGCGGTTAGGACTGTACCAAATATTCTATATTCTGCTTTTGGGTTTTATGCCCAAGGTGCATAATCTTGCACTTGTCCACATTAAATGTCAGTTGCCACAGCTCTGACCATTTTTCTAGTTTAGCTAAACCATTTGGCTTATCCCTCCATGAACATCCACCCTGCTGCAAATCTTTGTATCATGAGAAAAAATACATACTTTGTCAACAAGACCTTCTGCAATATCACTAATAAACAAATTAAAGAGAATGGGTCCAAGAACAGATCCCTGAGGTACCCCACTAGTAACAATACCTTGCATCGAATATACTCCATTGAGTCACTCAGCCATTGTGATTTGTAAATTCCACCTTTGCCATTGAAAAGTAGCTCATTTGTGGGATGGGTTCAACCGCCAAACTGTGCTACGTTATCCCGGGACAACCCTCAGAAAGTCTACCAGGCAGGAACAGCAGAATCCACAGATTCAAGCCTAATGGAGCAATGACAATTCACCGAGACACTAGTCAATGCAGGCCCGGACTGGCCATCGGGCACACCGGGCAAATGCCCGGTGGGCCGCGGTGGCCATGGGCCGAGGCCGGCGGGGAAGATCCCAGCAGAGCAAAAAAAAAAGTGCGGTCAATAAAGTGTGTTGGAACTTTTTTTTCAAACAAACTTTATTGTTCCGCGCGGCTGGAGGGAAGCTCACAACGCTTCCCTCACAGCCACGCAGCTTCAGAGCACCGGGGGACGAAGCAGCAAAGAGGTAAGTACTGGGGTCTGGGGAAGGGGGGGAGGTGGGTGGCATAACGAGCATAATATATGGGCAATATCCTGGCATATAACATGGCATATTGGGGGCAATATCCTGGCATAATACATGGCATATTGGGGGCAATATCCTGGCATAATACATGGCATATTGGGGGCAATAACATGGCATATTGGGGGCAATATCCTGGCATAATACATGGCATATTGGGGGCAATATTCTGGCATATAACATGGCATATTGGGGGCAATATCCTGGCATATTACATGGCATATTGGGGGCAATATCCTGGCATATTACATGGCATATTGGGGGCAATATCCTGGCATATAACATGGCATATTGGGGGCAATATCCTGGCATATTGGGGGCAATATCCTGGCATATAACATGGTTTATTGGGGGCAATATCCTGGCATATTGGGGGCAATATCCTGGCATATAACAAGGCATATTGGGGGCAATATCCTGGCATATTGGGGGCAATATCCTGGCATATAACATGGTTTATTGGAGGCAATATCCTGGCATATTGGGGGCAATATCTTGGCATATTACATGGCATATTGGGGGCAATATTCTGGCATATAGCATGGTTTATTGGGGGCAATATCCTGGCATATTGGGGGCAATATCTTGGCATATTACATGGCATATTGGGGGCAATATGCTGGCATATAACATGGTTTATTGGGGGCAATATCCTGGCATATTGGGGGCAATATCCTGGCATATAACATGGTTTATTGGGGGCAATATCCTGGCATATAACATGGCATATTGGGGGCAATATCTTGGCATATTACATGGCATATTGGGGGCAATATTCTGGCATATAACATGGTTTATTGGGGGCAATATCCTGGCATATAAAAATGGGCTGCTCAGTCTTAAATGCCCGGGCCTATTTTTTGTCCCAGTCCGGGCCTGAGTCAAAGTACACTTTATTAGGCACCCACACAGGTATTTATACAAAGAAAACACCGTTAACATACAGTAGAACAGCTCTCAAACACTGTTCCCCATCTGGTCCTCTCATTGACTCAGTGCAGTATACAATAGTCCTTTTATAATCTAACTCGCTCACAGTGCCTAACTCTGGGACCCCCTGTCGATATCAAGTATACCAGGTCCCCCTTAAAGGTTTTCCCCACAACCTAGTTGTCTCTGGATAGCTCAGGGTCCCCACTGTCTCTAGTCCAAATGTTGTCCAAAATGGCATTGTTGCCTTGAACAACACCTCTTTGAAGTTCAAGAGAGCTGTGGCCAAGTTCCTACCCGCCGGCAGTTCCACAGTCTTTATGTTTGGCCCATGATCATGGCCATTAATCAGGCTCATGAAGCTCTCATCGTTGGTTAGTCTGTAGAGATCTGGATTGGGCAGGTCAGACTGGACTTTCCGGTTGCCCTGTGCCCCCAAAAAGCTACATAGATATAAGAGGGGACTTGGAAACTGAAAAAGGAAACTAAAACCTAGCCTCAAATGACCTCCAGTCTCTCAGGGGTTACTGTGACACTCACATATCCCAACAGCAAATCTGGATCCCCATGTCTCCAGCCCAGGGTATTTCTCATCAAATTTCTCTCCCTTTGGAAGGAGACTAACACAGGAGACAACCCCAGACCGGGTGACTCCGAAGTTAGACAGTACATCCAGTCCACCAATGCCAGCCCCAAATTGGTACCACAAACAAACTGTCCATTCAAGAGCACCACTCACCCAATCAACCACTGCCTCTCCATTACAACATACCTGTTGTTGGGGATAAGTGCCAACTGCACATTCTCCCTGGAGTCCTCTCAGCCACTCCACTGCATTACCGAAGCAATGATCTTACTAGAGACTTTCAAACAATCCGGGGCCAGCTATGTTGTAACCCTCTGTGAGTCATCATCCTCCAGCTATGGATACTCTTGTGCTGCATACCATTGTTGATCCCTGTATCTGTCATCCACCACCATCTCTGTCCTGACCAGCCCTTCCAACTTGGACATCCATTCCACCCAAGGGGCTGGTCTCCCAGGAACAGCATCCGCAAGTCCAGCTGCAGCCAGTACCTTTCCTTGTCAGTTGGGAGGAACTTTCCATGGTAGTCCTGCTCCATTTGGAGATCCTCCCTCCAGAATTCCAGGTGGATAAGATCCCTCTATACCAGCTTATTTTGAAACAGGTCCATGGAGCTGAGCCATTTCACAGCTGCTGGTGATGGCATCACTTCTTCTCCACCAGCAGGAAGATTGGTCCCCGTGTTGGTTTGGATGTCCTGGAACAAAGGAGAGCCATCACACCGCTGCCACCAATGTGACAGGATGACCCTCAGGAAGTCCACCAGCCAGGAATCCAAAGATGAATAGTTATTTATGGCGGGTTTTTCCAACCATTAGAAAATACTAATGGTAACTGAGCATAGGTAAATTCCCCCAGTCACTAGCCAAGACTTAGTATAAAGTAAAAGCACACTTTATTAGGCACCCACACATATATTTATCCAAAGAAAATGCAGCTAACATACAATAGAACACAACTCTCAACCACTGTTCCCCATCTGGTCCTCTCCTGGACTCCGTGCAGTATTAAGTCTTTTCTTAATCCAAGTAGCTCATAGGGAGCATTAAACACATTTTCCCGGGTCCCTCTTCAGGGTCCTCCCCACAACCTAGGTGTCTCTGGATAGCTGAGGTCTCCACTGTCTATCATAAAATATGTTGAAAAAATGCAAAAAAAATAACTTTCTTACTATTACCTGAATATATTTTATACAGTTACAAAAGGTAAAAATAAGACCCTATCTATATAGTTTCTAATATTTGTCCTGAGTTTAGAAATACCAATGTTTCCATGTTTTTTGCAAAAAAATTAGTTTTTTTTCTAACCATGACCTTTTGACCCCAACCCTAAATTTAACTAACTGTTGTACTAACCTTAATTCTAACCCTAATTGTAACCCTAACCCTAATTGGGTTAGTAGATCTAGCGTTAGCTTTTTCCTTTTTTGTTTTTAATGTAATGAATGTTGTTGACTGTCTCTAGGGGCATCAAGCAACAGTAACAGAGCGACGGAACTCATTTTTATCACTTACGTTTCTCTTGCTGGACACAGGGCAGAAACATATTGCCCCCCTCCCACACACACACACACAGACACACACACACAAAAGCCCACATTCATGATAATTCAAACTAAAATTAAACTTATCAGGAAGTGATAATTTAATGCAAGAGCACCTTTTTGCATATATGCAAAATTATACGAAATGCTGTATTTCCCTGAGTATATGTCCATTAATGCACTTCTTACATTCACAATAATACATTATTTTTTTCAAAGAGCTCACCATAAGGGGAATAGAAAGTAATGGTAAAACATTATTATGATAAAAGACTTTGCAATTCCCTAAAACATAATATGTGACCAGTGACAGAGACAGGCATTGTCATTGGCTATACAGAGAAAGGCAATGTCAGAGGAATGAACCCCTTGGGTGGCTAGACAGATATAGGCAGCGTCAGAGGAGATAACCCTTTTATACATTGCACACACACATTCACTCACACATATACACAGACAGTCTGTCATGCACACATTCACAGACACACACACTCTCTCTCATGCACACTGTAAATATTGACCTTGTGCAGGCATCTCTTGCTTTGAGCTCCGTGTGAAGGAGGGACTGAGCAAATCAGAAGAGGCTTCTGAACTCCTTGGCTGTGACCTCCTATCAGAGCTCTTAAAACAGGACGTTGCATTGTCCAAGACTGTAATATTGCGCCAGTCAGATACCAGTAATATTGTGCCATTCATATACCAGTAATAGTGTGCCACTCAGAGCCCAGTAATATTGTGCCAGTAAAATACCAGGAATTTTGTGCAATTCAGAGCCCAGTAATATTGTGCCAGTCAGATACCAGTAATATTGTGCCACTCAGAGCCCAGTAATATTGTGCCAGTAAGATACCAGGAATATTGTGTCATTCAGAGCCCAGTAATAGTGTGGCAGTCAGGTGCCTGTAATATTGTGCCAGTCAGAGCCCAGTAATAGTGGGCCAGTCAGAGCCCAGTAATATTATGCCAGTCAGATACCAGGAATATTGTGCCAGTCAGAGCCCAGTAATATTGTGCCAATCAGAGCCCAGTAATAGTATGCCAGTCAGAACCCAATAATAGTGTGCCACTCAGATACCAGTAATATTGTGCCAGTCAGAGACCAGGAATATTGTGCCAGTCAGATACCATAAATATTGTGCCAGTCAGAGACCAGGAATATTGTGCCAGTCAGAGCCCAGGAATAGTGTGCCACTCAGAGCCCAGGAATAGTGTGCCAGTCAGAGCCCAGGAATATTGTGCCAGTCAGAACCCAGTAATAGTGTGCCAGTCAGAACCCAGTAATAGTGTGCCACTCAGATAACAGTAATATTGTGCCAGTCAGAGCCCAGGAATATTGTGCCAGTCAGAGCCCAGTAATAGTATGCCAGTCAGAACCCAGTAATAGTGTGCCACTCAGATACCAGTAATAGTTTGCCAGTCAGAGACCAGGAATATTGTGCCAGTCAGAAACCATAAATATTGTGCCAGTCAGAGCCCAGTAATATTGTGCCAGTCAGAGCCCAGGAATATTGTGCCAGTCAGAGCCCAGGAATAGTGTGCCAGTCAGAGCCCAGGAATATTGTGCCAGTCAGAGCCCAGGAATATTGTGCCAGTCAGAACCCAGTAATAGTGTGCCACTCAGATACCAGTAATTTTGTGCCAGTCAGAGCCCAGGAATACTGTGCTAGTCAGATACCAGGAATATTGTGCCAGTCAGAGCCCAGTGATATTGTGCCAGTCAGAGCCCAGTAATATTGTGCCAGTCGGAAACCAGGAATATTGTGCCAGTCGGAAACCAGGAATATTGTGCCAGTCAGAAACCAGGAATATTGTGCCAGTCAGAGCCCAGTAATAGTGTGCCAGTCAGAGCCCAGTAATATTGCGCCAGTCAGATACCAGTAATATTGTGCCATTCAGATACCAGTAATATTGTGCCAGTCAGAGCCCAGTAATAGTGTGCCAGTCAGAGCCCAGTAATATTGTGCCAGTCAGAACCCAGTAATAGCGTGCCAGTCAGAGCCCAGTAATAGTGTGCCAGTCAGAGCCCAGTAATAGTGTGCCAGTCAGAGCCTAGTAAAAAGTGCCAGTCAGATACCAGTAATATTGTGCCAGTCAGAGCCCAGTAATATTGTGCCAGAGCCCAGTAATAGTGTGCCAGTCAGAGCCCAGTAATATTGTGCCAGTCAGAACCCAGTAATAGCGTGCCAGTCAGAGCCCAGTAATAGTGTGCCAGTCAGAGCCCAGGAATATTGTGCCAGTCAGAGCCCAGCAATAGTGTGCCAGTCAGAGCCCAGTAATATTGTGCCAGTTAGAGCCCAGGAATATTGTGCCAGTCAGAGCCCAGTAATATTGTGTCAGTCAGAGCCCAGTAATATTGCGTCAGTCAGAGCCCAGTAATAGTGTGCCAGTCAGAGCCCAGGAATATTGTGCCCGTCAGAGCCCAGGAATAGTGTGCCAGTCAGAGCCCAGTAATATTGTGCCAGTCAGAGCCCAGTAATATTGTGCCAGTCAGAGCCCAGGAATATTGTGCCAGTCAGAGCCCAGGAATATTGTGCCAGTCAGAGCCCAGGAATATTGTGCCAGTGAGATACCAGGAATATTGTGCCAGTGAGATACCAGGAATATTGTGCCAGTCAGAGCCCAGTAATAGTGTGCCAGTCAGAGCCCAGGAATATTGTGCCAGTCAGAGCCCTGGAATATTGTGCCAGTCAGAGCCCAGTAATAGTGTGCCAGTCAGAGCCCAGGAATATGGTGCCATGCCAGTGCTTGTTTTAAACCACCCTCCTCCCCCCCCCCTTCCCCATCACTTACCGAGTAGCTGCTGCTCTATGTCCCCGGATGGACGCCTCCTCCGTGCAGTAAGTAAGGTAAGTAGCGCGGTGTGGTGGGTGCCGGCAGCACGGGTGTCACCCCCGCTGGAGGTGTCACCCGGTGCGGTCCGCCCCCCTCTCGGAACGCCACTGTGGCAACACCATAGAGAATACCATCTCCATGAAAGGGAAGCATGCATGGTATGCAACAATGCTTAGGTAGGTGGTGCATGTCAAAGTAACAGCCACATGAATGGCAGAACCCAAGCTATCCCTCCTAGAGAACATTGCTCAAAGCATCATACTGCCTCTGCCTGCTTGTGACCTGTCCGTGGTCATAATGTTATGGCTAATCGGTGTATATATATATTACCGTATTTGCTCGATTATAAGACGACCCCCCAAACTTTGGATATTCCTTTAGGAAAAAAACTAAAAGCGTGAATATAAGACTACCCTACAGGAAAAAAGTTCAACTTGTATATATTCACATGTAAATTGCTTAATAAAAAATTATGATATCAAAAAATGCATTTCTTGTTTTTATTTACTTTTATGTGCCAATGCTGCCTCTCTCTTTCCCCTGCCCCCAGCTTTGTTTCTCTCCCCCCATTAGTGTTGTCTCTCTCTCCCCCTCCCTTTGTCTCCACCCTCGCTCCTCTTGTCTCTGTCTCTTCCCCCCCTCCCTCCCCTTGTCTCTGTCTCTTCCCCCCCCCCTCCCTCCCCTTGTCTCTGTCTCTCCCCCCCCCCCCTCCCTCCCTCCCTCCCCTTGTTTCTCTCTGCCCCCGCTCCCCTTGTTACTCTCTGTGTATTATGACGGTCCGTCATAATAGACGGAAGTGTCGGGCAGCATGGAGGATGTCTGCACATATCGTGCAGACATCCCCCAGCTGGCCGAAAATCCCTAGTGGCTAGCGGGGCAGCCGGAGGAAGTCCCGGCGTTCGTGCCGGGCGGCAGCAGGGGAAGTCTGCACACATCGCGCAGACATCCACCGGCTGTAAGCGAGGGGGATCCAGGTCCCCTGCAGCTCTGCGGGGGACCTGGATCCCTGTCTTATAACCTTACCTTGATTAGAGGTCAGATTATAAGACGACCTCGAATATAAGACGAGGGGTCTTTTTCAGATCATTTGCTCTGAAAAAATCCTCGTCTTATATTTGAGAAAATACAGTATATTTCACCTCTCTCTCCTACACAATAAGGCACCATCTTTTATATGCTATAATTAATTATACAGTAAGGGGATTTTTTTGTCATGTTGAAATATAATGCTGCCCCAGAAATTACTTAAAGCAGCAAGGGCTGGAACGTTTTGAATTGTCAACCAATCTTTGTTATAATATTCTCTTGCAATTCCTTGTGCTGTTTTTTAATGTTGAATATCATCTAATTTGGGGCTGGTCACAGGTCTAATTGTGGTTCAGCGCTACTTATCTTGACCTATTTAATTCATTAGATAATCAGTGCTTTCTCCCTCCCCCCTCCCCAAATCTGTCAACAAGTTCCGCTCATTTACATAAATTATTTCTCTTCAATTAAGTGACCAGATGCCTGAATTGTGCCACAAGTGAATTAAAAATAACTATAATTTAATTATGGCTGATTACAGGGAATTACTTGTTATATAAACAGGAAAAAATGTATAGACCACTATTAACCCCAGACTGGCGCCAATCCGCATTAGCAGAATTCAACTCTCTCTGCCTAATCCACATTTTCACAATCCCTTTCCCCTGGATTGTTTTTGTAACGTGTGAACTGTAATGCCAAATTATCATCATAATTGAGAGATTTTTTGAGAATTTTACATGGAACTTGTCTGTAGATAAGAACCATTCAGCCCATCTAGTCTGCCTAAGTCTCTGAAAACTTTTATTAGTCCCTGGGCTTATCTTGTAGCTAGGATAGCCTTATGCTTATCCCATGCACTCCTTCACTGTATTAACCACTACCACTTTTTGACTATGCAAGGACTATTCCTTGCATCCACTACCCTCTCAGTTTTCTGAAATGTAGAGACAAAACTGAATATGTTAGCAAGATTTAGTGTAAATATTAACGAAGCCTTCTTACCATATGTATTGGAAATGGTGAAGATTAGTAAATGCTCTATCTAAATTAATACAAGATATGGTATCTATTGGTGTCTGTTTAACACTTTACAGTTTGGTTCCCACGGTTACACATAACAATAGGAGCCAAATGAGCACAACCTCAACAACAAATTTATAAATGGAAATAATATAACAATACAACGATTATATTATTCCATAAGGTATTATTAGAGAGTTATATTCAATAACTAAATAACAGAATATCCACACACTTGAATAGGTTAAAGCATAACAAAGTTTAATGATAATTCTACAACAATGCTAAATACTCAATCTATTAATAGAAACAAGAATAGTTAACTCTATTCAAGTAAAAGAAAGTAAAATAAAATATAAATGCTGATACTTAGATGTTACGTTGCCAGGAGAACTCAGGTGGAAAGACTGGCCTCAGCACTCCTTATGTGATGTCCATTGTTGGAGCTTCAGGAAAGTTCTGAAATCTCTTTAACATGCATCTCTTTTAACATGAAGCATTTGTTGGTACAGCTTTCCCATAGTAACCCTGCTCAGGTGACCAGACTGTCAAACTCTCAGACTCTATGTTGTTTACAGTCCAGTCTTGAACAATAGCCAGTATGTTTACCTGGAAACACTGTTGCTTAGACCACCAGCCACCTGCAAATACCCCACACATATAAACCAATATATATATTGCTATTTAAGTGATATCTGTGTATAAGATCAACAAACTAGCATAAATAAATGCGTGTCTACAACACCATACAGCAAATTTTACAAGCAGAGCAGCAACCCCCATATAAGACAGGGGTGTCCAAGTTTATTCGGCAAAGGGCCACTTCGCTAGAAATGTATGCGTGCGTGGGCCGCATTCATTTTTCATTCATTCAGAGAATAATATATATAATTATATACATGTATGTGTATGTAAATATATATATTTTACACTAATGTGTAGTGGTCACATTAACTACAAACACACACATGCATACACAGTCACACTTACCCCTCCTTCCCCCCCACACACAGTCACAATTACCCCACACACACATACACATTTATACATACACACTCACATACATACATACATACACTTACCCCACATCCACTTAACATGCACTCACATTGATACACATTTATACAAATACTCGCATACATACACTTACCCCACTCACACACATACACATTTATACACACACACTCACATTTATACATACAGTTACCCCACACACTCACATACATACACTTACCCCACACACTCACATACATACACTTACCCCACACACACACTCACATACACTTACCCCACACACTAATACACATTTAAAAACAAACACACACACACACTCACATACATACACTTAACCCCCACACACATCCACATTTATATACACACTCACATACATACACTTAACCCCCACACACATCCACATTTATACACACACTCACATACATACACTTAACCCCCACACATATCCACATTTATACACACACTCACATACATACACTTAACCCCCACACACATCCACATTTATACACACACTCACATACATACACTTAACCCCCACACACATCCACATTTATACACACACTCACATACTTACACTTAACCCCCACACACATCCACATTTATACACACACTCATACATACACTTAACCCCCACACACATCCACATTTATACACACACTCACATACATACACTTAACCCCCACACACATCCACATTTATACATACCCTCACATACATACACTTAACCCCCACACACATCCACATTTATACACACACTCACATACATACACTTAACCCCCACACACATCCACATTTATACACACACTCACATACATACACTTAACACCCACACACATCCACATTTATACACACACTCACATAGATACACTTACCCCACACCCACTTAACATGCACTCACATAGATACACATTTATACACATACTCGCATACATACACTTACCCCACTCACACACATACACATTTATACACACACTCATACCCCCCCACACACACACACACACTCACATACATACACTTACCCCACACACGTGGCTGTAGAAGTTGTGGGCTCCCGGTGCGCTTCTTCCCTCCCTCTGACACTTGCGCATGACCTCACGTGCAGGGTAGAGGAGGGGATTTGTGCACTGTACACCGCACGGGAAGCTGTATCGGGGAACGAAGTTCCCTACACAGAGCGTGTAGGAAACTTCGTTCCCCGACACAGCTTCTCGTGTGGTGTGCAGTTCGAGGTGCGGCTACCGGAGCAGAGCTCAGGCGGGCCGCACCTCCATGCCCGCGGGCCGCACGTTGGACGCCTCTGATATAAGATAATGTAATAAGCTGCTATTAGAGGTCCCCACAGTGCCTGTATGGCAGGAGTTGGGGTAGACATGTGCTAATGCTTTCTCAAAAAATCTTCTTGCTGTCTCCCCTACTTCCCACAAATAGCACTTCTGCATTTAGGTTGAGATGGTATTGGGGTAGATAAATCTGCATTGATAATTCAAATATTTGTAGCCATAACACTAGTTATAGCCAGAAGATAGAAGCAGAATTCGGAGATTTTACAGTCTTATGTCCAAAATCAAATTCAGATGAAATACATGATAGAAAGAGATTATTATTATAGTGTAAATAAAATAGCTAGGTTTGCCAAAATTTGTAATCCTTGGAAGATGTGGTTAGATAGAAAGGTTTGATCCCACATTACACCAGATGTCTGTTTATTTTGTTATATGGATTTTATGGATAAGTGATAATAGAGAATGGGCTAGTCCAATCCCTGTAGATTTTGAGTGAAATCAGGATTATTGTAGGGTAGAGAAATGGAATAGGAGGATCCGGTTTCTACTGACATTTAACGGATATTTATATGGTCATGTTTGTGCTTTTGATATACAGGTATTTTGAATTGTGTATCAATAAAAATAAAAAAGAAATCTTCTTGGAGTCTCATATAAAGTAAAATTGTCACCAGAAAAATTAAGTTATGTTCAATTGAACTATTGCAGCAAGTAGAGACATCTGAAATAGTAATTCTTTAAGGAAAGAATACAAACAAATTACTATATTGAGCCCTCTTTGCATGTATTGCTCTATCGAGGAGTAATGATACCTCTTTGCATGTATTGCTCTATCGGGGGGCTGATATTAAGTCCTCTTTGCATGTATGGCTCTATCGGGAAGTAATGATACCTCTTTGCATGTATTGCTCTATCGGGGGGCTGATATTGAGCCCTCTTTGCATGTATGGCTCTATTGGGGATGAATATTGAACCCTCTTTGCATGTATTGCTCTATCTGGGGGTTTTTGCCATGTTCAGTTCATTCTTGTATCATTTCATGTTTCAATATTTATATTACTTTTTTAAGTTTGTTGCCTTGATTTTTTATTTTCAAAACAGTCAAATTCACCTTCCAAACCATGATAATAGTATATCCCAAACATTCCCACTACATAGGCTCTGGTATACTATATTTTATTTGTACACCACCAACATGTTTCATGGGAGATTAAACAGCATATAGTTCCTGAACCAGAAATCTTTCAGACATTAAAATGTTACAGAGAAACTCATTGTCTTATGTCTTTATCTTCAAATCAGATCCCCGGGAAACAGGCAAAGCCTAGGTGGGAGGGAGCCATGTATGTGTGAAGGGGTGTGTATGTTTGAGTGTCATGTCTGGGGGGAGTGACGGGGAGGGGTCAGAGTTTATATAAGTAGCTTCCCCAGTGTCATCCGGCAGCCATCTTAGAAATCCGGACACAGTGGAGTAATTTTTCTCCTCTCGTGTCTGCATAATTTAAACGGCTGCAGGATGGATATTGAGGGAGTCCTCGCAGCTTTAAGGGCTGAGGCCCTGCTGGATGGTGGGGCCCACCTCCAGTCCCAGATGGCGAGATTGCGGGTGGCGCCATCGGGTGCACCCGCTAATGATGGTGGTCGCGGGTCGGGCAGGCGTGTTTCGCGCCACCCCGCCCGCCTCAGTCCGGATGGAAGGCCAGGCGGTGGTTTCCGGAGCAGAAGTCCTGGGGATCGGTCGAGGAGGCGGCGCTCGTCTCCCGCGAGGCCGGTAAGTGAGACTACCAGGCCCCGGATCCCCGCCCCACGCAGTGCACGCTCGCGGGCCGCGAGGCCTGCAAATGCTCCTGGCCACGCTGCACCGAATATGGCTTCACAGGTACCAGCAGGTAGGCCGTCGCCGGCCGCGAGGCCTACCTGTAGCGGTGCGGTAATAAGGCCCACCCCTTCCCCGTTGCCTCTTCCCGCCACCCAGGGCAGGTCACTGCGCTCGGCCGGCCCAGCTAGGCTGGAGACCCCTCCAAACGGTTCCCCTCGGGCAACGGCCCCCTCACGGGCATCAGGTGGGGGGAGCAGGCCCCGGGTGTGCAGAAGGCAGCATGGCAGGCGGGTCAATGTGCGGAGGGCGACTGGCTTACCTCCGGTTGCGCTGGACAAGCCTTCTGACGCTTCTCAGTCAGGCTACTCTGAGGAAGAGGAAGCGAATAGCATAGCTATCCAGGCACCCCGCTCCATGTCTGCAGCCCAGGGAGCTGCTGCTTATGTGACTGACCCCTACGGTCACGGCAGGGGAGGGAGGGCTGCTAATTTACCTGTTTCTTCCCCGCAGCAGGCGGCCGCCAGCGCTATTCCGGCAGCACTGCAACCTTTGTTGTCACCAATTGTACAGGCCATTGCTCAGACCGGATCATCGGTGCCTGTCACGGGTCTCTCGCCCGCCGGCTCCTCGGGTGCTGTATTGGCACCCCATCCCGGTGAGTTTGGGGATGAAGGGGTGGCGGGTACTGGGATTTTATCACCGGGTCTGAGTTTGTCGCCTGCTTGGGATGGGTTGCTACGCGGTTTGCAGGCAGTGTTCTTGCAGTTAGCGGCGCCGGGGGGTTCCGCCGGGCCTACGGTTGCGCATACTATTGACACACAGCTTAGGGGGGTTTGGGAAGCGGCGGGCCTGCCAGTGGCCAACCCCGCCGCTCCTCTAGTGGCGCCTGCGAATCCTCAGTTACCGGTCCCCCCCACTACTGCCATGGCATTGGCCGGGGGTCCGGTAGCCGACAGTGGAGTTCCGGTAGCGGGGTCATCAGAGGACCCCTTACATACGGCGGCGCTAGTTGCTCCGGTAGCGCACGGGGCATCATACATGTGTTGGTCGGGCCCCTTGGGCCTGCATCTAAAACAGGAAGTTAGGGAGAAGATATGGAAAGGGGAATATCTGGAGATATTCTCTCTCATACCTTTGGAGGATGTGCCTCCACCGGAAAAGGACTTGAAAGAGTCCGAAAAGGAGAAGTATCGTTACCGAAAGATACCAAAAACTTTCGGTAACTGGATACGGGCCTTTTCGATCCTGGCTAGTGTGATCGGGGAGAAGTACCCAAATCGGTGCTCCTCTCTGTTTGGCTACCAGGACCAAATATGGACGGCGTGTAGGGTGTATGGGGGGTTGAACTGGTGGCGCTACGACGAGCAATTTCGTCAGCGTATGGCCGTGCGTCCCACTTTAGGATGGGATCAAATGGACATTGGTCTTTGGTTGTCCATTATGACACGCCCGGCCTCCACTCCAGGACGAATGTCCTCCTTTCTCGGGGGGGCCGGCGGAATGGGATCTCCCGCTCCGTCGGCCACCCCTAGGCGTTCAGGCACATGCTGGCAGTTCAATGACGCCCAGTGTAAATGGGGGGCAAACTGCCGGTTCAAACACGAATGCTCGGGTTGTGGGGGTAACCATCCCGCCTCCCGTTGCTTTAAGAAAGGGAGGCCAGGGGACAAGTCTGACATGGGCGCTAAAGGGGAAGACGCCGGTGGTCGTCGCCGCGATGCGCCCATGGCTAAGCAGATATAGGGACCGGAAGGCAGCTGATATACTGTTGTCAGGCTTTGAGGAAGGTTTTTGGATACCTTTCCAGGAACGGCCCGCAGTATTGTCTTTCCGGAACCTTAAGTCTGTGGCCACTCACCCCGGGGTGGTAAGGGAAAAACTGGACAAGGAGATTGCATTGGGGAGGATGGCGGGCCCTTTCCAGGATCCGCCCATTCCGAACCTTAGGGTATCACCGTTGGGGGTGGTGCCCAAAAAGGAGCCGGGCAAATTCCGTCTCATTCACCATTTATCGTACCCACATGGGGGTTCGGTAAATGACGACATTGACGCGGAGTTATGCCGCGTGTCGTATGTGTCATTCGACACGGCAGTTCGGATGGTGAGGGACGCGGGCCCGGGGGCCCTTATGGCTAAGACAGATGTGGAGGCCGCGTTCCGGTTGTTGCCGGTTCACCCAGAGTGCCATCATCTTCTGGGGTGTTTTTTCGAAGGGGAGTACTATGTGGATTTGAGCCTCCCAATGGGGTGCTCGATTTCCTGTTTCTACTTCGAATGTTTTAGCACTTTTCTAGAATGGGTAGTGCGTGTCGAGTCAGGTTGTCACTCGGTGCTGCATTATCTTGATGATTTTCTCTGTGTGGGCCCGTCTCGGTCAGAGGTATGTGCCCATTTGTTGCGGTCAGTGCAATTCGTGGCTCAGTCTTTTGGGGTGCCGCTGGCTCCGGATAAGACAGTAGGACCAGTCACGTGTCTCAGTTTCCTGGGTATTGAGATAGACTCAGTGGCTGGGGAATGCCGTCTTCCGGTTGACAAACTGGAAGGGCTTCGTTTGGCAGTTGCCAGGGCACGCGGGGCACGGAAGATACAACTCCGCCCTTTGCAGTCTCTGCTTGGGAAACTGAGTTTTGCGTGCCGCATCATGCCCATGGGCCGGGTTTTTAATAGGCGGCTTGCCGCGGCGACAGCTGGGGTAATCCGCGAGAATCACTTCATACGGCTGACTCGGCCTCTGAGGGATGATCTGGGGGTGTGGGACTGTTTCCTTGAACATTTCAACGGGAGGTCTTTGTGGCAAGCCCCTGAAGTGTCTAATTTGGATTTGCATCTGTATACCGACGCGGCCGGGTCAGTAGGTTTTGGGGCAATCTTGGGGTCGCGGTGGTGTTCTGGGGTATGGCCGTCGGAATGGCGAGTTTCCGGTTTGACGAAGAATTTGGCGTTTTTAGAGTTGTTCCCGATTGTGGTATCGTTGGAGCTGTGGGGGGACTCTTTGCGGGATCGCAGGGTGGTCTTCCACTGTGATAATTTGGGTGTGGTTCAGGCAATCAACAACCTTACGGCTTCGTCCCCTCCGGTGATTCGGCTTTTGCGGCGTCTGGTATTGCGGTGTCTTTGCCTTAACATTACTTGTCGGGCGGTACATATCCCGGGGGTGTTGAATATTACAGCGGATGCCCTTTCTCGTTCCCAGTGGCCGGAGGAGGGGTCCTCATGCCCCCAGGAACTTTGGGACCTTGGGCTGGCCGAGTAGCAGAATGGGTTCGTGGGTCCGTGTGTCGGGCAACCTGGGACCGGTATGGTAAGGTCTGGGGGGAATGGGAAGAATTGGAGCGGTCGGTCGGGGGTTTCAGGGATAGTGATGACCGGTTGCAAGATTTGCTGTGGCTACTATGGCATTGGGAGGCCTCTGGTCTTTCTCCATCGGCGGTCTCGGGCAAGCTGTCCGGTTTGGCCATCGGTTTTAAACTACTGAGGGTTCCGGACGTTACAAAGGAATTTGTGGTCCGCCAGGCTTTAAAAGGATGGCGTAGGGAAAAGGTGTGTAGGGATTCCAGGAAGCCAGTGTCGGGTGCGCTGCTTTTGGGGATTTTTCACACTTTGCCCTCCATTTGTAGGTCTGCGGAAGAAGTTTCGTTGTTTCGGCTTGCTTTTGCGCTGGCATTTTTTGGGGTTCTGCGAATTGGTGAGCTGGTTAGCCCTTCGAAGCGTAGCCAAGGGGGGATTCAGCTGCGTGACGTGTTGCGTGAGCCGGGATTGCTTCGCTTTAAGATTCAGCGGTCCAGAACTGACATGCTGGGAAAAGGTTCCTGGGTGGTTTTAGGGGAGGTGGTTGGTTCCGTGGTCTGCCCCGTGGCTTGTTTGGATACTTACCTGAGGGTTCGTCCCTCTGTGCAAGGTTCACTGCTCGTTCACCTGGATGGTACCCCGCTTTCCCGTTTTCAGTTTATTCAGGTTTTTAAGAAAGCTTTGGAAGTTATGGGTATACCGAGTGGGGATTTTGGGGGTCATTCATTTCGAATAGGGGCTGCCACGGAAGCTGCTAGAGTGGGTTTCTCAGACAGGGCAGTGCGACGGATCGGTCGCTGGGAATCTAGACGCTTTCAGTTTTATGTGCTCCCGGCGGGGCTAATGTCATCTTTCCCTCTTGTGTCCTTTTAGATCAATTACCTTACAAAGTCTGACTGATCGGCCATTCATATATTTACTGGGCGAGGCAGCGAGCAGCAGTTCACTCTGGTGGTGAGCGTTTGGGGTTTTCTCCCCTACAGGCAAAGGTTAGGTGGATTGGAAAGAGAGGCATGAGATGGGTACAGCTTCTCCCGGCGGTAGTACAGTTGTCTCGTCTACTGGGCCCCCCTAACATATTGTTGGTCCACTTAGGGGGTAACGATTTGGGCACGGTCCCCGTGCTGGGCTTGGGGGATTCCATTAAGCAAGATTTGGCTAGGTTGCGGGTCCTTTTTCCCGAAGTTTGCTTAGTTTGGTCAGAGGTGGTTCCGAGGAATTTCTGGCGGTGCGCTCAGAATCAAAGGGCTCTGGAACGATCAAGGATCAAGTTAAATAAACGGGTGTCTAAATTTGTGTTAGGAATTGGGGGCATTACTATCCGTCACAGGGTATTTGAAAGAGAGGCTGCCATTTTCTTTAGAAGTGATGGGGTTCATCTCACGGAGGTAGGGCTTGATTTGTTCAATTTGGCCTTGCAGGAGGGGCTGGAGCAGGCCATGGCGTCGGGTGGGATCACCGCAGATTTAAGGGGTTAACCAGCGGTGATTTGTGGCGGGGTTGTCCTTGCCAATCCAGTTTTAAAGTGGAGTTTTGTTGAAGCATATGGAAGGATCGGGTGGCCCCTCCTCTAACCTCTAGTGGTAGGAAGGAACAGAAAACGGCCGTGCCCACCGAGCTATTAGCCGGCTGGTGGTTAGCATCAGGTTTTAAAAGCAAAGGTCAAGTTGTATGGTCGAGGGGGGAGGGGTTTAACCCCAGGGGGCCTTTAAATCAAAGGGTTAATGGATAATGTTGGATGATTGGCAAGGACGGAGGTATAACTGTATTTGCACTATGTTTTTTGGTTCATGTTATTTATATATATATATTTATATTTATATATATTAAGTTATAAAGTTTTAATAATAAAGTGGAGATTAGTTTTGGTCATACAGTTATTTATATGTTTAATAAAGAAAGCTGTGGCCTATTTAACTCCAGCAATGTCTTATGTCTTTATTGGGGTACGGGGTATGGGATATATGTATAGGTGCAGTAAGAATCTAGGAACATTACCTTCTACTACATACAAGCTATATCCAACCAGGTTTGACTCAACCAACAAATATCACTTTTCATGAAAACAATACACAAACAAGGTTGTGTGGAAATAATTCATCTAAGCATGTACATCTGAAGCAATTGCTCAAATATACATTATTTTAAACATTTCAGTCCTGAAAAGGCTTCATATGTACATTATCTATGCTAAACCTTTGGGTGCTTGCGTAACAGTAATACAGTGGTACAGAAATGACTGAATTTACTACTTGTAACTAACTATTGGTGCAAACAACTAAAAGGCAGAAGGGTCCACTCAATAAAGATTGCAGGGAATTGAGATGAGGATTTGTAACGTCATGGAGGCATGCCCAAACTCGCAAGTTCAGACACAGCGCAATTTAGAGAACTGTAACTGCCACTCACTTTGAGAGCCTGTTACATTTAGACTGTCAGCCTCTTAAAGTGGCCTCATCTGACAGGTGAGATCCATAGTGCAGCTCATTGTGGGGGCCGTGGTGAGCTGTTAAATACTGGATATTCTGTGCTGTTCTTTTTTTTTTATTTTTTTTTTTTACAATTTCTTTTTATTAAGATTTAGAATATTCATAAATGTAGAAAGAAAATTACATACAGATAGCAATAATAGTGTGTCTCATATAGACCTTATATATCCAGCAGCCGAAGAATATAAATCTACAGGTCTTTGAACAAAATTAATAACAGTATGTGATATACATATTCATATTGTTTGTTGGATCAGACTTGTATTTTCTGTTGGCATGGAAATTGTAGTCCTCTCTGGATCCGTCATCATCTTGTATAAGTTGTTGTTTGAATTATTTTAATAAATGTGAGATACCATTAATGACATATGTACATACATTAACCATACATATTTGCACACATAAGTAGAATAAAGAAATAGAGAAGGAAGAAAAGGAGGTGAAACCCGGTCTATTTTTTAATACCTAATGAAAAAATACAGGTATTGTACGCGTCTTACACGTCTCCAGATTATTTCAGTTTATCTGCATCATTTATACTTAGTCAGAGCTTCTGCGCCCCTTGTGCCTGAGAAAAACTCCATCCAATAAAACCATCTTTGACTATTTTGATCACCCCTACCTTGTGCCGACATAAGAAGGTCTTCCATTAATCTTGTCTGTTCCACTAAGGACATCCACTCTCCGTACGTTGGTGCTATTTGTCGTTTCCAATATTTTGGAATCAGCAATTTAGCGGTGTTGAGAAGATGTATAGTCAGTGATCTCTTATATTTGTGGAGTGATTGTGATGTGTGGTGTAGTAGGCATGCCTCAGGTGTAGAGGGGAAATCAGGATTGTCCAACATTCGGATTGTGTCTATTATTGCATCCCAAAATGGGCGTATAGCATTACAGTGCCACCAAATATGGATGAAATCTCCTCTATGGGTAAGACACCTCCAACACCTATCCGACGTTGTGGGATATATGGAGTGCAACACAGCAGGAACCTTGTACCAGCGTGTGAAAATCTTATAGCTATTTTCTTGGGTTCTTGTTGTAATCGAACCTTTATGCGTTAGCATGGCTATTTTACTCCATTGGTCATCAGTAAACACTGTGTTGCAATCTTTCTCCCAGCTGCGTACAAAATATGGTTTTGTGTTATGTTTTAAATTCAGTAGGATTTTGTGGATATCTGATATAAGATTAGTAGGTTGTCGGTTTGTGGCACAGAGTGTCTCAAATGGCGTCAGGGAGTTTTCCATGTTTTTATCCTTAAGTATAGTAGTAATGTAGTGTTTCAATTGCCTATATAGGTATAAGTTACGTTGTGTATTATTATGTGTACCCGTCAGGTCTTCTAGTGGGCGTATAGTGGAGTCTTTAAGCATATGGCCCAGTCTGGGGTAGCGGAACTCATTCTGAAATAGTTGTTGTATGTTTGCACAAGAGAGCCCGGGTGGGAATTCTGCGTTGGCTATGAGTGTGAGCATGGGGGACGGATTGCCTATGAAACCTGTTATCGTAGCTGTTTGTTTCCATGTCTGAATAGTAGGAAAAACTGTCGGGTGTTTGGTGTCTAATATGATTTGTTGAGAAGTTGGGCGCCAGACTGCCGTTGGGATTGGTACTGTGAGTGCCCTCTGTTCTAGTGATATCCATAATTTATTTGTCGGTATGGACCATTCGACGATTCGTGCTAGGGCAGTAGATCTATAATAGGTTTCTATGTCAGGTAGTCCCAGGCCTCCGTGTTCCCTCTGTCGTATAAGGTATTGGTAACCTAATCTGGGGGCTTTACCCTGCCAGATGAATTTACTAAACAAACGTTTAAGGGATTTGAAAAATGATGTAGGGACATGTATAGGTAGTGTTTGAATAATATACAATATCCTTGGTAGAATGTTCATTTTTGTTACTGCTACCCTTCCAAACCACGAAAGGTGTTGGGTGTTCCATCTATCCATATCATGTTTAAGTGTGTGGGTGAGGGGGCTGTAATTTAGGTCAAATAATCTATTCAGGTCTGCAGAGAGTTTTATTCCCAAGTATGTAATTGAGGTAGTGGCCCAGCGGAAGGGGAATTCTGTTTGTAAGTGTTGGGTGAGATTTACGTTTAAAGAAATGTTTAAAGCTTCGGATTTGGTCATATTAATCTTGAAATTGGATAGGAGGCCGAATTGTCTTAGTTCTTCTATTAGATTAGGTAAGGAGACCATGGGTTGAGTGATTACGAATAATAGGTCATCTGCGTATGCAGCAACCTTGTGGTGATGGGGGCCTACTTCTATGCCCTTTATTGTAGAATTATTTCTGACCGCATTTAGAAAAGGTTCAAGTGTTAAGACAAACAATAGGGGGGAGAGGGGGCATCCCTGCCTTGTCCCATTTGACAGGGTGACTGGTCCAGATAGTGTACCATTTACACGTACTCGGGCCGTGGGAGAATGATATAAGGCAGTTATCCACTTATACATTGACTCACCTAAACCTATGTGTTTTAACACTGCCCGTAAGTAGGACCAGTCCACCCTGTCAAATGCCTTCTCCGCGTCGGTGGAAAGTAACATAGAAGGGATATTATTAGAGATTGATTTGTATATAAGATTAATGACTTTAGTAGTATTATCTCTCGCCTCGCGCCCAGGAATGAAGCCCGCCTGGTCCCTGTGAATAATGTCTGGTAAAGCCTCTTTCAGGCGGTTGCTTAGGATTTTTGCTAGTAATTTCACACCTACATTTAGGAGAGATATAGGTCTATAGCTAGCACATTGTTCCAAGTCCTTACCCTCTTTGGGCAGGATCGTGATATGAGCCTCTTGGGCTTGTGTAGGTAGTACGCATCCCAGGACTATAGAATTAAACATTTTTTGTAGATGTGGGACTAATATGTCGCTAAATATTCTGTAATAAAGTAGGGTTAATCCATCTGGGCCTGGGCTTTTGCCTGAGGGCGATGATTTGATAGCTTCTATAATCTCTGATGCGGAGATTGGGGTATCTATAGAGTCTGAAAACTCTTTGGTAAGTTTAGATTTCATGTTGAGTGAAAGATAATGTTGTATTTTAGCTTGGCGAGCCTCATCTTGGGCGGGAGACGAGTCAGTTGATATATTATATAATTCCCGGTAATACTGGCGGAAAGCCTCTGCTATGTGTTCTGTATGGTGCACCAGAGATTTTTGTTTATTCCTAATTTTAGATATATAAGAAAGAGTTTGTTTATGTTTAAGAGCTCTAGCAAGCATTTTACCTGGTTTATCTCTGTGGGCGTAGAAAGTGCTATTCATTTTTTGGAGGGAGTGTTGTGTTTTGAGATTGCATAGCGCGGTTAATTCAGATCTTAGTTTAATCAGTTGTTGGAATAGGACCGTGGTAAGTTTTTTTTTGTGCAGTGTTTCAATCTTTGTTATCTGGTTTATGAGTTGTAGTATGGATGCCGACCTTTGTTTTTTAATATATGAGCCTATACTCATCAGTTGGCCTCGTATGACCGCCTTGTGTGCTTCCCATATGATTGTGGGGGTCGATTCTTGATTGTCATTTTCCCGAAAATAGTTGGTCAGAGTGGTCTTAAGTTTCAGGAGGTTTGTTTTATCCTTAAAAAGGGTTTCGTTCAACCGCCAGTTGGGTTTTTTTGGGGTAAGCGTGGGAATTTGCAGTGTTAGGTGTACTGGGGCATGGTCACTCCATGTTATATTTCCTATTGAAGTTGTATTTACCAAATTAAGATGTCTATGTGAAATGAAAATATGGTCCAGTCTAGAGTACCTGTTATGTGGTATTGAGTAATATGTGAAATCTCTGTCACGGTCGTGTTGGATACGCCATGTATCTGCTAATTGTGTTTTATGTAAGGCCTTTCTTACCTTGATAATCTTATGTTTACTGAGAGTGGATGTCCCACTGGAAGAGTCCAAGGTTGGGTCCATCACCATATTAAGATCGCCTCCCATGATGACTATTCCTTCAGCAAATTGTTCAAGATCTTTAAGAATAGAACATAAAAACAGGTGTTGGCGTACATTTGGAGAGTATATGCATGCAAACGTTATTGTATCATGCCCTATGGTACCTTTGACAAATACTGCTCTTCCATCACTATCCTGCCAGGTTCCCGTGACTGAGAATGGGAGGGATTTAGTAATATAAATAGCAACCCCTTTAGATTTCTTAAAAGGAGAGTGTGAGTAAAAGACCTGTTTGTACATTGAATCAGTAAATTTGGGTATTTTGTTTCTCTGGAAATGTGTCTCCTGAATGAGGGCTACATCTGCTTTGTTGGCTCTCAGTTCCCTAAATAGTCTAGATCTTTTAGAAGGCGAGTTTAATCCCTTTGCGTTAATACTCGAGACGTGCAAGCGGAATTTACTTACAGATGTAGACATCGGGATATTTCAAAAACAGGTATTTGTTATTTTGGTTTCGGCCGGTCACCCAGAAAAAAAAAAAGGAAATATTGAGAACATAGAAGAAAGAGATTTGTAACATCTGAGAAAATAAAAATCCATAACATTAAACAGCTTGCATAGCTGTGCGATGGTGTTTGACAGGTACGCATGTTGCAGTGTCCAGCAGAACCCCTCGAATGATAGTGTTCTCTGGACACTGATAAATGTTTAACATGAACCTGATGGGGAGTCGTAGTGACACTGACCAACGGGGCCATGTGTAATCCGATACAACCGGTATCTAAATTGCTCCATTTCGCCGCTTAATGATTTGGCACCTAGGTGCCCATATAAACCTACATCAAAGAATTTTGTAAACACATTTGAACTTTTCCTAACCATGGTAAGAAAACTTACATGTATTATTAGTTTAGCATAAGGGTAATTGGCTGATTGTTGCCATCCGGTGGAGGGGAATGCTCTATCCACTTTTTTTAAGAATATTAACCAGGTATTATCGTGCTACATCATTGTGTCCGAGGGCCGTACAAGAGGGGTATATAACTATATTCCACACTCGTGTAAGGATCCTGTGGGAACCGACTAATGTGTCCTATATTACTACTTCAGTTGTGACAGTCCTATATCTTCAAGCATGTTAACCATAGTAGTGCTATCATAGTTATTATCCAGACGACATTAATATATTACATTTTAAGAATCAATAATAGTAGAGATAATACTAATAAATAATAAAAATAAATAAATAATAAAAAGGGGGGGGGTGGGGGAGGTAGGATAATAAAAAATAAAAAGGAGGGGGGGGGGCTCCAATGGGGGTCTTTGGGGGTCAATCAAGTCTCGTATTCTACAGGGTATTTGTGTCCGGTGTATTTGATGTTCCAGTTGTCAATTTTTCAAGTGGAAAATAATATGGCCATGTCCCAGGAGCAAAAATGTAAATTCCATTTGAGAGCATTCGGGTAGATGGAGGCAACAGTCAGTTTACCGTTTGCTGTCCATTTAACTGATCGGGTTTTCATCCCTATCGGGTTCAAGGGTGTTCTTCCATTGGAGGGTGCCTGTGTGGGGCATTTTCTCCCAGACCATCATCTTCTTTGGGGACCCGAGTTCTTCTACGCCTCTTGCGTTGCGGGCGGGGTATCCAGGTTTGTGCATCCGAAATTTGCGTGGGGACTTCTCCTTGGGTGAACGCTATCCACTCCGATAAATCTGGTGGTGTTAATTTTAACGCTTCGCATAATGGTATAGCATCTTCAGGGTCTCTTACATTATAAGAGATATTGTCTCTTCGGATCATGAGAGACAGGGGGAAGCCCCAGCTGTAAGGGATGGATGCTTGCCTTAGGAGATTTGTTAAGGGGTGTAGCATTTTCCTCATCTGTAAGGTGGCCCAGGCCACATCAGGTAGGATATGTATTGATGCCTCTTTATATTTAATGTTCTGCATTTTGCGTGCATTTCGGAGGATGCGTTCTTTAATTGAGTAATTATGTATACAACAGACCATGTCCCTGGGGGTTGGATTGCCCCTGTCTTTTGGTTTTAAGGCCCGGTGAGCTCTATCGATTCCCGTGATCGAGAGACTATCATCTCCCAAGATTAGGGTAAATATGTCGTGAGCTACCTGTTTTGGGTCTTCTGGGCCTTCCGATTCCGGTAGGCCCCGTATCCTTAAATTGTTCCGTCGTCCTCTGTTATCCATGTCTATCAGCTTCAATGAAAGTTGTGCTGTGAGGCTTTGTTGTGTTTTCAGGCGTTGGTCTATTTGTTGTATTGTTATCCGCGAGGAGGCTTGTTCTCTTTCCACAACGTGGATGCGAGCATCTTGAGTTTTGATGTCGTCTTTAATCTCTGCAAGCTCATCGCGTACAGCTGAGCGAACTTGGTCTATGACCGCTGCAAATTCTTTTTTTATTTGTGTAGTAAACGTCGTGAAATCGGTTTTCGTGGGGATCTCCCTCAGTTGGGATCGTATATCTTCTGTAACTTCTCTCTCTTCTTCTTCCCTTAGGTCTTCATCTGAGGAGTTCAGTGCCTCTTCTATCCTCGGAGGTTCCGGCGCCATTTTCTCCTTTCTGGCGGGAAAAGTTTCCAAAGGTAATAAAAAGTTTTTTAACGGTCCTCCGTTGTCAGATTTTTTCCCCCTGCAGTGTCCTGGGGTTTGAGGTAGTTTTTTGGGAGGTTTACCCATTTCTCCAAGTAATTCTAAGAGTGGTTCGTGTGTATATAGCGCGGCGAAGCAGGAGCTGTCGGATCACACGTCTGGTCCCATCGAGTGTCAGCCACGCCCCCATTCTGTGCTGTTCTATGGGAATTTGTGCCCAGTATTTTAGGATGGCATAGAACATTCTACTGATGGGAAGGGATTAAAATGCCTACACTTGATGCAATCTTACAATTAAAGGGACACTCCCACCAAGGAAACAAAAAAGTTTTAGTTTTTTTATTTTGTATTGTTGATTTCAGATATCTCTTTTGTTTTTTTTCTTATGTGACTGTATTTAATAAAATATGTAACCTAACAAGTGTGACTGGGCGAAGCCATTTTGTGAAATATTGTGTTTTGGGGTACAACCCCCTAGTGACTTTACAGCACGAATGTCTCACTTTGGGGCTTGGGGACACAGAATGCACATTGAATGGGAGGGTAAAGTAACTATTACATCAAACAGGGGCAGAGTTATGATCCTGTTTGATCAGGTCAATCTCCTGTCTTTGTGTTGGAAGTCACCTAGTCCTGCCCACTATGATACACAGGAGCCAGTAAGAGAGCAGGGAAGTGTCTTATGACATCACCATGCAGGGTTTGGCAACAGTTGTAAAGTGAGACTGGCTGGAAGATTCTGGACGATGTTGCATCCTGGGAAAGATTCACAAAATGGAGCCAGGAGATAAACACCTAATATTATTTTTCCTTTTATATGCAATTAATTCAATCATATAAAAAAACAAAACAGTGGCATATGATTTATATATGTGTTTGTTTTAAATGACCAGGTTCTAGTTACAGCTTATGTAAGTGGAAGTGTCCCTTTAAACATATCTTAATTATTTGCTGACAGTTGTTACTGAAATAGTGTGCAACAAAATTTCTAAACTATAATTATAATTAGTACACTTTTCTTTTTTGGTGCAATTGGCACAATGCGTAGAGCTGCCGGATTGGTATTTTTTCCTGGATACATGTAACTTTAACGATGAGTTCATTAATCAAGCCCTGATATAGGATCCCTTCCTTGATTAATGAACTAGCTTCCTCTGAACACATATGAATGTTATACACTGCAGGGGAACTTGTATACATTATAGCTTTCCAAGAAAAAAAATTGTTTATCTAACAACCATCAACAATCTCTGGCAGAATTTGGCTAAGTCTGGAAAATAGCTTTGATCATTTTGTCTCCCATTATTTTCAGTGGGAAAGATTTGAACCTGCTATCAATTGAAAATGCTTTTACCCCTTTGTCCTGTCCGAGGTGAAAGTCTCTCTGTCACTTTAAAAGATCTAGTAGCAACGGACTCTTCTGTCATAAGGCTAAACAGCTAAAATGAAAAATGATACCTTGTGGGGTATTGCAGGATCTAAAGTAAGTTAGGAATCTTGAGGCTGGACCATCTGGTAAAATGTAACTTTTATTCCATCTGGTTAAAGTCACAGAAGTTGAATTCCTGATATAAAAATACAGACAGTAGGCCGTCAGTTCACCTTACATGTTTCACCCAAACAGGGCTTAATCACAGGCAAGATTTGAACCTAGGTTCAAAATGGGTTATCTAACAATCATTATAAATCTCAGGTGCTGAATTTGACTTAGTCTCAAAATGAAAGTCCACCTGGCTGTGAACTACAATTCCCTTGATGCTCAGCCAGGTGTCCAGCATGACTAGACATCAGGGGAGTTGTAGTCCACAAGTAACACCTGTCACACCATCTGCTGTTAACTACTGTTCCCATAAGGCTCAGCCAGACATACTGTTTCCATTATGCTGGCTGAGCACCATGGGGGGTGCAGTCAACAGTAGATAAAGCTGCAGATGTTACCACAAATCCCATGATGTTCAGCCAGCCAGGTGTCCACCATTACTAGGCATCATGGGAATTGCAGTCCACATCAGCAGAGATTTGTTTAAAAACAAAAATGCTAATGTTAGCAGGGGCGTATCGTGCCCCTGAGTAACAGTTGTGCTGCCAGTCCTGAGCACACCTCTTACTCGGAGGCACGATGTATCTCCTGTATTTCGGGAGCCAGCACATTAAACCCCCCTAAATACATGAGTTACATCCGAGGGGCAAAAATTCAGCAACAGAGTCACTCACTCGTATACTTTCCGTGCTAGTTGAATTGGCAACAGAGTGAGTGACTCTGTCGCCGAATTTGCAGCTGCCGTCTTTCTCCCGGATGTATTTGCGGGGTTTGTGTGCTCTCTGTTCGGAGCACACAAACCCCAGCAATACAGTGCGGCTGCTCCTTGCTGAATGTTAGTCTCCCTCCCAGGATCTCACCTTTCTGGAAGGAGGGGAGGCTCAACTAGTCCTCCTGGCCATCAGTGATGTGGAGGGAGCTGTTGATCTCTCACTTCCAGAGACCTGGTCCCTCCATGCAGGTTCTCTGCGCTCATGGCTGGGAGCTTGGATATGATGACTCATATCCCCATGCTCCCCTGTAATTGGCCCTGTGAAGATTGACAGCAGCAGGTCTCTGCTAGAAAAGACAGTAACCTGCTGCTTCTGTACACTAATAGTGATGGTGCTCACATAGAAAACCTTTTTCTTTTACTTGCTGGTAGGGAGGTCACTCCTCTGGCGTCCCCTGGGTGTTGCGCCCTGTGTGGTGGCACACTCCAAAGGCCGGCCCTGAACATAATTATAGGCACCCTTGTAACCCACACTATATAAATAAAGTATAAGCACATTTACCCAATTCCAGTGTCCAATTGGCCAGGTCACTTGGACAAAATATATCTATAGAAGACCAGATGCCACTCACAGGACTAACCCCAGAACCCAGATTGGCACTCAGAACTTGACCCTGCACCCAGATTTGCAATGACAGGATATACTCCAGTATACACTGCACAATGCATACACTATATAGCTTACACATCCCTACTACCCCATGCACACATTATGCACAATGCACACTCTTCCACACGCACAATATACACCTATACACCTTACACGTATAGTGCCCCATGCACATATTCTGCACCTTTCACACTGCCCCATGCACATGCTAAACACCTTGCATACTGTCCCATGCACACACTATAGGCCATACACAACTATACTGCCATATGCACACACTATACACACCTTTACTGCCCCACAATACGCCTATAATGCCCATGTACACACTCTGAACCTTGCACACTATCCTATGCATACACTATACATCTTACAAGCCTATATGGCCCCATGCACACACACACTATACATCTTACCCACCTATACTGCCCCACATGCACACTGTACACCTTACACACCTATACTGCACCATGGACAAACATTACGGTTTACACACCCTTACTGACCCATGCACACAACATACACCTTACACAACTATATCGTCCCATGTACACAACATACACCTTACACAAATATATCGTCCCATGTACACATGCTGCACCTTGCACACTATCCAATGCACACACCCAATGCACACACTACATACAGTGCTGTATTTACCGCGAGGCATCCTAGGCGGATGCCTATGGCGGCAAATTTTGGGGGGCGGCAGTGCCCCCCAGCACTGGAAAAAGAAAAAATTAAAAAAATAAAAAAATAAAAAAAAAATAAAAATCCGGCCCTTTAAAAAAACAAAAAAAAACCCCACCCGCTCTTGCAGGCAGAGACAGAGGTGAGAGGGGATCGGAAGATCCCCCCTCACCATTGCTCTGCCTGCCAGGCTGCATGGGGAGCCGAACAGGCAGCACAGAGAAACCTCCGTGCTGCCTGTTCGGCTCCCCGTGCAGTGTGCCGACACGGAAGTGCCGACAGTCACGTGACGGGCGCGCTGACGTCATACGCGCGCCCGGTCACGTGACCTGTCGGCACAATCGCCGGGAAGCCGAACAGGCAGCATGGAGGGACCATGCTGCCTGCCTGCCAGGGAAAGGTAAGTGCTGATGGGAGAGTGTGTGTGTGTGTGTGTGAGACTGAGTGTGATGGTAGTCAGAGTGTGTGTGATGGGAGACAGTGTGTGTGACTGAGTGTGATGGGAGTCAGAGTGTGAGTGATGGGAGACTGAGTGTGATGGGAGTCAGAGTGTGTGATGGGAGACTGTGTGTGACTGAGTGTGATGGGAGTCAGAGTGTGTGTGATGGGAGACTGTGTGTGACTGAGTGTGATGGGAGTCAGAGTGTGTGTGATGGGAGACAGTGTGTGTGACTGAGTGTGATGGGAGTCAGAGTGTGTGTGATGGGAGACAGTGTGTGTGACTGAGTGTGATGGGAGTCAGAGTGTGTGTGATGGGAGACTGTGTGTGACTGAGTGTGATGGGAGTCAGAGTGTGTGATGGGAGACTGTGTGTGACTGAGTGTGATGGGAGTCAGAGTGTGTGTGATGGGAGACTGTGTGTGACTGAGTGTGATGGGAGTCAGAGTGTGTGTGATGGGAGACAGTGTGTGTGACTGAGTGTGATGGGAGTCAGAGTGTGTGTGATAGGAGACAGTGTGTGTGACTGAGTGTGATGGGAGTCAGAGTGTGCGTGATGGGAGTAGGAGTGTGTGACTGAGTGTGATGGGAGTAGGAGTGTGTGACTGAGTGTGATGGGAGTATGAGCTTGATGTGAGTCTGAATGATGGGGCATGTCTTAGGTGTGTAACGTGGGTGTGCAGCTTGAGTAGGGGGGTGCCCGGATTTTGTCTGCCTAGGGCAGCACAAAATCAAGATACACCACTGACTACATACCATACACATCTATTTTGCCCCATGCACAAACTATACACACCAATATTGCCCCATCCACACAATCTGCATACTGAATTGGCACACAATATACACATTACACAACTATACTGCCCTATACTAATATGCTGCATCTTGCAAATTATCCCATGCACACACTATACACCTTACACACCTATACTGCTCCATGCGCACACTCTGCACCTTGTACACTTCCCCACGCAAACACGATACACCTTACACACCTATTCTGCGCCATGCACACTGGCCCATGCAACACTATATATCTTACACATGTATACTGCCCCATACACACTAAACACCTTACACATTATACTGCCCTATGCACACACTCTCCACCTTGCACACTACCAAATGCACTCACTATACACCATACACATTTATCCTGCCCCATGCACACACTATACAACTTACACACCTATACTGCCCCATGCACACATACTATACACCTTGCACAGCTATACTGCCCCACACATACACTATACACCTTACACATCTATGCTGCCCCATGCACACACTATACACATTACACACTGCTCCATGGTCACACTATACACTTTACGTATCTATGCTGCCCTATGCACAAATTCGACACCTTGCATACTGTCCCATGCACACATTCTACACCTTGCACGCTCTTACATGCACATACTATACACCTTATACATCTATACTGTCCCATGCACACACTCTCCACCTTGCAAATTGCCCCATGCACACCCATACTGTCCCATGTACACACTTTATACACCTTTCCTGACCCGTGCACACAACATACACCTTACACACCTATACTGCCCCATGCACACACTCTGCACGTTTTACACTGCCCCATGCATACACTATACACCTTACACACTGCTACATGCACACACTATACACCTTACATATCTTTTCTGCTCCATGTTCACACTATAAACCTTACACACTTATAATGCCCCTCGCACACACTATACACCTTTAACATCTCTTCTGTCCCAATACACACCATACACCTTTATACTGCCACATCATGCCCACACCATACGCCTTACACATCTATACTGCTCCATGCACACAGTATACGCCTTACACACCTATACTGCCCTATGCACACACTCTGCACCTTGCACACTGCCCCATGCACGCACTAAACACCTATAAACCTTACACACTTATACTGCCCCACACACACACTATACACCTTAAACATCGCTTCTGTCCCAGGTACACACCAAACACCTTACACACTTTACTGCCACATGCACACACTCTATACCTTACACACCTATACTGCCCCAAGCACACATTATACACCTTACACACCTATACTGCCCCATGCACACACATTCTGAGATCCTCTTTGGACGCAGCCTGTAGTTTCTGGCCTCTGATTGGCTGTTCTCTTCCCACCCGGGTGAATATAAAGGACCTGGCCAGGCTCTGGGAGCAGAGAGCGCTGGGACCAGACAGGGGACACCATGACCGGGAGAGAGGGGCCTCCTGCCCTCCCTAGGAGCACTGGCTTTGGCATTCAGGAAATCCTGGGGCTTAACAAGGACCCCCCCACTCCACCACGGGGTGCCATGCATCCTCTGTCATCAGGGTCCCATCTCCTGGCAGCCCGATCCGGCCTGGGGCTCTTGGGGGCCGGTGGTATCCCCACTTTCTACACCCAGCCCACTCTTCTGCTTGGAGACCCCCAGGGAGCAAGGATGCAATCAGTGGGCCGGAACCCAGGGCAAGAGGATGGCAGTAGAACCTGCAGCTCAGGTAATGTGGCAACAAGGACAGTGATTTGGGGCAACAGGTAGGCACCTGTGGGGTTATCACCGCACAATCCAACGATGGTTCACACATCTATGGCTCCCATGGGGTTTAGGCAGCTGCTGGCTGAGCATCGTGGGAGTTGTAATCCATAGCTGCTGGAGCGCAAAGGGGGTAGATATCACTGACGCAACACAAACCAGCAACAACCACGCACGATGCACCCCCAATAGCAGAATGCAAGAATTTATAGCAGAAACAAATCCAAGATTCAATCCATACCCTATATATCCCTTTATTAAACAGGTGTTGTATTAAACCAGCAGACAACCTCATACGTAAAATAGATAATAAAAAAAATCAACTACCAGTTATACATAACTCGATGGTACTGAAAGGTGACATAATTACAATTCAAGACAAGAAAAACAAAAAAAAAATAACTAGTGAGTCAAAACACGGACTGATCTATATAAACATAAACCATATGTAACAATAACTCGGGCAGTTTAAATATTAAAGGAACCAGCAAAACAACAAACTGGACCAAATAAGTAAAAAAAACCTGTAACTGTGAATATAAAATAACAAAATATTATAAAATAACCAGTAAACAGAGAATTCTATTTATAAAGATAATCACCGACAATGAAATTACCCGTAAAAAAAAAAACAGAATATTAACGTGCCAATGAATAAATATAAAATTACCAGTATACTTCATAAGAAACGATCTCAAAACCAAAACAAGTAGATGAAAAAAAACATCAGTGAATATTAAACGAGTGCAAGATATTAAAATTAATTTACAACATTAAGTAAATGTATAGAATTGTAGATTAATTTAATAACAACAGAATATATCATAATGAGTGAATTAAAAAAATAACCAACATATATCTAACTATGAGTGAATATCAAATTATCAAGGAATATATAATAATTCGAAAATATCAAATTATCGGTGAATATACAATAATCAGTGAATGTAAATGTACAAATGGATGCAAATAACATTCAATATAAAATTATCAAAGTATCTCTATGAGAATGAATGCTTAATTTAAAAATACAAAACGGCCACTAAACACAAATATATATAAAAAAAAATATAGAAAACTGTACCCAAATAAAAAGATGGCAGATAAATTCGATATGTAGGAATGCAGGAGCAATAGTGGAAAAATAAACAATGACTCTAACAAGTAAAGAATACAAATGCATCCCACGTACAGAAACAATTAAACAGGGAAATTAATGCTTCAGTAATCAATAAAACAAATACAAAATAAAACAATCCAGATGAAAAAAAGACATAAAAAAAAACTTGAATCAACATAAATAAATAATAAACATCATCAGAAAATATATACACCCAGCAAAATAATATACTCTACAAATAGGTATGAATAGTCTAGGAGTACAAATATCAATAAATATATTAAATAAATAATAATATGTTCAGTATCATAGCCCCACGTAACAAACTTAAACGGGAGGGATATGAATGTAATCTTTATGTTAAAACACTTTATAAAGCAACTTATTTGTAACCGTTATGCCTAAATAAGTAATAATTCCAAAATATATAAAAATCCTTTTTTTTTTTTTTTAACGAAGATGACAGGTCGACAACAGACAGTGGATAATCGCATATTATACTATAAAATGTCAGAGCATTTTCGGAAATTGTAACACATTTTTAAAAAAAATAAATAGAAGCAATGGAGAGAAGCTTGGACCAATATGTTAGTGTAGGGGACAGCAGCCAAAAAGCACTCTCAGTAATCCCCCTCCCTTTCACTAAAATATCTCCATCGCTTTCTAAATGAACCCTTTATCCCCCTTACAAATTGATTATGTAACTGATCATCAAACTTAACCATTCGACGGTCTCCACATTCTCTCGAACCCTCGGAATTAACTTTTGGTACCTTTAATTAAACCCTTTATCAGCCTGAACAAACTCCCCAAACCCCACGAAGTAACCCCTAATTATCTTGCCTTCAACCAACTCGCTGATATTTTTTCACCTTCTCAGAATTATTCTTTCAGTACTAGTGACTCTCCTTATGATCTCATCAGATGATTCTTCTTATCCCCGAGGTCCTAAATATTCAACTTGAGGGTGGTTTTTTAAAAACGCTGATCTCAGCGTCAGATTTTCAGTAGCTATAGATTATTTCACAACTGAGGTGTATTTGATTTTAAATGTAAAATTAAGGATTCAGTTCTTCATAATTTTGTAAAATTGGATTTTTTATATATGTAATTTGTGTAAAATTGTGATTCTCTGTCCAGTTTCCTTGGGTAATGAGATTATGATTGACCTATATTATATTTTATTAATTTGAGGTTTGATATGATCAGAATTTATCTATTGCTCGTTATTGTTTTTGTTGTTTTTTATGGACAGTATAATAAAAAGCCATTGGAAGCTTGGTTAGTCACCTAGGACACCCTTGTTTCAAGAGGTTTAATAGGGATTGTATTATTATTATTGTTATTATTCTCATGGCTGAGTGGAATAGTAATGTTATTGTTTTCATGTTTAATAGAAATAGTAATATTATTATTTTGAATTATATTTTATTTAAATATTAAACTGGGATAGTAATATTTTAATTTTTTAAATGGACCAGTAATGTTATTCTCATGAATAGTTGGAGCATGGATTATTTTTTGTTCTACAGGGATAGTGATATTTTACTTTCATGATTTTCTGGGATATAAGTATTAATATTCCTGTGATCTGTACTCTCATGTATAACTGGGACAGTAACATTATTTTATTGGGATACTATTTTTCTCATTATTAGCTGGGATAGTAACATTACAACCTCTGTGTTTCACTTGGTAGTAATATTGTTACTATCAAGCTTAGCAATTTAGTAAATTTATTACTTTCATGTTTAACTGGGATGGTAACATATTATTATTATTATTATTATGTTACTGCCCATGTTAAACAGGAAAGTAATATTAATAGTAGTAATAATAATAATTTTGCAATCCCAGTTAAACATGTGATTTATATTATTATTATTTTACATGTGTGTAACTGGGACAGTAACATTATTATTATTACTTTCATGCTTAACTGGAATAGTAAGATTATTATAATTACTTTCATGTTTAACTAGGATAGTAACATAATAATAATGTTTATATCCCAGTTAAACATGAAAGTAATAATAATTGTTATTACTTTTATTATTCCTTTCATGTTTAACTGGAATAGTAATATTATTATTACTTTCATTATAGTGATATTATCATTCTTACTTTGGATAGTAATAATTACCTTCATCTCAAAGTGAGAAAGTAACATTTTTATCTTTGTATTTAACTGGGACACACATAGCCTCACCATTTGCAGAGATAGTAACTTTACAACTCCTTTGTTTAATTTGGGGGTCATATTATTATCCTCATGTTTAATTGGTATAGTAATATTATTATTCTCATATTTAACTCAGATAGTACCATTTTAATTCTCTTTAAACTGAGGTAGTAACAATATTATTCATTTGTTCAGCTGGAATAATAATTATAATACTCTAATATTTAACTCAGATAGTAACATTATTATTTGTATAATTAACTGGAATAATAATCTATTTATAATTGTGTTTAACTGGGACAATAACATTATTAATCTCCTATTTTTAACTAGAATAGTAACATTATTAGTCATATATTTGACGAGGATAGTGAATTATTACTCTCATATTTAACTGAGACAGTACATTTGTAATTGGAATACCAATATTTATTTTTCCTTTTAATTGATTATTAATACTGCAGTGTATTTTTGGTAGCATTGCTGCTTTTGGATTGTGCTAGTAATCTTTCTAGTAATAGTTTTCTTCTCACTTCTGGGACAATAACGTTAGTATTCTATAATTACATTTATTTAGTAAGTACTACTTACTTTTCTTTATTTTAGTTTCTTTATTTTTATGTTGAGGACAGAAACATTATTGTTTCTATAAATTGCTTTCTCACTCATATTGCGTTCCCTATTCTTTGTGTTACATATTAATTATCACTCTGTCCTTGTGCAGCATGGTCGTAATAAAATCTTTATGTATTAGGTTCTTTGGCTTTTGGGAAGAATAATACAATAGCTGTTTTGTTATCATATGAGGCAGTATTTATAATAATATATATTGTGCTTGTGATAACATTCCTTTCTTGGCTTATTACTATAGCAGTAACATGGAATTTCTAGGAGCAGTAGGACAGAATTAATACATATAATACATACAGTTAATATGGGTTAACCAACATTTTAACATTATTATAATTTGGCTTTATCATTGCATTTGCTTGCATAGACTGAAACATTATTATCTGGATATTAAAATTGTTTTGTTTTTTTTTCTGGCTTTTTTTTCTTTCAAAAAACACAACATCATCTCATTATATGAAATATGCGAAATCTCACTTTATCTCTCGGTAAAATACTTGGTTAATTCAAGGAATTTTCTTGGGTGATTTATATATTGAAATGGGATACAAGGAAATAATTTAAGATAGGGTTATTTAATTGTGATTTCCTGGTAATGTTATCAGTTATATTACCCATAACCCCTATAATTCCCTAACATTAAATGATCATTATACCCATCACCTAGTTATTTTATGGGACATTGATGGAAAATGTTTTTTTTAAGCCCGAATCCCCATTATTCTGCAGGACACCAAGTTAAAGATCTCAAAGGGCCATTTTCACCTGATATTTTGTTTCCCTCTCCCATTTCCTTTGCAGACTCCTCTCATTTTAGTTTCCCCTTCTTTCTGCTATTGTTTCCTTTCCTTTTGTTGCCCCATCTCAGTGTCCATCCCTTTCGTGTGCTCCACATATGATAATGGTGACAATGCACCCAGATGCCAATGGCCACCTCAGAAGCCCAAGCACCCATGCCATAGGTAGGTTCACCATAACTGTTATAGGATATCAGGGTGCCCCTCCTTGGAGCGGTGCCTCTGGTTGGGGTGCCCAGGTCTATTAGACCCTGCAAACCCCAGCCAATGACACCCCTCGAATGATCCCCAATGGACATGCAGGTGCGCTTTGGCGGACTGCACCTCCACCCAGTGGTCCGCACCTCTGTAACAAGCAGCGTCAGGAACCTAAGTTTCCCGGTGCTGCACAGCCCGCATACCCTTTCCTCCCTCTCTCCTTGACCCTGCGTGTGACGCCATGCACAAGGGTCAGAGGGAGGGAAGACAAAGGGCACTGGGACAGTGTGAGGAGCTTGCGTCTAGACTCTGCAGCACAGTAAGAAAGAAAAAAAAATATGTGCAGGTAAGTGTCTGTTTTGTGTGTGAGTATGCATGTGTGAGTGTGAGTATGCATGTGTAAGTATGAGTATGCATGTATAAGTGTGTATATGCATGTGTGAGTCTGTGTTTCAGACTGTGAGTGTGAGTATGCATGTGTGAGAGTGTTTATGCATGTGTGTGTGGATATGTGTGTGTGTATGCATATGTAAGTTTGTGTGAGTGTGAGTAAGCATGTGTAAGTGTGAGTATGCATGTGCAAGTGTGTATATGCATGTATGAGTCTGTGTGTCAGACTGTGTGTGTGTGTGTGTGTGTGTGTGTGTGACTCTGTGCGTGTAAGTGTGTGTATGCATGTGTGTGTGAGTATGCATGTGTGAGTGTGTGTATGCATGTGTGTGCATATGTGAGTGTGTGTATGCATATGTAAGTTTGTATACGCATGTGTATGCATGTGTGAGTATGCATGTATAAGTGTGTATATGCATGTGTGAGTCTGTGTGTCAGACTGTGTGTGTGACTCTGTACGTGTAAGTGTGTGTATGCATGTGTGAGTCTGAGTATGCATGTGTAAGTGTGTAAATGTGTGTTAGTATGCATGTCTAAGTGTCAGACTGTGTGTGTGTGAGTATGCATGTGTGAGTGTGTTTATGCATGTGTGTGTGGATATGTGTGTGTGTATGCATATGTAAGTTTGTGTGAGTGTGAGTAAGCATGTGTAAGTTTGAGTATGCATGTGCAAGTGTGTATATGCATGTATGAGTCTGTGTGTCAGACTGTGTGTGTGTGTGTGTGTGTGACTCTGTGCGTGTAAGTGTGTGTATGCATGTGTGAGTGTGTGCAAAGGCGGCTCTCTAATTAGGCGAGTTAGGCAGCCGCCTAAGGCCTCGCACTCACGGGGGCCTCGCGGCTGCCTAACTCACCTTATTGCCTTTGATGTAACAGGGAGCTTAACGATGCCGTTAAGCTCCCTGTTACACTAACCTGGGACGTTTCCTCCGTGCATCTTCTCTCCTCCACGGAGGAAGGAAGCTCCGATCGCGTTTTTTTTTTTTTAAACTTTATTGAACCCGCGCAGCTTCAATAAAGTTAAAGTTAAACGCGACCGGAACTTCCTTCCTCCGTGCAGGAGGGAAGATGCACAGAAGAAACAATGGAGAGCAGCATGGAGGTAAGTACCGTGGAAGGGGGGAGGAGGGTGGCACAAACGAGCAAAGCCTGGCATAATGAGTGGCTAAATATTGGCACAGTGTGGGGCAAAATCCTGGCATATTGTGGGACACAATCCTGGCATAGAGTGGAAAAATCCTGGCAGATTGAGGGGCAAAATCCTGGCAGATTGAGTGGCACAATCCTGGCATAGAGTGGCAAAATCCTGGCATATTGAGGGGCAAAATCCTGGCATATTGAGGGGCTAAATCCTGGCATATTGATGGCGTAAATCCTGACATATTAAGGGGCTAAATCCTGGCATATTAAATGGCTAAATCCTGCCATATTGAGTGGCAAAATTCTGGCATTTTGAATGGCTAAATCACAGTGCATCCGGTGCTGTGAGGAAGAACAAAGTGCCAATCTTCTAGCACAACGTGGTCTGTGAGACCACTTTCAACATTGAGCACCTTTCCTTCTGGCTGAGTGTTTCTGTTAGTGTGTGATTGTGTGCTTTCTGAGTGTGTCTGTGAGTCAGTGTGTGCTGGCTGAGTGTATCTGTGAGTGTGTGCTGGCTGAGTGTGATTGTGTGCTGACTGAGTGTGTCTGTGAGTCAGTGTGTGCTCACTGAGTGTGTCTATGAATGACTGTGTGATATGTGTTAGTGTTCACATTTAGGACACAGCAATACCAATGTGAGTTAGTCAGCCGCACACAATTTTATCTATACCAAATGTTTATAGATGTTTGTAGAATAATTATGAGACAAATAAAATTCTAGGAGTTGTTCATTTCTAGAAGCTGGGATTTGAGTCTGATCTTGAAATATGCTATTTCTACAGTTCATTTTTATTATCACTTGCATATATTTTATTTAATAATGTGTGTCCGTGAGGGCCTCATGTTCGACTTTCGCCTAAGGCCTCACAAAGTCTAGAGCCACCTCTGAGTGTGTGTATGCATGTGTGTGCATATGTGAGTGTGTGTATGCATATGTAAGTTTGTATACGCATGTGTATGCATGTGTGAGTGTGAGTATGCATGTATAAGTGTGTATATGCATGTGTGAGTCTGTGTGTCAGACTGTGTGTGTGACTCTGTACGTGTAAGTGTGTGTATGCATGTGTGAGTCTGAGTATGCATGTGTAAGTGTGTATATGCATGTGTGAGTTTGTGTGTGTTAGTATGCATGTCTAAGTGTCAGACTGTGTGTGTGTGAGTATGCATGTGTGAGTGTGTTTATGCATGTGTGTGTGGATATGTGTGTGTGTATGCATATGTAAGTTTGTGTGAGTGTGAGTAAGCATGTGTAAGTGTGGGTATGCATGTGCAAGTGTGTATATGCATGTATGAGTCTGTGTGTCAGACTGTGTGTGTGTGACTCTGTGCGTGTAAGTGTGTGTATGCATGTGTGTGTGTGAGTATGCATGTGTGAGTGTGAGTATGCATGTGTGAGAGTGTTTATGCATGTGTGTGTGGATATGTGAGTGTGTGTATGCATATGTAAGTTTGTGTGAGTGTGAGTAAGCATGTGTAAGTGTGAGTATGCATGTGTAAGTGTGTATATGCATGTATGAGTCTGTGTGTCAGACTGTGTGTGTGTGTGTGTGTGAGTATGCATGTGTGAGTGTGAGTATGTATGTGTGAGTGTGAGTATGTATGTGTGAGTGTGTGTATGCATGTGTGTGCATATGTGAGTGTGTGTATGCATATCTAATTTTGTGTATACATTTGTGAGTGTGAGTATGCATGTGTAAGTATGAGTATGCATGTATAAGTGTGTATATGCATGTGTGAGTCTGTGTTTCAGACTGTGAGTGTGTGTATGCATGTATAAGTGTGTGTATGCATGTGTAAGTGTGAGTATGCATGTGTAAGTGTGTATATGCATGTGTGAGTCTGTGTGTGTTAGTATGCATGTCTAATTGTCAGACTGTGTGTGTGTGTGAGTGTGTATATGCATGTGTGAGTGTATGAGTGTGAGTATGCATGTCTAAGTGTCAAACTGTGTGTGTGTGTGAGTATGTATGTGTAAGTGTACAGGGCCACCATCAGGGGGTGAAAGGCAATACACCTGTCACTGGCTGTGGCTTATTAATGGTAAAACTGGCTGTGACATATTAATGGGCATACTGACTGTGCAATATTAATGGGAATACTGACTGAGGTACAAAATTACTGGCATGTGAATGGCACAATAATACTTGCATCTTAACACCTTCGCAACCTTATGACGAGTTAACTCGTCATAAGAGCCGCACCATTAGTTAACTCGTCATGCAGTCTAGCCGGCCAGTCTGCAACGATCGGTGGATCTCCGGGCATGTGATTGCGGTGATTGAGTGATAACATGCAAATTAGATGCAGTCAGTGTGTTCACACACTGACTTTGCCTCTTATTCACTCTCTGTGCTTCACATTCTTATAGTGAAGCACAGAGAGTGACCTGTAAATAAAAATAAATAAATAAAGAACATACACAGAGGTTAAAAATAAAATAAAAAAATTAACCCTTTCAATGCTGATCACAGGTTGTAAAATGTTTAGGGTGGTTTGGGAACCAATATTTTTCTTTTTTATTAGTTAGTTAATTAGAGGGGATAAGTGGGGTAGTGTTGCACTAGTTGTGTAGCTTATAATTGGGAAAACAATGGGGAAAAACTTTTTTTCCCCCCAAAATTTACTCTTTTATAAGTATTTTTTAATACTAAAATGTAAATAATTTTTATGTATAGGGTATCAAAAGAAAGCTCTAACTGTCCTTTAAAAAATAACATATAACTTGTATGGGTGCATTAAATGAGAGGGGGAAATTATGTTTCAAAAACTGCATATTAAAAATTGAAAAATGCTCTGGTCCTTGGCCTTGGAAAATCCCTTGTCCTTAAAGGGTTAATGGCACAATAGTATTGGCATCTGAATGGCACAATATTATTGGCATCTGAATGGCACAATAATACTGGCATATTAATGGGAAAATTGTGGTTTATGAATGACAAAATAATACTGGCATATTATTAGGCAAATTGGCTGTGCCATATTTATGGGCAAACACTGGCATAATAATGGGAAAACCGGTTTATTTTAATTGGCAAAGTGATGCTGTGGCATGGTCTGTGGGGCAAAATAACATGTACTGTGAGGAAAGTGACACTGGCTAGTTCTGTGGGGCATTGACGCTGTGGAATGCCAAATTGTGTAGGTGCAATATGAGTGCAAGCCAAGTGCTGTGGGTGCAATATAGGTGCATGGCAAGTTCTGTGGGTACTGTTTGGTGCTGTGCTAAGTCCAATGTACAATGTGGGTGCAGAGGAAGGGAATAAAAACAAGGAATGCAATTTGTCAATAACATTTTTATTACATATGAAAATAGTTTTATATAATATTAAAACATTCAAATAAGTATAAATGCAACTAGTTAGAGAGAGAGAGAGAGAGAGAGAGAGAGAGAGAGAGAGAGAGAGAGATGTCTGTATGTATACATATGTATTGTTTTAGAATTGTACAATTGTCACCTCATGGGGCTCCTGTGTGTCGCATAATTAATGGAGGTCCCATGTGTGGCATATTTATTGGGGGTCTAGGACACGTCTTCGCCGCATCTTCATCGCTGACAGTTCAACGCGGCATTTAGAACCCTGAACTGTCAGCAATGAAGAATAACACGTCCGTTTCATCGCGGCCGCGGCTATGTAAGAGCTGACAGTTCAGCGCTGAACTGTCAGCTCTTACAAATGTAAAAGTAAAAAGAAAATAACCCCCCCTAATAAATGATTCCCAAACCCCAATACTAAAATTAACCCCCGACCCCTAATACTAACCCCCTAAACCCTAATACTAACCCCCGACCCCTAATACTAACCCCCTAAACCCTAATACTATCCCCCGAACCCTAATACTAAAATGAACCCCTAAACCCTAATACTAACCCTGAACCCTAATACTAACCCCCTAAACCCTAATACTAACCCCCGACCCCTAATACTAACTCTGAACCCTAATACTAAAATTAGCCCCCTAAACCCTAATACTAACCCTAATACTAACACCCGAACCCTAATACTAAAATTAACCCCCTAAACCCTAATACTAAAATTAACCCCAACTCTAATACTAAAATTAAACCCTAATTCTAAACCCCTAAACCCTAATTCTAACCACCCTTACTAAAATAAACTAAAATAGCTAAAATACTTACCTTTAGCGATGAAATGTCTCGCGATGAAATCTCCAGTGACGAGCTGTCTTGCGGTGCAGAGTCGGCAGTGAAGCGGCTGCACAGAAGCAGCCGCGATGAAGTGTCCCATCCCCATTTATTGGGCCCCATGTGTGGCATAATTAAGGGGCTCTTTCGTGCAGCATAATTATGGGGTGCATAATTTATGGGGCTCTGGTGTGGCATAATTTATGGGGCTCTGGTGTGGAATAATTTATGGGGCTCTGGTGTGGCATAATTTATAGGGTTCTTTTGTGTGTCATAGTTATGGGGCTCCTATGTGTGGCATAGTTAATGGGCTCATGTGTGTGACATAATTTGTGGGGCTCCTGTATGTGGTATATTTAAGGGGCCATCTGACTGGCTTACTAAGGAATCTGGTTGGCATGGTATTGGAGGAAATCCAGGGGGGTTACACCATGAGTTACTGCACCGGGTGACACCAACCCTAGTGACGCCTCTGAAAAATGTGTAGGTGTTTTTTTCATTTTAAAGTTGGGGAGGGGTGCCAAATGCTCTAGGTACACCCCTACATGTTATATTACTTACTCTATATCAGGAGTTTCAAACGTGTGGCCTGCGAGCCAAGTGCATCCCATTTGACAGCAATGGCCCATATTCTCATTATCCCCATTAAAAATATACATTTGTTTAAATAGAGTTCATTTAAACTTGTTTGGACCTGCTTTTGAATTATTATTAAATAATCAAACATTTTTCTAAGGCTAACAAGCGATTCTGCACCATTATTGTAAATAAAATAAGTAATATGGACACACACCTGCATTTCTTATTAACTTCAGAAACAACATGGACGTCCTTTTCTATACAGTGGAATGATAGCACAGTATTTCCTGTCATGTAGCAGAATATTTGCACGAAATACATCATTTTTCTCATTTCAAAGTGCTCAGAAACCTAGACAATACAATGGACAAAAAAAAAAAAAAGCAATATACCATATTTGCTTGAATATAAGACGACCCTGATTATAAGACGACCCCCCAAACTTTGTATATTCCTTTAGGGAAAAAACTAAAAGCCTGAATATAAGACTACCCTATAGGGGGAAAAAAAGTTTAACTTGTATATATGTAAATTGCTTTTTAATATTTAATAAAAACTTGATAATAAACAAATGCATTTATTTTCTTTTTTATTTCCTTTTATGTGCCAATGCTGCCTCTCCCCCCCCCCCCCCCCCTCCATATTATTACAAGTAAGTCCAGTGAAAAGCATAAGAATGCACAGTGAGCCATGGAGGACATGTTTCTGCATCCAGATGGCCAAATAAATAGATTTAAATGTCTACACCTGCTGGTATCATGGGACATTAGTCCAGAAGAAACATGAAGGCAGCACAAACCCGACATTGGAATTATATTAACCAGCTTGGGTAGGCCTCAACCATACACCTCGGTGCATGTGTCGGAGAGTGCCCAAACTGAACCAGAAACTTCATCTGAGTATTCAGAGGAGCTGCCATAGATTGCACATTGCACTAAAGCCCCAACTACCTCTGTATGCCAACCTCTGTTTCTATCAGTTGAAACTGCTGGCACATCTGCGACCGAATGAGATGACAATGGAACGACAACAGATGTCTTCATGGTCAGAAAGGCACAGAGAGCCGCACAAGATGCTTTGTGAGATGTCATGATAATCTTACCCACTATAGAGGATAAAACAGCCCTTCAATTACTCAGCAGGAAGCGTGGACAGGTAACTTTTTTTGCATAAATCTTTATTTTCAGGATTTCTGATTTTGTAAAATTAATTTTCAGATTAGTCAGTGCACCATACACACAGAATTCTTCCAACAAAACTGGAAGAGATATCTAGGGGTTCGTCAGGGGAAATAACAAGTCATCTGCATTGCCTAGGACAGGGGTCCTCAAACTACGGCCCACGGGCCACATGCGGCCCGCCGAGGACATTTATGTGGCCCGCGGGGGGTGCTGCCGGCACCCACCCCGTTTACTTTTTTTTTTCTTTCTGGCAGCCGCAAAGGATGCGGCTGCAGGAAGAAAAAAAAAAAAAAAAAATCACCGCGACCGGATGTGACGTTACTTCACATCCGGATCCGGTAACTGTTTCCCTCCTCCACAGGAGGACACCGCGCGAGACGTCCGGGGACACAGCAGCTGGAGGTAAGTGATGGGGAAGCGGGGGAGGAGGGAGGGATAACGAGCACTATTCCTGGCCTCTGACTGGCATAATATTCCTGGGCATCTGAATGGCAAAATATTCCTGGGCTTCTGAATGGCATCATATTCCTGGGCATCTGACTGGCATATTATTCCTGGGCATCTGACTGGCATAATATTCCTGGGAATCTGACTGGCATAATATTCCTGGGCATCTGAATGGCATAATATTCCTGGGCATCTGACTGGCACACTATTCCTGGGCATCTGACTGGCATATTATTCCTGGGCATCTGACTGGCATAATATTCCTGGGCATCTGACTGGCATAATATTTCTGGGCATCTGAATGGCATAATATTCCAGGGCATCTGACTGGCATAATATTCCTGGACATCTGAATGGCATAATATTCCTGGGCATCTGAATGGCATCATATTCCTGGGCATCTGAATGGCATCATATTCCTGGGCATCTGAATGGCATAATATTCCTGGGCATCTGAATGGCATAATATTCCTGGCCATCTGACTGGCATCATATTCCTGGGCATCTGAATGGCATCATATTCCTGGGCATCTGAATGGCATCATATTCCTGGGCATCTGAATGGCATAATATTCCTGGCCATCTGACTGGCATCATATTCCTGGGCATCTGACTGGCATCATATTCCTGGGCATCTGACTAGCATCATATTCCTGGGCATCTGACTGGCAAAATATTCCTGGGCATCTGACTGGCAAAATATTCCTGGGCATCTGACTGGCATCATATTCCTGGGCATCTGACTGGCATCATATTCCTGGGCATCTGACTGGCAAAATATTCCTGGGCATCTGACTGGCATCATATTCCTGAGCATCTGACTGGCACAATATTCCTGGGCATCTGACTGGCAAAATATTCCTGGGCATCTGACTGGCATCATATTCCTGGGCATCTGACTGTCATCATATTCCTGGGCATCTGACTGGCATCATATTCCTGGGCATCTGACTGGCATCATATTCCTGGGCATCTGACTGGCAAAATATTCCTGGGCATCTGACTGGCATCATATTCCTGAGCATCTGACTGGCACAATATTCCTGGGCATCTGACTGGCAAAATATTCCTGGGCATCTGACTGGCATCATATTCCTGGGCATCTGACTGGCAAAATAGTCCTGGGCATCTGACTGGCATCATATTCCTGGGCATCTGACTGGCATCATATTCCTGGGCATCTGACTGGCATCATATTCCTGGGCATCTGAATGGCATAATATTCCTGGGCATCTGAATGGCATCATATTCCTGGGCATCTGAATGGCATAATATTCCTGGGCCTCTGACTGGCAAAACATTCCTGGGCATCTGACTGGCAAAATATTCCTGGGCATCTGACTGGCATAATATTCCTGGGCATCTGAATGGCAAAATATTCCTGGGCATCTGAATGGCATAATATTCCTGGGCATTTGACTGGCATCATATTCCTGGGCATCTGACTGGCATATTATTCCTGGGCATCTGACTGGCATAATATTCCTGGGCATCTGAATGGCATAATATTCCTGGCCATCTGACTGGCATCATATTCCTGGCCATCTGAATGGAATAATATTCCTGGGCATCTGACTGGCATAATATTCCTGGGCATCTGACTGGCATAATATTCCTGGGCATCTGAATGGCATAATATTCCTGGCCATCTGACTGGCATCATATTCCTGGACATCTGAATGGCATAATATTCCTGGGCATCTGACTGGCATAATATTCCTGGGCTCTGACTGGCACACTATTCCCATTGAAATACTGGTAAGTTTGTTGATTTAACTTTACTTTAAATATTGTATTTGTTCTCGTTTTGTTCAAAATAAGATATATGCAGTGTGCATAGGAATTTCTTCATAGTTTTTATTTTTACTATAGTCCGGCCCTTCAACGGTCTGAGGGACAGTGAACTGGCCCCCTGTTTAAAAAGTTTGAGGACCCCTGGCCTAGGACCTTATGATGGGAATCAGCTATTGCGAGGCCCGTAATATCTGGGTTTTGGCGTACCGCATCTAGGAAGGGCTCCAACGCAAGAACAAATAGTAAAGGAGACAGCGGGCACCCCTGTCTCGTCCCATTTGTTATCTGGAACGAATCAGACAATGCTCCATTGATCCTAATCCTGGCTGAGGGTCGGGAGTACAGGGACGCCACCCACAGGCAAATGTTAGGGCCAAATCCCATCTGGTGTAAGACTTCCAACATGGTGCATCAGGTTCAGAGCTCTGATAGTGCTGTCCCTGGACTCCCGACACGGGACAACCCCAGTCTGATCGGGATGTATCAGGCCAGGGAGGAGTCTATTAATTCTTAGTGACAGAATTTTTGAAAACAATTTAATGTCTGCATTAAACAGAGAAATCAGGCGGAAATTCTCACATTGTTCCAAATTCTTACCCTCTTTAGGTATCAATGAAATTGTAGCAGATAGTGTGTAGGGGTCGATATGTGCGCCTTCAAGTATACCATTAGAAACCTGTACAAACTGGGGGCCAAGGGTGTCTAAGAATTTCTTATAGTAGGAGGCTGAGAGGCCGTCAGGTCCAGGGCATTTACCAATTTTTGTGTTTTTTATTGCCCAAGCCAATTCTCGGGGTGTGATAGGGTGCTCTATCGAACTAGCGTCTTCTGTGTAAATACATATTTTCTAACACATTAATTTGGTCCATCATGAAGTTTGGAATATCCCCTACTTTCTTTTTTTTCCTTTCCCCTTCCATTCTTTTTCCCTCCCCTTTTCCCCTTATTATCAACTTTTTCTATTATCTCCCATTTCAGTGTCTAAAATGTGCACCCTTATATAAAACACATAAACAGTATGAATATTGAACAGACTAATCCCAACAATTATATAAAGTTATCCTAGTTCGCTTTACACCCCAAACACTTTCGTATAATTGTCCGTGTCTCTTCCTCTCTGCTACCCTTTCTCCAGAATCACACACTAATTCATGATAATTAAAAACACCACAAAACATAACAGAACAATAATTCAAATAGGACAGGTAACTTACAGGTATGTCAATGTTTGATGACTAGTTCCGTACCACAATAATACTGAGAGTCAATGTCCCACCTGTCAGCGCACCTTTGCAATATAGGTATTAAGTATAGGTCGGGGCTCCCCTGGTCTCTATCGTTCACAAGTGAGAACAAGACACACAATTGAGGATCTGGCAGATGCGAATTAATTCCTGTGAGACATGAACCTACCACTATTTGTGACACAAGAGGTGAACAGTAACCCGTCAAACTCACCAAACAACACCTTGGAACCCAAGTGACAGTAAAAGCACTCATCCCTACTGGTAATATGAATGTTTTGCAGAATTTCCAACATACGTAAGTACACATATGCAAGTGAAGATTACAGAACCAGCCAGGACTGTTTAATTCCTAATGGATAAATTCATATGCGGCGGACAAGCTTTAATGTCATAGCACATGGAATGACATGTCTATGTGGGTCATTGTATATTATGGGAAGGGCTGAACTAGTCTGATGTGCCCTGCTACTTCTTTTTATGTGTATGACCACTGGCTATGTTTTGAATGATTTTTACTCAGACTTCCCGCAATCACAGTCCTCTCAAATATTTACTGTTATAAGGGAGACTACCCATCACCACAGGATGTCCCTCTGGGATCAGGAACACAGGGTTCTTAGGCCATACAAGATGGCCCATTGGCCCTATTTTTGCTGCACTCCTTTCTTTTTGCCGCATCAGTAGGCCTCACTTGGACTAAACACTTTTTTCTCCCTGCTTCCTATTCTTTCTTCCCCACCTTTTTATATATACTCTCACCCCATAACTCTGTCATCATAATAATGAAGAACCTACAACTTATACATATATCCTTTCAATTTCTCTTTCTTCACTTCTCCTCTGTGCTGCCTATCAAATTCAATTTTATACTTGTCGATATTATGTGTGTATTTAATGAGGTTGAGTATCAAAGCTTTCATTGTTATAAAATAAGTGCTAGTTTATTAGTTTTATCATATTCTTGGAAACTGTTAATATTTTTATACTGAGAAATGTAAAACGAGTCCACAAGAGCTGATTACTTACTCCATTTTATTTACAGTTGCCTGATATGTGTTTACACGTGGATTTTATAAAACACACATTTAAAAAACTAATATAAATTGACTTGAGGGCAGTGTTAAGTATATGGAGGCAATAGCAAAGCCAGTATTTTTTTGTGTGGAACCAAAGTGAGGTCAGTCAAAGCAGGAGAAATAGTTATGGATTAGGACGGTGCAGTATCAGCGAGTGTCATTTTTTACCATATCACACAGGTGCAAGCACCAGACTGAGGCCAGTTTTATTGATAATCTTTTTCTCATATTTTTTATTTATTTATTTTTCCATGTGCTGGGCATGTGGTGTGTGCACAGGAGAGGGTTGAAAATGGGGATCACAGAAGGCATATCCCCCAGGCAGACCTCCATCCCAGATTAATGGGCTTCTGCTGAAACATTTTTCACTTCTAGATGCCCTACGATCGAGGCGTCCAACTGCGGCCATACAGACGAACTACAAACCCCATAATTCAAACATCCTCACCACATAGAAACGGCAGTTTCCCAACACGATATGAAGGGACATTGCTTATATTGCTTATATCTTATATAAATCATTGAAAAATCCTCCCATTCAGCTGCTTTGGAGAATTTTTCCAACTCAGCTACTATGGCTTAAGTTTGAAATTCCCATCTCAATTTTCTGCAATTCTCTCTTTATTGAGTATACCCTTAGATCTGATCCTCTTAATTCTCAGAGGAATAGTCTTAGAATGATTATAGCTCTCCCATTAGTGGTTGCTCTCAGTCACTGCATTTTGGTATCCAAGGATATGGCAAGTCATTATAGAATATCTGTAGGAACACAGCTTCCTACAGTGTTTGAATTGTAGAACTGATCCTAATCTACTGGTTTAATGTATTGGTATTCGTCCCTCTAGTGGCTACTTTCCACCACTATCTCTATTAATGTTTTTCTTCCCTGTATTTCCAAGGCTAAGATGGTAGTACTTTTACTGAATTCTTTATGAATTAAGTTGCAAGCTATTCTGTAAGTACATTTGGCCAGTCATTTTACATGCTCCTGGTGTACATCTTTACCCTACAAGGATAATTCAATTTAACCATTCTCCACCTCCTCTAATGACTCTATCAAGCAGGGGTGGGCTGGCAGCTTTTGGCCTGGGGGAAGGGGCAAAAACAAATTAGTGGCCAATTTCATCAGCTCGTCTGTTATCATCAAAGACAGACTCAAATAGACAGGCAGGCGACATATACTGACAGATAAGTTACAGAGATTGATAGACAGAGAGAACAAGTAGATAGAAAGTGCTACACACTAGGGCCTAGGCTTCCAATGTGTTTTTTTGTATTACAGTACCTTAATTCTGTGCCATTATAGAAAGTTGGTGATGAATTATGGGGTTTGTAGTTCTGCAGCAGCATGGGGGATGCAGTTGGACACCTAGGCACTAGGGCATTTAGAAGTGAAAAGTGGTACAACCAGTAAACTAGGATAGAGCATAGCTGGTGGCAGGGGAAATTTGCCCCTCTGCCACCTTGCTAGTCCTTCCCTGCTAGCAAGAGAAATGCACTCTGGTTTGATGTCCAATTCACTTTATAAATAACTTTGAAAGTATACCTGGCAGAAACTTGAGCTAGAAAAACACATTTCAGGTCCATAACCTTTGCTCCTCATATAGAACTATCCTATCTTGGATTTAGGATTTTTTAAATTGTCTAGGAAGTTTAAACAACAATTTATATAAATTATACTCCGGAAATAAAAGACATATGTTGGAGTAGATAACAGCTGTGGGGCAAACAAATATCCCCTGGTATCAGGAAATCGGGAGGGAAATAAAAAAAACCTTGTATAAAAGGAAGCTACTGTTACCTGACTCAAGTTAACCCCTCTGAACCCAAATAGTTAAAGGGGAATGTCAACTAAAAAAGGAGAAAGTAGGTCCCAAAAGAAAAGAGAAAATCCCAGAGAAGAAAAGGGAAAAAGACAAAGAAAAGAAGCTTGCTTCAATATTCTACCCAATGACATCTAAAACCACAACCCTAGAAACATCACACGATCTAATAGACACATAGCTAACACTTAAAATGTTTTACTGACCTATCTAGAAGCACTAGACTCTTTAGGAGAACATTTTCTGAGGCCACAAAAATACTAAGGGAAAAAATATCAACTATAGATGGGGGTTTCCTGCAAAGTTAATGGTCACTTATGGAAATTCCTATCTTGCTTTTGAAACAGTGGAGAAAGCTCTGAAATGGGGTTGCAGGTACTCTAAGGCGGGATGGGGATGGGAGGAAAGGAAAAAAGGGGGACCAGTTGCCAACTAACTGGTAATATTGGTGGGATATGACAGAATATTCGGAGAAGATGGGAGAGAGGGAAGTTCAAGTCAATAAATGGAGTACTCCCAGCCAGGATCCAATGTAAAACCTAATGGCTTATATACTATAATTATCCATGTAAACCGCACCTAATTGAGTGAATAAAGCCAGCACAGTAGAGCCAGTCATGCTCTCAATGTAAAACCTGACGGCTCTTATAATTTAATTATTATGATTTTGTTAAATATACTAGTTCATATTATTTAATATAATTGTTATAGTATAGATACCACAGAAAGGAAGAAAAGGGAAAGAAGGGGGGGAAATAAATAAATAAAATGGGAATTAAGAAGGCGTAAGCACACTTAAATTTATGAATAATTTAAAAAGGGAAGAAAAAAAAGACATTACGTTTGTTATCTTTCTTCCTTGATATTAGGATAGGAACACTAAAAGTATAAAATAAGGAAATACTTTTCACAATTTCACAATTTAAATATACGACAAATAAATAGATTATCCTGATAACATAAGGGCTATATTATTTTCACAAAAGATATAGAGGAATAAGAACATGCTGGGAGACTGGCCTTTATAAAAGAAATGGTTTATGTTTGGGTGACTGGGACGACTAGTAGAGGGAGAGGCATGGGAGTCGTAAAGAGGAGGGAGAGGCGGAGGGGAGGGGAGGTTAGGGGAGGGGGAAAGGGGTAAGGAAAGGGAAATATTCATAGCCAAGCATTAAACTAAATTACCTAAATACTGCAATACTTGGAAAGCTTATGTTTAAATTAACCCTGTCTTCTTTTCCGTTTCCTTTGTCTGCCATGTTTTTTGGGTTTTTTCTCTTCTCTTCTCTCTCCTTTCCTTTTCCTCTCTCTCTCTGTTCCCTCATCTTTTTAATAAATCTAACCGGTAGGTTTCACCAACAGGTTGCCGTCCGCCCTCTAGCTGGCTCTTAAGAAGAGCCAAAATTTGTGTCTTCCATATGGAGGGGGGTTAGACACACAAAAAAGACATATGCCAGGCACAATGATGGGTTGTGTATGTCATATCAAAAATGTTTAATGGTGTTTATGTCTTGTATTCATTTTGTTTGTTATGTTCCTTGAGCTGTTGCTGTTTGAACTGTGAGTTGAGGGAGAAAGGAGAAGGGAAGACAATTTCAGAATTCTAACACTAAATGTTCAGGGGTTGATTTCTCCCCTGAAGTGCCAGCTGTTGGTTGGTTGCCTGAGGGAAAATCAAGTGGCAGTTGCATAAATATAAGAAACTCACTGGAAGGAGGATGTCGTGTTATTAAAGAATCCATTCTTTCCGCATGTCATCTTCTCTAATTATAAAACCAAGAAAAGAGGGGCAGCCATACTGATTTCAAGGGATTTGGGATATGTAAAATCTATAAAAATAAAAAATAAATAGATCAAAATGGTAGATATGTTTTTTGATCGGTGAATTCAGGACAGGTCTACTCCCTACTTAATATATACGCCCCAAACAAAAATCCACATATATTTACAAGTAATTTGCTAAGCAAAATTGAAAATTTAGTGCAAGGAACTCTACTGATAGGTGGTGATCTCAATTGTATACTGGATATAGATTTAGATTAAAAAAAAGTGGCAAGGGGAGGAAGAATTGATGGGTCGGTTAGGAGATCTACCTTGCAATTCCAGAACTGTATTTTGAAGAAAACAATACCAGTGGCCTTTCCAGATCAATAATTTGGTGTGCTTTTAAAAGCGTCGCTCGTGGCTATTTGATAAAAATACGCTCAGAAAATAAGAAAAGGCAGGGCCTAACTCTTAATCAATTATATCTCGAACTATAAAAGAGAAATAAGGAAAATAAAACATCCCCTTCACTGAATCATGCTCAGCAGATCGCACATATAACAGAAAATATAAATTCAATATTAACGACCAGAGTCAACTTTGTTCTGTTAAAAGAAGGGAAATAGAGCGGATAAAATGTTATCTAACAGACTAAAGCAAAGGCCAGAGTGGTAAAGATAGTACTGAACGGGCTTAATAATACAAGTCCAAAGGATATTGGAAATGCATTTAAGAAATTCTATTCACAATTATATAATCTCCCAGGGGATTTAGTAAGGAGGGACATAGCCCAATATCTAGAAGGAGTCGCGTTGCCATCCCTTACAACAGAGCAGCTTGCTGAACTAAATGTGCCTTTTGGTAAAGAGGAAATTGTGGATGTAATCAATAACCTAAAGATTAATAAGGCCTCAGCACCGGATGGTTACATAAACATTTTCTACAAAAAGTTTAAATTAGATCTTGCACAACATCTGGTTGACATGTTTAATGAAATTATGGAAAACATAGAAACATAGAATGTTTTGGCAGATAAGAACCATTCGGTCCATCTAGTCTGCCCAATTTTTTTGAGTATTTTATTAGTCGCCCGTTCCCTGTCTTATAGCTAGGATAGCCTTGTGTCTATCCCACGCATGCTTAAACTCCTTGACTGTGTTTACCTCTACCACTTCTGCTGGAAGGCTATTCCATACATCCACTACCCTCTCAGTAAAGTAATACTTCCTGATATTACTTTTAAATTGTTGCCCCTCTTATTTAAGACTATGTCCTCTAGTTGTGGCAGTTTTTCTTCTTTTAAATATACTCTCTTCCTTTACTGTGTTGATTCCCTTTATGTATTTAAATGTTTCTATCATGTCCCCCCTGTTACGTCTTTCCTCCAAGCTATACATGTTAAGATGCTTTAACCTTTTCTGGTAAGTTTTATCCTTCAACCCATGAACCAGTTTAGTAGCCCTTCTCTGAACTCTCTCCAAAGTATCAATATCCTTCTGGAGATACGGTCTCCAGTACTGCGTACAATACTCCAAGTGAGGTCTCACCTGTGCTCTGTACAATGGCATGAGCACTTCCCTCTTCCTACTGCTAATACCTCTCCCTATGCAACCAAGCATTCTGCTAGCATTTCCTGCTGCTCTATTGCATTGCCTACCTACCTTCAAGTCCTCTGAAATTATTACTCCTAAATTCCTTTCCTCAGATGTTGAGGTTTGGACTGTACCAAATAGTCTATATTCTGCTTTTGGGTTTTTACGCCCAAGGTGCATAATCTTGCACTTGTCCACATTAAATGTCAGTTGCCACTGCTCTGACCATTTTTCTGGTTTAGCTAAATCATTTGCCATTTGGCTTTTCCCTCCATGAATATCAACCCTGCTGCAAATCTTTGTATCATCAGCAAAAAGACATACTTTGCCAACAAGACCTTCTGCAATATCGTTAATAAAAATATTAAATAGAATGGGTCCAAGTACAGATCCCTGAGGTACCCCACTAGTAACAAGACCTTGCATCGATTATACCCCATTGACTACAACCCTCTGTTGCCTGTCACTCAGCCATTGTCTAATCCATTCAACAATATTGAAATTCAAACTCAAAGATTTCAGTTTATTGATAAGCCTTCTATGTGCAACAGTGTCAAAAGCCTTACTGAAATCTAGGTAAGCAATGTCTACTGCACCACCCTGATCTATTATTTTAGTCACCCAATCAAAAAAATCAGTAAGATTAGTTTGGCATGATCTCCCTGAAGTAAACCCATGCTGTCTCTGATCTTGAAATCCAAGCGACTTTAGATGTTCAACAATCCTATTCTTTAACAAGGTTTCCATTATTTTCCCCACTACTGAAGTAAGACTTACAGGTCTATAGTTGCCCGCCTCCTCCCTACTACCTTTCTTGTGAATGGGCACAACATTAGCTAATTTCCAATCTTCTGGAACTACTCCCGTTAACAATGATTGGTTAAATAAATCTGTTAACGGTTTTGCTAGTACACCACTAAGTTCTTTTAATAACTTTGGATGTATCCCATTAGGTCCCATCGACTTATTTGTCTTTACTTTAGACAGCTGAAGTAAAACCTCTTCCTCTGTAAACTTACATGCATCAAAAGACTCATTAGTCTTTTTCCCTAAATGAGGTCCCTTACCCTCATTTTCATTTGTAAAAAATGAACAAAAATATTCATTAAGGCAGTCTGCTAAGCCTTTATCCTCTTCTACATAGCATCCTTATTTTGTTTTTAATCTAACTAATCCTTGTTTAACTTTCCTTTTCTCATTTATGAATCTAAAACATGTTTTATCCCCCCTTTTCACTGACTGGGCTATAGTCTCTTCTGTGTGTGCTTTGGAAGCTCTTATAGCTTGCTTTGCCTCTTTCTGCCTACTCTTATAGATCTTTCTATCTTCCTCACTCTGAGTATTTTTGTAATTACTAAATGCTAGCTTTTTATTTTTTACTATTTTAGCCACCTCTGCAGAGTACCACAGTGGTTTCTTCAATTTTTTGCTCTTACTGACAAGCCTTATGCAATTTTCTGTTGCCTTCAGTAGTGCAACTTTTAGATAATCCCATTTCTCCTGGACTCCATTTAAATTGCTCCAGTCTGATAATGACTCCTTTACACCTAATCTAATTTTAGAAAAGTCTGTTTTTCTAAAATCTAAAACTTTTGTTTTTGTGTGGTGTGACTGCGTCACTGTTCTTATATTAAACCACACTGTCTGGTGATCACTAGATCCTAAACTTTCACCTACAGTAATATCTGATAACAAATCTCCATTTGTGAACACTAAATCTAGTATGGCCTGCCTTCGAGTTGGTTCCTCCACTACTTGTTTTAGAGATAATCCCAGTAGGAAGTTTAGGATATGCGTACTCCTGGCGCAAGTAGCTATTTTTTATTTACAGTTCACATCAGGAAGATTAAAGTGACCCATGATGATCACTTCTCCCTTCATTGTCATTTTAGCTATTTCCTCAACTAGTAGATTATCTAACTCCTCTATTTGTCCAGGGGGCCTATAAATCACACCTACCCGAGTTACCATATGATTACCAAATTCTAATGTAACCCAAACTGACTCTATGTTAGCCTCACTAGCTTGTATTACGTTACATTTTAAGCTATCCCTCAAATACAGGGCCACCCCTGCCCCTTTTTTACCTTCTCTGTTTTGGGGGGCAATTGGATTGATGTTTTAGCGTCATTTTGCCCCCCTCTTTTAGTTTAAAAGGGTTCAGTACCTCAGGAACTCCTGCAGGCTACAATCTCCCCTCTTTTAAAGACAACCAAAGATGACACGAATCCTGCAAATTATAGACCAATATCACTAATCAATTCGGATATAAAAATCTATTCAGCTATACTAGCTATTAGGCTGAAAGGGGTGATGCCTTCTTTAATTCATCAGGATCAAGAAGGATTCGTGCAGGGACGGACAGCAAGTAGCTGTACGAGACAGATAATTGACTTGATAGGATATGCAGGAATTACGAGGACACCCCAGCTGGTCCTGTCACTTGATGCCGAAAAGGCCTTTGACAGGGTCAACTGGGGATTCACAGACTGCACCCTAGACAAGTATAGATTTATTGGTCCGATAAAATCGGCAATAATGGCGTTATATTCTGGCCCGATGGCCAAGACGGAGGGTCCTTGCATTTCTGCGGATTGGTTTCCGATAAAAAAATGGCACCAGGCAGGGTTGCCCCTTTCACCTATGTTGTACATTTTCAAATTGGAACATTTAGCAGAAAGGATAAGAAAATTGTTCATATTAGGGGCATAAACACATGGCCAGTTTAACTACAAGATATCATTGTATGCAGATGACATTGGCACTTACAGACTCGATGGAAGCCCTTATATGGGAAATAAAAGAATATGCTAAAGTCTCTAACTACAAACTAAATATGAGTAAATCTCAAATTATGCCAAGATAAATGATCTATCCCTTGATTATCCCTTTGCCTGGTCCTCAGAGCGCTTTGAATATTTGGGCATACATATTCCACCAGTAATAGGGGAAAATCTAGACATATTATATAAACACTATGCCGGGAAATTATTAAACGATTGGAAAAATATTGGTATTTCTTGGCTTTGCAGAGTAAATATTATAAAAACCTACCTGTTGCCTAAATGGTCATATAACCTAAGAATGATTCCCCTTTCAATTCCAAATTTGCGATTAAGGCAAACTCAGAAATTATTTATGAATTCAATTTGGGATAATAAAAGGCCAATAATATCTATGGCCGATATTATGAAACACTCTAAAAAGGGAAGTTTGGTAGTTCCAAATGTGATTAAATACTATGAAGCTAGTCGGATTTACCATCTGCAGAGATGGCAGGACCCTATAGCTAGGAGGGACTCATGGTACAACATAGAGTCTTCTCTGACAGTACTTGCGGATCCGTCCATTGTTTTATGAATGAAGTCAAGAGCAGGCGAGGAGTTATTAACTAGGATAGAATGTCATCATATAAGAGAACTAATAAGTGACTCGTTTTGGTTCAGAAAAATAAATTTCCTGATGGAGACAATATCCCTACATACCCAGCTAAGAACGATTGAGTTCAATATAGAACATTTAGATCTGGGGAATTGGATAAAATTAAACCCTATTATAATTTTGGACTTATTGGAAGGGAAAAAAATTAAACCTTCCCCTCAAATACAAAAGGAATTAAACCTTCCCGACAAAGAGATCTTTAACCATCTACGCTCAAAGCATTATGTAACTGATAAAAATGGAAATCTCCCTTGATGGATAAAAATGGAAATCTACCTGATAAAGAACTTATAAATCTTCTTGAGCCCCCCCCCCCCCCCCCTCTCCCAAAAGTATAAAACAACTGCCAAGTGCTATGAAGTTTTAGCTCTTAGGGAGAAAGAGGGGAAACCTAAAGCTTGGCATATTGGCAGAGGGAAATAGGTCACGGGGTGCGAGTGGAGCAGTGGTATGACTCCTTGATAGATTAAGAAATCAATTCACTGCCTACATAATAGAACTACACTATAAAATTCTCGATCAGTGACACTTGGTTCCAAAGATCCTAAACAGAATGGACCCAACCTCCACAACCCTGTGCTGGAGGTGCAATTTGGAAGAGGGTAGTTCAAGGCATGTTGGCATTGTCAAATTCTTAGACCTTTATGGGAGAATGTTTTGGATGTGTTATCGGTAGTTTTGGAGCAACCATTAGTAGATGACCTCTCTGTTGCTCTTTTGCATTTTAACCTAACAAAATTCCCATTTAAGGAAAGATATATTATTATACAAATACTGATGGTCACAAAGACTGCAATATCGAGAAATTGGCAACAGATGGTGTCTCCCACCTGGAGCCATATCCAGATCCAAGTAATCTACCAATATAATATTGAGAAGGGTATCTCCTACCAAATGGATAACAAAACTGAGTTTGGGTCTAATTGGTTTCCCTGGACCAGGTGGTTGACATTGAAAAGTAACAATAATGAAGGGATATAGAGGTCGACTTAAGGCCCTTAACCCTTTAAGGACCAGGGATTTTCCTGGGCCAAGGACCAGAGCGTTTTTCAATTTTTAATACGCGGTTTTTGAAACATAATTTTCCTCTCTCTCATTTAACGTACCCATACAAGTTATATGTTGTTTTTTAAAGGACAGTTAGAGCTTTCTTTTGATACCCTATACATAAAAATGATTTACATTTTAGTATTAAAAAATACATATAAAAGAGGAAATTTTTGAGGAAAAAAAAGTTTTCCCCCATTATTTTCCCAATAATAAGCTACATAACTAGTGCAACACAAACCCACTTATCCCCCCTAATTAACTAACTAATAAAAAAAAAATATATTGGTTCCCAAACCCCCCATAACAAAAAAGACAGAAAAAAACTCTGAAGAGTGCGATGTCAGATCAGTAAAAATCATGCAACAGGCATGGAGGGGTTACATTTTATTAAATAAATATATTAAAATTACCTTTATTTATTTAAAAAAACGTTAAAAATTGTAAAAATAAAAAAAATCTGTTAAAAAAAAAACTAAATGAGTGCCATAAAGTGGAAGGAAACACTGTGAACACACTGACTTTGCATCTAATTTGCATGTTATCGCGGTGATCACATGCCCGGAAATGCACCAATCGGGTCCAGGAGCTTTGCCTCGGGTGCGAGGCTTAGTCCTGGACCCGTTGCAGACTAGCGGGCGGTGCCCACGGAGCGCACTGCCGGCTAGACTGCATGACGAGTTAACTCGTCATAAGGTCGCTAATGGTGCGGGTCTTATGACGAGTTAACTCGTCATAAGGTCGGGAAGGGGTTAAGGGGAGATACATCGATGGATTAAGACGATGGGAGTGCCCCCGCACTAGAAATTGTAGTCAATTCCTTCTCAATTACTTCTCCCCCTCCAAAGCCAACTCAAGATGGGACTAAACACTTCCACCCGGTCAACAGCTCAACGTGGTACGGTTATTCTCGTTTGCTTGTCTGTCTAGTTTTCGTTTCTTGTGTAATTGTCTTGTGTTAATTGAAACGCTTGTATATAAAAAAAGAAATATGTTTACTAATGCCAATTTTATCCACAATATCCTATACGTACCTCATGTTAATATGTTATGTTTTCGTACTGTTATGGTATTTTAAAAAACTATATGAAAATAATAAATATATTTAAAATAAATCTTGATTACTACCTCCTCCTTTTTAGTATCTGTTTATATATGAATGAGTATTCTCAGTTACTACCTTCTCCTGTCCAGTATCTGTCTACAGATGCTCAATTACTGGCTCTTCCTTTTTAGTATCTTAACTATAAAATCCTTGTGTCTGTTTGTTTGTCTGAAGCAGGAAACACTCTTGAACGCTGAACTCTGGAATCATGAAACTTGCACAGCTTATTCATTCTGAACTGTAGGAACACAGCTTCTGCCGGGGCGGGGGGAGGGGGGGGGGGGGGCACAGATAACTGTGTGGGGGGCACATTGGCTAAGTCTGGGTGCAGATGGCAATGTAAGGGGATGTATTGCTAAGTCTGTGTGGAGGATGCATTGGCTAAGTCTGAGGGGCAAATGGCTGTGTGAGGGATGCTTTTGGAAAGTCTTCTTGGATCAAATGAGTATGCTCAGTTACTACCTCCTCATGTCCAGCAAAGAGTATGCTGAATTATTAGATTCTCCTGTCCACTATCTGTCTATAAAGGAATGAGTATTCTCCGTGACGACCTTCTCCTTTTTAGTATCTGTCTATATATGAATGAGTATGCTCAGTTACTACCTTCTCCTTTTTAGTATCTGTCTATATATGAATGAGTATGCTCAGTTACTACCTTCTCATTTTTAGTATCTGTCTATATATGAATGTGTATGCCCAGTCACTTCCTCCTCCTGGCAAAGCAGGATTTCTCTGGTCTCCACTGGAATATTTCTTATAACACAATATTTCCCCTGGTCTTGCATCCCTGGTGTCTAAGCCAGGACACTATAAACATATAGCACCCTGGTATCTTGTGTCTGGTGTCTAAATAGGAACACATTACCTTCAATAGTTTTTGTGCATTTAGAAAACTATATGTGACAAGGTAGAAGCATTCCTTCCTGGCAGTCTACAAATAGCCAGTGATGATAGCATACCTCCCAACATTTTAAGTGGCCAAAAATGGACATTTATATTTTGTGGGAGTGGCTGTGGGTGGGGCATTGTCAGAACATTTACAGTAACTTTATGGCCACTATTTATGTAATTTGGAAAGTAGTTTTGAGCATTTTACTTGCACTAATTAATATAATAACACATTAAATGCAATTTAAACACATTGTATTGTGAGTTTGTATTGCTCTGGAGTTCTGTGATACACTCATACAAACTAAGAATTCTGAGCTCACAGGGAAGAGTAACACCAGTGGTGTCATGGTTATTCTGAGTTTGTGGTTGTTTTCTCTTCAGCCTTTAATGGTCGCTATTGTAGTGTAATCATTCTTCTCCTGTTGCCAGCTGCCTCGTTATCCTCCGCCCTTCCCTATTTAAACCTGCATCTTATGGCAATCAGTGCCTTTGCATTGCTTTGGTTGCTGCCTGTGATAGTGCCTTGTGCCTTTTGCTTGCATTCCTGAATTCATTTGTTGATATTTTGTTGCCGAATCCAGCTAAGTTCTGACCATGTCTGTTTTCTGCCTGTCCTGACCTGTTTGCCTGCCTTCACTACGTTCTGATTGCTACCAGCCTCGATCCTTGCCTGGTTGACGATTCTCTTGCCTGATCCCTTGGTACCTCCGCCTTGATCCTGTACACCTTTTCCAGTTTCCTGTTTCTTGGTTTTAGCTTCGGTATCCCTGTATTGACAGAGTGCAAAAGTCCTGGGGAAAAGAAGCCTGCGGCTCAACCATAGGGTGGATTTCCTTCAGGCAGAATAATTTTGTTCTTTTACCTGGGTCTGTTGCAATAACCTTCACTTCCTGCCCTGCAACGAGGCTCCTACCTGGTCTGTTATCCCAGGTTGTGACAAGAGGAGTAAAAAGGGAAAGAGGATTTAGGTGCAACATAGGCACTATCACTCCTAAATGGGAACACTTGGGAGGTGTGATAGAGATTTCTGAATGAGGTCTCTTACCTTCTATTGACATGCACAGAGTCAGTGGAGCTTGGTAGATGGCTAAGATTAAAGCACCAACTTTGTTGTGTTAACAACTTATTGATAATTTGACTTGACAATTGTACCAGCTGATATATTGCTACGTAGCAATAGAGACACATCTAAAGCAGATGTAAATTTAAAGCAGACGTTTAATGTATTATACATGAAATAAGTGTATGAACAGAATCTAATAGGGGTAGTAGAGTATGTAAGGGAATGCGTATTGGAGAGGACTTTACTATACATTATAGGGAAGTACCAGACATGTGTAGAGGAGATTCTAGGAGATTTATATTTAGCAATATTATTTTTAGGTTCCAGTAGAATGTATTTGAAAACGACCGTATTTGCAAATATAAGACGACCCTGATTATAAGATGACCCCCCAAACTTTGGATATTCCTTTAGGAAAAAAACTAAAAGCCTGAATATAAGACTACCCTATAGGAAAAAAGTTCAACTTGTATATATTCACATGTAAATTGCTTTTTAATATTTAATAAAAATTATGATATAAAAAATGCTTTTCTTGTTTTTATTTCCTTTTATGTGCCAATGCTGCCTCTCTCTTTCCCCTCCCCCAGCTTTGTCTCTCCCCCCAGCGTTGTCTCTCCCCCCCCCCAAACTTTTGTCTCTCTCTCCCCCCAAACGTTTGTCTCTCCCCTCCCCTCACCTTGTGTGTCTCTTTCCCTCCCTCCCCCCTCCTCACCTTGTCTCTCCCTGGTGGCTAGTGGGGGCAGCTGGGGGATGTCTGCACGTATGCTGCCCGACACTTCCGTCCATTATGACGGACAGATCAAATATCCCTGGTGGCCAGTGGAGGCAGCCGATCCGCGCAGACATCCTCCGCTGCTGCCTGGCACTTCCGCCGGGACTTTTATGATGAAGCCGGAAGGATCATAGAAGTCCCGGCGGTCATGCCAGGCGGCAGCGGAGGATGTCTGCGCACATTGCTCAGACATCCACCGGCTGTTAGCGAGGGGGATCCAGGTCCCCTGCAGCTCTACGGGGGACCTGGATCCCAGTCTTATAGTCTGACATCGATTTGAGGTCAGATTATAAGACGACCTCGAATATAAGATGAGGGGTCTTTTTCAGAGCATTTGCTCTGAAAAAAACCTTGTCTTATATTTGAGCAAATACGGTACATCAGTTAATCATTTTAGCAAACAATAAAGGTACAAAACACTTTAAGAGTTTACAAAAAAAACTAAAACTGTCTGTGCTTCTCACCCTAATAAAGTTGTCAATAATTATATAAACAAAGTATAACTGAGAGGTAAAATATAAGCAAATCAATTATAATTGTAAAGGAAACGGTGCATACAGTGCACTCAAATATCTGTTATGTTAAATGTGAAAGTAAAGTATATATATTTCACACACATTCATAAAGAATCACTAATCATTTTGCATTTTGTTCCCCAATAGATTCAGAAGACTTCTCAAGTGACCATAAGCTTCCCAAGTCTGTCAGCCAGAGCAAGAAGCGCAAGAAGAGGAGACATAGGTACTGAGATGCCGAATGCCTAGGAGTGCTACCTGTTATAGATAGGCTATAGAGAGTTGTGTGTTAGGATGCACTTTCAAAACAGACATTAAAATTTGTGGTTTCAAAATTCTGTCTTTGGTACTTGCCACCATTTTTACGGTATTTATCACTAAAGCGCACTTTTTAAAATTGTGCTGACAGTGGGAAAGTGCTTTTCTCTGCTTCGTATAGCACTATCAAGGGAAAGACATGGTGTTTAGAATCTTGGGTCAGATAAAGGAAGATCTGACCCATCTCACCCAAGAATCTAAACAACATGTCTGTCCCATGATAGAGCTTTACAGAGCAAGGTAGGCTCAGTAAAGTGCTTTATTGCCATTCTTTCATTAAAGCATTTCTATTTAAAATATCTACACTTTATACAACCGTTAAGATGTGGAATTCAATGTCAAATTAGATTATTTGGGCTTATTCACGTCGTAGCTTTAAAGGATTTGGATTCCAAAATCTAACATGGGGTTAGTGGTTACATTAAAAATCAGTCATTTTGAATCAAGGAAAATCCATCTACATTTTAAAAGAGTAGATAAAATACAAAAAAAACCACAAAGTAGTGATCTGGTTAGTGCGCTATGGAAACCACCACCTAATATGAATTGAAAATATACAAATAATAATTGCCAAGAATATCAATTGATTCCCAATGTTAAGGGTATCTCAAAACAGACGTATATGAGAAAACATAGAAAGCATACATAGTATAATACAATTTGAATGATGTAGAAGTATTTGTAATTCCTCTCACAGACACTTCAGATTTTCCAAAGTTCTTTACAAGATGTTCACTTGAAATTCCTGGTAGGCGCCTCCTCTCCCTTTCGCCCTCCAATGCTCTTGTGTATTTCCTTTACTTACATGCATTGGAGGAGAGGAGTTTTTGAACTTTTGAAAATCTGAAGTGTCTGTGAGAGGAATTAGAAATACTTCTACATCATTCAAATTGTATTATACTTTCCCGGCCATGGCCATGGCAGCACTACTCTGGGTTAGCTCCTCCCCTCACTCCCATTGGACAGGACAACATTTTTAGCCTATAAGAGGCCACATGACCATAATACCCCAGTTCTTTTCCTGTCCACACTCCCTTGGTTTTTCTCTGTGTGATATTTCATTATCCAAGATTTTTCTTTTTTGACATACCTGGGACTTGTTAGTTCCTTTTCCTGGGATGAGTTCAGCCTCTCTTCTCCCAGAAGCTGCAGTACACGGCGCCTCACCAAGGGCGACCCCCTGCAGAAACCCCCTTAGTGACCGGGGGTGCATGCTGCAGTGACCCTGGGGTAGCAGCTGGGAACCTTGCAAAGTTGGATAAATCCTTGTTGGTGCCGTATTTCTGCTGATGGGAACAGGTTCCAGGCTTCCTGACAGCTGAGGGGCTCTTACAGAGCTGGACAGAGGTGTATTGCATTTTTTGGCGCCTAAACAGTGAGTACTTCCGGGTCAGGCAGCCTTTGCCAGGATGTGACCTTTGTTTTGGACTGATTGGGAAATCCTTTTTTTTTTTTTTTTTTTCCCCTATTTAAATGTCTTTTTTTTTTTTCTTTCTTTCTCTCCCTCCTATTGAGTCTGGAGGCAATCTGAAGTTGCTTATCCTGCAAGTTATACAGTGCTCTGGTCTCTGCAGATCTTGTGGTTCTATCTTTTTGTGCAATAGGTAGGTTCAGAATTTTTGGGGAAATCCTTATGTTTCATTTACATCTTCTTTTTTTTTGTTTTGTTTTATCTGGATATTAGTTCCTAACAGGCGACCTTTTTCCAGCTGCTCAGGTTTTATATCATCATGGCCTCACCAGCCAAGAAAAGAAATAGGTCACAATCTAGAGGTACAAGGTATGTCAAACTATTTTATTTTTTTTCTCCCTCTCAATGGATATATATATATATTACCTCAATTGGAATCAAAAGAGTGCCTTCTGTCATTATATTATTATGTCAGTTCCCTCAGGTCTCCGAGGAGATCCCCGGTTTCACCTGCGGATAGGAGACCAAGACTGAATAAGTGCAATGCATGTGACGAAGTGGCGGCAGAGGGGAAAAGGCTTTGCATAACCTGCATGACACTGGTAGCTGGCCCGCCAGTAGCTCATCCTGCAGTGGCTAACCCAGCTGATGTGATTTCCATCATCAAACAGGCAGTGGCTGAAGGTATTAAGGAAGCCACTCAGTCTACCAGGCGTTCTAGGCCTAGGAGGAGAGAGGTCTCTGACAGCGAGAGCTCTATGGTGGACTCCTACGAGAAGAGTCAATTTCCTGCCGAATACCCAGAGTCATCAGAGGATGATGAGTTCCCATATTCAGGGGGGTTTGATGAGAGGAAAACCGAAGCTCTCATTGAGGCAGTCAGAAAGACTCTAAGTTTGGAAGAATCCTCTGTTGAAATACCCTCTAGTAGCAAGCACTTTGCTAGTCTCGAAAAGAAAGAAACTGCTTTTCCCCTCCATGAGACCATAAAGACCCTTATTCATGATGAATGGGGTAAGTCTGGAAAACGGGTCAGTTTTCAGGGTAAGTGGTCCAAGCTATACCCATTCAAGAAAGATGACTCTGCCTCTTGGATCTCAGCTCCCAAGGTGGACGCAGCAGTAGTCAGACTGGCCAAGAAGACCACCTTGCCTCTGGACGACTCTGGCTCTTTGAGAGAACCTATGGAGAAGAGGATTGATATTAATCTTTGCAAGGCATACGTGGCAGCAGGAGCCAGTCTGCACCCAGCAGCCGCCTTAACTTCTGTCTCCAGGGCCCTTAAACAATGGTCGGAGGATCTACAAGCTGACATAAAGGATGGAGTGAGTAGATTACGTCTCAGCAGAGCTGTGGAAGACATTAGTCTTGCTGCCGATTTTTGCTCCGATGCCTCTGTGGACCTTGTTCGCTCTATAGCTAGGTCCATGGCCCTGAATATTGCTGGCCGTAGAGCACTTTGGCTCAAGGCATGGGATGCAGATACCGCTTCCAAGAATAGTCTCTGCTCACTACCTTTTCAGGGAGACATGCTTTTTGGACGTCAGCTGGATGAGTGCATCAAGAGAGCCGCAGAAGGCAGTAAAGCCTTATTGCCATGCAACAGGAACACCAGGAGATCCTTTAATGTTGACAGGAGGTCTTTCCGAGACTCGAGGCAATACAGACCGGGAAGACAGTCCTTTCGGAGCCAGCCATGGAAGGTCGGTCAATCCTCCCATAGAGGTGGCAGGGGCAGAGGGGCGTCTGCCCACCAGAATAAAAGATTCTGACTGCTTCCAGGCTCAGTCTCCAAGAATAGGTGCAAGACTGCTTCATTTTTCGGAGACTTGGAGCCTCTCCATCAAGGATCGGTGGGTCCACAACGTGGTCTCCCAAGGTTATCGTCTAGAATTTGTGGGGACCCCTCCTTTTGGAAAATTCTTCAGGTCCTCATTTCCAGAAAATTTAAGAAAAAGAAAGGCACTTCTGGAATTCGTAGATTCTCTGTCCCAACAATTGGTGATCTGCCAGGTTCCCAGAGAAGAACAATTTCAGGGATTCTACTCCAGGCTTTTTCTTGCTCCAAAAGGCGAGGATGCATGGAGGCCAATCCTGGATTTGTCCATTCTCAATACCTTTCTGTGTGCCAGACGATTCAGGATGGAATCCTTAGCCTCCATTGTCCAGGCAGTATCTCCCGGCGATTGGCTAATTTCCATCGATCTCAAGGATGCTTATTTCCACATCCCAATCGCCAAAGTACATCAGAGGTTCCTGAGGTTCTGCCTGCACAACAAACACTGGCAGTTCAGGGCTCTTCCATTTGGCCTCAGCTCCGCACCCAGGGTGTTCTCCAAAGTCCTGATGTCCCTGATTGCAGAAATCAGGAAGAAGGGCGTCTTCATTTTCCACTACTTGGACGACATCTTGATACTGGCAAAGACTTACCCATGTTTGATTGCCCATCGAAACATCGCCAGATCAATGTTGGAGGAACATGGTTGGGTTCTGAATTTCCAGAAGAGTCAACTCCAACCCAGTCAACAGATAATTTATCTGGGAGCCTGGTTCGATACAAGTCTGGGGGTTGTCCGTCTATCAGAGGACAGAATATACCGACTGAGAGAGAAGTTGAAAAAAATTCTTCATCTTCGCAAGATCAAGGCGAGAGCTTACATGAGCATCCTGGCTTCCCTTTCATCTACCATAGGCCTTACCCGATGGGCTCAATGGCATATCCGAATCCCTCAGAGATCCTTCCTGACCCAGTTCAGGCATCGGGATTTGAGCCAGCCCATTCTTCTTACATCCAAAGTCAAGGAAGCTCTCAGATGGTGGCTCTCAAAGGCAAACCTGACCAAAGGTTTTCCCCTGGGAGAGATACCTTGGTTGGTGGTCACCACGGATGCATGCCAAACAGGATGGGGCGCACATATGAACCAGATATCCCTTCAGGGGGAATGGCCGGTGTCCCTTCGAGGAGAGTCTTCCAACTACTTGGAACTGAGGGCAGTTTTCGAGGCCTTGCGTCACCTAAAGTCAAGAATCCGACACCATTGGGTGAAGCTACAAGTGGACAACACTGCAGTTGTGGCATACGTAAACCACCAAGGAGGTACTCGCAGCCCAAGGATGATGAGTATCATGTTTCCTCTCATGAAATGGGCTCAAAAACACCTTCTGGGGATATGTGCAATTTATCTTCCAGGTTCAATGAACATCAAGGCGGATTTCCTGAGCAGACACAAGATCTTTCCGGGAGAATGGTGTTTAGCGGAATGGGCCTTCCAGAGGTTGGTTCACAGATGGGGTCTTCCGGAGATCGACATGATGGCAAACTTCCAGAACAGACAGGTTCAGAGGTTCTTCTCCAGGGAGCATCATCATCTAGCAGAAGGTTGGGATGCCCTCAGCTGTTCCTGGAACTTCCGGATGGGGTATGTGTTTCCCCCAATTCCCCTTATCTTCACCCTCCTGCAGAGAATTCAGAGAGAACGTGTGGTGGTGATTGCAGTGCTCCCGTATTGGCCACGGAGACCCTGGTTCCCATTGTTGTTGAGCCTTTCCATGGAGGACCCTCTTCATCTTCCTGTAAGAGAAGACTTGCTGTCGCAGGGTCCTCTGTTCCATCCTGCTCCTCAATCCCTTCAGCTGATGGCATGGAGACTGAAAGGAGGCGATTACAAGACAAAGGGTTCTCAGATGTGGTGATTTCTACTATGCTTCAGGCAAGGAAAAGGAATACTTCGGCTGCCTATTACCGTATTTGGGACGTCTTCTCGGACTGGGCGTCTAACAAAGGGGTTTCACCGGGGTCCTTCACTGCTGTAGATCTCCTGGGTTTTCTGCAAGACGGCCTAGGCAAGGGTCTCAGCCTGAATACTCTGAAAGTTCACATTTCAGCCCTTTCAGCTTTATCTGGTGTGAGATGGGCTTTAGACTCCGATGTATCTCGTTTTATGAAGGCTGTCATGCGGATCAGACCTCCTATCAAATCCTTTTCTCCTCCTTGGGATTTGCCACTTGTCCTGTCAGCATTACAGGGTTCCCCATTTGAACCCATTACTGAGATTCCAGTTATGCTCCTTACGCTTAAAACTTCTCTTCTGGTCGCCTTGACTTCAGGTAGAAGAGTCTCTGAATTGGCAGCTCTCTCATCAGACGAACCTTTCATCTCTTTCCAACAGGATAAGGTGGTTCTGAGAACAGTCCCGGAGTTCAGGCCTAAAGTAGTTTCACCATTTCATATGAACCAAGAGATTATTTTGCCTGCTTTTTTCCCATCTCCTTCTTCTGAGGAGGAAAGATTGTCTCACACCTTGGATGTGGTTCGCTGTTTGTCGGTTTACCTCAACAGGACGGGCAGCTGGAGGAGATCACCTAGGCTTTTTATCGTCCCTCAAGGGCATAATAAGGGCCTACAAGCATCTCCTAAGACCATCTCTAGGTGGCTGGTCTCGGCCATTACTAAGGCTTATGAGTCTAAACAGGTTCCAGTTCCTCTTGGCCTACGAGCCCATTCAACCCGGGCTCTGTCTACTTCCTGGGCAGCTGTTGCTCATGTGTCTTCTGATCAGATTTGCAGAGCAGCGACATGGTCATCTCAGAATACCTTTATCCGGCATTATCTACTGGACGTGAGATCCTCTAGAGAGGCACAATTTGGTTCTGCCGTCTTATCAGCTTCTTGACCTTATATGGTCGTTTAATAAATTTCAGCATCATAGTGTGTTCTGTATCCTTTTTTTTTCCCCCCCAGAGTTTTATTGCTTGGGCATTGCCCTAGAGTAGTGCTGCCATGGCCATGGCCGGGAAAATGGAAAATTGTTTCATACTTACCGATATTTTCCTTTCCCGGTAATGGGCCATGGCAGCACTGGGCACCCTCCCTGGTCGTTGGCTTGTTACGAACTGGGGTATTATGGTCATGTGGCCTCTTATAGGCTAAAAATGTTGTCCTGTCCAATGGGAGTGAGGGGAGGAGCTAACCCAGAGTAGTGCTGCCATGGCCCATTACCGGGAAAGGAAAATATCGGTAAGTATGAAACAATTTTCCATTATGTATGCTGTCTATGTTTTCTCATATACTTGCATTTTGAGATACCCTTCACATTGTGAATCAATTGATATGCTAGGCAATTATTATTTGCATATTTTCAATTCATATTAGGTGTTGGTTTCCATAGCGCACTAACCAGATCACTACTTTGTGGGGTTTTTTGTATTTTGTCTGTTCTGTCCACGTGTGGGTGCAGGGAACTACACAGGTTGGGTGCAGCTGGAAAGGGTAAAAGCGCAAGGAAATACCCCATTTTAAAAGAGTATATATTTTGTTCTCCTCTGGCTACTTGAAGAATTTAAAATTGATTTTCTTATGTCTCTTTGGTTTTATTACCTAGATACAAGGCTACTGTTTGAAACATAAATTCTGTATTTTAATAAGGCACCTAGCATTGATAAAAGCCTGGGTCTTTCCTGGGTAATGATGTAAACTGATTTAAAGTTTTCCTCAGTTTTAATGTGGAAGAACAATGTGGCAGGTCTGGTAGCGAAACACTTTGCCTGTAGCCTGATAGACACAACCATGCGAGTGAAGGTCGCTTAAGGTCAAATAACCTTCACCCAAGTAAGAGGTGTAGGTGTAGGTTAGTATGCTACAGTTAGATTCTGGATCCAATTTTTTTATTCAAAAATACTTGCGTGACAGGAAATCTAGCAGTTGTTATAAAAGGACAATGAAAATCGTAATGGTGTTAGATATTTGGAACTGAAATGAGAATGAGGGAGGAGATGGGCACCAGAAAAATTAAGGTATTTTCTTCCTCAGGACGATATTCACTTCTTACCAACTGGAGGAGTTGGAAAAAGCCTTTAATGAGGCCCATTATCCAGATGTGTATGCGCGTGAGATGCTAGCTATGAAGACAGAGTTGCCCGAGGACAGGATACAGGTATAAACCACTTAAAACTTACTAAGTGGGTTCCTGCACACAGGGGAGTGGGTTATGTGTGCATGATGTTACAAGAATGTGTTACGACTTACCTAATACTGTGTATTTTGTTATATACACAGTCATCCATAACATTATGACCACTGACAGTTGGCAAGCTGGCGGAGGCAGCGTGATTCTTTGGGCAAAATTCTGCTGGGAAACCTTAGGTTCTGCCATTCATTTGAATGTTACTTTGATATGCACTACCTACCTAAGCATTGTTGCAGACCATGGAAACGGCATTTCCTGATGACATTGACCTCTTTAAGCAGGATAATGAGGCCTGCCACAAAGCAAAGGAATGGCTTGAGGAACACGAGTTCAAGGTGGTGAATTAGCCTCCAAGTTCCCCAGATCTCAATCCAATTGAGCATCTGTGGCATGTGCTGGACAAATAAGTCTCATATATGGAGGCCCCACCTCTCAACTTACAGGACTTTAAAGATCAGCTGCGAACGTCTTGGTGACAGATACCACAACACGCCTTTAGAGGTCTAGTGGGGTCCATACCTTGAGGGGTTAGGTTTGTTTTAGGGGCAAAAGAGACCTACAGAATATTAGGCAGGTGATCATAATGTTTTGGCTGATCGGTATATAATCCTGCTATACTATGCTGGCTGGATATAGCAGAGGGGAGCAATGGTAAGAGATGGATATAGCACAGGGAACCTCTATACTCTGAAGGCAAGAGGAGAGCGAGGTCATGTAGGATTCTATATTAGAAGTGGGTTAGAAATGTACCTGCTAATATTCAATCTAACTCATTGAATCTTTCCCCTCACCCCAGTGTGTAATTTTAATCTCCCAGGGTCTCTTCATAGCTGAGTAGTTACCTGCATATTCCTACTGACCCCGTCCTGTTCAGATGCTAATTGAAATCTCTACTTGTCATTCGATGAAATATCAGAGGATCTCGTTAATGTGCTAATGACCTCATCATAATCTGAATTCCGGAGAGACCGGCTTCCCCCCTCCCAGTCGCAAGTAATTAGTTAAATGGGAGGAAGCATTTTGTTGAGGGAATCGCTAGAGATAGAGGAATAAGCAGAGTATTAATTAGCATTGGGTCAATGCAGGGTCCCAGGGCTGAGAGGATTTAATTTCCCGAGGTAATTCATGAGCATCGATTCAACTTGAAATTAAGTGATTTTTCAGTCACATCGCAGTGTGGACAGGAAGCACCAATGCTCCATCCTCTTAGTTCTAGCCAAAACAGAAGAATAGGAAATGGCATTTCTGCTTTAAGATCTGTGGCCTGTTATACCAGTAGCCTATTAAATACTAAATACTTTAAAATTTAAAAAAAAATCATAATTAGCCATGGAAATGTTGTTGTTCTGTTGCAGTGTCACATGGCTCTTTGACTAATCTACATGGTATTCTGCATGCATAATGTATCTGATGAGTGATGGTTTCCCTGTATTAAAGCTCCAGATGTTTTTTTCATTACAGGTTTGGTTCCAGAATCGCCGTGCCAAGTGGAGGAAACGGGAGAAGTGTTGGGGTAGGAGCAGTGTAATGGCAGAATATGGTCTTTATGGGGCAATGGTTCGACATTCCATTCCCCTCCCAGAATCTATACTGAAATCTGCCAAGGATGGTATCATGGAATCTTGCGCCCCTTGGCTGCTGGGTAAGTAATACATTAATTTATCAGGGGTTTATGTATCAAAACCTCCTAAGATTGGGGATGGGGGGGGGGGGGGGGGCTTCTATTAAATAATTTTGTAAAATAAGTTTTTATTTAGCACACCACTTTCTCCACCTAGATCTGCTTCCATCATTTTTTACTGAATAGGTTTTGTCCATCTGATGGGTGAAGCTATTATCTGGTTTGTATGTGTTGATTTCTGTGCAAATCAGGGCGTCTTTCCCTGCTTACATCGGTTCATCTTTTTTTCCTTTTTGTTACTACCAGCTCAATAGTCTTTTTTTAGTGGAATCTAGTTATTATTTTATACTGACAAACCAAAAGGCCATATCTCACATTCTGTTTGGAATCTGATGTTGCCTTGGTCTTTTTAGTTCTAAGAATTTAGATTTCATGCCATCATTTCAAGCTACCTCCATATGAGCTAATGCTGCACAGTCACTTCTAGTAGAAGGACCAAGCTTATACTTGGAAATTAGGGGTGTCAAAGTGGACTGCATTTCACCATATCTGCCCAAGCACGTGACCTTAGGTTTAATTTTCAGTCAGAGCTGCTTTTGACATATTATGTCTGTAGAACATTTTGAGCAGGGAGAAGAGGCACAAACAGAGAAGACTTTGCTGGTAAAGTGAGCAGGCAGAGTAGACACAAAGAACAGACTGTGCTGGCAGGGAGAGGAGACACACACAGAGCAGGCTGTACAGGCAGTGTGAGCAGAGAGAGGAGACACACATATCAGTGCCATCAGACAAATATATTTAATTTTCATGCCTTGCATTCTATCCATGGGACCTTTCTAGTACTATATGAATCTCCAGTCAATCTCTCTTATTATGTTTCCCGCTAATCTGCACTTCTGTAACACTTATTTAGCTAGTCAGCCATTTTCTTTTTAGGTCTCCCTCTTGCTCTGGGTTTCTGATGGTTTTTGATCTTCTGTCTCTCTTTGGTCCCTTTAGAGCCCGCATCTCCTTAATAATTTTCTTTTTTTGCTGTTTTCAGTTCAAGATGGCTTGCCAATGCCCAGACGATTTTCTAAACCTGCATACCAACAATTCTTTGCAGGGATGCACAAGAAGTCACTGGAGGCAGCCGTGGACGGGGTTCAGCAGCCTGAACGGGAGGCCTCAGCACCACCGAGCCAGCCCGAAAACAACGAAAGGCGGGAGGCCGAGGTCTCGGCCCCGATCTCGGAGGAGGAACTGAGAGAAAACAGCATAGCAGCACTGCGTGCGCGGGCACAGGAGCATAGTGCTAAAGTACTGAGGAGCACCAACTGCGAGACAGCACCAAGTAAACACGAGCAGGACGAGGATGAAGAACAGACACAGACGTGTGACTCCTTGGAGCAGGAAGAGACACAGGTCTAAACAAGATGGACTTTTTACTCTCGCTAATTGTTCAGGAACTGTAAACCCCAAACTGAGCAGGAAACATATCAGGTATGGGAATTTATCCATCTTTTGTCGGTCTTGCCAAACAAGACGTAGGTTTTTCAGTATAACATTGGATCAGAACCTGGCCCACTGAGTCACAACCTGGCCCATCTTTAGTCACAATACTCTGAGAACTTGATTTGCCGAGATTTAAGGAAATCGGTTCCCAATACCTTGTTCTCGCCAGCAGAACACCTTACATTACAATGGCGTATATTTACAAGCCAAGTCCACTGTTGTGGCTCTCGTAAAACCCACAGCCTAACCTGGGTAACTAGCCATTTCCTGCTCCTGTAAATATTGTATAGTCAGCACAATCAGTGTTTTATTAGTACTGTGATTGCCGTGTCCCTTTCTGTAAAATAAACATATGTATATATTCAAACGATCAAGCTCTGTATTCTTGATATTAATAAAGTAATAGTGTGATAGAGAATCAGGATCCAAAGATAGTGCATAATAAAAATCCAATTTATTACTTATTATAACAGAATTATTCTGCCTGAAGGAAATCCACCCTATGGTTGAGCCGCAGGTTTCCCCCCCCCCCCCCCCAAGGACTTTTGCACTCTGTCAATTACTAGGATACCGAAGCGTAACCAAACCAACAGGAGACTGAACAGGAGACATAGGATCAAGGCGAAGGTACAGAAGGATCAGGCAGGAGAATAGTCAAACAGGAAAGGATCGAGGCTGGCAGCAAATAATCAAGAGTGAAGGCAGGCAAACAGGGCAGGATAGGCGGCAAACAGACGAGGTCAGGAAACAAAATTACTCAGGAACGCTAGCAAAAGGCACTATCGCAGGCAAAGTTCAATACACATATTAGGGTTTACATAGTGTAGGAAGTGATTGACTGGCCAATAGTAACTTTTGGGAGGAGAAACAGAGGTTTTAATACGGTCCCTTTAACTGCCCGTAAGGGCAGGAAGCGAAACAGCTATCGTGCATGCGCTCCGTCTTGGCTGGATGACAGACGACGGAGACGCGCAGAGAATGCGCGCGTAAAGCAGCCGGTGCATCTGGAACAGCCGGAGACCGCAGCGGTCGGGCCAGGAGGCTGAAGATCAGGGTTCCGGAGTGCCCTGAATAGGTGAGTGGTGTGAGGGTGGGATGTTGTCCTGCATTGCGACGGCAGTGCTGTGACACCAATCAACAAAGTTATGGAGCCAACACTGGGGATTTTAAGAGCCCTAGGATTTGTCAAGATCCAATATTGCTACATCTGAAACTTTACAAATACACTAAATATTGCCTCCACAGGGTAGAGAGCAAAAAATATGATCTATCGGAAGAAAACGTATCCCACTGTATCAAATGACTATCAGCACTGTTCTATTAACTGGAAGGTGGTCATCTGACCAACACAACTATCATAATAGGAATGAGTCAATGATTTGAGGTAGTGACATGTTAACTAGGCACATTATAATGAAAGACTTGTTCCACTACAGAGCAGCAGTTTTAGAAAGCAGCTAAACAGCATAATTTTTCATATGTATTCATCCAAATAAAATTGACCTATGAAAAATAGCTGATTTTTCGAAATTAGAAAAAAGTCAATATGTGTGTGTGTATGTGTATATACAGGGCCTTAGGGGTGTGCGACCTGTGCGAGCGCACAGGGCGCAACACCCCAGGGGGTTCCCTCCCGCCCGAAGAAAAGAAAAAAAAAAGCCGGTAGAGGCACTGGATTGGGGAGATCCCCCCTCACCAGCCCTCTGCTCGGCAAGCTCGTCTGGGTCCGGGGAGGAGCTAACCGGATGACAGGTGTAGCTCCATCTCCACCCTGTGAAGCAGAGAAGCGCCTGCTTCATGGGGAGCGACGGGCAGCAAGAGAAAGTGCATTAAGCATGGGGAGCCAAGCAGCACTTTCTCTTGCTGCCCGTGGCTCCCAGTGAAGCAGACGCTGCTCTGCTTCACAGGGTGGGGGCGGAGCTACACCTCAGTCGGTTAGCTCCGCCCCCTCCCTGTATCCACTTTTGTAGCAAAGGAAGAGGGGGGGGGGGAAAGAGACAGAACAGGGGAAGGGGGGGAGAGAGAGACAGAACGGGGATGGGGAACAGGGTGAGGGGAGAGAGAGACAGAACAGGGGGAAGGGGGAGAGAGAGACAGAACAGGGGGAGGGGGAGAGAGAGACAGAATTAAAAATGGTCTGGATGTTTTTTTTAGAAAAGCAGAACATACAGGGGTATTAATAATAGAATAAGCATTAATAATAGAGCTTCTTGATCCAAGGAGAAATCTGATTGACCTTTTGGAGTCAAGAAGGAATTTTCCCCCTAGGAGGCAAAATTCGAAATAGCTTCCTCAGGGGTTTTTGCCTTCTTTTGGATCAAAACACTGGAATTATAGGTAGATGGGTTTAACTTGATGGACTTGTGTCTTTTTTCAACCTAAATTACTATGTTACTATAACAGGGGGAAGGGGGAGAGAGACAGAACAGGGGGGTAGAGAGACAGAAGGGGGGGAGAGAGACAGAACAGATGAAGGGGAGGAGAGAGAGAACAGAGGGAGAGAGAGAACAGGTATGGGGGAGTTAGAGTGAGACAGACATGGCAAAGAAGAGGAAAGGGACAAACATGGGAAGGGAGAGAGATACATACATGGGGGGGGGGGGGGGTAAAAGAGACGGGGGGGGGGGGGGCACAGGGGAAGCCCGCACAGGGCACCGGAACACTTAAGGCCGGCCTTGTGTATATGTATATATATATATACAAAAAATAGAACAAGAACATGCACTCACAGCACTTAAGCTTGGAAAAAAGATTACTTTAGTCGATGCTCATGTGAAAACAATCAGTAAATGATACATTCTGTCAACGTTTCGGTTCGAACCTTTATCAAGACTAACTAAATATGAAATGGAAACCTTATATATACACAATAAAATAAAATACGAAATAAGAGAGAAAGATAGGCCATTACGCGCCGAGAGAGCAAAGAGTTCTATGTACAATTTCTGGACATAGAATTTTTTAAGACAGGGAACACTTTGGGATATACCCCATTTAGGAAATCAACAGATCGGAACACACTGCTCCACACAGCCAGCTTTCCTCCACAAGCCATGAAAAAATCTTTGCCATATTCTCAATTTTTGCGTGTTATACGCAATAATTCAGAAAGCACCACCGGTTGACAACAACTGATGGAAATGTCTATTAAGTTGAACGTGGATACTCCAAAGAAGTACTGCAAAAATCATTACAATTGGCTTTACATACAAATCCCCGCCGGCAGCTAAACAAAGAGTGGTGTTTCCGACCAAATTCCATACTGCCTCGCATCATGTTAAATTTTTTTTACAGAATAATTGGAACATTATCCAGCGCAATCTTTATCAGCTTCCCTACATGAACCCCCACTTATCTGCTATAAAAGGGGTACTAATTTACATGACCGGCTAGTAATAGCTGATCCGTTACACTGTCATGAAGCAATCATTCCTACATCATCCCAAAAGCCAGGTTGTTACAAATGTCTCAATTGTGTAACCTGCTCACATATGACATCTGGGACACAGTTCTCTCATCCGCATACAGGAAAAAGATTCACCATCAAACATCGTATCACCTGCACCACAGAATGTGTGCTCTATATGATCACATGTCCCTGTAGTTTGTCGTATGTGGGCAAAACAGTTCTAACGCTCCGGGATCAAATCAGAGGACATAGATCATTGATTATGACAGCCTACCGTGATTTGAAGTCAGACAAGCCAGTAGCCAAACATTTCCTACAGTTGGACCACAGGCTCTCTCAACTAAGATTTATAGCCTGGGATCATATTCCAGCGCTGAGACGAGGAGGTGACAGATCATGCTTACTTCTCAAACGTGAAGCTTTTTGGATAAGGACTCTAGATACCATCGCCCCCAAAGGCCTTAATGAACAGATCTTGTTCTCTCCTTTTTTTTTTTTTATCACCCAGATGACTTGGCCTTAGATTGTATTTGTTTCTTTATATTTACAATGTATCTGTTTCCTAAGTGCTCCCTCTCTAACTTGTCTATGCAGGTGTTCTGTTTCTTTACACTGTTTCCATCTACAGCTCCTTTTCTACGTAGGTTTTCATTATCCTAGTGATTTTTTGTGTATTCATTTCAACTTTTAGCAGGTGGTTTATTTGTTATTTTTTATGTTTGACACACTGGTTCTCAGTATGTTTCACCGACTCCTTCCCCTGCACCCCATTTCTACATTTCACTCTTGTCCAGGAGTTTTCCATATAAAGGTAAGTGAGAGAAGCACATTTCTCTTACATCAGATGAATGGCACATACAGTTCTACATAGTTAGCCTGGTGTTAGTGGGATACTAGACGGGTGCATTGTGGAGAACTATCAGAGGATTCCTCTTTGGTATTTTATTGGTGGCGTTGTGTCACTATGACAACCAGCTACACGCATGCGCACTTCAATTTTCAGGTGAGTAGACCTCCCTGTATCCCGGCGAATATACACACACGGAGGGTGAGTAATGGCCTATCTTTCTCTCTTATTTCGTTTTTTCTTTTGATTTATTGTGTATAGAGAAGGTTTCCATTTCATATTTAGTTAGTCTTGATAAAGGTTTGAGGTTTGTACCGAAACGTCGAAAGCATGTATCATTTACTGATTGTTTACCCATGAGCATCGACTAAAGTATTCTATTTTCAAGCTAAAGTCCCGTGAGTGCGTGTTCTTGTTCTTTTTTTGGATCTACATATGTTGTGAGCTGCAAGACACCCGGGCTGAGTTCTGTTATTTATGTTGGACAAGCTGAGTCCTTTGGACTTTGTGTGTGTGATATATATATATATATATATATATATATACACACACTGAATAGGTCATAACATTATGACTACTGACAGGTGGCATCCCGATGGGGAGGTGTGGGGTATCGGTAAGTAATAAAGAACAGGTGACATGAGGGGTACTGGGAAAATTCCTGCAATTGGGGCACAAAAAGGTTACAAAATACTTGTGTGAACGGACAACACATAATGTCAACAAAAGAATGTCTACTTTTACAGTAAAGTATTAAATGTGCAGGAAATACCCAGGGGTTCACAACAAAGTAAATTGAGGAAGTCTCCTTCTGTACAAAAACCGGAGAGGCCATGAATGTTTAAAATTTTTATGATTGATTATCTTGAGAAAACAAGGCAGAAAAGTATTAAAAATAGATGGTCTCTCTGGGCTTCTGTACCTTCTGGCCACCAAGAGGCCTATTAAAATATATATCCCAGTATATTTCAGGAACCTTGCAAGATATAATGGCTTTTCTTTGTAATAAACAGTGCCACCGATTCTTTAAAGTTAAGAATTATTAGTAAATTGTGGGATATGTATGAGCATATAGCGGCATAGTATTCATTCTGAATAGTTAAAGGACAACTGTATCTTTAAAATGAAATTTTCCTAAATCTAGTCATCCTTCCCTTATTTATTGAATTTGATTGAAATGTCCAATGCATTAGATAGAAGATGTGTACATTACTTGTAAGTACAGCTCCCACTATGCTCTGTGTGGGATCACAAAAATGATAAATATGTTTTGTTGGATTTGAAATTATCTGACCAAAGATGAATCGGGAATACACACATGTCTCCATCTCCCAATGTCATATGCAAAAAAATTCCTAAAAAGATGATGGTGGGAACAATACATAAAAACAAGTACAAAATGTTCTATCTTACGCATTAGACATTTCAAGCAATATAAATACCCGTAGGATAGTATAGAATGTCCTTTGATCACGGCAGCATTCCACCTCTCACATGAGGCTACTTTGAGTAAACACTTGGTGTGGTCCCTTAATAGTACGTTTTCCACTCCACGTATTCATCTTTGAAGAGGCCGCTGCATGTGAGAGGCAAGGGGCGGGAGTAACAAATGGAAAGCCATGAGCAGTGGGTGGCAGTGATGAAGACATTATTTGACCAAATCAGTCCGATCATTGGGTGAGAGTGAAATCTTGTGCTATAATCTGGACTATCACTGGGAGTGTTGGTGGGATTGTATAACATAATCTAGCCAATCGGTAGCACCATGAAAGAGTCCGCCCAGTATGGGAGTAATCCACTGTCATTGTAAGTGATAATAATAATACTCAGAACAATGATACTCAACAACTGCCCAGAATTCCTCTCTCTTGACTAGGTTCCTACATTGAACTACATGATGGAGAGCAAGGGCACTACCAAGATTTATGTGGATCATGGCTGGACAGACCCAGACAGTCATTCTGACTTGGTGACTGGGAATAATTATTTCTTCAGTCCTTTCATCTCCCACTGTCCATCTGACCCAAGCTTCAGCTCCCAATCGTGAAACTGCAAAGCACAAACATACACAAGTTTAAATATGCATTATGTATAGCTATAAAAATACACAGGCACAATGTATTGATCTATTCACTGCATGACCAAAATGAAGGCCATGATGTCTGCAAAAAACCTAAAGCTCTCTCTACAACCACATAGTGTTTTTACATAACACCTACAGTGTGTGGTGTGTTTGTGAGGTGCAACAAATCACAGTGCAAAAACCCATATATTTAATAGAAGACATGTTTGAGCAAATGTGGAAGTAGCAATTGTATCGATCTATATGCTGCACAGACATGGCTGGTGTTCACAGTGCATAAGGTGCTGAGAAAATATATGGAAAGATGTAAAAAGAGAGATGAGTGTAGGCCGGAGACAGCTTATTGTAGTGCTTGACAAATCCCAGGAGCTGTGGCTCCTAAAACCCTTACTTCTGGTTCCTAACTTTTTGGATTGATTTATATTGAACTCCATGGAAGGATCATTACCCTGGCTCCTAAAAATAGATAGGCTTGCTCCTGAACTGATCTGTTTGGCTATACAAATATCTGTCAAGCCCTGGTTTACAATTCACGTTGGGGGAGAGGAATAAGATAGAAAGTTACTAGATATCTGCAAGATACTCACCTGGTGAAGGCTGCCTCTGTGCCCTACGCTAATTAGAGTCATTCCCAATTGCCTGCAGCACCTGTATAACTCCGCCTCTGTATCCTCGCTCAAAGCGCTGCTTGCCTCATCCAACACTGTCATTAAAAAAAACATACATTCTCACACATTGCATTATGCATATTATTGTATGTGCATTACCGTGGGGGTGGGATATTACAGTGGGTGCCATGTCGGCAGTGTACACTGCAGCGCGTATGGCGTCATGCTGTGTAGAGTATGAGGCTGCAGCCGAGTGCGTTACAGTGCCTGTGGTGTCATGAAGGTAAGGTGGTGTCGAGTGTTTCTAACCTGCGTATTTTGGCTGGAGGTAGAAGAGTCTGGTGAACGCTAAACGCTGCATTTCTCCAGGAGACAGAACCTCGGACCTGTTAAAGGAAAAGCAAACCTCCTGTAACATGGGCACAGTAACTCATACATAAATAAACACGCAATGGGTGCACAGTGTCCCACATAGTCACATTGACACACTGTACAACAGCAAAGAGCAGCCAGTGGCACATCCCAGTCTCACCAGTTCCAGTCAACTTTGTGGTCCAGTCCCCCAGTTCTGTTCACCAAGGCAGCCTGGAAAAAAATAAAAAAGTGCCTATTAAGCTGAAGAGAAGAGGAGAGAAACAACGTGCAGCACACAAGAAGGGAGTAAGAATAACAAGAAAGGGAGAGATGGCAGCAAGTGAGAGAAATTGAGTATAATTAGGACGAGCAGCAGGAGGGGAAAGGAAGGAAAAGGGAAAGGAAAGAAGAAAGGAAAAGGAAGGCAGTAAAAGAAAAGCAAAGGAAAGGGGGAAGGCAGGAAATGGCAAGGAAGGTCCCAGTGAATGAAGGGGCATGAGTTACAGGAGGAGAGGAACTGTATGTAGTCTATGTTTCTATGTATGTCAAGGAATACGAGCATAGGTGAGGAATTTAAAGGGTGAGTGAGGAGGAGAAATACACAGAACATTGGAGAATAGAGAGGAGATTGTGTAAATAATTTACCAGCCCAGACATGTCTAGTGACCTCAGAATCCGGTCATCATCAACCCAGCCTACAAATATCAAAAACAAAAAGGGGCCACAAAATTAGCAGACAAAAATTCAGCTAAGAGGTGGGGTGTGTGCGAATGTGACACACAAAACACAAGGGCCATTACAAATATTTGTTTGCAGAAAATCGATAACAGAACTGTATCTCACCAGAGTCAGGATAAATGTCCTTCAATGGGTAAATTACCTGCATCCAGAAAAGTTACATATTAATTTGTAATCACAAAACGAGAGGATCTGACTTTATTTTTACTCAGCATCAAAGCAAAGAGGATCATCACATACATGGACATATTAGGGACTGTGAACATATGACATGTCTGGGAATATTGTTACAGAAAAATTATGTAACACTGTCCTCACATTTTATACAAGATGTGCTGTTACTGCTGCAGTAAATGTTATGGGGTATAGTGTTATAATAAATGTAGTTACTGCTGCAGTGAATAGTGTGGGGGGGATAATGTTACAGGAAGTGCCGTTACTGCTGCAATAAATGGTATGGGGTTGGGGGGTGGGACACTTAATTGCGGCTGCATCCGTGCAGCCGCTTCACCGCCGTCACTTCACCACACGACAGCTCGTCGCGGGATATTTCATCGCTAAAGGTGAGTTTTAATGTGTTAGAGTTAGAAGATAGAGTGTTAGAATTTTAGTATTGGGGTTTAGGGTGGTTAGAATTAGTGTTTAGGGGGTTAGAATTAGTTTTTAGGGTTCGGGGTTAATTTTAGTATTAGGGTTTAGGGGGTTAATTTTAGTATTAGTGTTTAGGGGGTTAGTATTAGGGTTTAGGGGGTTAGTATTAGTGTTTAATATTAGGGTTCGGGGTTAGTATTATGGTTTAGGGGGTTAGTATTAGGGTTTAGGGGGTTAGTATCAGGGTTCGGGGGTTAGTATTAGGGTTTAGGGGGTTAGTACTAGGGTTTAGGGGGTTAGTACTAGGTTTCGGGGGTTAATTTTAGTATTGGGATTTTGGGGTTAATTTTAGTATTGGGGTTAATTTTAGTATTGGGGTTTGGGGGGGGGGGCACTTTGGGGGGGATTCATTTATTAAGGGGGGTATTTTATTTTAACCTGTACATTTGTAAGAGCTGACAGTTCAGCGCTGAACGGTCAGCTCTTACATAGCCACGTCCGCGATGAAGCGGCCGCGTTATTCTTCATTGCTGACAGTTCAGCATTCTAACTGCCGCGCTGAACTGTCAGCGATGAAGTCGCCGTGCTGAAGTGTCCTAGACCCTGGGGTTGGGGGTAGTGTTACAGGATGTGAAGTTACTGCTGCAGTTAATGGTATGGGGAGATAATGTTACAAGAAGTGGAGTTACTATTGCAGTAAATGTTATGGGGGGTGGGGGGGGGGATAATGTTACAGGAATTGCAGTTAGAGCTGCAGTAAATGGTATGGGGTTGGGGGTAGTGTTACTGGAAGTGCAGTTACTGCTGCAGTAAATGGTATGGGGGATAATGTTACAGGAAGTGAAGTTACTGATGCAGTAAATGGTATGGGGGGGGGATAATGTTACAGGAAGTGCAGTTACTGCTAAAGTAATTGGTATGGGGGAGGGATAGTGTTAAAAGAAGTGCAGTTACTGCTCTAGTAAATGTTATGGGGGGGATAATGTTACAAGAAGTGCAGTTACTGGTATGTGGGGGGGGGGGGATAATGTTACAAGAAGTGCAGTTACTGGTATGTGGGGGAGATAATGTTACAAGAAGTGCAGTTATTGCTGTATTAAATGGTGGGGTGGGGTTAATGTTACAGGAAGTGAAGCACATGGTATGGGGGGAATAATGTTACAAGAAGTGCAGTTACTGCTGTATTAAATGGTATGGGGGTGGTAATGTTACAGAAAGTGCTGTAATTTCCGCAGTAAATGGTATGGGGGGATAGTGTTACAGGAAGTGAAGTCACTGCTGCAGTACATGGTATTGGGGATAATGTTACAGGAAGTGGTTACTGCTGCAGTAAATGGTATAGGGGATAATGTTACAAGAAGTGCAGTTACTGCTGCAGTAAATGCTATGGGGGGGACGACAATGTTACAAAAAGTGAAGTTACTGCTGCAGTTAATGGTATAGGGGGGATAATGTTACAAGAAGTGCAGTTACTGCTGCAGTTAATGGTATGTGGGTGGGGGGGGATAATGTTACAAGAAGTGCAGTTACTGCTGTATTAAATGGTATTGGGGTGGTAATGTTACAGGAAGTGCAGTTATTGCTGTATTAAATGGTGGGGTGGGGTTAATGTTACAGGAAGTGAAGTTACTGCTGCAGTAAATGGTATTGGGGACAATGTTACAAGAAGTGAAGTTACTGCTGCAGTAAATGGTATTTGGGATAATGTTCCAAGAAGTGAAGTTACTGCTGCAGTAAATGGAATGGAGGATAATGTTACAAGAAGTGTAGTTACTGCTGTATTAAATGGTATGGGGGTGGTAATGTGACAGGAAGTGCAGCTATTGCTGTATTAAATGGTGGGGTCGGGTTAATGTTACAGGAAGTGAAGTTACTGCTGCAGTAAATGGTATAGGGGGGATAATGTTAAAAGAAGTGCAGTTACTGCTGTAGTAAATGGTATGGGGGGGATAATGCTATAGGAAGTGTAGTTACTTCTGCAGTAAATGATATTGGGGATAATGTTACAGGAAGTGCTGTTACTGCTGCAGTTAATCATATGGAGGGGATAATGTTACAGGAAGTGCTGTTACTGCTGCAGTAAATGATATGGGGGGATAATGTTATGGGAAGTGCAGTTACTGCTGCAGTAAATGGTATGGGGGGATAATGTGACAAGAAGTGCAGCTATTGCTGTATTAAATGGTGGAGTGGGGTTAATGTTACAGGAAGTGAAGTTACTGCTGCAGTAAATGGAATGGGGGGATAATGTTACAGGAAGTGCAGTTACTGCTGCAGTAAATGGTATGGGGGGATAATGTTACAAGAAGTGCAGTTACTGCTGCAGTAACTGGTATGGGGGAGGGATGGTGTTACAGGAAGTGCAGTTACTGCTGCAGTAAATGGTATAGGGGTAATGTAACGGGAAGTGCAGTTACTGCTGCAGTAAATGGTATGGGGGATAATGTGACAGGAAGTGCAGCTATTGCTGTATTAAATGGTGGGGTGGGGTTAATGTTACAGGAAGTGAAGTTACTGCTGCAGTAAATGGAATGGGGGGGATAATGCTATAGGAAGTGTAGTTATTGCTGTAATAAATGGTGGGGTGGGGTTAATGTTACAGGAAGTGCTGTTACTGCTGCAGTAAATGGTATGGGGGTAATGTTACGGGAAGTGCAGTTACTACTGCAGTAAATGGTATGGGGGGGATAATGTTATGGGAAGTGCAGTTACTGCTGCAGTAAATGGTATGGGGGGATAATGTGACAGGAAGTGCAGCTATTGCTGTATTAAATGGTGGGGTGGGGTTAATGTTACAGGAAGTGAAGTTACTGCTGCAGTAACTGGTATGGGGGAGGGATGGTGTTACAGGAAGTGCAGTTACTGCTGCAGTAACTGGTATGGGGGTAATGTTACGGGAAGTGCAGTTACTGCTGCAGTAAATGATATGGGGGGATAATGTTATGGGAAGTGCAGTTACTGCTGCAGTAAATGGTATGGGGGGATAATGTGACAGGAAGTGCAGCTATTGCTGTATTAAATGGTGGGGTGGGGTTAATGTTACAGGAAGTGAAGTTACTGCTGCAGTAAATGGAATGGGGGGATAATGTTACAGGAAGTGCAGTTACTGCTGCAGTAAATGGTATGGGGGGGATAATGTTACAAGAAGTGCAGTTACTGCTGCAGTAACTGGTATGGGGGAGGGATGGTGTTACAGGAAGTGCAGTTACTGCTGCAGTAAATGGTATGGGGGTAATGTTACAGGAAGTGCAGTTACTGCTGCAGTAAATGGTATGGGGGGATAATGTTATGGGAAGTGCAGTTACTGCTGCAGTAAATGGTATGGGGGGATAATGTGACAGGAAGTGAAGCTATTGCTGTATTAAATGGTGGGTGGGGTTAATATTACAGGAAGTGAAGTTACTGCTGCAGTAAATGGAATGGGGGATAATGTTACAAGAAGTGCAGTTACTGCTGTAGTAAATGGTATGGGGGGGATAATGCTATAGAAAGTGTAGTTACTTCTGCAGTAAATGATATTGGGGATAATGTTACAGGAAGTGCAGTTACTGCTGCAGTAAATTATATGGGGGGATAATGTTATGGGAAGTGCAGTTACTGCTGCAGTAAATGGTATGGGGGGATAATGTGACAGGAAGTGCAGCTATTGCTGTATTAAATGGTGGAGTGGGGTTAATGTTACAGGAAGTGAAGTTACTGCTGCAGTAAATGGAATGGGGGGATAATGTTACAGGAAGTGCAGTTACTGCTGCAGTAAATGGTATGGGGGGATAATGTTACAAGAAGTGCAGTTACTGCTGCAGTAACTGGTATGGGGGAGGGATGGTGTTACAGGAAGTGCAGTTACTGCTGCAGTAAATGGTATGGGGGTAATGTTACGGGAAGTGCAGTTACTGCTGCAGTAAATGGTATGGGGGGGGATAATGTGACAGGAAGTGCAGCTATTGCTGTATTAAATGGTGGGGTGGGGTTAATGTTACAGGAAGTGAAGTTACTGCTGCAGTAAATGGAATGGGGGATAATGTTAAAAGAAGTGCAGTTACTTCTGCAGTAAATGATATTGGGGATAATGTTACAGGAAGTGCTGTTACTGCTGCAGTTAATCATATGGAGGGGATAATGTTACAGGAAGTGCTGTTACTACTGCAGTTAATCATATGAAGGGGATAATGTTACAGGAAGTGCTGTTATTGCTGCAGTAAATGGTATTTGGAGTATGATGTTACAGGAATTGCTCTTACCGCTGCAGTAAATGGTATGGGGGTGGTAATGTTACAGGAAGTGCAGTTATTGCTGTATTAAATGGTGGGGTGGGGTTAATGTTACAGGAAGTGAAGTTACTGCTGCAGTAAATGGTATTGGGGACAATGTTACAAGAAGTGAAGTTACTGCTGCAGTAAATGGTATTTGGGATAATGTTCCAAGAAGTGAAGTTACTGCTGCAGTAAATGGAATGGAGGATAATGTTACAAGAAGTGTAGTTACTGCTGTATTAAATGGTATGGGGGTGGTAATGTGACAGGAAGTGCAGCTATTGCTGTATTAAATGGTGGGGTCGGGTTAATGTTACAGGAAGTGAAGTTACTGCTGCAGTAAATGGTATAGGGGGGATAATGTTAAAAGAAGTGCAGTTACTGCTGTAGTAAATGGTATGGGGGGGATAATGCTATAGGAAGTGTAGTTACTTCTGCAGTAAATGATATTGGGGATAATGTTACAGGAAGTGCTGTTACTGCTGCAGTTAATCATATGGAGGGGATAATGTTACAGGAAGTGCTGTTACTGCTGCAGTAAATGATATGGGGGGATAATGTTATGGGAAGTGCAGTTACTGCTGCAGTAAATGGTATGGGGGGATAATGTGACAAGAAGTGCAGCTATTGCTGTATTAAATGGTGGAGTGGGGTTAATGTTACAGGAAGTGAAGTTACTGCTGCAGTAAATGGAATGGGGGGATAATGTTACAGGAAGTGCAGTTACTGCTGCAGTAAATGGTATGGGGGGATAATGTTACAAGAAGTGCAGTTACTGCTGCAGTAACTGGTATGGGGGAGGGATGGTGTTACAGGAAGTGCAGTTACTGCTGCAGTAAATGGTATAGGGGTAATGTAACGGGAAGTGCAGTTACTGCTGCAGTAAATGGTATGGGGGATAATGTGACAGGAAGTGCAGCTATTGCTGTATTAAATGGTGGGGTGGGGTTAATGTTACAGGAAGTGAAGTTACTGCTGCAGTAAATGGAATGGGGGGGATAATGCTATAGGAAGTGTAGTTATTGCTGTAATAAATGGTGGGGTGGGGTTAATGTTACAGGAAGTGCTGTTACTGCTGCAGTAAATGGTATGGGGGTAATGTTACGGGAAGTGCAGTTACTACTGCAGTAAATGGTATGGGGGGGATAATGTTATGGGAAGTGCAGTTACTGCTGCAGTAAATGGTATGGGGGGATAATGTGACAGGAAGTGCAGCTATTGCTGTATTAAATGGTGGGGTGGGGTTAATGTTACAGGAAGTGAAGTTACTGCTGCAGTAACTGGTATGGGGGAGGGATGGTGTTACAGGAAGTGCAGTTACTGCTGCAGTAACTGGTATGGGGGTAATGTTACGGGAAGTGCAGTTACTGCTGCAGTAAATGATATGGGGGGATAATGTTATGGGAAGTGCAGTTACTGCTGCAGTAAATGGTATGGGGGGATAATGTGACAGGAAGTGCAGCTATTGCTGTATTAAATGGTGGGGTGGGGTTAATGTTACAGGAAGTGAAGTTACTGCTGCAGTAAATGGAATGGGGGGATAATGTTACAGGAAGTGCAGTTACTGCTGCAGTAAATGGTATGGGGGGGATAATGTTACAAGAAGTGCAGTTACTGCTGCAGTAACTGGTATGGGGGAGGGATGGTGTTACAGGAAGTGCAGTTACTGCTGCAGTAAATGGTATGGGGGTAATGTTACAGGAAGTGCAGTTACTGCTGCAGTAAATGGTATGGGGGGATAATGTTATGGGAAGTGCAGTTACTGCTGCAGTAAATGGTATGGGGGGATAATGTGACAGGAAGTGAAGCTATTGCTGTATTAAATGGTGGGTGGGGTTAATATTACAGGAAGTGAAGTTACTGCTGCAGTAAATGGAATGGGGGATAATGTTACAAGAAGTGCAGTTACTGCTGTAGTAAATGGTATGGGGGGGATAATGCTATAGAAAGTGTAGTTACTTCTGCAGTAAATGATATTGGGGATAATGTTACAGGAAGTGCAGTTACTGCTGCAGTAAATTATATGGGGGGATAATGTTATGGGAAGTGCAGTTACTGCTGCAGTAAATGGTATGGGGGGATAATGTGACAGGAAGTGCAGCTATTGCTGTATTAAATGGTGGAGTGGGGTTAATGTTACAGGAAGTGAAGTTACTGCTGCAGTAAATGGAATGGGGGGATAATGTTACAGGAAGTGCAGTTACTGCTGCAGTAAATGGTATGGGGGGATAATGTTACAAGAAGTGCAGTTACTGCTGCAGTAACTGGTATGGGGGAGGGATGGTGTTACAGGAAGTGCAGTTACTGCTGCAGTAAATGGTATGGGGGTAATGTTACGGGAAGTGCAGTTACTGCTGCAGTAAATGGTATGGGGGGGGATAATGTGACAGGAAGTGCAGCTATTGCTGTATTAAATGGTGGGGTGGGGTTAATGTTACAGGAAGTGAAGTTACTGCTGCAGTAAATGGAATGGGGGATAATGTTAAAAGAAGTGCAGTTACTTCTGCAGTAAATGATATTGGGGATAATGTTACAGGAAGTGCTGTTACTGCTGCAGTTAATCATATGGAGGGGATAATGTTACAGGAAGTGCTGTTACTACTGCAGTTAATCATATGAAGGGGATAATGTTACAGGAAGTGCTGTTATTGCTGCAGTAAATGGTATTTGGAGTATGATGTTACAGGAATTGCTCTTACCGCTGCAGTAAATGGTATGGGGGGGATAATGTGACAGGAAGTGCAGCTATTGCTGTATTAAATGGTGGGGTGGGATTAATGTTACAGGAAGTGAAGTTACTGCTGCAGTAAATGGAATGGGGGGATAATGTTACAGGAAGTGCAGTTACTGCTGCAGTAAATGGTATGGGGGGATAATGTTACAAGAAGTGCAGTTACTGCTGCAGTAACTGGTATGGGGAAGGGATGGTGTTACAGGAAGTGCAGTTACTGCTGCAGTAAATGGTATGGGGGTAATGTTACGGGAAGTGCAGTTACTGCTGCAGTAAATGGTATGGGGGGATAATGTGACAGGAAGTGCAGCTATTGCTGTATTAAATGGTGGGGTGGGGTTAATGTTACAGGAAATGCTGTTACTGCTGCAGTAAATGGTATGGGGGAGGGATAGTGATCAGGGAACTGCAGTTACTGCTCCAGTAAATTGGGGGGGGGGAGGGGGGGGGCGGGGGGTGATAATGTCGCAGGAAGTGCAGTTACTGCTTCAGTAAATGGTATGGGGGGATAATGTTACAGGAAGTGCAGTTACTGCTGCAGTAAATGATATGAGGGGGATAATGTTACAGGAAGTGCAGTTACTACTGCAGTAAATGGTATGGGGGGATAATGTTACAAGAAGTGCAGTTACTGCTGCAGTAACTGGTATGGGGGAGGGATGGTGTTACAGGAAGTGCAGTTACTGCTGCAGTAGATGGTATGGGGGTAATGTTACGGGAAGTGCAGTTACTGCTGCAGTAAATGGTATGGGGGGGATAATGTTATGGGAAGTGCAGTTACTGATGCAGTAAATGGTATGGGGGGGGGATAATGTGACAGGAAGTGCAGCTATTGCTGTATTAAATGGCGGGGTGGGGTTAATGTTACAGGAAGTGAAGTTACTGCTGCAGTAAATGGTATGGGGGGAATAATGCTATAGGAAGTGTAGTTACTTCTGCAGTAAATGATATTGGGGATAATGTTACAGAAAGTGAAGTTACAGCTGCAGTAAACTGTATAGGGGATAATGTTACAGGAAGTGCTGTTACTGCTGCAGTTAATCATATGGATGGGATAATGTTACAGGAAGTGCTGTTACTGCTGCAGTTAATCATATGGAGGGGATAATGTTACAGGAAGTGCTGTTATTGCTGCAGTAAATGGTATGTTACAGGAATTGCTCTTACTGCTGCAGGAAAGAGGCAATAGTGTCAAGGAGTGCTTGGCATGGTTAGTTATCAATGAGGGGAGAATTGCTCACCTGTTCCCTTAAGCTTCCATCACTGAGGAATGGTTTCTGGGGAAGGAACAATACACCATGGGGACCAAACGGTGCATGAACAGAAACCTCACCTAGAGAATGACACCTTGTGAGGGGAGAGAATGATATAGACGTATATGTATGAGGAGAGAGGGGTTGTAACACTAAACCTTTAAACAGTGTTTACAGGGTAAAATACAGCTATAAAAATGGGGCGGGGTAATATATTGGCCCTGCTCATTTTGTGATTTCCCCATTTGTACATGTACTAAGAAAATATAATTTTTATTTTAAAACGTGTCTGTGGAGTCTCATGTTTATGAGAAATTAAGTGTGATAGTGACGGCGCTACAAAATTAATATAAAATGCCAAAGGAAGTGCAGTTACCTGTTGCTTGATATGCAAATTACATATTTCCCATTGCCTCAGGTTATAAACAGGTCATAAACATGAGACTCCACAGACACATTTAAAACATATAATGTCTCTTAATTTATGCATCTACTTGGAATTTTGCCAAGACAATATATAGAAAAAAAAAGAAATGTCTCTACATTCAAAATAAAAACAAAGTTTAGGTGATACTGTCCCTTTAAGCTCTACATTTACCTTGTAAATAATGTTTAGAGGCTGAACCTGAAAGAGAAATGGACCGTATGGCTTGCAACAGCTTATTCCATATTAATCCTTTAAGTGGTCCATATTTTTCATGGGTGCTTGTCATGTTTGTGCAAGGCAGTGTTCCCAAATCAATTCCTTAAGGCAACCAATAGTTCAGATTTTAGGATTTCGGCCCACCAGCAAAGGCATATAAGAAAGATCCACCTACTCTCATTAATAAGCAACCTGTGCATTCTTTGAGATATCCTGTTAGGGTGGGCTTTAGGTCTGAATTAGGTGAACATTGGTATAAGGGAGCCCACTCTTCAAGACGCAAGAAACAGCAGTCACATACACACTTTGTATTCTGTACAGACCTCGCTTGCTTTTCCATAGTCCGGCCAGCACACGTAGGATGGAGGACTTGCCGCTGCCAGTATCGCCTGTAATTAAAAGGTTGCTCCCTTCACGCACACGTAGGTTCAAGTCCCGCACAAGTGTGCAATCAAAGTCTGGTGTTGATATTGTTACATTATCCAGCACGATTGCTGCATCACCCGACTGCTGTGAATGATCACCAGAGGGCCTTTAAAAAAGAAACAGAGCACACATGTTATACAAGCAATGCAAGAAGCAAACTAAAACCAATGTGGCTAACCAGTAAGGTAAGTCAGGAAATAAATTAAGAGAAAGTAGCATTTAAACATTATAAAGCTGAGGGATCAGCAGAGGCATTTGCAAAATATAAAGAAGCGAGCAAAGACTGTAAAAAGGCTATTAAATTGTCGAAATTGCAGAATGAAAAAAAAATTGCTAAGGAGAGGAATCCCAAATAAATATTTAAATATATAAATGGCAAAAAATTAAATGCTGAAAATGTTGGGTCCTTGTTATCTGAAATGGGTGAGATAATCAGTGGAGACAGAGAGAAAGCAGATATTTTAAAAATTGTTCTTCTGATTTTACCAAGGAAGAACCAGTGGACAAGAACCTGCAAGCTACGTTTACAGAACAGTCACAGAAAGGATGTGATTGGTTGACACAAGAAAAAGTGTTAAAACAATTAAATAATGTTAAAATAGACAAAGCCCTGGGGCCGGATGGTATACACCCACGGATACTTAAAGAGCTAAGCCAGGTCCTGGCCAGAGCGTTATTTTTGATTTTCATGGATTCTTTTATTTCAGGCATGGTGCCCACAGATTGGTGTAAAGCTGATGTGGTGCCCATATTTAAAAAGGGAACAAAATCCCAGCCGGGACAGACCTGTAAGCTTGACATCTGTGGTGAGAAACCGTTTGAAGGGTTGCTAAGGGAATATATTCAAGATTTCATACTGAACAGGAATCTCATTAGCAGAAGCCAACATGGCTTTGTGAAAGACAGATCTTGTCAAACTAACTTAAATTCTATGAGGAGGTGTTACAAATATAGATTTTGGTGTGATATATTTAGACTTTGCCAAGGCATTTGATACAGTTCCACATAAAAGGTTACTGTACAAATTGACTGAAACAGGCTTAGGGCCAGGTGTGTTTGTGGATTGGCAATTGATTGAAAGACAGAATGCAAAGGGTGGTGGTAAATTCTCAAATTGGACAGATGTGATAAGTGGAGAACCTCAGGGTTCTGTCCTGGGTACAAAATTGCTGAAGGGGTTTTTATTTGCCTTCTTTAGTATCAACATGGGATAGGAAAAGAGTTGAACTTGATGGACGCAAGTCTTTTTTCAACCTAAACTACTATGTATATAAGTATGTATGTAACTTGAAACCTCAAAGATGTACCAGAAAGGTACAGGGCCTGCATACTCACATATTGGTTTCCCAGAAGGTGAGCTTGTCCCCTTCACTCTCTTTGTGTGATTGTGTCAGATCCAACATCACTTCTGCCAGCTCTGCAATCCTTATAAAGAAATCAAAAAACCCATCACGACAACCTAACAACCAGCTTTATGTCATGTGACACCCACTGCTTTATAGGACTACATGATAAGAAATGGATAAGCCCTGCGCAAGGAGACCTTAAAGGGACACTAAACGCTATTTTTCCACTTGTGCTTCTAATATAGTTGTGCTTATAATATAGTATGTCTCTCTATAGATTTTCAGATCTGCTTTTTTGTATATATCCATACATTTTTTTACAGTAAGTGCCACTTTTTTATTAGCATATTTGGTACCTTCTGTTTTGGGCCTCCTTGCGCGGGTTTATCAGTTTTTCTGTCTGTGTTTTCAATGGCTTAGTGTACTATTGTTTAACCCTTGCTGCATAGTTTGCTCCCCTTTCTTTTGGCCACCCCTTATTTCTATAATTTCTGTACATGGCATGGCTGCATTACCTGCTGATTTATGTAATTACATGTGACAGGATATGATTTATATATTACTACGTGTGACGCAGCTGTATTAAGCTTTATTTAATGCAGGGCTTGACAAACTTAACTGAGTTTTAGGAGCAAGCAAAAAAATCTAGGAGCCAGACAACGGCACATACACTCAATCACAGACAGTCAGCGTTTTTTTTTTAAATAAAGAAAAAAACAAAACTCTATTAATATGTCCCTGCTAGACAAAGGAGCCATATGTCCTGTTTTGGATCAACCAGGTGGCTTTCTCAGCAACCTATTTATCGTCCCCAATAAGGGCGGTGGTTCTGGAGCACCAGGACTGGCTTCGTTTCAGATGGGGGCAATGGATGTGGAGGTTCCCATGTCTCCCATTCGGCCTATAATCAGCCCCCTGGTGTTTCAACAAACTTCTCAAGCCTGTGGTTTTCTGCAAAGGAAAGGAGTGTGTCTACTTATTTATTTAGACGATTTGCTTATCATGTCACAAGAAGATTCCTCACTGAAACGCCATCTGACATGGACTGCAGACCTCCTTCAAAGCCTGGGTTTCCTCGTCAATTGGGACAAGTCGTTTCTGGTTCCGACTCAGAAATTGGACTTTCTAGGCTTCACCATAGACTCCACTCTGGGGTCCTTACACCTACCACCGGACAAGGTCAAACTCATCAAAAAGGAAATCAGGAAGGCGCTGCCAGGTCCAACCTTACAAATCCACCAACTCGCACAGATAATTTAACTCCTTTCAGCTACCATCGAGGCCATATTTCTGGGCCCATTACACTACCAGGCCCTCATCAGGGCTTTTCCTACGATCAAACCGTCCTTCTAGACTGCAAAGCAGTGGAGGAACTCTCTTGGTGGCTCCGTCATATGGAGGCATGGAACGGCAGAGTGATTTTCGGGGTGTCTCGTGATTCAAGCAGACGCAAGCCTCTACGGATGGGGCGCACAATGCGGGCCTTCCGCAACTGGAGGGAGATGGTCCATCTCGGAACAGTCCTTACACATCAACTGTTTAGTGCTATTAAAGGGTACTTTTGCGGACAGCAAAACTACGATGCATGGACAACGTATCAGCGGTACGATACATCAACCGCTTAGGAGGGACGAGGTCTCATACATTATCCAGTTTGGCAACAGATTTTTGGAGATTCTGACTAGCGTACAACATCTCCATACAAGCCATGCATATTCCGGGTTTATCGAACATCCAAGCGGATTTTAACTCCTGCCATCTCAGAGATTCCAGCGATTGGCATTTACTACCGTCAGTCTTCCAGGGGCTGGCAAGATTGTGGGGCCTGTTGGATCTAGACCTTTTTGCGTCCCGCCTAAACACTCAGCTTCCCCGATTCTTCAGCTGGAGACCAAACCCAGAAGCTGTAGCAACCCATGTATTTCTCCAGGTCTGGCCGAGTCGCAGACATTTTGCGTTCCCAACTTTCTACCTGATAGCATGCACACTGGTCCATCTTCGTCATCATGGGACTTCAATAATGTTGATCACTCCTTGGTGGAAATCCCAACCTTGGTTCCCTACCCTCCTAGAACTGTCGATAGACATTCCCTTGGTCCTTCCAGCTTTGATGCACATTTTGACGGATCCAGAGGGGAATCCTCACCCTCTGCTACAATGGGAGAAATTTTCCCTTCTTGCTTGGCTGATCTTAGGAAATCCTGGTTCCCATCATGCCTTCCACAATCAACTTTGGACCTCCTGGCAGGAGCTTGGGCACCAGACACTCGACGATCGTACCAATATGCCTGAAAGAGATGGTCTCATTGGTGCGTGGAATGGGGTGTGGATCCCTTATCTGCTCCTCTGACGTCTGTCTTATGATTCCTTACGGATAATTTTGAAATCGGCAAGGCTTAACAGTCTATCAACGTCTTGCGCACTGCAATATCAGCAGGCCATTCAGGCACTGACGAGGTCCGTGGGAAAACACGTTCTGATATGCAGTTTGCTCAAAGGGATGAGGTTGAAGAAACCTCCTAAACCTAGATACTCATCTACATGAGACATTAACTTGGTACTATGACTGTCGGATTCTTGGGCATCTAATGAGGATTTAGCTTTGAAACAACTATCAGCCAAGCGTGTTCGTTATTTTGCCTTATGTCGGACGTAAGGACTTGGACGTATCATCCAAGTCCTTCACTCCAGATGGTATATTGTTTGATATTTCCCATCGTACAAAAACCTTGATTAGGTCCATTTTTTATCCTGCCTTTTCTTCTAATCCTCAGTTATGTCCGGTGTTGTGTTTTAGAGAATACGAATGCAGGACTTCGGTCTTTAGAAATCCTTCGGACTCAGAGTTATTTTTGTCCATCCGTAGTCCACATCGTCCGGTTTCCTCTCCATTGTTGGCTAGATGGATGAGATGGGTCCTCAAAGAAGCGGGAGTTGATGTTTCTATTGTCGGTCCTCACTCCGCTAGAGGGGCTATGGCATCCAGGGCAATTACCATGGGCTGTCACCTGGAGGACGTCCAAAGAGTTGGATTGGTCTAGGGCAGTGATTCTCAAACCTGTCCTCAGGACCCCCCCCCAACAGTCCAGGATTTAGGGATTACCCAGTTGTGTTTAAATAAGAATATGTAGACCCCTAAGCAGCCATACCAGGTGTTCTACATATTCTTATGAACTAGCATAATGGGAGCCTCCGTGTCTTTATTAATTCATAGATTTTTCTAATACATGATGTAAAGTCATGAGTAATAAAGACACGGAGGCGAGTATTATACCCACCCTACATGTCGTCTTTCCCCCTTCCCTGGGTGATTGCTTGTCTTGGTGTTCTTTGTATTTTCTATGCGTTGAGTTTGTTAATATGTTCATGTTTTTTTATGATCACCACTGCTATCGTATGAGTACTAAGTAATCATGCATTAATAATTGCTTATGTATTATTGTCTGATCACATATTTAAATCTATATGGCACAAGATTCTCATCATCGTTACCCCCTCTTCTCTTTTTCATAGTGTGAATTTTCTATCATATTTTACTTTTGCTGCTGAGGAAAATGAAAGGAAAAGTTAGCATAATACTCGCCTCTGTGTCTTTATTAATCATGACTTTACGTCATGTATTAGCAAAATCTAGGAAATCTCATAAACAGCCCATGCTATGTGACTATCAGACCCACCTGTGTGTATAACCTGCCACGTCACACAGCGTGCTGGACAGATCAATGATTTGACTGAAGCAGTTGATCAAGTAAATGGAGACAAAGGCATTCTGAAACCACAGAAGGGAATATGTCACCTAGCTGCCAGCCCCTCTGCTCTCTCCCCTTACACAATGCCATCTACAGGAAATAATGAGCACAAAGGGGAGGGGCCAACCACCAGCATTATACAACTTGTATTATCAAGTGCACCTGCTGCACAAAAATGGCACCTATCAAATATACAGTCGATGCACGGTTATGTTAATTTTAAAGAGGGTCAAAGCCCCACTAGTGTCTGATTAAAAAGCCTTTTTAAACAACTTCAAAGGATATTCATAGGTGATTTTATTTATTTTTAAGCTGCTGCTCTGTGACTTGTACACACCTTCATCTGGGAGGAGACACTTTTCTTCTCTGTAGCTATTGGTTGTATTGATTAATGCGCAATAATGACAGAGACCAGCTGTCGTGGAGTACTGTGCTGTTAAGTGGCAGCTTCTAGTCTTTGCTTTACCAAATACTAAAGGGAAATATCTTTTGACTAGGGTACAAAGGGATCGACATTGAAAAGGTGATTTTAATCAAGCAGAAGTATAAAGATTAATATGGCATTGATGTGAAGGCTGCACAGTATTTAAGTTACAAACGCATTTCCCTTTAAATAATTTATCTGCTGCCTGGAGCGCATTTGATTAGGGAGGGGGTAATGATGGGGAGATGAAGGGTAACCATCTGGTTAAGAATGGTGGAGGATCCAAATACTGCAACTGTTCATATGGAAGTTGTAATCACCATTGGCTGAGCAAGTTCTCACCTTACTGATCAGTTCACTCAACTCAGCGGCACTCATGTCCCCATAGACTCCAGTAAAGATTGGAACGGCGATGATCATATAGCTCAGGATTCCACCCAGATAATCAAAGGTGTTTGTTCCAACTGCCAGAGATACCTTGTGTGAGTGTGAATTCTGGGTCACAGACCTAGCCCTCTGCCACCACCGCATTCCAGGCCTAACTCTCTGCCGCCATCACCAAGCATTCTGGGCCTAGTCCTCTACCATCACCCACATTCCGAGCTTATCCCCCTGCCACCACCTGCATTCCGAGCCTATCCCTCTGCCACCACCTGCATTCCAAGCCTATCCCTCTGCCACCACCTACATTCCGAGCCTATCCCCCTGCCACCACCTTCATTCCGAGCCTATCCCCCTGCCACCACCTTCATTCCGAGCCTATCCCTCTGCCACACCTACATTCCGAGCCTATCCCCCTGTCACCACCTGCATTCCGAGCCTATCCCCCTGCCACCACCTGCATTCCAAGCCTATCCAACTGCCACCACCTGCATTCCAAGCCTATCCAACTGCCACCACCTGCATTCCAAGCCTATCCAACTGCCACCACCTGCATTCCAAGCCTATCCAACTGCCACCACCTGCATTCCGGGCCTGTTCCTCTCTCACCACCCACATTTTTATTTGGTCACATCAGCCAATGCCCAAACACCTGTCCCCTCTGCCAGCATATCGACAATACCTCCTACATGTTAACTCAACCATCTCAACTTCTCCAATTCCAGCACCTCTACCCTCTTTACCATACCAGTGCAGCTCCTTGACGCAATGCCCTATACCAACTGCTCCACCTCATGCCTGTCCCATCAGCCAGTCCCTGCACCTCCATCAGCACCTTGGCCCTGTCCCCTGCGCCATCATATAAGATTTGTAGACTCTTTTAAAACCCCATCAATATTCTAGATGCCAAAGTAAATATCTCAAATAATCTCTCTTATCCACAGCTCTCTGTTACTATACTAAATAATAGTATTACATTTCTCCTTTTCTTTCTCCTTCCATGCAGGTTTCCCTATTTACTTACGATACAGCCAAAATTCCTGGTACATCAGTTCCTTCTGAGTATGTATGAGATTCTGCAGTCTCTTGTCTGTTCTCAAGTGTTCCACTGAGCCAGCCCTGCAAGATGGAGTGCAAATTACTACTTTCTAAAGCCTCCCAATTTCCACCATGTAATAATTACATTCTGGAGCTCTTATTCACTGTGCTAACAGAGATACAATGGTCTACTCGGTAAAGAGAGAATTGCAGAGAACTGAGATTGGAATCTCAAACTTAAAAGGGACAGTCTGGTCCCCAAACTCACTTTGATGCAACATGATTACTGCTTGTATAGTGCACAGGCTTTTTGCATAAATCAAATTTTTAATATTTGACCAGTGATTACTCTGCATGTTTACTGCAGGTGTGGTCGCACTGATTATCCAGACACTGAGGATATAAAGTTTGGTTTTGTTTAGTCACTTCCAGTGCTCTTGGAATAGAATACATTGGGTGGACTATAATAGTCTTGCTCTTGTACACACAATAGGATCTTTTAACAGTGCAACACATTGTCTGATGACATCACAACAGAGACTGGAAATTCCATACATTTGAATGAAATTATTCTCATCAGGCTAATAATCCTATTTTAATGTTCCACTTCATTACATTTAATAATGGTGAATTCAAACCTTAAAATGACAGTACCTGCTGAATGCAGCGGCTTCAGCATTCACACGAATCTGAACATGCTTGAACCTGCGCCATAAAAACTTTGTCAGTGCTGATCCAGTATATAATTCACAGCTTATTATCCAGGTAAAAAAACACAGCTATGGAATCTAGCTACTCACCGGAAATCTCCTTCCAGTTTTTCCTGCTGAATTAATTTGGGGATGACTGGACTCATCAGAACTTTATTCAACAAGGATCCAATAACAAAATATCCAAAGATAGAGACTGGACCCATCCACCCTGTGCTGGAAGTATGAAAGATCACATGCACATTGTGTATTATACTGAACACAATGAATACATGGCCCAATCTTACCACCCCCAGAACACAACATCAAACTTTATCTCTGATCAAGAAATGTAAGCATGATATTGTACATGTAAGAGTACATGGTTGTGCATTCATGTAAATGCATGTGCATGCATCACCTCACCTTAGTGCGCATTGATAAGAATAATACACCAGAGTGAATGGAGTGGTGAGGATTTTGCTGGCAAATGAGGAAAAATCCCGGCAGAGGCGTTCCACATCCTGGGTCATGCGTTGATCCCTAAAATTCAAAGGTCAGCACATCAGTCAGTTCTTCAACCCAATTCTAATGAGCACTACCACTCCCCCAATAAACATTACAGAACTCCCACTGATCTGACGCATTAGATAGGAACCACTCTCCTTTACATAACATTTCCCACAGCAAACAAAACAGACAGCCCTATATATATGCATCACTCCAATTCCTCTGGCCCTCTACAGAAAGCACTCAACCTGTGCTCATGTGTGACATGTGCTTCCACTACACCTGCCCTTTAGTCAGGCAGTGCTTTCCCTACCCCTGCCCTCTAGGCAGGCAGCGCTTCCACTACCCCTGCCCTCTAGGCAGGCAGCGCTTCCACTACCCCTGCCCTCTAGGCAGGAAGCGCTTCCACTATCCCTGCCCTCTAGGCAGGCAGCGTTTTTACTACCACTGCCCTCTAGGCAGACAGTGCTTCCACTACCCTCTAGGCAGGCAGCAGTGTCTTGGATTAGTAGCCTGACACATTATATGTATCCAGCAATGTTCTATATAATATAATGTGATGTTATAAAGTCCAGCTGTACAAAAAACTAGTGCAGAGACAGCCCTAGAGAACATTGCAAGGACACATAGTAGCCAGCCCAAACGGAGGATATGGACTGAATCCAATAAGGATCAGAAGCTTTTCCCATATGGAAGGTGTATATAACACACCTTGTAGAATTCACAGAGCTGAAGGATAGAATGAATGACGATTTGTATTCAATAAACTGTCAGTAACAATGTGACTGTGAAAGTACTAGTTATCTGGATCCTGATAAATACTGTGTTTCCGGTGTGTTATCACTTTTACCAGCCTCTTCAACTTATGAATGCAGCTTAGCTACGCTGGGAGTGACACTTACGGGTTGTCGATGTGTGGGTGCTGTACACTCAGCGTGTAATACACCTGCTTGTTAAAGTACAATCTATGTAGATATTCTGTCATATCCCGACGGCAACTCACATAGGCCAGCTTACTGATATACTGCTCAGTGCTGCGCAGCTACAAAGAGAGAGAAAACAAGCATGTTACTGATTTGCTGCTCAGTGCAAGGGTAGGCAACCTTGCCCCTCCAGCTGCAGATGAACTACATGTTGCAGAATGCACTTTCAGCTAATGCTGAAAATGCACATTAATGATACACTGCTTAGTGCTGCACAGTTATATTAAATGTAAACAAAATTCACCATGGAGATGAGAAGGATGAGAATCACAGCAAAGACTGTGAGGCTCTGAAAACCATGCAGGTCTCTGTCCCCCAATGTCCCATAAAACTGGCTGGGGAGGATGCCGACTTGGTAAGTCACCAGCTGCCCTGCAAAAAGAAGAGACAAAGCCTTCTATGATTACATAGTGGGTCATATATTTCTAAATAAAAGTACATTCATGAACAATAGTTAACGGGGTAGTTCCACCTAATTAATTTTATTTTCCATATACTGTACACATGTTTAATCTATGTCAAATATACATATTTTTACTTTAAATCTAATGACAGTTCTTCTGTAGTTTTGCATTGAAAATAATTTCAGAGGGGCTTCTAAATTCAGTGACATCATGGAGAGGGAGTACCCAACAGGCAGGCTGCCTCCCTCTGAGAAAGTGCTCTCATTTGCTATTACTGTGGAATCCGAATCTCTCAGCTTCAAGTGCTTGAAATGCAAGGGGAGTGGTTTAGCCATCTCTGTGTGCTGCAATGTTACACAGGAAAGCGAACATCAGAAGAAAAGTGTGGACTCCACTCTCGAGGATGATGAAAAACGGTGCTTTAATATAATAAATACATACACAAACAAAGTGAATACGTCCACGGACTAAAGAGTCATAGGAGAGGACCACCTGACGCGTTTCGCGTGTTGCCACGCTTAGTCATAGGTCTTATGGTCAGGTGGTCCTCTCCTATTCGTATGCTGCGTCTAATCAACGCTGTGGAAGCACCCACCCTGAGTTTGCCGGACTGCATTGAGTGGAGCCAGTCTGCTTGTTTTTTATTCTGAATAAACACAGGAAAGCGGGCTTGGAGACAAGGGCAGGACTGTTGCTTTAGCAACAGCAATAACTATTTACACTTTATACACAGTTTTTAGAAGATCGAAAGAGTTATGGGGGGAAAAAAACAACAGATCTGTTTTTGTTTTTATTTACATGATGTAGCACTTATCTAAAAATATTTTTGAATCCTGTAGGTGGAACTGCCCCTTTAAGGCTTATCAATAAACTGAAATCTTTGAGTTTGGATTTCAATATTGTTGAATGGATTAGACAATGGCTGAGTGACAGGCAACAGAGGGTTGTAGTCAATGGGGTATATTCGATGCAAGGTCTTGTTACTAGTGGGGTACCTCAGGGATCTGTACTTGGACCCATTCTCTTTAATATTTTTATTAACGATATTGCAGAAGGTCTTGTTGGCAAAGTATGTCTTTTTGCTGATGATACAAAGATTTGCAGCAGGGTTGATATTCATGGAGGGATAAGCCAAATGGCAAATGATTTAGCTAAACTAGAAAAATGGTCAGAGCAGTGGCAACTGACATTTAATGTGGACAAGTACAAGATTATGCACCTTGGGCGTAAAAACCCAAAAGCAGAATATAGACTATTAGGTACAGTCCTAACCTCAACATCTGAGGAAAGGGATTTAGGAGTAATAATTTCAGAGGACTTGAAGGTAGGTAGGCAATGCAATAGTGCAGCAGGAAATGCTAGCAGAATGCTTGGTTGCATAGGGAGAGGTATTAGCAGTAGGAAGAGGGAAGTGCTCATGCCATTGTACAGAGCACTGGTGAGACCTCACTTGGAGTATTGTACGCAGTACTGGAGACCGTATCTCCAGAAGGATATTGATACTTTGGAGAGAGTTCAGAGAAGGGCTACTAAACTGGTTCATGGGTTGGAGGATAAAACTTACCAGGAAAGGTTAAAGCATCTTAACATGTATAGCTTGGAGGAAAGACGTAACAGGGGGGACATGATAGAAACATTTGAATACATAAAGGGAATCAACACAGTAAAGGAAGAGAGTATATTTAAAAGAAGAAAAACTACCACAACTAGAGGACATAGTCTTAAATTAGAGGCGCAACGATTTAAAAGTAATATCAGGAAGTATTACTTTACTGAGAGGGTAGTGGATGTATGGAATAGCCTTCCAGCAGAAGTGGTAGAGGTAAACACAGTCAAGGATTTTAAGCATGCGTGGGATAGACACAAGGCTATCCTAGCTATAAGACCTGGAAGGGGGACTAAAAAAAAAATTAGGCAGACTAGATGGACCGAATGGTTCTTATCTGCCGACACATTCTATGTTTCTATGTATAGAATTGCAAGAAATACCGCAACTCATTCGAAGGCTAATGGTACAACTCTCCCTTAACCCCTTAAGGACAGAGCCTTTGAAACATTTTTGTCCTTTCTGGACAATGGCTATTTTAACATTTCTGTGCTGTTTGTGTTTAGCTGTAATTTTCTTCTTTGTCATTTGCTCTACCCACACAAATTATATATAGTTTTTATCGGGACAAGAAGGGCTTTCTTTGGATGCCATCTTTTTGATCATATCTTATAATATTATAAAAAAATTATAATAAAATATGGTAAAAAAAAAAAAATACACTAATTTCCTGACTTTTATTTGAAACATCTTCTCCTCATCGACAAAAGGGAACGAAAAAAACTGCTAAATAGATTCTACTATTTCTCCTGAGTACAGGGATACCACCCATGCATAGGTTTGTTGGGGTGTTTGGGGGCTAAAATGCCAAATTTGTGAGGTGCAGTTTTTTGTTTTCCAACTTGAAATTTTTACATGCAGACAACCTGCACCCATGTCCCATTTGGGACACATTTTAAGCCAGCTAGTGTTTTTTACCCCATCAACCCATATATTTTTTAAAAGTAGACACCCTAGGCTATCTCAAATGGTGGTATTTTAACACTTTACATGCACTAATTCTACCCCCAGCCTTTGTCAAAGTTTGTGGTAGTAATTTTTTCGTGTTTTTTTTTTCACAAACCTTGTACTTCAGACATGAATTCACAGATTTTGGTATGTGTCACTGCCAAATAACACCCCAATAAGTGTTCAGCAACATCTCTTGAGTACAGGGATACCACACATGCATAGGTTTGCTGGGTCGTTTTGGGGGTAAAAGGCCAAATTTGGTAGGTGCAGTTTTTGGTTTTCCAACTTGAAATTTTGACATGCAGACCGCCTGCACCCATGTCCCATTTGGGACATATTTGAAACCAGCCAGTGTATTTTACCCTATCAACCCATATATTTTTTTAAAGTACACCCCCTACGCTATTTCAAATGGTGGTATTTTAACACTTTCCATGCACTAATTCTACCACCAGCCTTTGTCAAAGTTTGTGGTAGTAATTTTTGTGTGTTTTTTTTTTCACAAATATTGTATTTCAGACATAAATTCACAGATTTTGGTATGTGTCACTGCCAAACAATAGCCCAATATGTGTTCAACAACAGAGGCGGCTCTAGACTTTGTGAGGCCTTAGGCGAAAGTCGAACATGAGGCCCTCACGGACACACATTATTTAATAAAATATATGCAAGTGATAATAAAAATGAACTGTAGAAATAGCATATTTCAAGATCAGACTCAAATCCCAGCTTCTAGAAATTAACAGCTCCTAGAATTTTATTTGTCTCATAATTATTCTACAAACATCTATAAACATTTGGTATAGATAAAATTGTTTGCAGCTGACATTGTTATTGCTGTGTCCTAAATGTGAACACTAACACATATCACACAGTCATTCATAGACACACTCAGTGAGCACACACTGACTCACAGACACACTCAGTCAGCACACAATCACACTCAGCCAGCACACACTGACTCACAGACACACTCAGAAAGCACACAATCACACACTTACAGAAACACTCAGCCAGAAGGAAAGGTGCTCAATGTTGAAAGTGGTCCTCTCACTATGCCAGGATTTTGCCCCTCATTATGCCAGAATTTTGCCCCTCACAATGCCAGAATTTTGCCTCTCAATATGCCAGGATTTTGCCACTGTATGCCAGGATATTGCCCCTCACTATGCCAGGATTTTGCCACTCTGTGCCAGGATTTTGCCCCTCATTATGCCAGAATTTTGCCCCTCATTATGCCAGAATTTTGCCCCTCACAATGCCACAATTTTGCCTCTCACTATGCCAGAATTTTGACCCTCACAATGCCAGAAATTTGCCTCTCAATATGCCAGGATATTGCCCCTCACAATGCCAGAATTTTGCCTCTCAATATGCCAGGATATTGCCCCTCACAATGCCAGGATTTAGCCTCTCACTATGCCAGGATTTTGCCCCTCATTATGCCAGAAGTTTGCCCCTGACTATGCCAGAATTTTGCCTCTCACTATGCCAGGATTTTGCCCCTCACTATGCCAGAATTTTGCCCCTCACAATGCCAGAATTTTGCCCCTCACAATGCCAGAATTTTGCCTCTCAATATGCCAGGATTTTGCCACTGTATGCCAGGATATTGCCCCTCACAATGCCAGGATTTAGCCTCTTACTATGCCAGGATTTTGCCCCTCACCTCATTATGCCAGGATTTTGCCCCACACTGTGCCAATATGTAGCCACTCATTGTGCCAGGCTTTGCTCGTTTGGGCCACCCTCCTCCCCTCCCTAGTACTTACCTCCATGCTGCTCTCTGTTGTTTCCTCCGTGCATCTTGTCTCCTGCACGGAGGAAGGAAGTTCCGTTCGCGTTTTTTTTTTTTTAAACTTTATTACGCAGGTTCAATAAAGTTTAAAAAAAAAAAAAAAAAAGCGATCGGAACTTCCTTCCTCCGTGCAGGAGAGAAGATGCACGGAGGAAACGTCCCAGGTTAGTGTAACAGGGAGCTTAACGGCAGCGTTAAGCTCCCTGTTACATCAAAGGCAATAAGGTGAGTTAGGCAGCCGCGAGGCCCCCGTGAGTGCGAGGCCTTAGGCGGCTGCCTAACTCGCCTAATTAGAGAGCCGCCTCTGTTCAACAACATCTCCTGAGTACAGGGATACCACCCATGCATAGGTTTGTTGGGTTGTTTGGGGGCTAAAGGGCCACATTTTGAAGGTGCGCATTTTCAACTTGGAATTTTGACGTGTAGTCAGCCTGAGCCCATCTTGCATTTGGGACTTTTTTAAAAGTAGGACAGTGTATTTTACCCAAAAAAGTATATATTTTGTAGAAGTAGACACCCTAGGCTATTTTAAATGATGGTATTTTAACACTTTCCATGCACCAATTCTACCACCAGCCTTTGTCAAAGTTTGTGGTAGTCATTTTATTGTGTATTTTTTCCCACATACATTGTACTTTAGACACAAATTCACATATTTCGGTATGTGTCACTGACAAACAATACCACAATATGTGTTCAGCAACATCTCCCGAGCACAGGGATACCACCCATGCATAGCTTTGTTGGGGGTTGAAAGGCTACATTTGAGAGGTGCACTTTTTGATTTTCCAACTTGGAATTTTGACATGTATAGCAAGGAAGGGGTTAATAGCTCTTATAAGAGCCTTTGTAGTACTGTACAAAAAAAATTAACCCCTAAAAATGCACAGACAAGAAAAAAAAATTCTGCTGTGCAGTGATCAGTGGCAGGGAAGGGGTTAATACACAGGCTACACTATACAAAGGGTATGGCCTTTATAAAAGCCCTTGGGACTCACAATTTTTTAACATTTTATTTTATTTATTACAATTAAAAAATTATATTATACAGATCTGTCTCTTTCCCTCACTAAAACTCAAGTGAGGAGAGGGAGGCAGATCCATATGGGTCAGAACAATATTTACCAATATTGATCTAACCAGACGGTGACCAATGGTGATGCCCATCTGAGAAATCACCAAACCACCTTTGCCACTGATCGGCTGTTACTGATTGCTATACATGCGTTCAGACAGCTTCAAAAGGAATACACGTAATCCCCTAGTGGGTATAATTAACCCCTAGCGAGTGTGACAAAAAAATGCTGATAGCAAAAAAAAAATCCTTCTGCGACCAGATTGCTCCATATGTGCTGCTTAGGCAGTGATATACGGAAAGGAAGGGGTTAATAGCTCTTAAAAGAGCCGTTGATATACTGTAATAAAGTTACAGTAAAAAAAATTAACCCCTAAAAAAATGCACAGACAGCAAAAAATGTGCTGCTGTGTAAGATCACTGCGTACACAGCGATCAATTGCAGGGAAGGGGTTAAATACTGGAAACGGCTTTTATAAAAGCCTTTGGGTCTCAATTTTATTAAATATATTATAATTAAAAACTTACATTATACAGCTCTGTCCGTCTCCCTCACTAAAACTCACGTGAGAGGGAGGCAGATCTACACGGGTCAGATCAAATATTTACAAATATTGATCTAACAGGCGAATGGTGATGCTCATTTGAGCAAACGCCAACCCGCCTTAGCCACTGATCAGCTGTTACTGATCGCTAAACATGCGCTCAGACAACTAAAAAAAATTTTGTACGTTAAACGTAATCCCCTAGCGGGTATAATTAACCCGTGACGGGTGTAATAAAAAAGTTTTTAAAAAAAGTAAAAATGCTTCTGCAGCAAGATTGCTGCATTTGCGTCAGATCTCTGCTTAGGCAGTGATCTACAGCAAGAAAGGGGTTAATCTCTCTTAAAAGAGCATTTTTTATACTGTAATGAATTACAGTAAAAAAATTAACCCCTAAAAAATGCACAGACAGCAAAAAATGTGCTGCTGTGTATGATCACTGCGTACACAGCGATCAATGGCAGGGAAGGGGTTAAATGGCTTTTATAAAAGCCCTTGGTGTTTAAAATTTTATTAAATATTTTATTTTTTACTTTATCTGATCTGTCTCTCTCCCTTACTAAAACTAGTAAGGTGAGGGAGGCAGATCAATACTTGTCAAAGGCAATATTTACTAATATTGCCTTTGACTGTATGATAAGTGCTCATCAGAGCACTTACCATACATGCCTGCACACAGATCACACAGATCTGTTGTGCCGGCATTGATTGGCTCCCCCAAGAGCATCGGAAGTGAAATACTTTCACTTCCGATGCTCTTGCCATTAGAAGGGAAGCGCTGCCTGTACAGGCAGCGTTCCCTTCTACTGAGCCGATGGGGTCGCTCAGGAAAGCGACCACTATCGGTTCTGGGGGAGCATCATGGTGTTGCTAAGTGCCTCGCTAGCGAGGCACTTTAGCAACACCGGAGATGCTTAGTAAGCGAACGATCGTTCGCTTTCTAAGCACATGTGTGCAGGGGAGCAGCCATTTTTAAATGGCTGCTACGATCACTCCGGGGAGTGATCGTAGCGCGCCCCTGCACTTTTTTGGGGTGTTGCACAATGCCTCTACATAGAGGCATTGTAGCAACACCGATAGAGTAAAGAAAGCGACCAGCTCAATTTAGTGCATGACGTGCCAGTTACGTCACCTGTCGGCAAGTCCTCGATTTGCCGTGACGTGCCTGGCACGTCATCTGTCACCAAGGGGTTAATACCCAAGTCAGGTCACTACACACTGAAGATGTGTTCCGGGTGGCTAAAGCCGCAGCTGCACCACCAGACTCTACAAGGGATATAATTATTCAATTTAGAAGTTTTGCAGATAAGACCTTTTTCATGGCGAGGTTCATGGGTCCTAATGCGATCAAGTTCGAGTCCTGCAACTTACAAGCATTCCCGGACCTAACTCACCCCACAGTTGCATGGCGACGTTCATTATGTTCTCTTACCACTCATCTCCGCACCTTACAGGTACAATATCAATGGGGCCCGGCTCGATCTCTTTTGATCTGCAAAGATGGATTTGTGCATCGCCTAACCGATATCTGGGAGACTCTGTCCTTCCTCTCTGATCTCTCCTTGCCTCCCATACCTACTCTTCCGGCAAGATCCTTGAATCAGAACACGCTACCCTTTACACCTCCCTCCTCATGGAATCTAGAAGGTAGTGGGGCAGAAGACACCCTGGACTTTCTCCAGAAGACAAAGACGGGGCCCTCTGGCAGCAGAGAACCATCTTAGTCCCTGAACAAGCAGTGAAGACTTTAATACTCTCCTGTTCCCCTTGTACTTAATTGCTCCACAAACGTTTGATCTTGTTCTACAGTCTCACCCTCTATGTCCACTCTTATTTCCTCACCTTGAGCCATCTCAGTTCCTTTCTTCTCTGTTTTCTGACCTCTTCTTTTATTTTTCTTTCTCAATAAGTGTTTCCCTTAATCTTGCTAATTCCCTGTCCTTCCCTAACCTCTGCTCTAAATTAATGCCGTTAGAATTGAATGAGTGGGTTATACCCCGAAATGGTTCCAAGGAGGAGGCCATTTACTTATAGTGGGGATATTGCCTATGGATGGTCCCTCTTTGAATCCATAACAGTTGATATGTCTGATGTTATGTTTTTGTCCAATAAGAAGTTCTTAACCCTCACTAGGAGGGGTATGTCTGGTGTTTGACGACAAAATCAAAAGTGACACCCACCGTATTTCCTGATTACTTTAAAAGGTGGCGGGTGTTTTGTTAAAATTGACCTTTTAATTATACTGGGGGATCGTGGAAGAGTTGCCTGGGTATGCCTTACCCCCAAACGTTTTCACCTCTACTAACTTAATTTCGGAATAGTTTCATCAATATCAAAGTTGATAAGTTCTGATGCTATGATTCAGTTGACTTAGAAGTGTTTCACCCTCACTAGGAGGGCTATGTTTGGTACTGATAAATACCACCAAAATTAGATATGACAAGTTGAAGTGACACCCACTGTATCTCACGACCACTAAAAAGGGAGGAAGGTGCCTCTTTAAACTGTCCTTTTAGTTATACTGGGGGATGGTGAAGAGTTAACTAGGTGTGCCTACCCCCATGAGATTTGACCCCTACTAATGCAAGTTAAGAATAGTTTATAAATATTAATGATGGTGTTGAATTAGGTGATACGTTTACACATCGGAACACTCCTGCCGCATACTTGTTTTCCTATGTAATGCTTTGTTTTCCCTTTGTCACTGAAATAATATTCATGTCTATTTTTCTGTGTTATAATCTGTTTTGAAAAAAAAAAAAACTTAATAAAAATATAATTTATAAAAATAAAAAAAATAAAAAATGAGTCTTTATTTGATACTTGTTATACATGCTGATGTATCTTTCTGTTCTTATTGTACTCCCGACTATTCTTGTTGTGTATTTCCAAGCAAAGACTCAATAAAATTCTAATAATAAAAAAAAAAAAATACTACATGCTATTTTGAGTACAATTATAACAATAGCTAGAAATTGGAAAACAAAGTTACAGATGACCTGGGGTCTGATACTCCCTCAGCTGACATATCAATGGAAGATGGAGGAGTGCAGATTAAAGCAGTTGAAAGAATTAAAAATCCAGGAATAGAATGGGATATTTGGATCGAGAAACTTGGGTCAGGAGAAACTCTGGAAGAAATATAGGTCGAGTAAATCGAGTAGGTCACCCCTCAAAAGAATGTGTCGCAATGTATTGGTATTGTTTGTAAGCTGTCAAAGATTTAGAATATTTAAATGTTTATGTTGGCTTTGTTTTCTATGTAAGTTTAATATATTTGTTTATTTTTTATGTATGTTTGATATATTTAGAATAAAGTATGGGGGGGGAGAATAATGTGCTGAATAATTTTATGAAATTCTCTTTTGTAGACATGTACATAGTTAATAAAGAAAAGGAGGGAAATTTTGGGACTAATATAGAGAATCACAGACCTGTGAGGGCCACAATTAGTAGTGTGAGGAACATGAGTGTATTCTGAGACGTCCAATCAGGGAACAGCACACACTGTAGTTTTAGAAACCTGCGCAGGAATAACCAATCCAGGCTCGGCCTGTAGCAACACAAAATGGGATTAAGAGAGAAAGCACAGCGTTAAGGAATGACCACCCGCAGTAATGAGTAAAGCGGATGAAAAATAACAGACACAGTTAAATAAAGACAAAGGTTAAATAAACAGCTTTACGATTGGAAGTCAGGTTTGCCCCCTAACCAAATTGTTACTGGCCACATAGAGTATAAGGAAGTCAATTAATTAATCCAGGAGCGGATGCCACTGCACCACGTTCACCAGTAAATTGATCTCCTTCTGGTCACCCTGAAAGGCAGCATGTCAAACTTAGATGTGGCAGCTAAAATAAAATGTCGGAAGTGGCAACCCTGTTAAAATATAAAAAGGAGGATGGGTAGGGTTCCTAACCAGCCGGTATTTTACTGGCAGGCCAGTAAAAAATTGGCTTGAAACTATAGAGGTGAGAACATGGCCTTTTTAGAAAAAATAAATGGTGGCAATTGTAGGGTTTAATAGCAGTGTGGCAGAAAGCAGGGTCAAATGAGAGTGCTGGTAAGAGGGAGTCTTTCAATGTTTAATTAATTAGAATGTTTAATTAATTAGATCTGTCATTCACGAAAGTGTAGATGACAAAGTCCCCTTGAAATAAGTAATCATATTAATCTAGACATTGTGTCCGCTTAATCATTAGCAAATGTATAGAACAAAAAATCTACTATAGGTGTCTACTCGATCAGGCAGGCATCAACATGCACAGTGGACTTTGTGATGGACCTTCACAGACCTTGCCACAGACACGTTGCCTATTCCTGCTCACAATTGTGGGAGAAGCTATGCATAATAAAGCGGGTAAAATAATAGCTTAACATGTAGACATGCTAAATGTAGCATATGCCACCAAATACTGAAAATTGGCTGGAATCGCCCTATAACATATAAGAAAATGCCTTTACAGCATAAAGATTATACTTTATTTTCAATCAAGTAATTTCAGACTTCATCCACAGTATATAATCGAATTATGTGTAACAGAATGTGAGATTTTGGGTAAATTACAGACTACTGTAGAATGGGCATACATTTCCTACAAAAGAGGGAACAATGAACTTTATGTGCATGACAAGGTAAGCGAGAGTTTAAAATAACATTATGGATGTGGGCTGGATGAGGAGGGTGGGAATAATAAGAGAATAGGAGTACTAAGTAACAAAGGAGATACCGGTAATTGACAACATGAGTATGTTAAACAGCAAAGAAAGGGGGCAAATAACAGCATGGGTATACGTGATCAGGGAACAATGGGCAGAATAAAGGATTTCAGAAGGTGAGCAGAAAAGATCGGGTCAAATAAATAATAATAATAACTGCACGTCAGCATGAATAGGTGATCAGTGTAGGAAGGGAAGAGCATTCAGCATTGGGGAGCCTGACATACAAATGATAGGGGTGAGGAGAGATGAAAAGCGCACAGAACAGCCTGAGAAATGGAGATCATGAGACAAAGAGGGCAAAGTACCCTGGTCTTTTTAGTGCTGCCCCAGCTTGCACCCCATTTCTCACCGGTCTGCTTTTGAGTTCATTTTTCCCATGATGCTTCGCGTACGTGACTGTCCTAAGTGCTCTTTGCTCGCTTTGTGGGAGGAGAGTCCGTGTGACCCAATAGAAGTGCCCAGCAAAGAAAATGTCGCAACGTAAACAGTCCGGCGGCCATTTTGTTGGTTGTAAAACGTTTTATTCTCTTATTTACAAATTCCGGTTTAATGGTCACTTTTTATGGTTTTTAACACCTGCACCGAAGATCAAACACTTTTTGTACATTCCTGACCATCTAGTGAGACAATTTAATCATTTTCAGGCAGTGTACCATTTTAAATTAAATATTCATAATTGTGTTTTCACATTCCTTCTTCAAATCAATGCCACTTTAAACTAAAGGTCACCAGATTTTTTTATATAATATTTTTTCCTCTGGAGTAATAATTTAATAATTATAATAATTGGGGGGGGGGGGGGGGGGTTGTAGCGCTTTTCTGGATGTGAGCACTTTTCAAATATACAAACAGACTTTAAAGTTCCTGATGGTCAGATGAACTAACTGAAGTAATTGCTTGATGAAAGAGGGTCTTTAGCTTTATCCCCTGGTCTAATAGCTCACATTTCATACCGTTGGAGGTGGGAGGCATCCAGGGAATTGTAGTTGTTGGCATCTCAGACGGTGTTCTATCAAATTTCTCAAGCAAATTCTAGTGCACAGGCGCACAGAAAGACACACGGGGGGGGGGGGGGCACACGGGGGGGGGGGTCTGGCTCTTCTTGATGGGTGTTGTGATCGGCACCTTAGGCTTCCGTGTGTCCCCCTCTGTGTGTCTTCCACTTACTAGCGTAGCATGTCACTGATATAAGTTTTAACAAGTAACTAGTAAATGAAAATAATCAGTAATACGCTTATACTTACCTGTCACCGCAGCTGATCCGAAGAGGGCATGAGGTGGTGTGTGTCCCTCGCACAGGCGCTTTTTTGCCAAAGTTACGGCTGATTGACAGCCATAAATGTGTGCGCATGTGCTGTGGTGCGCAATGAGTAAATTCTACTGTGCCTGTGCAGTAGAATTTGCTTGAGAAATTTGATAGAACAGCGGTAATTCTTCTTATTGGTCAAATCTGTGATGTGAGTAGTTGAGCGCATGCATTATTCACTTGATGATAAAAGCTGCATTCCCAGACATATTGTCTGAACCACTGCGTTCTTCCTTTTTCAGCAAGATTGCAGAAACAGACAGGAACTGCGCATGCGCGTGATCACTCAGATCAGTGACCTCAGTTCTCAGACAAAATTCAAACCAGCGGGCACTATGCATCTATTCTTCCTAAACCGTGAGCATAGTGTCTGAAAATCTGAAATACAGAGAACTACACTTCCCATGATGCCTCTCACCCATAGTTGCCAACATCAGCCATGTTTCCTGGGACACATATTTGTTCCACATGCTGCACAAAGAGAACATGCAGCCCGGAAATCTGTAGGATGCATATATGCACAATCCAATTAATTAGTCATGCTAGGTCCTATGAGATCTCCAACCTGATTAATTAATTGGATTCTGTCTGTCCGTATATCCATCCCATATTGCCAGGCTGCCCTCTGCATGTTCTTTCTGCAGCATGTGGAACAAATCTGGTCTCACTACTAGGGTTGCCAGATGAAAAAAATAGACCTCCAAGCATGCACCACTGGAAACTCAGGATGCCAGGGGAGTGGCTAGGGAAAGAGAATGTCAGCTTTACCATGCACGTACCTTGGTACTGTCTCCATAGACTTAACATTTAGCCGGATGCAAATTTTTTATCAGCCTGACGGTAAAATACTAGCCAGGTGGCATCCCTGCTCATACTAGAAACAACTAACTTTTCACTTGTGCTTCTATATTAGAAGCACAAGTGAAAAAAAAAAAACGTTTAGTGTCCCTTTAACATACCGGCCAGGTGGCAACCCTATTGATGGTCCACATTACTGGGATGTATGTGCCTGGTTAGTGAATAGACCTCACTTAGGGTTGCCACCTTTTCCTCAAAAGACAAGCTGTCTATCACACACAAAGACAAGCAGTTTCTCACACACAGATTGTCGCTCTTGCTCACACACAGACTTACTCACTCTCTCACACACTGTCACTGTCACTCTCTCTCTCTCTCTCTCTCTCTCTCTCTCTCTCTCACAAACTCTCCCTACCCCCCCCCCCCCCCTACCCCCGGCAATATCTCCCACTCGCCCCACCTACCCTCTCAAGCATGTTATCCTGGTCTAGTGTAATATGGAGGGTGGATTGGAGCAGTTGGTCAATATGCCAGTAATATTTTGCCACTCAATATGCCAGTAATATTTTGCCACTCAGTATGCCAGTATTTTCCCCTCAATATGCCAGTATTTAGCCATTCAATATGCCATTCTTTTGCCATTATATATGCCAGTATTTTGCCCTCAATATGCCATTCTTTTGCCATTTAATATTACAGTATTTTGCCCCTCAATATTCCATTCTTTTCCCATTTTAATATGCCAGGATTTTGCCCCTCAATATGCCAGGATTTTGCCCCTCAGTATGCAAATCTTTTGCCATTTAATATGCCAGTATTTTGCCCTCAATATGCCATTCTTTTCCCATTTTAGTATGCCAGGATTTTGCCGCTCAATATGCCAGGATTTTGCCCCTCAGTATGCCAGGATTTTGCCCCTTAATAGGCCAGTGTTATGCCACCCTCCTCCCCCCTTCCCCAGTACTTACCTCCTTGCTGCTCTGCAGGTCCGCGGCTGTGAGGGAAGCGTTGTGCGCTCCCCTCCAGCCGCGCGGCTTCAATAAAGTTTGTTAAAACTTTTTTTTTTTTAACAAACTTTATTGAAGCCGCGCAGCTGGAGGGGAGCGCACAACGCTTCCCTCACAGTCACGGACCTGCAGAGCAGAGCACCGGGAGACAGCAGCAAGGAGGCAAGTACTGGGGAAGGGGAATTGGGAAGGAAAAATATTAGATATACCGGCCCCAAGACCCTAAATACCTTCTGTGCTGGTAAACTACCGGCCAGGTGGCAACCCTAACCTCACTGGAGACTTTAAAGTAAACATACAAACATTCTATAAGTTTGGAACTTTGAACTCTGCAACTTCTTCAAGTAGGGGGTAGTGCAATTCTAATTTACGATGGAGATTGTCGAGTAGGGACTATAAAGTGACACAATAGGGTCTACTCAATAAAGAAAGACGTGCAGGGAATGAGACAGGGATTTCAAACTTAAAGGGACAGTCTAGTCCCCAAACTCACTTTGGTGCAAAATGAAGATTACTGCTTGCATAGTGCCTTTTTTCCCAGTGTGATTTGATGCAGGCATTCTGCATAAATCACGTTTCTAATACTTGACTCAAGCGCTCCCCCAGCGATTACTCTGCATGTTTACTGCAGGTGCAGCCGCACTGATTATATAGACACTGAGCATATAAAGTTTTGTTTAATTTAGTCACTTCCTGTGCTTGCTCATGAAATTATTCTCACTGGTTCCTGCAGCAAAAAAAAAGGAAATTTACTTTTACTCAGGTATTGTGGGCAGTCCTGGTTTCTTGAAAACTTCTGTAATTTCACAAATGCATCTAACTGTAAGTATTTTATTTTTTAAGCAATACAAAATATGCATTTTAAAGCACTTTAATATGCATTCACATTAATATGCATTAACATTTGGAAGATTAATTTTGGGGAGCAAAGCTGAGTTGGAAAATGTCTCCCATTCAGCTGCATTAAATAATTTTTCCAACTCTGGTACATTTTCCTAAAGTTTGAAATTTCCATCTCAGTTCCCTGCAATTCTCTCTTTATTATAACAACAACAAAAAAATGCATCAGATGTAAGCATTTTAAAATAGAAATGCTTTAATGAAGGATATACAAACAAATTACCTTATTGAGCCCTCTCCACTTCTATTGCACTATCAGGGGGCAGAAATCTTGGGTTAGATTGGTCAGATCTTCATTCAACTGACACAAGTTTCTAAACATGTCTGCTCCCTGATAGAACTATACAAGCAAACAAGGCTCAAAAAGTTGACTTTATTTGTATTCTTTCATTAAAGCATTTCAATTTAAAATGACTATACTTGATGCAATCTTTCAATAACATAACTTGCAGCTTCTTAAAGAAAATGAAATTTAAGGGAGGCCTTACCCACTAAAATATATATATATATATATATATATATATATATATTCTAACTAATAGAATCTAAATTTAAGAATTCTTTATTTTAAAAATGTTTTACCAGGAAGAATACATGGAAATTTCTTTTGTTTTAAGTATGGTCCATCCAGTTTCCAACATTGGCCATGTTTGCATGGACACATATGTGTTCCGCATGCAAAGTGCAGCCCAGCAGTATGTAGGATGGATTTACACACAGACACAATCCAATTAATTAAATATGGTAGGTCCTGTGAGATCTCCACCCTGATTAATTAATTGGATTCTGTCTGTGCGTATGTCCATCCTACATACTGCCGGGCTGCACTTTGCATGGTCTGTCTGCTGCATGTGGAACAGATATCTGTCCCAATGTTGGCAACTATGGAAATGTTATACACATGAGTTTTTGCATCTCAGACAGAACTGACCTTGATGATAGTGTGCATGCTGATTATGTCAGAAGCCAGTGACACTCATTTCGACCAAGATGTGCTGGCTCTGATAGTCTGTCTCTGCTATTGCAGACCCTTGTTTTTACATGCCATCAACAGAGGGGACCCGCTTTAAAAGGACTACATCAACCTAAATATTGCTTGTCCTGTGAATGTAGAGAATAAACATTGATGAAAAATAATCTATACACTGTTATTTTTATGCATTTTCATGCATTTTTGCTAAGATAAAAATATGATGTAATTGTGCCAGTGGTGCCTGCTGTTTATGACATCTTCTATGGCTTGGTATGCAAGTGCACTATATTTCAAAGGGAAATGTGGTTAGTGGAATAATGCGCAAAATAATGAAAATAAATAAATGTTGGCGCTTTGGTTCTCAAGGACCAAAGCACCATCAGGCATGAAGTGGTTAATGCCTGAATATTTTATTTTTTTATTTTTTAAATTCTCTTATAAGTTCACCACAGTTCACGGTTTATTGAATAAACCTTTAAGTGTTCTCTGGAATGTAGGAACTAGACCTACTCAATAATATCAATTTCCCCTCCAACACTAACATTTCACCTCCTCTTTAAAATGGACCGAATTGGCAGATCATCCTACTTGCATTTTTTGGTTTATTTTTATGATGCTGATTGTGTCTGTTCCCTAGTGGTCTCTTATGGTGCCATGGCCCTCTTTAATAGTGAACCCTGGGCAAGCATTTGCTTGGGCCCCCTGGACCCTGCCCCCTCCCCTGCATGCAATCACGCCATCCATCGCAATGTCTTCCCCCCCCCCACACACACAAAAACATAAAAATAAGCACACATACAATTGGACTTTTCTTGTAGTGAGTATTTTTTATTGCATTGTATAAAATGTGTATAATTGCAGTATATAAACTGTATATTTGGATAAAAATGTGTATATATGGCTGCAATATGTATAACATCTTACTATGCAACACTGCACTACAACTACTCTTTACTAGAGTTGAGCGAACACCTGGATGTTCAGGTTCGGCGGGTTCGTCCGAACTTCGGAAAAAAGTCCGGGTTCGGGTTCGAACTTGACCCCGTACCCCATTGAAGTCAATGGGGCCACAAACTTTTGCCTCTAAAAAGTCTTATGTTACTATGGTACAGCTGAGCCATAAAATAGCACTAGATGGAATCTTTGATTTTAGCTTTGGAAGAACATAAATCTAAATCTAAAGTATGGCTGCCAGGAGGATCAACAGAATTATCCATTTGAGAGAGGGTTGGAGTGCAGGGTATTCTCTTTCCGTTTATACTAAGTGACCCATAGGTTGAGGAGGCGGTGACCGTGGCGGTGTGGAAGCAGCGCTGGAGGAGGAGGTAGCCAGAATTTTTCAAAGTGCGCTGTAAGCACAGTATTTGACGGTTCTATTTGAATCTCAGATATGAAGTGCACCGCAAGACGCCAATGTACTATTTAGCACCCAAAACTATTAGAATTTTTCAAACTGCGCTGTAAGCACAGTATTTGACGGTTCTATTTGACTCTCGGATGTAATACATGTAATGCTATTGCTATTCTATAAACCGAAATAGAGTCCCCATTCATAAGAATAGGTCAATTAAGATACCAGTATTATTGTACCATTAAGATGCCATAATTGTTGTGCAATTAAGATGCCAGTAATATTTTGCCATTCAGATGCCTGTAATATTGTGCCAGTCAGATGCCTGTAATATTGTGCCAGTCAGATGCCTGTAATATTGTGCCATTCAGATGGCAGTAATATTGTGCCATTAAGATGGCAGTAATATTGTGACATTACCGTGCTCGTTATATTCCTCCCTCCCTCCATTCTCTAGTACTTACCTTAGCCTGTATTCTGCTCCATGTCCCCGGCCGGACATCTCCTCCGTGCAGTCATCCCTCCTGCACGGAGGAGTGAAACAGTCACCGGATGTGATGTCAGTTATTATTATTAAAACCGTTCACCAGCGCAATGCGCTGTGAACAGGGCAAGTAGGGGCTGAGGACCCACGGGACAACTGCCTTGGGCCCTCCAGTAGTAACTGGGCCCAGGGCAGCTGCCCCGTTTGCCCTGCGTTAAAGACGGTCCTGTATGGTGCTGGTTGTGTCTGTTCCTTAGTGATCTGTTATGGTGCTGGTTGTGTCTGTTCCTTAGTGTTCTGTTATGGTGCTTGTTGTGTCCCTTAGTGATCTGTTATGGTGCTGGTTGTGTCTGTTCCTTAGTGATCTGTTATGGTGCTGGTTGTGTCTGTTCCTTAGTGATCTGTTATGGTGCTGGTTGTGTCTGTTCCTTAGTGATCTGTTAGGGTGCTGGTTGTGTCTGTTCCTTAGTGTTCTGTTAGGGTGCTTTAATGTGTCTGTTCCTTAGTGTTCTTTTATGGTGCTTGTTGTGTCTGTTCCTTAGTGTTCTTTTAGGGTGCTGGTTGTGTCTGGTCCTTGGTGATCTGTTAGGGTGCTGGTTGTGTCTGGTCCTTGGTGATCTGTTAGGGTGCTGGTTGTGTCTGGTCCTTAGTGATCTGTTAGGGTGCTGGTTGTGTCTGGTCCTTAGTGATCTGTTAGGGTGCTGGTTGTGTCTGGTCGTTAGTGATCTGTTAGGGTGCTGGTTGTGTCTGGTCCTTAGTGATCTGTTAGGGTGCTGGTTGTGTCTGGTCCTTAGTGATCTGTTAGGGTGCTGGTTGTGTCTGGTCCTTAGTGATCTGTTAGGGTGCTGGTTGTGTCTGGTCCTTAGTGATCTGTTATGGTGCTGGTTGTGTCTGGTCCTTAGTGATCTGTTATGGTGCTGGTTGTGACTGGTCCTTAGTGATCTGTTATGGTGCTGGTTGTGTCTGGTCCTTTGTGATCTGTTATGGTGCTGGTTGTGTCTGGTCCTTTGTGATCTGGTATGGTGCTGGTTGTGTCTGGTCCTTGGTGATCTGGTATGGTGCTGGTTGTGTCTGGTCCTTGGTGATCTGGTATGGTGCTGGTTGTGTCTGGTCCTTGGTGATCTGGTATGGTGCTGGTTGTGTCTGGTCCTTGGTGATCTGGTATGGTGCTGGTTGTGTCTGGTCCTTGGTGATCTGGTATGGTGCTGGTTGTGTCTGGTCCTTGGTGATCTGGTATGGTGCTGGTTGTGTCTGGTCCTTGGTGATCTGGTATGGTGCTGGTTGTGTCTGGTCCTTGGTGATCTGGTATGGTGCTGGTTGTGTCTGGTCCTTGGTGATCTGGTATGGTGCTGGTTGTGTCTGGTCCTTGGTGGTCTGGTATGGTGCTGGTTGTGTCAGTTCCCTAGTGGTCTGGTATGGTGCTGGTTGTGTCTGTTATGTAGTGATCTCTATTTGGTGCTGGTTGTGCCACAGACCTAGTGGTCTGTGGACTGGAGTAGGGTTGCCACCCAGCCGGTAATCAAGCCTATGGGGCCGGTGCCGGCATAAGTAAAATTCCGTTTTTTTATGCTTTGACCCCATTGTATCCCTCGGGCATATATGCAGGCTCCTGCGCTGCGTCTCCATCTCGCAACACCCTAGCGTCGAGAAATTCGGACAACGGAAGCCGAATTTGGGTATTTTTAGTGTGCGCGCATTGATCATTCGCTCCGGCCCTACTTTTCGTCTCTTCATCCAAAGTTTTGGCCATCACGCATGCCCAGTCACGCGTGACAACCAACCACCCCCCCCCGTTCGGTCCTGAACATCTCCAACAACCTCGGTCGACGGAATGGGCTCAGTCTACCCACGTGGCAGAGTAAGTCGCCATAAGGGTCTGTAAACCCCTTGATAAGCCCACTAGAGAGAAATTAAGGGCTGAATGCCCCAGGCCTACAGTGCCTAACCTCGCCTGTAAAACTCCTGGTTGACCCTAAACTGGCTCAGTTTTTAACTAAAACTGGATGGAAATCCAGGAAAGATCATGACTATTCGCTGAGGATAGTCCTATAGCCCAGTCTGGCCTACAATATCTTAATCCAGCCCTGGATGGGGCTTGTCCTGGGTTCATGGGCCATATAATGGGTGTGTAATGTGGGTGATGGGGCATGTATTGGGTGGGCAACATGGGTGATAGGGGAGGTGCTGAGGTATGTGCTGGTTCTGCAATGTGGGTGGCTGAATTTAGTCTGCCTAGAACAGCACAAAACCAAGATTCACCACTGACCTGACTCAATGGGTTGGGGCTGCACCACTTTTCACTTTAAAAAGAATCAGTGCACAATATAGGCAGTGGCCTATATTTTCTAATATCTTCTCAGGTGAGGCAGTGGCTGGGATCAGTAGGTCAGATGTGCTCTGTAGTTTGGCTTTCTACCCAGATCCCAAGCACTTGTGTGAAAGTAGAGTCCCTTTCTGTCTCCACCTTGACAGCCTCTCTCTTTCCTCTACATTTCTGAGTCTGGAGGTAGACAAGGGGCGATAAAGGGCCAGTGTGTAAAAATACATTCAGGCACAACCACTGCTCTGTCTGTATCTCTGTCTTGTCTATCAATCTCTTTACTTTATCTGTCAGTGTGTACTCACCTTCATAATTTTGTTTTATGTATATTTAAATAAAAATTATATATATATATATATATATATATATATATATAAAATTTAATTACTTATATGTATTAAAGATTTTTTTATTGCCCATAAATTTCTATTATTATTGGCTATTTATTTTTCATTTTATTTAGACTGATTAGCGCTGTCCATTTTATATGATTTACTATACTCTACCACCAGCGATCTCTATGCTGATAGGAGGTATAGCATACAATCAACTATGCCTGGCTAAAAATGTTTTTGTTCCCCTTGGTGCCACTTCATCAATTCACCCGATAAACATACAGAGGGGCCCAGGCCCACCATCAGGCGGTGAAGGGCGATACTTCCGGGGGAAAACTCCGGTCACGTTTTCTTTAAACTTTTTTGAAGCTTTATTTTCTTTTTGAAAAGAAAAATGCGACCGGAGTTTCCCTCCTCCGTGCAGAAGGGAAGACTGAACGAAGGAGACAACCAGGAGACAGAGCAGCAAGTAAGGTAAGTACTGGGGAAGGGGGAGGAGGGTGGCATAAAACTAGCAAAATCCTGGCATATTGAGTGGCTAAATCCTGGCATATTGAGTGGCTAAATCCTGGCATATTGAGTGGCAAAATACTGGCACATTGAGTGGCAAAATACTGGCATATTGAGTGGCAAAATACTGGCATATTGAGTGGCAAAAAACTGGCATATTGAGTGGCCCTGAAATTCCTGGTGGTGGCAAGACAATAAAAAGAACAACAATTGTCAATGACTGGGGCATTTGAAAGGAACAAATTGGTGCAGTTTAGGGGGCAATTGCCTTCCTGCCCCCCCCCCCCCCTTTCAGCCTTTCCCTGCTAGCTAACTATATAATGTAGAGAGCTTTACTATGCTACCTGCCATGCCTGCCTAAGTATTTACAGATATTAAACTACTGACTTTGTCTGGCTAACTATATAATGATGGCAGCTATGTTATACTACTGGCTAGGTCTGGCTAATTATATATGGATTTGGGCTGCACTGGTTAAATACAAAGTAATAGCAGCTAACCTGTACAGATGTTTGTAGCTAATTATATACTGCTGGGGCTGTTGTGCAAGTGTTTACAATAAAAAATGTTTAACTTATCACCCTAATAAAGTTGGAAACAATTGTATAAACAGAAAGTTGTAGGTTTGAGGAATATGAAAATGGCAATAAATTAAACGGACTCCAGACCAAGCGATAGGCTGAAAAGGTTATACAGCGTGCTCACCCACCCAGTGAACCAGCAATCGCCTACGCGTTTCACGCTGAAAGGGACCGAGTCTAGCTGAGGGGTCTTCTCAGCAACGTCTCTGCATACACGGCAATGTATCTTTAATGGTTAACTTCTCGTGGTGGGAGTTGTTCTCAACAACACGCGTGGAGAGCCAAAGAAAGCAGACACAAGTTCTTTATCCTTTAACTCTGAGTCTTTATTTATTTAACAGTCATATATATACCCCAAATTAAGGAGGTGGCTACTTCAATCTCATTGGTTATAATGTATGTGCACATATGAATATATAGGCGTATAGGGGTGTGTTAATGGTATATATGCTAAATAACTGTTACACAACAATCTAGAAAAGAGTGGAAAGTACCAGAATAAGAAATGGAAGGTACTGATAATTAAAAAGACATAGTGGTTCCAATCACGGGGTAAGACATAGATAAGAGCATTCTGGTATCATCTTCTGGTAACTTCTCCTTTCCCTAATTAGTAGGATTAATTGGAGATGGCAAGAACCTGAGATTCCAGGCCTCTGCCACCTTCTCTCCCACAAGTACTCCTAGTATCATCTCCAAAGTTAGAACATTCAGATAAACAAATGAATACATGAGATAATTGTATGAGTATGTGTCTTCTAATTAAACTGAAGCTAAAACTTAAAACAGGCACAAAAGCAAAACTAACTTTTACGGTTAACCCTCACAATGCTAGGTTACTCCAGTTAACCCTTGCAATGCTGGGTTACCCCTTCACACGCCAAACTGGGCTCTTTGTCAAGGCTCAACAATTGTATAAACATAAAATAAATAAGAGGTTTTGGTTATATGAATTGGCCAAAGCATAATTAAGCTCACCCACTGCTTTAAGGTACACTCTTAATAAGATAAGAACCTAATCCCACCTACTATATAGTGTGCTCACAAAGCAGTCTATACAGCTACCAAGATCTTTTTAATGTGATACAGGACGTGCAATTAAACCTCCTCCCAATTTAACCCCTGGATAGCAAGCTACAACCAGACAGAGGAGTGAACAACCTCAACTATGTGGAAGAAGGGTAAAGAAAAATGTTGGTGCACTAAGCTAGCCACCAGCTATAAATAATAATTGTATGATGCTGCAAATTTACACATTTTCCTTTCTTGAGTAATAACAGAGAAGCTGGCACAACATAATGTGTAGAGGTTAGCTTAACCCTCGTTCTCCTTCACAACAAAGGATACTCAAAGCCAATTTGTCACACCAGAATGTTCACTTGGTGTCTTTAAACATGTATCAGATTTCCAGATATCCCTGCTTGAGCTCTGGTTGTGAAATCAGAATGAACTGATAAGGTCCCCTGTGTTCAAGCAGTAATACGTAAAAATCATGCAGAATTTGCAGCCAGGAGTCGCCTGGCTTAGATGGACTATGATGTACTTAATATTTCATACTTGTTTTGGGGGAGCTGACTGTGAAATTACTATCAGTTTAAACGGGGCTGTACAGAGAGGCAATGACAAACGGAGAAAATATATGCAATGATAGGAGTGCAGTCTATGCTAGAAGGAAGTCTATGCTAGAGCTGGAGTCCCAATCTCTGGCTAATGTAAATATAATAAATAGGTCCAAAATGTGCCTTAGTGCTGCACACTCACTTATTACTAGAGAAATGAAAATATAACTTTTATTCAGATATCTAACCCATGCAGCTGTGCAGTGCCTCCTGCCTTACATAGGTGTACCTGGCTATGATTAGAGGATGAGTGTGGAACTGGGTAAAAGGCGGATCTGCCGGATCCAAACATTTTCACTTATAAATGTATGTTATCGTTGCATATTTAATGTATATTGAGCTGGATCCTTCCCGCTATGTGCATATTTCACATTTACGCAGCCAGATCCACGCATATTTCACATTTACATAGCCGGATCCACGAATATTTCACATTTACACAGCCGGGTTCACGAATATTTTACATTTACACAGCCGGATCCACGCATATTTCACATTTACACAGCTGGATCCTTGCATATTTTACATCTAAACAGCCGGATCCTTGCATATTTCACATCTATACAGCCGGATCCTTGCATATTTCACATCTACAAAGCCGGATTCTTGCACATTTCATATCTACACAGCTGGATCCTTGCATATTTCACATCTACATAGTTGGATCCTTGCATATTTCACATCTATACAGCTGGATCCTTGCAAATTTTACATCTATACAGCCGGATGCTTACATATTTCACATCTACACAGCCGGATCCTTGCATATTTCACATCTACACAGCCGGATGTGCAAGGATCCGGCTGTGTAGATGTGAAATATGCAAGATGTGAAATATGCAAGGATCAGGCTGTATAGATGTGAAATATGCAAGGATCAGGCTGTATAGATGTGAAATATGCAAGGATCAGGCTTTGTAGATGTGAAATATGAAAGAATCCAGTTGTGTAGATGTGAAATATGCAAGGATCCCGCTGTGTAGATGTGAAATATGTATGCATCCGGCTGTGTAGATGTGAAATATGTATGCATCCGGCTGTGTAGATGTGAAATATGCAAGGATCCGGCTGTGCAGATGTGAAAAATGCAAGGATCTGACTGTATAAATGTGAAATATGCTGGGATCCGGATGTGTAAATGGGAAAAATGCAAGGATCCGGTTGTGTCGATGTGAAATATGCAAGGATCCGGCTGTGTAGATGTGAAATATGCAAGTATCCGGCTGTATAGATGTGAAATATGCAAGTACTCGGTTGTGTCGATGTGAAATATGCAAGTATCCGGCTATATAGATGTGAAATATGCAAGGATCCGGCTGTATAGATGTGAAATATGCAAGGATCCGGCTGTATAGATGTGAAATATGCAAGGATCCGGCTGTGTAAATGTGAAATATGCAAGGATCCGGCTGTGTAAATGTGAAATATGCAAGGATCCGGCTGTGTAAATGTGAAATATGCATGGATCTGAAAATGTGTTCTAGGAGCTCACCCTTGAGGTGAAAAGAAAGAAATGCTGATCCCTGAAGCTGTCTTTTTTTTTTTTTTCCTGTGTCCAGGGGAGCTTGATTGAAGGAGGTCTCAGCCAATCAGGTGAGACTCCTCAACTCTCCTGATTGGCTGAGAGTTCAGAAGCCTCCCGTGATTGGCTGTGACCTCCTTCAAATGGAGTTAAAAGCAAAGAGAGATGCTTGCAGCAGGTAAGTTAAAATGGACAGTGTGTGAGTATGTCAGTGTGAGTGAGTGTGTGTATGTAGGTGTGAATGAGTGTGTGTATGTAGGTGTGAATGAGTGTGTTTATGTCAGTGTGTGTGTGAGTGTGTGGATAAAGGGGTTAACTACTCTGATACTGCCTAGCCACCCAAGGGGTTAACTCCTCTGGCACTGCCTCTATCTGCCTAGCCGCCCAAAAGGTTAACTCCTCGGATACTTCCTATATCTGTCTAGCCACCAAGGGGTTAACGCCTCTGACACTGCCTATATTTGTCTACCCATCCAGGGGTTAACTCATCTGACACCTCCTAGAAACATAGAATGTGTCGGCAGATAAGAACCATTCGGTCCATCTAGTCTGCCCAATTTTTTTTTTGAGTACTTTTATTAGTCCCCCGTTCCCGGTCTTATAGCTAGGATAGCCTTGTGTCTATCCCACGCATGCTTAAAATCCTTGACTGTGTTTACCTCTACCACTTCTGCTGGAAGACTATTCCATACATCCACTACCCTCTCAGTAATGTAATACTTCCTGATATTACTTTTAAATCGTTGCCCCTCTAATTTAAGACTATGTCCTCTAGTTGTGGTAGTTTTTCTTATTTTAAATATACTCTCTTCCTTTACTGTGTTGATTCCCTTTATGTATTCAAATGTTTCTATCATATCCCCCCTGTTACGTTTTTCCTCCAAGCTATACATGTTAAGATGCTTTAACCTTTCCTGATAAGTTTTATCCTTCAACCCATGAACCAGTTTAGTAGCCCTTCTCTGAACTCTCTCCAAAGTATCAATATCCTTCTGGAGATACGGTCTCCAGTACTGCGTACAATACTCCAAGTGAGGTCTCACCAGTGCTCTGTACAATGGCATGAGCACTTCCCTCTTCCTACTGCTAATACCTCTCCCTATGCAACCAAGCATTCTGCTAGCATTTCCTGCTGCTCTATTGCATTACCTACCTACCTTTAAGTCCTCTGAAATTATTACTCCTATTTGCTAAACTAGAAAAATGGTCAGAGCAGTGGCAACTGACATTTAATGTGGACAAGTGCAAGATTATCCACCTTGGGCGTAAAAACCCAAAAGCAGAATATAGACTATTTGGTACAGCCTCAGATGTTGAGGTTAAGACTGTACCAAATAGTCTATATTCTGCTTTTGGGTTTTTACGCCCAAGGTGGATAATCTTGCACTTGTCCACATTAAATGTCAGTTGCCACTGCTCTGACCATTTTTCTAGTTTAGCTAAATCATTTGCCATTTGGCTTATCCCACCATGAATATCAACCTTGCTGCAAATCTTTGTATCATCAGCAAAAATACATACATTGCCAACAAGACTTTCTGCAATATCACTAATAAAAATATTAAAGAGAATGGGTCCAAGTACAGATCCCTGAGGTACTTCACTAGTAACAAGACCTTGCATCGAATATACCCCATTGACTAAAACCCTCTGTTGCCAACACTCAGCTATTGTCTAATCCATTCAACAATATTGAAATCCAAACTCAAAGATTTCAGTTTATTGATAAGCCTTCTATGTGCGACAGTGTCAAAAGCCTTACTGAAATCTAGGTAAGCAATGTCTACTGCACCACCCTGATCTATTATTTTAGTCACCCAATCAAAAAAATCAATAAGATTAGTTTGGCATGATCTCCCTGAAGTAAACTCTGATCTTGAAATCCAAGCGACTTTAGATGTTCAACAATCCTATTCTTTAACAAGGTTTCCATTATTTTACCCACTACTGAAGTAAGACTTACTGGTCTATAGTTGCCCGCCTCCTCCTACATATGTTAAGCAATCCAGGGGTTAACTCGTCTGACCCTGACTATATCTGGATTTTGTTATAGGTCACTGGTCACATTATGTTTTAGGGAATTGCACACCCTATTATCATAATAATGTTTTACCATTACTCTATTTTCACTTTATGGGTGAGCTCTTTGAAAAAAATATATTATTATTTATATAAGAAGTGCTTTATTGGGCATATAAAAAGAAAGAAATGTGTTCTAGGAGCTCACCCATGAGGTGAAAAGAAAAAAAATGGTAAAACAAACATTATTATGAAAATAGGCTATGCAATTCCCTTAAACATTATATGTGACCACTGACCTATAACATGACTCAAACATTGTACATTAAGTTTAAATGCATTTAGGGTACACATTTTAATCATGGCCTGCCAATAATCGCACCATATAATTTTGCATATAGAAAGGTTTTCTTGCATTAATTTATTACTTCCAGATAAGTTTCATTTTAGTTTGAATGATTATCATGACAGAGGGATTTCGTTTTTCGCCCCAGGAAGAACAATGTCTTGGGCCGGCCCAGGCAATTGCCCCATTGGCGACTCCAAGGGAGGATATGTAAATGTGTTGGTGTCAGTCTGCAATCATGGGTGTCCACAGCTGGGCACTCGCATGTCACATGACACCCAGCACTCTCTTTCATTTAAGGTGTGCTGCAGCCACTAGCATCATGAAGAGTGGTCTGTGCTGTTAGCAGAAAGCACAGACCACTGCCTAATAAAATAATGGTGTAGGCACGATAGTCACAAATGCATAACTCACTAAGCAGTCTCCAGAGTTACAGGAGACCTCCATATTTACTGTGGAATTGTGGATCAAAGCCCAAAAGGCAGGCCAAAGGTAGACAGAGGACAGCAGGACTACCTCCCAAATTCGGTACTGTCCTGCTCAAAGCGGGACAGTTGGGAGGCATGCAAATGTCCAGCATGAACAATGTTGGTGTCTATTCCTGGACCCCCATCTATAGGGATGGGGTGGTAAGCAAGTGTGCTGCATTAGATTGTAGCAGGGGTTAGGTGAAAGCAAGTGAGCTGTGTCTGGGCTAAAACTATGTGCCAAAAAATAAGAATTTGCTATAATTGTATTGTTTAGTTGTGTCGCTAGAATTAAAGTACTGTCAGAAAGAAGACTTAGGCCAGGGGTGTCCAAGTTTTTTTTTTTTTCAGTGGGCCACTTCTCCAGAAATGTGTGTGTGCATGGGCCACATTCATTTTTCATTTAGAGAAAATTATAAATGATTGTGTCAGTGCGATATTTATTGCTGTGGAGTCTGTGACACACTCACACAATGCACATTAATATGAATTTTATATATATGTGTGTGTGTGTGTGTGTGTGAATATGCTCACATTTATATATAAAATTCACATTAATGTGCACTGTGTGAGTGTATCACAGACTCCACAGCAATAAAACTCACTCTCACATGGCACATTACTGTATCACAATACAGAATAAAACTCAGTCAAAAAATCCCCACATTAATTATGCACAGTCACACTTATACACCTATTCACAGCCACACTTACACCTGTTTACAGCCACACTTATACCTGTTTACATCCACACATACACCTGTTTACAGCCACACATACACCTGTTTACAGCCACACATACACCTGTTTACAGCCACACATACACCTGTTTACAGCCACACATACACCTGTTTACAGCCACACATACACCTGTTTACAGCCACACATACACCTGTTTACAGCCACACATACACCTGTTTACAGCCACACATACACCTGTTTACAGCCACAAATACACCTGTTTACAGCCACACATACACCTGTTCACAGCCACACATACACGAATAGACACACAGTCACCCTTACACACACAGACACCCATTCACACTCAGAAACCCTTATACACACAGACAGACACCCTTACGTTTATTCAGCCTGCGTGCTAAATAAATATTTCCACTAACTACTTTGAGTGCTGGGTCCTAAGTATTTTGTTTTCTAGACACCATTACACACTCAGACAGACACCCATACACACACACACACACACACACAGACACCCTCACACACACAGACACATTTCTTTTCTTTTTGTATGTGCCTAGGGTTGCCACCTTTTCTTCAAAAAAATACCGGCCTTGGTACTGTCTCCACTTAACATTGGCCTGATGGCAATTTTTTACCGGCCTGCCGGTAAAATACCGGCCAGGTTGCAACCCTACATGTGCCTTTTGTCCCACTCCCTGCTCAGTCACCTTTTATATGCAGGGAGGGGGATGGTTCAGGCACCAGGGACTCAATACACAGACACCCATACACACTCAGACAGACACCCATACACACTCAGACAGACACCCATACACATGGGTAAAAAAAGTGTGGGAACTCACCCAAGATCCACTGCCACCCCCCAAAAAAAAAAAATATATATATTTTGCAGAAAATTCAGTGCAAATGCCAGTTTACACAAACAACTGCAAAATTCACATGCAATAAACAAATATATATTGAACAGTTGAAACAAATTAAATTAGCTATGCCAGGATTTTGCCCCCTCTATATGCCAGGATTCTGCCCCTCTATATGCCAGGATTTTGCCACTTAATAGACCAGAAATGCCACCCCCCTCCCCTTCCCCAGACAGTACTTGCCTCTGGTAGTCTCCTTCGTGCATCTTCCCCCCTCCACGGAGGAAGGAAGCTCCGGTCGTCACTTTTTTTTTTTTTTTACTTTATTGAGGTTGCGCGACTTCAATAAAGTTTTTTTTTTTTAAAAGTGACGACCGGAGCTTCCTTCCTCCGTGCAGGGGGGAAGATGCACGGAGGATACGACCGGAGACAGAGAGCAACAAGGAGGTAAGTACTCACCATCTCCTTGGTGCTCCCTGTCTCCGTCCAGCTCCTCCGTGCGGTCTTCTTCCCTCCTGCACAGAGGAGGGAAACAACGCCACCGGATATGACTTGCTGTCAAATCCGGTGGCAATGAAGGGAAGTCTAGTGGATGTGGCTGCAGAAGGGGAAAAAAAAAAAAGGTATCGCTCAGGAGGAGCACCGGCTGGGCTGAAGAGGCAGCTGCCCTGGTCCTGCAGGAGCAACGGGAACGGCGTTCCTGCCATGAAAAAAGTGCAGGAACGCTGTTCCCACGCGTTCCTGCAGGACTCGAGCTCTGCACACACACCCTTACACACACAGGGACACACTTACACAGACACAGTGACACACACCCTTACACAGTCAGTGACACACTTAGACACACACACACACCCTTACACAGACACAGTGACACACACACCCTTACACAGACACAGTGACACGCACCCTTACACAGACACAGTGACACACTCACACACATAACCTGAGACACACTATTTTGCCCCTCAATATGCCAGTATTTTGCCCCTCCAATATGCCATTTAATATGCCAGGATTTTGCCCCTCAAATATGCCAGGACTTTGCCCCTCAAATATGCCAGGATTTTGCTCCTCAATATGCCAGGATTTCTCCCCCCTCCTCCCCAGTACTAACCTTGCTGCTGTCTCCTGGTGCAGGTCCGTGGCTGTGAAGGAAGCGTTGTGCGCTCCCCTCCAGCCGTGCGGCTTCCATAAAGTTTGTTGAAAAAAAAAGTTTGAACAAACTTTATTGAAGTCGCGCGGCTGGAGGGGAGCGCACAACGCTTCCCTCACAGCCGCACGGACCTGCAGAGCAGCAAGGAGGTAAGTAAACCCCCTTACTGCGGGCCGGGGGTGCGTGCGATTTTCCCGCCCCCCCCTCCTTGTGGCGTCCTAAGGCAGCCGCCTGTGCTGCCTTAGGTAGCGCCAGCCCTGTATGTATTTCTGGGGTTTGTGTGCTCTCTGCTCGGAGCACACAAAACCCCAGAAATTATTTCCAGCCAGCCTGCCGTTCCCACGCGTTCCTGCAGGACTCGAGCCCTGCCCATACAGACACCCTTACACACACACACACACACACACACACACTCAGACAGACCCCCATACAGACACAGATAACCATACACACACACACAGACACCCTCACACACACAGACACTTTTCTTTTTGCATGTGCCTTTTGTCCCCCTCCCTGCTCAGTCACCTTTTATATGCAGGGAGGGATATGGTTCAGGCACCAGGGACTCAACACAAAGACACCCATACACACACAGACACCCATACACATACAGACACACATACATACACAGACACTCTAACACACCCAGACACCATCACACATTTCTTTAATTTTTTTCCCATGTGCCAATTGTCCCCCTCCCTGCTCACTCACCTTTTAAATGCCGGGAGGGGGTGGTTCAGGCACCATCTTCTGAGCTCCAGAATGCATCTGGAGCTCCAACGGGGCGGAGCAAGGCACCAGGCACAATTCATCTTCTGCGCGTGTGGGCTGAGCATGCACCCCTCGCGCTACCAAAATATAGAGGTATGCCACAGAGGTGCGGTTATCACATCAATCTCAGGCGGGCCGCACCTCCATCTCAGGTGGGCAGCATTTGGCCCGTGGGCCCCATGTTGGACACCCCTGACTTAGGCAAAACTCGAAGATGAGGCCCTCATATCTACGCTTGAGGGGGCGGAGCTTGCAGTCACAGGGGAAAGACGTGCTTCGGCTGAGCTCCTACAACGGCTACTTAATTAAGTTCAATTTATATGGCATCTCCAGCCAAAACGTCAAAAAAATCCTCTACCCACCTTCCAGTAGATATGGGGCGCAGGAAGAAAAAATCTGAACAAATTTCGGACCATATTACCAAAGATATTGGCTCCCTAATGTTTAGGCCTTATAAGCCTCCCCCTATCGCACCTGCCGATTCGCAGGACAACCGGGGCTCAGACGGTTCTTCCGATGATTCGCCTCCACCACGCAATAGAAGGCCTCCTGCACACCCACCCGAACCTATCGCTGATAGGACACCTTCAACCAAAGGGGATATTAACAAATTGTTTCTGGATTTACAAGGCGTTCTGAAGGCTGAAATGGCGGCCATGCAATCGGAACTTACCTCACTTACATCCAAAGTAGCTATTCTTGAAACTGATTCGGCTGCGGCCGCTCAAGAGCGGGAAGAATCGAAGCAACAAATATGCCAAGTGATGACTTACTCGCAAAGGCTGCAGCACCAAGTACTAGCACTTGAAATGAAATCAAGGCGTGCTAATATCCGTCTACGAGGGGTTTCGGAGGCGATTGGGCCTACCGCGCTCCGTGCCTATTTGGATGGCCTGCTCCAACAGTTAAAACCGGATTTTGAACCTGGGACTAGCCGTCTTCGGACAGTTACAGAGTCCGTAAAGCAAAACGAGCTCCACAAGCTGCTCCCCGGGACATTATTATTCAATTCCAGAGCACTGCTGACAAGCTAGCGATTCTGCACGCCTCAAGGAATATACAAAATATTCAATACGCTGGAAGTTCACTGCAACTATATGATGATTTACCTCCTGAGGTAATAAATTGGAGGAGATCTATGGCAGGTTGAACTACCCACTTGCGAAACCACGACATCAAATACAGCTGGAGCTCTCCCACCTCTCTCACGGTTACCACGGAGAACAAACAACTGACCATCGAGGACCCTGCTGAGGTGGATAGTTTTCTAAAAGATTTGGGATTTCCTATACTCCTGCCTCTGGAGCCTGGCGTTACAGACTCCACCACGCCAACAAATAATTAGGAGTTGTCACTTAGTGGCATAGACTCCCCGCAAGACTGTGCTTTGACTTGTTATGCTGAGCTGAAGGCGTTTTTCTTATTCATTGTCTTATGTTATTGATGGTGTTTCCCCCCCCCCCCCCCCCCAGGGCATTGTCGCCACCAGACTGGTTGAGGCGGCATTTTTTTTTCGGGTCACCAGATGTGTCACGAGGGAAAATCTTTTGGTCGCGCCTTCTGGCGGTGGCCAGCTGCTCCCTTTTTGGGCAGCCTTTTGCAGTTTCCTATGTTTCCCTTTTCAAACGCTCCCTTTTCCAATTATCTTCTCTTCCTTGTATTTCCTCTTCTACTACACTGTAAACTTTTCTTTTTTTTTAAATTTTTTTAATTTTTTATTTTTCCTCTCCATAGTTTCTTACCCATTTGATGGTTGAAATGAAGGATAGGGCTATTATAGTCGATTCCTATTCCTATGTGTGCTGGGTTGGAGAGACCCTGCTTGTGTTAAATAATTTCTGTATCATGCAGAGGAACTGACTGAAGGAATCCTGTGTATTATAATTTTAATGTTATATAAGATAGTTTTTTTTTTTACATAAAGAACACCACAGAACCTAAGTCACAGATTTCTATTCTGGGGACTCCACCCTTCACGTTTTGTATTATGCTCTGCCCATGAACAATCCTGCTACTCTACCCACAGCTGTTTGTCATGATTAGAGTCCACTTGCTTCTTTGATATCATAGACAGGTAATTAGTTGGTTTGCATAGGAAGATGTGGTGTTTCAATTCAATAATTTTGGACGTTGTTTCTTTCTCTATAATTATAATATAATAGAAGGAACGTGTTCTGTTTTTAGTTTTTAAAAAATTTAAAACGAGCCAATACTATGGAACGTGCTCTGTATTACAGTGATTACTATATTTGTTTGTTGAAATACTTATGATCTATACTGTATATTTTGAGTATGCTCAATAAAACTTTAATTAAAAAAAAAAAAAAGATATCTACGCTTAATACAATCTTCTGATTAAACATAAGTACCGTATTTGCTCGAATGCAAGACATGGTTGGGTTCTTACATTCTTACATTTGAATTCATGGAATAGCCTTCCAGCAGAAGTGGTAGAGGTTAATACAGTGAAGGCGTTTAACCCCTTGGCGACACAGGACGGACTAGGTCCGTCCTGTGTGCCGAGGCGTTAGTGACACAGGACGAACCTAGTCCGTCCTGTGTCAAAACGAGCGCTGAAAGCGGAGTTTTTCCGCTTTCAGTGCTCTAATGGTATTGTAACGATGCTTCCGTGTGGAAGCATCGTACAATGCTAAAAAAAATGCCCGTCGGCATTTCGATCGCTCCAGAGAGCGATCGAAATGCCGGTTTTAAAGGCACAGAGCCTTTAAAACGCGGGCATTTAAAAAAGTGTTTCTGATTGCCTCGCAAGTCGAGGCAATCATAAACACACAAAAAAATGCACGATCTTGGTCACTGAGTGACCAAGGTGGAGCTGCCCTTCTAAGGGCAAGAGCACAGGAGGCAGGAAGTACCTGCTTCCTGTGCTCTCTTTCTGTCACACGATTGCCTCTTCACAGAGGCAATCAGTGACTGCCAGGCACACTGACAGGCAGTGGGGATGCTCTCCTGAACATCCCCACTGACTGGTCAGATCAATATTAACTCTATATTGATCTGACCAGTTATGATCTGCCTCCCTCTCCTCACATTTTTTTTTTTAGTGAGGGAGAGAGACAGATCAAAGTTCTACAAGTAAGTAAAAGTTAAAAAAAAAACAATAAATACACAACACACAAATAATAAAACAATAAAAAAAATTTTATTAAAGCAATTCCCTGCGTTTAACCCCTTCCCTGCCACTGATCTTGCATAAGCAGTGATCGTGCACATCAGCGCATTTATTTTTGCTGTTTGTGCATTTTTTAGGGGTTAATTTTTTTGTACTGTCATTTATTACAGTACTAAAAAGGCTCTTCTAAGAGTTATTAACCCCTTATTTGCCGTCGATCACTGCTTACGCAATGATATTGACGCCAAAGCAATTTTTATCTGTCTGCATATTTTTATTTTATTTATTTTTTTTACACATACCCGCTAGGGGATTACATGTAAAGTAAAAATATTTGAGAATTTTTGTTTTTAAGCTGCCTGAGCGCATAGCGATCAGTAACAGCGAATTAGTGGCAAAGGCGGTTTGGTGATTTCTCAATTAAGCTCACCATTCGCCCTGGTCAGATCAAAATTAATCGGATCAATATTCACAAATATTGATCTGCCTCCCTCTCCTCACTTACATTTTTGTGACGGAAAGAGACAGATCAGTATTAGTGATATAAAATAACATTTTATAAAATTGGCAGGTTTTATGAAAGTCTTTCACTGTGTATTAACCCCTTCCCTGCCATTCATCACTGTGTAAGCAGTAATCTTGCACAGCAACAGTATGTTTTGCTGTCTGCACTGTTTTATGGATTAATTTCTTTGTACTGTAATGTATTACAGTACTAGATAGGCTCTATTAAGAGCTATTAACCCCTTATTTGCTCGAGATCACTACTTATGCACTGATTCTGAGGCCGCGGACTCAGGGTTCGATTTTGACCCTATTCAGCTTTCTGATACATCATCTAGCGATGTATCGATGGCTGCTGAGCCCTTGCCACAAGTAGTGATGGGGGTCTACCGATAAAAAAATATATGGTTTGGTGGGGGTAAATTACATTGGCTGGCTTCAAAGATATATCCCATAAAGGACACGGACGCAGGTTGACTACATGTCAAAATTCCAAGTTGGAATTTTGAGATGCGCATCTCACAAATGTTGCCTTCTAGCCAAAAACAAACCAACAAACCTATGCATGGGTGCTATCCCTGTACTCGGGAGATGTTGCTGAACACATATTGGGTTGTTGTTTGGCAGTGACATATACCAGAATCTGTGAATTCATGCCTGAAGTACAATGCATGTGGAAAAAAAACTCCCAAAAAAGTACTACCACAAACTTTTACAAAGGCTGGTGGTAGAATTAGTACCTATACAGTATTAAAATACCACCATTTGAAATACCTTAGGATGTCTATTTTCCAAAAATATATGGTTTGATGGGGTAAAATTCATTGGACGGCTTCAAAAATGTTCCAAATGGAACATGGGCGCAGGCTGACTACATGTCAAAATTCCAGGTTGGAATTGCGCACCCCCTAAATGTGGAATTTTAGACCCAATACAAACCAACAAACCTATGCATGGGGGGTATCCCTGTACTCAGGAGATGTTGCTGAACACATATTGAGGTGTTGGTTGGCAGTGGCAAATTCCAGAATCTGAAAATTCCTGCCTGAACTACAATGTGTGTGGGGAAAAAATGACATCCCAACCCTTTGACATAGGTTGGTGGTAGAATTAGCACTTGGAAAGTGTTAAAATACCACAATTTTAAATACCCTAGGATGTCTAGTTTTCCAAAATATATGATTTTATGGGGTAAAATACTTTGACAGGCTTCAAAAGTGTCCCAAATGGAACATGGGAGCAGGCTGACTACATGTCAAAATTCCAAGTTGGAAATGCACCCCCCCTAAACGTGGCCTTTTAGCCCCAAAATAATCTAACTAACCTACACATGGGTGGTATCCCTGTACTCGGGAGATGTTGCTGAACACATATTAAGGTGTTGTTTGGCACTGACACATAATAGGATCTGTGAATTCATGCCCGATGTACAATGAATGTGAAAAACAAATTACTATCCATAACATTGACATAGGCTGGTGGTAGAATTAGTGCATGAAAAGTGTTAAAATACTACCATTTGAAATACCCTAGGGTGTCTAGTTTTCAAAAATATATGGTTTTGTGGGGTAGAATACACTTTTTGGCTTCAAAAATGTCCCAAATGGGACATGGGCGCAGGTTTTCTGCATGTCAGAATTCCAAGTTGGAAAACCAAAAAGCGCACCTCTCAAATGTGGCCTTTTAACCCCCAAATAACCTAACCAACCTATACATGGGGGGTATCCCTGTACTCAGGAGATGTTGCTGAACACATATTGAGGTGTTGTTTGGCACTGACATATAACAGGATCTGTGAATTCATGCCCAAAGTACAATGTATGTGAAAGAAAATTACTACCCAAAACATTGACATAGGCTGGTAGTCTAATTAGTGCATGGAAAGTGTTAAAATACTACCATTTGAAATACCCTAGGGTGTCTAGTTTAAAAAAATATATGGTTTTGTGGGGTAGAATACACTTTCTGGCTTAAAAAATGTCCCAAATGGGACATGGGCACAAGTTTTCTACATGTCAGAATTCCAAGTTGGAAAACCAAAATGCGCACCCCCTAAATGTAGCCTTTTATCCCCAAAACAAACCAACAAACCTATGCATGGGTGGTATCCCTGTACTCAGGAGATGTTGCTGAACACATATTGAGGTGTTATTTGGAAATACCCCTTCACATTTTAAGGTAATATTTACCTAAATTGCAATATATGTGAAAAATTAAAAAAAAAAGATTTTTTGCTGCAAACTTTGGCATAGATTGGTGGTAAAATGGCTACATGAAATGTGTCAAAATACCCCAAGTTAAATGCCCTGAGTTGTCTAGTTTTCAAAAATATGTACATGTTGGGGGTCGTTCATGGATGTAGTACAGAAATCAGTGTTACAATGTCACTATCGCTAATTTTGAAAGAAAGGATTTTAAAATAGCTTTGCACCACTTTTAGTTCTGGCCCTGTAACATGAATAAAAAAGCACAAAAACATAAAAACATGGGCTATTTCTGAACTCAGGACATATATTAGAAACTTTTTAGCAGTGTTTTTTTGTTGTCTCTTGTACATGAGTATACGATTTTTCAAATAAAAGTCATAAAAAAATTATTTTTTAAATTTTTTTGCCATATTTTATTTTTTTTACATTAAATTATATGCTATTATCAAAATAATGGTATCAAAAGAAAGCCCTTCTTATAACGATAAAAACGATATATAGTTTGTGCGGGTACACTAAATGAGAGAAATAAATTACAGCAAAACACAAACACCTCAGAAATGTTAAAACAGCCCATGTCACCAAGCGTCGGACAAGCCAAAAAAGTCATGTCACTAAGGGGTTAACCATACATGGGATAGGTATAAGGCTATCCTAGATATAAGATAAGGCCAGTAACTAATGAAAGTATTACTTTACTGGGAGGGTAGTGGATGCATGGAATAGTCTTCCAGTAGAAGTGGTAAAGGTTAATACAGTGAATCAGTTTAAGCATGCATGCGATAGGTATAAGACTATCCTAGATATAAGATAAGGCCAGGCAGTATTACTTTACTGATAGGGGAGTGGATACATGGAATGGCCTTCCAGCAAAGGTGGTAGGTTCATATTAATGTATGTTTTATGGTGAACACACAGCTCTCTGACTGAAGCACATCTGCATCAGGTCTTACTATATTTCATGTAAAAGTGATAAAATGCACCTGCCTGATGTAGATGTTGTGCTGTGAATGTATCTGTTGTATACTAAGGATCCTGGTAATGCTGGTGGGAACTTGGTGATAATCTACACTGTGACAAGGTGGTGGAGTTACATCCCTGTCCCCATATCTCTTTCCCTCTCCATCTCTGTTCTCCCCTTTCCTCTCATCTGTCCCCCCCCCCCCCTCTTCTGTTATCACCCTCTCCTCACCCATTTGTTCTCTCCCCCTCCTACCCCATTTCTGTTCTCTCCTCCTCCTACCCCATCTCTGTTCTCTCCCCCCTCCTACCCCCATCTCTGTTCTCTCCCCCCTCCTACCCCCATCTCTGTTCTCTCCCCCCTCCTACCCCCATCTCTGTTCTCTCCCCCATCTCTGTTCTCTCCCCCCTCCTACCCCCATGTCTGTTCTCTCCCCCTCCTACCCCCCATCTCTGTTCTCTCCCCCCTCCTACCCCTATCTCTGTTCTCTCCCCCCTCCTACACCCATCTCTGTTCTCTCCCCCCTCCTACACCCATCTCTGTTCTCTCCCCCTTCTACCCCATCTCTATTCTCTCCCCCCTTCTACCCCCATTTCTGTTCTCCCCCTTCTACCCCATCTCTGTTCTCCCCCGCCTCTGTTCTCTCCCCTTCCACCCCATCTCTGTGTTCTCTCCCCCCTCGTCCTCCAATTAATACACTTACCCAATTAAAGCATTGGGTAAGTGTAGGGGCAGCTAGCTGTGTGGGGGCAGTATTGCCTTGGTCTGGGGATCAGATGGCTGTGTGGGGGCAGTATTGCCTTGGTGGGGGGCAGATGACTGTGTGGGGTTTACATTGGAAAAGTCTGGGGCAGATGACTATGGGGGGGATGCATTGGCTAAGCCTGGGGGGATGTTGGCTGTGTGGGGGAATGCACTGACTAAGTCTGGGGGTCAAATTGAAGGAAATAAAAACAAGACATGCATATTGAATGAATGCATTTTTAAAATGAATATCCAAAGTTGGGGGGGGGGGGGGGGGGGGGGGGTCGTCTTAGAATCTGGGTTGTCTTATATTCGAGCAAACGTGGTAATTGTTCTACTCAAAGTTCCACTTAAATGGAGGGAGTGGTATTATCATGTTAAGGTGACCAACTCACCATTGTATTGCTAATACTTCAAGGCTGCAGACCCATTACAGCCCTGGGTTGTGCAGTTTGTAAAAGTTTTCATGGTTGAAAGTGTGATGCGGTCACCATATTCTGTGTACATTTACATTAACAATTTCCATAGCGCTAGGTACAGAGCATATGGGTGACTGACTGATATGGGTTAACACTGACCATATTTTTAAGTAAGACATACAAAAACAGACTGGTACAAGAGGCAAAGAGCCCTGCTCCTAAGTTTACAATCTAGACTCTAGTGGTGACGCTATAATGGTGCTGGTGGACTGGGGCAATTTAGAAGTACTTTAAAAACTATTTATAACGGGACCAATTTATGGGAGAGTAAAAAAAAAAAAAAAAAAACACAACACCTTTTGTGCCTGAAATTGAGACTTTGCTACCCATGCGTTAACGGAGTCTTTTAGCACAATTTTAGGTGTAATACAAGAAAGATGCAGTAACAAACGGGAAGCGCTGGGGAAAATGAACCACGTTTGTAACCTGGGCAGATTGCGCAAACTCTAAACTTTTGTTTAGTGTTATACACTGACGCACTAAAAAGCACAATTATTGTGAGCACCAACTTTATTACTTCCCCTATATGAGTTAACATTCCTGTCATATGATGTATGAATGCTAACAGGTAACTTAAGTGTTAGATGTGGAGAGGGTGAGTATAAAGGGGTGTAAGACTCATGTCGACGAGCTGTAAGTGTGCATTTCTCTGTGTATGATTAGACTCCCCTCCCCCTTCCACATAAGATGCACCCTGCTGCGGAGCAGAATGGCCACACAATGAGTGTGACTCCTGGGTACCTGCCCACGTGACCAGGCTCCGCTCCTGATTATCCATTTCCTGAGGGGGGTTGGAGAGGGAGTTTTAAAGTGGGTAAATATCTAGCACAGCTCGACCCACTCATGGTCACGGGGGGAAAGGTAGAGGGATGAGATTTGCTGTAATCCCCGGCCCGGCGCACAGAAAGGTGAGTGACCCCATTATATCATTAAATCCCCAAAATTGTTCCAGATACATCAGATGCTGAACATCTTTGATGCTAAAAGCCCAAATAAACTGGCTTTACCACAAAAAAATGGCCACTGGACTAACATACCACCCCTTACTGCAAATAAATGGCTGCATGACCTGGGATTATCCCAGGTCATGCAGCCATTTATTTGCAGTAAGGGGTGGTATGTTAATTGCTAGGACGAACAAACTTAGACAACTGTTTGTGTACATTTGGATGTTTATTATTATTATTATTTAGGCATGCTCCCCCTTTTATTTTTACAAATCAAATTAGTTTTACGTGAAATAAAATAGCTATGCTTTACCACCCTCTCTACCATAAAACGTCTAAGGTTATTAAAACTAAATGGGGAGAAACGGGTATATGTGATGTCCCCTTCAATACAAGTTCTGCATGCTGCCTCCATAGAAATTTTGAAAATGCTATTTTCTATAGTTTGGTTTAATTTTGAAATGTCTGCATTCTATATGTAGGGTTGGTTTATAAATGCATTTTTGCTCCTTTTTAAAAAATAAAATCAACTAGCAGTTATTGCGAACTTCCAACTTCATTAATGCACACCGATTTATTAATCTGTTATTGGGTGCAATTTCTGAAGGTGCACAAACTGAACAATTGCCTATAATGAAATAAGGATAGCCTTGTATTTTTAAAGTGGTTTTATGTCCTGTGGGGTACTTTCTAGAGGCTTATTTCAGTTATCTACTACAAATAGTTGAACTGTATTAACACCCTGGAGCAGTAGTTCCCAAACCAGTCTTTGCAGTCCCCAACAGTCCAGGATTTAGGGATTAATGGCTTGTGTTTAAATAAATAAAACTTACGTTTATTACCGTATTTAAACCTGAGTTGTTGTTTTTTAAGTGGGGTTTCCCTAAATCCTGGACTGTGGATCTCCACCCAATTGGCTTTTGGCCAAAATTAAATTTTTAAACTTTTTTTTTTTTTCTTTGATATACTAAAGTTTTTAAATTTGGGATTATTCCAATCCTTTTTGGTCCCTCTATGCAGCCACATAACCTAAATTGTTTCCTCAAACAATACGTGCAGATGGTACTTGCCAGATTCTCCTACTACTTACTTACAAACTCGGCACTACCTGAATCTGCCACTATAATCTTGTCTGGTATATACAGTGCAATCACCACTCTGTTTGAATCTGTCCTAATATGTCATCAGACCCTCCTACATTCTATACAAACCCAGCTCTGTCTGAGGTTGTCCTGATAAAGTGCAATTAGACACTTCTATATATATATATATATATATATATATATATATATATATATATATATATATATATATATATATATATATATATAAAAATTATTATTTTTATAGTGCCTTTCTCCCACTCTTAGAAGTGACAAATGTGTGCTAAAGTTGGCACTTTTTTCTTCTATACTACATTTTTATACTTCGGATTACTCTTTTTATAATGGTTAGTGAAGATCTGTAATGCAATGATGATCTGTTCAAAACAGTGAGATGTGTATAGTTATATTGGGCCTGGGATTTTAGGTGGATTTTGATACAAATCACACCTCTTCCCTGAAAAGCGAAAAAACTTAAGCTGAAAGGGAAAAGTAGAAACATGGGGAAAAAAGGACAGATCTAAAATGGACAGGAATGTGTGTAGGTATACTACATAATACCCCTTTAAAAGCGAAAAATGGTGAATAACCTGGACTAGCCTTGTAAATTCACATACACACTCCCAAGCTAACCAAAATAAAGAGCAGAATAAAAAACTGGAATAATATTGCTAAATAGACAGTGCAAACAAAATGTGAATACAGTAAAGCAATGTAGCAAAAACAGTGTAGCAACAATATAGTTGCAACAAACCTATAAGTGATTAGGAAACTGAAATAGCAGTAAAAATATATAATAGCGGTGCAAAATAATTCTGCTATTAATGCAAAAAGCTAAATATACAGTACGTGCAAAATGTGAATGAAGTGAAAAGATGTTGCAGAGACAGTGCAGCAACAATAAAGATGCAACAAACACATAAACGATAAGTGGCAAATTGCAACAAAAAAATGCAACGATAAGATAGAAAGTATGTAAATATTAGCAGTAACAGTGTGGATATAATAAGCATGTGTCTTTAAAATGATGGAATAAATTGATGAATGAACAGATGTCTGCTATATGTTGAAAGCAGTAGTCTCTGAAGCGCTGAAATCAGAGTAATCTTTCAATTAACTTCCAATTCAGTTTCAAATACGCAATTGATTCCTTCCAAGGATATAACCTGAAGAGAGAGACAGAGCCCAAATAGTGTGTACAATTTGTAACAAAATTTAATTGCGCTTTAAAAATCCTACTTACAGGATAATATGAGACATTCTGGGAAGTCACGAGAAGAAAAAATCATGAAATGAAACAAAACTATCGGTCCTCTGCTTCTTCGTCCGTTGGAGCGGGGCTCTGATGTTAATTAAGCCAGTGTTCTGAAAAAAAAAAACTGGAGCTAATTCTACTGCACAGGCGAAGTAGAATTCACTCATTGCGCAGCACAACGCATGCGCACACAGTTACAGCTGTCTATCAGCCGTAACTTTGGCAGAAGTGCGCCTGCTCGAGGGATACACACCACCTCACGCTCCCATCGGATCAGCTGCGGTGACAGGTAAAGTATAAGCCTCTTATTTATTATTGTCACTTACTAGCATAGCAAGCAATTGGTAAAACTTCTATCAGTGACATGCTACGCTAGTAAGTGGAAGTCACACACAGGGGACCGAGGGGGACACACACGGGGGGGGGGGGGGGGGGGCTACCTCATCTTGAAGGCAGTTGTGATCACCACCTTAGGCTCCGTGTGTCCCCCTCTGTCCCCCATGTGTAACTTCCACTTACTAGCGTAGCATGTCACTGATAGAAGTTTTTTGTCAGAACACCGGCCCAATAATCCCCAATAATCCCCACTAAAACAGAGGTTGTAAGGAAAATATAACAGGTCTGAAGACAAAGGGAAAAAAGACTTCCCACCCTACGCGTTTCGTGACTGACAACGTCACTTCCTCAGGGGGAATTGTAGTTAGTAACAGCAGGCTTTATATATGTCACTAATTATCCAATTGAGCATGGAAAAAAACAGACCATGCACAATTAATTATAAAAGCCATATTCATCGGATAAACGGCTAAAAAAATAAGTATTATCAGAGTAAAATTGCATGAAAGATACATAAGATAAAAAAAATATATATATAAAAAGTGTGCATTACTGGCACAAATAACCCAAATAGCTTAGATCCCATTTAAAGAGATAGCTGTCATAAATTACTGACAGATGGGATATATTTTTTGTGCCTGCATACACACATGAACTGCTATCTGGAATGTAAAAAATATTATTCTGCATATAAATCATATAATTATGCAGTTATATATCCAAAGAATGTGGTTTTTTTTTTTTTTTGCATGAAAACAATACATATAAAAAAAAATGCATATGCAAACAACTGACAATAATGCCCCATGTAAATATCCACACATAAGACCAAAAATGATATATCAAGTACAGTCATAAATACATATGTACAAAAATACTAAATGATTACATACATAATATAAATGCATTGGGGGAAAAGTGCCACTATATATGATCCTAGAACTTTCTTAATTCTAATTACATATGTAGAGCATGAAAGGTAATATACACAATATAAATAGATAGAAAAATTATAATGCTATAAGGTGCAAATCATCATAGCGAGATTAAGTACATACACAGCCAATCAGGAATTTTTCGTAAATGCTTTCAATTCGAAATCTAGGTTGAGGCCTTTTGGATGCAATGTGTCTAATTTATAAATCCATCTTGCCTCATACCTATCCAGCTGATCGCCAATGCTGCCTCCCCTCCAATTATTTTTAACTAATTCAATTGCCATGAAGGTTAGACCAGTTGGGGCCCTTCCATGGCAAGTTAGAAAATGATTAGAGAGCCCATTGGTTGTTAGGCCTTTATCAATGTTTCTCAGATGTTCTGACAGCCCAAGACAATTCTACTGCTACTGGTGAGCTTTTATGAGTAAATCTGAGGTTGGAAGGATTATTGTTGAGATAAACTAGAAATTATCCAACAATACAGGATAACCTCGCCATATAAAAAAAAAAACAGTCGTCTATGTATCTGCGCCACAGCACGCTAAGTGGACAATTATCCCAAATAAATTCATCTTCCAATTTGCCCATAAAGAGATTGGCATAACTAGGCGTGAACCTGGTGCCCATGGCTGTCCCCTCCAGTTGCAAATAGTGGCTATCCTCATACCAGAAAGTGTTGTGGGAAAGAATGAAACCAACACACCTAACCAAAAAGTCAATTTGACTATTATGAAGGAGATCACCCTGGAGATTTTCTATAACCATATATAAAGAGCTGACATCAGCAGTGACAAGGATATCATTGTCTTCCCATATGAGGTCATTTAAAATATGTATGACCTGGGTGGTGTCTCTCAAATAGGACTTCAATTTTAGTACCTCTGGCTGTAAAAATGTGTCTATATATAAAGACAAGTTAGTTGTTAGGGAATTGATGCCTGATATAATAGCCTGGTGGCTGTGTTAAAGGCTCGTGAATTTTTGGCAACTGGTAAAATAAGGGTATTTTTGGAAATTTTATCAAAAGAAAATTGTATTCTTTAGTAAGTAAGATGCCTTGAAGAAGGCCATCTTGTAATAGATGTTCCAATTCAATTTTGAAATCCTGACCCGGGTTAGACACAAGCTTCTGATAGGTCTTAGTATCACTTAAAAGATGAATGCACTCAGCATGATATTGTTCTGTATTCTGAACCACAATGCCTTTATCCTTATCCGCTGATTTAATGGTTAAATACTTATTTTCAATAAGAGATTTCAATGCCCTCTCCCTCTTGTTTATTAAGATTATCTTTAATATGAGACACCGGTTGATTCTAGTTCTTCTTCTCTCCTTCTTCTTTTGTTTCCTTCTATTCCCACGTCCCTCTCCCGAAACCCGTATTGGGGATGGTGACGTGGGTTCCTGTCTATAAAAAGAGAGTTGACTACTGCCTGAGAACAAAAAGTCATTTATAGTTCTAGTCTGAGGTGATGGCTTTTGGCGCTCCCTCAATGGATGGCTTGGTTTAAACGAATTGGAATATATGTTACGATTGTAATGGGACTGAGCTGTAATATGCCCCTTATTCCTATTGACTACATCAGATTAGATGGGTCTACGAGGACGTTCTGACTCCCTCTGAGAGACTGAATGTGAATCCGTCCTAGATCTATGTCTCCATGTCTGATTATTAGCATTTTGATTGTATGATTTAGGACGAGGAGAGTGAAATTGTGGTATTCACTACTTGCTCTTGCCTGGATGATTTATTTTTCCAATCTCTCTGCAGATTATTTTCATAATCATGTCCGTCTCTATCAATTTTGTTTTTCTTTAATTTACGAGTATCCAATTCTAATTGATAAGCGTGTTCGTGGATCTCAGGATAAATCCACACTGTTGCTGCTAATATTTACATACTTTCTATCTTTTTATTGTTGCATTTTTTTATTGTTGCAATTTTCCACTTATCGTTTGTTTGTTGCATCTTTATTGTTGCTGTACTGTCTCTGCAACATCTATTCACTTCATTCACATTTTGCATGTACTGTATATTTAGCTTTTTGCATTAATAGCAGAATTATTTTGCACTATCATATTTTTTTTTTACTGCTGCTATTTCAGTTTCCTAATCACTTATTGCTTATAGGTTTGTTGCAACTATATTGTTGCTACACTGTTTTTTGCTACATTGTTTTACTGTATTCACATTTTGTTTGCACTGTCTATTTAGCAATATTAGTCCAGTGTTTTATTCTGCTCTTTATTTTGGTTAGCTGGGGAATGTGTATGTGAATTTACAAGGCTAGTCCAGGTTATTCACTATCTTTCACACCTCTTCCCTCCTTGCAGAGGAACACTACATAGTTTCCTGGACCCAAACCAGCTAAAATAGGAACATCTGAATGCACATAGGCTTGGGTAGTGCTGGACTTGCAAATAATGTAGAAGGATCTGACTGCAGAGGTAGTGCTCGATTTGTTTGTTTCTATGGGATCTATTCACTAAAAAGTGAGGATCAGGTGAGATGAACAGTGCCTATCACCAATTTAACTACACATAGTACAGGGACAATCCTGGTTAGTTAATTTAGTGGGGGAAAACTCACCAGATTTGTACCTGCACAGTGTATGGTTGACATGGTGAAATTAAATGGGAAAGATAAAATAATGGCACTCGAGTCAAGCACCTGAACAAAACAAAAAGGCGAGAGAAAGAACAAAGACTACATATGGAAAGAAAAGGATACCATAGTCATCTTATCACTTAGTTGTGTTAAATGTTTTGTACGTCTTGTCTTAAGATTAAGGTAATACCGTTACGGTCTAGACACGGGCAATTTGGAATAGAAAAGGAAATCTAAGTAGGAAAATGGGTAAAACATAGGAATAAGAGTAATAGAGATAATTTGAGGTATTCTACCTCAAGGCCCCATCCTGACCCTTTAACTCACAATTTATCTCTCTATAGTAAAATATTACGTTGATCTTTATGTCTTCACTAAAAAGCACTTGTCTTCCAGCAAAGAACAACCACACCGATAAGAAAGAAATAGAGTCCCACGAAATATAGGGTGTGGAAATGTCTGGTATTTTAAGATACACACTGATGAAAACAGTAATTCACGTAAAGAAAAAATGACACAAGGATGACTTTAAAATTACATGAAAAACGTTAATATAAATCTAAAATTAAGGAGTCTGGAGTCTGAGTGTTTAAAAAAAAAAAAAAAAAAAAGGAAGAAGAAATGGTGATATGAAGTGTTCATCTAACCTGAAACTCGCTTTTTAGTGAATGGTCCCCAAGAGATGTAGATCACAAATATTCAGTGACAAAAATTAACTGCTTTGAAAAGGAAATGTAATTATTTTTAAAAAAAATTTTTTGCATAGCAAGAGACAAATGGGAGTCACCACAGACTTCCATAGTAGAGTTTAAAAACTATAAATAATTTCATTTATTTTTATTGTCTAGATTAACGGCATAAACCGTGTTTAGGTGACTAATTCCTTTTAACTTAAAGTGGCGGTACAGCCTTATTTCAAGCAAGCCCTACATAAAATTGCACTTCTTTTCCATTAAAGTAAAGCTTTCTCCTGCTCTGAAGAGAGAAGTAATTGGGAGCTTTCTTCACAAATGAAGTGCAACCATTGAATCTGTGTGTGAAGCTGAGGCGTGAAGTGTGATTTTCTATGTGCTACAATATGTCATGTTTTAACATGTGTGTCTCTCTTGTGAATTGAAGTATCCTTATCCCTCAGTCTGTACTGCTTGCTAAACGTCCCTGTTCTTCTTGTAATGTACCAGTTGTGGAGAATGTGGGTTTAAAGTATTTCTTTAATAGGCGCAAAGGTTAGAATTGCAGTGCAGATTTTTAGGTGTTTAGCCTGCCTTGGATCCATACAGATGCATGCAAGTTTACACTCTGATCTGACTAGCAATTTGCTACGATGGTAAATACGGGATAGGAAACTTCCATCAGTCAGTTGCCACGGTGTCTCTCGCCTACTGCAAAGAGAAGACCTACTTATTGCCCCCTCTATTGAAACACGGAGACTTTCAGTTAATGGATAAAACGTCATGACTTCTAAAGAGTACATGCCATTTTTATCCCCATGCTAGGGCTACTGAACTTATTATTTAAAACAAATGTATATATATAATCAGGGCTTGACAAATTTAATTTTATTCTAGGAGCCAGCAATTTTTTTTAGGAGCCAGACAATCACGCAAACATACACGCAATTCATAAACACACACACACCAACCCACGTCACATATACACCCCACACACACCAACCCACGTCACATATACACCCCACACACCAACCCACTTCACATATACACACACACTTCACATATACACATATATACCCCCCTTCACATATACACCTCCCCCCACACCTCACATATATACCCCCCCTTCACATATACACCTCCCCCCACACTTCACACATATACCCCCCCTTCACATATACACCTCCCCCCCACACATATACATCTCCCCCCCACACTTCACATATACACCTCCCCCCACACTTCACATATATACCCCCCCTTCACATAAACACACCCCCCCACACTTCACATATATACCCCCCTTCACATATACATCCCTCCCCCCCTCACATATACACCTCCCCCCACACATATATACCCCCCCTTCACATATACACCTCCCACCACATATACACCTCCCCCCCACATATACACCTCCCCCCCACACTTCACACATATATACCCCCCTTCACATATACACCTCCCCCCACACTTCACACATATACCCCCCCTTCACATATACACCTCCCCCCCACACATATACATCTCCCCCCACACTTCATATACATCCCTCCCCCCTTCACATATACACCTCCCCCCACACTTCACACATATATACCCCCTTCACATATACACCTCCCCCCCCAAACTTCACATATATACCCCCCCTTCACATAAACACACCCCCCCACACTTCACATATATACCCCCCTTCACATATACATCCCTCCCCCCCCCTCACATATACACCTCCCCCCACACATATATACCCCCCCTTCACATATACATCCCTCCCCCCACATATACACCTCCCCCCCACACTTCACACATATATACCCCCCTTCACATATACATCCCTCCCCCCCACACTTCACAAATATACACCTCCCCCCCACACTTCACATATACCCCCCTTCACATATACACCTCCCCCCACACTTCACACATATATACCCCCCCTTCACATATACACCTCCCCCCCACACTTCACACATATATACCCCCACACTTCACACATATATACCCCCCCTTCACATATACACCTCCCCCCCCCCCCCCCCCCGCTTCACATATACATACAGTTTTTTTTCCCCTTCTTAACTTCTGAGTGCTGGGTGTCGTCTCTTGACAACCCAGCACTCAGCCGAAAGAGCCATGAAGATCGGCTACGGGACGAATGTTCCCCTTCCTGCTGCCTTACCTCATTGCTGGGGACGGGGAACATTCGTGCTGAAGCCGATCCTCATGGCTCTTTCGGCTGAACACTAACGCACACACGTTGCGCGAGGGGGCGGAGCTTGCTGTCTGTGCAATCCGCACAGACTTCCCCCCTCGCGCTGCAAAAAATGAATAGCAGCGGCAAGGGGAACATTAGGGCAACGGCACCCGGGCGCCCGGAGTTTGTCGAGCCCTGTATATAATTTCTTATCAAATTAGTATGTCATACATACAAAAATTGTGCATTTGGATTTATAAAAATAAAACAGTGTAACAATAGTACTTCATATACAAAATGGTTGTCTTTTCTACATATTCTTGTTATGTTTAACAGGAAACAAACTTCCAATTGCCTATTTTGAAACTACTATTCCAATATCTAAAACAAATTCTTGCAAGCCAGTGGGCCAAACAACATACATACCAAGGACTAGTGGGATGAGGCTTTGTGGTTGAGGCTCGGTTCCCATGGAGGAATATCTAAAACCTCATTATTTCAGATATGAATTTCTTCCAAGGAGACCATATCTCTAGATATTTTCTATAATCGTGACTTTCATTATAAAAACTTGCTTCCATTTAAATTGATGGTCAGTTTGCTGTGTAATCTTTAGCCAACTTATTTTAGCTGCCATAAAGATCTATATCATCAAGGCTTTTGGGGTTTTTTGTTTCCTGGTATATCTATATGAAATAAGAACATCTGTGGGGATATCTAAATTTTTATACCATTATTAAATGTTGTGGTGCTTATCCATACAATGTATACATCTATATAACTCCCTGTATGCCAGGTAAAAGTAAGTTTCAGTTCCTAGTGGCACTTTTAAAGGACAACTGTCGGCAAAAAAAATTCTCTTTATTTGAAAGATTAGATCAAATGTAGACATTTTTAAATACAAATGAATGCACCTTGTTGAGCCCTGCTTGTATAGCAATATCAAGGAAGCAGACATGCTTATATGGACTGTCTAGTGTCCAAAATGCATCTTCCAAATATTAATGTGTTTTCAAAGTACTTTAAAATGCATGCCTTACATTTTGCATTGCTTAAAATATACTTACAGATAGAAGAAATTGAGAAATTACAGCGGTTTGCAAGAAACAAGGACTGCCCACACTAGATGAGTAAAAGTAATTTTTTTTTTAATTTTTTTTGCTGCACGAACCAATCAGAATAATGGTCACTCATAGGCCACTCAATAGACTCAATTTGAGGAGGACAGGAAGTGACTATATGAAACAAAACTTGATATCCTCAGTGTCTATAAAATCAGTGCTGCCACACCTGCAGTAAACATGCAGAGTAATCACTGGGAAGGGCTTGAGTGAAATATTAAAAATGTGATTTATACAGAATGCCTGCATCAAATCACACAGGGAAAAAAAGCCTGTGCATTATACAAGCAGTGATCTTCATCTTGCACCAAAGTGAGTTTGGAGACTAGACATGTTTGGGGACCCTTTTACATGGGTAAGCTTTTCCTTCACCTGACCCAAGATTCTAAACATGTCCATCCCCTGATGAAGCAATATAAGAAGCGTTATCAATAAGATACTTTTACATTTAAACATTTCTATTTAAAATGCTTACACTTGAAGCAAGCATTTTAAATAGAAATGTTTAAATGAAAGAAAGTAATAAACAGAGCTTCTTTTTTTGCTGACAGTTCTTCAAAATGTACATCTTGACCACTTGCAATTGTCACAACTGTTTTTGGGGCAAGCTAGTCTTAAAAAAAAAAAAAAAAAAACAACTTTTTTTTCTTCTCCCCATTTCTCTGGTAGGATGACTTCACACCAGGAGCTCGTGCAAATCTTGCTGCAAGGCCTGCAGAATGCTGCGGATTGTTGCAGCTCAGAGGGCTTAACCAGTGCTGCATTGAAGGCCGAGCAAAGCCTGAGTTCAGTGACCCTTCCGCCAGCCTCCACTCGCCAATTTCAGGGGGTGCTGGAAGTGGACCGCATAGCCCACAACTTGTATCCATCTGATGCTCCTAGGAATATGTTTCCATTGAAATGCAGTGGCCCTGGCAGCCATCTCTTTGAAGCAGCTAGTATTTTGGTGTGGGGGCATCCGGGAATGGCACTAGAGCTGCAGGTGCGAACAGTAGTGGAAATGGTACTACACAAGCGCTTTTACTTGCGTGAAATGATAGATTCCAAGGTGATGCTGCAGGCTGTACGATTTTCACTGTGCACCGAAGACTCTGCGACTCTGCAACATTTTCCAATGCAGATACTGCAAAGTATCTATGAAGCTGATATCAGGGCCACCTGCTATCCAGGTACATTTTCCAACATGTGGCATGTGTACCCACTTGCATCCGTGCTTCAAGCCTGTATCTACTCCATCTACCCCGAACGAAACCAGTCAATCCGTCCATATTTCAACAGATTAATTCACCCACGCTGTGGGGCTTTGAACCCACCCACGTTGCATCTGATGTGGTCTGGTCAATCCTTACCACCTTCCGGTTTCCGGCCCAACTGTTTTGTACCAGTGGTGGGACTTGAAGAGTCTGATACATTACCCCCGGCAAAGACTCTGCAGCTGCTGAACTCTGATCCCAAGCTGACCTACTCACGCCTACGTCAGCAGTATCATGTTAACAAAAGCACCTTCTACCGTTGGAAGCGGCAAAGCCATGAGCACAGAGGGAGAGTTGTTGTACGCTATGAGGCCAAGCAATATCTTCAGGATTACTTGGCACACAAAGGTCACATGATACCAGTGATGAAATTTCGGCAGCTCTTCCCCAGCATCCCACGTTCTACCTATTATGCCTGGAAGCATGATTTACTACAGGAGGCAGTGACCTCTCCGTTCCCAAGTCCACCAAGTACTCCACCAGAGGATGCAGAGTTTTTAGTGACTACAGCGGAGACTCTTGGTGGGGCACGGCGTTATCTGGAACATTGCATCTCTCTGAACAAGCTGGTTCCATATCAGACCTTTAAAGTAAATTTTCCAAGTATCTCACGCTCAACTTTTTATAAGTGGAGAAAGAAAGCTCTGGAGTATCAAGCTTCCCAGAATAGGAAAGCCCCAGTGGGTAACAGGCCTTCAGTTCAGCATCGTAAGGCTTGGGTGAAAAACTCTAAACGCCTTGAGGCACGCAGAAAGGTGCAAGAAGGGCATATGTCTTACTGCCGCTTCAGACTCCTCTACCCAGGTATTTCTGGCTCCACGTATAGCCTCTGGAAGGCAGCAGCTCCAATTACACCTACAGTTCACACTCCTGCACCATCCTCTCCAAAGCAAAATGCTGCCGTTACTACTAAATTATCATCGGTTGTGGAATACCAGCCTGTGGCTTTTAGAGTAGCGCAGTTCAGAGTTGAAGCCAAATTGTTTCTCCAGAGACGTTTTGAAACCCAAACTTTCCCCTCCTACCGTGAATTTCAAGCTCTGTATCCTACAACTGCCCGATCCACATACTACATGTGGAAACGAGCTCTGCACGGAGGCCTGACACTCATCAACACCTGAGTGGACATTCAGTCTGTGCCATATTAACTGGGCAGAATTATTAATTAAAAAGAAGTTCTAAAGAGATGTTTGATGGTATATGTTGAAGCTGTTAAACCATGTAATGAGATGCTATTTCATACATGTAATAAGTTCATAACATTATTCTTGTTTTTATTTGGGTTATGAAAGAGAAAAGGGAAATTAATGTGAATTTACGTGTGACTCTCTCCTTCGTGTAAAAAAACAAAAAAAAACAAATCAGGATGACAAAGTTCTGAAAAAGCATAAACACAAAATTGTTTAAATAAAAATACCCCACTGTGAGGCCATTGGGTGGTTTAAGTATTAGTCACACCTCTACAAATGGCTAAATAGCTTCTCCGTTATATTAGACACTTCTGTCACTGAAACAGTTTATACTGTGTGTATAGAGAATACAAAATGATCTATGCATTGGCATAATTGCAAGTAAATGCCTAAATTACAGAAAAAAAGTTTTTAAATGCATCCTGTTTATAACATCACCTGCAACTTGGTATGCAAATGCACTCATTTTCAATGGGAAGTGTGTGATTTTCATATCTATTCCAGGCTGTCATAAACAGGATATATAACAAATAAATTTTTCTCTTCATGCATTTTTCTAATTCTGCTACCACAAGACAGATTCCCTTTTAAATCTTAGGCCAATTATGGCATTTCCAGATGTGATCTCACTTACGTGATATTTATATTTCTTAACATTTTGCACACAAACTTATGTAGATCCAGAATGTAATGGAATCCTATTACCCTTCCACCAGCCAAGCTGGAGGAGACTGAATATTATATACCGCTATGCTATGGACCAGGATTTGCTGGCCCTTATTTTTGGCAGTCTATCCACAAACTAGGGTGATGTGCAAATGCACAGTTATATTTACTGTGCTGGGAAACATAGGTTCAAGCATGGTATTATATGGGACACCTTTACAGTCAGTGAAGATTATGCAGATGTTTAGTAGTCCTATTTTGTATACACTTATCAGAGGAAGAATCCCACTTGGGAAGGTAATGAGCTAATTATTTCTGTACTGGGGTGAATGACAGTAACATTTTTGCTAGGGAATATAATTACACTGATTCCAGATGATGATAACGTATATATTATATATATATACATATTATATGCCATCCTCCACTTCTGCAGGTGGAGAATTAGGAGATTATGCCTCTTTAAAAAGTAAACAATTTTAGACCACCCAGAATTTCAGATGTACTTTGAATGTGATTTAACCAAATAACTGCAAATAAAGTGTTGTGGCGTTAAAGCTGTTGCTAAAGTCTGCCTATTTTTTCCAAACCCTTCTTATTTGATGCCAATGAATTTAGAGGCCCCAGTGAATTTATTTTCTATGTAAAACTACAGGACAACAGTAACAATAAGTGCATTTCACATATAATAATGTGATTTGTTTTTTATTATTATTTGGCTTGAATGAGTAAGGCAGATTATTCGTACCACTGCCTATCTTTTTGGAAATCTGTAGCTTTCCACATGCTAAAGTACCTGTCTCCCTTCTTTCTCATCTGCCATATCTCATGCAATGATCACTATGATGGAGGACAAAGCCGGTAGGCACCCTATGCATGCCGTCCTCTTGCATTGTATTGGGCAGCATGGCTCCTGTTTATGGTGACATATAGAAACCTGGTAGAATTACCCTTACTCTTCAAATGATCACTGGCTATAGTTCACTAAATCACACCGTGCCAGAACTTCCAGGTTCTGACACACTCCGTGATATCACACGTGACATCTGGAGGTCTTGCAATCTTGTGGACTATTTAGCTTCAACGATTTTAATACCAATAAAAACATATAAAGAATCTTACATTCAAAGATCCACTTGACCAATACATATATAGAGTCCCAGTAGCAGTCTCCTCTTGTCCAGAGGAGACTGCTACTGGGACTCTATATATGTATTGGTCAAGTGGATCTTTGAATGTAAGATTCTTTATATGTTTTTATTGGTATTAAAATCGTTGAAGCTAAATAGTCTCCTCCTTACCCTCTCTTATACTACTGCTGGGAGTACCTTCTGGGTCTGCCACCCTGAATAAGCTGCCTAGGATTCCTCTGTGAACCAGTTGGATCTTTAACCCCTTGGTGGGCTCCCTGGATGCTGTATAGACTGAGCAGATCTCTGCTCAGGAATATGTGAGTGTGTTCTCACTTATTATTTGTTATCAGCACTTTTATGTGATATACTACACTATATTATTTCTGTTCTGTTTTGTTTTATTTTTTTCCCTTCGGATTGAATATTGAGCTGATTTACTTTAAGGCTGATTTACTTTAAGGGTAACTATTATTTCTTTTTCCTGAGTTGTGTGTTTTGAAGTGTTGGGTCACAGCGCACGTTTTCACTTGTGTGTTGTTTTGATATATATATATATATATATATATATACACATATACATATTAGTAGAAGGGGATATGATATTATATGTGTAGGGCCAATATAAAGAGCTCTCCAGTGACCCGTTCATTAACAGAAATGTACAAAGAACAAGAGTTCACCCCCTGAGACTGGAAGAGCAAAGATTTCATAGACGGCAAAGGAAGGGATTCTTTATGGTAAGGACGATAAAGTTATGGAATTCACTGCCAAGATAGGTGGTGCTATCAACTACAAAATATGCATTTAAAATGGTCTGGATGTTTATTTAGAAAAGCAGGACATACAGGGCTATTAACCCCTTAGTGACAAGACATTTTCACCTTGACTTTCCCTTGGTGACAATGGCTGTTTTGACATTTCTAGGGTGTTTGTGTTTAGCTGTAATTTTTTTCTTTCTCACATACAGTACCCACACAAATTTATATGTTGTTTTTATCGTCATAAGAAGGGCTTTCATTAGATACCATTATGTTCATCATATCTTATAATTTACTACAAAAAAATCATAAAATATGATGAAAAATTAAAAAAAAAACACTTTTTCTAACTTTGACCTAAAATATAATTTACACAAATAAAATCATTAAAAAAGACCCAGTCTAAATAGTTTCTAAATGTTGTCCCGAGTTCAAAAATATGCATGTTTCCATATTTTTCGGTATTTTTTTGCGAGTTATGGGGCAAAAACCAAAAATGGTGTTTTTTGGTTTTTTCCTATATTGATCTTTTGACCCCACCCCGAACCCAAAATTTAACCCTAACACTAAATTTAACCCCAACTCTAATCCTTATTATATCCCTTAATATTTTTTAACTTTAATTTAATTTTAACCCTATCCCTAATGCTAAAAAATATTTAATTTTAACCCTATAGGCCAATATAGCTAAAAACCTGTTTTTATTTAATTAAATATGTATTTTAATTATTTTCCATTGCAATGCTACTAAACTACCACTAGGGGTAGTCAAGTAGCATATTCAGAGCGACGGAAGTGAAGTTACTTTCACTTCCGAAGCTCAGACCGGCAGAGGACTTAGCCATATTGACGGAGCAGCATGCTCCGTCAATATGGCTCCCCACGATCGCTCCGTGGGGCGATTGTGGGGGTCCCAAAATAGAAATATCGGTGCTGGCTATTGCCTCGATGTCGAGGCAATAGACCAGCACTGTTAAAGCGGTTTTCGCGATCACGCTTCATTCACTGCAGGACGTGCCAGGCACGTCCTTTGTCATTAAGGGAGATTCTCCCAGGACGTGCCTGGCACGTCCTTTGTCGTCAAGGGGTTAATAATATAACACATTAATAATAGATCCAAGGAGACATCTGATTTCCCTTTGGAGGCAAAATTTGAAATAGCTTCCTTAGGGTTTTTTGCCTTATTTTGGATCAAAAGCTGGAATGATAGATAGAAAGGTTGAACTTGATGGACTTTTTTCAACCTAAATTACTGGAGTAATTACTGTGTGTTGAAGCCGAATATTTTGTTAAGACTGTCTGCTACACAAGGACAGGTTCCCTACCAAATTATGAGATTGCAATGCTAAACAATGGGAGAACCATCATCATGACCCAAGACTTTTACTTCAGATATCTATCTAAACCTATAATATTCAGCATCCAGGACTTTGGTGAATCAGAGGTGTCAATTCTGAAAAGATTAGGATTAATACTCTATTTTATTTGAATACAAAAATATACACACTGCTCTGTTTAGACATTGGATACTATGGCATTCTATGTCATAAGAACAGGCTCTCTTTAGTTCCGGGTATGTCATAGCTTAATTGAGAAGGATGCACCGCAGGAGCAACCTTGGGCAGCCTGTGGGTTGTGAACCAGTTGGAAACTACTTCTGATCAGTTCCGTGCAATACTCCAAAGTGCTGCCTTTCACCAGCTGGAGACTGTCTACATCCACCACGACACGGGCACCATTTGCTCCAAACACCCTGAATAATAAAAAATATATATTAAAACATTCACATTTCTTTCAGCTTAATGCTCTGTTAAACATTGTGCAAGCCCTCTATTCCTGGTGACAAATTGTTTGTTCTGCCACATTACACTTCACCATAGGACTTTTTCTGTACAGTCCTTTCCAGATGCATTCCCATCTTGCTTCCTCATACTCTCCCCTGTCCTCCTGGCCATTTATTCCCTCTCCCATCCTCCTCAGCTCATGGTTTCCTAACTGCCTTTTTACACATTTTCAAAGCTAGTCTTGCTCCTCCTCACCTGTCATCCTCACTTATTTCTGAGTCCAAACAGAATTTGTACTGAAATCCAGAACAGCCTCCACTCTCCACTTGTAAGCGCAGGAATTCAGACTCCTTGGTGACCTCTCGTAGCCTCTGCAGAAAAGAGAAAATAACTCAAGACGAGCAATAAAAAGTATGAGAACAAGATTAACATGTATATCTATATATACACACATACAGGTTGACTGTCCGTTATCCACAAGTCAAAAGTTGCAAATTCCACACACACCTGTCAGAATGCAAGCGCACAACAGTTTATTCAGTGTCCAGCCCCCTTAAGCTGTGATTTAGCCTTTGCATGTATACGCAGGTTCCCAACGATGTCTCACTTCACAGCAAAAGTGATTTATTTTCTCTATACAGTATGTGCTTTGATCCTACTGTATTCCAGAGAGGCTTTACTATATCTTATTGGTGAAAATGATCAAAATGACCAGTTATCCAAAAAGTGCAAAGCATTTTGTATAAGGGATACTCAACTTGAATGTATATGTATATATACACATAAACCACACACTCTACTACATTCTTATGTGACCACTCTGACCGACTCATTAAAACTTAAGTTCCCCACCACAGCCTGCCTGTGGGTACACTGACAGCTACAGAAAAAAGGCAGTTGAGAACTGCTGGTTTAGACAATTTATTGACAATGAACCTGCCATCTGTGGATCATTTCTCTTCAATTAAAAAAAACACAGGTGAATCAACAATAGCGGATATAGGGTGTTGGAACCAAAGACAGATGGTTCTACTAATAGTTTCTAGGTGTACAACTTGTGCCCTTCAGCTGTTTCTGCAACTACCATGATTCTAAAAAGCTAGTGGAGGAATTATGGCATTCGTAGTTCTGCACCAGGAAGGGCCACAGTTGGATGCTTAGGTAATAGGTGAACTGCAAAATAAAGTAGGCATTAGGTGAGCTGGAAATATTCTCCTACGCGCCTATATATTCAACCTCCGCTAATAATGCCTGATTTTTGCAGTTCAACACATTATACTTATTATACTCCCAAACTTTAGTACAGAGGGTACTGTGTGTCAGTTGCTATCCAGAGAGCGAAGTGCTTAGCACAGTACATGTGGCAGGGAAGTCACATGCTGCCTGCTTCCTCTTTTCAAGCCTGTACGCAAGTACTGTGACAACACAAACATCTCAAAAGTAGAGCAGAGGTACACTTTTTTTTACAAACACAAGAAAATTTGATTGTTAGTTTAGATCTGCCCCTAACCGAGGAGGCAGAAAAATAGTCACAGGGTGTCTCTGGCACCAAAGCATCTACTTAAAAGGCAACATAATACGCACTTGATACAGAAGAAAAATATCCTGAAAAAATCCCTGTGTAATCTAAATAATATTAAACAACATAAAAAGTGACAGGAGCATTCTGTAATGCTCAGTCAGATATGTAGTTCCAAAACATCTACAGTGCCCAGATTAGCCATCACTGGCATAGGGTAAACATATTAGATGCATAAAGGGTAGAGTGAGCAAAAAGTACTCTATTACTAGTAGCAGGTACATAGAGTGTATACAATATAAACAAAGCCTATAAGAAAAAAGAAATCAGCACCGCCACACAGCTCTCAGCCAAAAGAATTTCTCCCTCTGTGGCTCTTTCAGAAAGTTGTCGAACAAGCAAATGACAGGAAGTCAAGTTGGGTAAAAAAGCCCTGGAAAAAAAACACATAGTAATTTAATAAAACAAGGTATTGTATATAAAGAGATATAGTGGAACATGGAGACACTCATTATTATATAGTACAACTGGTGACAGAAGAGGTTTATACTGACCACATAAATCATTAGCATATACAGTATTATGTGGTTAAGATAATAGTAATGGATGGGTATCTATCAGACTATAGTGCACTTGACATCAGACAGGACTAAATCGTATCACAGTGACAATGTAATGCTTAGTAGCAGGTATTTATCATACAGTGCTAATATTGTTTTTATTAATTAAAAGAAGAAAAACTACTACATTAAGAGGACATAGTCTTAAAGTAGAGGGGCAAAGGTTTAAAGGTAATACCAGGACATTTTACTGAGAGGGTAGTGGTAGAGGTTAATACAGTGAAGGATTTTAAGCATCCGTGGGATAGGCATAAGGATATCCTATATATAAGATAAGGCTAGGGACTAATAAACATATTTAGAAAATTGGGCAGATTAGGTGGTGTGAATGGTTCTTATCTGCCAACTATGTTTCTGTTAAAGATTTAACTTGGGTATTTATCACATTGTACAGGCACATTGTGAGTATCTATCAGATAATACCTATATTACATGGCTTGACTAATATTTGTAGACTTTAGGAGACAAAATAGCCAGTTCATGAGCCACGAGAATGGTACTTCCAGAGAACTCCATATAAAGCAATAAAAAAAGTTAAGGGTCTCCTCAGTAAAGAGAGAATTGCAGGGAGTTGAGATGTGAATCTCAAAACTTTAGGCCAAAGTAACCAAGTTGAGAAAACTTCTCCAATGCAGCTGAAAGGTAGAATGTTTCCAACATTGCTACTTTTGGCCTGAAGTTTGAAATTCCCGTCTCAATTCCCTGTTGTTCTTTCTTTATAGGGTAAACCAGTTTTCAAATCCAGTAGTGATTTTAGAATCCCTGCTTATACATAAGTTCGGAGGAGGTGTATAAATACTCCAACACGCAACAGGGTCAGGAAGTTAAAAGAAGTTTCTTATTTAGAACGGCAATTGCACTTTTTTGTTTTAACATTCTGACACATTCACTGCAGGATAAGCACCTGAACCTTTATATATACATGGAAGTTTGCATTACCCAACAGCGCACTGGGTGTCAGCATCATGGGCATGTAGTCCATACAGCAGTAATATACATAAAAATGAGTGACATGTGCTAAAGTACCCACAGGTGGCAAATAAATAATTAACAACAGTATTTAATGCCAATAGTTGTTATTCCCATGTGTTAAATATGTCTGAAGTTATATGAGCAAAAAAGAAAGAGGCCAAATCAATAATTGAGGAAAGCTGAATTTATGCTCATAGTGCACAAACTTCAGATGGCTTGAAGAATTATTTACTTCATTAGATATAAATCTGGTTTTGTAAGAAGCCAAATATTTGGAGTTAATATGCAAATATATTTATATATATATTTGAACCGTGGGAACTTTAGCACATATCAAGCATCATATGATTTAGTTTTAACACATATTAATAAAATATATTTTAAATGTTGAGGAATCGTCACCCATTTTGAAGTATATTCTTATTTTGGGTTACCCCCAGCAGATTTTCTCCAATTTTGGAGGCCTGTTTACCATACAGCTTGAAAGCTTAATGCAGTGCTGCTCACTTTGGAGACTATATTTCCCATGATATTCAGCTATCGGCTGGCTGAACAACATAGGAATTGAAGTCCATACAGTTGGTGTACCTTAGCCAGTAAAGGTTCTTCTACCGTGTTAACTACATTACCAATGATCCTCAACCAACTGTGGTGACAAAATTCTGCCACCAGCGTATCCTTACAAATTGTTACCATACTGGGTACCCAGTATGGTAACAATTTGTAAGGATACGCTGGTGGCAGAATTTTGTCACCACAGTTGGTTGAGCATCATTGGTAATGTAGTCCTCTCTCCTTAAACCAGTGGGTATATGGTGTAACTATATTGCACACAGAACTGATATGGGGTGTTAATAAGTTATATGCCAGCACACTGGTTGTTTACAGATCTAGAGATCAACCAGTGACACACGTGATAGGAAGTACCTCACCTCTGCCCCGATCCTGCAAGCGCAAGAAGAATACGACCACCGGCCATCTTACTGACTAACCCCGCCCACTAGAAAATGACGCAATGTCCTGCCCTCACACGCTTTAACCTGATTGGGTGGGCAACCTGCCTTTCTAATGAGTAATACAAGAGGCGGAAGGGCGAGAAGCTGAGAATCATAAGATCGGAGAGTAGTGCTATAACGCGACATTCAGAGAGGAAACCGGGAAGTATCCAGATTACGGTGAGTAAGTACGCTTAATAAGGGAAGCGGTGTGTATCCCGTGCCTCTAATCACATGACTAACGGGAGTTTATCCTGAACCCGGGTAGAATGGAGGTTGGTGAGCTAGGGCGTTGAGTAGAAGCGAGCTCGGCCATGGGAGGCGAGAGGGCACTGTGGGGGTGATGGATGGGGAGGAAGGGGGTGTTGAGGGATGGGGGGGGCACAAAAGGGCCTGGGGTGAAGGGTGTTGAGGGATGGGGGGGGGGGGGGGGCATAAAAAGGGCCTGGGGGGAAGGGTGTTGAGGGATGGGGGGGGGGGGGGGGGGCATAAAAAGGGCCTGGGGGGAAGGGTGTTGAGGGATGGGGGGGGGGCATAAAAAGGGCCTGGGGGGAAGGGTGTTGAGGGATGGGGGGGGGGCATAAAAAGGGCCTGGGGGGAAGGGTGTTGAGGGGGGGGGGGAATGCACAAAAGGGCCTGGGGGGGAAGGGTGTTGAGGGATTGGGGGGGCCACAAAAGGGCCTGGGGGGAAGGGTGTTGAGGGATTGGGGGGGGGGCCACAAAAGGGCCTGGGGGGAAGGGTGTTGAGGGATTGGGGGGGCCACAAAAGGGCCTGGGGGGAAGGGTGTTGGGGGGGGGGCACAAAAGGGCCTGGGGGGAAGGGTGTTGAGGGATTGGGGGGGGCACAAAAGGGCCTGGGGGGAAGGGTGTTGAGGGATTGGGGGGGGGGGGGCACAAAAGGGCCTGGGGGGAAGGGTGTTGAGGGATTGGGGGGGGGGGCACAAAAGGGCCTGGGGGGAAGGGTGTTGGGGGATGGAAAGTGAAAGGGGACTGGGTGGGGTTGAGGAGTTAGAGGAGGAGCAAGTGACTTGGTGAAGAGGACGCACCCCTGGGTGCTGAAAATTGGTATGTCCAAAGAGGGTTGATGAAAATGCTATGTATTTTGAGGGAAGGGGAGTAAACTTGTTCAACCTACAACAGTAGGAAAAAGACAGCTGAGTGAACTGAACCAAGTTATACAGATATATCTGTATATCTAGATATGCAACCCTGGGTGCATGCTCTTTGTTTATATATGTTTTTTATAACTTGCTATTTACATGTGGGGCTTTATTCATGAAAGAGGGAATTCTTCTGAATTGGAGAATTTTTTTCCAACTTTCATGAATAAAGCCCTAGGAAACATCTCCCTGCCAGACTATATGGCTACAAGTTTAAAATCCTTTGTTGCTTATGCAAAATATGCCTCTTAGTTTGCCCCATATTAGAGTGCAGCACATAATCACATGACACACTTGAAACAATTAGCAGCACTGCCCTCTTGAAACATAAATACATTAGCAGAGTACACAACTTGTGGTTCAATTCTCTTAACTACCCACTATAAATGTGTGTTTTTGTTTGAATAACTATTAATTTACACCATTTTTGGACTGCTTTTGTATTGCTGCTTTTTTTTGTTGATGCTATGGGTAACCATTACTATAAATAAAATGCAACCTATTACACCTGTATTTCTGATCATGTAGCCCACTTCAGAAATAACTTGAATGACAGGGCTATGACTAAAGTGATATTGTAGCAAAATGCATTAGGTTATCAGTCCCATCTGCCCAAATATTGTTTCCAGTATCTCTTTTGCATAATAAAAGTTCTATACCAGTGCTGTTCTCTTCAGAAAGAGTGCCACTCAGTATATACGTTGGAGAAAAGGTTTTGTTTTTGTTGGCGTTTGTTGTGTATTGCTGTCTTAGTAGCATTCTCTTTTTACAGATGCTATATTTTTTACTAGCACCTTGACAGATTACATTACATTACTCGGATTCTTTGGTCAGTGTATCCTGTGTGATTGTCCTCCTTCCAGTACTTGCCAAACTGGACACATACCATAAGACATTTCTGTAGAGCCTTGTGCTAGAACAAACTTGTTTTGCAAGGAAAATCCATTTTAACTTGTATTTTAATGCACGCTGTACCTAATGTCTACATGTTGCAGATATTGTTGAATACACCACAAGACTCCCACATCCTCTGAAAATTCCCAGGGCTTGACTAAGGGTTCTTGAGTTTAAGTTGTGTGCAGGCGCCTAGCCAAGTAAACATTTCTTATCTACAAAGCTGATAATGTTGAAATCACTGTCATTCCAGGGCAAGGCAATATTTAAAGGGACCTGGTCAGAAAATATCTAAACTTAACACCGCATAGTGTAGTTTGGTGTTGTGAAACGTTTTTTTTTCTCTCTCATTACTTTCTGACCTATCATGTGACTTTTATGCTTGCGTAATTGTACACTCACTTAATAGCTATAGAGCAGGGCTTGACAAATTTATTTTATTCTAGGAGCCAGCAAAATTTTTTAGGAGCCAGACAATCACGCAAACATACACGCAATTCATAAACACACACACCAACCCACGTCACATATACACCCCACACACACCAACCCACGTCACATATACACCCCACACACACCAACCCACGTCACATATACAGCCCACACACACCAACCCACGTCACATATACAAACCCCACACACCAACCCACTTCACAAATACACACAGTGGTGTATCTTGATTTTGTGCTGCCCTAGGCAGACAAAATCCGGGCACCCCCCTACCCAAGCTGCACACCCACGTTACACACATAAGACATGCCCCATCATTCAGACTCACATCAAGCTCACACTCCCATCACACTCAGTCACACACTCCTACTCCCATCACACTCAGTCACACACTCCTACTCCCATCACGCACACTCTGACTCCCATCACACTCAGTCACACACACTGTCTCCCATCACACACACTCTGACTCCCATCACACTCAGTCACACACACAGTCTCCCATCACACACACTCTGACTCCCATCACACTCAGCCACACACACTCTGACTCCCATCACACTCAGTCACTCACACACACACACAGTCTCCCATCAGCACTTACCTTTCCCTGGCAGGCAGGCAGCATGGTCCCTCCATGCTGCCTGTTCGGCTTCCCGGCGATTGTGCCGACAGGTCACGTGACCGGGCGCGCGTATGACATCAGCGCGCCCGTCACGTGACTGTCGGCACTTCCGTGTCGGCACACTGCACGGGGAGCCGAACAGGCAGCACGGAGGTTTCTCTGTGCTGCCTGTTCGGCTCCCCGTGCAGCCTGGCAGGCAGAGCGATGGTGAGGGGGGATCTTCCGATCCCCTCTCACCTACGTCTCTGCCTGCAAGCGCGGTGGGGGTTTTTTTTTTTTTTTTTTTTTTTTAAAGGGCCGGATTATTTTTTTTTTTTTCATTTTTTTTTTCTCCAGTGCTGGGGGGCGCTGCCGCCCCCCAAAATTTGCCGCCATAGGCATCCGCCTAGGATGCCTCGCGGTAAATACAGCACTGAATACACACACACACTTCACATATACACCTCCCCCTACACCTCACATATATACCCCCCTTCACATATACACCTCCCCCCACACTTCACATATATACCCCCCCTTCACATATACACCTCCCCCCACACATATACCCCCCCTTCACATATACACCTCCCCCCACACTTCACACATATATACCCCCCCTTCACATATACACCTCCCCCCACACTTCACATATATACCCCCCCTTCACATATACATCCCTCCCCCCTTCACATATACACCTGCCCCCACACATATATACCTCCCCTTCACATATACACCTCCCCCCCACACTTCACATATATACCCCCCCTTCACATATACACCTCCCCCCCACACTTCACATATATACCCCCCCTTCACATATACACCTCCCCCCCACACTTCACATATATACCCCCCCTTCACATATACATCCCTCCCCCCCACTTCACATATACAACTCAAACATACACAAGTTTTTTTTTTTCCCTTCTTAACTTCTGAGTGCTGGGTTGACAACCCAGCACTTAGCCGAAAGAGCCATGAAGATCGGCTGCGGCACGAATGTTTCCCCTCCCTGCTGCCTTACCTCATTGCTGGGGAGGGGTTACATTCGTGCCGCAGCCGATCCTCAAGGCTCTTTCGGCTGAACACTAACACACGTGTTGTGCGAGGGGGCGGAGCTTGCTGTCTGTCCCCTCGCGCTGCAAAAGACCGATGGCAGCGGCAAGGGGAACGGCACCCGGGCGCCAGGCTCCATTTCCAGGTCGCCATGGCGACCTGGCGCCCGGGGTTTGTCGAGCCCTGCTATAGAGAGTGCTGATTAGACGATGTAAGGTCTGTCTGTTATTGTGTCTGTTCCTGTTCTCAGTTTTGGAGATTAGCTAACCATGCACAAGTTATCCCCTACAGGGATAATTATTGTTGTGCCATTTTGTTTTACCCAACAACCTTCTACCATTACTCAAACATGATTCCTAATGACTTAACCTAGAAGTTGGAAAAAAATCATTTTTGAAGCAGTTTTTTACATCCCGCTGCCCCCAAGTGTCTTAAATTTAACTTTTCACGCTACAAGCTGAATACAGGGAAATGTCAAGCCCTGTCCTGCGGTATAATTAGGTGATACCAAAAAAAAAATACTGCTTTTCGTGGAGAGTAGAATATATAGACTATCTGGGGATAAGAATGGCCTATGATCCTCAGAAAATTATCACAGTTAATTAAATACCAATGCTAAGTGATATAGCAAATAATTTTAATCAATGGAAATCATTTTACACTTCGTGGCTGGGTAGAATAAACGCTGCAAACTATTACGCTCTTCCCCGCTTGTATTTTCTATTTCGCTCAATTCCTCTGAAAAGTAGAGCATAGTATTTTAAAGCAATTTCAGACGAAATTCAACCACTTTGTGTGGAGGGGTAAAAAAAAAATCAAGAGTTTCTTTTAATGTAATGTCTAGAACACAGAGCCAGGGAGGACTTAGAATGGCAGTTATAGTTAAAATTCACGATACTGTTATGCTCACCCATCTAGCTAAATGGTCACATACGGATATAACCACATACTTGGATGGTAATGGAACAACGAGGCTCATTACTGATAGATAATCTGTTCCAAAACAAAACACGAAAAAGGTCAATAACCCTATAGTTGATGACCTGTGTTTTTATGTGGATGTATGAGTGAATGTAACTGGCTGTGTATGTATGAGTGAATGTAACTGGCTGTGTATGTATGAGTGAATGTAACTGGCTGTGTATGTATGAGTGAATGTAACTGGCTGTGTATGTATGAGTGAATGTAACTGGCTGTGTATGTATGAGCGAATGTAACTGGCTGTATGTGGGGTGTGTGTGAATGTAACTGGCTGTGTATGTGGCGTGTGTGTGAATGTAACTGGCTGTGTATGTGGCGTGTGTGTGAATGTAACTGGCTGTGTATGTGGCGTGTGTGTGAATGTAACTGGCTGTGTATGCGACTGTCTCCGTGCGTTTATGATAATGTGATGTGCCGTTGTCTGGCTCCTAAATTTTTTAGCTGGCTCCTAAAACTAAATTAAATTTGTCAAGCCCTGATGTATATGTATATGTAGTATGTTATATAGTATAATTGAATGAATGTAGGTCTGACGTCAGCCGTGTGATATATCATAGAAATATGCTAAAGATATGTGTTTATTGTATATAAGAAACTTGTTGAGAAGCATTCTTATTCAAAAAAATGTCTTACATTATAACTGCAAAAAGAAATTTGGGGCATGTTTATCCGAATGTTTATACCAGGATTACCTCTTAATGTTTGTATATTTTTATAACGGAAAAGTGCAACAATAAAAAATGTTTTTTTTAAACTTTTCTATACTTTGTTCTTCGTCCATCTCCCTAATATGTTAACATGTCCTAACAGCAACCATTATCACCACATGCTAGAACCAGCGCAAATATTTTAGTTGCTTGTATCCACCTATTTTACACTCTAGACTAGAGCCATCATTGGTCCAATTTACATCTGTCTGGTTTTGTCATCATCTAGACTTCATTGATTGCACACAAAATGCAAAAACACACCTTGTGTTTCCAGATTGTCTAGATTACTTGCCAATTCAATTATATTTTCTCACTTAGTGTGTGGGTGTTTGTGTGTGTGTGTGTGTGTGTGTGTGTGTACGTGGGGTAGCATGGTTAGGGGGCAATTATAGTTGTACAAATACTACAATGTAGACAATCCTGAAACCCCTTATTTTGTTCAGCTTGTGCAGTTACTAGATTGGCTCATGCCAAGAGGTCATTTCTGGAAAGTAATATCGATCCACTCTTTTCTCTGTAAATTTCTTTCCAAGGTTGAACATGGCTGTGCGTGAGCTGGCAGTGCTGCTGGCCCTGGCAATTTGTGCCCTTGCTGAACCTTTAGTGTATAAGGATTGTGGTGAGTATAAGGGCTGTTCACTGTTCAGGAGATGAGTTAGAAGATGTGCCTGACCTTTTTATATTCTCCTTGCAGGTTGCTCAAAAGGGGCAATTGTTGCTTTGGATGTGTCTCCGTGTAAAAATGATCCCTGTCATTTGGTGAAAGGGCTCACATACACCATCAACGTGACCTTCACAGCCAGTAAGATTTCACTCTAATACTCTTCCCCAAATGTTACTTAGTCACCCTCCAATGGTTGTTTGTTTGTGTTTTGCAGATGAATTCTCCAACACCACTACAGCTGTTGTACATGGTATAATTGCTGAAATCAAAATTCCATTTCCTATCCCTGAGCCGGATGGCTGTAAAAGTGGAATTGCTTGCCCAATCAAGAGCGGACAAACCTACACTTATCTGACACAGCTGCCTATCAAGAAAGAGTACCCAGCTGTAAGTTACCTTGTCAATGCCCACAGTCTAGCTAGTGAATGCATGGAACAGTGAACCACCAGAAGTGGTAGAGGTTAATATAGTGGAGCAGTTAAAGCATAAGGCTATCCTTGATATACAAATTAAAGTATTCATTTTGGGTAAGGAATAGACTAGATGTACAAAATGGTTCTTCTACTGATATACACACACTGTAACAGCATCCAGACCCGTCCTCTCCAAGCAATTGGACTCAAATCTAGATATTAGTGGTACTTTTCTGGTCATTGCAGAAGTATAAGATCTGTGCAGAGCTTTTTTTTGGTGTTGGCCAGTCCTGTTTTATTTTGATAGTAAAAAGCTGCATATGTTCCAGAGTGGGAAATTATGCACACAAGACAGTGACAGCTAGTTGTCTGCAGTGAACCCCTCCTTCAATCCCCCAGAAGTGCTAAGTAACACACTGAGACATGTTTAATAGCTGCTGCAACACTAATATGCCAAATAGCGGTGCTATATCTGCGTACACCAATCTAGAACACAAACAAGTCTGTGAACAACACACATGCTGGATCTTTACTTTTTCAATGGCAGAAGTGCTGGGCAAACACAATACTTTAGATTATGACTATTTGAATATTGCATGATTAAATGTGCCCAGCGCAGCATGCTCTACTAAATAAAGTTTTTTTTTCTTCTCTAGGACAGTGATAGCTAATATGGTACTGAAGATGTTGAGGAATTACATATTCTATGATACTCATTTGGGGGTTTTTTTTTTATTTTTTTTGGCCCAACAAATGTTTAGGAACTAAATATGTGCCTTAGGCTGACTGGGTTATGTAGTTCCCAAACTTCAGTAATGCCTAGTGATAAGCATTGCAAGTAGTTGACCTTTCTATTATATTTATTTATTTCAGATGAAACTGATTGTTAAATGGCAACTGGTGGATAAAGCTGGTGAAAATATATTCTGTTGGTTAATCCCCGTGATCATTACGAATGAGTGAGATGGGGAAAAAAGCACCAGTAACCAATTCTGACTTGACGAGCAATATCCGTACCCATCCTTTCTCCGCTGATTGTGCTCCTTGCTTTGATATTTCTCCCTGACTGCTGTGCAGTTGTAACTTTTTTAAATTTTAGGATAATTCCAAGATTTAAGATGACAAGCAGTTTGATTGTCTTTATTTTTTAATAAAAGCTATTCCAGCCTGCTCCTAGCTGCTCATTAACAATTGGCTGACGAAATCAGTTACCTGTTAATAGCCAATAAAGTATTGACTAATCTTCCTGTGCAAGACTCATAATGTGAATGTCACCTGTAATACCACCTCCATTGCATGGTTTTAAAAAATACAAGTAATCAAATGACAGGTCTAAACAAGGTGCACCTGGCACTTGCTGTAGGCTTGTCTTTCCTTTTTAGCAGGTTCAGTTCAAACTGAGCAGATCCCGGGACTTTTCTATAACACATAGCTCTTCATTTATTAAGTCTATTTTCAGAGTTGCACTTAGATGCAAGTGCACACCCATTTCATTGTCCATCAGAGCATCCCAAATCCTTCACAGCCTTCACTGATGGCAAGTTTTAGCATCTTGTGCATATCTTCATAAGAATCATAGGTTGGCAGGCAAAGTTGATTGAAACTGTGAAGTAGAGAGGCAGCATTACTAGAAAGTGCATCACTATAGTCTCTTTCATCGACACAACTGCACCAAGGGTATGGGTAGAGAGAGAACTTTACCTACATAAAGGCAGGGATTTACTTACCAAGTGTGTGCAGTGGGCAGTGTACCATGGGCTGGTGAGCCAATAATTTGAAAGCTGGGACACAGAGCAGAAAACCCCCCAGGAGGCAGCTGAGACGAGCCAGTAGTAAACTGCAGAAGCCGTGCCAGTTCTTCCTGAGTGAGGCTGCAAACGACAGCCCAGAACCAGTTCATCACCTGCAGCAAGTATCAAAAGGACGAGAGTGTAATTTATAGGAGATAAAAAAAAATCTATCCAAAGTTAAACGTGGATTAAATAAGTATTACTTTAATTGAATACACTTGAGGCTTTATTCATGAAATAAGGAATTTTAAACTTAGTCACCTGTCAGGATTGTGCAGGTAGAGAATGAAATTGAAACTAATTATTCATAGTAAGAATTGTAAGCAAATGCCTAAATTAGGAGAAAAATGGGTCCGGAGTCTCCTGTGGCTTGTTATGCAAATTAAACACACTCAATTGAAAATGTGTAAATTGCATAGCAAGTCATAGACTCCAAACACAATCTCCTAATTTAGGCATTTGCTTTCAATTCTGCTAACACAGGGCTTGACAAATGTATCCGAGTTTTAGGAGCCAGCTAAAATATCTAGGAGCCAGACAACAGCACATAAACACACGCAGTCACAGACAGACACACATAGCGAAACCCGCTACACCTTGTTTTCCTATATATACATATACACACATCCAGTCAGTCACATACATACACACACATCCAGTCAGTCACACATATACACACAGACACATATATATACACACAAACACATCCAGTCACACACACACACACAAACACATCCAGGGAGGGATAAGCCTCAATAAAGGGAGGGGGGCGTTCCAGCCTGGTGGCAGAGAGCAGCTTTCCTGCTGAGCTCCCCGATCAGCACTATATCGGTGCGCGAGGGGGCGGAGCAGGAAGTCTGTGCAGCCGGTGCACTCACTCTGCTCCCTCGCGCACCGCTGCTGGAGAGAAGGGGAAAAGCGATCCTATTGCCGAGGGCACCACGCGGGACTCACGATACCCGGGCGCCAGGTCTGATTTCCTGGGCGACCTGGCACCCGGGGTTTGTCGAGCCCTGTGCTTACATAATGTGTAGATCATTCTTAGTATTTTTATATTCTCTACATTTATACGGTCCCTTTAAGGCTAAAGTAGCATAGTTGTAAAAACTCCAATTCAGTTGAATAGGATAATTTTTCCAAGTCTACTACATTGACTGTAAGTTTAAAATTCCTTTCATAAATAAAGCCCTTAAAACCTGTTCAAAATATACTGCCCTGCAGGCTACGTGTTTATTATGAACAATTAAGAAACCCACAATGCCTGCAATAACCTGACAAACTGCACATCCCCCAACTAGGGTTGTTAGATTGACAAGTTCCTGCAGAATTCTTGTGTCCAAAAGAAACCAGTTAATAAATGAGGAATTACCTGAATTCTTGAATAAAAAATGTGGGTACAGGAATACAAAGGGCCATCCAACTATATGCATTTCGTGCCTTTCGGCACTTAATCATAATTAACTGATTCTGTTGGGATGCCTATGAATTACACATTCTGCAGGGAAGAATGTAAAAGGTTATGGGTCTCAAAAACACACAGCTGTACAGGTGAAATCCTTCATTAATAGCAATAGGTGGAGCCAAAATCTATTCAGTTCAACTTATCCAGACAGGGAGCAGGAAGTGAGGAGAGGATGTAGATTCTCACCTTTTCACGGAAATGCCATGAACCTCCAATAATAACAGCATGTGCCCGAAAGTCCTGGACTGCAATGTGCCCTGTACCACACATGAGGAGCTGAGGAAGATGGAGGAACAGGCCTCAGTCGAAATTAATCAGAGACAACTATATAAATGCATCCGGAAGGCTAAAGAAAACCCTAGCACCACACAACCAATTTTCTTTCCATATACATGTAAGCTATTAATATAAATAAATCCCTGGAATCCAAAACACATAAAATCTTGTGCATATTGGGGGCGCTAGTGACTAAAGTCAAATTTGTAAAAGTTGAGCAGTCACCATGGAAACCAATGGGATGTTCCTGCTGATTAGACCACTTTTAGAACTTTGACTTTTATAAATGACCCCCTTTGTGTTCATCCCGGTCGATCTCACTCTCAAACAACCATGAAAGTTTTAAATCTGAGAATATCCCTTTCTAAAACTTGCCTCTAATTCATTCTCATCAAAGATGCCCAGTAAATTGTCAGGTACCAATTCATTAAGTCCTGTGGAGAGAGAAAAACATCTATAAAAATTAGTTTCTCATATTTACTGGTATACAAACTAGCAGGTATTTATTATATAAAATATTTGATTCCCTGCTGATCTTGAATGTTTCCTTCTGACAAAGAAATTATCAGTTTATACTTTTAATGGGAGGTGTATTTTAACAGTGAGAGACAGAACAACAAAAATCCATAAAAACATGTCCAAAAAGTAATACATTGATTTACATGTCAATGAGCAAAATAACTATTTGACCCCTCCAACTTAGTACTTGGTGGCAAAACCCTTGTTGGCAATCTCAGAGGTCAGATGTTTCTTGTAGTTGGCCACCAGGTTTGCACACATCTCAGGAGGGATTTTGTCCCACTCCTCTTTGCAGATCCTCTCCAAGTCATTAAATTTTTGAGGCTGAAGTTTAGTAACTCGAACCTTCAGCTCCCTCCACAGATTAAAGGATTAAGGTCTGGAGACTTGACTAATGTGCTTCTTGTTGAGCCACTCCTTTGTTGCCTTGGCTGTGTGTTTTGGGTCATTGTCATGCTGGAATACCCATTTTCATTGTCCTGGCCGAGGGAAGGAGGTTCTCACCCAAGATTCGACGGTACATGGCCCTGTCCATCGTCCCTTTGATGCGGTGCAGTTGTCCTGTCCCCTTAGCAACCCCCCCCCCCCCCCCCCCAAGCATAATGTTTCCACCTCCATGTTTGACGGTGGGGATGTGTTCTTGGGGGTCATAAACAGCCTTCATCCTCCGCCAAACATGGCGAGTTGAGTTGATGCCAAAGAGCTAAATTTTGGTCTGATCTGACCACAACACTTTCATACAGATCTCCTCTGAATCATTCAGATGTTCACAGGCAAACTTCAGATAAGCCTGTACATGTGCTTTCTTGAGCAGGGGCACTGCAAGATTTCAGTCCTTCATGGCGTAGTGTGTTACCAATTGTTTTCTTGGTGATAATGGTCCCAGCTGCATTGAGATCATTAACAAGATCCTCCCGTGTAGTTATGGGCTGATTCCTCACCGTTCTCATGATCATTGAAACTCCACGAGGTGAGATCTTGCATGGAGCACCAGACCGAGGGAGACGGACAGTTATTTTGTGTTTCTTCCATTTGCGAATAATCGCACCAACTGTTGTCACCTTCTCACCAAGCTGCTTGGTGATGGTCTTCTAGCCCATTCCAGCCTTGTGTAGGTCTACAATCTTGTCCCTGACATTCTTGGGCAGCTCTTTGATCTTCACCATGGTGGAGAGTTTGGAATCTGATTGATTGCTTCTGTGGACAAGTGTCTTTTATACTGGTAACGTGCTGAGATTAGGAGCAGTCCCTTTAAGAGAATGCTCCTAATCTCAGGTCGTTACCTGTATAAAAGACACCTGGGAGCCAAAAATATGGCTGATTGATAAAGGATCAAATACTTATTTCATTTTTTTGACATGCATTTTTCTGGATTTTTGTTGTTGGTCTGTCTCACTGTTAAAATATACCTACCATTAAAATTATAGACTGATCATTTCGTTGTCAGTGGGCAAACATTAAAAATCAGCAGGGGATCAAATACTTTTTTCCCTCACTGTATATAATCCTGACACACATGTAGTGCGAGAGATTCTCTATTCATAGAATGCACCATATAATACACAGGCTTCCTTCTGTGTACATATTACTCCAGTAAATACATTGGGGGTATGGGGCACCGTGTTTATTCATGGCTCCCACAATGTTTCTAACACACTGCCTTCCTATTGTGAAAGTGGAATCCTGGTGTACTCAGGGTGCCCAGAGGTCCGTACGTTTTTTAAAGTCCTGTGGTTCATTGTATGCGAGTGACTGACTATGTGTGTGTGTGTATATGTGATCAGCATTTTTTTGGTTTAATCTTAAAAAAAACCTAACATATCTGACTGTATATGTGTGTATCTGGCTGACTGTATGTATGTGACGTGTGTGTGTGTGTGTGTCTGTATTTGACTGCGTGTGTATGTGTCATTGTCTGGCTCCTAGATCTTTTTGCTGGCTCCTAAAACTCAGTTAAGTTTGTCAAGCCCTGGCCTAAGGAGCCATTTGTGAGGGAAAGTGCAATTATACCTAAGGACTTCTGAAAGGAAACGGTACTCCTTAGTCTTTCATAGAGAGGGTAGTTTCCAGAAAGAATTATAAAAAAGCAGGAGATTAATCAGACACTAGAATGAAACCCGATAAGTTAATAGAATGCCAAATCCAAATTCAGACAGTAATGCTCACCTTTCAGGAAATGTTCCACCTCCTCTCGCACCTGATTGCACAGCCGATGCTGAGCCAGAAGATTGAGGTAATAAATCTTATTCTCATTTGTGACCAGTACTTGGGAACCCCCTGGAATTAGCTCTATCACCTGGATTTGGGGTGCAGGGAAGAAAAAGAGGTGAATTCAAGCTCCACCAACAAAATGTAAATAAAAGGGACATTTCACTTTGTGTGCTTCAAACTAAAAAATAAAAGCCACAGACAAACCACAAGAGATGGCGCCACGTTTCCTCTCCACTTCTGCAGCGGCAGGCAGTCCTGCAAGGACAACGTGTAGCTCACGGTTTGCTTGTTCTTAAGGTTTAATAAAACAAGAACACTCAGGAACACAACAAAGGGGTTTCAAACTACAGTCACTTGCATGCCAAGGGTCCAACACAGAAATCTTAATTTTGGCTTCTCTGGTCACATTAACCATTGCTTCGGTAAGATTTTTAAAGCCAAAGATCATCCTGTTCTAGATGGAGAGAGACTGTTGGCCATGATGTACATGCCAGCAGGAGTCTACTGCGTCAAATGCCTTTCTATAATGTACGCCTCCCCATACCCGGATCCTAATGCACCTTCCCTCCCCCATCCTTTTTCTGTTTTCTTATATTTGAAAAACATTACAAAATTATTCAATAAACATTGATTTACAAAAAAAAGTACATGCCCGTTTTGATGGATATTTCACTAGTTCTTCCATATTTAAAGCACCAGTGGAAACACAAAATGTATGTCACTAGGTCATTAATATAACGATGCACTCTGATGTCGTCATTTTGAACGTGTGTGTAATAAGACACCTTCTTCCTGTGCAGTCAGTGCTCGTGACTTGTACATCTAATGCATTTTCTAGCTCAAAGCAATACAGGGGCGCAAAGGAGAGTTGGAGGAAACACTCACTTTCTCTAGCTGCCCTCCACGTCCATATTTCTCTTCTGCGAAGACCAGGTCTGTGTCGGAGACATCATTTGACAGAAGGTAAAGTACCTTCGACTGGAAAAAGTCTGGGTCATCTGTCTCAAAGTACTGGAGGGAGAGAGAAGAAAGGGAACAAAGTAAATTGCTGAAATTATACAGGAAAACAATAAGAGTGATAAATAGTACATACACTCTACAGAAAATACATTTATTTCTAGCTTGTCTTGATGTACCATGCCCACTAGGCTATCTTATATGAATTTTAGGTCTCATTTCCATGAGAATACAACACTGGACCCATCTCAAGGGGTGATCTATTCCAAAATGAATGATGTGTTAAGAGATCACTGACTGCTTGTCTTGTCTATACAGTATACTCTATTACCTTATAGTGCATGCGCAGACCAATTATTTGTGCCAAGAAAGAACGAGTGAATCTGGCTCTCACAAGTTGTTGGTATCCTCCTCCAAGTGATGACTCAAACAGACACTTTCCCACAATCCGGCCGGCAAACTCATATAGTTTCAAACGCACTCCTGGGGGCCGGCTTGGGTTTGGGTGCACCTGTGATAATGAGTAATTTAGGTTGTAAAAACACTGGTGTCTATCAAGACCAACCCTTTTCCTTTCTTTGTTTACCCAAATTCAACCCGTTTCTTATCCTTGTTTGCTGCTGTTTTTTAATCAACCTTATGTCAGTAGACTTCTTGTGTTAGATAAAGTACATAAAAAGCCAAAGAGAAAAATCTCTGCTGCAGACAAGATTAGAATGATGCACACAGACACCGGTACAAGGGAGACAGTTGGACACAAAGCCCTTTATTCGTGAAAAAGGAATTGACAAGGAAATGTCAAACTTATTTGGGGAGTCCTGCATTTGTGGGGGGAGAGTAAGGTTGCATTCTGTGACTAGGTATAATAGAATGCATTCTAAAAGGATAAGAGGAGGGAAGGATTAGTTACTCACCAGACCTTGATTTGTATCACAGAAGCGGGTGAAAAGTTGGTTGTTTGTGTCAAACAAACATTTACAAATCAGTTCAAACCACTCTCTGCGAGGTCCACCCCAGTCCAAAGCTGTAGAGATACAAAATACATACATACAGTCTCCAGGTGATGGTAAAATCTTTACTTACAGAAACATACTAACCACTTTAAAAACATGCAATACATTCAAGTCTAAAACAACCCAACCTGGCACTGTAGGGAGCCTAATAAGACAGCCCAAACCACATGAAGATATAATTAAGTCTTTATTCTTACCTTCTTCATCCTGAAATATGACTTCAAAGTTTTTACTCCAGTCAGAGGCAGAGAAATTCCGTGTTGCTCGAAGAGACTGAGAAAGGGGAAGAGATTTAAGGCATGAAGGGCGTGCCCGCGTAGGGCAGGGGCGCGCATGTGAGGGCCAGGGGCACAACTGCGAGGGGCAGGGGCACAAGGGTCTGTGAACTGCACTACGGAAAGACTTGAGTCCCGCAATTCACCTGACATTCACAATCCTCAGCAGATAGTACGCTCCCTAGCAGCGATTTCAAGCTCACACTCACAGATACTCACACTCTCAAGCAGTGAGTGCCTGCTCACTCTCAATGTAATTTTGCACCGGGTTTTCCTGCAATGAAGGAGCCTCAGTTCCTTTTGGAAGAAGATGACCTTATCCTGGAATGTCTCAGATCCACCTGGTAAAGAGAAATTTGGAATCAGTATTTTACGAAAAGTAAATGGACTCACATTTCATACGCAACCTTCACCCATTCTGCCTAAAGCATAGTGCACTCTTTAAAGGGACACTCATATTTTTTTTTTTATAACATCAATGTCAGATATCATAGTATATTAAAACTATTTCTTATCAACATGAATTCTAATCCCTCACCCAAAATACACAGCCTGATACTTGCTCATACACACTATATATGCTTGGTAGAGCCTTTTCTGCTCTGTGGGTTAACCCCACTCATTATAGGAGGAAAAATAACCGTGAAAATTTCAGAAAAATTCTGACCCAAAAGACTATCCAAACAGAATTCAACAACCCCAGACATATTTAGTTTAACCTTAGGAATAAAGGATTATCAGTGGCCAAAACGAAATGGTTCAAACAGATTAATATACAGAACTATGAGGTGTTTGGTGCAGGAAATGCTTTTCATTAGAGACCGATGTTTTGTGTTTCCAACCCAGCCGAGGCTACCATGACATGGTTGGCAGGCTTATGCATAGTTACATAGTAGGTATAAAAAAAGACTTAGTTCAAGTTCAACCCTTTTCGTATGCCCTTTTAAGGCAAATAAAAACCCTTTTAGCAATTTCGAATTCTGCTTTCAGAGAGGGGAAAAAAAAAAAATCCTTCTTGACTCCAAATTAAATTTCTCCTTGGATCAACAAGCACTATATTAATATTAATGCCTATGCTAACATGCATAGCCCACTTTGCTCTAGCTCATTAAAAAAAGGATACAGACAGCTTTTAAAGATATCTAACATATTTGCTAGAACCACTTACTGTAAAAAATCCCTTCCGCTGTAAAAGACTAAATCTCCTTTCTTCAAGTCTTAGCGGGTGACCTCGTCCTTTGTACTGTTCTGTTAATGAACAAGTCTTTATAAAACCCTTTGTATGGGCCCTATATATAGTTATATAACATTATCATAACCCCTCTAAGTCGCTGTTTCTCTATAATGTAAAAATTTTACTTTTCCAGCCTTTCTTCATAACTAAAAAGTTCCATTCCCCTTAGTAGTTTGTAGTCCTTCTCTGCACTCTCTCTAGTTCCATAATGTCTTTTTTTAAGAAAAGGTGCTCAGAATTGAACCACATTTTCAAGGTGAGGTCTTACCATGGACCTGTAAAGAGGCAGAATAATATATTTTTCATATTTTTATTTGGATTGAAAATTGGCTAAAAGATAGAACGCAAAGGGTTTTTGTAAATGGAAAAGCCTAAAATTGGACCAGGGTATTGAGCGGAGTACCTCTGGGATCTGTTATGAAGAGAGACTTAAAAAATTGCTTTTATATATATGTTAGAAAAAAGGTGTCTCAGAGGGGATATGATAACATTATATAAATTTGTGCAGGGCCAATATAAAGAGCTCTCCAGTGACCTGTTTATTAACAGAAATGTACAAAGAACAAGTGGCCACCCCCTGAGACTGGAAGAGCAACAATTTCATAGACAGCAAAGGAAGGAATTCTTTACGGTAAGGACAATAAAGTTATGGAACTCACTGCCAAGAGAGGTAGTACTATTAACCACAACAGATACATTCAAAAATGGTCTGGATGGTTTTTTTTTAGAAAAGCAGAACATACAGGGCTATTAATAATAGAATAAGCATGAATAATAGAGCTTATTGATCCAAGGAGAAATCTGATTGCCCCTTGGAGCCAAGAAGTAATCCCCCCCCCCCCACCCCCCCGTGAGGCAAAATTCAAAATAGCTTCCTTGGGTTTTTTTGCCTTCTTTTGGATCAAAAGCTGGAATGATATGTAGAAGGGTTGAGCTTAATGGACATGTGTCTTTTTTCAACCTAAATTACTATGTTATGTTACTATTGCCCTAATCAGTAAGGTAAGGCTGGTATACACTCTAGGAACAGTGCGCAAGGGCTCCACATCTGAAGATACTGTGGAAGCAACTAGTTATCAATAGTCCCAGACTTGCTGAATAGTCCCGTTTTTTGGTGTCCTGTCAAGACTGCTGCCTCTCACTGTGCACAGGCACCATTGTTTTTTTTAACTACTCCAGGTTTGTCTGACTGTAGTCCCCCTCTATACATTGTACCTAGAGCTACATAAATTGTTGGCACTATATACATACATTTTAATGTAATTTAACTGTGTATGTCTACATACATAGTTACACATGGGAGGGTGAGAACGACTCCACCCCTTTTAGCTCCGCCCCATGGAGTCCCAGGATGTTGGCAATTATTTAAGAGTATTCCAAACAGTAAAGTTTGTTTGAGGCATGTACAATGATGGATGCGCTTATACCTGTATACACATACATACATACATACATACACACACACACACAAATTCATGTTTCTCACACATTGCCAAGTAGTTTGCACCTAAAATGTTTCACATTTCACTGCCCCATTCTTACCAATATTAAGGTGCAAAAAGCGGGTAAAGGTAGCTGCCATTATATTTCGATCTTTGCAGCTGATCTCTATAGGAGGCTGCAGCCCATCATCCACCTGCAAGGACAGCAATCCATGCAGAGGATCTGGGGGCAGGTACAGGAACTGTTGGGAACAGAAAATAGAAAAGCAACAGTAAGACATAAGTGACATGGGGCACATGGGTCACAGAGACAGTATAGGGTACAGGCTGACCTTGGTACCAGGACAAACTCTAAAGGTAAAGAGTCGCCAGGGAATGATCCTTAAATAGAATTCCTTCACCGATAATTGCTGTATAACAGAGAACAAAACATGGATGAGGCGGAGCATATTCACCCATTACATATACCCTAGGCATCCATCTGCGGCTGAACTACAAATCAAATGATTTCCCACTATCTTTCTAGAATTGCAGAGAATTATGGTAATCCAGAAACAGCTGGAGGGCTACATCTGGACACCTAAGGCATATACCCTTAACCACAGTAAGCTTCAATGATGTTAGTATCTTCCAGAGCCTTCTACTCACTGCTAGACTCCTGTTTCCCAAATTCATCCTCCAGCTACTAGATCTCCAGTTAAAAACTAGTTTTCCCCCCTCCCAGGACAAACTCATTAACCTCCCTGCATTTAAATTTCCAGCTCACTTACTTGACTGATTTTTCTAGTGGCAATGTACTCCTACCTTTTCCCCAGAGCAACTCCAATATCCTAAATAAAAATCCTCTATACCCCATTGAAAACTCCCTCGGGTGTAAATTTCAATCCCCACATGCACATATTGTGATCTAAAATGTACACTGAAAACCCCCCACTACAACATATACAAACAAACACACACACCCTACTCCCCAAGAGCATCCCATTACATCTCATTCATATACAGACATCCTAATCCGCAGTGTAAACCCACTAAACCAAATCACACTGACCTTGGGGGTGATGTAGAAATATACTTTTTTCGGCTTCTTAACTCTCTCAATGGAAAGTTCAAATTCCTCATTCTGGGTAGGGGAGGAGGGTCTCTGCTGCCCGGGTACGTTTTGGGGGCTTGAAGGAGGATATAGATAGCCCTCAAAGAAAACCCCTACCCCAGATCGCGACACGTTGTTATCCACTGCAGCTTTCTCACTCTCTAAAAGTAATACACAGGTTGTAGATGGGAGGCAGTACTTATGAGAATAAAATGAGGTTTAAAACAGATGAAACAGGGGTCTCGGTTAGGGATATTATGTACAAAAAGGTTAGCAATAAGAAGCAGTAAAACATGTGACCCCATCACATGACACTGGTGGCTGGAGTGGCAATAACTTCTGCACAGTCCACACAATACATGCCTCCCAACCAGAGGCGTCACTGGGGTTGGTGTCACCCGGAGCAGTAACTTATGGTTTCACCCCCCTGGATTTCCTCCAATACCATGCCAAACAGATTCCTTAGTAATGCCAGTCAGATGGCCCATTAAATATGCCACATACAGGAGCCGCCCCCCCCCCCCCATAAATTATGCCACACCAGAGCCCCAATATTTATGCCTCATCAGAGCCCCATTATTTATGTCTCACTTCGGAACCCAATTATGACACACACACACACACACACACACACACAGGCGCCCCTTAATTATGCCACACACAGGCACCCCATAGTTATGCGACACACAAGCGCCCCATAAGTATGCCACACAAAAGAACCCCTTAATTATGCCACATATGGGGCCCAATAAATATGCCACACATGGGACCACAATGAATTATGCGACACACAGGAGCCCCAGGAGACAACTGTACAATTCTAAAACAATACATCTATACACACACACAGACATCTCTCTCTCTATAACTAGTTGCATTTCTACTTATTTGAATTTTTTAATATCATATTCAACTATTTTCATATGTAATAAAAATGTTATTGAAAAATTGCATTCCTTGTTTTTATTCATAGAAAACATAGAATGTGTCGGCAGATAAGAACCATTCGGTCCATCTAGTCTGCCCAATTTTTCTGAATACTTTTATTATTCCCCCGTTCCCGGTCTTATAGCTAGGATAGCCTTGTGTCTATCCCACGCATGCTTAAAATCCTTGACTGTGTTTACCTCTACCACTTCTGCTGGAAGGCTATTCCATACATCCACTACCCTCTCAGTAAAGTAATACTTCCTGATATTACTTTTAAATCGTTGCCCGTCTAATTTAAGACTATGTCCTCTAGTTGTGGTAGTTTTTCTTCTTTTAAATATATTCTCTTCATTTACTGTGTTGATTCCCTTTATGTATTTAAATGTTTCTATCATATCCCCCGTTACATCTTTCCTCCAAGCTATACATGTTAAGATGCTTTAACCTTTCCTGGTAAGTTTTATCCTTCAACCCATGAACCAGTTTAGTAGCCCTTCTCTGAACTCTCTCCAAAGTATCAATATCCTTCTGGAGATACGGTCTCCAGTACTGCGTACAATACTCCAAGTGAGGCCTCACCAGTGCTCTGTACAATGGGCTGTATAGTCTGTATTCTGCTTTTGGGTTTTTACGCCCAATGTGCATAATCTTGCACTTGTCCACATTAAATGTCAGTTGTCACAGCTCTGACCATTTTTCTAGTTTAGCTAAATCATTTGCCATTTGGCTTATCCCTCCATGAATATCAACCCTGCTGCAAATCTTTGTATCATCAGCAAAAAGACATACTTTGCCAACAAGACCTTCTGCAATATCACTAATAAAAATATTAAAGAGAATGGGTCCAAGTACAGATCCCTGAGGTACCCCACTAGTAACAAGACCTTGCATCGAATATACTCCATGGACTAAAACCCTCTGTTGCCGGTCACTCAGCCATTGTCTAATCCATTCAACAATATTGAAATCCAAACTCAAAGATTTCAGTTTATTGATAAGCCTTCTATGTGCATAGATATTCCCTTCCTCTGCACCCATATTGTACCTAAAGTACTTAGCACAGCACCATACAGTACCAACAGAACTTGCCATGCACCTATATTGCACCCACAGCACTTGGCTTGCTCTCATATTGCACCTACACGATTTGGCATGCCACAGTGTCAATGCCCCATAGAACATATCACGGTGTCACTTTGCCCCACAGACCATGCCACGGCATCACTTTGCCAATTACTATAAACCAGTTGTCCCATTAATATGCCAGTGTTTGCCCATAAATATGGCACAGCCAATTTGCCCAATAATATGTCAGTATTATTTTGACATTCATAAACCACAATTTGCCCAATAATATGCCAGTACTATTTTGCCGTTAAGCCAGACAATTTGCTTAATATGCCAGTATTATTTTGACATTTAATATGCCATAGCCAATGTGCCCAATTATATGCCAGTACTATTTTGCCATTTAATATGTCAGCCAATTTGCCCAATAATATGCCAGTATTATTCTGCCATTTAATATATGCCAGTATTTTGCCATTCAGTATACCAGTATTTTACCATTTAATATGTCAGTATATTGCCCCTCAATATGGAAGTATTTAGCCACTCTATATGATGTAGATGTATTCTGTCACTCAATATGCCAATATTTTGCTTGTTACATGCCACCCTCCTCCCCCCTTCCCCAGTACTTACCTCCTTGTTGCTCTGTCTCCCGGTCGTCTCCTCCGTGCAGTCTTCCTTCCTGCACGGAGGAGGGAAATAGCCAAAGGTCGCAGTGATTTTTATTTGAATTTTTTTTCAGGCGGCTGAATCTAGCCGCGATGTGCTAGCAGCTGGGGGTGTCACCCGGTGCAGTCTGCACCTCTCTTGGGAAGCCACCGCTCCCAACTGTCCCTGTTTAGAAAGGGCAGTTCCTATTTTTTGCGCTAAACCTCTCTGTGTTTCTCTGGTGTGTCTATTTTTAAAAGAGCTCAGAATTTTCGATTTTTAGGAGAGTATCACAAAACAATAAAACTCATTATATAGTGGGATTAAAATGCAGTAAATGTGTTTCTATATAAAAGGTTTTTTTTGTAAATACAATGCATTACACTTATTATAAATGGCTTAACTAATTTCACTAATAGCTCTCAATAGGCCACAATGTCGCCTAAAAATGCCCTGCCCACAGCCACGCTTTCAGACACTCCCCCAAAAGAAACGTGTAACTCTTCTGCCATTTGTAATGTTGGCCAGTGTGATCATTATGACACCAGAGCCCAAGAGGATGTCACTAGCACATTATACAAGGGGGGACTGAAATGGGAATTAATGGAAAACAATTCAGGATAATGGAGTAAATCCAAAGCATGAGTATGGGTCGCCATACTACGAAAGACACAGGGAATCTCTAGTCTGAAAGGGAGGGTGGGTGGGTAGGTAATGAGTGACACCATAATAATCCTTTAGGGAGAAACGTACCACTCAACACAATGATATTAAAGTTCCCATTGCTAATGGGTTGCCCCTGGTAACGCAGTGTAGCTTGGAAGCATCCAGTGTGCAGGAGGATGAGATGTAGGAGGATTTGATTCTGCCTTCCATTGCAGACTGTCATCTGGCAGCAGTCGTCAGCCATGCCCACTACGCCAAGCTAAGGAAATTATGGAAAATAGTTATACTGAATAATAATTAAAAGCACAATACAATTACTGATTATTTTATTTACATTTTTCTATTTATCCATTAGGTCAGGGATAGGCAAACTGTATTTCCGATAATGCTCTCCCAGCTAAGAGGCTGGCAGAGGAGTATGTGAAATGTAGTCCTGCAGCATCTGGAGGGCCGAAGGTTGCCTACCTCTGCATTAGGTATTACATGTGTATTCCCATTTTCACCTCACGTACTAGCCTGATTCTCCAATGTACCCCAGAGCAACTCAGGTACAATAGCAATTTCCTTCCCCATTTCCTGGATACAAACACTCTATACCACTTTGAAAACCCTTATATGTCAAATGATTTGGTACAACTAAGGCAGAGTTCTAAAAGAATGTCCTTATTCTGTGGACCCTGCTTTCAGAATGGCATTTTATAAATTACCTTTGTTTTGTCCTATGTCTTTTATTATGCATTTAAGCATGCCTGTGACATGAAAATGTATTTGCATAAATCAATTTAAAAATAATACTAAATTACCAGCAGAGTAATATATAAAAATAAAAAAAATTGGACCAAGCTAATGTATATTTAGCTGCAATTACTATCTGAAGGTGCTTTCAAGATGTTGCCATCTTGAAATTGTTTCACACCTGCCTTAGGTAAATTGTTAGCGCAATATAAATATATGGTAATGTAAAAACAAAACAAAAAAAATGCTGCTAAAAGCCAAACATTTACAAAGCTTTCCCAGCTAAGCCAATTACAATAGTATTTAACTGTGCAAAAGGTGATCTGCCCAGAGAACTGGAAATACAGGTTTGTTAGAAAACTATACTTCATTTAAACAGTTTAAAGTGGATATGCCATGATAAATTTCCTTTTCTCCATCATATATGGCCCTTAAAATCATTATATTTTTTTATTTGAACCTGGACTAGTCATTTAACTCTGTCCCTGTGGTTTTCAGTAAGAACTTGTTTCAACTTGATAATAAAGCTCCAATGGAGCTGAATTGGAGAAGTTTTCCAGCTCAGCTACTTTGGCCTTCAGTTTCAAATTCCCTGCAATTCTCTGTTTATAGAGTAGACCCTTTGGTGTAAACTCACCAGATATGTTGAGGAATTTGAGTACGCTGGAAACGCATTGAAAAAAGAACTAATATAGACCAGAAATAGGCTATACTAGTTCTTTATAAGTTGAAAATAATACCGTATTTGCTCGAATATAAGACGACCCTGATTATAAGACGACCCCCCAAACTTTTAATATTCCTTCAGGAAAAAACTAAAAGCCTGAATATAAGACTACCCTATAGGGAAAAAAGTTTAACTTGTATATATTCACATGTAAATTGCTTTTTAATATTTAATAAAAATGATATAAAATAATGCATTTCTTGTTTTTATTTCCAATGCAGCCTCTCTCCCCCTAAACGTTGTCTCTCTCCCCCTCCAAACGCTGTTTCTCTCTCTCCCTCCCTCCCCCCAGCTTTGTCTCATTCTCTCTCCCCCTCCCCCCAAGCGCTGTCTCTCTCCCCTCCCCCCAACCTTTACTCTCTCTCCCCCAAACTTCCCAAACTTTTTTCTATCTCCCTCTCTCCCTCCAAACATTTCCCCCCCCCCCCCGCCTCCAAACATTTCTCTCCCCCCTTGCCTCCAAACATTTCTCTCCCTCCCCATGTCCCTCCCTCCCCCCCCTCCCCATGTCCCTCCCCCTCCAAACGCTGTTTCTCTCTCCCTCCCTCCCCCCAGCTTTGTCTCATTCTCTCTCCCCCCAAGCGCTGTCTCTCTCTCCCCCAAACTTCCCAAACTTTTTTCTATCTCCCCCTCTCCCTCCAAACATTTCTCTCCCCCCCCCATGTCCCTCCCCCTCCAAACGCTGTTTCTCTCTCCCTCCCTCCCCCCAGCTTTGTCTCATTCTCTCTCCCTCCCTCCCCCCAACCTTTACTCTCTCTTCCCCAAACTTTTTTCTATCTCCTCCCCCGCCTCCAAACATTTCTCTCCCCCCCTTGCCTCCAAACATTTCTCTCCCTCCCCATGTCCCTCCCTCCCCATGTCCCTCCCCTCCATGTCCCTCCCCTCCATGTCCCTCCCTCCCCCCCCCCCCCCTCCCTCTCACCATGTTTCTCCCTGGTGGCTAGTGGGGGCAGCCGGGGGATGTCTGCACGATATGTGCAGACATCCTCCATGCTGCCCGACACTTCAGTCTATTATGACCGACAGCCGGTCCGTCATAATAGACTGCCGTGTCGGGCAGCATGGAGGATGTCTGCACGTATCGTGCAGACATCCCCCGGCTGCCCGAATCTTCTGGTGGCTAGCGGGGCAAGACGACCTCAATTTTCTGAAAAAAACCTTGTCTTATAATCGAGCAAATACGGTAATAGTAAAAAAAAGCCCCACTTACTTTAAAGGGACACTAAACGTTATATTTCACACAGTGAAAGGTTGGTTGTCCCTAGTGGGAGGATAAACTTCTGATAGTACATGTCAATTAATCCTCTAACCAGCAGCTGTTACGTTTCCAGGGGAAGCAGGCAGCAGTCTGGTTGTCGACCCTCAAGTTAATAGTGCTCCAATATAAACAGCACATTTGCTTCTAGCGATATGAAGTGATGCGAGAGCGGAACAGGCATTTGATCTCATGTAATCCTGGTGATCTAAAGAACATCATTGTTTATTGACTTACATTCGTGATGAACAGCAGAGTGCAGACAGAAATGATCAGCGAAGAGTAACCCTACTTGCATCTATACGTTGTCCTTTAAAGAGGTTCTAAATACTGAAGATGGTCTTTTAAATCAGGCAGAGTAACTCCCTCTGCTGAAAATTATTTTTGATTACCAGGCTGCCATGGCCATGTCATGGAGTTGGTTCATCATCTTCTTCCCAGTGATTGGCTGTGTGCTGCATAATTGACAGTCACACAGACCAATGTGTAGATGCACACAAATCTCAATTTTTCTCATGATGCCATTCATTTTTTTTATAGGGCTAACTATTCCTTTAAGGGGAGTATCTAGTTGCTCAGACTGAGGATGTTTTATGAAGGGGGTGGAAGGCTTACCTCGCTCACACTCAGGGTGTAGCTTTCATGATCTCTTAAACAGTCACTGGCTGGATTGCCATACTGGTCACAAGGTGCGATCTGCAATGTGTGCTGCTCTTCACATGTCAGGACCAGTGTGGAGAAATGAGACACAATCTGGGTCTTAGCTGGAACAACCACACCTGTCAGAATTAAGACAGGGACAGAGGCTTTCCAGATTAGTCACTGTAAAGATCAGCCACCTATATATTTATTTATTTTCTCACAAGGTGTCTGCTCTTGTTTCTTACCTGGTTGGAAGACTTTGTAGTAAGGGCTTTGCCCTACACTGAGGCCCCCAATGCTGATGTTGATCTGGTATCTTCCAGATTTCCTCACTGTGAATGATACTTTCACTACATTCCTTGATGGATCCTGCAGAACCTCCAAAGTCACTGGAATCTCTAAAGCAAGTTCAGTGTGGGTGATCCGAACCCGGAGTGTCACGGTGCTACTGACAGGATATGGGTGACCATTCCTATAGAATAACTACCAAGAGAAACAGAAGACAAATGAGACAGCATGGGGAGTGGGAATGGGAAGACAAAAAAACGAAACAAAAACAGGGCCGCAGGGGCTGGATGATAGACGAGGCATGTTTGCGGTAGCAGAACGAAAAACGTAGCAGGGTTGGGACAAAAGATGAGGCAGAGTAGTGGGACGAAAGTCGAAGTAGGGTGCTAGAGCAAGACAAAAAGATGAGGCAGTCTCATGGAGGGAAAGGGGAGAAGGACAAATGATGAGATAGGGCCGAAGGTAAGAGGCAGGGCCGAGGGTGAGAGGTAGGACCAAGGAAGCATTGACAGGAGTAAAAATTGAACGGATCAAGAATATGTGCATTATAGCATAAAAATTATCATGGAGAAAGAATAGTGAAGAAATGGAGAAAACTATAATTAAAAAATTCAATAAATTAAAATAATAGAAAGAACGTGGAAAGAAAGACTAGGTCCTTACATGTACACGGAAGCCCATAGACTGTCCCACCTCGCATGGTTCCTTCCAATCCCAGGATACCTGGCAGGAGCGTGGCTCCAGGTATTTCCCTCGAACATAGTTATAGATGGTTCGTTCGGTCCCACGCTCACGCCCCTCATGGTGCCAAAATGTGAGAACTCGAGAACTGAGCTCACACAGGAACTTAATGGTGATCAAAAGCACACACATCAAGCCCGTAACACTGCCTAACAGAACAGAAATGGAAACACCAAGTTAGAGGGACCTACTACAAATAGGGAAGATGGTCCCTCATATACCATGTGGAAAATGCTCAAAATATCTAGATTAACTTTATATTTTGACATTTTTTTGTACCCCTATGAAAAACAAACAGACCTAAACTATTGCTGGGGCACCTACTTTTGTCATTTTTTAAAACTTTAGCCTCATTTGCATCTCACAGACCTCTTTGTGGATATTGATCCCCAATTTATACGTAAGCATTAAAGGAAGTACAGAAATAATTAAATGAATCTTACCAATAATGTAAATCATTAGTATGCAGTGTGACATCCAATACTCTTCTCACTGGGTCTCCTCCACCTTGACATTTTTCACCGATTTGCTTCACCTTAATCGCTCTCACAATAGTATGCTAATAGCTGATAAATATAGCCAATGGAATGAACTTCAGCCTTAGTTCCAAGTAGAGAGATATGGCACTGTCAGATACATAAAGGGACATTTAATGAAAATGTATTTTAATTTAATCTCCACTCTGCCTTCCGTTCTCACATATCCCCCTAACCATGGATTTACGCGATTGCAGTAACATCACTCTAACCACCATCTTCCTTGCCAAAGTCATATTCCTTTCACATTATCTTCTTCCTCCTTCTCCTGCTCAAAGCCGTATCATGCTCACCACCATCCCACACCTTAAATCTTATTCTTCTGCCCTCGATTTCTTTCCCACAAAGCCTCATCACACCAGCCCACTTACCAACCATTCACCTCCAGCTGCTGTGCATTCACTGTATATTTTTCCTGTTTTGGACCGCGTCACGTGATCACAGCCGGTTGTGAAGGAGGGCGGGACTCTCTGGATAGAGTTCTAAACACCGGAGCAACGGCACAGCTGCTGAAAAAGCCATGTTATTGAAGTAGGTTTGCTTGTTCTAGATGTCATATACGGCTTCCTATATGGTTGAGGCTAGTTCACATGGTCTGCTGACGTCAACAGGGTCCTTCTACTGGATAGGACCTGGCCGCTACCCTTCCTATATCGTCCCCTGTTCTGCGACCGTTTCAACTTACTGCTTCTGACTGGTTACTGAGATAGTGACGGCATAACTGCGCGTGAAAGTGGATTCGCTAAACCAGCATGGTAAGGTATACTGGCAAAACGGGGGGATACAGAAATACACACTCAAACACTTATTTTTACTTCTGTGGCGGTGGCCTACGTTTTGCCTGTGTTTAATCGGAGTTGTTCTCACAGCTGTTAAACTGTCAATGGTTAGCTATCACTGGATTAGTTAGACAAGCTAGAGCTGTTCTAGAGAGAAGGTAATTTGGTTTGCGGAGCGTTTCCTTTACCTGACATCTATGGATATTACAGTGAGAGATGCCCTCGCTAGACTCCCTTGAGATATGGTAAATTTAAGAGGTACTAATACCTTCTAGAGATGTAGGGATATGGCGAGTGGATAAACCCTATAACTGAAAAGTTACTATCACTAATGTGGTGGGGCATGGTTAATAAAGAAATACACTAACTAGATAGGTGGGGATTTTGGCGAGTGAGGATGTTCTAGAGAGAACACCTTCCTAGGGGGGAACACCTCCCCACCTAAAAGTAAGTTCGGGCTCCCTGGTGGCCACGTCAGCTAGCAATGAATTTCGGCTCCACCTAGCTTGCTTTACATACAGTGTCCCCTCTTATGCTCGGCAGGCACTGCTTTGGTTGTGATATCTGTAACAGATCCCTCTGTTTTGCATTGATCCACAATCTATGTTGTATCAGCCAACGTCCATGCTACCTGGGACCCTCTACCTTTTGTTTTATTCTATGATGTTCCATCATCCATCTTGCCTTGCACTTAAAGACAAAAACTGTTTCTGGCCCTTTTAATTGTTAATATGTTTGTCCCCAAGTTGTGTGGTTCATACAGATATAAGTTTTATTCATGTGTGACACAAAATCATAAAGTTATAAAAATGTATAAGTTTGGAGATACTGTTAGAAATTCAATTATCCCCCAAGCAGAGGGGAGGGAATATGTGGGATGTAACCATTGTCTGATTGATTCCTATTTGTCTGTGGGCGTCTCCCTTGCAGGGGAGCACTATATAAAAGCAGAGTAACTGCCGTTAAACGGCAGTTATATTTCACCCTCAATCCAGAGTCTTGTCTCTTATTGGGGGTAACCGCTATACAGCTATTCGCGCTAGCTCTTGTAAGTGCTTCTTCACTTGAAATACGACTGGATGCTGAGAATCCTCCTCACTGATCGGGAAAAGGACACCCTCTACGGTTGAAACCCCTCTGCTACACGGGGTAACAGCAACAATATCTATCCAGTCTAATAATTTGTCCATCTTTCCAGTCATATTAATTATATATAATGTCATTGTTTTCAGGGGAAGCAAAAGAAAACCAAGAAATATGCAACAATGAAGTGGAGGATTAACCCTAAAGACAAACGCATGTAAGGAAAGATTAATGGAGTGGGATTAGTTGATTACTAAAGAGCTGGGGCCTTCAGTAATCTTACAGATCATATTTGAAATGAAAGTAGAATTGTGATTGGTGTGTGTTCTTAGCCTATTTTAATATAACTAGTTTTGAAATAATGGTCACTCACCTGGAAATGCATAGAAAAGAAGATAATGGCAGTGCTTGTGAAATGTACATTTATAGAAACTGAGCTTTAGTTTGTTTCAAGTTATCTCTTTAAAGATGATATGTATTAATAAATATGTATGTGATTTTTACAAGCCTTTTTATTTTTTTTACCTCCTTAGCAAAACTTAGTGTTTTGGAAGTGGCCTGCCCTTTACTACACCCCATTCCGCCAGATTACATTGCTCACTCAGCATTGCTGACTATATTACAGTCCACATTTAAGATGACCCTCTCACCTCTGTGGAAAATACAGTGCCTTGCAAAAGTATTCGCCCCTTTGACTTTTTACCTATTTTGTTACATTACAGCCTTAAGTTCAATGTTTTATTAATCTTAATTTTATGTGATGAATCAGAACACAATAGTCTAAGTTGGTGAAGTGAAATGAGAAAGATATATACATAAAACTATTTTTTAGAAATAGAAAACAGAAAATTGGTATGTGCGTTTGTTATGAAGCCCATAAAAAGCTCTGTTGCAACCAATTACCTTCAGAAGTCACATAATTATTGAAATGATGTCCACCTGTGTGCAATCTAAGTGTCACATGATCTGTCATTACATATACAAACCTTTTTTGAAAAGCCCCAGAGGCTGCAACACCTAAGCAAGAAGCACCACTAACCAAATACTGCCATGAAGACAAAGGAACTCTCCAAATAAGTAAGGGACAATGTTGTTGAGAAGTACAAGTTAGGTTATAAAAAAAAATATCCAAATCTTTGATGATCCCCAGGAGCACCATCAAATCTATCATAAACAAATGGAAAGAACATGGCACAACAGCAAACCTGCCAAGAGACAGCCACGCACCAAAACTCACGGACCGGGCAAGGAGGGCATTAATCAGAGAGGCAGCACAGAGACCTAAGGTAACCCTGGAGGAGCTGCGTAGTTCCACAGCAGAGACTGGAGTATCTGTACATAGGACGACAATAAGCCGTACGCTCCATAGAGTTGGGCGTTATGGCAGAGTGGCCAGAAGAAATCCATTACTTTCAGCAAAAAAACAAATGGCACGTTTTGAGTTTGCGAAAAGGCATGTGGGAGACTCCCAAAATGTATGGAGGAAGGTGCTCTGGTCTGATGAGACTAAAATTGAACTTTTCGGCCATCAAATAAAACGCTATGTGTGGTGCAATAGTGTGTGATGTGTTGGGTACACATCACCCAAAGAACACCATGTTTTTCAGCAGCCGGGACTGGGGAACTGGTCAGAGTTGAGGGAAAGATGGATACAGGGATATGCTTGAGCAAAACCTTTACCACTCTGTGCGTGATTTGAGGCTAGGACGGAGGTTCACCTTCCAGCTGGACAATGACCTCCAAACACACTGCTAAAGCAACACTTGAGTGGTTTAAGGGGAAACATGTAAATGGAATGGCCTAGTCAAAGCCCAGACCTCAATCCAATAGAAAATCTGTGGTCAGACTTAAAGATTGCTGTTCACAAGTGCAAACCATCCAACTTGAAGGAGTTGGAGCAGTTTTGCAAGGAGGAATGGGCAAAAATCCCAGTGGTAAGATGTGGCAAGCTCATAGAGACTTAGCCAAAGTGACTTGGATCTGTGATTGCTGCAAAAGGTGGCTCTACAAAGTATTGACTTTAGGGGGGTGAATATAGTTATGCACATTGACTTTTTCTGTTATTTTTTCCTATTTGTTGTTTACTTCACAATAATAAAAAAAAAATCTTCAAAGTTGTGGGCATGTTTTGTAAATTAAATGACGCAAATCCTCAAACAATCCATGTTAATTCCAGGTTGTGAGGCAACAAAACACGAAAAATGCCAAGGAGGTGAATACTTTTGCAAGGCACTGTACATGAAAGATAAAATACTCATTCCATTCCTGATCTGGATGCCAAATCATCAATGCTAATTAGAAATTAATCCCCTTTGCACAATTTGTAGATCAACTTAGGTCACCCTAAAGATTATGGCGCTTCTTCCCTGGAAGAGCTCTGTAATCTCCAACTACAGCTAATATCAGGGGTGGAAAATGCAGCCCCCTTACTCAGAATGAAGATACTTTTTATATTACCTATTTGTAAATTTGCTTAATTCTATAGCATCTGCTCTTTTGGGTTACTTGGGGAGCCCATGAGCTTGACTCCTGGCCTTTTAATGTTGATTATATGTTTTTATCTTTAGTAAACCAGAAGATCGTGCAAAAACTCAGCAGAAGAAGAAAGAAGACTTGAGTGCTATAAAGGAGAGAGAAGTGTGAGTAACTGTGTTTCCTCGGTCTTCCTCCATATCAGTGGGAGAGTAGTCTCTAGTCCCCACATCTATTGTTTTTGACTTGTTGCTGATAATGTTACTGTATCTTTCTACAGACCTCAGGTACCTTCATGTCTGTTTTTCCAATACAATACAAATTTGGGGCCTCCTTACCATATCCTGGTGGATACTAACTTCATCAACTTTTCAATCAAAGCAAAACTGGACCTGGTGCAATCCATGATGGACTGTCTCTACGCCAAGTGTGAGTACCCTCTACATCTTGCTGTTCCTTTCTGATGACTTGAAATGCTGTTGAAGGCAACCTTGCCCTTTTACTGTTTCTTCTAATCATGACCCAAATGACCATGACATCAAATCTTTGCACTCTCAGGTGTTCCTTGTATCACAGACTGTGTGATGGCTGAGCTAGAAAAACTAGGGCAGAAATATAGAGTGGCACTAAGGTAAGTAAAAAAATGTAATAATCTGATGGGTTTAGGGGGTTTTGACACACAGATGTCCGTGTGGGTTTACAATAGAGTAAGACTAGGGTGTTGGTGTGCGGGGCAGTTTGCTCTCTCTCTCGTTCACGCTCTCTCTCTCGTTCACGCTCTCTCTCTCGTTCACGCTCTCTCACTCGTTCACGTGGGTTTTGACACACAGATGTCCGTGTGGGTTTACAATAGAGTAAGACTAGGGTGTTGGTGTGCGGGGCAGTTTGCGCTCTCTCTCGTTCACGTTCTTGCGCTCTTTCGTTCTTGCCCTCTCTCTCGTTCTTGCGCTCTCTCGTTCACTCTCTCTCGCTCTCTCTCTCGTTCACGCTCTCTCTCTCGTTCACGCTCTCTCTCTCGTTCACGCTCTCTCTCTCGTTCACGCTCTCTCTCTCGTTCACGCTCTCTCTCTCTCGTTCACGCTCTCTCTCTCGTTCACGCTCTCTCTCTCGTTCACGCTCTCTCTCTCGTTCACGCGCTCTCTCTCGTTCACGCGCTCTCTCTCTCTCTCTCTCGTTCAATCTCTCTCTCTCTCTCTCTCTCTCTCTCTCTCGTTCACGCTCTCTCTCTCGTTCACGCTCTCTCTCTCGTTCACGCTCTCTCTCTCGTTCACGCTCTCTCTCGTTCACGCTCGCTCTCTCGTTCACGCTTGCTCTCTCTCTTTCACGCTCTCTCTCTCTCTCTCTCTTTCACGCTCTCTCTCTCTCTCTCTCTCTTTCACGCTCTCTCTCTCTCTCTCTCTCTCTTTCACGCTCTCTCTCTCTCTCTCTCTTTCACACACTCTCTCTCTCTCTCTCTCTTTCACGCTCTCTCTCTCTCTCTCTCTTTCACGCTCTCTCTCTCTCTCTCGCTCTCTCTCTCTCTCTCTCTCTCTTTCACGCTCTCTCTCTCTCTCTCTCTCTTTCACGCTCTCTCTCTCTCTCTCTCTTTCACGCTCTCTCTCTCTCTTTCACGCTCTCTCTCTCTCTCTTTCACGCTCTCTCTCTCTCTCTCTCTCTTTCACGCTCTCTCTCTCTCTCTCTTTCACGCTCTCTCTCTCTCTCTCTCTCTTTCACGCTCTCTCTCTCTCTCTCTTTCACGCTCTCTCTCTCTCTCTCTCTCTTTCACGCTCTCTCTCTCTCTCTCTCTCTCGTTCACGCTCTCTCTCTCGTTCACGCTTCTCTCTCTCTTTCACGCTCTCTCTCTCTCTCTCTCTCTTTCACGCTCTCTCTCTCTCTCTTTCACGCTCTCTCTCTCTCTCTCTCTTTCACGCTCTCTCTCTCTCTCTCTCTCTTTCACGCTCTCTCTCTCTTTCACGCTCTCTCTCTCTCTCTCTCTCTTTCACGCTCTCTCTCTCTCTCTCTTTCACGCTCTCTCTCTCTCTCTCTTTCACGCTCTCTCTCTCTCTCTCTCTCTCTCTCTCTCTCTCTCTCTTTCACGCTCTCTCTCTCTCTCTCTTTCACGCTCTCTCTCTCTCTCTCTTTCACGCTCTCTCTCTCTCTCTCTCTCTCTCTCTCGTTCACGCTCTCTCTCTCTCTCTCTCTCTCTCGTTCACGCTCTCTCTCTCGTTCACGCTCTCTCTCTCGTTCACGCTCTCTCTCTCGTTCACGCTCTCTCTCTCTCTCTCTCTCTCTCTCGTTCACGCTCTCTCTCTCTCTCTCTCTCTCGTTCACGCTCTCTCTCTCTCTCTCTCTCTCTCGTTCACGCTCTCTCTCTCTCTCTCTCTCTCGTTCACGCTCTCTCTCTCGTTCACGCTCTCTCTCTCGTTCACGCTCTCTCTCTCTCTCTCTCTCTCTCTCTTTTCACGCTCTCTCTCTCTCTCTCTCGTTCACGCTCTCTCTCTCTCTCTCTTTCACGCTCTCTCTCTCTCTCTCTCTCTTTCACGCTCTCTCTCTCTCTCTTTCACGCTCTCTCTCTCTCTCTTTCACGCTCTCTCTCTCTCTCTTTCACGCTCTCTCTCTCTCTTTCACGCTCTCTCTCTCTTTCACGCTCTCTCTCTCTCTCTCTTTCACGCTCTCTCTCTCTCTCTCGTTCACGCTCTCTCTCTCTCTCGTTCACGCTCTCTCTCTCTCTCGTTCACGCTCTCTCTCTCGTTCACGCTCTCTCTCTTTCACGCTCTCTCTCTCTCTCTCTTTCACGCTCTCTCTCTCTCTCTCTCTCTCTTTCACGCTCTCTCTCTCTCTCTCTCTCTCTCTTTCACGCTCTCTCTCTCTCTCTCTCTCTCTCTTTCACGCTCTCTCTCTCTCTCTCTCTCTCTCTTTCACGCTCTCTCTCTCTCTCTCTCTCTCTCTTTCACGCTCTCTCTCTCTCTCTCTCTCTCTCTTTCACGCTCTCTCTCTCTCTCTCTCTCTCTCTTTCACGCTCTCTCTCTCTCTCTTTCACGCTCTCTCTCTCTCTCTCTTTCACGCTCTCTCTCTCTCTCTCTCTCTTTCACGCTCTCTCTCTCTCTCTCTCTCTCTCTTTCACGCTCTCTCTCTCTCTCTCTCTCTCTCTTTCACGCTCTCTCTCTCTCTCTCTCTCTCTCTCTCTCTCGTTCACGCTCTCTCTCTCTCTCTCTCTCTCTCTCTCTCGTTCACGCTCTCTCTCTCTCTCTCTCTCTCTCGTTCACGCTCTCGTTCAATCTCTCTCTCTCTCTCTCGTTCACGTGGGTTTTGACACAGATGTCCGTGTGGGGTTACAATAGAGTAAGACTAGGGTGTTGGTGTGCGGGGCAGTTTGCGCTCTCTCTCTCGTTCACGTTCTTGCGCTCTTTCGTTCTTGCCCGCTCTCTCGTTCACGCGCTCTCTCTCTCGTTCACGCTCTCTCTCTCTCTCTCTCGTTCACGCTCTCTCTCTCTCTCTCGTTCACGCTCTCTCTCTCTCTCTCGTTCGCGCTCTCTCTCTCTCTCGTTCGCGCTCTCTCTCTCTCTCGTTCGCGCTCTCTCTCTCTCTCGTTCGCGCTCTCTCTCTCTCTCTCGTTCGCGCTCTCTCTCTCTCTCTCGTTCGCGCTCTCTCTCTCTCTCTCTCGTTCACGCTCTCTCTCTCTCTCGTTCACGCTCTCTCTCTCTCTCGTTCACGCTCTCTCTCTCTCTCTCTCGTTCACGCTCTCTCTCTCTCTCTCTCGTTCACGCTCTCTCTCTCTCTCTCGTTCACGCTCTCTCTCTCTCTCTCGTTCACGCTCTCTCTCTCGTTCACGCTCTCTCTCTCTCGTTCACGCTCTCTCTCTCTCTCTCTCTCTCTCGTTCACGCTCTCGTTCAATCTCTCTCTCTCTCTCTCGTTCACGTGGGTTTTGACACAGATGTCCGTGTGGGGTTACAATAGAGTAAGACTAGGGTGTTGGTGTGCGGGGCAGTTTGCGCTCTCTCTCTCTCGTTCACGTTCTTGCGCTCTTTCGTTCTTGCCCGCTCTCTCGTTCACGCGCTCTCTCTCTCGTTCACGCTCTCTCTCTCTCTCTCTCGTTCACGCTCTCTCTCTCTCTCTCTCTCGTTCACGCTCTCTCTCTCTCTCTCTCTCGTTCACGCTCTCTCTCTCTCTCTCTCGTTCACGCTCTCTCTCTCTCTCTCGTTCACGCTCTCTCTCTCTCTCTCGTTCACGCTCTCTCTCTCTCTCTCGTTCGCGCTCTCTCTCTCTCTCTCGTTCACGCTCTCTCTCTCTCTCTCGTTCGCGCTCTCTCTCTCTCTCGTTCGCGCTCTCTCTCTCGTTCGCGCTCTCTCTCTCTCGTTCGCGCTCTCTCTCTCTCGTTCGCGCTCTCTCTCGTTCGCGCTCTCTCTCTCTCTTCGTTCGTGCTCTCTCTCTCTCTCTCTCGTTCGCGCTCTCTCTCTCTCGTTCGCGCTCTCTCTCTCTCTCGTTCGCGCTCTCTCTCTCTCTCGTTCGCGCTCT